>CM066032.1:1173353065-1174763766 GCA_033557465.1 Ichthyophis bannanicus | reverse complement strand
TGGGTTTCATTCAATTTATCATTTTTGAATATTCATTTATTCAATTCGGTTTGGCGAGCCACTTCTATTATTCTTTGGTTTTCTTGAGGTAATGCCTTTCAATTTACATTGGTAGGGAAACATTCATTTGGCTTTTCAAAGCATTTGCACTTACCATCATAGGCTTAATATGAGTCATTTACTTATAAGAATAGTTTATGCATGCTATGCGTTTTCATTCAGTTCATTTTTAATTTTATCACTCTAGTTTTAATTTTCAGCTTTCTTATAAACACATATATATTTTAATTAAATAAGTATCTTTATTTCTAAATTCATATCCTTACATAATTTTCGGATTTAACCTGCAACAGGCGGGAAATCCGCCAACATTTGAATAACCGACGTCAGCACATCCCATATTGTTCAGCAGCGTAGCAAAGCAGGACGCTGCTGTTGGTAAGCTTAACTTTTTTTCGGGCAATACAAATTTATAATCTTGCAAGTACTTCATTTTTCTGACAGCGACAGTAGCAGGGTACCATATTTGTTGATTTGTCTATAAAAAGACGGGCTTTGCAAATATATGTATAAGCTTTGCGCAATATAAATGTACAATCTTAGCTCTGGTAACGTTAGTGTGTTATCATTCTAGACGGTAGGTAGTTTGGTTATCAAGCCATAGGGCACTGCAGTTGCGGTTTAATGTCTATTATTTTGTTTCCTATGTAAGCGTTTTTTAGTTGCTTTGAGAAAGAATGGGCATTTCACACCACTACTTTGGCTTAAACGCCTCTCGCATACACAAACAGTGCAGTTTTAGTTCCTTTGAAAAAGACGGGCTTTGCACACTGTATCCCTGGCTTAAGCGTCTCTTACATATACCAACATTGCCCCCCTTTTTAAGCTACACTTTAATGTATAGTTCATGTTTATATAATTATGCAGTAGTCGTTTTGTCCAAGAGAAGTGGGTAACTCTATTTTTATGTGACCCTGATAGAGCACTCATTGTGGACACTTTAGATTTTTACTAAACACTGCCAACATTTGAATAACCGACTTCAGCACATTCCATTAGTTGTTCAGCAGCGTAGCAAAGCAGGACGCTGCTGTTTGGTAAGCTTAACTTTTTTTCGGGCAATACAAATTTATAATCTTGCAAGTACTTCATTTTTCTGACGGCGACAGTAGCAGGGTACCACATTTGTTTATTTGTCTATAAAAAGACGGGCTTTGCAAATATATGTATAAACTTTGCGTAATATAAATTTACAATTTTAGTTCTGTTAACGTTAGTGTGTTATCATTCTTGACGGTATCAAGCCGTAGGGCACTGCAGTTGCGGTTTAATGTCTATTTTGTTTCTTATGTAAGCGTTTTTTAGTTGCTTTGAGAAAGAACGGGCATTTCACACCACAACTTTGGCTTAAGCGCCTCTCGTATACACAAACAATGCAGTTTTAGTTTCTTTAGAAATGATGGGCTTTGCATACTGTATCCTTGGCTTAAGCGTCTCTCACATATACCAACATTGCCCTTTTTTAGCTACACTTTAATGTATAGACAAAGTTTATGTTTATATAATTATGCAGCAGTCGTTTTATCCAAGAGAAGTGGGTAACTCTATTTTTATGTGACTCTGATAGAGCACTCATTGTGGATACTTTAGATTTTTACTAAACACCGTTCCTCCACCTAAAGGATATTGGGGCCTAAGATACGATCTTCCTTTGATTGTTTTAATGTCATTTCCATGAAAGATTGACTCATCTTGTTTTTACTCTCCCTCATTGATGTAATATGTTCATTGCTGCCTCGTGCACAATACATTTCACCTACATTTATTCTTCAATGGCCCTTGGATTATTTGTTCTTTTATCTAAAAGCGTCTCCACCTTTTTAATTATTCTTTCTTTATTTAATTATTTTTTTAGTCCATTTTTATTGATTTATGCAATACACTTTTACTATATTTTTTGACAAGTTAGAATTAGTTGTTCCTCCTCCCTTCTCAATTGGGCGTTTCTTTACATGCATTGTCTTTGTGTCCCTTGAAGTACCTTTAATATGATTTTATTTGAAATATTACATATATACATACTTTTAATTTTAAAAGTGTTTTTTCATTTATATGTATATTTATTCATGTATATTAATTATTTATTCATTATTAATTGTATTTATTAATATGCATTGGTATTCTTTGCGCTGTTCTATGACTATATATTTCTTATTTATTTATTCATTGTTAGTAATTAGTATCCCATATGCTCAAGCCGGGATAGCACTCAACTTGTTTGCAATAAGTAATTAGTATCCCATATGCTCAAGCCGGGATAGCACTCAACTTGATCACAATAAGGTACCTATTAATTAATCATTTTCTGCATGTCCTCGTCTCTCTTTTTTCCTTTTTCCTTTTTTAATGTTTTAATATATTATTATCATTTTATTATGGTTTTAGTAATTTTCATTGTTTATTCAATTAATATCGTGAATTAATATATTGTCCTTTACATGTTGTAATTATGTTTTTAATATTAGTTTTTAATATTATGTTTTAATTAGTTTTTCATAATTCATATATTTTTATAGTTGTTTTACAATGAAATTTAGATTGTGTTTATTCAATCTATATGTTTATGTTTATTGTTTTTGAGGTGTGTTCTTTAGACCCCCTGAGGAAGGCCAGTGGCCGAAACGCGTTGGGGCGCATTTAATAAAGTTCATTTTTGGCAGTCCAGGCTCCGCTCTTTTTGTTCCTTCCTGCTCTGGGCAACTGCCACTGCCCCCTCCACCAACAGTACCCCTCCGCCACCATGCTGACATGGCCTTATATTGGAGACAGCATAAAACCTGAATGATTTGTGGCCCTCCAGGACTGAATTTGGGGGACTCTGCTCCAGGTAATGCGCATGTTTCTGGTGTCTGTGCTCGGTGGGGTAAAATATAGGCGTTTGAACCATGCGTATGTTCTCTGCAATAAAGGTTAGTCCTTACTATCACGGTTTGGTAGAGGGTAAAATATGGGGACTGGATTGGCAGTAGCCCCAGCTGGGACTTGAACTTGTGACCTTCTGCTCCTGAACACACTGGCTGTGCTCACCGCACCACACTGTGCTCACTGAGAGAGAGCAATCCCTGGAGATACCATTGTTGTTTGTCAGACAGAGCCTGTCTGTTGCAGTGCATGGCACCCACCTACACAGGGCTAGGCCATGGTCGGCTCTGGGCAGCTGCCACTGCCCCCCTCCACCACCAGTACCCCTCTGCCATCATGCTGACATGCCCTTCTGCTGGTGGTGTGCAGTCTCAAGCCATCCAGTGTGCAGGTAGGCGGCTGCCTATGGTGCATGTTCTGGGGTAGGGTTGCCTGCATAGGCGTCCACGCTTCCCCCCAACACCGCCTGCCAATGTTCTGTGCCCTTGGGGGTACCTGCTGGGTACTATCCCCTGTGACACTGTGATAAACACTCTCGTGCCCATGTTGGGCTCTCATCAGTTGCTGTCTGGCTGCTGTTCAGTTTCAGCATTCCTAAGTGCCACCTAGGCATCTGCCTAGTCCGCACTGTGCCCCAGCTGCACCACAGCATGTGCCGCCTGCAGCCCTCTGTATCCCCTTTCCCAGCATCTGTCCAGTTGCCCATTCCGATATGCCCGCCCTGCTGTTGTGGAACATGTGCATGCCATAGGAAACCTGTCCAATGGAGAGGGAAACCCTGATCAGTGCTATTTCACTGTGGGATCATTCACCTTGTATGGGGACGGAGCGTAGACCCTTCCAAAATTCATATTTAGTTTTTGGGGCTTTCTTGGGAGTGTTTTTTGATGTTTCCCATTACTATCTCTATTGCCCAGCTTGATTACAATTTTTTTAAATTTTGTTGGGGTCCTTTTCAATGTTTATTTGTACTTTTGTTCTGTGCACATGTATCACACTTATCACTTTTTTATAGGTTTCCCTGGGTTTGCTGTTCATTGCTGACAGAAATGGTTTCTCTTCCCTTTAAATCGGCTCTAACGCGAGGTTTTCACTCACGGTATTTTTTGCCTCGGATTTCAGCCTCGCTAATGTGCGGGGAGCCTCTCCCCTCCCACTCTCCACCCATTGACCCCTTCTCTCCGCCCCTGGGGAGCCTTCCTCCGCCCTCCGGGAGCCTTTCCCCGCCTCCATCGCACATTAGCACGCCGCGCACATGAGCATGCATATTTGTGCCCCGTACATGACATTAGCGTGCGCTAAGGTACCTTAGCGCACGCTAACGTCGCGCAGCACACATTAGCGCACAGTAGCGCACATTAGCACGGTTTAGTAAACATACCCCTATGTTTTATATTGAGTTCCGTCAAGTCCCATTGGTGCCAAATGGAACCATGATAAAAAAAACTCTTCTAATTCTTAACTCCAGTGTATTGCAAGTGAACATTTCTGTTTCCTACTATCCCTAAGCAAAGTTTTGCTTTCTGGAATATTTTTACTGAAATAAAAAAATTTGGTATTGAAAGGGTTAAGTGTTTGGCTATGACAGCTCTGATGATGTAATTGTTTTTTTTAATGTCAGTTGGTGCCTAAAAATAGGCTGCTTCCTATAAAATTGCCCCCTATATATACAGTATAACTAAACAGTTTAATTTCCATCTGCTTTTTCACAGGCTGCATTAAACCTCTTAGATATGTAGAGAGTGGCTGAATCTTGCCTTGTCTGTATCGCTGATCATTCCACCCCCGTTCTGTTCTAACTCCATCCTGGCACTACCTGCATAGTGCTATGGCAGTTAGATTTTCAGCAGCTCTATGCTGATAATGCCAAAACTCCACAGATAGGGAACCTACTGTATACATTTAGTGGAAGCCAAAGTGAGGGGAATTTTATAACAGGTCATCTACTTTGGAAGGCCACACAGGTGCTTATGTTTAGCCAAAGACCTTTATAAAATGCTAAAACAAATCCAACAGAAATAGTGGCTAGACTGAAGCCACAGGCATCTAACAGGTGGAAATGTTAGCATGTAAAGTATGCACCTCTCTGCATATTTTATAATTACATACGTAAATCAGAACTTTTCTCGCTCTCCACCCAAATTCTCACCCTGAGCATGCCTACTCAAAAGCTACAGACAAGTAAACGTCTAAATGCACTGAGTGTACTTTTACAACTTTCATGTGTGCATACTGCCAGAAACGCATGCTAAGTACCTTATGAAATTACCTCCTAAATGTGATGGGCTCATCTTGTTCGCTTGAAATAATATTGGGCATTTGAAATATGGAATTTTAGGGAAAATTCAGACCAGATTAATCCCAGCATGTATTTACCATTAATTAACTCTTGATTTCAAGTTTGGTTCTGTTTTTAATATGTTAAGGGAGGGAGGTGGGAATGGATTAAGTTCATGCCATTTCTCAGGAGTGCAAGGTGAGTTACATTCAGGTACTGCAGGTATTTTCCTGCCCCCAGTTTGTGTCTGTGGCCAGCGGTGGGGTCTGAACCCTGGCTTCCCTGATTCTAGTGCACTGCTCTAATGTTTAGGCTGTTTCACCACTCCATGTCTACAATTTTGTATGTGGTCACATCGAATGTCATAAGGCCTTTATTCCCTCACTGGCTCAGCTTTCCTTCTCTGAAAGATTTATAAGAGAATTATTTTCATGTTTGTATTTCTCTTTTTATCTTTGACTTAGTACTGGAAAGGTGTGAGCTAAATACAAAATGATAATAATAAAAATAGCATTGAATACTAATATTGCTGTAAACTCATTGCCTACTGAATGTTTTTCAGACTTCAAAGGCAAAGACGATGTCCCTAAACTCGTTTCTGATTTCCTGGCAAAGAAATTTCATCTGCATCACCTGATATCCTACTGTTTGGATTTTGATGAGATAAATAAAGGGTTTGAATTGCTGCGCTCTGGGAAGAGGTGAGTTTGTTAATAGTTCACTTGTCTTCATAGAGCTTACGAGAGCTGCACACAGATCATACCTTGATACTGCCGTCTCACAAGGATTAGGGCCAGAATTATAATTAAACACATGCAATTATTAAACCTAAGCACAGCACCTATTTACAGTCTCATATTTGACATTCAACCCTAAAACAATAACAGTCCTAGAGCTGATATAATTACCCGTGCCTACAATTTTCTAGTATGTGCATAAATTATAGTATTTTATAATCGATGTGCATACCTGTGTAGTCCACCCATGTTCTGCCCAAATTCTGCCCATGTGCACACTTTTAATTTAATCATGTTAACTAGTAAACACCTATCTAAAAAACATCAGGCCTTTGACTTCCTCTTAAACATTGGATAATCTCTCTCAAATCGTAACTCATCTGACAACCTATTCCGTAATTTAGACCTAATACCGTGAATGCTGCAAAGTGGTACCCAGCAATCTCACATGTCCCAGAGCTACAAGTAAAAACTGTTATGAAGATTGTAAGGTCCTTGAAGGTTTATGTATTTGAAGTCATTTATGGAACACATATTGCCTGAAAGTGTTTATGCTCTTTCCTATTTTCTGGATTTGAATCTGTTTTCCATTTTCAAAGAGATGCCTTTTGGCTTTAATTGCGTCTTTCATCTCACCATTTAACCATCTGGCAGTTGTTCAGTCATAAGAACATAAGATATACCATATTGGGTCAGACTAAGGGTCCATCAAGTCCAGTATCCTGTTTCCAACAGTAGCCAATCCAGGCCACAAGTACCTGTCAGGTTCCCAAAAGGTACAGAGATTCAATGCTGCTTGTCCAATGGGTAAGCAGTGAATTTCCCCGGTCCTCTTTAATAATGGTTTATGGACTTTTCCTCCAGAAACTTGTCCAAACCTCTTTTAAATCCAACTGCCCTAACAGCTTTTATTACATCCTCTGGTAACGAATTCCAGAGTTTGATTATGCATTGAGTGAAAAAATATTTTCTCGATTAGTCTTAAATGTGTTACATTGTAGCTCCATTGCATGTCTATTCGTCTTTCTACTTTTTGAAGGGATTAACAACCAGTCCACATTTACCCATTCCACTCCATTCATTATTTTATAGACTTCTGTCATATTTCCCCTCAACTGTCTCTTTTCCAAGTTGAAGAGCCCTAATCTTGTACGTCTTTCCTCATAGGGGTATCCTTCTAGCCCCTTTACCATTTTTTTAGCTCTTCTCTGTATGTTTTTTAATTCTGTTTATCCTTTTTAAGAAATGGTGACCAGAATTGCACACAATATTCAAGGTGTGGTTGCACCATGGAGTGATACAGAAGCAGTATAATATTCTCTATTCTTTTCTTTATGAGTCATAGCATTATATTTGCTTTCTTGGCCACTGTACATGGAGCAGAGGGTGTTATTTATTTATTTATTTATTTACATTCTCTTATATACCGCGCTATTCTGCATCAGTGCGGTTTACATTGAACAAACTGAAATTACATTGAACAGGGCATTATAACTTGGAGATAACTATTTTACAGGGAACATGGGGGCTATGGAGGGTTAAGTGGCTTGCCCAAGACCACAAGGAGCACCTTGTGGGACTAGAAACCCCAGTCCTTACGGCACAAGGTTGCTGTCCTCTAGTGGGATTTGAACCCCCGACCTTCTGGCCTGAAGTACCTTGCCCCAACCACTAGGCCACTCCTCCACTCCTCCACTCCAGGTGTTGATGTATTATCCATGATGACTCCTAAATCCTTTTCCTGGGCAGTGGTTCCTAATGTGGAACTTTGCATTGTGTAATTGTAGTTTGGGTTGTTCTTCCCTAAGGGCCCAATTCTGTCAGGCGAATAGTGGGGATCTACGTCCTGGCTGGATGTACAGCCCCACTATTCCCCGGGACCATATGCTGGCTCAAGTGCTCCCGCACACACAGAGCCACTGTACGGGGAGTGCTGGATGAGGGCAGGAGGGGTGGGCTGGAGGTGGGGAGAGGGCAAGCGGGGTGAGCCAAAGCACCCAGACATACAGGGCTGATTCAGGTTATGGACCTTTATGCCCAGCGGGTAAATGCTGGACATGCTACTTATTCCACCACAGAGGTGAAATAAGCAACAGCAATGGCAGCGACTGGGCCTGGCATCCCCTCAGGAGCATAGGACTGGCTGGACAAGGTGCTGGGTGGACATCCTGCGCCAGGGAATTGGAGCAATGCCGGGCCATTTAGGTGCCAGATTCTGCAGCCACAGGAACATCTGGCTCCTGCGGTGGCAGAATCGAGTGCATTTAGGAGCCATCCATTTCTCCATCCAGATGGCCTGGATATGCCCCTTGCTGAATTAGGTTCCATATGAATAGCTTTGCATTTTCCATATTATATGTCATCTGCCATTTGAATGCCCAGTCTCCCAATTTATCAAGGTCCTTTTGAAATTGTTTACAGTCCTCTTGTGTTTTAACAACTTTGAATAATTTGGTGTCATCTTCAAATTTGATCGCCTCACTTGTTATTTCCATTTCTAGATCATTTATAAACATGTTAAAAATCAGCAGCCCTGCACAGATCCCTGGGGTACTCCACTATTCACCTTTCTCCATTGAGACAATTGGCCATTTAGCCCTACTCTTGTTTTTTTTATCTTTCAACCAGTTCCTAATCCACAAAAATACATTACCTCCTATCTCATGGCTTTTAACTTTCTCAAGAGTCTCTCATGAGGGACTTTGTCAAAGGCTCTCTGAAAATTGAGATATGCTACATCAACAGGCTCACCTTTATCTGTTTATTCACATCTTCAAAAAATCATGACTGTCTACATGTTCAGTTTTATTTTTGTTTTTTTATAATGGTTTCTACCATTTTGCCAAAGTCTCCAGCGACTTGTTCCTGGCTAAGTCCAAGGGTTTTTACTCGATCCTCATTCTTCTTAACCTTTCCACTGCTTTTGACACTGTTGACCACCATCTTCTCCTCAACACAGTGTTCTCACTTGGTTTTAGGGGCTCTGTGCTATCCTAGTTCTCTTCTTATCACTCCCATTGCTCCTTCGTGTTTGTTCGTTCTGGTGTCTCCTCCTCTAAAACTATTCCACTCTCGGTGTACCAAAGGATCTTTTCTGGGCCCTCTCCTCTTCTCTCTCTATATCCCTGGCACTCTCATCTCCTCCCATGATTTCAGTATCAACTGATGTCTCTCAGATCTATCTTTCTTCTCCAGATATGAATCTGTCACTTTCTGCCTGCCTATCTGTCATCGCCCACATTTCTGCCTGCCTGTCTGACATCACCACCTAGATGTCTCACTGCTGTTTTAAATTAAACATAGCTAAAGCCAAACTTCTTATTTTCTTCCTAAACCTTCCTCCCCCTTCCTCCTTTCTCTATCTCTACAGATAACACTTTTCTAGTTCCTGTTTCCTCATTCCGTAACCTTGGGGTCAACTTTGACTCCTCCCTCTCCTTCTCCTCACATATTTTTATTTATTTATTTATTTAGACAGATTTGTATACCACCTTATCCTACAATCAAAGTGGTTAGATGACATCACAATTGGGATTACATTTAACATGTGGGTGCTTTACAACATTTAACATGAGGGTATTTAACAACATTTAGGGGCATGTTTACTAAACTGCAGTAATGTTACAGACCGCGCGATAGGTAACATTAACGATCATTAGGTAACGTTAACGAGCGGTATGTAACATTAACGAGTGGTATGTAATGTTAATGTGCGTTAACGTTACCTAACAATCGTTAACGTTCCTGGCTGTGGTAAACACTGCAGAGGGTGGAGAGAGGGTGGGGGGAAGGGGTCAATGGGTGGTGAGTAGGCGGGGAGAGGCTCCCTGTACACTAAAGCGCTGAACTGAAGGGCTGAATCCTACCATGAATGAAAACCTGCCGTTCGATGCACATTTGCAGGAGAGAGAAACCATTTCAGTGTCAACAATGTACAGCATAGACAGGGAGCCCAAGAAACGTGATAGTAGTGCTCCAGTTCCAGCAACAGCATAGTGACCAAGTATGAAAGGCCACTATGGCGATGGTGCAAGTGGGGCATAGGGGGCTGCAGGTGGGTAATGTAGCGGGGGCAGCTGGGGCACAGGGTGGACTAGGCGGGTGCCTAGGTGGCACATAGGAACATAGAAACCAGAAATCAACATGGCAGCAGCTGACAAAAGCCAAACACAATCCACCTACATCTACTTGGTCCACCCGAGCTAACGGTTGCCAGGGCACTGACCTGACATCCCCCCAGCCAACCCTTCCCCAAGCGGAAGGGACAGACTATTGATAGGCTTTGATGGGGGGGATGTGAAGATGCTCATGTATTCCCCATGCCCCAGACCCCGTTCCCTATGTGACCACCTACCCACACAGTGGATGGCCAGGGACTGCGCACTACCAGCACTGACCGCATATAGTCATGTCAGCATGGCAGGGGGGGTGTGCCCGTGCTGGAGGGGGCAGTGGCACCTGCCTGCAGTGGACCTAGGCCATGCCCTGTACCAGTACGTGGTGTGCAGTGCAACATAAAAGGTCTGGCTGAGGAAAGGTACAGGTAGCCCCAGGGACCACCATGCATCTGTGGCAACAGTGTGGTGCAGTACACCCAGCCAGTGTGTCCAGAAGCAGAGAGTCAGAGGTTCAAGCCCCAGCTGTGGTTCCTGCAGAGCATGTCCCTATCTTTTACCCTACAATGCAGATACAACAGCAACATGTGCAAAACTCAAAGCAGCGGCAAACAGGGGTACAAACATCCACTCACACAGGCTCCACAATCCAAAAATGCATGGAGAGTCAGGCTGTTGGCCCCAGCATCAAGCTGCAGTTATCATCAGAGCACTACTACTACCTCCTACACAGTTTAGCAATGTCGGCACTGTGATCAGGACCAGTGTGGCGGGCAGGGTTGCCAACCACCCCTATCTTTGCACAATGCTGCAATAGGAGTGTGTGTGTGTATGTCTATCCATTGTATAGTGGCTGCTCACACCTCACAGGGCCCTCAATGTCCTACTGTTACCAGCATTAGCCTGAATATATGCATAATGAGGAGCAAGGTGTTGTGGGTATGGCCCGGACAGGGCGGATTGGCCAGGATGCATCTTCACAGGGTGTGGGGCAATGGCTGGGACACTGTAGTGCCCGACCACCACCTGCATGGACAGGGTGGCCACAGCATGGCATTCTGGGAGGGCACTCACTCTGACCGAGCAGTGACCATGGCATGTCTAGGTTCCCACATAGCAGTAAGCTGCTTTGTTGGTGCACATAGTTTCTCTGTGAGCTTACTCTTTGGACTTGCTAGAGGACTGTCTGCAGTTAGATTGTGTATGGTTGAAACACCTCTAAGGTGCAGTCTGACGGTGCTATTTGCTGGAGACTGGCAGATAGTGATGTAAGGCAGTTGGGATTTTCCAGAGTTAAACCCATCATTATTGCTGGTTAGCCACAGGTATGGCTCTGGCCCAACAATCTTGGAGGGTTGTCTTATGCCAGCAGGATTGAGGTTACTTCGTGGGGGCTGGGCACCTGTCCCTTACCTATAAAAAGGTTGATGGGAGCCCTCTGGGGTATGTAGTGTATACCACTTTGCCCTATAAAGGCACTGTTACACAAATCTCATGCAAGTCTGGAAACTCCTCTGCCCTCATAACAGGTGCCCATATCAGCCAAACCCTAACACGGGGTACATACTAATCTGGGTGGTGTCTGGTCCCAGAGAGCCACATGTGAATGCAGGATAAAGATGGACACCAAATTACCTTCAGCTGCACTACAAGGAACACCTGTCACACACTGGTAGTGGTGGGGATGTACAGCAGGACCTATCTCTAGCACCACATGTACTGCGGATCTAGTGCTGGGCACTGATCCTATCCCTGAGGGAGAACACAGAACCTGCACAATGGCATGGTCTGTAGCTACTCTGTGCCAGTATCATGCACTGTCAGTTCGTCTTTCCAAGCTGAGGTACCGGAGAGGTGCAGACCCCGTTTGCTGATCAGCTGTAGACAGCTATTCAGCATGTGCATTGCATCATGGCTACTGGTGGGGTTACCCTATCCTGGCACTCAGAGCAGACAGTTTGTGCGGTGACCTGCAGTCCTTCTGTACCCAGCCATTGCTGTGACATACACCACAGAGGTATAGCCTACGGGTTAATACAATGCAATTCTTGGCATTGTTCCCTCCTCTCATGCCTGTCCTACTCAAATAGTGTGCATGCCTGTAACAGTCATATTTTTGCAGATTTGTGCTGCCAGCCCATAATGCCCTCACCACAATTGCCAACATTTCCTCGGTCCATCTATCTGTGTTTGTCAGCTGTGTAGAGTCCTGTCTGCCTGTGCAGGCTGTCATCCCATGTCCTGCACTGCTACCCTTTCCTGCATTGCGCCTCTTTATGCTTGCCTCACCTGTGCCTCATCTGCATGGCACCACCACTCCTCTGTCCACCCATCATTGTAACTATCATGCCACCTCCGCCTCCACTGGGGGACACGTATTCCCATCATCTGCCACCAACTGTCTTTCCAGTACTTTACATTGCCAACACCCTATGCTGTGGTACAGTTGCCCCCACCATATTTGTCATCAGTATTCGCAGCCACATGGGATGCCCGCAGATATGGCAGGTCCAGCGGCTCCCAGCTCTCCCTCCTTCACTCACCTGTTCATTGCCTTTCCTGAGTGCTCTATCTAGTGTTAGGGCTACATCTGTCTCTGTTCCTCACAGGTCATGCATGTCATCCTGCAGCACCTTGCAGCCCTTAGGCCACACTAACCTAGGGTGCCATAACCTTGTTAGGCCACCTTAACCTATGGTTCCGTAACCCAGGGTGCCTTCTAAGGTGCTTTGTCCAGGGGTTCCTAATACGGCGCTTAGCCTAAGGAGCCCTACTGTATAGGGCACCTTACAAAGCGCCTTATGAGGCACCTTATAAGGCACCTTTTAGGGCACCTAACAAGGCACCTTATAAGGCACCTTACAGGGCGCCTTGTAAGGTGCCTTGTAGGGTGCCTTGTAACGCGCGTTAGTCGAAGGCGCCTTGTAACATGCATTAGCTGATGCGGCTTGCTGTAACGATACACCGCCCACGCCTTTATATGGCCATCTGTACCTTTACCGCGGAACCTAACGCGAGTGACATTACCGCAGTTTAGTAAACATACCCCTTAGACAACACAATTGAAGGGTTACATTTAGAACTCTGCTGCACGACAAATCTTTTGTTAGCCACAATATACTAATATAACCCCTCTTCAAATCACTTCTTTGGCTTCCCTTCCGTTTCCATATCCAATTCAAACTTCTCCTTCTGACCTATAAATGCATTCATTCTACTGCTCCTCCCGACCTTTCTCTCTCCTCTATCCCAACACCCAACCTCATGAACTCTACTCTTACACTGGCATACTCCTCTCTATGCCCTTTTCCTCCACTGCCAACTCTAGACTTTGATCCTTTTACCTTGCTGCTCTTTATGCCTGGAATAAACTTCCCGACTCTGTGCATCAGGCATCCTCTCTCCCCCTTTTCAAATCCATGCTAAAGGCTCATCTCTTTGGGGCTGCTTTTGGATCCTGATCCTTTGATTTCCTTGTGTCTCCTACCCTTTCCTATTACATCTTTCCCTCACTTTCCTTGAGTCCCCTTACCCTTCCCTATTGCACTCTAATTCTTATCTTTTTTTTCTGGTCTGTCTTAATTAGACAGACATGTAGGGAGCGTCTTTATCTATGTCTGTACAGTGCTACCTATGCCTTGTAGCCCTATATAAATGATTAATAGTAGTAGTAGTAGTAGCACTGAAATCAGGCTCATTGGTCTGTAATTTCCCAGATCACCCCTGAAATCCTTTTTAAAAATTGACATTACATTGGCCACTCTCCAATCTTCGGGTACTACAGATGAATTTAATGATAGATCACAGATTACTAATAGTTCTACAATCTCATATTTCAGTTCTTCCAGTTTAGGTGATTTGCTGCTCTTTAGTTTATCTATTAGCTATATTACATCTTCCCAATTTATCAAGATTTGTTTCTATTCCTCTGATATATCACCTTTAAATATTATTTCTGGCATGGATAAGTTTCTTACATCATCTTCAGTAAAGACTGAAGCAAGAAATTCATTCAGTCTCTCCGCTATGGTCTTGTCCTCTCTCAGTGCACCTTTTACACCTCCATCATACTTACTCCCTCACCGGTATTTTCTTACAAATATACTTGAAAAAGGTTTTATTATGCACTTTTGCTTCCATGTCAAGCTTCTTGTCAAATTTTCTGTTTGCCTGCTTTATGAATACCTTGCCTGTATTTATGTTGTTTCCTGTTTTCGTCATTTGTCTCTTTTTTCCATTTTCTGAAATATTCTCTCTTAGCTATAATAGCCTCTCTGACCTCACCTTTAAGCCATGCTGGCCTTCCTTCCACCTTTTGTAATATAAGGAATGCATTCTTTTGAGCTTCTAGGATGAGATTTTTAAATGATATCCATGCCTCATTCCATCCGTCATCCTTTCTGGCTTTCTCTCTCTCTTTCTCAGTGTACTTTCTTGTAGTTTGCTCACTTTCCATTATGGTGTTTGTAATTGCTTAGTCCTATTATTACAAATAATTGCTATTATTATGAGCTTTGCAGACTGCTGCCATAAGACTAAAACTTGCAGAACGGTAGTTGTGTTAGTAGCTAGAACACAATCTTGGCTTGTGGCAGATTAACCATAAAATGTCTTAAACTGTGCCAGAAATTAGAGGACTTGAATGCATTTCACTCTCTTGGTTGTTTGCCAAAAGTATAAATTGTTAAAACTCGACAAACTACCTAGGGGGCAAGAGACCTGTGAAACCTTTTCAATAGGTGTTAACACCAGGTGGAAGATCAAAAGGCCATTTTAAAAGACTCCTCCTATCCAAGCAAGGACTGATAATTACCCAGGAAGTTGGTCACAGCATTACCTCAGCAGCAGAGGCATAAATAGCTCAACCATAGCTCTGTGATCCTCTGTCTTGAAGGACTAGAAAGGGGGACTGTTACTTCTGGAGAGAAATCTGCAACTGTGAGTGTATACTTCTGGTAATTTTCTAAAAAGAATTCTTTGTATTAAAGCTACTTAATCTGTGAACCCACTGTTTTTTGTTGGATCAGTTAGGGCCTAGTAGCAGCAATTAAAGTTTGAATTTAAAACACAGAGGAGAACTTTCTGGTTACATTTCATACCCAGCAGAGAGCTTGTAGTTTAAATTTAATAGTTACTCAGGGCCAAGAAACAGCAAAGTACTTTTAGTTTAAATTTAACACACAGAAGAGAGCTTTCTGGTTACATTTGGAACACAGCAGAGAGCTTGTAGTGTACATTTAATAGTCACTCAGGGCCTAGCATCAGAAAAGTACTTTTAGTTTTAAAACACAGAAGAGAGCTTTCTGGTTAAATATAGAACCCAGCAGAGAGCTTGTAGTTTAAATTTCATAAGAGGTTAGAGCCTAGCAGCAGCTAAGAGCTATAATTTAAATCAAATCAGAATTTAGCTTAGCACAAAAGGCAAAACAGGGTCTGTACTCTTTGAGCAACAAATAAAGTCTTCTAGAGACCTTTACAAAGAGGCCTTCTACCTAGGGGGCAAGAGACCTGTGAAACCTTTTCAATAGGTGTTAACACCAGGTGGAAGATCAAAAGGCCATTTTGAAAGACTCCTCCTATCCAAGCAAGGACTGTTAATTACCCAGGAAGTTGGTCACAGCATTACCTCAGCAGCAGAGGCATAAATAGCTCAACCAGAGCTCTGTGATCCTCTGTCTTGAAGGACTAGAAAGGGGGACTGTTACTTCTGGAGAGAAATCTGCAACTGTGAGTGTATACTTCTGGTAATTTTCTAAAAAGAATTCTTTGTATTAAAGCTACTTAATCTGTGAACCCACTGTTTTTTGTTGGATCAGTTAGGGCCTAGTAGCAGCAATTAAAGTTTGAATTTAAAACACAGAGGAGAACTTTCTGGTTACATTTCATACCCAGCAGAGAGCTTGTAGTTTAAATTTAATAGTCAATCAGGGCCAAGTAACAGCAAAATACTTTTAGTTTAAATTTAACACACAGAAGAGAGCTTTCTGTTTACATTTGGAACCCAGCAGAGAGCTTGTAGTGTACATTTAATAGTCACTCAGGGCCTAGCATCAGAAAAGTACTTTTAGTTTTAAAACATAGAAGAGAGCTTTCTGGTTAAATTTAGAACCCAGCAGAGAGCTTGTAGTTTAAATTTCATAAGAAGTTAGAGCCTAGCAGCAGCTAAAAGCTATAATTTAAATCAAATCAGAATTTAGCTTACCTCAGCAGCACAAGACAGGGTACTGTGTAGCAGCCCTCTTTTAATAAGTGTTATTTCCCTCCCTCCCTCCCCACACCCAACCACCCCTGGGATAATCATAGCTTTATAGGTACTTACACATCTTAAAAGACAGGAGGTGCTTTCAGGTGAAGCTCATTACCCAAATCAGTCATACACTAAGGACCTGAGATTAATTAAGCTTCAGGTGAACAAGGTATATTAAACGTTTTAGGTACAGTTTTATTGGTATAAATACCCATAGCAACCCCTAGTAAGTAAGAACTTAAAGATCTAGACACAAACTTAAAACTAAGATGCAGACAGCAGTCCAGCAGCAGGATGGGGGCTTTCCAGTCTTTTGCATTGAGTGTCACATGTATGATTTTCTCCCAGTTGGTGAGAGGTCTTACGTGTGCACTAGGTGCAAGGAGCTCTTTGCTCTCAGGGAACAAGTCCGTTCTCTAGAGGCTAAAGTAGCAGACTTGGAAAACATAAGACAGACAGAGAGGTACATAGACGAGACCTACAGGGATATAGTCCTGAAGTCCCACCTCCAGTCTGGCAGCACCCCTGTTGCCATGGAGGAGAGAGGTCATGTGACAGGAGAGCATCACCCTGGTGTGACAGGAAGTGATCCTGTAACTAGGACCTGTCCTCCAGGTGATGTAAAACCCTCTCGCACCGAGGACGTTTCTCCAGGGCCATGTGCCCATGAGGGAAGGGTTAGGACAGCCGTTATAGTTGGTGATTCGATCATTAGGCATGTAGATAGCTGGGTGGCTGGTGGACGTGAGGATCACCTGGTAACATGCCTGCCTGGTGTGAAGGTAGCGGACCTCACGCGCCTCCTAGATAAGGTCTTAGATAGTGCTGGGGAGGAGTCTGCTGTTTTGGTACATGTCGGTACCAATGACATAGGAAAATGTGGTAGGGAGGTTCTGGAGGCAAAATTTAGGCTTTTAGGTAGGAAGTTGAAATCCAGAACTTTCATGGTAGCATTCTCCGAAATGCTTCCTGTTCCACGCGCAGGACCCAAAAGGCAGGCAGAGCTCCAGAGTCTCAATGCGTGGATGAGACAATGGTGCAGAGATAAGGGTTTTGGATTTGTTAGGAACTGGGGAACATTCTGGGGAAAGGAGGGGCTCTTCTGAAGGGATGGGCTTCACCTTAACCGGGATGGAACCAGGCTGCTGGCATTAACCTTTAAAAAGGAGATAGAGCAGCTTTTAAACTAGATATTAGGGGAAAGCCGACAGTCGCCCAAGAGCGGATGGTTCGGAAGAATGTATCCTTGAAGGATACTACCAAAAGCAGAGAGGTTCCACAAAAGAGTAAACTAGCCCAAATGCCCTCAAGTATGGAGCAGACAGAGCTTAAAGATCCCAATTTACCCATGTCTAACAATAGCCAAATTAATATGAATAAAATACATTCTCTAAAATGCTTGTATGCAAATGCTAGAAGTCTAAAGAATAAGATGGGAGAGTTAGAATATATAGCACTAAATGAAAGGTTAGATATGATTGGAATATCAGAGACATGGTGGAAGGAGGACAACCAGTGGGACACTGTGATACCTGGGTACAAACTATATCGTAATGATAGAGCTGATCAAATTGGTGGAGGGGTTGCGCTCTATGTTAGAGAGGGCATTGACTCAGAAAGGATTAAAGTTTTGCAGAAAGCAAAATCTGCTGTAGAATCTATATGGATTGAAATTCCATATAAAAGGGGGAAGGCAATGGCAGTGGGGGTGTACTATCGAGCACCTGGCCACAATGACCAAATGGATGATGAAATGCTCAAAGAAATCAAGGAAGCTAACAAAAGTTACAGCGCAGTAATAATAATGGGTGATTTCAATTACCCTGGTATCGACTGGGTCAGTGTCACGTCAGGACATGCTAGGGAGATAAAGTTCCTAGATGAAATAAATGACAGCTTCTTGGAGCAGCTGGTTCATGAACCGACCAGAGGGGAAGCCATATTAGACCTAGTCCTTAGTGGAACACCAGATCTAGTGCAAGAGATAAGGGTGTTGGGGCCACTTGGCAATAGTGATCATAGCATGATCGCCTTTGATTTAATTAGTAGAGGAGGGATAGTAAGGAAATCCACAGTACTACCTTTTAACTTTCGAAAGGGAGACTTTGATAAAATGAGGAAAACAGTTAAGAAAAAACTAAAAGGAGCAGTTGCAAAGGTTAAAGACGTACATCAAGCTTGGGTGTTGTTGAAAAATACTATCTTGGAAGCCCAGACCAGCTGTATTCCACGCTTTAAGAAAAGTGGAAGGAAGTCCAAAAAACTGCCAGCATGGTTTAAAGGTGAGGTTAGAGAGGCTGTTGTTGCCAAAAAAGCATCTTTCAGGAAATGGAAAAAAGAGCCAAATGACGAAACCTGGAAACAGCACAAGCACTGGCAAGTCAAATGCAAGGCATTGATAAGGCAGGCAAAGAGAGAATTTGAGAAGAAGCTTGCTGCGGAAGCAAAAACGCGAAATAAAGACCTTTTCAAGTTCATTCGTAGCAAAAAACCTGTGAGAGAGTCAGTTGGTCCATTAGATGATAAAGGGGTTAAAGGAGCACTAAGAGGCGACAAGGCGATAGCGGAGAGACTGAATGAATTCTTTGCTTCGGTCTTTACTGAGGAAAATGTAGGGATGTTACCCATGGCTGAAGTGGTATTTAAAGGTGCGGAAGAATTGAAGGAAATATCGATACATCGGAACGATGTCTTACAACTATTAGATAAACTGAAGAGTAGCAAATCACCTGGGCCGGATGGTATACATCCAAGGGTGTTGAAAGAACTGAAATATGAGATTGCAGATCTGCTATCAGTAATCTGTGAACTATCATTAAAATCATCTCTAATACCTGAAGATTGGAGGATCGCCAATGTAACACCAATTTTTAAAAAGGGTTCCAGGGGTGATCCGGGAAACTACAGACCGGTGAGCCTGACGTCAGTACCAGGAAAAATGGTAGAAACCATTATAAAGAATAAAATTACTCAGCATGTAGATAGTCACAACCTAATGGGAGACAGCCAACATGGCTTTAGACAAGGAAGATCTTGTCTTACTAATCTGTTATGTTTTTTTGAAGGAGTGACTAAACAGGTGGACAAAGGTGAGTCGGTTGATATTGTGTATCTGGACTTTCAGAAAGCCTTTGACAAGGTCCCTCATCAGAGACTTTTGGCAAAACTAAAGAGTCATGGGATAGGAGGCAGTGTACTATTGTGGATCAGGAATTGGTTAAAAGATAGAAAGCAGAGGGTAGGGCTAAATGGCCAATTTTCCCAATGGAGAAAGGTGAATAGTGGTGTACCCCAGGGATCTGTGCTGGGTCCGCTGCTTTTTGACATATTCATAAATGACCTGGAAAGTGGAATAACGAGTGAGGTTATCAAATTTGCAGATGACACAAAACTATTTAAAGTTGTTAAAACCCAAGAGGATTGTGAAAAATTGCAAGAGGATCTTGATAAATTGGAAGACTGGGCATCAAAATGGCAGATGAAATTTAATGTGGACAAGTGCAAGGTTATGCACCTAGGGAAGAACAACCCAAACTATGGTTACACGATGCAAGGTTCCACATTAGGAACCACCACCCAGGAAAAAGATTTAGGCGTCATTGTGGATACCATGTTAAAACCCTTGGCCCAGTGTGCAGCGGCGGCCAAGACAGCAAATAGAATGCTAGGTATGATACGGAAAGGAATGGAAAATAAAACAAAAGATATTATAATGCCTCTATATCGTTCCATGGTGAGACCACACCTTGAATATTGTGTGCAATTCTGGTCGCCGTATCTTAAAAAGGATATAGCGATTTTAGAAAAGGTTCAGAGAAGAGCCACCAAAATGGTAAAGGGGATGGAAGGATACTCCTATGAAGAAAGGCTAAAAAGGTTAGGGCTCTTTAACCTGGAAAAGAGACGGCTGAGGGGAGATATGATAGAAGTCTATAAATTAATGAACGGATGGAACGGGTAAACGTAGATCGATTGTTTACGTTATCAGAATATAGAAAGACTAGGGGACATGCAATGAAGCTACAGGGTAAACTATTTAAGACTAATAAAAGAAAATATTTTTTCACTCAACGTGTAATCAAACTCTGGAATTTGTTACCGGAGGATGTAGTAAAGGCTGTTAGTGTAGCTGGGTTTAAAAAAGGTTTGGACAAGTTCCTGGAGGAAAGGTCCATAAACCATTATTAAGAAGTGACCGAAGATATCAATGCTTGACCCAGTACAAGCATTGTGGAACTTGTGTCTCTTGGGGAAACAGCTAGGTACATATGACCTAGATTGGCCACTGTTGGAAACAGAATACTGGGCTTGATGGACCTTGGTCTGACCCAGTAAGGCATATCTTATGTTCTTCTTATGTTCTCGATGGTCACTTCTCAGAGCGATTCACCTGTTGAGTATATGTAAGTACACGCTCCAGCCCTCAAAATAGAGATTGTAATATTATGATGCTTCTATTGGCTTAAACTTGTGTCCAATTGACCATCTAATTAGAATAATTATTATCATAAGCAACAAGGTCTCAGACTTAGATGGGGCTATGATCCAGATCTAACAAGTCTGGTCTGTGTGCACCCTTTTGCATCAATGACCTTCTAATATCGCTTAATATTATAGCATCAATGACCTTTTAGTTACAGGTCACATTCCAAATGTCACAAACACACAGAATTATGTACTGAGAAAAAATGGTGCTTAGCTCAATTCAATGTCCCCAACTCCATACTTCAGCGCCGTTGCGTTTCACTACCAGAACATTTCTTCAGGGGGTCCTGTGTTATATGCACCTCATTACATGCATTGTTAATGCTGAACTTTTAAGCACTATTAACAAAAGTAGAAAGAAATCTAATATATTTATCACAATCTCACTCTAAATTCATATGCCATATCTTAAAACATCAAGCATTATCTTAGTTTTTATACATTTATGATATACCTTGCCGTTTCTTAAGGCCAGTAATTCTGAAGGAACCAGTCCGTTTACCAAACCAACGCCGCGCATGCGGGTTGGCTATTATGGGTGGCTTTATACGTGGTTAAGCAGCGCATTATGATGCACCTGTGGAAAATTTGACTATCCTGATGGACCTCCTTTTGATGTTTTTTTATCAGGGTCGATATCCAAAGCATCATTACCCTTGCGCATCTGTTGGTATGAACCTCCTCAACCATGCAATGGTCAGAGTGCAACATACAATAATGTACAAATGTTATCAGTGGACTAAAAGTAATCCCATCTCCTCATTGCAACTATACACAGACACTCCAGTCTATCTGAGCATTTAAACCGTTAGGGCTTATGGATTGTAGATTGAGCATCCACCATTGTTCTCGAATTAACAGCATCTGATCTTTTGATTTGCCATTATATCCTGTATTAATTTGATCTATACAGAAACAACATAATTTGTCAAACTTATGAATAAATTTAACACAGTGGTCCACAATGGGTGCATCCATTTTCTTACAATTCAATCTGCTGCGATGTTCATTCATTCTGACTCGAAACGGGCAGATTGTTTTGCCCACATATAATAATTGACAAGGACATTGGATACTGGAACCACAAGATGTCTTCTTCCTTAATGAATATGTTTTGCCATGATATTGAAAATTTGTCATTTCCAAGGTAATATCGCACACTTTACAATCCACACATTTTGTATGGTCATTATCAGGTGCCACAGATTCAGCTGGTGAGGTCTTAGCACTGTCGGACTCAATATTTCCTTTAAATTCCTGTGCTGTTTTCAGACACAGCGAATGGTCTTTTCCTCCAGCCCTGGAACACTATTCAAAACATTAGTGTGCTTCTTCAAAATATGTTTAATTTGGGAGCTGTGAAAAGGGCAAACTATCTCTCAATTGTTTGGGGTGGGCACTGTTATAATGCAGAAAAGCATTCTTGTCTATAGATTTTCGATAAACAGAGGTAATCCACATATGATCATCTCTTTTAATCTCCACATCTAAAAATGTCATACTGTGACCACTACTTGTATGCGTAAATCATATATTATCATCTCTGTTTTAGAACCTCTCTCCATATACATTGATTCTTATCTAAGACCTCTAATGTCAACAATACTGTCTTATATCAGAGATACCACTCATTTTCTGCAAATATTGATGCGACATTCTCATTGGGCTGTGGTAATGGACATCCTATTAGTCACTTTAGATGTGACATCTTTATACACCAATATTCCACAATCGGCAGCATATGACAGTGTATTATTAGCCTTGAGAAATAGGGGAGATCTATCTGATTCACAGTACAGTATCATTCTTGGCAGAAATAACAAATTTAACTCTGTTTCAAAACTATTTTATGTTTGATCAAAAATTATACCACCAAATATCGGGGGTAGCAATGGGAGCCAAATGTGTCCCATCTGTAGCAAATCTATTTATGGGGACATTTGAAGAAAAATGGATACTATCGTCGCCGTATCAAAGTCACATCAAACTCTGGTGTCGGTATATTGACAACATATTCATGTTATGGAAAGGACAGATAGATCAGTTAGATGGGTTTTTAATGTGGTTCAATCACAGAGATGATAATATATGATTTACGCATACAAGTAGTGGTCACAGTATGACATTTTTAGATGTGGAAATTAAAAGAGGTGATCATATGTGGATTACCTCTGTTTATCGAAAATCTATAGACAGGAACGCTTTTCTGCATTATAACAGTGCCCACCCCAAACAATTGAGAGATAGTTTGCCCTGTTCACAGTTTCTTAGATATAGAAGGAATTGTTCTGAAGAGAATGAATTCAAAACTCAATCAAAAATCTTAAAGAGTAAGTTTTGGGAAAGAGGATATCCTAAACAAGTCATAAATCGTGCCTACAAAAGAGCATTATTTAACAATCGTGATCTTTTGTTATCTCCATACACGAGAAATCAGACTGATGATCATAATGTGAATTTAGTTAAAAAGTACTCCCCATATAGCTCCCAAATTAAACATATTTTGAAGAGGCACACTAATGTTTTGAATAGTGTTCCAGGGCTGGAGGAAAAGACCATTCGCTGTGTCTGGCAACGGCACAGGAATTTAAAGGAAATATTGAGTCCGACAGTGCTAAGAACTCTACCAGCTCAATCTGTGGAAACTGATAATGGCCATACAAAATGTGTGGATTGTAAAGTGTGGGATATTACCTTGGAAACGACAAATTTTCAATATCATGGCAAAACATGTTCATTAAGGAAGAAGACATCTTGTGGTTCCAGTTACGTGGTCTATTGTATCCAATGTCCTTGTCAATCATTATACGTGAGCAAAACAATCCGCCCGTTTCGAGTCAGAATGAATGAACACCGCAGCAGATTGAATTGTAAGAAAATGGACACGCCTATTGTGAACCACTGTGTTAAATTTTATCATAAGTTTGACGAATTACGTTGCTTCTGTATAGATCAAATTAAAACAGGATATAATGGCAAATCAAAAGATCAGATGCTGTTAATTCGAGAACAATGGTGGATGTTCAATCTACAGTCCGTAAGCCCGAACGGTTTAAATGCTCAGATAGACTGGAGTGTCTGTGTATAGTTGCAGTGAGGAGATTTGATTACTTTTAGTCCACTGATAACATTTGTACATTATTGTATGTTGCACTCTGACCATTGCATGGTTGAGGAGGTTCATACCAACAGATGCGCAAGGGTAATGATGCTTTGGATATCGACCCTGATAAAAAAACATCAAAAGGAGGTCCATCAGGATAGTCAAATTTTCCACAGGTGCATCATAATGCGCTGCTTAACCACGTATAAAGCCACCCATAATAGCCAACCCGCATGCGCGGCGTTGGTTTGGTAAACGGACTGGTTCCTTCAGAATTACTGGCCTTAAGAAATGGCAAGGTACATCATAAAGGCATAAAAACTAAGATAATGCTCGATGTTTTAAGATATGGCATATGAATTTAGAATGAGATTGTGATAAATACATTAGATTTCTTTCTACTTTTGTTAATAGTGCTTAAAGGTTCAGCATTAACAACGCATGTCATGAGGTGCATATAACACAGGACCCCCCCTGAAGAAACATTCTGGTAGTGAAACGCAACAGCACTGAAGTATGGCGTTGGAGACATTGAATTGAGCTAAGCACCATTTTTTCTAAGTACATAATTCTGTGTGTTCATGACATTTGGAATGTGACCTGTAACTAAAAGGTCATCAATGCTATAATATTAAGCGACATTAGAAGGTCATTGATGCAAAAGGGTGCACACAGACCAGACTTGTTAGGTCTGGATCATAGCCCCATCTAAGTCTGAGACCTTGTTGATTATGAAAATAATTATTCTAATTAGATGGTCAATTGGACACAGGTTTAAGCCAATAGAAGCATCATAATATTACAATCTCTATGTTGAGGGCTGGAGCGTGTACTTACATATACTCAAAAAATTTGTTGAAGGCATTAGTCCAATTGTAACTATTTAAACAATTTAAAATTATTCCATTTAATTATGTGGAGGATGCAGCTCCAGTCCTTTTTTTCCATCTGGATTCCTTCTTTTCTTCTTCCTCTACTTCCAGTCTCTTACAGGGTCATTCTGAATGGCAAATTTGCACGTACACTGTAGGCGTGCGCATAGCGGGGACATCCAGACAGTATTCCAAACACGGACCTACCTGCACGCACGAAAGCGAGGAGGGGTGTGATGTGGGTGGGGAGGCGAGGGATGGGGGTGTGGCTGGCGGTGAGAACATCTAGCTCGTATTCCATTCACACACGTATACATGTGCTGGAATATCCGTGGATGTCTACATTATATCTGCTAAAAATGGAATAACAGACATTGAAGGAATAAAATAAAATAAAGAAATGATAGGAAGTGAAGCTGGATATACTGCCCTGAGCCCCACTGCAGCCCAGCGAGAAGTATGGCGATAACACTACCTGTGTGGCCGCCTTTTCAGAATGCCCAGGATGCAGATGTACAGACCCGCAATGTGCATAGGAGGGACATGTACAAGGTACAGAGAAGAAACAGGCAGTGACAGAGAAACAGAGGCATCAGGTGCATATGTCCACAGTGCCCGAGGCAGAGGGACACACAAAGCCCAGCAGGTGCATGACTAAACGTGTGATGATTGCACGAACCATGGTACCATCTGCACAACTGACACCAAGCCTACCCCACACACCCAGTTACCCCCAACAGCAAAACACAGACCGCCCAAACCCCCATACCTAACACCCAACCTGCACCCCCACCCCCCAACCCTCACCCCACCACCCCACACCCCCACCCCCACTCCCCAACTCTCACCCCACCACCTCGAACCCCCACCCCCACCCCAACCCAGGCAACAGGCAGGCAACTGAACCCAGGCCTATCTCCACCCCCATGTACCCTGACCCACCCCTGACCCCTCCCCTGCCCGGGAGACAACACCACCGGACCCCAGCGGTTTGACAATGGATGGTTTGAGCGATGACATGCTTCCTGAGACTGGGCTGCTGCTGCTGCTCTTCCTACTGGTCTCCCCATGTGCTTCATGGAATGGTGGGAAGACAAGCAGGGGCCCCACACCCCAGGGCACAGGGCCCAGGATGCAGGACTGCTCATGCTGGCGGACCCTGATACAGACGCTACCTGTGCAGTGGCCAATGTGGACACCCTGCTGGTGGATGGCAGAGCAGATGGTTGAGGCACATGAGCACCAGAAGGGGGCACAGTAGCAGCAGCTGGTGTCAGAGGCATGGACACAGAGGGCAGCACAGGTACACCAATGGGCACATGGCCTTTATAGTACATGTTACACCCTTGGCTCATCTATAAATGAGATGGGATCAGTGGACCCTGAGGACTCAGTAGGCACAGTCCACAGATCATCTCAAGGATTGTCTGTATGTCACCAATCCACTCGCTCAGTCTCGGCAATGGTGGACAATTCATCAAATTTGCTCAAAGATCTACCCTTCCAATTGCTCCTCTGCAAAAGATGTTGACAACTGATGCATCCAAACTGGGTTGGGGAGTTCATCTTGATAGGTTTCACACCCAGGAAATTTGGTCCTTCCAAGAAGGTCTACACCAGATCAACTTCTTGGAATTCAGAGCCATAGCAAATGCTCTAAAGGCCTTCAAAGATCAGTTGGCCAATCAAATTATCTTGATACAAACTCACAATCAGATATCAATGTTCTACAAGCAGGGAGGAACAGGTTCATACCTTTTGTGTTGTGAGACATTTTGTGGAAATTTGTATTGCCCATGGGATGGACTTACGAACCACATATCTGCCAGGCAAAGAAAAGATCCTGGCAGACAGACTGAGCAAGTCCTTCAACCTCATGAATGGGCACTGGACGGTCTAGTCTCAGATGCTTTCCTCTTCAATTAGTGGAAGGGTTTTCTGTGTGTGTATCCTCCAAGACCTCTCATAGACTCTCCTGAAACCCAAAACAGACAAAGGCTCAATGATCCTCATCACTCCTACCTGCCAAGACAACCATGGTTTCCTCTCCTTCTGGAACTCTATTCGGTTGGGTCATGCACCAGATTTAATATCTCAGGAGAACAAAATGATGTTTCATCCCAACATCAAGTCCTTGGCCTTCACGGCTTGGATGTTGAGAGATTAAAACTATGCAAACTCAACCTGCCATCCAGGGTAACTGATGTCCTTTTGACCTCCAGGAGGACCTCAACAAGAGAATTTTATTCATGCAAAATGGAAGACATTTGCTGTATGGTGTGAGAACCATTCCCTAGATCCCTTTGCCTGTTCCACACTGTTCAAATCTGTTTGAATATCTTTATACTTCTCTGAGTCCAGACTTAAGTCTAATTCTGTGAAGTTCACCTCAGTGCAATTGGAGCTCACCACTAAAGGGTATAAGGAAAACCCATATCTGTACAGCCTTTAGTTGTTCGCTTTATGCTGGGTTTGCTTCTCTTGAAGTCTCCCTACAAATCTCCCGTAGTGTCTTGGAACCTCAACGTGGTTCTTGTGCAGTTGATGAAAGCTCCTTTTGAGACACTTAACTCCTGTCCAGTGAAGTTCATGACCTGGAAAGTGTTGTTCTTGGTGGCAGTCACTTCATCACACAGAGTGAGTGCGCTTCAGGCTCTCGTATTTCATTACACTAGATTCCACTATAATAGAGAGGTCCTCTGTACTCATCCCAAATTTCTTTTAAAAGTGGTATTAGATTTCCATCTTAATCAGTCAATTGTCCTACCAGTATTGTTTCCTAAACCTCATGCTCAAAGAAGGGAAACTGTGCTGCACATGTTGGACTGCAAACGAGCTTTAGCCTTCTACTTGGAATGGACGAAAGCCCATAGAAAGTCTATCCAGCTTTTTTTTTCTTTTGACCCCAATAAGCTAGAGGTTGCCATCTCCAAACGCTTATTATCTATTTGGCTAGTAGACTGCATTTTTTTGGCTTATGCCCAGACAGGCCTCAGCCTTAAGGATCATGTCCTAGCTCCTAAAGTCAGAGCCATGGCTGTGTCAGTAGCCCACTTGCGCTCGGTCTCAATGGAAGAGATTAGCAAGGCTGCAACGTGGTCATCAGTCCATACATTCACATCTTACTATTGTCTGAGGTGGAGATTCCCGACACAACAGCAACTTTGGCCAATCAGTACTATGGAAACTCTTTGGGGAATAGAATCCAACGCCATCCCCGCAGGACCATTGTTTTCTGTTCAGGCTACCAAAATAAAAACAAAAACAAAAATATATATAGATATAGATATACATGTAAAATGCAAAAGACTTGTTGCCAACTGTTGGGCAACAACTGTTTCCCTTTTTTGCTTCAAGTAGCCTGTAGCTAGGAAATCCCAGGCATGAGGACTTATTACCTGTTTGTCCATGGATAAAGGGTAGTTACTCATCTGTAGCTGGTGTTCTCTGTAGATAGCAGGAAAAAGTCCTCACAACCCTCACAGCTCCCCAGGAGTTGAATTCTACTATAGCTATAGTATAAGACTAACAGAAAATGGTACCGCAGCAGCAGGCGGGAAGATCACACAATGTGCAAAGGAGCATCCCAAAAGCTTTGAGAAGTAGCTGGAGCGGACTCTGTCAGGGGATGTCACCCACCTGTGAGAACCTTTTTCCTCCACTGAGAGCACCTGCTACACATGAGTAACTATATTTAACTTACGCACATTCTTGAGAAATAAGTGCAGGCATTGACCCCTGCCATAAGGCAGGCAAGAGTGCTCGTGACTAGTTCTATGTGTGTCTTTGACCACTTCTGCTCCTATTTATAAAGTACCCCCCTGGGTGTTCCAATAGCTCCAAAACCATGATGCATTAGGTGCAACACCACCATGTTAACTGTTGGAGGTGTAGGCAGCATTTTCCTGGCAGTTAAAGCTGAACCCTGCCCCCTATTAAGGCGGTGTTAAGTGAACCTGCACTAATCACATGGGACACATTTAGGGGCATGCTATGTACCCTACACTAACTGCGAAGAGCTCACCATGCCCATTCTCCATCCCTAATCCACCCACTTACATCCCTAATTTGTGAGGCGTGGTTAGTACAGGAATCTGCCTAAGCAAACTGTCATGGCCCCATGCTAGCTGGCAGCGCATGCCCAAGGTGCGCTTTGAGTGCACGCCAGAGATGCACTGCCAACTAGTGCCTTTTTGTAAAAGACCCCCTTTATAAAATAGGCTTGAAATATGTACATGAAAATGTGTGTAAATAGGGGCAACCCTTATAAAATTGCCCTCCACACATCCTAACGTCCCTGAAAATTGATATAAAATGTTCTCCTCCTAATCCTCCATCTGAGAGCTCTCTCTGTGCACCCAGTGCTGTCATTCCTTCATACGTTCACTTTTTCTGTTTCTTACAGTAATTTTGCATCTGCTCCCATATCCCCCTCTAATGTCCAGTTTGAACCTTTGAACCCCACTTCTTTCACATAATACTTTCCTCCTCTTGTTCCCTACTCAGTGTCACTATTGCAATTGACCTTACCCAATTCTCTTTTTATCTCTGAGGATCTTGCCTTTGCTGTTGTCTCCACTTCTACTGTAAAGCTTTTGAGATAAGAGCCAACAAATTCATCTAACTCTTTGATTCTGAGGTGTTTTTATTTTGTTGTTTTCATTCTGTATTTAATTTGCACTTCTGTTTGTTTACAAGTTCCTAAATATGTGTGGTGTTAAGGAAATTAATGCCATTTTATCAACAGTGACAATAAAATGAAAAGATTGTCCGAAAATATTATTAGTAGATGTTAAATATACCAATTGGTTTAATGAATGTTTATTATGTTACTAATATTACTTTCTTCTTTCTTTAAGTATTCGCACTATCCTGAAGTTTTGAAGTCTTCTCTGCTGGAATGTGCTTGGAACGCCTTTTCTGCATTAAGCAATATCTCCTCAAGAATCTAATTCATGTGCAAGGCAAAAGGAGCCATTTGAATTTTCAGGCTGGAAAGGCAGGAACCACTGGCATATAGGCATTACTGTCGCTCTATAGAGGTCTGTGGAGGGAGGGGGGAGAGACCTGATGGGAGGCTTTAGTAGTTTTGCTAGATTTGGCTGATTGGGATGCTTATCACCTGCACTCAGCCCCATCATCTGTCACATCCACAATCTCCTTCCACTGCAGCTATTCTCACTTCCTTTAAACATGCTGAAAACACCCCACATCTCAATAACCCTTCACTAGCCCCTACCTGCCCTGTTACCCTGCAATCTGACTCCGCTCTCTTCCTTTCCGCACACATCCCAAATACATTTCTATTCTATAACATCAAAATACATCTGTATCTTGCTGAATCCAAATTCCTAATCCACTGTCACCTCTTTCTTTGACTACCGTAGCCTGCTCCTCACAGGACTCTCACTGATCCATATATCTCCATTTTAATGAATCTATTCAGAATTCAGCTGTACATCGTATCTTCCTCCATTGTCTTTCCAACAAGGAAACCCCTCTTCTCAAGACACTACGAGCCTTTCCTACTGAACTACAAATGCCTTCATTCCGCAGCTCCTCCTTGTCTTTCCTTTTATCCCTGCGCCCTTCCCTGGTGGCTGCTGTTATCTGTGCCCTTCTCATCCATCCCCAACTTCTGTCTTCACCTTCCTCTTTCCTGGCTCTTCCTGGTCATACCCTTGTATGTGACTTGGCCAGACTGTAAGCATTCTCAAGCAGGTATTCTTTCTTATGAGAATCTATACAAGGCTGAATTTGTCTAGTAACACTATAGAAATTATAATTAGTAGCGGTGGTGGTGGTAGCTTGGAACCAAAAATCATTTAAAAATGTAATGTCATGTGCTTTGTAACACTTTTTTCTTCTCCACTAAATAAACTGGTAGCATTAAAAACTGCAGAAAGCACTTTCTGACAGTGTTTAAAAACATCCCTCAAGATTATTCTTTTTTTTTTCTTTAAACAGAGGCATAAGACTCGATTCGCATAAATTCATTTTGCTCTTTGGAGGTCAAATACTGGAAAAAAATACCTCCAATATTAATAGTTGTAAAAGCAGATAGTTGTGAAATATTCTGCTTTTACAGACCATATCTGCCACAAAGACATTTGAAGCACATGGGAAAAGCCACCCTAGATAGTTCATTAACCCCCTCACAGATATTTGATTTAACTCACACCTTTCTCAGAGTTCAAGGTATAGTAGGTATTTTTCTGTCCCCAGAGAGCTTACAATCTAAGTTTGTACCTGAGGCAATGAAGAATTAAGTACTTTGCACAAGATCGTGAGGAATAGCAGTGGGAGTCAAACCAGGATTCTTAGCCCACAGCTCTAAGCATTAGGCTGTTCCTCGGCTGCATACCAACCACCACCCATTTCTCCAAATGCATTGGTCCCTTCTATTCACCTCTCTGTACTCACACCTTAATATGTTTACTTCTGTTCAAGGCTAGCATAACTCTGGATCGGGTCATTGCTGCAGTTCCCCAGTTCCCATTGCTTCCAATGTAAAATTACTTTAATCTTGCAAAAAATCAAAACGTTAGTGGGAATGAACCCTCATTTTTTATTCTGTCAGATAAAAATCACATATTGTAGCCAATGTTGACTATTTTAAAACTCCTAAATCTTTTGTATGCCAAAGGTGCATTTATTTTATCTATTTTTATTTATAACATTTTGTATGCCTCTATATCTGGCAATTATTCAAACCACAACACCGAGTTCTAAATGATTCCAGCATCAACAAAGACAAATGGAAGCATAATAGCTGAAAAACACCAAACATCAATTAATTGGGTGATCCGGGAAACTACAGACCGGTGAGTCTGACATCAGTACTGGGAAAAATGGTAGAAACTATCATAAAGAACAAAATTACTCAACATGTACATAGTCATGGTTTAATGGGAGACAGCCAAAATGGCTTTAGACAAGGATGATCTTGTCTTACTAATCTGTTATGTTTTTTTGAAGATGTGACAGGTAGACAAAGGTGAGTCAGTTGATATAGTGTATCTGGACTTTCAGAAAGCCTTTGACAAGGTCCCTCATCAGAGACTTTTGGCAAAACTAAAAAGTCATGGGATAGGAGGCAGTGTACTATTGTGGATCAGGAACTGGTTAAAAGAGAGAAAGCAGAGGGTAGGGCTAAATGGCCAATTTTCCAAATGGAGAAAGGTGAATAGTGGAGGACCCCAGGGATCTGTCCTGTCCGCTGCTTTTTGACATATTCATAAATGACCTGGAAAAGGGAATAACAAGTGAGGATATCAAATTTGTAGATGACACAAAACTATTTAAAGTTGTTAAAACCCAAGAGGATTGTGGAAAATTGCAAGAGGATCTTTTTTTTTTTTTTTAACTTTTATTTTCATTTTGCAACAAACAAAAGAAACAACACACCAAAGGAGACAAAACAAGTATACAATAAGGAAAAGTAAACCCAATTACCCCCCACCCCCATGCTTCTTCTCTAGCCGATTATGTCAGCATGTGAGCGCTTCCAATTAACAGTGATTATACATCAAAACGATCAAAAGAGTATCTACGATACAGAATGATCATGGGACAGAGATATATACAAATTTAGACAGTCAGATGAGAGCATTTAGCAGAATGTACATAGTCATTAAGCATCTTCGATTTAGACCGATGATGAGGAGTCTGAACGGGGGAAGCAAATATACGAGGTATTTGTTCATATTTACTGTAGAAACAGACATGATTCCACCATTCATTGGGGCTCAGATGGGAGCTATTTTTCTAGTATTACTTAATTAGGGAAATAGCAATGCCAAGCATAAAGTCCAAAAGGAGGTAGGCCGTTTTTGGAAGAGAGGGGATCCCCGCAACTGGGCGAAGTCCCACTATCCTCCAAGAAAGGGGGCTCTTGAAAGTGCAAAATAGATTGGATACGACCCCAGACCCGACGCCAGTAATACTGTAGTGCGGGATATTCATACATAACATGAGGTAGTGAACCAATGGCCGCATGGCATGTCCAACAACTATTGCCCTGAGTAGTGTTCCATTTGGCTAATCTGTCAGGAGTGTAAAAACACCGGTGGGCTAGAAAGAAGAGGGTCTGAGTGAGTGAGGCGGATCGGGAAACCCGTGTCACTCTACTCCAGACAAGGCTCCATTGCTCCGAGGTCAAAGTCACATGCAATTCTCTCTCCCATGCTTTCTGCGCTATAGGGGTATCTCTAGTTATAGCATTACATAAGGTTTTGTAAAAATTGGATGCTACACCCGGTGAACTACCGATAGATCAGAAAGTCTCCGATCAACCTTGTGTAGGGGATGCCGATGGCGGGAGTACCTTAGCACTCCGAAGGCAATGCTGAAGTTTCACCGACTGAAAGTAGTATTTCGCTGGGAGACCAAATTCAATGTGCAATTCAGTAAAAGTTTTCCAGCGACCATCATGGAACAGCTGGCTAGGAATCCAGATGCCCCTAGTGTACCAGGGGCTCCACGCCATCGACTTATTTTGTATTCGAAATCGAGTATTGTACCAAAGCGGGAGCCTGTCAAACGGACAGAGTCGGGAGTCTAAAGATTGCATAAGAGTATTAAAGGCACCTAAAGTGTCTAAAAGCATTGGTGGATAGTGGGAGTCTGATGAGAGAGTCATACCAGGGAGAAAAGTAAGAGGAATCGGTTTGCAAAGGTCCTCTTCTATGTCTAGCCACACAGGTCTACTCGGTGCTGGATCTTCCAGCCAACGAGCGCCTTGTTTGAGAAGAAAAGATTGATGGAACACTTGATTAAAATCACCACCAAGTATTAATGGAGCATTGGCAGAGGCCTATGCCAACTGCGCAATACTTGCATAGTAAGCAGGGTTGTCCACATTCGGGGCATAAATGCAAATACACGTGAATTCACTATCTCCAACCTCAAGGTGTACACGGGCCCATCTACCCTCCTTGTCAGCGCTAGTATCAATTACAGTAGCGTGCAAAGACTTCTTAACCAGAATGGCTACCCCGTACCGTTTGGAAACGGCGGGAGAATAGGCAGCCACCATGTAAGACTTAGCATTGAGTTTCAGTGTTTCAGCAGAGTTTAGATGCGTTTCCTGAAGAAACACGAAATCAGCATGCTCATGGCTAAGATAGCTAAGGATTTTCCTTCTGTTGAGTGGACTATTAATGCCTTTTACGTGGAGTGATAAGATTTTGCATAAGGCCATTCAGAAAAGTTAAAAATTCTGAGCATGATAGCGCACATAATTTCACAATGTCCCTCATATTGACTGTATCTGGCTGTACACATGACATAAAAAAAATAAGCTAATATGATACAATGAAGCGCCCCACATTAACAAAGAAAACCGCAGTGCGGTAGAGGAGAAGCAAAACCCCAGAAATTACTGGCGACCATGTGTCTGCGGGGAGAAACCCCAGAGAAGGCCGAAATTGAAAAAACACATAACCTGTAGGACTGTGCGTGCTCCGAATCCGACCGAGGCACACATCATGGAGGGATAGGAGACCAAAAAAACACAAAAAAAGTCATATAGAGAAAGAAAGAAAGTCCAGGTAGTCTCTGTGCTTGGCTATGACCGCCGCATCGGGCCCTTCAAAATGGCGGACAGAGCCGGCAGATAAAAGTCCAAGTTTTTGGATTAGCGCATCTGCTCTGCTTCTTTGGAGTCTAAAAATGTTGATAGTAGATCAGGATCTTCGAATGTCCTGGTTTGGTTGTGGAGAGTCACTCGGAGCTTCGCTGGATACAACAGGCCAAAGCGAGCCTGTAGCTGTTGAAGTCGAGGGCGAAAAGCAAGGAGTTTCTTCCGACGGTCAACGGTAGGCTTTGCCAAATCAGGGAAGAAGGAGACTTTGCGACCTTCAAATTCCAAATGATGATTCGCCCGGGCAGCATTTAAAATTTGTTCCACTTGTTGATATCGTAGCAAGCGAAAGATAATAGGCCGGGGGGTCGTTCGGTTGAGCGCCATGTGGGTAGGAACACGGTGTGCACGATCGATTTCCAGTTCTCTATGAAAAGTGATCTTCAGCAAGGAGGGAAGAGTTTTGAGCAGGAATTCTCTTATATCTCCTGCTTCCACCCCCTCCGGTATTCCGAGGAGCCTCACATTGTTGCGACGGGCTCGATTATTGCTATCTTCTAACTCCTTTTGAAGATTCTGTATCTGGCGCTCAGCCTTGTCCAGTTTGCCCAAGCGCACCGCGTGCGAGTCGAGGACCCCCGCCATGTTGTCCTGCCGTAATGAGAGACTTTCAAGTCGGTCCTGGAGCACTCCAAAGTCTTCTCGCATGGCTCGAAGCGCTTCTCCATTGGACTGCACCAATTCCTTCACGCCGCGTATTTCCTCTAAAATCTCCAGATGCATTTCGGGGTTTTCACGAAATGGAACCATCTTCTGTGGGGAGGACACCTCTGTTTTGGAGCGTTTTCCGTGAGAAGAAGAAGGAGACCCGAAGTCCAAGCGCGCTGGTTTATGGGCCGCCATCCCCCCCGAGGTACCCCGGTCAGCTCGGAGCGAAATAGTAAGTTTGTATAGGTATTAAGTCAGGATTCTAAGTAGGCCTCTCGGGAGCTTCAGCGCGAAGCGTCTTACCCGCTGGACATCAGGCTCCGCCCCCTTGCAAGAGGATCTTGATAAATTGGAAGATTGGGCATCTAAATGGCAGATGAAATTTAATGTGGACAACTGCAAAGTTATACACCTAGGAAAGAACAACCCAAAATATGATTACACGATGCAAGGTTTCACATTAGGAGCTACCACCCAGGAAAAATATTTAAGCATCATCATGGATAACATGTTAAAACCCTCTGCCCAGTGTGCAGCAGCGGCCAAGAGAGCAAATAGAATGCTAGGAATCATAAGGAAAAGAATGGGAAATAAAACAAAGGATATTATAATGACTCTGTATCGTTCCATGGTGCGTCTGCACCTTGAATATCGTGTGCAATTCTGGTCGCCGTATCTTAAAAAGGATATAGTGTTATTAGAAAAGGTACAGAGAAGATCCACTAAAATGGTAAAGGGGATGGAAAGATACCCCTATGCAGAGAGGCTAAAAAGGTATGGGCTCTTCAACCTAGAAAAGAGACAACTGAAGGGAGATATGATAGAGGTCTATAAATTAATGAATGGAGTGGAACGGGTAAACATAGATCGATTGTTTACATCATCAAAATATAGAAAGACTAGGGGACATGCAATAAAGCTACAGGGTAACTTATTTAAGACTAATAAGAGAAAATATCTGGTTCACGGGACTCCTCAACTGTTTGTTCCCCCAGTGATCCAGTTTCATCCTCACTGGGGTCGTGACATAGGTAATCTGATTCCCTGTTCTTCTAGATATCTACTACATCATCCCTCTCCTTCAGTTACTCCTCGCAATGCTTCTCCTTGTGGTCTTGCTGAATTGTAGGTCTACTAAATCCAAGTCAGCTTTTATCTCGGATGCTTTGACTTCTTACTCCCTAGACATAGGGGTAAGTTTACTAAACCGTCTTAATGTTACCAGTGTTAGTTGCAGTCTTACTGTGACGAATGCCATATAAGGTAGTGGGCATTCTGGTCTTAAGGTAGCATTTCGGGTTATCGCGTGATAAAGTCCGTTATCGCGTGATAGCGTGAGCGTGATAGCATGGCACGTTAACGCGCGTTAGCCTTACTTAGGTGCGCTGACCTAGACACACAGCAGCAGAGGTGTAGCACAATGGTTAATTATGTTTGACTGATGAAACAGGGGTTATGAGTTTGATCCCCCAGTGGGCTTAATGAGTAAGGCTGTCTGAGTCATTACCCTTTACTTTAAATCAGTGCTGTCTGAGGCATTTTCTTTTGTTATTTAAATTAGTGCTGCCAGCAAACACACCCTCACAGTGCCGTAACCTAAGGTGCCGCAAAGGCGCCCTATAAGGCACTCAAGAGGGCACATTATAAAGTGCACTGTCCGCCAAGGCATCTTATAATGTTCCCTATAGGGTGCCTTATAAGGCGCCTTATAGGGTGCTTTATAGGGCGCTTTATGATGCACCTTAAGGTTACAGCACTGTGAAGGTGTTTTTGCTGGCAGCACTAATTTACATTAAAAAAGGAAATGCCTCAGACAGCCCTATCAAATAACCACTGTGGGATCAAACCCATGACATCTGCTTCCATAGTCAGTGAAGTAACCAGTGGGCTACATCTCTATAGCTGCTAACAAACCCCTGGCTGGCCACAGAAGGACTGTAGGTCACCATACAAACTGTCTGCTGTGGTTACCAGGATAGGGTTAACCCACCCGTACCCATGATGCACTGCACATGCAGATCAGCAGTCTACAGATGATCACAAGATGGGTTATGCACCCCCACAGCACCTCGGCCTGGTAGGGGGAACTGACCGTGTGTGTTACTGGCACAGAGTAGCTACAGACCGACACATTGTGGGGGTACTGTGCTCACCCGGAGGGCGAGGTGGGGTGCCCAGCACCAGGTCCGCAGCACCTGGCTTAGCTAAGATAGGCTATGCTGCAGGTTGCCATCAGTGCCAGTGTGTGATAGGTAGTCCTTGCAGACACACCTAGGATACACCTGTGTCCATCTGTATTTCCCAGTCACGTCTAGCTCTTGTGGACTATGATGCACTCAGAATAGTGCATATCCTGTGTGGGTGCCATGGTCACATGATTTAAGTGAAGGGGGGAGTTTGGACCCATAGGCAGATTATGTAGCACCACCCAACCCACCCTCTGGGGCTCAAGGTGGGTGGGACAGGATCTCCCACCAACAGATCCACATTCTACATCCCTGCAATGGTGGCAGTAGAGGGGACCATCAACCCCAGTCCTGCTGGGGAACAGGCACCCTACAGGGCAGTCAATGCAGATCTGTACGCATCCATAAGGCAATGACAGACAGACAGTAGACTTGGAAATGCTCAGCTGCCCCCCACCACTATCTGACAATCTCCAGCAGCGAGTACAGTGCGTCTCCAGCCGCTGCACCCTGCAAGGTGTTCCAGCCATACACTAACTGCAGACAGTCTGCTAGCTAGTCCACAGTGCATGTTCCTGGAGGAGATGTGCGTACCAAAACTGGGATGTGAGCACACACACCAAGCAGATAAGTCAGTGATTGGGCCCCAGAAAAGAAAACCCATAAATATCACTTGAGAGAAATGCTATATAGCACTATGGGGGAACCTAGCCATGCCATAGTCACTGATCAGTCAGGGTGAGAGTGACCTCCCAGCAGGACATGCTGTGGCCACCCTGTCTGTGCAGGTGGTGGCCGGGCACTACAATGTCCCAGCCATTGCCCTATGCCCTGTGCAGATGCATCCTGCCCAGGCCACAGTACCTTGCTCCTCATGCACATTGGCAGGCCAACACTGGAAACAGTGCAAGCAGTGTGGGCTGAGTAAGGTGTAAGCAGCCACAACACACTGGATAGACAGACACACACTCCTACACCTATGCCAGCATTGTGCAAATATAGAGGCTTTTGGCAGCCCTGGCCACCACACCAGTCCTGGGCACAGTGCAGGCATGGCTATGGTACACAATACTGTTGGGGTCACTCACCGGGGTGGTAAACACTGTCAGAAACCAAAACTGAAACACACTCCACAGATATCGGAAAGGTTGCTATGATGCAGCTCAATCAGCAAATTGTGCTTAACTTAGGAATTGATATCTGCCATTAATCATTGCAACTTTTTGATATATGTGTAATGTATTCCCAAGTTTAGGGTGGCATTGCTACGGTATACAAGTGCTAGTATTGGAAGATGCTGCTGCGCGCAGGGTCCAACAGCCTGACTCTCCATGAGGCTTTGGATAGTGGAGCCTGTAGGTGTGGCTGTTTATGCCCCTGTTGGCCGCTGCTCTAGGGCAGAGGTTCCCAACTCTGGTCCTGGTGGACCAAACACTGTTCAGGTTTTCATGCTGTCCCTAATGAATATGCATGAGATATATTTGCATACTAATGCAGCACAGGCATATTTATTAGGGACAGCATGAAACCTGAATGGTGTTTGGCCCTCCAGGACTGCAGTTGGGAAACTCTGCTCTAGGGATTGAATATGTTTATGGTGTCTGTGCTCTGTAGGGTAAAATATAGGCGTTTCAGGCATGTTTATTTTATCTGCAATAAAGGTTCCATCTTTATTACCACGGTTTAGTACTGGGTAAAATATGGGGAAAGGGTTTGCAGGAGCCACAGCTGGGACTTGAACTTGTGACCTTCTGCTCCTGAATACACTGGCTGTGTGTACTTCACCACAGGGGCAGATCATTCTCTGGGGATACCATGACTGTTCATCAGACAGACCCTGTCTGTTGCATTGCACGGCACCCAACTAAATGGGCATGGCCATTGTCTGCTATGGGCAGATGCCACTGCCCCCTCGGCCTCCAGCACCCCTCCGCCACCATGCTGCCATGCCATTATGCCGGTGGTGCTGGTGGTGTGCAGTCCCCGGCCATCCAGTATGCCGGTAGGTAGCTGCCTATGGTGTGAGTTCTCAGGTAGGGGTGCCTACATGGACATGCGCGCTTCCCCCCCCCCCCCCCCGCACTGCCTGCCAATGTTATGTGCCCTTGGGGGTACCTGCTGGGTAATCTCCCCTGTGACATTGTGGGACACACACTCGTGCCCATGTTGGACCCTCGTCAGTTGCTGTCTTGCTGCTTTACAGTTTTGGCATTCCTATGTACAACCTAGGCATCTGCCTAGTCCGCACTGTGCCCCAGCTGGACCACCCATGTGCCGCCTGCAGCCCCCTGTATCCCATTTACAGCATCAGTACAGTTGCCGTTTCCTACGTGCCCACTCTGCTGTTGCTGCACATGTGCACGCCATAACAAACCTGCCCAATCTAAATGACAGAAACCCTGATCAGCGCTATTTCAATATGGGATCATTCACCTTGTAGAGGGACAGAGCATAGACCCTTCCAAAAATGATATCTTTTTTTTTTAGCTTTCTGAGTAGTGTTTTTGCATTTTTCCCATTAATATCACTATTGGCCAGCTTGGTTATGGTTTTTTTTACATTTTATTTAGGTCATTTTCCATGTTTATTTGCTTTTTTGTTTCGTGCACATGTATCACAACTATCACTTTTTCTAAGTTTCCCTGGCTTTGCTGTACATTGCTGACGGAAATGGTTTCTCTTTCCTTCAAATGTGCCTTAACGCGAGGGTTTTCAGACCCGGATTCCACAGCGTTAGTGTGCCTGGAGCCTCTCCCCTCCCACTCTCCACCCATTGACCCCCTCTCTCCGCCCTCTGGGAAGCCTTCCTCTGCCCTTTAGGGCCTGATTTCACGGCGTTAAGGTGCCTTAACACCGCAGGCGTGTTATCACGCGATAAGTGATGTTATCGCGCAATAACGCGCCTTGATCGCCCAATAACATCACTTATCGCGCACTAATTCCACCGCTGTGATGTTAGCGCCCTTTAGTAAAGATACCCCTATAGCTCCCTACATAGAAATTCCATGCTAACAGAATATGTAGCCTCAGTCACACATATGCAGAACACAGATAAATCTTCATCAAGTAGAGCAGGCATGTACAACAGGTAGATCACGATCTACCTGTAGATTGCGGAGGGGTCAGAGGTAGATCGTCAGCCCCACTTGGCTCCATCTCTCCAGCAGCTTGCCCCATCGCTAGGAGAGAGCTCGTGCTGGCAGGTTGTCTGCCGAGGGCTTGCCACCGCTACTGATCCTTTGCCTGTCTTTTTTCCTTGCCTGCTGGAATCTTGCCTGCGGGTATATTGGGGGAGCTTATGGTTTTCGTGCCAATAGTTTGTGGGTACCCCAGGGGGCTGCCGCCCATGCCCTGTGACGAGACGCCACAGGCCCAGCGTCATACCTTGTCTCCTGACTCTCAGAATCACCCATTCCTGCCCCCGCCCCAACACCCCTTAGAGGTCTGTTATATACCAGGCGATATCCATTCAGCAGGGCTTTACATGAAAGCACTTACCGTATTAGTTGTGTCATGTGCTGGTTGTTGGTCACTTTATAGTTCGCTTTCATTAAACGCTTTCAGGCAGACACAACAAAGTGTCAAGAATTTGGTGATTTTGGCAGGCTTTTCCAATTTTGTCCTAACTTAGGTTTGCCTTCGAATTGGTTCAAACCACTGTGACTTTTGCTTGCCTCTGCAATTTTATTTTGCCTAGCCTTTGCGTTGATTCTACACTGTGTGCAGAATTTATTAAATCGCATGTGGTGGTATTTGAACTTGTTTGGCGGTATTTGATTTTATCTGGTTTGCTGGACAGGTGTTTGAGTTTTTTGATGATTATTTGGTGGTGTTTGATTATTGGTGCCAGTATGATGAATTCTTATTTTTACTTTTAGAACTGCATGTGTGGTTTTGGCATCACCAGTCCTTGTATTGCACATCATCCATCAGTTCCTGTTGATCTTTAATACTTTGGGACAGTGACAGCTTTGGACCAGATTCAGCCAGTGTTTATACTAACTTAGCAGATTTGGCCTTCTTACATCCAGCCACCTCAGTATAACGAAGATGAGTGTTCCAAAGAAGAGCAAAACCTACCACTTTCATGATGAATGGAAAATGGACTACTTCTTCATCATGGTGAAAGACAAGTGTTGTTGTCTAATTTGTAACGTCCCAGTATCCTTGCCCAAAAAGGGTTATCTGAAACGTCATTATAAGGCTATGCATAGCAATAAGTTTGATGCTGATTTTCCACCCAAAATTGAAATTCGTAAACTGAAGCTCAAAGAAATTAAATCGAAATTGGCTACTCAGCAACAGTTGATGGCGAAGCCAAGGTCACATTCGGTCAATGCAACCATAGCATCCTTCAACGTCAGCAACCTGATTGCAAAGAAATGCAAACCTTTCACTTAAAGGGAATTTGTAAAAGATTGTTTTCTTGAAGCAGCTGACAATCTTTTTGAAGGATTTAAAAATAAGAAAGAGATCATAGCTGCTATTCAAGATGTACAATTGTCAAGAAACACTGCCGTGCGGCGAATAGAAAAGATGTGTGGAGACACAACTGAACAATTGTTGAAGGATGTTTCAAATTGTGTTGCTTTCTCACTCCAACTGGATAAATCTACAGGCATAAGAGACATAGCCCAGTTACTAGTCTTTATCCGGATGTTTTTTGAAGACTTCAGTGTTAAAGAAGAACTACTTGGAATGATTTTTTTAAAAGGGAGAACTACTGGTCAGGAAATATTCAGTTCTTTCCATTATTTTGTGACAAAGTGTAATCTTCCATTGCATAGACTTATTTCCATCACTACTGATGGAGCAAGAGCAATGACAGGTGAGGTTAATGGTTTCATAGCCCCCTATAGACAGCATGATGACTTCCCAGATTAACTTTCTTACCACTGCATCATTTACCAGCAGGTTTTGGCAAGCAAGAGACTCAATACAAAGACTGTCATGGACATCACTTTCAAAATTGTAAATTCAGTTTGTGGAAGATCACTTCAAAGACGGCTTTTCAATCTTACTCTTGATGAAGGGGCAGCGGAAATCATTATGCACACAAATGTAAGGTGGCTAAGTAGGCACAAATTTCTGCAAAGATTTTGTGATTTGCTGAATGAAATAAGAAGTTTTTTGAAGGAGAGGGGAGATGACCAAGGAGAGTTGGAAGATGAGGAGTGGCTCAACGCTGGATGTAGTGCTCACCAACGGTGATAGTGTGTCAAATGTCTGCGTGAGTGCCCCTGTGAGCAACAGCGACCATCACACGGTGTGGTTTGAAATAAAAGCCATGGCACAGGCCAATCATAGCAAGCTCAGAGTCCTAAACTTCAAATACACTAACTTCAATCAAATGGCAGAGTATGTAAAGGAGGAGATGACGGGGTGGGAAGAGATAAAGGAAGTGGAATTGCAATGGGCTAAACTAAAGGAGGCATTGAAAGGAGCAACAGATAAATATGTAAGAAAAGTAAATAAAAGCAAGAGGAGAAGGAAACCTATTTGGTTTTCCAAAGAGGTGGCTGCTCATATAAAGGCAAAAAACACAACTTTTGCAAAATTCAAAAGCTTGCAGACCGAAGAACACAGAAATGAATACAGGATCAAACTCAAAGAGACAAAACGAGAAATAAGGATAGCAAAATCAAAGGCAGAGGAAAAAATGGCTAAAGATGTTAAGGGTGGCAACAAAAATTTCTTCAGGTATATTCGGGAAAGGAAAAAGATCAGAGTTGGAATTGCAGGACTCAGAAGTGCTGGGAAAGGACTCGTGGAAAGTGACACTGAAAAAGCAAAATTGCTAAACAATTACTTCTGCTCTGTGTTTACTAAAGAGGATCCTGGGGATGGACCAGCTGTGACTCCCAAGTATAGGAATGGGAATGAAGTGGATACCACACCATTCACAGCAGAGGAGGTGTTAGAACAACTTGCTAAACTGAAAGTGGACAAAGCCATGGGACCGGATGGGATACATCCCAGGATACTGAAAGAGCTCAGAGAGGTTCTTGCAGGACCGTTAAAGGATGTCTTCAACAGATCCTTGGAAACAGGAGAGGTTCCTCAGGACTGGAGAATGGCTGATGTCGTACCTCTACACAAAAGTGGTGACAGGGAAGAAGTGTCAAACTACAGACCCGTGAGCCTTACCTCGGTGGCAGGAAAAGTAATGGAGGCGCTCCTGAAAGAGCGAATAGTGAACTTTCTGAAAACCAACAGCTTGCAAGACCCGAGGCAACATGGTTTTACCGAAGGACGATCTTGCCAGACAAATCTGATCGAGTTCTTTGACTGCGTGACGAGGGAACTAGATCAGGGGCATGCAATGGATGTCATCTATCTGGATTTCAGCAAAGCCTTTGATACTGTTCCTCATAGGAGGCTTATCAACAAACTCAGTAGCTTGGGGATGGGTCCCAAGATGGTAAACTGGATTAGAACTTGGCTGATTGACAGACGACAGAAGGTGATTGTACATGGAGCTCACTCGGATGAGAGGAAGGTGATTAGCGGGGTGCCCCAGGGTTCGGTCCTGGGCCCGGCACTGTTCAATGTATTTGTGAGTGATATTGCTGAAGGACTGAATGGAAAAGTCTGTCTTTTTGCAGACGACACAAAAATTTGCAACAGAGTGGACTCCCCTGAGGGAGTGGTTAACATGAAGAAAGATCTACAAAAGCTGGAAGACTGGTCTAAAGCTTGGCAACTACGATTTAATGCAAAAAAGTGCAGTGTCATGCACTTGGGTAGCAGAAATCCAAGAGAAATGTACAAGATAGGGGGAGAAAGGTTGGTATGCACAGTTCAGGAAAAAGACCTTGGTGTGATTATCTCTGCTGATCTCAAGGTGGCAAAACAGTGCGACAAGGCGGTGGCAAAAGCCAGGAGGATGTTGGGCTGCATACAAAGAGGGATTACCAGCAGAAAAGAAGAGGTACTTATGCCACTGTATAGGTCACTGGTGAGGCCTCACTTGGAATACTGCGTTCAGTTTTGGAGACCATATCTTGCAAAGGATGTAAAAAGACTGGAGACTGTTCAGAGGAAGGCGACCAAAATGATTTGGAGCCTGCGTCAGAAGCCTTATGAGAAGAGACTTGAAGACCTAAATATGTATACCTTGGAGGAAAGGAGGCACAGGGGAGATATGATTCAGACCTTTAAATACTTAAAGAGAAATGATGAACAAACAAACCTCTTCCAGAGACGGGGAACCTGTAAAACTAGAGGGCATAACATGAAACTGCAAGGGGGTAAATTGAAAGGCAATGTCAGGAAATATTTTTTCACTGAAAGGGTGGTGGATGCTTGGAATGCCCTCCCGATGGAAGTGGTAGGGGCGAACACGGTAACGGAATTCAAAAAGGCATGGGACAAACACAGAGGATCCCTTTACAGAAATAGGAAAAAAAATAAATAAATAAACGGTACCATCTAACTTCCAAACCATCTAACTTCCGAACCATATAACGTCTCAACAAATAGGGGTGTCCTATATGGAGTGGTGGGTTTACCCCTGAACAAGGATATGGAGAGGGGTGGCCTGCGCGGAGCGACAGGTGCACCTACTCTTGCCATCTCGCTGGGCAGACTGGATGGACCATGCTGGTCTTTATCTGCCGTCAACTACTATGTTACTATGTTACTATGTTACTATGGTTGTGTGATCTGGCATTTCTCGCTGACTTTACAGGCGAACTAAATGATATGAACCTTAAACTACAAGGTAAAAACAAATGCATTGGCAAGATGATGAGTACAGTTTCATCCTACAAGAGCAAATTTGAGCTAATGATGACTGACCTTACAAACAACACATTTGATCATTTTCCTAATACGCAGGACCATCTGGGACAATATCCAAATTTTGTTTTTCATAACGAGAAGTATGTGACAGAAATCTGTTCTGTTATCCAGGAATTCGAAAATAGATTCTGTGACTTCCAAAAAATTGGAACAGTTGTGGAGTACTTGTCATAGCCATTCAAAGTAGATGTGGACATTAAAGAAACTGCAAGTAGTATAATGGGTACACTACTTGTCAAACTGATTGACAGGTGAGATAAGGATGACAGGAGCCAATCATCGTTCACTTCTTGTGTATGTCCCACCTTAGGCCACGCCCACTCCCACCCACAGGCATGGTCACAGCCCCCACTTTGACACGCCCCACTCCCACCCCAAGGATGACATCATCCAATCAGACCCCACTTCCTGGTTTGTGCCACATCCACACCCCGCTCTCAATGTTGGCATTAGCCAATCAGCACCCACTTCCGGGTTTGTGCCACACCCACAGCCTCCCACCCTCAACCACGCCCCTGCCTACATCATTGGAAATGATATCACCGGAAACAGGGTGTCATCGGAAAAGGACAGTGTTGCTTTTTGCTGACATCACCGGAAACAGGGTGACTGACTCCGGAAATGTGTTTTGCTTCTGGTTAATGCTGACATCTGTAAAAGCAGGAACCCTGGAAAACAAAAATGCTTTTCTCTCCCCACACTGCCCCAGTTGTTTTTTCTCACAAAGCAGGTCAATGCTTTTATTGCAGGCTATTTAGAACTGATTGTTAACCCTTTGGTAGCAGCAGCAGAGCTTTTCTTTACAAATGTTAAAATGCAATTAACACATCTTTTTTAGAGAAACCAGTGCTGACCATGAGATAGAATTTTGCTTTTAAGACATCATGGTTAGAGAGAAGTATTCTGGCAGTCCTGTAGTTCAGACTGAAATACAGAGAGAGAGAGACCTGAGTTCAAAATCCCACTACTACAGCTATTTTTTAGTGGCTTTTGAGGAAAAAAAAACAATACAGAGACAAGTCTGGACATGCCTCTAGGATATGGTAACACATGTGATTGGTAGAAACAAGAGACTTGTTCTGAGCATGCTTCTAGGATATGGCAGATACAACAGCAACATGTGCAAAGCCCAAAGCAGCGGCGAATAGGGGTACAAACACCCACTCACACAGTCTCCACAATCCAAAGATGCATGGAGAGTCAGGCTGTGGCCCCAGCATTGAGCTAAAGTTATCACCAGAGCACTGCTACTACCTTCTGCACAGTTTAGCAATGTCAGCACTGTGATCAGGAGCAGTGTGGTGGGCAGGGTTGCCAACCACCCCTCTCCTTGCACAATGCTGCAATAGGAGTGTGTGTGTGTGTGTGTATGTATGTGTATCCATTGTTTTGTGGCTGCCCACGCCTCACTGGGCCCACAATGTCCCACTGTTACCAGTGTTAGCCTGAACAGGTGCATAATGAGGAGGAAGATGTTGTGGGTATGGCCCGGACAGGGTGGATTGGCCAGGATGCATCTTCACAGGGTGTGGGGCAATGGCTGGGACACTGTAGCGCCCAACCACTGCCTGCATGGACAGGGTGGTCACAGCATGGCATGCTGGGAGGGCACTCTCACCCTGACTGAGCAGTGACCATGGCATGTCTAGGTTCCCACATAACGCTCTACATTACTGCTTCCAGTGTTACTTTTGTGTTCCCATTGCTGGTGCCGCAATCACTGTGATACCTGTTTGGTGCACATAGATTCTCTGTGAGCATGCACTATGGACTGGCTAGTGGACTGTCTGCATTTAAACTGGGCATGGTCGGAACACCTATACTGTGCTGTCTGCTGGTGACTGGCAGATAGTAGTATGAGGCAGTTGGGGTTTTCCAGAGCTAACTCCATCATTGCTGCTGGTCTGCCACTGCCCCAGCCACAGGTATGGCTCTGGCCCACCAACCCTGGAGGGCTGTCATATACCAGCAGGATGGAAGTTGCTTCATCGGGGTTTGGGCACCTGTCCCTTACCTACAAAAAGGGTGATGTGAGCCCTTTGGGGTATGTAGTGTATACCACTTTGACCTATAAAGGCACTGCTACACAAACCTCATGCAAGTCTGGAAACCCATCTGCCCTGATAAGAGGTGCCCATTTCAGCCAGACCCTAACATGTGGTATACACTAATCTTGGTGGTGTCTGGTCCCAGAGGGCCTCATGTGACTGCAGCATAAAGATGGACACCGAATTATGTTCAGCTGCACTGCAAAGAACTCCTGTCGCACACTGCTAGTGATGGGGATGTACAGCAGGGCCTATCTCTAGCACCACATGTACTGCAGACGTAGTGCTGGCTACCCATCCTATCCCCCAGGGAGAACACAGAACCTGCACAATAGCATGGTCTGTAGCTACGCTGTGCCAGTATCATGCACTGTCAGTTCGTCTTTCCAAGCTGAGGTACCGGAGAGGTGCAGACCCCATTTGCAGATCAGCTATAGACAGCTATTCAGCATGTGCATTGCATCATGGGTACTGGTGGGGTTACCCTATCTTGGCACTCAGAGCAGACAGTTTGTGCGGTGACCTGCAGTCCTTCTGTACCCAGCCATTGCTGTGACATAAACCACTGGTTAATACAATGCCATTCTTGGCAGTGTTCATGGGTTCAATTTCTCATTATTCCCTCCTCTTATACCTATTTATTATTATTATTATTACATTCTCTTATATACCGCGCTATTCTGCATCAGTGCGGTTTACATTGAACAAACTGAAATTACATTGAACAGGGCATTATAACTTGGAGATAACTATTTTACAGGGAACATGGGCTATGGAGGGTTAAGTGGCTTGCCCAAGACCACAAGGAGCACCTGGGGGACTAGAAACCCCAGTCCTTCCAGCCCAAGGTTGCTGTCCTCTAGTGGGATTTGAACCCCCGACCTTCCGGCCTGAAGTACCTTGCCCCAACCACTAGGCTACTCCTCCACTCCACTACCTGTCCTAGTCAAATAGTGTGCATGCCTGTAACAGTCATATTTGTGCTGCCAGCCCATAATACCTTCGCCACAATTGCCAACATTTCCTCGGTCCATCTATCTGCGTCTGTCAGCTGTGTAGAGTCCTGTCTGCCTGTGCAGGCTGTCACCCCATGTCCCGCACTGCTACCCTTTCCTGCATTGCGCCTCTTCATGCTTGCCTTGCCTATGCCTGATCTGAATGGCACCACCACTCCTCTGTCCACCCATCATTGTAACTATCCTGCCACCTCCGCCTCCACTGGGGGACACGTATTCCCATCGTCTGCCAGCAACTGTCTTTCCAGTACTTTACATTGCCAACACCCTGTGCTGTGGTACAGTTGCCCCACCATGTTTGTCATCAGTACTGGCAGCCACATGGGATGCCCGCAGATACGGCAGGTCCAGCGGCTCCCAGCTCTCCCTCCTTCACTCACCTGTTCATTGCCTTTCCTGAGTGCTCTGTCTAGTGTTAGGGCTACATCTTTCTCTTTTCCTCACAGGTCATGCATGTCATCCTGCAGGACCTTGCAGCCCTTAGGCCACACTAACCTAGGGCACCATAACCTTGTTAGGCCACCTTAACCTATGGTTCCGTAACCCAGGGTGCCTTCTAAGGTGCCTTGTCCAGGGGTGCCTAGTACGGCGCTTAGCCTAAGGAGCCCTACTTTATAGGGCACCTTACAAAGTGCCTTATAAGGCACCTTACAAGGCACCTTATAAGGCACCTTATAGGGCACCTTACAAGGCACCTTATAAGACACCTAACAAGGCACCTTATAGGGCACCTAACAAGGCATCTTATAGGGCACCTAACAAGGCACCATATAAGGCACCTTATAGGGCACGTTACAAGGCACCTTATAAGGCGCCTTGTAATGTGCCTTGTAAGGCGCCTTGTAGCACGCATTAGTTTGTAACATGCGTTAGCTGATATGACTTGCTGTAACGATGCACTGCCCATGCCTTTATATGGGCATCTGTACCTTTACCGCGGAACCTAACGCGAGTGACATTACCGCAGTTTAGTAAACATACCCCTAGATAACGTCAAGGTGGGTCAGCGAACTCTCCCCCATGCAGCAGCCAGCTCAGCTCACAGCAGCCCCCCTCCAGCATGAGGGATGAATTCATCAGCTATTTGGAAAATGGACTCTTAAGTGTGCCCAAAGCATTGGCATTTGACTTTGGATGACACAGAGACTTCATCCCCTTCTCTTGTAATAAAGCTGCAGCCTTGTTTATCCCACACAAAATCTCTTTGTGCCTTTATTTGAGGACTTGCTGGCTGCAACCGCCACATGGGGTAAATCTTGCTTGCAAGTGCTATTATCACTTATTCACATGGAGCTCAATCCCCAAAGGGGCACATCCAGACCATTTAAACAGCCAAACACAAGATGGGCCAGAATGTACAAGATTCTGCACTGCGGGAGCAAGACACTCCCACGGATGCAGGATTGGGCACTGAGATAGCTCAGTGATGCCCCTATCCCATGGCACAAGACGTCCTGCAACACCCCATCCAGCCTGCCCCTTGCTCCTGCTGTAGTGCCGGTGCTGAGGCATCCTGTCGCCTGTCGGCAGGGACTGCAAGGGCCGGGATCAGGCGGCAGGGCCTCATCTTCTGTGCATGCTGTGCTGCTGGGGAACTGCTCGGCCAGACCACCACCATTGCTGCTGCTTATTCCACCTCTTCTGCCCGCCAGACATACAGGGCTATTGGCCCACCCTCACTCTGCCTACTCTCCGCCCACTCTCCGCTCCTGACGCCCCTATCCAGATCCCTCCACACTGCGGCTGTGTGCATGCGGGAAGATTGTGTGCCGGAATACGGGCCAAATGGATAGCAAGGCTGCACATCACACCAGGACATATGGCTCCACTATTTGCGACTCTGGATTGGGACCATAAAGAATTTACAAGCAAATGAACATTTGAGGAGAGCAAGCCTGAAGTCCTTTATGATTAATAAAACATTAAGAAATATATACTAACCACATTTGTAATGTCCTTAAACAAATTCATAAAGGGTTTTCTCGCTAGGTACAACTCAGAGGAAACCAACATATCCCAAATATCCTTGCTACATTAAAAACAAAGAGTGGACAACCTTTTAAAATGAGGTACAACTTCATGGTCCATTACCCATGTTTTTCCACTGAGGCCAACAACATCTAGAAATTATTTGCAACAATGGTATATCTAGCATGGTAATATAGATAGGCCAGTGTTTGCAAATATTATGTTGGATGCTGTTGGCTTTAGTGGAAAATTGAAGGAAACAGGTTGTACAGCACACTTGGTCTGTTGCCTGATAGCATTCAATAAAGTCTCTCTTTATCTTTGGTTTCATCTTCAGGGATCTCAGTATTCATTAGTCTCATATCCCGTCCAGTTTTGTAAAACCATTATTGCATTGATTATGTCTTTGTTTCTATAAATATATACTTTTCTGTTAAATATTTGTTGTACTCCTTTTAGTATAAATGCCTGTGAATGTATTATGTTTGCTGGTCTGTCCTGCTACATAATTGCTCATCTTAGCATACAGTGTGCATTAATGTTATTGTGATTTATTTAATATGCCTTCTCATAAAATCTACTACCTTGTCTGTTTCAGAATAAGCTTGTTGTAATAGAATCATCATTTCCTTTCCCATTTCTTCTCTGTGATCCTTTCATGCCTCCTTTTGTTTGGTCAGATCAGGAAAAGCTGGGATTTGAGATACAGAAGCAATTACCAAGTTAGCAAAGAATTGTAAAACAATTCATGAATGCTTTTTTTCTTTTAAAAATAAATCCCAATGACTATAAAAGATGTTATAAGTTTGTTTAGATCCAATTGAATCATACCTCTAGAGGGGCATCGAGTCTTAGGGGGCCTTCAGCTACCACAATATCCCTATTTCCTTCCCCCAGCATCTAATATCACTTCCCATCCCTTGGGAGCAGCGTTGGGGCAGGCCCATGCACAGAACCTCTGTGTCAGAAAGCAGTGTACCCTCCCCCCCCCACCCCCGGACACAGGGGACATGAAAAACCGCAACACTTAGCAGCAGGGATTCCATCCTCCTCTGGCAGAAAAAGATGAGAGCCTGCATTAGTGGCCAAACCCAGGAGTACCTGCTAGCAGAGAATCCATGCCCCGCTGACAGAGAAATGCAAAGGGGCCAATGCTGTAGTGTAAACTGGTGCCACAGGGACTCCACCCTCTACCAGAGGAAAGAAGAATCTGTGAGGCCATGGCTACCAGAAATGCCTGCAAACGAGATATAAGAAGGTTGCTGCAGTAAAATAAATAAAAAAAAATAAAATAAATAAGTAGCCTAAAACAATACAACATACTGGCGAGGACTCCACCCCATCCCCCCCTCCTGCTGGCAGAGGAACAGTACTGGAGGCCATGCCTGTGGCAAAAAGGTGTTGGAATGTCATAATGTAAGCTGAGGTCTCCACAAGGGCATTGCCCTAATTTATTTTTATTTATTTATTTGAAATTTTTATATCACATTTTCCAGCAGATCAAATGCGGTTTACAGAGAACAAAACATTGAATTGTACAGAACAGTACATATTCAGTTACATAGAACAAATAACTATGTACTATTGCATTTACATGGAGCGTCAGTGTATATAACATTGATACTCCGTGTACTTTACCTTGATGTTATGAGTGCCACGGGTGGCTAAGTTACTTCAGATAAGCCAACAATGGAAACTCCCAGCCTACAGGGAAAATATTTTTTACTTTCTTCTACAACGCACTTCTCAACTTCATGGACCTCAAATCTAAATCAGAACTTACCAAGGGATGAGAACTCTCCCACAATGAATCACTTAAAGAAGTTTTACTTTTGAAAAATTGTCTAGTTTTCATTTGAAAAAATAGTGTAAATTATCTTTTTATAAAAAAAACAATAACAGTCTATATAAATATCTTTCAAGTATATTCATAGTTTGGACACATGTGAAGAGACAGATCATTGGAGAAAGACATAATGCTTGGCAAGGTAGAAGGTCACCGTAAAAGAGGAAGGCCAGCAATGAGATGGATCGATACAATAACAGCAGCTATGGATACCACTCTATCAACAATGAGACGCTTGGCTGAAGACCCAGCAAAGTTTAGCTCAACTATCCAGAGGGTCACTAGGAGTCAACACTGACTTAACCGCACTTAACAACAACAACAATCAGACTTTACTAACAAATTAGTACATTGCACTATAATATAATATAATCACTATGTTCTATAAACAGTTTTTACAATGTTTCTATTATTCAACAGTGGTACAATATGGACTATTTAAACAACAAGCAAGTATTAGGGGTATGTTTACTAAACCGTATTAACGTCGCAGCGGTGGTATTATCGCGCGATAAGTGAAGTTATCGTGTGATATTGTGCCTTATCGCGCGATAACGCAGTGTTAAGGTACACTAACGCTGTGAAATCCGGGCCTGAAGGGTGGAGTAAGGCTTCCCAGAGGGCGGAGAGAAGGGATCAATGGGCGAAGAGTGGGCGGGGAGAGGCTCCATGCACACTAAAACCATGAAATCAGGGTCTGAAAATTAGCGTCAGTGAAAACCTCGCGCTAGAGGCACATTTGCAGGAGAGAGAAACCATGTCAGTCAGCAATGTACAGTAAAGGCAGGGAAACCCAGAAAAGTGATAGTAGTGATACATGTGCAGGGACCAAAAAGGCAAATAAACATATAAAAGGACCAGAATCTAAAATCCCAATAACCAAGCTGGCCAATAGTGATATTAATGATAAACATACAGCAACACTAGTGACAAAGCGTACAAATTAAGATATCATGTTTGGAAGGGTCTATGCTCTGTCCCCCTACAAAGTGAATGATCCCACATTGAAATAGCACTGATCAGGGTTTCTGTCGTTTAGATTGGGCAGGTTTGTTATGGCGTGCACATGTGCAGCAACAGGAGAGTGGGCACGTAGGAAAGGGCAACTGTACTGATGCTGTAAATGGGATACAGGGGACAGCAGGCGGCACATGCTGTGGTCCAGCTGGGGCACAGTGCGGGCTAGGCATATGCCTAGGTGGCACATAGGAATGCCGAAACTGTAAAGCAGCAAGACAGCAAATGACGAGGGTCTAACATAGACACGAGTGTGTGTCCCACAGTGTCACAGGGGAGATTACCCAGCAGGTACCTCCAAGGGCACATAACATTGGCAGGCGGTGCGGGAGGGAAGCACGCATGTCCATGTAGGCACCCCTACCCGAGAACCCACACCATAGGCAGCTGCCTACCTGCATACTGGATGGCCTGGGACTGCGCACCACCAGCACCACCGGCATAATGGCATGGCAGCATGGTGGCGGAGGGGTGCTGGTGGCGGAGGGGGCAGTGCCATCTGCCCACAGCAAACCATGGCCTAGCCCCGTTTAGGTGGGTGCCGTGCACTGCAACAGACAGGGTCTGTCTGACGAACAGTCATGGTATTCCCAGGGAGTGAGCTATCTCTGGGACTTGAACTTGTGACCTTCTGCTCCTGAACACACAGCCAGTGTGTTCAGGAGCAGAAGGTCACAAGTTCAAGTCCCAGCTGTGGCTCCTGCCAACCCTGTCCCCATATTTTACCCAGTACTAAACCATGGTAATATTTTATTTTATTTTATTTATTTATTTTACATTCTCTTATATACCGCGCTATTCTGCATCAGTGCGGTTTACATTGAACAAACTGAAATTACATTGAACAGGGCATTATAACTTGGAGATAACTATTTTACAGGGAACAAAGACGGAACCTTTATTGCAGATAAAATAAACATGCCTGAAATGCCTATATTTTACCCTAGAGAGCACAGACACCATAAACATGTGCAATCCCTAGAGCAGAGTTTCCCAACTGCAGTCCTGGAGGGCCAAACACCATTCAGGTTTCATGCTGGCCCTAATAAATATGCCTGTGCTGCATTTGTATGCGCTGCCCCCATTTTATTCAAATGTATCTCATGCATATTCATTAGGGACAGCATGAAAACCTGAACAGTGTTTTGCCCACCAGGACCGGAGTTGGGAACCTCTGCCCTAGAGCAGTGGCCAACAGGGGCATAAACACCCACACCCACAGGCTCCACTATCCAAAGCCTCATGGAGAGTCAGGCTGTTGGGCCCTGCGCACAGCAGCATCTCCCAATACTGGCACCTGCATACCTTAGCAATGCCGTCCTAAGCTTGGGAATACGTTAAACATATATCAAAAGATTGCTATGATTAATGGCAGATAACAATTCCTAAGTTAATCACAATTTGCTGATAGAGCTGCATCATAGCAACCTTTCTGATATCTGTGGAGTGTTTTTCAGTTTTGGTTTCTGACAGTGTTTACCACCCGGGGAGTGACCCCAACAGTATTGCATGCCATAGCCATGCCTGCAGTATGCCCAGGACTGGTGTGGTGGCTAGGGCTGCCAAAAGCCTCTATATTTGCACAATGCTTGCATAGGTGTGGGAGTGTGTGTCTGTCTATCCAGTGTGTTGTGGCTGCCTACACCTCACTCAGCCCACACTGCTTGCACTGTTTCCAGTGTTGGCCTGCCAATGTGCATAATGAGAAGCAAGGTACTGTGGGTATGGCCTGGACAGGGCGGCCTGGGCAGGATGCATCTGCACAGGGCATAGGGCAATGGCTGGGACATTGTAGTGCCCGGCCACAACCTGCACGGACAGGATGGCAACAGCATGTCCTGCTGGGAGGTCACTCTCACCCTGACTGAACAGTGACCACGGCATGGCTAGGTTCCCCTATAGTGCAAGTAGTATTTATGGGCTTTCTTTTTTGGGTCCCAATCATCTTCTCCAGGAGCATGCACTATGGCTTAGCAAGCAGAATGTCTGCAGTTAGTATGTGTATGACTGGAGCCCCTTGCAGGGTGCAGTGGCTGGAGACTGTCAGATAGTGGTGGGGGGCAGCTGAGCATTTCCAGGTCTACTGTCTGTCTGCCATTGCCCTATAGATGCTTACAGATCTGCATTGCCTGCCCTGTAGGGTGCCTGTTCCCCAGCAGGACTGGGGTTGATGGTCCCCTCTAATGCCACCATTGCAGGGATGTAGAATGTGGATCTGTTGGTGGGAGATCCTGTCCCCCCCACCCTGAGCTCCAGAGGGCTGGTTGGGTGGTGCGACATAATCCGCCTATGGGACCGAGCACCCCCTTCACTTAAGTCATGTAATCATGGCACCCACACAGGATATGCACTATTCTGGGTGCATCATAGTCTACAAGGGCTAGATATGACTGGGAAATACAGATGGACACAGGTGTATCCTAGGTGTGTCTGCAAGGACAATCTATCACACACTACTACTACTGATGGTGACCTGCAGCATAGCCTATCTCAGCTAAGACAGGTGCTGCGGACCTGGTGCTGGGTGCCCCACCTCGCCCTCAGGGTGAGCACAATACCCAAACAAAGTGACAGTCTGTAGCTACTCTGTGCCAGTAACACACACGGTCAGTTCCCCCTACTAGGCCGAGGTGCTGTGGGGGTGCATACCCCATCTTGTGATCATCTGTAGACTGCTGATCTGCATGTGCAATGCATCATGGGTATGGGTGGGTTTACCCTATCCTGGTAACCACAGCAGTTTGTGTGGTGGCCTGCAGTCTTTCTGAATCCAGCCAGGGGTTCATTAGTAGCTATGGAGGTGTAGCCCACTGGTTACTTCACTGACTGTTGCGACAGAGGTCATGTGTTCAATTCTGCAGTGGGGTTATGTAAAAAGGCTGTCTGAGGCATTTCCCTTTTTAATTTAAATTAGTGCTGCCAGCAAAAACACTCTCACAGTGCTGTAACCTTAAGGTGCCTCATAAAGCGCCATATAAGGCACCCTATAGGGAACATTATAAGGTGCCTTGGCAGACAGTGCACTTTATAATGTGCCCTCTGGAGTGCCTTATAGGGCACCTTATGCGGCACCTTAGGTTACGGCACTGTGAGGGTGTTTTTGCTGGCGGCACAAATTTAAATTAAAAAAGAAAATGCCTTAGATGGCACTGGTTTAAATTAAAGAGTAATGCCTTAGACAGCTTTCTTGCATAACCCCACTGGAGAATCAAACCCATGATTTCTGTCTCCACAGTCATTGCCATAACCAGTGGGCTACATTTTTATTCCTTCTGATACTGTGCTGGCATTAATTTAGGGTTAACGCGCGTTAACGTGCCACGACGCTCACTATCGCGCGATACCGATTCTTGCTACATTAGGACCAGAACGCCCACTCCTTATATGGCATTTTCACATTATCGCTGGAGCTAGCACCGGGAACATTAAGACGGTTTAGTAAACATACCCCTTAGTTCACCTGAAATTTCTTTACTCTGTAGCAGAAGTAAAATTCTAACACTGTCTTTCATCTGAACCCTTGTAGGTAAATGGGTATTACCATGCAGGTAAGGAAACCTTTTGTTCAAAAATATTTCAATTAGTACACTAGTGTGTTCAAAAACTAGTCACTGTGATGTGTCAGTCACTTTTTGTTTCTCAGTCTTCTTTCCAAGTCTTGTTGCTTTCTTGGACATAGAGTGCTTTAGGATCCCCTCTGCTCTAGCGATCTCCAGCTGCAGTCAGGATACTTACTACCTATTTTAAAAAATTAATAAAAGAAACTATCTCCCTAGCTATGTGTGCAAAACTAGGAAGTGCTCTTGTCTGTCCCCCCCCCCCTTTTCTTTTTTTCTAGTACTTATGAGGTTTGCTATTCCCCCCAAAATAAAAGATGATCAAGTTCCTTATCTTTCCCTCCCACAGAACTCTGTGTGCCAAAACCAGGGGTTTTTATGTATTTGTGTGCCAAAGCCAGTATTTTAAATCTGCCAATCAGTTCTTGAGAACTACAGTATACCATTTGCCAATCAATTTTAATTCTTTAAATAAGGCAAAGATTTTTTTTCCTTACACATACTCAATCCCTCTCTCTCACATATGCACTCTTTCTCACTGAAACAGTTAGGGCCCGATTCTGTCCTGGATGTCGATCCCCTCTGTACATCTGGTCTGAACCGGACATACAGAGAGGATTGCGATTCTGATCCCACAGAGCAAGTCTAGCCCCGCGGGATCAGAATCGCAAACAGCCCTGCAAGTGCAGGCCGGGACTGTGATTCAGTCCGGTCTGCATGTGCAGGTCTGTCCCTGGCTAACTTAGTCAAGGCTCTTCAATGGAGCCATGGCACCATGGCGTCATGTTGCCATTGCAGTATGGCTCCATTGAAGAGCTGCGATGACGGCTGCTGGAGAATAAATGCTTATTCCCCACAGCCCAACCCCTGATCTGGCCTCCTAAGGCCAGGGTTGGGCTGTGGGGAATGTCCTCCAGCTCCCCCAGCCCCCCCTGCCCCATCTGCACCCCGGCTGTCCCAAAACGAAGCGTCCAGAGAATTTATTCTACCTCAGAGGTGGAATAACTTCCCTGCACATGTCGCCAGCCCTGGACATACAGGGTCGACATTAGAATCAGCCCTGTATGTCCAGGGCAGGCAACTGCCCAGACTCTGCCCCCGAGCTGCCCCTTCCCCACTCCCATCTAACTTCCCCACACAATCGGCGGGGAAGTTAGTCGAGGCATAGAATAAGCCTCTTAAGCTGTATCAAGATTAAACAATTCCTGTGAGCAGCCCTGAGTTTTAAATCAGCTCGCTTTCAAGGTTTCTCTAACTTTGCTGGGAGTTTTATACCTTCAGCCCTACTTCTTCAATCCTTGAAGGACACCAGTGCTATTGAAAGCAAGTCACACATTGTTAAGATTTTAACCAAAACAGTGCTCAGAGTTAAACTCACTCCAATAAATCACTTCAGGTTCTGATCCCTGGACAGCCAGCACAGAATGACCCCCTTCACAAACAGTTAATTACATTCTCAAAACACCCTGTCTTTTTTAATAACAATGATAATTTTCACTCAAATGTTTTGGAACCAATCCTTTGTTAGATCTGGAAGATCTCCTTACAGGTTCTCTATCACCTTTAATTAAGCTATCCACATCTTCCTCTTCCTGTGCTGAATCAGGACTATCACCTTCATCTAAGCTAGCAATTTCTTCCTCTTCCTGTACTAAACTAGAAAATTCTAAGAAATTATCATCTACATGTTCTTCATTTATTTCAGGGTCAACCTGCTCTTTCCTAAGGAAGCTGAGTGTCATACTTTTGGAGAAACTAAACTTCATCAGTTTCATCCTGTTCCTCATCAGTGTCAAGATTATCAGAATCTAAACTATCTCTTTCTAATAGAGGTGTATCTACTTGTGTACTCAAATCATTATTTACATTTGCAATATCAGTATCATAAACAGGAAATGTCAACATTTCAAATTGTTTCAATGTACAACTTTGGATTCTCTAGACTTTGAATGGATTTCATACACCATTTTGCCAGGTTCAAATACTCTTGTGACAATGTAAGAAGTTCTCTCCCATAAGTCAGCAATTTTATGGCATCCTCTAAATTGATACCTCCTTAATAAAACTCAATCCCCCACTCCAAATGCCATCCCACAAGCCTTCTTATTAAAATGGTGTTTCTGGACTTCACTCATCTTCATGGACTCTTCTCCAGCAATTTGACATGCCTTTTCCAATCTTTGCTTGCAAGCAATGATCCAGTCATCCAGAGTGGAAGGGTTATTTTCATCCATATCTTCATTCTTAACTGGTAAATCCCACGGAAGACAGAAGTCTCTATCAAACAACAAGTAGAATGGGGCATATTCAGTCAATGAGTGAATATAATTGTTGTAGGCAAAAACTAATTCAGGCAAATGGTTAGACCAATTATTCTCTTCCTTGTCTGACAAAGTCCATAACATATCATGCATCGTTCTGTTGAAATGCTTACATTTGCCATTTTCCTGGGGATGGGTGCGATATTGTGTGTCTTTTTGTTATTCCATATAGTATGCAGAATTCCTTGATCATCTTTGACTCAAAGTTTCTTCCCTGATTGGAATGTATATAAGCAGGATATCCATAGTACACTATCTAATATTTAGAGCTTGAGCTGTTGTTCTCGCCATCTGGTTACGGGTAGGTACAGCAATTGTATACCATGTAAATACATCAGTGATGACCAAGACAATTTCCATCTGGTGAGTTATTGGTTTTAGCACCATATAATCCAACATTATTTTATTTATTTATTTATTTACATTCTCTTATATACCATGCTATTCTGCATCAGCGCGGTTTACATTGCACAAACTGAAATTACATTGAACAGGGCACTATAACTTGGAGATAACTATTTTACAGGGAACATGGGCTATGAAGGGTTAAGTGGCTTGCCCAAGACCACAAGGAGCACCTGTGGGACTAGAAACCCCAGTCCTTCCAGCCCAAGGTTGCTGTCCTCTAGTGCGATTTGAACCCCCGACCTGAAGTACCTTGCTCCAACCACTAGGCCACTCCTCCACTCCATTATGGCTTCTAGAGGATACGGCACATTGAAATGTTTCATTTGGCACCTCTCTAGGAAATATGTCTTTGGCAAGTTGACAACATGAACAGTTAGGAATCTACTCCTCTATCTTGGATACCATAATAGTAGGCCATTTTCAATCAGCAATATATTTCCCTGTTTCCACAGTTTTTTCTGCTGATTAGACCATTTCTTCCTATCAAGATCAATGATAGATCTCAGAGCCTTCATAACAGGACCAATTTCTGGATCTTCATTTTGTAATCTTCTCAATTCTTCCATAAAATATATATCTATCAGATATTGGACCTTTACATCAATCTTCCTGGCCTGAACAGAGAAATCTTCCTGTTTCTCTTTGCCATACTTCTACAGACATTGATGTATATCTGCTGATTCCATCACTTCTGGTGCATCCTCCTACTTTGGCAACCTGGATTAAACATCAGCATTTGTGTTTATTTTTCCAGACTTGTACTAATCTTGAAATTTAGCTCAGCTAACTGTGCTATCCACCATTGCTCTGTTGCTTTCACATTAGCAATGGCTAAGTAATGCAGAGGATTATGGTCTGTTCTTACAGTGAATTTTCTGTAGACCAAATATTCCTTACATTTCTCAGCAGCAGCCCATTTCATTTCAGCGCAAGCAACTCAAGTCTGAATGCACTATAGTTTTGGTCATTGCGTTCAGATAACCCGAGACCACAACTTGCATATGCTATAACCCATTCTGGTTCATCTTGAATTTGACTTAGTATAGCACCCAATCCATTGAAACTTGCATCATTTGTGAGAATGAAAGGTTTGTCAAACCATGGAAAAGCTAACACCGGAGCAGTAGTTAACTTTTCAATCAGACTCTTAAATGCATTTTGACAATCTTCAGTCCACACCGAAATGACTGGTTTGGCATTCTTCTGGGCCTTACCCATGAGTCTGTGCAATGGTGCAGCAATTTTAGCTAAACCAGGAACAAATAGTAGCTTGAAAATCCTAAGAAATATCACATTTCTATAGTGGTCTTTGGGACTGCCCATGTTATTAAAGCACTAACTTTATCTGGTTCTACTCAGACTCCTTCTCCAGACACCACATATCCCAGATATTTCACACTTTTATATAATAAATGCCACTTCATAGGTTTCAACTTTAATCCATGCTTCACAAATTTCTGGAACACCTTTTCAAGTCTAAGGGGTATGTTTACTAAACCGTCTTAATGTCACTGGCGCTAGTTGCAGCGTTACTGTGAGGAATGCCAAATAAGGTAGTGGGCGTTCTGGTCTTAAGGTAGCAATCGCGGGTTATCGTGCGATGAAGTGCACCATGTATGTTACCGCGTGATAGGGGGAGCCATGCATGTTACTGCGTGTTAGCCTTAACTTCGCGCGTTGACCTGCAATCACAGCAACAGAGGTGTAGCACACTGTTTAATACAGTGACTGCTGAGACAGGAGTCATGAGTTCAATCCCTCAGTGGGCATAATGAATAAGGGTGGCCAAGCCAATTCCTTTTCCTGCTTGTAACAGTCAGAAACATTCCAACAATCGGTGCTTCCAGCTAAAAATACCCACACCCCAGTGCCATAACCTAATGCACCTTTTAGGGCGCACCAGAAGGCACATCATAGACCACCAAGTCAGCCAAGATGGGTCATAATATGCCCCAGAGGGCATGACAAAAGGTTGGCAACCCCCAAGGCACCATATTAGGTGCCCCATAAGCTGGCTGAATCTAAGGTGTGGCCAAGGATGTATAGGTGACTCAAGAACTGTTGCCCAAGGGCAGTAAGGCATATTAGGTGCCCCATAAGCTGGCTGAATCTAAGGTATGCCCCAAGGATGTATAGGTGACTCAAGAAATGTTGCCCAAGGGCAGTATGGTCCCCCAAGGTGAAAAGCAAGAAAGGTATGGGCCAAACACAGATGTAACCCTAACACTGCACAGAGCACCAAGGAAAGACAATGCACAAGTGATGGAAGGAAGTAGATCAGAGCTGATGGACCAGACAAATCTGCGTCCAGCCCATGTGGCAGCTGGAAAAATGCACAGGGTGATGGTAATGTACCATGCAACAATGACAGTGTGTGGCAGAGGATGGGAAGACGTGTCCAGCAGAGGAGATACAGGTGGCAGGATAGGTGCAATGACAGGAGGACAGAGGAGTAGCAGTGCCATGCAGAGCACACACAGGAGAGGCAACCAGGAAGAGCTGCAATGCAGAAACGTGTACCAGTGCAGGACAAGGGGTAGCAGGCTGCACATCAGGGCAGGACGGCACACAGCTGGCAGACACACATAGACGGACAGAAGGATGGTTGGCAACTGTGATAAGGGTACAATGTGCCAACAGCACAGATCTGCCTGTTACAGGAATGAAACGTAGCTGTGCTGGACAGGCATACAAATGAAAGAGAGGAATCAAACCCATGACCATTAGCACAAATGTCAATGCACAAACCAGTAGGCTACACCACCAACATGAGGTTGTTAGCAAAGGCTGCATACAAGAACACTGCAGGTCATCACACAAAAAGTCTGCTGTCTGCCAGGATAGGGAAAACTCCAACAGTAACCATGATGGAATGCACATGCAGATCTGGTGTGTACAGCTCAGATCACAATCTGTAATTGGGATGAGAGCCACATATAACTACATGCACATACACAATGAAATGTTATGCAGTGGATACAGCATGCAAAAGAGGAAAGAACTTAAACCCAAAGGGCGGTAGGGGATGCTCTGTGGAGCAGGGCAAAATAGGGAACAGAACACAAAAGGGCATGTGAGAATTGAACCTGCAAACAGGTGTGGCCCAGACCAGCTGAACCACAGCAATGCCAATCCCCCAAGCAGACTGCCTATGTAAGCACTACAAAGAAAGAGACATATGTAACAGCTAATATGTGATGGATAGGCAGCACAGAGGGTACACGGTGGTGTACAGTGAAGAGATAGAAGGGTGTGTGGATAGGTGATGAACCTTCAAGCAGCTCATGGTCAGGTTAGCACAACTCCAAAAAAACCCAAAAACATGTGGGAATCAAACCTGCAACCCATGGTGTTTTAACACATGTCCATAACCACTATTCCAAACAAACACAGTGCAAAGGTGATACCTCAAAGGGAATGTTTATATGGGAACCCGTCACACCCAGTGATGTGGCAGATGGCTGGCAGATAGACAGCTGGCACCATCCAAGGATGTGAGCACAGGTGGGCCATGTACATGACCAGAGAATCACTAAATACGTGTGTCAGTGTAGTCAAGCAATAGTAGAGACAAATGTACGCCCAACACATATTTATATTTTCTGTAATCATCTGAGATAGCGTACATACTGACTTTCATAATTTCAAGGTGATTGGATAACAGGGAAAAAAGGGAAAACACATTTTGCAGGGCAGCAACCCACATGTTACAGAAAGGTCACTGGCCTTTCCATAGATGATGGGCAGGAGAGATAATGTGCATTAGGTGCATGGTGTGCAGTATGCATTAGCCCCCCACCCCCCACATGCTGCAGCATGCCCCAAATGCGTTAGTTACATATGTGTGCATGTAGACAGTAGAGGGCCCAACACACATCATTCATGATCTCTTCATAAAAATATATCTGTCTGCAAACACAGGAGGCACAAAAATGAAACAGCATATGTTGTTAAAAGTAAGAAAGTGTAAACACACATATCGAAATATATGTTACAGCTGTCGCATAATGCCTGATATAGGACTCAAAGCAGCACCAATGTAACCCAAAACAATCATCAATGCACAATGAGGATATGCTAACAGGTAGCAGAGGTACATGAACACAGAGAATTCAAATGAAACAAGCTGCAGAAACATGCAGAGATAACACTATGCAGAAGGTTCCCTGCACTGGTTGGTGTGGATACATGGTGTGTACACATATATCACGGTACATGGAATGCACAAATGAAGGAAGAAAATGGACACCCACACTGCCACACTCCAAATATAACGGGGCAATGTGAGTGCCGGAATCTCAGGGGATAAATAGCTCTGTGCAGACATGCAATGCTAGGTTAGCAAATCAATGTAGAGCATCACGTCAGTACAGTAAACAAACACAATAACCTGTATATAGAGATGAAAAATAAAGTAACCCACACAGAAGCCATATTGCCACATGCTGTGTTGCACCAACATAGTCAGTCACATGCACCGTGTATGTTGAAACATGATACAGTGATGCCACACATGCACTGTAACACCCTTGGTGAGTGCAAACATCAATCCAAGATGTTGGTGTGCAGTACAGTGGTGTGGAGGCAAATACTGTGTCATGTCCAAGTGGAGGGTAGGCGGACATGAACAAGAGGACCTCTCCAATGTTTCCCCATGTACCACATGCATGGCTGTATGATCGTGTTGAACTAAACAGATGAGCGTATCCTGCGTTCCAAGTCACACACATGGGCAAAACACAACAACACAATGTCAGAAGGATGTACAACATGCAGCGACAATGTCAGTCCCTGCTGTACACATAGGGACCAGTACACAGTCTCCACAGTGCAAAGGGTGCCTACAATGCAACAAGTCCTGTTAAGACTGTCCTTGAAACCCTGGGCATGCATAGTCAAGTGTGACATCTAAAATGCCACAGTACTGGAAAGGTCATGTGTGTTTCCTGTGATGAACACGACACCCAGCCAGAGCACGGCAGCAGTGGTGTATTGGACAGGCCTGTCATGCTCAAAGTAGCAGTCCAACAATAATGTCCATCCGAGGCATGTGTCCCACTTGCAGAGGTCAAACTTCCTATGGCACCATTTCCCAGGGATAGTTCCATGGTGTTTTTGTGTCCTCCAACAGGTGGGTGATGGTGACGCCGGATGCACTGTAGTTGATGTGCTGTGTGTGTCCTCTGCCCTTTGTCAGAAGAGGATAAACAATGCATTGGTATGCTGCTTGCAACATCAGCCCAAATTGCAGAGATGCAAACATCAATATGTACGTAATGAAACGTCACACAGGCAAACATAACATGATCACAACACAGAACACAGTGCATGTTGTGGACATTTGGAAATGGAACCGCAGACAAGGGTGTCACATGGATATGGTCATGTCCATGCCCATGTTACACAGGTGTTTCACAGCTCCACCCAATGTGCATCAGCGTTGCTGTACAGAGACTCAACATGAAAGATCCAGGAAACAGACAGTAAATTATTAACATGTAAAGGCTGATGTCATTCCCAAAAGACCAAAGGTGCAACCTACCGCGTGTTTGCAGCAAGTGTCTGTTTGGGATCCCCTGAGGCTCTCAAAGGCCACAACATGTCACAGTGAAGGGCGAAGATGTCATTGAAATGTGTAGAATCACCATGTCCCCATATCCAGCCACTGTTGATGCATGTCCACATTATGGCAATATCTGAGATGCATAAATGCTGTTGCGCAGTGGTCTGTCAGCACACAAGAGATAGGTCAGCTTACAACACACAACACTTGGCCACAATGTTCACAAGGTAAACAGCAGTAAGGTAGAGATAGCACAGTCACCACTGCTCCCCAAGTGTACAGACCCCTCACACCACATGAAAATGCAAAATACCTGCACGCTGTATCATCACACAGCCAACCTAAAAACACACACCCACACAGTATGCTAAGGTGAGCGTGCCAGCAGTAGCATACAGCCTGTATGTGCCTAATTGGAGATTTGTGGAGATAAAGGCTTGTCAAATGCAATGATACACTGCTGTTGGCTGATACTTCAATGTCAGGGAAGGGTGTACATGCAGCCCACGACCCGAACACCTAGGACCTGCAGACCCACACAGCTCTGTTGGACTTGGCCCAGAGACAGTGTTGGAGAAGACAAACTGACCAGGAACACAAGTGGATATGTGTGCCAACAGCAACATATGGGGTATGGGGCTGCAGGGCAAAGAAGTGAACAACAACATATGTGCAATATGACAGATCACTGCAGACATGTGCTCCCCCTGATTGTCGTCACAGACAAAGTAGCTGTAGGTCCACCTACCACAGACTACTGCATGTTGGATGATGTACAGTCAGCTGCCACTGCACCACAGCACCAGGAGGTCACCAAGTATATCCTGTGGATTGAGGAACACAAGAGAAACATACATATGTCATGCTGGAGCTCTGCAACACACACTGCACCTTCATGTCCTCAGCTCACAGACCCCCCCAAGATCCTTTACAGACTGACTGTTCCCCATCACACTGTACAGACTCGCTTCATGCTAAAGTTATCACTGAAGTGTGTGTGGAGAAATACAAGGGCCCGTACTCTGTCCATCTCCTTCCTCACCTCTCTGCTGCCTTCAAAACTGTTGAACAGAACTGTCTCCTCGCTACCATGTCCCTGCTCGGCTCTGAGGCCGCAGTAGTTTCCTGCACCCCCCCCCCCCCCATATCGCTCCCACTGCCCCTTCAGTGTGTGTTCTGGTATCTCAATGTCCTCTGTTACCCCGCTGTCAGGTCCTGTACCACAGAGAAATATCCAGGGGCTTCTTCCTTATCCTCTGTCAATATCCATTTCCTTGGTATGGCTATCTCATCCCTTGACTTACATTACCAGCTGTGTGCTGATGAGTTGCAAATATATCTCTCCACACCTGAGCTATGTCTGCCAAACCATACCCCCATGTCTGCTTGCCACCTGACATTGATGGCTGCATGTCATCCCAGTGTGTGAAAATGACAATGGCAAAACATGGATATCCCATATGTGCACCTAAACCCTCCCCTCCCATCAGAGCATCTGTGTGTGTGTGGCCACACCTTCCTTTCTCCAGGGTCCGCAATGTAGGTGTTGTCTTGGACTCCATTCTCCTCCTGAACACACATACCCAGCTTGTAGCTGAGGCTTGTGGTGTCTTTCTAGATGATATCAGCTATATTTCCCAAGTTCTCCCTGAACACTAAAACCCCAATCCACCCCCTGATCAGCTCCCGGCTTGCCTACTGTAACCTACACCTTGCTGATCTGCCTTTGAATCATCTCTGTCTGCTTTGAAATATGCAACACTGCACTGCATGGCCAATCTAAAGCCACCCACATAATGGCAATAAAACTCCCCCTGTCAGGACACCTCACAGGTTCCCTATCCGTCTCTGCATCCATGGCAAGGCTCTCCTGCTGACCTATACATGCAGGCACACTGTGGTGTTGCAGTAACTTCCCTTACTGATCACAACTACCAATAATACAACTACTACTGATCATGTATATAGTGGTACTTGTCATATGTAGCGCTCTACAGAAACAAGTAACACACAGTCCCTGCTCATCAGAGCATACAAACCAATCAATCAACTCATATTACAAAATGTGAGACACACACGTCTAGGCAACTGGTCCCATCTATGGGCCACTCTCCTACTGTTGACCCCAGACTACATGCCTGTTACCTTGCTGCGCCCAAAGCCTCAAACTAACTACCTGTGGCTGTACAGCAGCCCCTTTCCCAATCAGCCACAAATCAGGTGTGACAGCTTACCACCTCCCCCAAGTCTACAAATCCTGACACACATAATCCACCTCCACCCGCTGTTGTGCCATGCTCACATCTTCTGCGTATCAGTCATGACTAGATTGTAAGCTCGGATGGCCAGGCAGTGTCTGTTATATGCCAGTGCAGTGTTGCATCTTACTGCTATTGGGATACAAATGTTCACTAGTAGTAGTAGTAGCACACACATATCTAAACAAATGTATGTGGCAACATATGCAGTACTTACATGAGAAGACCTCCTCAATCACCTGCCACCTGACTGCTGTTCCCTCAAGTGTGACACCAAGGCCACGTACAGCAGGGCACGTAGGATCATACTCCAGATCCTCATTAATTTGGACAGAGATATGGTGCCTGAGAGCAATGTTGTGAAGGATGCAACAGGCTATAATGATCTCTGCCACAGTCTGTGTTTTGTATTCTTTATTTGCAGGACTTGATATATAGCCCTTGCTGAAGCGTCAGAGCAAGTGGAACAAGTTAGTGGCTGTAGAAGAACAAGGGAAAAGGAAAAAGAACGCCAATAATAGAAAGGAAAAGAAAGAAAGAAAGAAAAAAAAAGAAGAAAGGGGAGTATTGTAAGGCCCTGCCTGTCCTATCCAGACACCTGAAGCGACTCTTTAAAACGCCAAAGGTGCGCTCTATGACAGAGCGGCTGGAGGCATGGGCCTCATTGTAACTCCTCTCTGCACGTGTTCGTGGTTGACGCACAGGGGTCAGCAACCAGGGGCGACACCCATATCCTGAATCACCTGCAGAAAGAAATGTGGAATGTTAAAGCAGGAGCTCACGTCCACCCAAATGGACACAAGTATGTACGTGCAAACCAAACGCAGAAAACATCCTGACACAAACATATGACATCACATGAAAGAACAACACAACTATGCATCAGTGTGTGAAGTTATGACACACAAAACAAGGGGTAGGTGTAAGGATTGCAATCAACATAATCTGTAACCACAACACAAATGCTAGTGTCCATTCTACCATCAACACACAGCACTGTAGCAAGGTAGAACTGGAAGGCACCCCCCCCCCCCCCAGACAGATGAGACACACACACAACTAGGGTTACACCTCAAAGACAGGCATGTGCACATACGGTTAGTCAGAGGATCACCATGTGCATGTCAGAGATGAGAAATACACACCCAGCAGTATACAGTCCTCATACAGGCCTGCCTCAAATTGTCTGAATAGTGCCGAGTGATGCAGGATATAGGAGTCATGAGTGAACCCTGCAAACCTAGGGACCACATTCAGAATATGCATATTTGCATCACATACAACCTGAACATTCAGGGAATGGTAGGTGTTTGCGGTTGCAGAACACTACCTCTCTGTCTCTGGGCGGGACCAAGGCAACATGTGTGCAATCAATAGCTCCCATCACATGTGGTATCCCGGCTAATGCCTCAAAGGCCTGGTTCAGGGTCCCCCACTGTTGCCTAGTGTTGTGAATGGTAATGTAATTCCCCACCCGGCTGATCATGGCACGCAGTACCTGGTGGAGACGGCGTGAGAAGGTGGGGCGGCTCATGCCACCCACTGCAGCCACAGATGACTGGAAACAGCCAGAGGCAAAGAAATGTAGGGCACCAAGGAGCTTGACCAAACCCGGTATGGCATGTGACCGACCAGTCAGGGGCTCGAGGTCAGTTCATAGATCCTCATAGAGCTCCCTAATAGCCCCCATGCTCAGGTGGTAGAGGGAGATGACCTGGTCCTTACGAATGCCCTGGAGCTGGGCCCTGGGCCTGTAGAGGCGAGACTGGTGATCCTCCAACTCCACACGCCTCCTGCCCCTGCCTGGCCTGTCCCCACAGCTGCAGGTCTGTGTTGCAGCGGAACTAAACCCATGCCCTGTGCCTCAGCCCCATGGACACCATCTCCCCCATCAGGCAACCGTAGCCCCTGCTCACCTCCTACTGCACATGCAGCAACTACAAAGCCTGCCATCAACTCCACCCCCTCTACTCCTCTAACGCACACAAACGCAGACACGCACCTCACCAACCCTGCCAGTCACCATCCCCACCACACACCAACCCAGCCACACAACCCCACCACCACTCACCAATGCAGCCACTCTCCACACCAAATCTGCTTCTGACACTGTCCTTGCTTCACCAACAACCAACAGTGCACGCCTTCTCTCCCTCGCCTACACAAACCCCTCAACGTGTACTAGGTGTGCATGTGTATTTATGTTTGAGTTTTTTACGTTGTGCGCATTGCACATGTGCAGTGGCACAAGTGCGTCAACTGTGCGTGCTGCACATGTGCCACACAGATGCATAAGGTGCGTGTGCGAGATACGACGTTACGCAGTGTGCAGGATACCATGTTACACATGCGCTGTGCGTGAGGCATGGTGCATGCACATAACAGCACACAGTACATGCGCATGTGCAATGTAGTGTCACAGATGCACCTTCCGCATCTGTGCGGCACATGTGAAATGCGTGCAACGCACGCAGCCAACGCGCTTGTGCCACTGCGCATGCGCAATGTGCGCAATGTAAAAAAAAACACATAAATACACATGCACACCTGGTACATGTTGAGGGGTTTGTGTATGCGAGGGAGAGAAGGCGTGCGCTGTTGGTTGTTGGTGAAGCAAGGAGAGTGTCAGAAAAAGGTTTGGTGTGGAGAGTGGCTGGGTTGGTGAGTGGTGGTGGAGAGTGTCAGAAGCAGGTTTGGTGTGGAGAGTGGCTGGGTTGGTGAGTGGTGGTGGAGAGTGTCAGAGGCAGGTTTGGTGTGGAGAGGTATGTTGCAAAGCAGGCAAGAGAGAGAGGAGGAGAGGCGAGGAGCAGCAGAGAAAGACAGGAAGGGAGTTGAGGAGCAGGGAGAGGAGGGGAGGGGAGGGAAGGAGCAGGCGGTAGGTGTAGCAGAGAAGCCGAGGGGCAGGGATGTGTGACAGGGAGGGAGAGGGCACAGAGGGCAGGGAGATGGAGCAACAGGACATGGCAAGAGGGGAGGAGAGGGGCACCTATTCAGCAGGACCCAGAGCTGACAGGGAGTGTTGGGCCTGTGGTGGTGGCTGCAGGCCCATCAGGTGTGTTGCAGCCCACCCAGGGGCCAACCAGTGCCAAACGAAGGCGTATACCGGTGCCAGCTGAGGAACAGAGGAGGGCTGTGAGATTCAGTCAGCAAGAAAACCACATCCTGCTGGCCAGTGTGTTGGAGCGGCATAAGGTGTTCTATGGCCGGCTGAGCAACAGCACCACTGTGGCCACACGTATACACGTGTGGGAGGAGATGCAGGAGGCCATAGCCCAGGCAGGGGGACCAACCAGGGACCTGGACAGCCTGTGAAAGAGATTTAATGACATTAAGCGTGGTGTCCGAGCACACATGGTGGCGGAGAGGCAACATGCCATGGGCACTGGTGGGGGTTCCCCCTTTGCCCCAACCTTCACACCCCTGGAGCAGGAGCTCACAGACCGTCTGGGCCCCATCTACCTGCGTGGACTGCCAGAGGCTCTGGACACCGCCCATCCACAGGTTATGATCCTGGTTATGATCCTGGTGGAGCTGCGGGCCCACAGTGCCTCACCCTCACCTCTCACCCTGCTGTTCCTTACCCTTGGAATAAATGTCCTTTGTCTATATATCAGGCATCTTCTTTGCCCCTCTTCAGACTCAAGTTAAAAGCCATCTTCTCGCCTCTGCCTTTGGCCCATGTGTTTGCTGTTCTCCCTCCTTCCCCTCTGTTATATCACCTTTCTGTCATCCCCTCACACTTGTTCCTACTTTTTTTCTTTGTCCTGTATCTCCTGCTCTTGTCTCTTTGCTCTTGTTCTTAACTTTTCTCTATACCTTTTATTGCTTTGTCCTCTTAGATTGTATGCTCCGTCGAGCAGGGACTGTCTTTTTGTGTTTTCACGTTTACAGCGCTGCGTGCACCTGGTAGCGCCCTATAAATGCTTAGTAGTAGTAGTAGTAGTAGTAGATATGCTGCACACGTACAGGGCACGCCCAAGCACATGCGCCACATGGAGGGGATTGGTGGGGAACCATGTCCTGAGAGCATATATGCCCTACCACAGGCAACTGTGGGGTGATGACACAGCAGCACATGGCACGGTAGGTACAGGGTGTGTGTGACGGGTACCTGGGCCTGCGTGCATAATAGACACAGTCCTGAACGTAGTTGAGGACGGCAAAGCTGTGTAGAAGCAGGGGGCATGGCAGACAAGGCCCATATCTGATTGAACACTGCATACATCAATGGTCTGGAAAACCTCCATGCAAAGCCCAGAGGGTTAAGCTGCACAGCTAAAATGCACAGCACTACAGATCAGCAATGCAATAGTGATCTAAAAGACCTATCTGAGGAGTGGAGAATGATATCCCACTGTAATCAAAGAGGATCACAGCAAACATGAGCAGCAATGTAACAGTAAAGAGCCCCATTGGAATACCATTTGCCACTATTCAGATACCCTTCTTGTATTACTATTACATTGGTGCTCTCTAGTGCTGTGACGTGTTGCTGTGCTGCTGGACACTCTGCCTTTCCATATAGGTGATATTGGCCACTGATGTATGCGGAGTTTATGCGATTACAGGGTTTTTCCGCCCTTCAAAGTACTCCTCCTCCTACGCATTTGTATTTGCGAGACTAACTGAGGTCTGTTTCCCCCACTACTGGAGTTATCCTACCCAGATTGGTCTAGCGTTCCCTCCTCCCATATGGATTATGAGGGTATACATTGATTTGTTTATTTGGGCCTATTCCTTTTGGGGTGTGTGCAGTATTATCAGCCTGATTTCTCTGTCCCACTGAGGTCTACTTGCTAATATAGTACCTGGCATATAGGTCACAACCATTCATCATACCCGTGCAGGCAGTCACCCAGTATATTGTGACAAGGGGAGACATACAAGAGGGACAGACAACTAGCTCAGAACACATTGGCCTTGGGGTACCCACACACATCACCAAAACACATATGACGTCTGTATGCTCTTACCTATCCAGGGACATATCCCAGACCTCTGACAGGGAAGGGCCTAACACATGGGGATAATGACATAGACGCAAACAAACACCAGCAAACACATCACACACATGTCACACACTTAACACTCTTTCAGGGCCCACATACAGTGGCGATCCACCACCCACCCTCACCAGACATTGGTGTGCACATTGCCACACCCGTACCACATGCACATAGCACAAACCCCACACCACCTGGGATCAGCCCTTATACACATCCCGCAGTGCACAGACACATTCCCATACCCCCACACATGGTGCAACCCCATGCCTAGCAGTGCTACACCCATCCCCTGGGACACCCCACCATACCCAGTAGTTTGCAAAGCGGAGGGCCCCCACACACGTCTGGCTGACATGGACACATCCTGCAACACCTAACGTGCATACCACTAAAGGCAATGCAAGCATATCGCTCACACACACAATGATGGCACACAATCCCACACAGGGTTCCCACATGCACCACAGCTACATGTATTGCTGAGGCCACATCCAAGGTCAGGCAGCCAGTCCATACCTGATACTGCAGATAGGGGGCGTGGCACTCAGCACACCATCCCCCACACACTGCATCCCATGTGGCACAACTACACCAGGGAATGAGGCTTCTCCCCCCCCCCCAACCCCTGCCAGGCACAGCACACTGTAGACACATGTGCTGTCCCCATTGTAGGCGCACCAACATCAGGCACAGGCAGACAACACATTGATTTTGGCGGGGAGGTACTACACATTGGTGTACATAGGTGCGCTGCGCAAACTCATCTGTGCTGTGTACCCTTTTCCACCCCCCAGGTGACTACCGGACCATGGAGGCAAATGAGGAGGAGGATGTGGCAGGGCCTCAGGATGCTGAGGGGCCAGAGGCCCCAATGTACGGGGACACCATCAGCAATGGCGAGGGCATAACAGGAAACAATGTGCTGCCTGAGGCAGAGGACATGCCATCGGATCTCAACGCTACAGTGGCCACTAGCAGCAACTCACAGGCTGTGGAGGGTATGGAGATGGAGGGGAGTCACCACACCGCGCAGGCGCCAGGGACATCAGCCACCCCTCCCACCAGTATGGTTATGATCCTGGTGGAGCTGCGGGCCCACAGTGCCTCAGCAAGGCACGATGCTGAAGGTGGGTAACAGCATACACAACAATCCCCATGGGGATTGACATAACATCCACAATGAGATTGTATGCGCACCACAATATGTTGTCAATATAGCAGATCGTATATTATGTTGTGGGGGGGTGGCTGTGCCATGTGCGTTCCCCCCTATTGTAGCATGGCTTGTCAAGTGTCAGCATGTTGAGGAGCTCAGACATACGCACACTGTTCATGGCCATATACCCCAAGGAAGCGCACTGCAGTAAACACCTATCCCAGGTCACCTAGACAGCTTACTTGACTGATCCCTCATCATGGGTACTGGTACCTAGCATAGCTTGTCACCGTAATCTGTACTTAGCGCCAGCTTTATAGAAAACTGGGCCCCACAGATCTATGTATATGTGTGCCATGACTCCCCACGTCATCTGGCTTATCTCATATGACCAGTGCACAGATCATGCATTGACACATTGCACTGCAACACCGTACCATGTGTGAGATCTGTGATTCACACAACCCCTCATCAGGACCCTTTCCTGGCATGAGAATGGCTCATGGGACACACAGATGTACACATGGTCATGCGTTGCTAGTCATCACGTGCATGGTTTTTCTGCAGACTGGTCTGGTGTGATATGCCTGACATGTGCATGTGTCACAGAGGGGTTGTAACAGGTGTCTCACACATCACCTTGTGTTCCACCCACAGGCACTCGTCAGGCTCTGTTGGCCATTCACCAGGAGATCCACCAGCTGCGGGCCACAGTGGACACAATGGCGGGGGTGCCACTCCATATTGCGGATGCCCAGGAGGCCATGGCTACCCGTACACAGCAGCCAGCACTGGCACCAGAGGCGGCACCAGCAGTTTCGGACATTGGAGTGGGTTGGGCTGTAGTCACTGTGGCCGGCCACGGAGAATGTGAACATTGTAAATAAAGACATCACGACCTATTACTACCTATGTGTTTGTTTCCAATGTGTGCCACTGTGATCCCCTGAGTACCCTGCACCTCCATGTTGTCACCCTGCCCACGTGTGCCTACCCATATCGCTCAGGGGTGTGGTGTCTGCACTGCCACCAATCAACACACATAGGTTATACCATGCCCTGTTTGCCATGGACTGTGCCAGGTTGTCACCCATCTACCTATGGGTGGGGGTATACCCAACTTCACCCATTGCCCAGCAAGATGTACATGGTGGTACATGTCTATTGGAAGGATCTGTCACCCTCTCCCACCCCATATGCTCTCCATTATTATACACACATGTGTGACCATCCTGGGGGTAGGGTGGATCAGAACACATCAACAGCAACATATACCATAACACCAGGGTGACTGACAGATCACTTTGATCAGGTCTCAGGACTCATGGGGGGTAGGGTGGATCAGAACATATCAACAGCAGCAGCAGCAGCAGCCCACTAGACAAACAAGATAACCCTTAACTGCTCCACCCACATGAATCACGCACAATATCCTATCGAGTTTAGAATATTGTATATAGTTAAAATATATATATATATATATAGTATAGAGTTATCTGTACATAGTTTCCCCGGTTATCTCATGTATTATCCTCCCTGTTCTTTGTAAACTCAATGTTGTTGTAGGCATTGCAGTATGTTTTGTTCATTGTACACCGCGCTGATTTTAATAGCACGGTATAGAAGAAATGTTAAATAAATAAATAAAATAAATAAATACCATAACACCAGGGTGACTGACAGATCACTTTGATCAGGTCTCAGGACTCCTGGGGGTAGAGTGGATCAGAACATATCAACAGCAGCACATACCATAACACCAGGGTGACTGACAGACCACTTTGATCAGGTCTCAGGCCCCCTGGGGGTAGGGCAGATGTTTTAACCTGCAAATGCATAAATGACCATTCCACCAGGATGGATAACAGACCACTTTGATCAGGTCTCAGGACTCCTGGGGGTAGGGTGGATCAGAACATATCAACAGCAACATATACCATAACACCAGGGTGACTGACAGATCACTTTGATCAGGTCTCAGGACTCCTGGGGTTGGGCAGATGTGTGAACCTGCAACTGCATACACTACCATACTCACATGATGTATTACAAACCTGTGTAATCAGGTCTGGGCCTCCTGGGGGTAGGGCAGATGTGTGACCTGACCCTGCATAAACTACCACAATATCTGGATTGATTACACACCTGTGTAATCAGGTCTCAGGACTCCTGGGGGTAGGGAAGATCTGTAAATGTGCAACTGCAGAACCTAGCATGTCAGCATGCTGTTTACCAGACCTCTTTAGGCAGATCTACATGCTCCTGGGATTGGGGTGGATTTTAACACATCAACAGCAGCAGGTACCATAACACCAGGCTGACAACTGGACCTCTGTGATCAGGTCCTTAGACTCCTGGGGATAGGGCATACCTACACACAGCAGCATACGCAGCTACATTCAGCACTGTATGGCCCAAAGACTGGTGTCTATACCATGTTGTACATGTATGATGTGTGTTCATTGCTGGATAATGTGTTGCACATCTTGCATTGTGTGACCTGTCCCCATACACTTACCTCATGTGGGTAGTCGGCAAGACGATTTTACTGCCTCGTGACGTGCTCCCATGCCCTCCTAACGCGGCAAAGGTCCTGGTGTTTGGAGGAGCCGGGGAATAATTTGTGCTGCCTAGCACAGATTAGCCCTGCAAGGTGTCGCAGCTCCCGGCGGGTAAAAGCAGGCTTCCTTGACCAGGTCGCCATTTTCTCTGATGCCTTGCTGACACATGCATGCATGTCGCATATGCGCGCTGCCACACATCATTATGGCGCACTAGCTATGTGCCCATGCCACGGCTGGTACACAGCGAACAGTGGCGCCGCAGGCTTTCTGCCCTTTGTCCAGGCCGCTTCATAGGGCACCTTATGACGCACTTCCTGCCACGCCATGCTGTGAGGCACATGACTACGGTGAAAAGATTTATGCTGTAGACAGACATTGCAGAGATGTGTCTCACTCTTCTTACCACAATATATGTCTTAGGCATTTATCTTAATGTTGGCGCATTGGGGTCTTGAACCCATCACCACTGGCTGTGGAGGCATTGCATTAACCATTGTGCTATGCCTTTTGACACAGCAATGACTGACTACACAGCTATACCAGGTCATCTGCACATACTTTCTTCTCTGCTTACCGGGATAGTGTACGGACACAGCTAGGGCACTTTACAGGGCACCTTAGTTTGGGCAACTGAGCTGAGGGTGCTTTGGGGTGTGCACACTGATTTCAGATCTATGTCAGACTGTTACAGGCATAAACACCCATAGCCTCGAACAGTTTTACTGACGGATGCACTTTGTATATAGCTCACCAGCTAATCTAGCAACCTGCAGCCCACACCACTCTTCCAACATACCCACTGCATGTGACTGGCCACACTTTGAAAAAGTTTTCATGTGGTAAAAGGCTCCGATGTAATGATAATATGGTATATCATATCCATCCAGATACATCAATACACAGGCACACTGGTGTATTGAGTCCATGACCTCTCCCACTAGGGTCATTATATTTACCACTGTCCTACATCAATAGAGGTTGCAGGTAAACTATGGCTAGCTACTGAACCAGTGCAGGTCACCAGACACACTGTCTGGTGTGGCTACCAGGATAGGGTAGCACCAAGAGTACCCACAATGCAATTCACAGCAGTCTACATCTGCTCAACCAGATGGGGTTTGCACCTCTGCAGCACATCAACTAGGTAGGGGGACTGACCATGCATGTTACTAGCACAGTGTGCCTACTGACCATGCCATTGTGCATGTTCTGTGCTCACCCTGAGGGTAAAGTCGTGTGGACAGCATCAGGTCCACAGAACCTGGGTTGTTTGCAGTAGGTTTTGCTGCAGTTCACTATCACTGCCTGTGTGTGGGCTGTTCTTTGTAGACAGCCTTGGATGTTTTCCATGTCCTTTTCTATTTGCTAGTAATGTGTGGACCATGATGCTTGCAACATAATGTATGTTCAGTGAGGTTGCCATGGACACCTTTTTTTGGAGCAGGGGTGTGTCTGGACTTACATGATGAAGGTTAGACTTAGCAAACCAGCCCTCTGTGGGTCAGGGTAGGGAACATAATCTGCGAACAACAGACACACACTATCACTGTTTGCAATAGGGCCAGTTGAGGTACGTGATGACAGACTGCAGGACCAGCAACCCCCAGCCAACTAGCAAACAGAGTGCTGATGCAGATCTGCATATGGAACAAGACCACTGGCAGTGTGCCTGGTCAGCTCAGTTGCCCCCCACTACATTCTGACATGCACCAGCAGAGGGCAGTCAGCACACACCTGCTGCATCCTACAAGGTGTTGTAACCATACATATGCTAACTGCAGAAAGTCTAGTAGCAAATACATAGTGCATGTTCCAAAAGAAACACTGTGCACCCCAGCGTGGGATCTAGCACACACACCAAGCAGGTTTGTCAGTAATTGGACCCCACAAATGTTACTTACAGAAGCTGTGGGAACCTAGCCATGCCGTGGTCACTGTTTAGTCAGGGTGAGAGTGACCTCCCAGCAGGACATGCTGTTGCCATCCTGTCCGTGCAGGTGGTGGCCGGGCACTACAATGTCCCAGCCATTGCCCTATGCCCTGTGCAGATGCATCCTGCCCAGGCTGCCCTGTCCGGGCCATACCCACAGTACCTTGCTCCTCATTATGCACATTGGCAGGCTAGCACTCGAAACAGTGCAAGCAGAGTGGGCTCAGTAAGGTGTAGGCAGCCACAACACACTGGATAGACATACACACACTCCCACACCTATGCCAGCATTGTGCAAATATTGAGGTTTGTGGCAGCCCTGGCCACCACACCAGTCCTGGGCACAGTGTGGGCATTGCCATGGTACGCAATACTGTTGGGGTCACTCCCCGGGGTGGTAAACACTGTCAGAGGCAATAACTGAAACACACTCCACAGATATCCGAACGTTTGCTATGATGAATCTCTATCAACAAATCATGTTTAACTTAGGATTTGTTATCTGACATTAATCATAGCAAAATGTTGATATATGTGGAACGTGTTCCCAAGTTTAGGACGGGATTGCTAAGGTATGCAGATGCCAGTATTGGGAGGTGCTGCTCCGCACAGTGCCCAACAGCCTGACTCTCCATGAGGCTTTGGATAGTGCAGCCTGTGGGTGTGGGTGTGTGTGCCCCTGTTGGCCACTGCTCTAGGGCAGAGGCTCCCAACTCCAGTCCTGGTGGGCCAAACACTGTTCAGGTTTTCATGCTGTCCCTAATGAATATGCATGAGATACATTTGCATACAATGGGGGTGGTGCATACAAATGCAGCATAGGCATATTTATTAGGGACAGCATGAAACCTGAATGGTGTTTGGTCCTCCAGGACTGGAGTGGGGAAACTCTGCTCTAGGAATTGCACATGTTTATGGTGTCTGTGATCTATAGGGTAAAATATAGGCATTTCAGGCATGTTTATTTTATCTGCAATAAAGGTTCCATCTTTATTACCACGGTTTAGTACTGGGTAAAATATGGGGACAAAGTTGGCAGGAGCCACAGCTGGGACTTGAACCTGTGACCATCTGCTCCTGAACACACTGGCTGGGTGTACTGCACCAAACTGTTGCCACAGGGGCAGGTCATTGCCTGGGGATACCATGACTGTTCATCAGGCAGACCTTGTCTGTTACAGTGCATGGCACCCACCTAAACGGGGCTTGGCCATGGTCTGGTGTGTGCAGATGCCACTGCCCCCTTCACCACCAGCACCCCACTGCCACCATGCTGACATGCCCTTATGCCGGTGATGCTGGTGGTGCGCAGTCCCAGGCCATCCAGTGTGCTGGTAGGCAGCTGCCTATGATGTGAGTTGTCGGGTAGGGGTGCCTACATGGACATGCGTGCTTCTCCCCGGCAATGCCTGCCAATGTTTTGTGCCCTTGGGGGTACCTGCTGGGTAATATCCCCTGTGACACTGTGGGACACACACTCATGCCCATGTGGGACCCTCGTCAGTTGCTGTCTTGCTGCTTTACAGTTTCGGCATTCCTATGTGCCATCTAGGCATCTGCCTAGCCCACACTGTGCCCCAGCTGGATCACAGCATGTGCCGCCTGCAGCCCCCTGTATCCCATTTACAGCATCAGTACAGCTGCCATTTCCTACGTGCCCACTCTGCTGTTGCTGCACATGTGCACACCATAACAAACCTGCCCAATATAAACAACAACAACCCTGATCACCGCTATTTCAATGTGGGATCATTCACTTTGTAGGGGGACAGAGCATAGACCCTTCAAAACATGATAGCTTCCTTTTTACGCTTTGTCAGTAGTGTTGCTTTATTTTTATCATTAATATCACTATTTGCCAGCTGGGTTATTGGGATTTCATGTGTGGTTCTGGTCATTTTCTATGTTTATTTGCCTTTTTGGTTCCTGCACATGTATCACTACTATCACTTTTCTGGGTTTCCCTGCCTTTGCTGTACATTGCTGACTGAAATGGTTTCTCTGTCCTGCAAATGTGCCTAGTGGGAGGCGCTAATTTTCAGGGCTTTCTTTCACGGCGTTATTGTGCATGGATCCACTCCCCGTCCACTCTCCGCCCATTGACCCCTTCTCTCCACCCCTGGGGAGCCTTACTCCACCTTCTGGGGTGCCTTTCTCCTCCCTCTGGGCACCTCACCGCCGCCAGAGAAGTTATTGTGCGATACGTGACGTTATCGCGTGATGATGTTACATTATCACGCGATAACGTTACGTATCACGCGATAACATCGCCGCTGCTACGTTAAGACGGTTTAGTAAACATACCCCTAAGTAAGTGTTCAGTGAATCCTGACAAAAATATCAAGATATCATCTAGGTCAATCAGTAGAATCTCAAACACTTGGTCTGAAAACACCATCTGCATGAGGCACTGAAAATGTGCTGGTGCATTACACAAGCTAAAGGGCATACAAGTCCACTCGTACAACCCAAATAGTGTGGCAACAGCAGTCTTTGGAACATCTGGTTCACTCATAGCCATCTGGAAATATCTAGATGTCATATTCAGTGAAGAAAATAAATTCACTCTTCCCAGAACATCCATCAATCCTTGGAAGATGGTACACATCCTTTACAGTTACTGCATTGAGCTTCCAGTAGTCACAACAAAAACAGACTCCTCCAACTTTCTTGTGAATTACCACAGCTGGTGAAGCCCATGAAAACCCTGTGAAACTAGATCCTGTATGTTGCTTGATCTCTTGGAAGATATGCAGAGATACTCTTCTTTAAGGTTATTTTATTGGATGAGATTCACTAATATTTATGGAATGAGTAATCAAGTCAGTGTAATCAATATCCATATCAGACCATGAGAAAATCTGATATCTTTGCAACTGCGTCTTCAATTCTTGTCGTTGCTTGTCTGTTATTTCATTCCACTGAATTTGCAATGACATTAACAGCTCATTTATATTTCTGAACATGCTTCAGATGAATAAGTGGTCTGAGCCTGAATTAAACGTATGCAATTAGGGCCCCATTCCCTATCCCCAGGAGTCGTGAGAGCCCATCAAAGTGGGCTATCACTCACCCTGGTGATATGGTTCTGTGTGCAAAGACAGTTCTATACATTCTCCCTATCCCCAGGGGTCCTGAGAGCCCATCAAAGTGGGCTATCACTCACCCTGGTGATATGGTTGTGTGTGCAAAGACAGTTCTATACATTCCCCCTATCCCCAGGAGTCCTGAGAACCCATCAAAGTGGGCTATCACTCACCCTGTTGATATGGTTCTGTGTGCCTAAATAGTTGAATACATTCTCCCTATCCCCTGGAGTCCTGAGAGCCCATCAAAGTGGGCTATCACTCACCCTGGTGATATGGTTGTGTGTGCAAAGACAGTTCTATACATTCTCCCTATCCCCAGGGGTCCTGAGAGCCCATCAAAGTGGGCTATCACTCACCCTGGTGATATGGTTCTGTGTGCAAAGGCAGTTCTATACATTCTCCCTATCCCCAGGGGTCCTGAGAGCCGGGCCAGGCCAGCTCTTTGGACCCATAGGCGGATTCTGTAGTACCACTCAAACTGCCCTCTGGAGCTCAGGATCTCCCACCAACAGATCCACATTCAACATCATTGCAATGGTGCTGGTAGAGGGGACCATCAACCTCAGTTGAGCTGGGGGACAGACAACACACAGGGCAGTCCAAGCATTTCTGTAAACATCCATACAGTAATAGCAGACAGACAGGAGGAAATGATCAGCTGCCCACCACCACTATCTGACATTCTCCAACAACAAGCACAGTGAATCTGTAGCCATTGCACCCTGCAAGGTATTCCAGCCTCACACATACTAACTGCAAACAGTCTGCTAGCTAGTCCATAGTGCATATTACTGGAAGAAATGTGTGCACCCAAAACCGGGATGTCAACACACCCACCAAGCAGATAGGTTAGTGATTGGGCCCCAAAAAAGACAGCCCATAGATATCACTTAAAAACAATGCTATTAGCACTATGGGGGACCTAGCCATGCCATGGTGACTGCTCAGTCAGGGTGAGAGTGACCTCCCAGCAGGACATGCAGGGGCCACCCTGTCCATGCAGGTGATGGCCGGCCACTACAATGTCCCAGCCATTGCCCTATGCCCTGTGCTCATGCATCCTGCCCAGGCCACCTTGTCCGAGCTATACCCACAGTACCTTGCTCCTCATTATGCACATTGGCAAGCTAACACTGGACACAGTGCAAACAGTGTGGGCTGAGTAAGGTGTTGCAACCACCACACACTGGATGGACAGACACACACTCCCACACCTATGCCAGCATTGTGCTCCTATAGAGAGCTTTTGCAGTCCAGGTCACCTCAACAGTCGTGCACACAGCACAGGCACAGCTATGGTATGCAATACTGTTGTGGCCACTCCCCAGGGTGGTGAACACGGTCAGAAACCAGACATGAAACACACTCCACAGACATCAGAGATATTGGTATGATACAGCTCAATGAGCATATTGTGCTTAACTTAGGATTTGCTATCTGCCAGTAATCATAGCAACCTTTTGATATATGTGTACCATATTCCCAGGTTTATGGGGGCATTGGTGAGGTATGCACGTACTAGTATTGTGAGGTGTACGCAAGGCCCAATATCCTGCCTCTCTGTGGGCTTTCCATAAAGGAGCCTGTGGGTGCGGTTCTTTCTGCTCCTGTTGGCCGCTGCTCTAGGGCAGAGGTCCACAACTCCAGTCCTGGTGGCCCAAACACTGTTCATGTTTTCCTGCTGTCCCTAATGAATACGCATGAATAAATCTGCATACCATGGAGGCGGCGCATGGAAATGAAGCACACACATCTTTATTACATACAGCATATACGTGAATGATTTGTTGCCCTCCAGGACTGCATTTGTCCTTACTATCACGGTTTAGTTGTGGGAAAAATATGTGGACAGGATTGGCAGTAGCCCCAGTTGGCCTTTGAACCTGTGACCTTCTGTTCTTGCACACACTGTCTGTGTGCACTGCACCACCATGTTGCTACAGATATGCTGCATTCCCTGGGGAGTCCATGACTGTACATCCAACAGAGCCTGTCTGTTACGGTGGACGGTGCCAGCCTGCACAGGCCTAGGCCACTGTCTGCTGTGGCTTGCAGCCACTGCCCCCTCCACCACCTGTACCCTTCCGCCAACATGCAGACATGTCCTTATCTGAGAAAAAGCACATGACTGAATTTGGGGGACTCGGCTGTAGGTAATGCCCATTGTTATGGTTTGTGTGCGGTGTAGGGTAAAATATGGGTGTTTGAACCATGCTTATGTTCTCTGCAATAAAGGAGTGTCTTTACTATCACTGTTTAGTGGTGGGTAAAACTATGGGGACTGGGTTGGCAGGAGCCCCAGCTGGGATTTGAACCTGTGACCCTCTGGTCTTACAGGCACTGGCTGTGTCTGTTGCACCACACTGTGGCCACAGAGACATTGCAGTCCCTGGAGATAGGAAACCTGGCCTGACGAGTCAGAAACCCTGCTCTGCACAATTTTACTGTGGGCTCATTTACCTTGTATGGAGACAAAAGTGCAAATAAACCTAAAAAAAAGCCTTGAAAAAAGGGACAAACACCCATAACCAAGCTGGGCAACAGTGATATCACTGGGCAACATTAAAAAACACTCCCAGGAAAGCTCCAATAAAATGAAATGATTTTTGAAAGGGTCTACGGAGCGTAGACCCTTCCAAAAATCATTTCTTTTTTTTGGAGCTTTCCTGGGAGTGTTTTTTATTGTTGCCCATTGCTATCACTATTGCCCAGCTGAATTATAATTTTTAAAATTTTTATTGTGGTCATTTTAATGTTTTATTTGAGATTTTGTTCTGTGCACATGTATCACACTGCTCACGTTTTGTAGGTTTCCCTGGTTTTGCTGTACATTGCTGACGGAAATGTTTCTCTTCCCTTTAAATCGTCTCTAACGCGAGGTTTTCACTCGCGGTATTTTTTAGGTTGATTTTCAGCCCCGCTCCTGTGCGGGGAGCCTCTCCCCTCCCACTCTCCACCCATTGACCCCGTCCCTCCGCCCCTCTGGAGCCTTCCTCCGCCCTCGGAATGCCTTTCCACGCCCCTAGCGCACATCAGCGCGCCGCGCACTTGTGCGGGCCCGTTAGTGTGATGCGCACGTGTGTGGGGCACAAAAATGCACTATTAGCATGCGCTAAGGTACCTTAGCGCACGCTCAAGTGCGCCCCGCACAATTGCGCGGTTTAGTAAACATACCCCTAAGTCAAAGCACAGACGTCGTCTATTCCTCTTGGAATTAGGAAAGCAGCTGCTTCAGAGTAATTGCAGCAAGACCTCTTCCAGCATTGAAGAAGCCACTGATGCTGTTTGCAATGTCAGGATACCAAAGAAAAGGGCAAGGTGTCACTGCTGTTCCAGAGAAAAAAAACAAGAAAAGCAACATAGTTTGCACCTCCTGTAAGCGCAATGTTTACAAAGAACATTCAGAAATTGTCTGTGTCTCATGCAAATGACTGTAGTACTTTACTGTGTTCATCAAGTGCATGCAAAAACTGCTTTCATGGCAACTCTTCTTCATGTAATTTTATAATAAAGCATTAAATTTCAAAACATTTAACCTTCATATAATAAATAATTAATTCAGAATAATATTTTGTCTGTTTAGTTTAAAATTTTCATGGTTAACAATTAAAATTTGTCATGGGGTTATTTATGAACCCAACGGTATTCAGTGTGTGCAAAAAATCTCGGTAATTCCAGGGTTAAGCCTGATCCTCTATACCATGAGGAAAAGAGAGAGAGATATGACACAGACATTCAAAGTTAATCTAGAGCTCCAGATGGAAAACAATTAGTGGCCATGAACTTGCATAGGTTCTTTCTGGTTGATTCAAATTCCTTTTCTCTGAGGCTGCTTTTATTGGGTAACTTGAGGAAGTAACACAGTCATATTCATAAACCTAAAATAATACAAAGCGTCGCTAGACTTCTTTCACAGAACAAGAGCTAATTACAAATGTATTAAATAAGATTTAATTAATCAAAATGAAAGTTGTCTAAACTGCAAGACTGCAGAAATTACGCTATGCCAGTAGTGACCTATGGTTGACTGTACATTGAGCTATAGTACTATGGCTTAAAGTTCATGGCCTATGTTTCCACTTTTACTTACGCCTGCATTGTTCTTTAGTTATTTTAAAACAGCTACACAATTCTTATGACCATTATATCTAATTCTATTTAAAAGCAGTAGGTGAATAGCTAAACACATGAGTGACTTCCACTGTCACCAAAATTCATCTAATCAGCACATGTTAGAGGCCTGTGACAAGAAATTCATCTTCAATTACATATTAGGGATTTTGGTATCCCTCTATTTGTCCATTCCTACAGTTTAAATCCCTTTGAAGATGTGGTCTCCAGAATTGCATAGAATTCTCCAAATGAGGTCTCACCAATGACTTATATAGAGGTACTTACCAGTTCCTTCTTTCTGCTGGCCATTCCTCTCCTTATGCACCCAAGCATCATTCTGGCTTTCACTGTCGCCATTTCTACAAGTTTAGCCACCTTAAGATCATCAGAACAATTAAGCCCAGGTCCCGCTCTTCTTTCGTGGACAGAAGTACTTTACGCCATGTGTGTGCACATACAATCCCAACTCCTCATTTACCACCCTCCCACCCCCAGCCAAGCATGTATTATTTCTCAAAATGTGTTAACCTGCTCTAAAGTTCCATCTATGCAATGTACAGAAACCACTAATACACACATCCATACCTACACACTGAAAATAGAGACAAATATATTCACAAAACCACTCAGAGGAGGCATTCCTAACAGGGGTTACACATTTCAAACAAAGGTAAGCATTTGTGCTTTTTATTTTTTAAATTGCTAGCTCTCTGACTGGGAGCTCTTAAAAGGGGTTTGGTACATTTTTAAAACAAACTTACATTCTTTGTGGTGTTTTAGTTTAAAGGGAGGAATATGTTTTCTTTAGTGAGGTAGGTTTAAAATTCTGCTTTAGTAACTTTCTCAGCTCTTTGAAGCCACTGACACCTAATTAGGAGTTAGTGGGCCTGATTAGCCTGTGAAAGAACTGAGAGCAGCTGAGGCCTGAATAAAAGGCTTCAGAGCCCTGCACCGTTGAGGCATTCCTAAAAGGGGCTACACATTTCAAACAAAAGTAAGCATTTGTGTTTTTTTATTTTTTTAATTGCTAGCTCTCTGACTGGGAGCTCCTAAAAGGGATTTGGTACATTTTTAAAACAAAGTTACATTCTTTAGTTTAAAGGGAGGAATATATTTTCTTTAGTGGGGTAGGTTTAAAACTCTGCTTTAGTAACTTTCTCAGCTCTTTGAAGCCACTAACACCTAATCAGGTGTTAGTTCCCTCTCTAACCCCCCCCCCCCAACACCCACCCACCCCTAGTGAGTGGTCTTGCTTTATAGGGCACCTCCCCAATTAACACAACACAGGGACTTGGAACAGCACATTCTCAATTATAAGAGTTAACTGCTTTTCTCTGAAAGGACAGCTGGGAAACCATCTGGTACTTTGGTACATCTCTCTCTTTTGCTTTAACAGATACCTAAGCTCCACGAACAGAACAATGGCTGGGAAATATCGTATCGCTAAAGCTGTTGCCCCCATTACAGCTTCTGCCTCTGTCCAGACAGAGGTCCCAATGCCAGTTGAAGGACAGGTTCCATGTGCAGGGTGCCTGCATGCTGAAGCTCTAAAGCAGGGGTCTCAAACACGCGGCCCGCGGGCCGCATGCGGCCCGCGAGACAACTTTGTGCGGCCCGCGACGGCGGAAAACCAAAAATCCCCCAAAACCCTGGCTTCTGCTGCTGCCGTTGCCGCCGTGGCAGCAGCAGAATCAATTGTCAAATTAAAAAAAAAACCGCACTTCTGCTGCTCCCGCAGCTATCCGGCGGCCCCTTTCCCCCAGCCCGGAGATCTGACTCTGCTCTCAGCGGCGTGCTTTTCACTCCGCGAAGAGAGTATTCCCCTCTCGCGCGGCTTGAAAAACCGCGCGAGTGGGGAATACTCTCGTCGCGGCTTGAAAAGCACGCCGCTGATAGAGCAGAGTCGGATCTCCGGGCAGAGGGAAAGGGGCCGCAGGACAGCTGCTTGAGCAGCAGAAGTCAGTTTTTTTTTTTAATTTGACAATTGATTCTGCTGCTGCCACGGCGGCAACGGCAGCAGCAGAAGCCAGGGTTTTGGGGGTTTTTTTGTTGGCCGGTAATGAGATATGGAGGGGCTGACTGAACTGGAAGTGGGCTATTGGCAGAGGGGGGAGGGGGGGGTTATGACTGGTAATGGGCTGGGGGGGGGTTATAACTGGTAATGGGCTATGGTGGGAGCTAGGACTGGAAATGGGCAGATGGGGGTTAGGACTGGAAGTGGGCTATTGGCAGGGGGGGGTTATGACTGGTAATGGGCTGGGGGGGGTTATAACTAGTAATGGGCTATGGTGGGGGCTAGGACTGGAAATGGGCAGATGGGGGTTAGGACTGGAAGTGGGCTATTGGCAGGGGGGGGGGTTATGACTGGTAATGGGCTATGGTGGGGGCTATGACTGGAAATGGGCAGATGGGGGTTAGGACTGGAAGTGGGCTATTGGCAGGGGGGGGGTTATGACTGGTAATGGGCTATGGTGGGGGCTAGGACTGAAAATGGGGTGATGGGGGTTAGGACTGGAGGTGGGCTGATTGGGGGGTTAGGACTGGTAATGGCCTATGAGGGGAGGTAAGACTGAAAATGGGGTGATGGGGGATACGACTGCAAGTGGGCTATGGGGGGGACTAGGACTGGTAATGGGCTATGGGGGGGGGTAAGACTGAAAATGGGGTGATGGGGGGGTAAGACTGGAAGTGCGCTATGGGGAGGTTAGGACTGATTATGGGCTATGGGGGGTCTAGGACTGGTAATGGGCTGGGGGGGTTGCTAGGACTGGAAATGGGCTGAGTGGAAGGGGGGCTTGAACTGCAAATGGCTGATGGGGAGGGGGGCTTGGAATGGAAATGGGCTGTGAGGGGAGGGAGCTAGGATTGGAAATGGGCTGATGGGGGGCTAGGATTGGAAATGGGCTGATGGTGAGGCTAGGATAGGACTGGAAATGGACTGATGCAGGGACTAGAAAGGAGCAGATGCTGGGTGGGGCTGGAACTAGAAGGGAGCTGATGTTGGGGGAGGATTAGAATGGGATGGAGCTGGGAAAGTGAAATGGAGAGGGGAAAAATATTTTGTCTGGAAGAGAAGACAAATCTACAATTGGCCAGGTATTGGGAGAGTAAGTGGGGATTGATGATGGAGGGGTAAAATTTGAGTGGATGAAATAGGAATGAGGAAAGAGCAAAAGGAGAAAGATTAGTATGTTAAAGCAGATGTAGAGAGAGAGAATGGAAAAAAACTAGAAGAGAGAAGAAAGGACAAATGGACAGCAGACGATGGAGATAGCAGAAGACACGAAGAAACCAGAAGTGGCTGGAGCAATTGCAACTGAAAAAAAATGCACAAAAGGTAGAAAAATATCTCTTTATTTTGAATTTATTAACTGGAATATGTCAGCTCTGGGAAATGTGCATCATTAATGTCTGTGCTTTGGTACAAGAAATTATTTATAGTTTTATTTCTACAGTGCTGAGGTATTCTGTGTAATTCCTATTTGACATTGCTACTTGTTCTCTTTTCCCAGTAGGTCATGTATTGTTCTCTGAAATGTATTGATTTAATATTTGCAGTGTTGCCTTTTGATAGGTAGGGTCTGGTGCTTTGTGAGTCCTGGTAGTGCTGTTATGATACGGGGGGTTTGCTATGGGTTCCAAATGGGCAGTGTTAGTAGTAGTTCCTAATGTGCCTGGCGGTTGGCACTGGATTATAGTAATATAGAAATTTTCTAGTCTTTCTTTATCCATGCACTCATTATGCAACATTATGCAAATATGTATGCAAATGAGGCCCGTGTCTTATGCGGCCCCCGGGTTACTTTACAAGTCCTCATTCGGCCCTCAAAGCAATTTGAGTTTGAGACCCCTGCTCTAAAGAAACAAGAGGAGGAACTCAGAGAGGAGTTGGCAAGGCTGAGGAGCATTCAAGACAGTGAGAAGTACATTGATGAAATGCTTCTTGAAACAACCAAGCTCTCCAGCAGAAGAGAAGATGGGTGCCTACAGAATGACGAAGGTTGGACACAAGTCACCAGGGCCTGCAGAATCACCAATCCAACTTCTTCAGGCCTTCAACTGAAGAATCATTATGCAGCCCTGGAAGTGAAGGAGGTGAAAGCATCCCTGGAAAGTGAAGAATCAGAGCTCAAGTACCCCAAAGTTGCAGAATCAGTGACCACAAGGAAGCGAAGGGTATTGGTGGTTGGTGACTCTCTTCTGAGGGGTACTGAGGCGTCCATCTGCCGACTAGACTTGATGTCCAGAGAGGTATGCTGTCTGCCAGGTGCCAAAATCCAAGACGTTACAGAGAGTTTGCCAAGACTCATCAATCCCACTAACTATTACCCAATGTTGCTAAAATCCATGTCGGAACAAATGATACTGTTAGGTATCCCACTGAGCATATCAAGAGGGACTTCATGGCTCTAGGACAGAGGGTGAAGCAGATAGGTGCACAGGTGGTGTTCTCTTCAATTCTCCCTGTTGAGGGTAAAGGCCAAGGCAGAGAGGCTCGCATCCTGGAGATGAATGCATGGCTGCGTGGATGGTGTCATCGAGAGCGTTTTGGTTTCCTGGACCACAGGATGCTATTTCAAGGGTTGCAGAGCAGAGATGGTGTCCGTCTGTCCAAAAAAGGTTGAAACATCTTCAGTAGTAGACTGGCTAATCTACTGAAGAGAGCTTTAAACTAGATTCATTGGGGATGGGTGAAGACAGCCCCCAGGTAAGTGAAAGCCCCCAGGTAAGTGAAACATCAAATACCTTTATGGAAATGGGTAAAAAGGGTAACATATGGAAAGCAGTGTGTATAAATGCCCGTAGCATGGGAAATAAGATCCCTGATGTTGAAGCTTTGGTGGGAGTGGCTCACTTGGATTTGGTGGCAGTTACAGAAACATGGTTCACAGAAAGCCACAACTGGGATGTAACTATACCAGGCTATACTTTATTCAGAAAGGACAGGGTAGGAAGTAGGGGGGGAGGATTGGCACTATATGTAAAACATAATATTAAAGCCTTGGAATTAGAGAGCTTAAAAGGGAGAGAGGAGGCACTGTGGGATAACTAGAAAGAGGGAAAAATAAATCTATTTGCATTGGCATGATATACAGACCTCCTTCACAAGAGGAAGAGGTGGACAGAGAGTTAATTGAAGACATATGCAGTATTGCTAGGAAAGGGGAAGTGATACTAATAGGGGATTTCAATATGCCAGATGTTGATTGGCACATTCCTGCTGCTGTATCATCTAGAAGTAAGGAGTTCCTGGATTCTCTACAGGGAGAACTATTCAGGCACTTGGTAACAGATCCCACACGTGAAGGGGCCATACTGGACTTGGTGCTTACCAATGGTGAAAGTGTTTCTGATGTTATAGTGGGAGATCATTTTGCATCCAGTGATCACCAGACGGTGTGGTTCAGTATTAGGACTAGGGCTATTAGAATCCATTCAAAAGTGAGGGTCTTAGACTTTAGGAAAACTAACTTTGCCAAGATGGGCCGATACCTCGGGGAGTCGTTAGCGGGATAGGAACAGCTGGGGAATGTAGAAAAACAGTGGGCAAAACTGAAAGGGGATATTTTAAGGGCAACCAATCTTTTTGTTAAAATGGTAAATAACGGTAAAAGGAAAAGGAGACCGCTATGGCTTTCGAAAGAAGTAGCGGAAAAGGTGAAGAGAAAGAGGGAGGCCTTCATGAAATACAAGGGATCACAGAGAGAGGAAGACAGGCATCTATATTTGGAAAAACTTAGGGGTATGTTTACTAAACTGCGGTAATCGTGAATAACGCATGTTGTATAACGTTAACTCTCGTTAGCGCATCATAACGCGCGTTATGATGCGCTAACGAGCGTTAACGTTATACAACGCGCGTTATGACGCGCTAACAAGCGTAATGCTCCGCGGCGCGGTAAAACACCGCAGAAGGTGGAGAGAGGGCGGAGAGAAGGGGTCAATGGGCGGAGAGTGGGCGGGGAGAGGCTCCCCTCACACTAACGCGCTGAATTTCAGGGCTGAATTCCAACGCGAATGAAAACCTACCGTTAAAGGCACATTACAGGGGAGAGAAACCATTTAAGTGTCAGCAATGTACAGCCAAGGCAGGGAATCCAAAAAACAGTGATAAGTGTGATACATGTGCACAGAACAAAAGGGCACAGAAACACTGAAAATGACCCCAACAAACTGGAAAAAAACAATAACCAAGCTGGGCAATAGTGGTATCAATGAGAAACATCAACCCCTCCCCCCCCGAGTAAGCCCCATAGAACAGATATAAATGGTGGAAGGGTCTATACGCCGTCCCCATACAAGGTGAATGAACCCACAGTGATATAGCGCTGCTCAGGGTTTTTCCCCACCATCGGACAGGTGCACATGTCCCGCAACATCAGGGTGGGCATGTAGGAATGGCAACTGGACAGATGCCGGAGAAGGGGATACAGAGGGCCGCAGGTGGCACATGCTGTGGTGGAGCTGGGCCACACTGCGGACTAGGGTGATGCCTAGGTGGCCCATACGAATGCTGAAACAGCGGAGCAGCCAGACAGCAACTTCTGAAGGCCCAACATGGGCACGAGTGGGTTTCCCAAAGTGTCACAGGGGATAGTACCCAACAGCTACCCCCAAGGGCACGGAACATTGGCAGGCGGGGCTGGGGGGGGAGCGTGGACGTCTATGCAGGCACCCCTACCCCAGAACCCGCACCATAGGCAGCCGCCTACCAGCACACTGGATGGCCTGAGACTGCGCACCACCAGCTCCACCAGCAGAAGGGCATGTCAGCATGGTGGCTGAGGGATACTGGTGGTGGAGGGGGCAGTGGCAGCTGCCCAGAGCAGACCGTGGCCTAGCCCTGTGTTGGTGGGTGCCGTGCACTGCAACAGACAGGCTCTGTCTGACCAACAGTCATGGTATCACCAGGGAATGCACCATCTCTGTGATAACATGGTGGTGCAGTGCACAAAACCAGTGTATTCATAAGCAGAAGGTCACAGGCTCAAGTCCCAGCTGTAGTTTCCACCAACCCAGTCCCCATATTTTACCCACTACTATAACGTGCTAATACAGACAGAACCTTTCGTGCAGATGACGTAAACATGCCCAAAACACCTACATTTTACCCTACAGGGCACAGACACCATAAACATGCACATTACCTAGAGCAGAGCCTCCCAAATGCAGTCCTGGAGGGCCAAACACCATTCCGCTTCCATGCTGCCTCTGATAAAGATGCCTGTGCTGCATTTCTATGTGCCACCCCCATGGTATGCAGATGTATCTCATGCATATTCATGAGGGACAGCATGAAAACCCGAACAGTGTTTTGCACCGCAGGAATGGAGTTGGGAACCTCTGCCGTAAAGCAGCAGCCAACAGGGGTAGACACACCCGCAACCACAGGCCCCATTATCCAAAGCCTCCTGGAGAGGCAGGACTTTGGGCTCTGCATGCATCTCCCAATACTAGCACTTTCATACCTTAGTAATGCCATCCTAATCCTGGGAATATGGTACACATCTATCAAAAGGTTGCTATGATTACTGGCAGATAGCAATTCCTAGGTTAAGTACAATTTTCGGAGTGAGCTGCATTATAGCAACCTTTCTGATGTCTGTGGAGTGTGCTACAGGTCTTGTGTCTGACAGTGTTTACCAATCTGGGGAGTGACTCCTACAGTATTGCGTACCATAGCCATGCCTGCACTGTGCCCAGGACTGGTGTGGTGGCCTGGGCTTCCCAACACCTCTATAGTTGCACAATGCTGGCATAGGTGTGGGGAGTGTGTGTCTGTCTATCCAGTGTGTGGTGGCTGCCAACACCCTCCACAGCCCACACTGCTAGTTGCCAGTATTGGCCTGCTAATGTGCATAATGAGGAGCAAGGTACTGTGGGAATAGCCTGGATAGGGTGGCCTGGCCTGGCCGCATCTGCACAGGGCATAGGGCAATGGCCGGACATTGTAGTGTCCGGTATCACCTGCACGGACAGGGTAGCCATAGCATGCCCTGCTGGGAGGTCACTCTCACCCTGACTGAGCAGTGACCATGGCATGGCTAGGTTCCCCCATAGTGCTACATAGCGTTTCTTTTATGTGATATTTATGGGTTTCCTTTTGGGGCCCAATCACTGACTTATCTGCTTGGTGTGTATGCTGATAGCCCTGTTCTGGGTACATGCATCTCCTTCTGGACCATGCACTATGGACTAGCTGGGGGACTGTCTGCAGCTAGTATGTGACTTGCTGGAACACCGTGCAGGGAGCATCGGTTGGAGGTTTGCTGCTGTAGAATGTCAGATAATGGTGGGGGACAGCTGAGCATTTCCAGACATGCCGTCTGTCTGCTATTGCGTTATGGATGTGTACTGCTCTGCTTTGCCTGCCCTGTAGGGTGTTTGATCCCTAGCAGGACTGGGGTGATGGTCCCCTCTACTGCCACCGTTGCAGGGGGGTAGAAAGTGGATCTGTTGGCGGGAGATCCTGTCCCCCACCCTGAGCCCCAGAGGGTGGGTTGGGTAGTGGTATGTAATCTCCCTGGTAACCACAGCAGAATGTGGGTGTGGTGCCGTGCAGTCCTCCTGTAGCCAGCCGGGTGTTTATTAGCAGCTCTAGCCCACTGGTTACTTCACTGCCCATGGAACCAGCGGTCATGGGTTCACAACCCACAGTGGGGTTCATCGATAGGGCCGTCTTTGGCATTATCTATTTTTATTGTATATTAGTGCTGCCAGCACAACCACCCTCAGGGTACTGTCACCTTAGGGTGGCTCATAAGGCGCCCTATAGGGCGCCTCATATGGCGCCCTATAAAGCGTCTTATAAGGTGCCTTATATGGTGTCCTATAGGGGATATTATAGGGTGCCTTGGCAGACAGCGCACTTTATAATGTGCCCTATGGAGTGCCTTCTAGGGTGCCTTATGTGGCACCTTAGGTTACGCCACTGTGAGGGTGTGTTTGCTGGCAGCACTATTAACGTACAACTCAACTTCCTCACAGCCCAATACTTAACCCTTTCCAGGCCAAGCCCAAAACTTTCGGGATCCAAACATCTGCCTAAATATTCCTATCAAATGGTATATAATACATGACCATGGCAGAGGGAACTTCACTATTGGAACATATTGAATAAGATGGGTACAATTTTCCTGACATATGCAAACATTAACCCGGCTGCAGACTGTGGATTAAAATATTATAGTAGGCTTTCAAAGGGTTACACATGACGCCTCAGCCAGCCTTATTCATTAGGCACACTGGGGAATTGAACCCATGACCCTTGTACCATCGGCAGGGCCGGATTTACCTTGAGTGAGGTCCTACGCCAACAAAAATTGTGGGCCCCCCAGGGGCGGCCCAAGGGGGGTGCGGGGCCTCATTTGCATAAGGGGCCTCATTTGCATAAATATTTGCATAATGTTACCATATACTAACTTTTAGTAAACGTGCCTCTTAGAGTGTATGGATAAAGAAAGACTAAAAGATTTCTACATTACTATAATCCAGTGCCAACCCATAGCAAACCCGCCGTATCCTAACAGCACTACCAGGACTCACAAAGCAACATACTCTACCAATCAAAAGGCAACACTGCAAATATTAAACCAATACATTTCAGAGAACAACAATACATGACCTATTGGGGAAAGAGAACAAGTGGCAATGTCAAATAGGAATTATATAAACAGAACACCTCAGCTCAGTTACACATGCAGAACATAGACCATCACCAAATAAGTAATCACAATTTAGAAACAGGAAGACAATAATTAAACTGGGAATCCCAAAAGCCAAACTTGGAATGTACAACACTGTAGAAATAAAACTATACATTAATTTGCTCTTGTACTAAACAAAGCGCAGACGTTAATGATGCACATTTACCAGAGCTGACATATTCCAATTAATAAATTCAAAATAAAGAGATATTTTTCTACCTTTTGTGCATTTTTTTCAGCTGCAATTGCTCCAGCCACTTTCTTCTGGTTTCTTCGTGTCTTCTGCTAACTCTCCATCGTCTGCTGTCCATTTGTCCTTTCTTCTCTCTTCTAGTTTTTTTCCATTCTCTCTACATCTGCTTTAACATACTAATCTTTCTCCTTTTGCTCTTTCTCATTCCTATTTCATCCACTCAAATTTTACCCCTCCATCCTCAATCCCCACTTACTCTCCCAATACCCGGCCAATTGTAGATTTTTTATCCCTCCCACACAAAATATTTTTCCCTTCTCCATTTTACTCTTCCAGCCCCATCCCATTCTAATCCTCCCCCAACATCAGCTCCCTTCTAGTTCCAGCCTCACCCAGCATCCATTCCCTTCTAGTCCCTGCATCAGCCCATTTCCAGTCCTAGCCACCCATCAGCCCATTTCCAGTCCTAGCAACCCCCCAACCCAATACCAGTCCTAGCCCCCCCATCAACCCACTTCCAGTCCTAACCCCCATCACCCCATTTTCAGTTTAAGCCCCCCCTATAACCCATTACCAGTCCTAACCCCCCATCAGCCCACTTCCAGTCCTAACCCCATTAGCCCACCTCCAGTCTTAACCCCCCCAGCCCATTTCCAGTCCTAGCCCCCCCATAGCCCATTACCAGACAGCCCCCATCAGCCCACAGCCCATTATCAGTCTTAACCCTCCCCCATAGCCCATTACCAGTTCTAACCCCCCCCAACAGCCCACAGCCCATTACCAGTCCTAACCCCATCAGCCCACCTCCAGTCTTAACCCCCCCAGCCCATTTCCAGTCCTAGCCCCCCCCCCCATAGCCCATTACCAGACAGCCCCCATCAGCCCACAGCCCATTACCAGTCTTAACCCCCCCATAGCCCATTACCAGTTCTAACCCCCCCCAACAGCCCACAGCCCATTACCAGTCTTAACCCCCCCAAAGCCCATTACCAGTTCTAACCCCCCCAACAGCCCACAGCCCATTACCAGTCCTAATCCCATCAGCCCACCTACAGTCTTAACCCCCCCCAGCCCATTTCCAGTCCTAGCCCCCCCCCTAGCCCATTATCAGACAGCCCCCATCAGCCCACAGCCCATTATCAGTCTTAACCCCCCCCCCATAGCCCATTACCAGTCCTAACCCCCAGCCCATTTCCCGTCCTACCCCCCCCCCCCCCCATCGGCTCAAGTAAAATGAATTTTTAAAAAGCAAAACCGCTGGCTGCTACCAAGGCCGCGGCAGCATGGACGGTCCCACGGGGCCCCCTCTGCCCTGCCGAATCCCTCCCTCCGCGACGGCTTTGAGAGGCGCGAAGGGAGAGTGTCTCCCTCGCATCTCTGTTAAGCCCGCAGGGGCTGATGGGAAATTTCCCATCAGCCCCTGCGGGCTTAACAGAGACGCGAGGGAGACACTCTCCCTTCGCGCCTCTCAAAGCCGGCACGGAGGGGCTCAGCTGGGGATTCGGCAGGGCAGAGGGGGCCCCGCAGGACCGTCCATGCTGCCGTGGGAACGTCCATGCTGCCGCAGCAGCTTTTTGTGGGCCCTTGCCAGCTGTGGGCCCTACGCCATGGCGTACATGGCGTATAGGTAAATCCGGCCCTGACCATCGGTCTGTGTAGTAACCATTGTGCTACAGCTCTGTTTCTGTATTTCGGTGTCTGCGCGCCTTCTTACGCTTAACGCGCAGTAACGTGCCCTGTAACGATCGTTGCTGCGCGGCGCGTTATAGCGCACGTTATCACTAACGATGTACCGCCCATGTCCTTTTTTGGCATTTCTTCCACTAACGCGGCTCCTAACGCGAATCACACTAACGCAGTTTAGTAAACATACCCCTTAGAGAAGTTAGCAAAGTAGTCAGGAAGGCAAAGATTCAAAAAGAGGAAGAAATAGCCAATTCAATAAAATGGGGGGATAAGACATTTTTCAGATATGTTAGTGAGAAGAGGAAGGGCAAACATGGTATTGTCAGACTTAAGGGTGAAGGAGAGGAATATGTAGAAGCTGATGAGCATAAAGCGGAATTGCTTAACAAATATTTCTGTTCTGTGTTCACAGTTGAAGAACCAGGAGCAGGACCTCAAAAAACACCCACAAACAGGTATAGAAGCGAGGGGCATCCTGAAAAATTTTCAAAAGACTGTGTTTGTGAGAAACTAGCTGAACGTAAAGTAGACCAAGTGATGGGACCGAATGGGATACACCCTAGAATACTGAGGGAAATTGGGGATGTTCTAGCAGCTCCACGGACTGACTTTTTCAATGCCTCGTTGGAGTCGGGAGTGAAGAGAGGCTCATGTGGTCTCTTTACACAAAGGTGGAAGTAAGGATGTGGCTGAAATCTACAGGCTGGTTAGTTTAACTTTGGTAGTGAGTAAATTATTGGAATCGCTGCTGAAAGAGAAAATAGTGAGGTTTCTGGAGTCCAAGTGGATTACAGGATCCAAGGCAGCATGGATTCACCAGAGGCAGGTCTTGTCAGACAAATATGATTGATTTCTTTGACTGGGTGACCAGGGAGTTGGACCGAGGGAGAGCCCTTGATGTGGTGTATTTAGATTTCAGTAAAGCCTTTGACACCGTTCCTCACAGACGACTTATAAACAAACTGAGCACCCTAGGGATGGACACTAAAGTTACTGCTTGGGTTAAAAATTGGTTGAGTGGGAGGCGACAAAGGGTACAGGTAAATGGAGCTCACTCTGAGGAGATGGAAGTTACCAGTGGTGTGCCCCAGGGATCTGTCCATGGTCCGATTCTGTTTAACGTCTTTGTTATTGATATAGCAGAAGTACTGTCGGGTAAGGTTTGCCTCTTTGCGGATGATACCAAAATCTGCAATAGAGTACACCCAGGAAGGTGTAGATAACATGAGGAAGGATCTAGCTCAGCTTGAAGAATGGTCTAGAATTTGGCAAATGGGATTTAATGTTAAAAAATGCAAGGTCATGCATTTGGGCTGCAGCAATCCAAGAGAGCAATATAGTATAGGGGGTGAAGTACTTTTGTCCTCTAAAGAAGAGCGGGACCTAGGTGTGGTCATGTCAGATGATCTTTAAGTAGCTAAACAGGTAGAAAAGTCAACAGCAAAAGCTAGAGGGATGCTTGAGTGCATAGGGAGAGGAATGGCCAGCGGAAGAAAGGAGGTGTTAGTGCCTCTGTATAAATCTTTGGGGTGACCTCATTTGGAGTATTGTGTGCAATTCTGGAGACCACACCTTCAAAAGGATATAAACAGGATGGAGTCAGTACAGAGGGTGGCTACCAAAATTGGTTAGTGGTCTTCATTATAAGGCATATGAGGATAGACTTAATATGTACACCTTAGAGGAAAGGCGGGATAGAGGTGATATGATTGAGATGTTTAAATACCTCTGTGGCATAAATGCACAGGGGGAGAACCTCTTTCGATTGAAAGCAAGTTCTGCTACGAGGGGACATGGGATGAGGGTGAAAGGGGATAGATTCAGGAATGATATGCGGAAATATTTCTTTACGGAAAGAGTGGTGGATCTGTGGAATAGTCTCCCAATGGAGGTGGTAGAGATGAGGACGGTATCTGATTTCAAAAAAGCATGTGACAAACACAGAGGATCTCTAAAGAAAAAAAGGGGACTGTTGTAGTTGTTGATATGGAAGGACAGACTAGATAGGCCATTCAGTCTTTTTCTGTCGTCATTTTTCTATGTTTCTATAGCCTGTGCTACTCTTATGAGACAAACTTTATCATATCCTTTCATATCCAGTTCTTTCACAGATATGGCTCCTTGTTACCTTTCCTTTCTTGTCTCACTCTACACCGCTCCTCGGAAATGCCGCTCCTCTGACAGATCCCTTTCATCTGTGCCCTTGTCTGCCACTGCCAAATCCAGACTTTGTCCATTACACCTTGCTGCTCCATATGCCTGGAACAAACTACCTGAGTCTGTGTGTTGGGCTCCTTCTATAGCCCTTCTCAAATTCAAGGCTAAAAACCATCCTCTTTGAAACCACTTTTGCATCCTGATATTCCTCACTCTCTTGACCACCATTTATATGTATCTTACCATGCTCTAGTCCCCAGTTTCACTATAAGCCTGTTTCCAACAGGAGCATGTCTAGGCCGTCTGGACGTCCAAAAAATGCACGGGCCCAAATTGCACCCAATTCTGTGGTGCAGAATGTCCTCCCTTCAGCCCATCCAGCCCGCCCTATGCTCCTCCTGGTGTGCTGCTGCCATAGTATCCCTTCGCCACAGCACCAGGATCCCCAGCAGGAGTGTCAAAATGCTGAAACAGAGAGAAACATCATTTCTCTGCCCCTGCCCCTCACCTCAGGCAGCCAGGGCTGGAATCGGGTGGCGGGGACACCCATGCATCTGCCCAGCCTGTTTTATGGGGCTGCCTGGCCTGAACCCTGCAGTTGGTGGGACTTATTGCACCTCCAAGGTGGAATAAGTCCCACATCCATCTCTCCCATGCCGAACATAGAGGGCTGTGACCTGAATAGGTCCTGTACATCCAGGTGCTTTGGCCCACTCCCGTTCCACCCACTCCCTGTCTCTAGCCCTCCCCCTCCCACCTCCATCCACTCCCACGCACTAACCTTCAGTATAAGAAGGGTTGGATTCAGGGGTTGAACATCCTACTGGTACCCGTCGCTAACTAGGCAGTGGCAGTATTGAACTGCTGCCCAGTTAGTGACCCACAGGTAAAGAAAGGCATGGCAAAAGCTGGCCTATTTTTACCTGTGGGAGCTAACCTAGCAGCAGCTCAATTTTGCTGCTGCCTGATTAGCTTCTGCGACTGTGCGGCAATCCGGATATTTAATGCCAGTGGTCAGATATGGTCCCTGTATTGAATATCCAGGTTAAGTTTTCAGCGGCAATGGCTAGGCACTGTACTCGTGCTAGCTGCCGCTGCTGAATATCGGGCCCTACATGTCCATCAGATCCAATCCCCTCCAAATGGGTGCTAGAACCCTCACTGGGAATGTGCCCAATTGTGTAAAACATAATTAACATGAGTCTTGCTTCCAGCCAAGTTCCAGACAGATGGAAAAATGCCATACTTAAGCCCATCTTAAAAGATTGTCAAGCCTATTTGATAGGCTTCATCTCTGGCCCTTTTCAAATCCCTGCTAAGAACTCACCTTTTTGAGGCTGCTTTTGGATCCTGTTCTGCTTAGTCTCCTATGTATCTCCTTACCATTCCCTAGATGTATCCTTGTCCTCAACTGTTGTGTTGTCTGACTTGACTATATTGTAAGCTCTAAGAGCAGGAACCATCTTTCACATGTGCCTGTGCAGCACTGTGCGTGCCTTGTAGTGCTATATAAATGGAAGTAGTAGCAGTAATTAGCATCCATGATCCCAGTTCCCCGTCACTGCCTCTTACCTGTGGAGTTCCAGAGGGACGTATACTTTCACCCCTGCTATTCAATATTTTCCTAAGTCCTCTTGCTTCTCAAATTCAAAGCTTTGGTATCTCCAGTTACTTCTACGCAGATGATATTTTGTTAATGTCGTTCACAGATGAGTATTCTCTAGATCTTTCCCTAGTCAACTCCTGTCTAGATAACATCGCTTCCTGACTTAGGGGAAATTCACTTAAATTCAATCCAAGAAAGACAATAGTCACATGGCTAACAGGCTCTTCCAATGGTCCTACTTTGCCCCTACTTTGGAAGGCACTCCAGTAACTCTTCAGCCCACTTTCAGATACCTAGGCATACTTCTTGACTCAGAACTTTCCTTTTCTTCACAACTGGCGCGGGTAGTTAAATCATCCTTCTTGGCTCTCCGGCATTTCAGGGATCTCAGGCCCATTTTAGATCAGTCGACTCAAATGACTGTAGTAATTCATACAGATGTCTCTCACTTGGGCTACTGTAATATAGTATATGCAAGCTTACCACAATACCAGCTCAAGTGCCTTCAATCAGTCCAAAATACCACTACAGTGTTCCCTCGCCACTTCGCGCTTCATGTTTTGCGGCTTCAGTGCTTCGCGGGTCAGCAGCCACATTGTGGAAAGGAGCGTTGTTTCATGTTGATGCGCGAGAGAGAAGGATCCCTGCATGTCAACCAAAGAGATGAGTTGACTCAGAGTACTGTACATACCACGGGCTTTCATAAAGGCGCGTGATTGGTTTCCGGTGTGACATCGACCAATAAGAGTACGAGTGGATTTATCCCTGTGAGTTGATTGCGCATCATTGCAGCCTCACCTAGCATCTTCTCTTGTTGTATCTCGCCAGTCTTGTCCATGATGTTGACTGTCTCGCATACAGTACTGTATTTTAGTGTTGTGTTGGCGATAACCTTTTTTATTAATTAAGCCCTTATAATGCCGCCTAAGCACTGTGCCCCTGCGAAAGCTTCCTCCGGGGCGCCCAAGAGGAAGAAGATGATGACCATCAGCGAAAAAGTGAAACTTTTAGATATGATCAAAGAGGGCAGAAGTTATGCATCTGTGGCACGCCATTACGGGGTGAATGAATCTACAGTGCGGTACATCAAGAAAGAGGAAGCAAACATCCGCAAAACTGCTTCAATAACCTTCAACAAAGAAGCAAAACGTGTGATAACTCCGCGTAATAACAGAATTGTGAAAATGGAAGCTGCACTGGCATTGTGGATTGCTGATTGCAGGAAAAAGACAGTGAGTGTGGACACTAATATGATCAGGACAAAGGCCAAAGCTCTCTACGACCAAATCTTGCCCGATGACGACAATGAAGAGGCTGAAGAAGGTGCTGACGAACCTCAAGCCAGTACTAGCGCTGCCAGGAGTGATTCGCCTCCTCGCGGACGAGGCTTTTCAGCCAGCAAAGGCTGGTTCGAAAAATTTCAAAAAAGATACGGCCTCAGAAATGTGCTTCTGTATGGTGAGGCTTCCTCTGCTGACAACGATGCTGCTTGTCGTTACGTGGAGGAAAAGTTTCCTAACCTCATCAGTGAGGGAGGCTACCTTCCTGAACAAGTTTTTAACATGGATGAAACAGGCCTTTTTTGGAAGAGGATGCCTTCACGTACATTCCTCTTCAAGGACGAAGTGAAGAGGCCAGGCTTCAAGGCTCACAAAGACCGTGTGACTGTCATCATGGCTGGCAATGCTGCAGGTTTTATGCTTAAGCCAGGCCTTATTTATAAAGCCAAAAAACCACGGGCATTAAAAAACAAAAATATGGCTCTGTTGCCCGTGTTCTGGATGCATAACTCCAAGGCCTGGATAACGAAAGCTCTGACCCTTGAATGGTTCCTCCATTGCTTCATTCCCCAGGTGAAGCTGTATCTGGCTGAAAAGGGCCTCCCCTTTAAGGTCCTTCTCCTGATGGACTGTGCAGGAGGCCATGCAACGTACCTGCAATATGACGGTGTGCAGATAGAGTTTCTGCCCCCGAACACTACATCTCTAATTCAGCCGATGGATCAAGGTGTCATTCGTGCCTTTAAGGCACTCTACACTCGCTCCACAATGGAGGGCCTCATCTCGGCAGTTGACGATGCCAATGACGAATTCACCTTGAAAGCATACTGGCGCAGTTACGACATTGCCTCATGTTTGTCTAATATTCAGCAAGCATTAAAGGACATGAAGAGTGAGACCATAAACTCTAGCTGGAAGAAATTATGGCCAAACGTGGTGCACGACTATCCAGGCTTCACTCCTGAAGAAGTTCATCACTCAGCGGTGGAGAAGGCGGTGAGGCTGGCTCACATCATAAGGAATGAAGGATTTGTCGACATGACAGAAGAAGACATCAGCGCCCTTATCGATTGCCACTCGGACCCACTGAGCGATGAAGACCTCCTTGAGATGACAAAGTCTGCAAGTGAGGAAGAAAACGAAGAGGAAGACAAAGAAGAAACTGAAAAGCGTGGCCTTACCCTGGAGAATCTGCAACAATTGTGCAACATGGCAAGAGCGATGCAACAATTTGCACAAGACATTGACGACAATATGGTTCGAGCTGTCGAGTTCAGCAATCGCGTTGACCGGGTTATGTCCTTGTACAGGGGAATTTTGAAGGAAAAGGAAAAACAAAGACAACAACTACCCATCACCATGTTTCTCTCCAAGGTAAAGCCCCCGGCTCTACCGTCAGCGCCTCCAGCAGAAGAGTCTCCAAGTCAAGTGAGAGCCTCTCCTCCGCCACCAACACAAGACTCTTCGCCTCTCTCAGAAAGCAATGTTGATTAATATTTATTACTGTATAAGGTTTTGTAATTAACCCTATTGTAATTAGCACTGACACGTTTAAGTAAATACGTATACAGTACTGTTGTAATTTTTGTCTTAAATGAGTAAAGTATGAATACTGTTTACATATTTAAAACATTCTTGTACAGTACCCACATACACAAAAATTCCTAGGGGAAATACTACTTCGCGGTTTTTCAGCTTTCGCGGAAGGTTCTGGTCCCCATTAACCGCGAAAAACGAGGGATCACTGTATACGTACCCTTGCCCATGCTCAGAAATTTGATCATGTTACTCCCCTGCTAATCCACCATCACTGGCTTCCAGTAAAACTCCATATTCAGTTTAAAATCCTGACCCTAGCATATATCTTTATCTTTATTGTCACATTTAATATACCGCTCTTTACCGGTGGCACCAGAGCGGTGTACAACAGTAAAATATATAGGCTGCTGAAAAGGAAAAGGAACGCCAAAAATAATGAAAAGGACAGGATAGGGTGGAGAGAGAGAGTAAAGCAACAGAAAAAGCAACGAAGCAGACAAAACACAAAATAACGAACATTCTAGATCAGCGGGGTGGGGGAGAAAGGGGAGCAGGAGGAGGAGGGAGGTTAAAAGCGGTGCAAAAAAGGTGGGTCTTCAGCCTAGCCTTAAAAGTCTTGTAGGAGGGTTCTAGACGGAGGGCGACGGGGAGCGAGTTCCAGAGTCGCGGGCCCAAGAAGAAAAATGCTGAGGAGCGGGTGGACTCGAGGTGGGCTTGTGATGGGGAGGGGAGGGACATGCGGTTCAGGTGGACTGATCTGAGGGAGCGGTGAGACGAGTGAAGATGTATTAGATTTATTTATTTATTTATTTATTTAACAGGTTTTTTATACCGCCTTTCTTACAATCAAAGCGGTTACAAGACTACATTAGGTTAACATAAAATACAGACATAAAAACATCAGACTATAAAGACAAAACAATGCATCCAGTTTTATACCACCTTATCAAACTATCAAAGTGATAATCAATGGATCTATAGGTAACAAAGAGACTACATCAGGTTAATATGTAATACAGACATAGACTGAGGAAATTGTAGAGAATAACTACACAAATTAATAGCTCTTATATATATTTGCCTTTCTGGCAAGGTAGAGGGGAATACCGGTATGGATGGTTTGTGCACATATATAAGGATTTTGAACTGTATACGGTAAACAAGGGGAAGCCAGTGTAGGTGAATCAGGATGGGGGTGATGTGGTCGAAGCGGGAAGCATGGGTGAGAATACGTGCAGCTGTGTGGTGGACCAGTTGTAGTCTTCGCAGTTGGATTTGAGGGAGACCGGCCAGGACGACATTGCAATAGTCCATACGGGAAAAACTATTCATGACATAATATCTGTTTATATTTCTTCATTAATCACCCTATATGCCCCTGTTCATGCCCTTCATTCTCTGCATGGCTTTAGGATACATATTCCATCACTATTCATAGTCAGATACGAATCTACCGGTCAATTGGCATTCTTGATTCTAGATCCCCCTCTCTGGAACAGATTAACCACCTCCATTCATACAGAGCCCATTTTTTAAACATTTTAAGAAGGTGCTCAAACCCTATTTGTTTGAATCTTTCTTTGACCTCCACTAGGTCAGTCTCCCTTTAATTTTGAGGTGTCGCCAAGCCACTACCTGGCAGAGCCTAAACCTAACCCTAATTCTTAATTCTAATCCCAACCCCAACCCCTCCCTTCCTCCACTTTGACCTTGTTTTCCTTGTCTTTCTGTCTTCTCTCCTATCAGCAAAGTTGGCATTCCTTTAAGTGTTTCTAATTTTCATTTTATTTGTATTGTAAACAACATTGATTGCATTGCTGAATTGTGGCATATCAAATAAAAGCAACCATCACCATATCCATATAACTGAGATGCCTCATACAGGCCCAGATCCACTGCTACTATAATGAGACACATTTAACGTATATCTTCATATGTAGTTCCCCCAATAGGCATGTATGAGTTTGCAAATAGAGGAAAGCGAAATATGCCTTTTGTCACACTATAAGAGGGCACTTTTCAACTTTTTATTTTTTACTTTTTTAAAATTCTCCTCAATTTTGGCCTAGATCCGTGTTTAAGAAGTGGGATTTCCTGTTCCCTTGAAAACAGTGGGAGAACCAGACACCACAAGGATGTGGAGCAACAGCTGCAGCAGCCTAAAACTAAAAAACGTTATCCTCCTCCCACCTACACCAAAGCACCAGCAGAAGCTATGTGATTCAGGACAGAACCCTTTCCCCTAACCCAAAAGTGGTAATAGAGGCTGTAATCTGGAAATGGGAAGGGGAGAACATGAATCCTCTTTCCCAAGAATATGGCCTAGGCCTGTTTGGACTGGAGGAATAATACTCAACAATTCCAAGCATAGTGACAATGGCAACCAAGATCACAAGAATCATGGAGAGAGGGAGAATCACTGCCTCTCTCACTTCATCCCCGTGCTAGTAGCAGCCACCATGATTGACTACAGATCCTGTTCTATTGCCTCCTACTTAATTTAGAAACATAGAAACATGACTGCAGAAAAAGACCACATGGTCTATCTAATCTACCCTTTCATATCAACTACAATAGTCCCCTTTTTTCCTTTAGAGATCTTCTGTGTTGGTCCAATGCTTTTTTGAATTCAGATGCTGTCCTCATCTCTACTATCTCCACTGGGAGACTATTCCACGCATCTACCACTCTTTCTGTAAAGAAATATTTCCACGTATTACTCCTGAGTCTATTCCCTTTCATCCTCATCCTATGTCCCCTCATAGCGGAGCTTGCTTTCAATCAAAAGAGGTTCTGCTCTTGTACATTTATGCCACAGAGGTATTTAAACGTCTCTATCATATCTCCTCTATGAACCCTTGGGCAAGTCACTTAACTCTCCATTGCCTCAGAAGAATAAGTTATCAATGTCCCTGTTTATTGTACATTAGCAAGTTTAATCTACTATGTAAACCGCTTTGACTAAATGATAAAGGGGTATAAAAAAAACATTAAATAAATAAATAAATAAGATGTAATGTAAACATATGAACTGTTGATTCTCTCATGACGATGCAAACATATGCTCATTTAGTAAACACTAACTTTATATTGCACAATGTGTATACTTTCTTCTTAGGTGTTCACGCCGTTATGTAGTGCTTATCTCTCCAGTGTCCTCCTAGAGCAATGCAGCACCCCCATACCACCACCTTGTCTTTCAACGCCCCCCTAGATTAGCCCAATGCTCCCCTGGGGGATGGTGCCATCCATTTTGGAAATCACTGCTATAAATTAATGCAGTCCTGACTTTATCCTACTTCATTCATACAACAGTGTGAAACCGAGACTGATTCAATCTGTCTCTGACGACATAGATTTGGCAATCCAATTAATCAAGTTTGAAGAGAGGCTCAATCTCTCATTCCATCTCTGTTTAACTTGAGCAATGCCTTTGGATAAAGGGAGAACAATTTCCCAAGCAATTTATACAGTTACAAAAGCTCTTTATTGAGTGTACCACCTTGCATAATCTAAAGATTTCCCTTGATGGAGCTGAAAGGATGCATACTCAAAGCTTAATTAACACTATAGTTAACGTTATTCATTTCATTTACCACCTTTCATACAAACAAAGCAGTTATAAATTGCAGAAGTCTGTCAACAATGAACTGCCTGACTGAAGACCAAACACAATTTAGGACAACTATCCAGAGGGTCACCATGAGTCAACAGCGACTCGACGGCACTTAACAACAAACGAAATTGGGGAACATTGCAATTAAGGGAAGGTAAAAGGGTAACAATGACAACAAAAGAGAATGACAGAAAACAAGGAAAGACAGACTAGATAGGCCACGTGGTCTTTTTCTGTCGTTATGTTTCTATGTTTCTAATACGCCCTGTGCAAGAGGTGAACTTGGTGCCCCCCTACCCAGCCAATTGCATACAGGATCTGACGTTTTGGGAGGATTTTAGAAGCACAGTGATGACATCAGCACCCCCTTCCATACTTGTGCCCTGTGCAGCCACACCATTCACACAGCTCTTGGTATGGCCCTGAATCTGTAATGTTTGCCTGGGGAGTTTTTTGGCCTCTTCCACCCTCTTCAGTCTCTATCTGTTAATACCCTCATCTTTTTTCATACTCCCTCCCCCTCTCCATCACTAATATTCCCAGTCTCATATCAAATACCCTACTTACACTACCAATTTTCTGTCCCACCCATCCTCATAGATTAACCCTAATCCCATTAGCCCCAAACTCACTCCAGTCCACACTCTATCAACCATTACTGATCTTCCACTGATCCCTTAATGACTGCTCTACACCCATTCCCACTGAATTTCCCACAGTGCCTCATGTGCTGAACTCCTCCATTCTCCACCCATGCCTCAGTTGCTCACACTAGCCCTCAAGTTGCCACTCACTGCCATCCCCACAAACCCATCCAAGACCATTCGTCATCCCTCAATCTATACTTTCTGCTTTTACCCTCATTCTCTTATTTCCCATTAATCCACATCATCTCTAATCTCCCAATCTGCTTCTCACCTAATTCCCCTAAAAGATACTCTTCCCTCTACCTCAGCCCAGCCCAGCCAAGCCAGAAGAAACGCAGTGCCAGTGCTCCTCCTAGCATGGCCTACAGTCAGAAGCAGTTTGTATCACACAGGCAATCGGGCAGAAGTAAAAGCATTGGCTCCACTCCTCCATGGACTCCATCTGGGCTGCGCGGAGGGGGGAGGGAGGGACATAGACCACTGATAGCAGAGGCAGAGCTGACTCAAATTTTCACCCTATTTATGCTGGCTCTAGGGAAAGGCAAGGGTGGCTATTGTTGCAGATTTTCTTCAACCCCATCACTACCTTTTTGCTAGTGGGATGCAGCTTGAAGGAGATCAGAGGCAGCCAGGTCTTTACAGTCAAGAGATATCAAGAATGGTGCTTAATAGTGTGCTGCACAACACAGGAAGCCGACGCATAATTAAGCACCACTCCTGCTGCCAATGTAGAGAGAGGACTGGAAGGAAGCAAAGATGCTCGTGCCGCCTACATGGGAGGCACAAATAGAGAAGAAAATATTTTGTACTTCTGTTCCCACTGGTATCAGGGACAGGAGACCACAGCAGACAATGGAGCCTGGGACATTGCTTCAAAACTGGTGACAGATTCCAAAAATGGAGGGCTTCTGATAACCATAATTTATTTATTTATTTATTTAACAAATTTTATATACCGTCTTTCTACAAGTCAAGACGGTTTACATAGAACATATTAGCAGTATGTTTCAACGGTTTACATGGAACAAGATAACGATGAATACATATGGTAACGAGAAGAACTATATACAAAGATCAAAGATCAACTATTTACATGTGAATTTACAATAAGCCATATGGTTGTGTTAAGAATTTGAGTTTTGCAGAGGAATAGGGAGGAGGGTGTAAGGTTATGAGCTAAGGTGGAAGGGAGAAATGTTCAAGGAAAAGATGGGTTTTCAACTTTTTTTGGAACTCAGAGTGGTTTGAGCAGTTCTGAAGTTCGTGAGGAAGGGAATTCCATAAGGATGGAGCATAGAGGGAGAAGGCCTTGTTACTTGTCAATTGTTTAGAGTGTCTCTTGTTTATAGGGATGGTCAGTAAGTTTTTTGTAATAGAGCGGCGTGATCTTGTGCTGTTGGAGGAGAGAAGGAGAGGGGAGAGGCATGGAGCTAACTCATTGGAGATGATTTTATGTATAAGCGTGAGGACCTTGAATTGAACTCTGTATTGGATGGGGAGCCAGTGGAGATCATAGAGGACAGGTGTGATGTGGGAACGTCTAGGGTTGTTAGATATAAGCCGCGCTATCGTGTTCTGGGCAAGTTGGAGCGGTTGAATAGTGTTCTTGGGGAGGCCATGATAGATATGGTTACAGTAATCAAGAAAAGGGATTGTGAGGGCCTGGCAGACAGTACGAAAGGAGTTAGGGCTTAGGAGGGGTTTGAGGTTGCGGAGGGTACGGATCTTTGCGTATATTATATTAGTGGTTCTCTTTATTTGGTCAGTGAAGGAAAGGTTCTGATCCAGGATAATACCAAGATATTTCACTTGTTTTTTTATAGTAAGTGTGAGATCACCGATAGTGAGAGTGGGAGGTGGGGTGTATGTAGGATTGGAGAATACCTGAAGAACCTCAGTTTTGGATTGGTTGATTAAGAGGTTATGTTGGGAGAGCCATGATTTTAGGTTAGTTAGGCATTTACTCAGTTTTGAAAAGTCAGGGTTAGAAAGGTTAAAAGGGGTGAAGCACATCATGTCATCTGCATATAGCTGGTACTGAATGTCGTACCTTTGGAAGATCTTGCAGACAGGTTGGAGGAAGATGTTAAATAGTAGAGCAGACAGACTGGATCCTTGGGGGACACCTTGTTTTAGGATGAATGGAAGGGAGGTATCGTTTCCAATACGAACCTGTTGGGTTCTGTTATCTAGGTAGGAACGGAACCAGCTCAGGGTTGTGCCTCTAAGTCTGATTTCGTGAAGTCTGCTTAGGAGTTGATGGTGAGGGAGGGAGTCGAAAGCAGCTGATAAGTCAAGGAATATGAGAAGACATCCTTGAGAGGGGTTCTGTGTGTGGAGGTATAAGGAATCGAGTAGGGAAGTAAGAAGGGTTTCGACTCCATGGTTCTTTTTGAAACCATGTTGGAATAAGTCGAGGGGGGAGTGTTCATCAATATAGTTCTGAAGTTGAGTTTGGACCAGCTTCTCAGTTATTTTAGCCAGGAATGGGATACTAGAGATGGGTCTGTAAGAAGTAGGGGAAGTAGGGTCAAGCTTTGTTCCTTTTAAGATAGGGCGGATGGTGGCACTCTTTAGAGGTGGTGGTACAGAGCCAGTTTGTAGGGATGTTTGAACGATATACAGAATGTATGGGCTGAGAGAACTTTTGGTAGATTTAATCCAGGGGACAGGGCAAGGGTCGAGGGCAGAGGTTGAGGCATTTAAGTCCTTTATGACATTAGATACATTTTCTAATGTAAGATGGTCAAAATTGCTCCAGGAGTTTGAGGGGGTAGGCTCATGTGGTTGGGTGCTGTAGTCAGCAAACATTTGGGGGTTATTAGAGGATAGGGGAGGGAGGAATTTGGAAAACAGGTGATTGGCAAAGGCTTGTGCAGTTATTTTTGGAGGTTGGTCCTGGTGTAAAGGCTCATTAATTAAGGATTTGATAATAGAGAACAACTCTCTAGGTTTGTTAAGTGATCGTTGAATAATATTTTCATTGTATTTTTTTTTATGGTTGAGGGTTTCAGAGCAGTAGGTTTGGAGTTTAGCTGTATAGGCGATGTGTGCATTAGGGTCTTGAGAGCATCTCCATTTTCGTTCAAGACGTCTAAGCTCTCTTTTGAGAGTTCTCAGATTTGTAGAGAACCAGGGGGCTCTTCTATGGGGTTTTTGAGGAAGTTGGTTAGGTGGGAGTAGAGAAGCTGCAGATAGGATCTCATTCCATTTAGAAATGTGGGACTCATTGTTCAAGCTCTTTTCATATAGTAGGTCAAGAGAAGGGATTGTTTGCTCTAGAAAGGTGGCTGCATTGAATTGTTTAAATCTACGGGTATGTTGAGCCTGGAGGGGGAGTTGATTTCTGTGAGTGGAGTAAGAGAAGGAGAAGAGGATGAGAGCATGATCAGACCAGGGTACAGGTTGAATGGTGTGTGTAACCTAATCAGTGTTTAGGGTGTGTTGTGGAAAAAATATAAGGTCAAGGATGTTTCCTTTGGAATGCGTAGGGAGTTTCAGTATTTGGGAGAAGTGGAGGGCATTCATTGCTTGGAGGAAGGTAGAGGATTGTATTGGAGATGTGGAGGATAAGTTTAAGTCACCTAGAATTATGAGGGGGCGTGAGGAAGGTTGAGGGGAGCAGGCTCTGTCTAGAATTGTGGAGAGATCAGAAGAGTCAGTCTGGGGTGCTCAATATAAGAGATGCAGGGTTAGCGTAGAGTTGGAGACTGTAATAGAGTCCAAGCCTACCACAGAGGTGGATGCAATAGTAGAGAGTTGTAGATTAGATTTAGATATAATGGCTACACCTCCTCCTCTGCCATGTGCTCTGTTGCATATACTGACTGAGTATGCTTTGGGGCATAATTGGTTTATTAGGACCATGTCAGTGTCTTGGAACCAGGTTTCAGTAAGGCAAAATATATCAAGGTCATAATCGGAAATAAGGTCAGCAAGTAGGGGGATTTTATTTCTAGCTGAACAAGCATTGAGTAGGGCGCATTTGAGAGGGGGATGGGGTAGGTCAGAAAGAGAGTTAAGTGTAAGGTTAGGATTTATAGTGATAGGTTTGAGTTTACAAGTACGGTTGTAGGGGTTATGATGTGTATAGGGAAAATGAGGTGGAATGTATAGGTGTCTGGGAGAGTGGATTATTGGAATGGGGGTGTTATGAGTCAATGTTAGCGCGTGTGGGAAGGTAAATAAGGGAGTACATAATATGGAAAGGATAACCCATAAGGTGAATGGGCAGGAGTCAGGGGGGCTGTTAGGTAGCACTAAAGGGTTTGATCAGGTGAGAGTGGGGATAGAGTACTGGGACAGAGTTGTAGCTGGAAGTAGCGTCTGTTGACAGGATTGAAGAGCAACAGTAAATATTACAGTGATTTAGGTACTCTTGTGGAGTAACAGCAGTGTAGTCACAGGAATTAGATATGTTTGATTAAGCAACAGTAAATTACAAAGATTTGGGTACTTTTGTGAAATAATATCAGTGTAAGTAACAAGAAATTAGGTATGTTAGTAGCAAATGTTGAAACCTTTTAGCTTGAGCTATAATAAATCTTATCATGAAGAAATCTACAGCTTGTTCTGGAACAGGCGATGATGCATATTAGGTAACACTGCATATTAGGCAACAATGTATGTTAGGCAACACTACATATTAGGCAACAATGTATTAAACAGATGGAATGTAGCAAGGTTGCTTACGTTTAGAGTTCGAGAGAGATAGTAGCAAGGAATTAGTTCATGTCACACTGTAGGTTTGTAAGGCTTTAGATGCCGGAGCTTGAAGGGGAGCTGGATCGCACGTGGGGTAGAGTAGATGAGAATTTGGTAAGCTGTAATATGTACCTTAGACCACGTTGGTTGTGGTGTAGATGAGGAGTAGGAGGTTCATCAACAGAGCTCCAGGGATGCACTGAGGTCCACGCCTAAGGGCCACGCCAAAGGGCCCTCTGGCGAGGCCCTCCGGCGCGGGCACGCCAGGCGCGGGCACGCCGGTCGGCGCTGCTTTAAATTGTTCCCGCCGGCTGCCCCGATTGGTCAGCTGCTTCTGGGGGGTGGTGCGATGCTCCGGCTCGCTCGATCCCCGCCGGGAGAACAGATGGAGAGTCGGAGTGTTGCAGGAGCAAAAAGGGTCTCAGGTGATCTCAGGCTGTGAGTGAGCATGGGTACTGAGTAAGCACATGCTTTGAATGAAGTAGTCTAGTGCTTATAGCAGTGGGCTGGAAGCTGGGAAAGTTATTTTCACCCTTCATTGCCCCCCTCCCCCCCCCCAAAAAAAGAAAAGAACACAAGACTTATATGGGGAAAGTGACACACTGTGCTGCAGGTTTTGCCCTAATCAGCAGACTGGATGGCTCATTTCAGTCTTTATCTGCCGTCATCCACTGTGTTACATCTTCCTAGATTTACACATAGTAAGTCAGAAAGTTCATAATTGGAAGAAGCAACAGAAAATGAAGCTTTATTTGTTGCCTCTGACAGGATATAGAGAGAGTGGAAGCAGTATTTGGACAGTTTGCAAAAGAATTTGCCCAAGTAAGTAGCTAATTGTCTCAGGATGAAAACATCCCCCCGCTTAATATGTACAGTACAAAGGTACATTTCGAGGAAGAGCCTAGTGGTTAAAGCAGTGAACTGAGAATTAGGAAAGCCAGGATTCAACACCTTGGGCAAGTCACTTAGGGTCCAATATTCAAAGGCATTTACATGGTTTACAGACCTGTAAACAGTGTAAATGCCACTGAACAGGATATTCAAGGGGATATCTCCTACATTTGCCACAACACACCCTGATGCTAACCACTTTTTTTTGCCACTCCGCAGAACACACAGCTTCCACTCTTCTGTCCCAGGCTTCTGCCCCTGCACCAATAGACCCCGGACGACTTCCTTCTCTACTGGGGATAGGGGCTGCTCTATGTGTTTCCCCCATCCCCTTGATACCCAAAATGCTGTTCAAGGTACAGGCTGACAAGGACTTCATGATGCTCATAGCCCCTTTTTGGCCCCGTCAACCATGGTTTCCTCTGCTTCTTCACCTTTTGCAGACTCAACTTGTCAGACTTGGATGTGCACCCAAACTCTTCTCCCAGGACCAAGGGATGCTTCTCCATTCCAATCTTCATGCCCTTTACCTCATGGTATGTCTGCTGAAGGGATAGTCCTCGTTGACCTCAACCTGCCACAGGAGGTCAAAGATGTCCTTCTTGCATCACACAAGCAGTCCACCAGATGATCTTATGTCTTCAAATGGTGAAGGTTTTCCCTTTAGTGTTCCCCAAAGGGCATTGACCCCTTTGCCTGCCCAGTGGAATCCCTTCTACAATATCTCCGCCACTTGTCCTTGGCAGGTCTTAAAACTAACTCAGTGAGAGTTCATCTTAGTGCCATTGCAGCCTGTCACAAACCACTGGGTGGACAGCCTATCTCCTCACACCCCTTAGTAGCATGCTTCATGCGGGGTCTCCTACTGTCCAAGCTACCTCTTAAGCCACCTCCAGTGGCCTGAGACCTCAACATGGTTCTCACTCAACTTCTAAAGCCTCCTTTTGAGCCTTTAACCACCACTTCACTTTCAAACCTTTAGCCACCACTTCACTGAAGTTATTGTCTTGGAAGGTAATCTTCCTCATCGCCATCATGTCAGCTCACCGCATCAGCAAACTGCAGGCTCTGATGGAAGATCTGCCATATACCCAGTTCAACCATGACAAGGTAGTCCTCTGTAACCATCCACCCTTCCTTCCATCCAAGGTGGTCTCCTCCTTCCATCTAAACCAGTCAGTAAACCTACCAATTTTCCTCCTGAGACCACGTCTGTCTCAGGCTAAAGCAGTGCTACACACCTTAGACTGCAAGCGAGCACTGACTTACTACTTGGATAGAACTGTTCACAGAAAATCCTCTCAATTGTTCATTTCCTTTAATCCCAGTCACCTTGGACTACCAGTGACAAAACAAACTCTATCCAGATGGATAGCAGATTGTATTTCTTTTGCTTATGCACAGGCAGGACTCTCCCTGGAGGATCACGTTACTGCTCATAATGTGCAGGCTATGGCAACCTCTGTAACCAATCTCCATTCAGAATCCATTGAGAAGATCTGTCGGGTAGTTACCTACTCCTCCATTCATCCTTTTCTGCACATTATTGCTTGGACAGGGACTCTCATCAGGATGCTGTCTTTGGCCAAGCTATACTCCAGCACCTCTTTGGGACTTAAGCTCAACTCCTACCCTTCGTCCCAAACTTTTACAAGAGACCAGACTATCATTAGAGAGGGTATAGCCTCCTGGAATTGAGTCCAGTGAGACATCATATCCATACTCTTTGGCTCTAACCTTTAGCCTCAGGGATCACACTGCTCTCCCCCCCCCCCCCATGCCAGTCTGCCTCCTGGGAACTAGTGAGTCCCATATATGAAGACCTCATTCCCGCTTGTTCCTGGAGATAGCGTAGTTACTCACCTGTAACAGGTGATCTCCAGGAACAGCGGAAATCAGTCTTTGCAGCTCGTCTTCCTCCCCTAGGAGTTGTAGGGTTGGTTTATTTTTTTCTTTTCCTCTCAACTACAACCTCAACTGAGGAGAGGAATTGGGACAGTGAGAAGGCAGATGTGCAGGTGCAGTGGCATGCTCCCAAAGGCTTTCCTTTGCTGGGGAGCATTCCTGTGCAGGCCCTGTCCGTACCGACATCACCCATATGTGAAGACTAATTCCTGCTGTTCCTGTTGATCACCTGTTACAGGTGAGTAGCTATGCTTTATTGGTTTGGAGGGGTGATGCAGTATGAAGGTTCTCTGGTTGAGGGCCTCCCTATGTTAAGTGCCCAGTCTGAGAGATGCCCTGAACCAGATAGCCTCAGGGGTAGAGTGACTACAAGGCTTACTTAAGTCACAACGTCTAGGGTGACGTGCTGCATTTTACCTAAAATAAACCTGCTGTTCCTGCATAGGATCTTTCCTTCAGCCCTGAGATGAAGTCAAAATTTAGTTCAGTTTAGCCCCAGCTGATCTGATTAGCCCCAACTGATCGCTATCTAGGATTACTATGAGGGAAAACCTGAGATACGTACTTAACACTCTATTTCTGTAGGTTGATCTCTCTCGAATGTGGAAACCTAGGTTGGGACCAGCTTATCTGAGAGGCTGTTGGCTTCTTGGATATGTCATGTCATACACTTCACTTACAAAAAACTCACTTTCCAACCCAGGATTTGTTCTGAACAAATAGAATTTACTGAAAATCTTTAAGTGATCAAAACAATAAACAGTTTATAAAACAGTAAAACAGTAGAATTCACCTTCAATCTTTCCTTCCTTGGGGCATGGAAAATTCCCTATTCACATTTTACCAGCAGTTCTCCCTAAGCTGAGGATTTCGGTTTCTCCACCTTTTCTCCCTTTACTTCTTCTCCGTGAATGCTGATCACAGGCAACTGCAGGCACACCTTCCTGGAAGCTTGGGCTCTCCTAGATTCAAGTACAGTCAAATACTTTGCAGTTTTTGGTTACTGGGCACAGATGTAGCTACAGGTGCTCTCTTCAGTTGGATCCTGGTCCCCTTTGTCTCAGCTGTCCAACACTAAAGCACGAATCCACGTGCAAACAATACACCCAGTCCAAAAAACGTGGATAGCAGAGGAAGGAAACCTTTATTGAACACCTATTAGCCAAGGCCCTTTGTCTCAGCTCCTGGGGTTATTCTCAGAATTCTCTTCTTGTCAGGGCCTGGGCTGGAGCATGGTACAGAGGCTAAGCCCAGGGCTAGATGGTCAGACAGGCAGGAGCAAGAGGCAGGGTAATTCCAGGTCAGTGTGGAACATCAAGTAGGATAAAGGCAGGAACTAGAACAGCAGGCAGATGACAGCAGATCACTGAGTAGGCATGAAGCAGATAGCAACAGGGAGATGCAGAGCTGGATACAAGCCAGGCAGAAAACATGCCCATCAAATGTCATCTTGAACAAGCAAGGGTGTTTTGGGCTGCTTTCTTTATATATGGTGGATGCACCCCTTGCTGGTCCAATGGGTTCCTTGATGGGCAGAAACCTCCTTCCATTGCCTCTTGCTGAAAAGCTCCTGAGGCTAAATCTAAACTGTCAGGACATGGTGGCTTCAGGCCAGATCTCTGATTCATGAGGTCATAAATCCAAACCCAGCACCTCACAACTCTTCACTTCCAGGATCAATGGGAACCTATTACTCTCCTTCTTTCTTTCCTTTGTGTAACTAAGCAGTACTGGGGATGACTTGTTTTTGAATGTTTTTACATAACAGCAGTATTAAAATGTTTTAAATCAATATTAAATTATTTAGGAAACTTATAGGCAAGCACTATGCAGTGCAGTGGTTTAGAACGCCAAAGACTCCTACTCATTCTGTATGGTACAATGGTTGAGTTAACCAAAACTCCTAGTGCAGTCCTTCCTGCATGGGATTGGTCGGTGGAACTAGGATCATAATCAGGAAGCTGGTTGACATGCTGGTGCTGCTGGTGACACTGAAAGCAGGCAGGGAAGGCAGAGTAAAGACTGGAGAGCTGCACATATAAACTCTGGACATTTTTTAGACACTTTAGCCATCCTTCTCCCTTCCAGACATTAATGCAAAAATCAATCTGTACAGTCCTGAAAACACCCAGAAAGTTGGCAACCCTAGCCTCCTGAGCACATCTGACAGGGTTCCTCTAAACATTTTGGGCCTGATATTCACAAGACATTTACACGGTTTACAACACAGTAAACCGTGCACTTGTAGCTACATCTGTGCAGAGTAAACTATGTAGATACCTTAAATGAGGATATTCAACGGCACTTATATGGTTAGTGCCGCTGAATATTCTCTCCTAATTCTTATCTGGTTAGCATTGGGACGTATCAGGAGCATTCAGTGGTGGCAACAAGTGTTAACTGGGCAGCAGTGATACTGCATGCTGCCCAGTTAGCGATCTGCACCTTAAAGGTAAGCAAGGAAAACCCTTGCCTATCTTTAAGGTGCAGGAGCTAACCGGGCAGCTACTGCGGCTTATGGCTTTTGTGGCAATCCCTGGATATTCAATGCCAGGTCCACATATGACCCCAGCAATAAATATTCAGGGTTAAGGGTCGGCGGGCAGGGCTATATGCCGTAGGGGTGCATAGCCTGCCCAACCCAATATCGGGCCCTTTTGCTCTAGGCATGTGCTAGTTTGCTTATATAATACACATGCTGTTAGCCAAACTGAGAGGGGGTATTTGAGGCTATGTTTAGGTAAAGTAAAGAAATGTATGTATACAGATGGCATTTTCACATCTTAACCTTAGCAATAGTCCAGTTTCAGAAAAATCAAATATAGGTGACCCATAGCAAGTTTCAAAGCCAAAGTACATGATTGTTCTTGTATTGAAACTTGTTCTCAAGCTCATGAATAAAGAGTCCGAGCAGTCTTGGTTCCAAAGCACAAAATGCAATGTGTGCCTTTGAGCCAATGCTTGACCCAGCAGCTCCTGGATATTCTTGGCAGATTGCTAGGCCTTTCTTCCAAGGCAACGGAGTGTTAAATGACTTTCCCAAGGAGTGCTAGTTGGAATTGAACCCTGGTTGCTTGGTTATCAAGCCAATGTTCAAAAAAAAAGGCTACTCCTCTGCTACCAATTGCCTGCCCCCCTGCCCCCCCCCCCCCATGAGCAGAATACAGGGCCAACTTGACCCAGTGTGAACCATGTACATTCAAAGGGCAGTAGTGGTGCACAGCTGAACTGGTTAGTGGAGTCAACTGCAGTGGAGAGCTGACTCATGTATCCTAGTATGACAGGAGCAGCGGACAGTACAGAGGTGAACTGATTATGTTCTCCCAACTCAGAAAATGTAGCAGGTGGCACTGAGCCCTACCAATCCTCTTCCTTCTCCCTTTCTTAAGGTCTGCAGGAGCAGAAGATAGTGTTACACAGTGTTAGCCTTCTGTGTGAAGAGCCAGCCTTACAGAATGAGCCTTGAGATTCACTGAATCCACATGGCTCCTACCATGACACTGGCCCAGCGCACAGGAAATCGGCATTATGTGTAGTGCTGCTTATCCTGCTGGGTGGAGAGAACAGCAGCGTAAGGAGGATCTAGGGAGTCAGGGAGGGTGCCTGGCAAGTGATTTCCCAGGAAAGAAGGGAAAAGAATACAAGGAGATCTTACTGCGAGCTAAAGGAGAATTCAGAGAGCCTCTCAGGAATGAAAGGGATGCAAGGAGAATTTTTGGGGGGCGGAGGGGATAGTGAGAACCTTCAGGGTGGGAAGGGGAGATGTGGGGAGAGCTTTCTATGATTTAAAGAGAGGGAAAGTTGAACATGGGCCGAGGCAGAGAGACAAGAGACAAGGGATGAAATAATTGCAGATGGAGGATAGGGATGCAGGAAGAAGGAATAGAGAGAGAGAGAAAGAGAAAGGCAGGAAACCGAGATCTGATGGATGGCGTATCAGGGATGAAGGGAATGAATAAGGGAGAATGGGAGGCAGTATCCTAGATAAGGACAGGAGAAAAGAAAAAGAAATGGGAATGTAGAACAGGAAAGGGAAATAGAACTGATTTTTGGATGGAGATGAACCAGGATGGAGAAGAGGGAAGGGAGATGGGACAGGACTCTGGATCTGGGAGGAGGGGGAAAGATAGAGAGCGCCTAGGAAAGAGAGGACAGAAAAGAGAATAAATGGGGAAAGGCAAGAAGGCAGGACAAGGAGACAAAGAAGAGAATAAAGGGGTAAAGCAGATGAGAAAAGAAAGAAAGGAAGACAAATATAAAGTATCAACTCTGCAGAAAAGGCAAAGATGGAGGACAGAACCAAAACATAAAAGAAAAAAGGAGGACACCAGAGAGAGAAAGAAAACAAAAAAAGAATAGAAGCAGGACCAGGGAATGAGAAAAGAGACATTGAGCCATAAAGTCAAGTCAGAGCATAAAGTTCAAAACTATTTTATTATCTGATTATTAATAACTCAACTATGTAAAAAGTTACTTGAATATGTTTCCCACACAGAATTTACATGCTGAGAACAGTTCATAATTAAATCTGCCCTGAGGATTTTATCTTGAGTAAAAAACAAAAATGATAATGAAATGTGAAGAATGATCTTTTGAGTATATTTTGAGGATAGACTGCCCTCATTTCTCATGAAGTCAATGAGAAATGAGGGCAGTCTATCCTCAAAATATACTCAAAACATAGCCCTTCCTCCACCCTAAAGTGTCCCATATTCAGCCACCAAAACCTGGTAGCTTTACTCTAAATTATTATTGTGAATAAACAGAAAGCAGGGAAGGAAGATGGGGCGGGGGTGGGGAGAACCAGTATACTAGTCATTTGCACAGGGCACCAAAACAGATAACATGGCTAAAGCTGCAAAATCCAAGGCTGTATGGTTCACTGTGCTTTTTAGTCATGGAAAGGCATTCTTAACCTGGGGCTTTCGCGTTCACCGCCTGCCATATTACTACCATTACTACTACTAATTTGTGTATTCTGTTCCATCTTAGTGTGACCCTCGCACCAAACAGGGTGGGGTTGGGGCTGCCTTTTTTCTTCTCATATCACTGGAGTCGCGCTTCCTTTAGGGATCATGCCCCTCCCCCCATCCACTAGGTGAGGCAGAACAGAGATACCACCCCTCCATGCATCACAGTTACTCTCACGAAAGGTTTCTTTCAAGAAAGGGGTGGCACTGGGAAAAAAAGAGAACTTCATGAAATATAGGGATTCTTGGGGAAACGGGGAGATCTAGGCAATAAATGAAAATAAGTAAATAAGTAAATAGGTAATACTGAAAGACCTAGATAAGATTCTCAAGAGCAGAGATGTCTCTCTCCATACAAAGATTCGACTTGTTCAAGCCATGGTATTTTCAATAACATCATATGGATGTGAAAGCTGGACAGTGAAAAAGATAGACAGGAAGAAAATTGATGCCTTTGAATTATGGTGCTGGCGGCGAATACTGGGTATACCTTGGACTGCCCGAAGAACAAACCAGTCTGTACTAGAGGAGATCAAACCTAAGCTTTCTTTAGAAGCTCAGATGACAAGACTTCGACTTTCATACTTTGGACACATCATGCGGAGAGAGAGATCATTAGAGAAAGACATCATGCTTGGCAAGATAGAAGGTCAACGCAAAAGAGGAAGGCCAGCAATGAGATGGATCGATACAATAACAGCAGCTACGGGTATCAGTCTGTCAACAATAAGCCGCCTGAATGAAGACCAAACACAATTTAGGATAGCTATCCAGAGGGTCGCCATGAGTCGACTCCGACTCGACAGCACTTAACAACAACAACAATACTGAAATTAATTTTTTGGGGGATCATAAGCTGGGATGGGTTAGAGACAAATGAAGATAATGCAACAATAAATGGCACATCCAGTTTTCACAGTATCAACTGACAACAGTCTCAACTTTATCAAATTTTTACAAAGGTTAACTCACTATCAGGCATGATTCAGAAAGCTGACGCTAGACCCGCGCTGGATGGATTGGTTAACATTCCTGACAACGCACTCATTTTAACGTGTGATGCAGGAAGGTTAGAATATGCAAATGCCCACTGCGGTAAACCTGCCTATGCAATTGAGCCACCACAGCATTAAACAGGGAGAGCAAGCCAAACACATGCACACAAGAAGTCTGAGCTAGTTTGGCTTGCTCCCCCCAAGCACCAGTGGCTAATTTGCATTTTTCCCTCAGTCAGGGACAAAGGACATTTTTCTGCTAATCCCTAATCCAGGATCCCTTTGCCAGTTTTAGAAAAGCCAAATATTAACACTGGGATCACAGACACAAATATCTCCAAAGAGCGAAACTACCATGTTACCAAAGACTGTACTTCTTGTACTGAATATTGCAATCAATTACTGTTTGGTTTGGACTTTGCATATAGTAAAGAGAATTGGAGCACCCTTTCAGTGCCAAGAGCTTTTCATTTATGCCAAGGTCCTTGATGGTGTAGCCAATATTACTCTCCTGTCCCATGTTGCACCTAGCTATCTACAAAACTAACAAAAAAAACCCTCTCTAGGCCCTAACAAAAAGTAGACCTGATATGGGTGTGTGCACTGCCTCTGATTGTATTCTCACTAAACTGGGAATAAAACAGAACTAGAGGTTTCTATCTAACTAAGGTTTCTGCTACTTAGACCTCTAGCAAGCGGGAGACTAACTGTGCTTTCCGCCACTGTCCTCCTTGGTGGCAGGGGCTCTCAGGGTCTCTGCAGCTCACCATGGCCTCAGTGGCTCTGACAAGAATGCAGCTTCCCTAGGGCTCTCAGGGTGCTGCCCCTGTCAACCTGAAAGCTCTGCAGTGAAAGTCACTCTCTGGTGCTTAGGCTATAGTTTTCCTACAGACTAGCTGGTGGCAGAGGGGACAGTGGCATCTGGCATTTAGGTGGGTGCCATGCAGTGCAACAGACAAGGTCTGTCTGATGAACAGTCAAAGTATCCCCAGGGAATGATCTGCCCCTGTGGCAACAGTTTGCCGCAGTACACACAGCCAGTGTGTACAGGGGAAGAAAGTCACAAGTTCAAGTCCCAGCTATGGCTCCTGCCAACCTTGTCCCCATATTTTACCCAGTATTAAACCATGGTAATAAAGATGGAACCTTTATTGCAGATAAATTAAACATGCCTGAAACGCCTATATTTTACCCTACAGAGCACAGACACCATAAACATGTGCAATACCTAGAGCAGTTTCCCAACGGCAGTCCTGGAGGGCCAAACACCATTCAGGTTTCATGCTGTCGTTAATAAATATGCCTGTGCTGCATTTGTATGCATCGCCCCATTGTATGCAAATGTATCTCATGCATATTCATTAGGGACAGCATGAAAACCTGAACAGTGTTTGGCCCACCAGGACTGAAGTTGGGAACCTCTGCCCTAGAGCAGCAGCCAACAAGGGCAGAAACACCCACACCCTCAGGCTCCACTATCCAACGACTCATGGAGAGTCAGGCTGTTGGGCCCTGCGTAGAGTAGCATCTCCAAATACTGGCACCTGCATACCTTAGCAATGCCGTCCTAAACTTGGGAACACGTTCCACATATATCAAAAGGGTGCTATGATTAATGTCAGCTAACAAATCCTAAGTTAAACACGATGTGTTGATAGCGATTCATCATAGCAACCTTTCTGATATCTGTGGAGTGTGTTTCAGTTATTGCTTCTGACAGTGTTTACCAACCCGGGGAGTGACCCCAACAGTATTGCGTACCATAGCAATGCCCGCACTGTGCCCAGGACTGGTGAGGTGACCAGGGCTGCCACAAACCTCCATATTTGCACAATGTTGGCATAGGTGTGGGAGTGTGTGTATGTCTATCCAGTGTGTTGTGGCTGCCTACACCTTACTGAGCCCACACTGCTTGCACTGTTTCCAGTGTTAGCCTGCCAATGTGCATAATGAGGACCAGGGTACTGTGGGTATGGCCCGGACAGGGTGGCCTGGGCAGGATGCATCTGCACAGGGTATAGGGCAATGGATGGGACATTGTAGTGCCCGACCACCACCTGCACGGACAGGGTGGCCACAGCATGTCATGCTGGTAGGTCACTCTTACCCTGACTGAGCAGTGACCACGGCATGGCTAGGTTCCCCCATAGTGCTATGCAGCATTTCATTCAAGTGATATTTATGGGTTCTTTTTTTCTGGGGCCTAATCACTGATATATCTGCTTGGTGTGTGTGCTCACATCCCATTTTTGGGCGCACAAAGTTCCCCAGGAGCGTGCACTATGTACTAGCTAGCAGACTGTCTGCAGTTAGCATGTGTATGGCTGGAACACCTTGCAGGCTGCAGTGGGTGGAGACTGACTGTGCCCTCTGCTGGTGAATGTCAGATAGTGGTGGGGGGGCAGCTGAGCTTCTCCAGGATTCTGCCTGTCTGCCATTGCCTTATGTGATGCGTACAGGTCTGCATCGACTGCCCTGTAGGATGCCTGTTTCCCAGCAGGACAGGGGTTGATGGTCCTCTCTACTGCCACCTTTGCAGAGATGTACAATGTGGATCTATTGTTTGGGAGATCCTGTTCTTTCCCCCCCACCCCACCCCACCCTGAGCCACAGAGGGCGGGTTGGGTGGTGCTGCATAATCCGCTTTTGTGTCCAAACACCCCCCTTCACCTATAACATGTGACCATGGCATCTACACAGGATATGCACTATTCTGGGTGCATGATAGTCCACAAGGGCCAGACGTGACTGGGAAATACAGATGGACACAGGTGTATCCTAGGTGTGTCTGCAAGAACTACCTATCACACACTGACATTGATGGGGACCTACAGCCAAGCCAGGTGCTGCGACTTGGTGCTGGGTGCCACACCTCACCCTCAGGGTGAGCACAATATCACGGTCTGTAGCTACTCTGTGCCATTAACACACACGGTCAGTTCCCCCTACCAGGCCTAGGTGCTGTGGGGGTGCATACCCAATTATGTGATCAGCTGTAGACTGCTGATCTGCATGTGTAGTGCATCATGGGTACGGTGGGTTTACCCTATCCTGGTAACTACAGCAGACAGTTTGTATGGTGACCTGCAGTCTTTCTGTAGCCAGCCAGCAGTGTGGTAGTAGCTATAGAGATGTAGCCTACTGGTTCCTTCAATGACTGTGGTGGCAGAGGTCATGGGTTCCATCCTGCAGTGGTGTAATCTAAAAAGGCCATCTGAGGCATTTTCTTTTAATTTAAATCAGTGCTGCCGGCAGAAAAACCCTCACAGTGCTGTAGCCTAAGGTGCCTCATGGGCGCCCTATACAGCACCCTATAGGGCACATTATAGGGTGCCTTGGCAGACAGGGCACTTTATAATGTGACCTATGGGGCGCCTTATGAGGCACCTTAGGTTAGGCACCTTAGGTTATGGCACTGTGAGGGTGTTTTTGCTGGCAGCACTGATTTAAATTAAAAGAAAACGTCTCAGACAGCCTTTTTAGGTTACACCACTGCAGGATTGAACCCATGACCTCTGCCTCTACAAGTCATTGCAGTAACCAGTGGGCTACATTGTTAGAGCTTCTAGCCCTGCGCTGGCATGTACTTAGTGTTAACACGCGTTAACGTGCCACGGCGCCCACTATCGCGTGATACAGATTCTTGCTACCTTAGGACTGGAACGCCCACTCCTTATATGGCATTCTTCACATTATCGCTGCAACTAGCGCTGGTAACATTAGGACGGTTTAGTAAACATACCCCATAGTTTGGGTTAATTTACAGGATGCTTGTAATTCTTTTTCTATATTGTCAAATGAAACATATGTATAAAACTTTTTCCAACCAACAAGAATGAAGTTCACCGACGGACCAGATGTGCATAGGACTCTGAAGCAAAAGGCATTCCCTACTGTGGTGGAAGATTTATTTTGGACTTGGACATGTTTGAGCTACTATTCTTTTGTAGTGATTCTGTCCAGAATCTGAGGGGGTACTGTTGAAAGGGACCTGAAGTGGAGTACCAGGATCTTCTGAAAGGGTCAATATGGAGAATTGCTTGGACAGTCTAGTACAGGGGCCTTCAGGACTGGAGTTGGAAATCCCCTGGCCTAGTAGAATGTGTTATACAAGCCAAGGCTATATTTTATAGATATTTGTGAAAAAACAAGATAGAATGTTTTTGCTTATCCTAATAAAGCGAGAGTAATGTCTGTACCTAGTTTGATCTAAAACATGTAGGGGGTAATTCCAGAACATGAATAAGCCCTTTGGACATGCAGCATTGATGTTTTTCTAGCGAAAACATCTACGACTGTATTCTGAAACCCCCATGGCCCTGCACATATAAGGCGCTAGCACGGAGATCTCAGAACAAGAGAGGGAGGGGGCAGAATGGGGGCATGGTCAGCACCTGAGATGTACAATGCGCATTGAGGAAAGGCCCATGTATGTGCTGTGTGTTTCCCATGAATGTCCAAATTGTACCAGCAGAAACATTGAATAAGGCCAGGACTTGTATGTGGGTGAGTATAGGACGGATGCATGTGTGGGTGAGAAACACAGATCAGATTAGTAGTCCTGGGACTCCATGCCAGTATGTTATACCAGCTGTTTTCTAGAGGTGTAGGGAATCTTATTGCAGTTGTATGTTTTGTGTGACTTCAAGTGAGAGTGTGTGTATGTGTGTGTGTGTGTGTGTGTGTGTGTGGTGAGGAATGCATAGGGGGGCCTGGTGTGCACAATCACAATTTTGGGGGGACATCAGTGCCTGGCCAGTACCTGGTCCATAGGGATGACCGCAGCATGACCAGATGCCAGTGTGATTTACCAGAATACATCAGAAATGGGCCTCTATGGCTAAATGGCAAAGCATATCCCTGTCAACAATAAGGGACCCTCAGAATGAGCACATGCAACAGGGCACACAGCACCAGCAACACTCACAAATGTGCACATTTGTGTAGATATCTGCTGGTGCTCTTGGGCATCTGTTTGCGCTGGTGCATGCATTCAGTCTGAGGGTCCCTAATTATTGTCAGGGATGTGCTCTGACATTTAGCTGTAGAGGACCATTTCTGATTTCTTCTGGTCCATACTTAACATTGTACAGACTGGTTTTTTTTTATTTATTTATTTTATACACATTTATATACCGCATCTTCCAAAGTTCAGTTGCGGTTCACAGTGAACAATAATTAACAAAGCAAGTTTGTTTTACAGGGAACGTCATATTATAACAGAACATATTTACAAGGAACATCATATTATATATAGAATATACAGTCTAAACAATGTGAGATAATACAGAACAGAATAAACTATATACAATTTTATATATGTATATATATACATGGAAGTGAAAGGACATAAGCTGTGAGGTCATCATGAGTGTGTGCTATCTGTGTGGGTTAAAGGGTTTTGCTTGAAGCTGACAGATACCTGTTTAACCTTTGTCTAAAGCAGGTGATGAGTTATCTGTGTTATAGTGTTTCGTGAACAGATAAGTTTTCAATTTTTTGCGGAGTTCCATGATCTCCGTTAGTGTTCGTAGCTCCTCTGGGAGGGAATTCCAGATAGTTGGGGCTATGTGGGAAAAGGCTCTGTTATTTGTTGATTTATGGGCTCTTGTATAATCTTTCAGGATCTTTAATCTGTTCAATTGTCCTTTTCTGTGTGTAGGCTTAGATGGTTCTTTGTATATTAAGTTACATAGCATAGTCGGGGCCATATCATATAAGGCCTTGAATGAAGTTATTATTGTTTTGTAGATTATTCTGCTTTGAATTGGTAGCCAATGGAGGGAGGCTAGTATTGGTGATATGTGTCGGAGTGAGTTAATTTTCAATATGATTCTGGCCGCTGCATTTTGTGCTAATTGCAATCGTTTGATGTTTTGTTTTGATATGCCTATTAGAATTAGATTGGCAAAGTCAAAATGTGGAGTTATGGTGGCCTGGATTATGTTGATAAAGTCTTGTGTAAATTCTAGCGTACAAAGTTGTTTGAGGGTTTTGAGTTTGAAATAAAATTTCTTTATGGTATTGCTAATGTGTGTTTCCATCGTAAGGTGTGTGTCTAGTATAACGCCTAGATATCTTATCTCGTTTTTTATTTTAATTTCTTGGTTTTGAAGTCTTATGTGTGTTGGGGGGATATAGGATTTGTTCTTGGTCACGATTAGAACTTCAGTTTTAGTGTGATTTATGTGGAGGTTTTGTGCTTTTAGCCAAGTTGTGATTTCATTATAGCAGTCCGATAGGAGTTGAAGCGGTAGGTTGGGTATCGTGAATGGAATATACATCATAACATCGTCTGCGTATAGATGATATTTTACTCCAAATTTTTTGAAAATGTTGCAGACTGGTTTTATGTAAATATTGAAAAGCAGGGCTGACAGCGCTGAACCTTGTGGTAATCCAATTTCTTGTTTATATGTGGTTGAGTTTTGATTCCCAATTCTTACATTTTGCGTTCTATTATTTAGGTAGGATGAGAACCATTTATGTACTGTGGAGTTTAAGCCTATTTGTCTCAAGTTATTGAGCATTATTGTGTGGTGTACGCTATCAAACGCAGCTGATATATCAATGAAAAGTAGAATGAAGGCCTGTTTAAGATTGTCAATCCCTCTTAGGAGCGCATCTGTTGTCAGAGATAACCAATGCAAGCACAACTAAAATGTTCTACTACCATGTATGTTTATCTTATCACTTTCTACTTGCTGTTGTAACATCCCTGAATGCACAGAGATCACTTTGCAACATTCTAGTCATGCAAAGGACTAGCTTTTATGGTCTGTTTTGCAACAACACATCTGTATCATCCATTTGCATGGGTAGTTTGCATGAGCACCATACTATCAGTGTGAGAAGCAGCCTCGGGAATACATGTTTTAACTGAGGAGGCGTGGCCGCATGGAGATGGGCAGCAGCAGATCCGTACATCTTTTCAGAATTTGCCAAGGGCAGGGATATCCAGTCTACTTGCTGCGTATACTTGTGTCCCAGGGTTTGTGTGTGCTATGCCAAACACGTCTATGTCTCAGATTTCAGATCCGCAGGCACAGCTGGACCCGAGCAGCGGAATTAGGGTCAAACAGGGCCAGTTTTTGATTTAGACATGTCCGCGGGCCAGACATGCACATTATGGAATTGCACTCATAGGGGCTTGTTTACAAAGCCGCGGTAGTGGTTTCCGATCATTGATTTCAATGGGGCCGCGGCTCCGATAACGATCAGAAACCGCTACCGCGGCTTTGTCAACAAGCCCCATAGTGTTCAGCATCATCTGTAAAGCAGAGGCATGATGTAGAGTAATAAGACATATTTGTAACGCATAGCAGTTTTTTCTAATAAAAAAAGGTGCTGCGGCCTAGTTTGAGGGGGTTTACAAGAAACTGCTCAAGTTTGCAGACCTGTGGGCCCCCTCCCTTAAGCCATTAAGTAACACTGTTATTGATATAATTCTGTGTGTTTTGTTTTTATTTGATTCCTTACTCTATTTGCAATTGAATTTAGAGAATTTGAGCCAAACAGCTGAGACTGAATTTTGCTACCAGGTGAGCTAAGTCATGCAAAGAGATTCTTTCACCTCCCCTTCAAACGTAAGTCTGATAATACCACTTTTGCACTTCTTCCTCTCACTAACATACTGAAAAATGTCTTGTCCCCTCATTTTACAGCACTGGCTATTTTTTCTTCTATTTGTATCTTTGCTTTCCTAACTACTTTCCTAGCTTCTCTAAGTTTTTCCAAATATTGATGCTTGTCTTCCTCTTTCTGTGATCTCTTGTATTTTATGAAGGCCACCTTTATTTTCTTCACCTTTTCAGCTACTTCTTTTGAGAACCATAGTGGCCTCCTTTTCTTTTTACATTTATTTACTTTCCTAACAAAAAGGTTTGTTGCCCTTAAAATATCCCCTTTCAGTTTTTCCCATTTTTAATATTTTTTTCATTGAAGACGAGGGTAATGCTAATTTGGAGACTGGTGATCACTGGATGCGAGATGATCTCCCACTATAACATCAGAAACACTTTCCCCATTGGTAGGCACCAGGTCCAGTATGACCCTTTCACGTGTAAGTTCTGTTACCAGTTGCTGAAATAATTCTCCCTGTAGGGACTCCAGGATCTCTTTATTTCTAGATGACACTGCAGCAGGGATGCGCCAATCAACATCCAGCATATTAAAAATCACCTATCAGTAGTATTTTGCCTTTCATGGCAATACTGTGAATGTCCAATTAAATCTCTGTCCAGTTCTGCCTATGAAGGAGATCTGTATATCACACCAATGCAAATGAATTCCCCATTACCTCTTTCTAGTTTAACCGTCAGTGTCTCCTCCTTCCCTTGTAGGCCCTGTAATTCTGTAGCTTTAATATTATTTTTAACATATAGTGCCACTCTTTCTCCTCTTCTTCCTAGCCTGTCTTTCATGAATAAAGTATAGCCCGGTATAATTACATCCCAGTTATGGTTGTCCGTGAACCATGTCCCTGTAACTGCCACTAAATCCATGTCAGCCTCTTCAATTAAAACCCCAACATCTGGGATTTTATTTCCCCATATTACAGACATTAATGCACACTGTTTTCCAGATGTTGCTCCTTTTACCCATTTCTACAGAAGTATTAAATGTTTTGCTTACCTGAGGGCTTCTACTTACCTTGGAGCTTTCTTCACCCATCCCCAAATGAATCTATTTAAAGCCTTCTTCAGTAAGTTAGCCAGTCTGCTGTAGATGACACTGTGACCCTTCTCTGTCACCTTACTTTTGGGGCTACTTGTTCTTTCTCTATCAGGGCCTCTCTGACAGTGGGACAGTGGCTATCGCATCCAAAGACTCTTCCTGATACACATTTACCTCAATAGACATCCTCATCATTTAATAGAGATAAAGCACATAATCAACCTCTGGCTCCTGCCTCTCTGACACCATGGCTTGTAATAGAGCCATAGCAGCTCCTAAGCACATCTCCTCCATGTGACCTAGTTCCTTCTCCATCTGCACTTGACGCCAGTGCAATCTAGCAGTAACAATTTGCACTGCTGGGTCAAATGGAGAAGCAAGGAAGTAGCTTTTTCAAGTAGCCCCAGTGGCAGGAGGAGCAAATAGTGTCAACCTCATCTTACTCTTTTCAGATCAACAACTGCACTGCTTACAGCATTTAGTTCCAGGGCTCAGGGCCATTGAATTGTGCATTGGAAGTGAATACTATAAGCAGTGCCAGCTGCTGCTCTTCATTTGGAGAAGAAGAAAGCAAGATGAGATTAGTACCGCTTGCTCCTCCTACTGCTGGGGCCACATTGAAAAGCTAAGTCAGGGTGGAAGTGGTTGTTTACATTTGTGGCTCTGAGGTTGATTCTGACTTTCCTCTGCCTAAAAGTGTGCATATGACTCTGAACAGGGACAGTAGCAGTGGGACCAAGTATTTGAGAGTTTGGAGCATCAATATGTTAGTCAAGAAGAAGGGCAGTGAGAATAAGCAGTCAGAACATGGCCTGAGCAATGAAACTTACCTACTAGGGCTTGGAAGGAACGGTCCAGCTGTACTGGCTCTAATTGTGTTGGGTGGGAGAGAGGATATGGGTGTGTCAGAGTCATACCAAGGGCTGTGTGAATGGTGCATCTGCATAGGGTGCAAATACAGAAAGAGGCACTGATATCACTGGGCTTCCAGGACATTTAAATAGAGTGAGTTACTGAGTTTGGCTGGGTGGAGGGAGGACACCAGATTTATTAGTTGTACAGGGTGCATGTCAAGCTTGGTAGAGTCCTGGGGAGCATTTAGATACTATGCTGTGTTTCTGATGCCAATTGTTAGCATGTTATGGGTTTGCTCTGTGGACTTAAGCAACTGAAAATAATTTTAGAAAGGAAGAGCTGCTGCCCACTCCTCCCCACGACTTAGCAGTGTAGATCACCCCCATGGAGCTAGGGGTGGAGGATTACTAGACCATCATGCTAGAGTCAACTGGGAGATCTAGTGAGGGCTTTTAAGAGAGGATGAAGAGAATGGGATGGAAGGTGAAGAGAATTCTTTCAGAGCTTTGGGGAGGGGGAAGGGTGAAGATCCTATGAAAGTTTTTTTGGGGGAGGTTGAAGGTTGAGGAAAATGTCATAAGAACGTTCAGGACTGGGGGATAAATGTGGTAAGAGCTTTTTGGTGGGTGGGGGGGGAAATATGAGGCATGAAAAATATGAGAAGTTGGAAGAAAAAGAAATGGAAATGTGGGGAAGTGTTTAGGGGCAGATAAAACAGAGAAAAATGTGAGCAGAACATTAGAAAGGTAGAAATGATGTGCTAAGAGTTCTCTGGTACTGGGAGGAGGAGATATGGGGAGAGCTTTCTGGGGACTGAGGAGAGTAAAGATTAAACATAGGGTGGGGCAGAAAGAAGAGAAACAGAGAATAGAAGGCAGTGGATGAGGATATAGAAGGAATAGGAAGATACTGGGCATTAAATGCTGGCAAGGAGAAGAAATGAAAGGGAAAGGAGAGGTGATGGACTATGAGGGGGTAGGGCCTTCAGCCATCTCAAAAGTGGGGGGAAGGGGGACACATGGCTGAAGGTTTGTCTAGGGCACCAAATATCATTGGGCTTGCCCTGAATGAGACAAAACAAATTGTATTATGTGTATGAGAGTAAGATTCTTTTTCTAGATTGCAAGCCACATGTGACACATTCCCCACAAAATTCTTCATTATTGCCTTCAGTATATAAAAGTGCCTAGATGGTTGCCAAAACTGAGCCATCGTGCTGTTGCCAGTTTCTCTGCCCCTTCCCACTGACATCATGAGACCTGCCACGAGGGTGACCAGGAACATAGGGAGTATTAATCATAGGACTGATGAGGAGAGAGGTTTAATTAATTCTTTGGTTGCCAATATGGTTTTTCACTGTCATATCATTATTTTAATTATGTGACAGAAGCTTGCCTATTCCCTAGCAAAGGTAAGGCTGTAAGTCAGGATTTATAATTGTATTTCAAGTACTTGTACTTATTGCATTTTATTTTTTATATGTTGTAAATCACTCTGAGTCTGTTCAAGACAGGCAGTTTATCAGTTTAAAATGGAGAATGGAAATGGATGATATATTAATTTATCCTTTCCCCACAGCCTCCCCTCTCTCACTATTTCCTCCTGATATTCAAAAGCCCTTCTACAGCCCAGTAAAAAGAGTCCGTGAGGTGTTCTGAAGAAGTGACAGAGAAGCTCCACATGTCAGACATGGATGCAAATATTTTTGGCCACATTCAGTGACTGTCCTTGAGACCATACTCTCCAAACTCCAACTTCAAGCAAATCAATCCCTACAACTTTGCTAGCTCATTAAGAAATGGGAGCTGCAGTACTGTGGCTTAAAAGGAACACACGTATTTCAAGATATCTTGATATCATATTAACTCACTGAAGAATTATTTACAACTAAAAAGAAAATGCCTGCCAGTTCATCCAACCAAACATTCCTGCACGGCATCACGCTCAGTTCACTGTTTTTAATGTATGGTATATGTCTTGGCAAGGCTCTTTGTTAGGATCCAAACTGGATAAAATACAAACATACAGTGTTCTCAGGAGGTTCTTTGGCAAAGCTTCAATATAAATAATTGTCTTGTAGAATAACATATTATGAGCTTAGTTCCACTCTTGAAAGGGAAGAATTCTGGCAAAGCAGCATGGCTTGGGTGAACCACAGGCTTGTCAGAACACAACTGTCAAGGGTACGATGCAGTAGAAACATGAATTTAATGTGGCTAGAAAGTCTCTCCCCTCACGCCCAAGGACAGCAAGCTCATTTTAAGTCATTCTCATGCAATTACATGCAAGGGGGCATGACTTCTCTCATAAAATTGTCAGTCAATTATCTGTCTTATATACCTCAAGCACATTGCAACACCCTAGCATCCCAGATAATATCAAAATATAATGTGCTGCAAATTTTCTCTCATGGAAAAATTCAAGAACTACAGTGAGCGTTAGCTTTGGCAACCTATCCTGCTTTAGGAAAGAAGTTCATTACTGTCACAGTATATGCAAAACTGACCATTTAGAGGCATTGCCCCAGAAAACAAGGAATGACAAATGTCTGACATGAAATGCAACTTAACTACAAAAAAATCCCCTAGTGTAAGGAGGAATACTTATATGCAACTAAATAGCCCCTTGCCCAAAATCATTTTCTTTTATATAGAAAAAGACCACCTATAGAGCCTGACAAGCGCTGCCAATGCAGATGATCTTTTTCTATATAAAAGAAAAACTATTTTGGGTAAGGGGATAAGGTGCTATTTAGTTGACATGAAATACAGTCATCATTATACCTCTGGGCAACCATGACTGCACATTAACAGGCACAATTTCAGCTGTGTATCCAACTCCAAAATTATATGTGCACTTTTAAGCATGTGCTAAACAAACTGATTTTCAGACCCAAGCTATATGCATAAATAGTTTTTGACTGTTTGGTCAGGACCAACTCAGGCATAGCTGCTTTCTTAGACAAACCTCCCAGCCATGCCCCCCTTTCCAAGCACTTCAAGGCTTTGCTGCCTCTGTCCCCGTTCTTAAGCATCCTTCCCTTCCTCCCTAACCTTCCAAGTATGGCTTTTTCTTTCTTTTATGTTTGAATATCGCTGAAAATCAACCCACTGCAGGAGCCTCACACTCAAGCTTGCTGAAAAAGACTCTGTAAGTCCCACCCCCTCTGACACACACTTCCTGCTGCCAAGGGGAAAGGGCTGGCAGAGGTCTCCAAAAAGAGTGAGCACAAGGTTCCTCCAGTGGGTCCATTTTCATTTTCAGCACTGACATTCAAAAATAAAAAGACGAAAGAGCCACACCTGGAAGGTTTGAAGGGGCAGATCATGAGGGGAAGGAGGAGGCACACAGCCTGCATTGTTTGGGAGTGGTCAGCTGAGTCAGCAGCCTTCTGCCGCCACCCCTCCCTCCCTCCTTCTGTGCTGCGCTGTACCTGCTGCTCCTATATAATGTATATATATGCCACCCTATGTGATTGCCTAGCTCGCCTAATGGAAGGGCATAAGTACACATGTTTTCTCTGCAGCTTTTGAAAATTTAAGTTGCACTTGTAGATTCCTAACACACTCTGAAATGTTCTGCCAAATTTACGCATATAGTTTTAGGTAGCTGAAAATCCACCTCAGTGTATTAAATAACCTACATACATAACTCCTTATTTAATACTGTATGTCCCCTTACTGGAAGATCTGACCCTAGTTTTTAAAAAAGAGGTGGATATGGTGATCACTGATGCTTCATCTCATACTTGGATTTTTGCCAAGGAGGCGGCCTTAGAAACATAGAAATATGATGACAGAAAAAGACCACTTGGCCTCTCTAGTCTGTCCTTCCATATCAACAACTACAAAAGTCCCCTTTTTTCCTTTAGAGAGCCTCTGTGTTTGTCCCATGCTTTTTTGAATTCAGTTACTATCCTCATCTCTACCACCTCCACTGGGAGACTATTCCACAGATCCACCACTCTTTCCGTAAAGAAATATTTCTGCATATCACTCCTGAATCTATCCCCCTACACCCTCATCCCATGTCCCCTCATAGCAGAGCTTGCTTTCAATTGAAAGAGGCTCTCCCCCTGTGCATTTATGCCTCAGAGGTATTTAAACATCTCAATCATATCACCTCTATCCTGCCTTTCCTCTAAGGTGTACATATTAAGATCCCTAAGTCTGTCTTCATATGCTTTATAATGAAGACCACTAACCATTTTAGTAGCCACCTTCTGTACTGACTCCATCCTCTTCACATCCTTTTAAAGGTGTGGTCTCCAGAATTACTCCAAATGAGGTCGCACCAAAGACTTATACAGAGGCATTATCACCTCCTTTTTTCTGCTAGCCATTCCTCTCCGTATGCACCCAAACATCCTTCTAGCTTTTGCTGTCGCCTTTTCTACCTGTTTAGCTACTTTAAGATCATCAGACACAACCATGCCTAGGTCCCGCTCTTCTTTAGTGGACAAAAGTACTTCACCCCCTATATTATATTGCTCCCTTGTATTGCTGCAGCCCAAATGCATGACCTTACATTTTTTAGCATTAAATCCCAGCTGCCAAATTCTAGACCATTCTTCAAGCTTAGCTGGATCCTTCCTCATGTTATCTACACCTTCCTGGGTGTCTATTCTATTGAAGATTTTGGTATCATCCACAAAAAGGCAAACCTTACCTGACAGCCCTTCCGCTATATCACTAACAAAGATGTTAAAAAGAATCGGACCAAGGACAAATCCCTGGGGCACACCACTGGTAACATCCTTCTCCTCAGAGTGAGCTCCATTTACCTGTACCCTTTGTCGCCTCCAACTCAACCAATTTCTAACCCAAGCAGTAACTTTAGTGTCCATCCCTAGGGTGCTCAGTTTGTTTATAAGTCGCCTGTGAGGAACAGTGTCAAAGGTTTTACTGACATTTAAATACACCACATCTAGGGCTCTCCCTCGGTCCAACTCCCTGGTCACCCAGTCAAAGAAATCAATCAGATTTGTCTGACAAGACCTGCCTCTGGTGAATCCATGCTGCCTCGGATCCTCTAATCCGCTGGACTCCAGAAACCTCACTATTTTCTCTTTCAGCAGCGTTTCAAATAATTTACTCACCACCGAAGTTAAACTAACCGGCCTGTAGTTTTCAACCACATCCTTACTTCCGCTTTTGTGTAAAGGTACCACATGAGCCTCTCTCCAGTCCTTTGGCACCACTCCCGACTCGAACGAGGCATTGAAAAGGTCAGTAAATGGAGCTGCTAGAACGTTCCCAAGTTCCCTTTTTGACTGTGACTTGCCCTAAAACACCTGTGTTGTATCTTTTACCAAAAGTACATAAGGGTTTACACCATCCCCCAGGGCAATCTATCATAGCTTCCATTGATTCTTTTTTGAAACCTTTATCTCGTTTTGTGGATTATTTTTTGCAGTCTTTTGACCCATTGGGAAAGAGATATGTGCAGGATTCTAGTCAGTTGTCAGAACACCTTGTTCTTCCACTTACAGGTGTCCTCCTGGTAATGGAGGATATTTCATCATTATATATTTCTTAGACCACTGTGGTGCATGTGGTAACTTCTGTTTTGCAACACCAGGTGGATAAGAGGGTGCCTACCTCCTTTTTGCAAGAGTTAACCTTTTTAGCTTTGATAAAAAAATGTTCATGTTTAAATCTCAATATTTTTTGCAAGTCAAGGGTACAACCCCAAAGGGGATTGCGATGGCACCTGAGATAGCCAATTTATTTATTTAAATTTATTTTTAGACCGCCTTTCTACAATTCAAAGCTGTTTACATAAAAATAAACTTATACAGGATACCCTTATACACACTGTTTTACATTGAACTCAACCAAGTTTCACTTATACAGTAACTAAAACTCTAACATATACATTACACTTATAATTACATGTGATGGAACTATCTACATTTATCCTGAACCGGGCAGAAGGAACTGATTGGAGAATTAGGTAATGGTCTGCTCTGAGTTACAGCTGTGCTGCAAATCTAGTGAAATGGTCGTATTAAAGCAGTCCTGGAATAGGTGCATCTTCAGTTTCTTCCGGAAGAACATTAGGTCTGTGCATTTTCTTAGCTCTAGGGGGAGGGCATTCTAGATGGTGGGGGCAAAAAGGGAGAGGGCTCAATAACATGAGGACTGTCTTCTCTTTGCCTTTAGGATTGGGATGGTGAGCAGGTTTGATGTAGCCTCATGACAACAGCAAGCCGTACTGCAGAGCAGTTTCAGCTGTCACCCTGAGGGTGAGGAGGGGTGCCCAGCACCTGGTCCACTAAACCTGCACTGTTAGAGATGATCTCTGCTGGCTGTGCTGCAGGTTCACATCACTGCAGTGTGTTATGCTTTTTTTTCCCTGCATGCTGAGGGTGACAGTGACAGCAGCAGTTCTGCTCATTGGACACTAATCATTCAATAACAATGCAGATTAGTGGCCAGTATCACTATGGGACAGCCACTACAGTAGGGGTGTATAGGTTGGCATTGGGCTACTAGTACAGTCCTGTTGGGACCCCAGTGAGTAGGCCATGAACCACTGCTGCCCATACTATTGAGGACTAACAATTAACTACAGCACAGGCAGAAGGACTAGAAACATAGAAATATGACGACAGAAAAAGACCACATGGCCTATCTAGTCTGTCCTTCCATAACAACTACAACAGTTCCCTTTTTACCTTTAGAGATCCTCTGTGCTTGTCCCATGCTTTTTTGAATTCAGTTACTGTCCTCATCTCTACCACCTCCACTGGGAGACTATTCCACGGATCCACTACTCTTTCCGTAAAGAAATATTTCCGCATATCACTCCTGAATCTATCTCCCTTCACCCTCATCCCATGTCCCCTTGTAGCAGAACTTGCTTTCAATTGAAAGAGGCTCTCTCCCTGAACATTTATGCCACGGAGGTATTTAAACATCTCAATCATATCACCTCTATCCCGCCTTTCCTCTAAGGTGTACATATTAAGATCCTTCAGTCTGTCCTCATATGCTTTATAATGAAGACCACTAATCATTTTAGTAGCCACCCTCTGCACTGACTCCATCCTGTTCACATCCTTTTGAAGGTGCGGTCTCCAGAATTGCACACTATACTCCAAATGAGGTCGCACCAAAGACTTATACAGAGGCATTATCACCTCCTTTTTTCTGCTAGCCATTCCTCTCTGTATGCACCCAAGCATCCTTCTAGCTTTTGCCATTGCCTTTTCTACCTGTTTAACTACTTTAAGATCATCAGACACAACCACGCCTAGGTCCCGCTCTTCTTTAGTGGGCAAAAGTACTTCACCCCCTATACTATATTGCTCCCTTGGATTGCTGCAGCCCAAATGCATGACCTTACATTTTTTAACATTAAATCCCAGCTGCCAATTTCTAGACCATTCTTCAAGCTTAGCTAGATCCCTCCTCATGTTATCTACCCCTTCCTGGGTGTCTACTCTATTGCAGATTTTGGTATCATCCGCAAAGAGACAAACCTTACCTGAAAGCCCTTCCGCTGTTTTATTTATTTATTTTATTTACATTCTCTTATATACCGCGCTATTCTGCATCAGTGCGGTTTACATTGAACAAACTGAAATTACATTGAACAGGGCATTATAACTTGGAGATAACTATTTTACAGGGAACATCATATCGCTATAACGCTATATCACTAACAAAGATGTAAAAAAGAATCGGACCAAGGACAGATCCCTGGGGCACACCACTGATAACATCCTTCTCCTCAGAGTGAGCTCCATTTACTTGTACTCTTTGTCGCCTCCCACCCAACCAATTTCTAACCCAAGCAGTAGCTTTAGGGTCCATCCCTAGGGTGCTCAGTTTCTTTATAAGTTGCCTGTGAGGAACAGTGTCAAAGGCTTTACTGAAATCCAAATACACCACATCTAGGGCTCTCCCTCGGTCCAACTCCCTGGTCACCCAGTCAAAGAAATCAATCAGATTTGTCTGACAAGACCTGCCTCTGGTGAATCCATGCTGCCTCGGATCCTCTAATCCGCTGGACTCCAGAAACCTCACTATTTTGTCTTTCAGCAGCGTTTCCAATAATTTACTCACCACTGAAGTTAAACTAACCGGCCTGTAGTTTTCAACCACATCCTTACTTCCACTTTTGTGTAAAGGCACCACAGGAGCCTCTCTCCAGTCCTTTAGCACCACTCCCGAATCCAACAAGGCATTGAAAAGGTCAGTCAGTGGAGCTGCTAGAACGTCCCCAAGTTCCCTCAGTATTCTCGGGTGTATCCCATCCGGTCCCATCGCTTTGTCTACTTTAAGTTGAGATAGTTTCTCATGAACACAGTCTTTTGAAAATTGTTCAAGATGTCCTTTGCTTCTGTTCCTATTTGTGGGTGTTTTCTGAGATCCTGCTCCTGGTTCTTCATCTGTGAACACAGAACAAAATATTTGTTAAGCAATTCCGCTTTATCCTTATCAGCTTCTACATATTCCTCCCCTGCACCCTTGAGTCTGACAATACCACTCTTGCCCTTCCTCTTCTCACTAATATATCTGAAAAATGTCTTATCCCCCCATTTTATTGCATTGGCTATTTCCTCCTCCTTTTGAATCTTTGCCTTCTTGACTACTTTGCTAGCTTCTCTAAGTTTTTCCAAATACAGATGCCTGTCTTCCTCTCTCTGTGATCTCTTGTATTTCATGAAGGCATCCCTCTTTTTCTTCACTTTTTCAGCTACTTCTTTCGAAAACCATAGCGGTCTCCTTTTCCTTTTACCTTTATTTACCATTTTAACAAAAAGGTTGGTTGCCCTTAAAATATCCCCTTTCAATTTTGCCCACTGTTTTTCTACATCCCTCAGCTGTTCCCATCCAACTAACGACTCCCTGAGGTATTGGCACATGTTCACAAAGTTAGTCTTCCTAAAGTCTAAGATCCTCGCCTTTGAATGGATTCTAACAGCCCTAGTCCTAATACTGAACCACACCATCTGGTGATCACTTGATGCAAAATGATCTCCCACTACAACATCAGAAACACTTTCACCATTGGTAAGCACCAAGTCCAGTATGGCCCCTTCACGTGTGGGGTCTGTTACCAATTGCCTGAATTGTTCTCCCTCTAGAGAATCCAGGACCTCCTTACTTCTAGATGATACTGCAGCAGGAATGTGCCAATCAACATCTGGCATATTGAAATCTTCTGTCAGTAGCACTTCTCCTTTCCTAGCAATGCTGCGCATGTCTTCAATTAACTCTCTGTCCATCTCTTCCTCTTGTGAGGGAGGTCTGTATATCACACCAATGTAAATAGATTTCTCTTTCCCTCTTTCTAGTTTAACCCACAATGCCTCCCCTCTCCCTTTTAAGCTCTGTAATTCCAAAGCTTTAATAGTAGTTTTTACATATAGTGCCACTCCTCCCCCCTACTTCCTACCCTGTCCTTTCTGAATAAAGTATAGCCAGGTATAGTTACATCCCAATCATGGTTTTCTGTGAACTATGTTTCTGTAACTGCCACTAAATCCAAGTCAGCCACTCCCACCAAAGCTTCAACATCAGGGATCTTATTTCCCATGCTACGGGCATTTATACACACTGCTTTCCATATGTTACCCCTGCTACCCATTTCCATAAAGTTATTTAATGTTTCACCTACCTGGGGGCTTTCACTTACCTGGGGGCTTTCTTCACCCATCCCCAACAAATCTAGTTTAAAGCCCTCTTCAGTAGATTAGCCAGTCTACTACTGAAGACGCGTTGACCTTTCTTGGACAGATGGATGCCATCTCTGCTCTGCAACCCTTGGAACAGCATCCCATGGTCTAGGAAACCAAAACGCTCTTGATGACACCATCCACGCAGCTATGCATTCATCTCCAGGATGTGAGCCTCTCTGCCTTGGTCTTTACCCTCAACAGGGAGGATTGAAGAGAACACCACTTGTGCACCTAACTGCTTCACCTTCATTGGGCTGTATTAGCCAAGCACAAACCAACTACAGTAGATCTGCTGGTCAGTATACATTGCATGTGCATAGTGTAACCACAAGCACACTGCCTTAGGATACTCAGTATTGACTCTCAACCATATACATGGTGATTAGCAGCTGCAGACAGAGAATGCATCCACATCACTAGAGCCATTCATTGTGGCAGGGCTATTTAGATACATAGCCATGCCATGGTCACTTTTTGGTCATAGAGTGCCATCTCAGCATGACATACAGTGGTCATCCAGGCAATGCAAATGGCAGATGGGCACAATAACATCTCAATCAGTGGTGCTACCATTGTGGCAGACACATCCAGGCTAATCTGTGCTGTTTCAGATGATACCCACAATCCTATGCTTCACCTTATTCACGTTTTCCAAACAGGCTGGGAAAAACTCAGACAATGTGAGCCAAAGTGCAGTGCAGAAAGCCACAGGATCCTCCGCACATAGGACCCTCCACACATGCCACAGGACCCAACGCACATGCCTTATGGGGACAGCAGCTCCTGTTGCTGATATGCTTCTCTACAAACTGACCTTTGGCACATGCTGCAATGCACACGGTGCACACAACCAGGACAAGGCTTCTGTCTGCTGCAGGCTGGTGCCACTTCCCACACCACTGTCAGTGGTGGTGGTCGCAGTCACAGCATGTTAAACATGCGGGTTTGGCAGGCACCTTGGGCAAAAGATCTGGATGAGGGGGGGCAGGGGCACACATGGATGGCCATGCAGCCTCCCCACCAGCTGCCCATGCAGGGGTCCCATACTGCCTGCCACCAATATGTCTCGGGGAAAGGATGGCAGCCACTGCTGTAGTATTTCCCCAGGTACCTGCATTTTCCAGCTACCTGGAGGGTTACAGCATCTGGCACTATCGGCCTCTACTCCCATAGCTGGGTTCTGCGGTAGAAGGGGGGATGGAGCCTAGATCTCTGCCTGGGGTGCCAGGGCCCTTGGACCACCCTATATGTGGCACATTGCTAATGGAGCACTACTATCACTCTTTTGGGCTCCCCTCCCTGTGCATCACATTGCAGACGTAAAATAGTCTCTCCTTAAAAACACCCTTTCTGCCAGGTTTTGAATTGCGTTAGGGTTCCTGCCGTTAAGGTGTCTGCATTAAGGGAGCAAGTCTCTGCAATGCCTCCTGCACTTTATTGCATAGGCGCCCCTATGCTTGGAGAAGTTACCTGGTTCTGATCTATGACATCAGTAAAAGTGGATGGGGCAGTCAGAACCAAACAACCAACATGAGTGAGCCTGGATATCTTTTTCATTTCAGCATGAGAAAACATATCGAGGAAAGCATACCTCAAGATATTCAGCCCCTTATGCAGATCAGGATTTATGCAAGAAATACTGTAAGAACATATAAGAACATAAGATATGCCATACTATGTCAGACAAAGGTCCATCAAGCCCAGTATCCTGTATCTAACAGTGGCCAATCTAGGTCATAAGTACCTAGCAGTCTCCCCAAAAGACACAGATTCCTCAGTGCTTGTATTGGGTCAAGCAGTGATATCCTGGGTCCCTTTTAATAATGGTTTATGGACCTTTCCTCCAGGAACTTGTCCAAACCATTTTTAAACCCAGTTACACTAACAGCTTTTACTACATCCTCCAGTAACAAATTCCAGAGTTTGATTACACATTGAGTGAAAAAATATTTTCTCTTATTAGTCTTAAATAGGTTACCCTGTAGCTTCATTGCATGTCCTCTAGTCTTTTTATATTCTGAAGACGTAAACAATTGATCTACATTTACCCGTTCCACACCCTTCATTAATTTATAGACCTGTATCATATCTCTCCGCAGTCGTCTTTTTTCCAGCTTGAAGAGCCCTAACCTTTGTAGCCTCTCTTCATAGGGGTATCCTTCCATCCCCTTTACCATTTTGGTGGCTCTTCTCTGTATCTTTTCTAATAACGCTATATCCTTTTTTTTTTATTGAATTTTAACAAACATCAAGAATACATCTTGAAACGGAAATAAGGTGAAATACCACGAAGACCCAAAAACAAATGCAAAAGGATAATATGCATACAATCATGCAATTATCCCAAAAAGAAATCTTACATGTACCTCCTACTCTAGCCCACAATCGATGGGGAACAATAAATCGGTAATAAGATTCTATCAATATACAAAGGAAAAAGGGTTGAGCTAAACACTGGCATATAAATTTACTCAGCAGAAACTGGCAGAGCATCTTTGCCCCCTTCAGAGACCCTAGCATTAATGAAAGATATCAATTGGGAGGGATCATAAAATATATAGGAATTAGACTGATATTTAACCAAACATTTACATGGAAATTTAAGGAAAAATATCCCCCCCAACTGCACTATACCAGACCGCAATAATAAAAATTCACGCCTCCTTTTCTGGGTCTCCCTAGATAAATCTGGATACATCCGAACCGCCAATCCCTTAAACAAAATATTCCGTTTTTTGAAAAACAATTTCATAAGCCATTCCTTATCAGATATTAATGCTAAAGAAATCAATAAAGTAGATGACATAACCTTTTCCTCACAAGAAGACTCCAATATATCAGTAATATTTAAAACATCCATCTGAGGTACTCCAATAGCACTACCAGCCATTTCTTTTTTGCCAGAAGGCAAATAATAAGCTTTTACCAATGGGGGGTGTGACTCAAGAGGAATACCTAAAATTTCAGTTAAATATTTACGAAGCATATCTCTTGTGGATATCAAAGGAACTTTTGGAAAATTAACCAAACGAATATTCGACATACATATAGCATTTTCTAACATTTCCAGTTTTGACAAACCAGGTAATGCAGTTTTTTTCAAAGAAGCAACATCATTCTCAAGAGACAACATTTTCATCTGATTTTGAGAAAAAACATTCTGCAAAGCAGCAACAGTAGTCATAGTTTCTTTCAAACCCTGAGAGTTAATGGCAACCTGAACATCCAATGCAGCCATCAATGGAACCAACTCCTCTCGCAATTTCATGATAGCAGCCCAGATCGTCTCCAACGTCACCACCTCCGGAAAATCCGTTGTAGGTAGCAAGGGGACTCCCACCAAAGGAGGCGAATCTTCAACACCAAGAGTCACCTTAGAGGGCGTTGGTAAGCAAGGCACTGCCAAGGCGCCTGCCTCTGCCATTCCAACCCGAGCCTCTCCCGACTGTTGATATATGCCAGTAGCCACGGAGCCCAAGTTGCACTCTGCTCCCAGGTTCCGTCCGCTAGCGGGGTCCTCCAACTCCGCTCTCTCGCGCTGGCTACCTGGCTCTCCAGTGAGAGGACGACACACCTTCGGGGCTTGGATAGAGCCAGGGGATATAGAATCACTCCCAGAAGCGGAGAATGAGGACACCTCCTCTAAACACCGCCTAGCCTGGTCACTCTCCCCCGAAGCCAACTACCAAGGCACCGGTGAAAAATAAGTATCAGGAGGCCCAACAACCTCCAAAGGTAAAGGCGTTGAAGCTAGCGGGGTAGTAGGCTGTTTCGCCCCCTAGCCTTCCGCTTCCTACCCATAAGCAGAAAGATAAAAAACGCCATGCCGCTCAGCTCAACACCGCTGCCGCCATCTTGTTCCCCCCACTATATCCTTTTTAAGATACGGAGACCAGAATTGCACACAATACTCAAGGTGTGGTCGCACCATGCAACGATACAGAGGCATTATAATATCCTTTGTTTTATTTTCCATTCCTTTCCTTATGATACCTAGCATTCTATTTGCTCTCTTGGTCGCCGCTGCACCCTGGGCAGAAGGTTTTAACATGTTATCTACGATGACACCTAAATCTTTTTCCTTGGTGATGGTTCCTAATGTGGAACCTTGTATCGTGTAACCATAGTTTGGGTTTTTCTTTCCTAGGTGCATAACTTTGCACTTGTCCACATTAAATTTCATCTGCCATTTGGATGCCCAATCTTCCAATTTATCAAGATTCTCTTGCATTTTTCCACAATCCTCATGGAGTTTAACAACTTTAAATATTTTCATGTCATCTGCAAATTTGATAACCTCACTCGTTATTTATTTTCATTCTCTTATATACCGCACTATTCTGCAGCAGTGCAGTTTACATTGAACAAACAGAAATTACATTGAACAGGGCATTATAACTTGGAGATAACTATTTTACAGGGAACATGGGCAATGGAGGGTTAAGTGGTTTGCCCAAGACCACAAGGAGCACCTGTGGGACTAGAAACCCCAGTCCTTCTGGCCCAAGGTTGCTGTCCTCTAGTGGGATTTGAACCCCCAACCTTCCGGCCTGAAGTACCTTGCCCCCAACCACTAGGCCACTCCTTTCCTTTGTCCAGGTCATTTATGAATATGTCAAAAAGCAGCGGACCCAGCAAAGATCCCTGGGGTACTCCACTATTCACCTTTCTCCATTGGGAAAATTGGCCATTCAGCCCTACCCTCTGCTTTCTATCTTTTAACCAGTTCCTGATCCACAATAGAACACTGTTTCCTATCCCATGACTTTTTAGTTTTGCCAAAAGTCTCTTGTGAGGGACCCTGTGAAAGACTTTCTGTAAGTCCAGATACACTATATCAACTGATTCACCTTTGTCTACCTGTTTATTCACACCTTCAAAAAAACATAACAGGATTAGTAAGACAATATCTTCCTTGTCTAAAGTCATGTTGGCTATCTCCCATTAAGCCATGACTATCTACAGTACATATTCAGTAATTTTGTTCTTTATGATGGTTTCTACCATTTTTCCCGGTATTGATGTCAGGCTCATCGGTCTGTAGTTTCCCGGATCACCCCTGGAACCCTTTTTAAAAATTGGCATTACATTGGCCATCCTCCAATCTTCAGGTATTACAGATTGCCAATAGCAGGTCTGCAATCTCATATTTCAGTTCTTTCAACACCCTTGGATGTATACCATCTGGTCCAGGTGATTTGCTACTTTTTAGTTCATCAAATAGTTGTAATACATCTTACCGGTGTATCGATATTTCTTTAAATTCTTCTGCAGTATCACCTTTAAATGCCACTTCAGTCATGGGTAATATCCCTACATCTTCCTCAGTAAAGACCGAAGCAAAGAATTCATTCAGTCTCTCCGCTATGGCTTTGTCCCTTCTTAGTGCCCCTTTTACCCCTCTATCATCTAATGGTCCAGCTGACTCTCCCACAGATTTTTTTTGCTATGAATGTACTTGAAAAAATCTTTATTACACATTTTTGCTTCCACAGCAAGCATCTTCTCAAATTCTCTCTTTGCCTGCCTTATCAATGCCTTTCATTTAACTTGTCAATGCTTGTGCTGTTTCCAGTTTTTGTCATTTGTTTTTTTTTTTCCATTTCCTGAAAGATGCTTTTTTGGCAACAACAGCCTCTCTGACCTCACCTTTAAACCATGCTGGCAGTTTTTTTTACTCCTTCCACTTTTCTTAAAGCGTGGAATACAGCTGGTCTGGGTTTCCAAGATAGTATTTTTAAACAACACTCAAGCTTGATGTAAGTCTTTAACCTTTGCAATGCTCATTTTAGTTTTTTCTTAACTATTTTCCTCATTTTACCATAGTCTCCCTTTTGAAAGTTAAAAAGAAATACTGTGAATTTCCTTTCCATCCCTCCTCCATTAATTAAATCAGGCACGATCATGCTATGATCACTATTGCCAAGTGGCCCCACCACCCTTATCTCTTGCACCAGATCTGGTGTTCCACTAGGGACTAGGTCCAAAATGGCTTCCCCTCTGATTGGTTCATGAACCAGCTGCTCCAAGAAGCAGTCATTTATTTCATCTAGAAACTTTATCTCCCTAGCATGTCCTGCCGTGACACTCGGAGGTGGAATAACTTCCCCGGTCATTTCGCCAGCCCTGGACATACAGGGCCAACATTAGAATCGGCCCTGTACGTCCAGGGCCAGCGACTGCCCACCCGCTCTCTGCCCCGGGCTGCCCCTTCCCTGCCCCCGACTAACTTCCCTGCACAACCGGCGGGGAAGTTAGTGGAGGGCTGAAGCCGGCATGAATAGCATGGATGGACATCCCGTTGGGACTTCCATCCCTGCTAGTCGTGGTTAAGAATGACCCCCCTTAAGGGGTCTATTTTAGAAGCCCTATTTGCAGTCTTAGGGGGATGTTTACTAAAGTGCGGTAAACGTGACTAACGCGCGTTATATGATGTTAACGACCGTAAGTGCCGTATAATGCGCGTACCGATGCGCTAACGACCGTTAACGTCATACTACGCGCGTTAACCGTAGTTAACGATCGTAAAGCTCCGCGGTGCGTTAAAACAGCGCAGAAGGTGGAGAGTGGGCGGAGAGAAGGGGTCAATGGGCGGAGAGTGGGGGGGGAGAGGCTCCCCTCATACTAACGCGCTGAATTTCAGAGCTCAATTCCAACGCGAATGAAAACCTGTCGTTAAAGGCATTTAAAGGGAAGAGAAACCATTTCCGTCAGCAATGTACAGAAAAACCGGGGAAACCTACAAAACGTGAGCAGTGTGATACATGTGCACAGAACAAAATTTCACATAAAACGTTAAAAATGACCACAAGAAACATTTTAAAAAGCATAATTCAGCTGGGCAACAGTGATAGCAATGGGCAACAAGGAACAACACTCCCTGGAAAGCACCAAAATAAAAAGAAATGATGTGTGGAAGGGTCTACGCTCCGCAGACCCTTTCAAAGAGCATTACATTGTAATGGAGCTGTCCTGGGCGTGTGGTGTAATGTTTCCCAATGATATCATTGTTGCCCAGCTTGGTTATGGGTGTGTGCCCCTTTTCTGAGGTCTTTTCTGAGGTTTATGTGCACCTTTGTCTGCATACAAGGTAAATGAGGCCACAGTAAACCTGTTGCAGAGCAGGGTTTCTGACTCGTCAGGCCGGTTTAACTAACTCCAGGGACTGCACTGTCTCTGTGGCCACAGTGTGGTGCAACAGACACAGCCAGTACCTGTAAGACCAGAGGGTCACAGGTTCAAACCCCAGCTGGGGCTCCTACCAACCCAGTCCCCATAGTTTTACCCACCACTAAACAGTGATAGTAAAGACACTCCTTTATTGCAGAGAACATACGCATGGCCTATATTTTACCACACCAAACACAGACACCAGAAACAGGCACATTACCTAAAGCAGAGTCCCACAAATGCAGTCCTGGAGGGCCCCACACCATTCCGGCTTCATGCTGCCTCTAATAAAGATGCCTGTGCTGCATAGCTATGCACCACCCCCATGGTATGCAGATGTAGCTCATGCATATTTATGAGGGACAGCATGAAAACCCGAACAGTGTTTGGAACACCAGGACTGGAGTTGGGGAACTCTGCCGTAAAGCAGCAGCCAACAGGGCCACACACCCACCCACAGGCCCCATTGGCCAATGCCTCCTGGAGAGGCAAGACATTGGGCCCTGCCTGTATCTCCCAATACTAGCAGTTGCATACCTTAGCAATGCCACCCTATACCTGGGTATATGGTACAGAGCTATCAAACGTTTCCTATGATAACTGGCAGATATCAATTCCTACGTTAAGCACATTTTGCTCATTGAGCTCCACCATAACAATCATTCTGATGTCTGCGGTGTGTGCTGCAGGTCTGGTCTCTGACAGTGTTCACCACCCTGGGGAGTGACCCCCCAACAGCCTTGTGTGCCATATCCATGCCTGTACTATGCCCAGGACTGGTGTGGTGGGTATGGCTGCTGACCACCTCTATAGTAGCACAATGCTGGCATAGGTGTGGGGGTGTCTGTCTGTCTATCCAGTGTGTGGTGGCTGCAAACACCTTCCACAGTCCACACTGCCAGCAATGTTGCCAGTATTGGGCTGCCAATGTGCATAATGAGGAGCAAGGTACCATGGGTATAGGCCGGACAGGGTGGCCTGGCCAGGGTGCATCTGCACAGGGCATAGGGCAGTGACAGGCACATTGTAGTACCCGGCCACCACCTACACAGACAGGGTAACCTCAGTATATCCTGCTGAGAGATCACTCTCACCCTGACTGTGCAGTGACCACAGCATGGCTAGGCACTCCCATAGTGCTATCTAGTATTTTTCTCATGTGATAAATATGGGTTTCCTTTTGGGGCCCAGTCACTGATGTATCTGCTTGCTGTGTATGCTGACATCCCAGTTCTGGGTGCAGGCATCTCCACTGGGCACTAGCAGACTGTTTGCAGCTGGTAGGTGTTGTGATGGAGTGGCTTGCAGGGTGCAGTGGCTGATGGCTTGCACCAGGGGAATGTCAGATAGTGGTGGGGTGCAGCATACCATATCCAGGCCTAATGTCTGTCTGCTATTGTGTTATGGCTGTGTATAGAGCTGCATTGACTGCCCTGTGGGGTGTCTGTTCCTCAGCAGGACTAGGGTTAATGTTCCCCTTTACTGCCACCTTTGCAGGGAGGTAGACTGTGGATCTTTTGATGAGAGACCCTGTTTGCCACCCTCAGCCCTGGGGGAGTGGGGGTGGTGGTGCATGGGGGCTACACCTGACTGAAACAGACAGAGATGTCCAAGGTGGTCCTGCAGAACCTACCTATCTCACACAGTAACACTGCTTTGGACCTGGTGCTGGGCGCCTCACTGCACCCTCAGGGTGGGCACAGTACCCACACAATGTGACGGTGTGTAGCTACTCTGTGCCAGTACAACACACGGTCAGTACCCCCTACCAGGCCGAGGTGCTGTGGGGGTGCACATGGTCAGTTCCCCCTACCAGGCCGAGGTGCTGTGGGGTGCATTCCCCATGGTGTGTATCTGTGGACAGCTGATTTGCATGTGCAGTGCATCATGGGTGTGACTGGCACAATCCAACCCTGTGAAACCCCAGCACCTGCTCACAGGCTCTGATAAACCATAGGCCATCACACGTACATCTGCTAGCATAATGCATAGGTGCAAGACACCCTACAGAGTCTGTAAAATAAGATGCCCACACTGGTAAAAACACACGTACCCACGCACGTACCCACGCACGATTGTACGCGCGCAGCTACGCACGGGGCTACGCACGTACCAATGCACGCAACCTCGCACGTGGCTAGGCACACTCCGAGGGTGTTTTTCTGACACCAATACTCAGCGTAACGAAAAACATGCCTCCTCTTTCCCTCTGTAATGTGCAGGGTGATGCCTGGGACAGCCTTCTGCGTTAGGCACACTGGGGACTCGAACCCATGCTGCCTGTAACAGCAGTCAGTACCGTAACCATTGTGCTACAGCTCTGTTTCAGTGCTTTGTGTCTGTACGTCTTCTTACGTTTAACGCGCAGTGACGCGCCACGGCGCCCGGTAACGCTCGTTAATTTTTGTAACGCGCGTTAGTGGTGACGATGTACCGCCCATGTCCTTATTTGCGGTTTCTGTTACTATCGCGGCTCCTAACGCGAATTGCACTAACGCAGTTTAGTAAACATACCCCTTAATGTGTGAGTGGCACCAGAAAAATGTGCAGACCACAAACACGTATAAATTCTGGTTTATGGTTTGGTTTATTATGGTTTAAGCACTTGATATACCGCCCTTTACTGTGTGTATCAGAGCGGTTTACAGATATGCTAACAGGCACTTTTTTTTTTTTCAGTTTTATTTTTTAAATTCCCTCGTCCCCGAAGGGCTCACAATCTAAGTGCATCTGAGGCAATGGAGGGTTAAATGGCTTAACCCTCCAAGGCCATGAACTGCACATTTCCACTGTGGAAACATCCATACTGTATTCACATGTCTAGTCTATGTGGCTGTGTGTGTGACCATGAGTGGCTTGGAAGGTGAGTGTTTATAGGAGCGTGAGGAGGTACCTGTGAGATGCCCTGGGTGCTGGTAGTGGAAGTCACCGGGTGCTAATGATTGGAGGTAGCAGCCATGAATGAAATGAGCACATTGTTTGCACTGGCCTTGCTGCATGAGAGAGGTTGTGTGCAATGAACTTGGTGAGATAAAGGATGAATTTCCTGTCATGATGCCTATATCCTCATCCACTCTGGAATCCATTAGAGGTTTGATAGCGGTGAAATAACCAGCGAATGGCTCCTAGTTAAGCCGTGTACCATTCCACACTTCCATTCAGACAAGCACATCCATGGAGGCCCCCCATACCCTGGGAGATTCAGCACCTGGCAGAAAGAGGCTAGGTTTTCACTCTGCACCAACCACATGAGGCACCCAGATCCCAAACTTAACATGTGTCCTTCTTCCCCTTTCAGTGCAGACGACAGAGGCTACCCAGGACAACCTGGCTCCTGACCCTCATTGTGGCACCTCAGACTCATGCAGAGGAGCACTATAACAGGGCCCACTCATGAGTAATCTTAGAGAGAACCGTTGGCCAGCTCAAGAGTCATTTCTACTACTTCTACTACTACTGATCATTTATATAGCACTACAAGGCATACGCAGTGCTGAACAGACACATATAAAAAGATGATCCCTGCTCATCAGAGCTTACAATCTAATCAAGACAGATAATACAATAGATAAGAAAAAGGATATAATAGGGAAAGGTAGAGAGACACAAGGAAAACAAGAGATCAGGATCCAAAAGCAGCCTCGAAGAGAAGAGTCTTTAGCATGGATTTGAAAAGGGGCAGAGATGAAGCCTGACGTACAGACTCAGGTAGTTTGTTCCAAGCATAAGGAGCAGCAAGGTGAAAGGATCAAAGTCTGGAGTTGGCAGTGGAAGAAACGGGCATAGAGAGAAGCAAGCCAGTAGAAGAGCAGAGTTCACGAGGAGGAGTGTAGGGAGAGAGGAGAAAGGAAAGGTAGCGAGGAGCATTAGAATGAATTCATTTATAGGTCAGAAGGAGAAGTATGAATTGAACTGGGGGTGAATTGCTCTATAGCCCTGCAAGGGTATGTGAAATTTTCACAACTGCTGCATGCTCCACAATTTTGCATTGCTGCACCCAGAAGACCAGGGGCACTGCAGATGAAGATCATGATGCTGATGCAGAAGACCCAAGGCATGGGAAGACTGGACCACCATAGCAATCAGGAGTAGCAGCAAGAAATGACCTCATACACGGGTACTTCATGTGAAGGTGCATGTTTATTTATGTATAAGTGCATATGAATCAACAGTGCTTACATGCTTACATACTCTCATCCCTCCCCAAGCTCCCCCAGTAGCATCCCTATACACCTTTCCCCACAACATCCTCTCCTTGCCCCCAGCAGCATCAATGTGCACCCCTTTCCCTAACACCTATCCCCCTCCACCTCCAAACATCTTCCAACACCACTTCCTCTTCCCCAGATTAAGACATTCTTAACAGTGCAGAACATAGAACATCTGACAAATTGGACTCTTGTCCTCAAAAGCTCATGTCCCAATAAATTGGTTGCGACTCCAGACTAACACAGCTACCCCTCTGGTAATTTTTAGATATATGTTTTAGATTCACTAAATTGTGGATGGATGGCAACCTGCACAAAATTAATCCTGGAAAAACTAAGCTACTTTGGGTGGAGGGTCAGCATAAAAGGTTACTGAGATGTTGCCTGGTGTTGGAGAGTAATTAGATTTCCCTATGTGATTCCATCCAATGTACCCACTCTTAGGGGTATGTTTACTAAAACCCCATTAGGTGAGCGCCGCGCTATTGTGCGGGATGCCATTAAAGGAGTGGGCGTGTCAGTTTGAAAAAAGCAAACCAGGATTATTCATGCGCTAATGTGCGCGGCGCACTAATGTGCGCCGCGCACATTAGCGCATGAGAAACGCGCACGGGAAGCATAAGTGGCGCGCTGATGTGCAAGCACAGGAACAGAGCCACAGTACAATGGTTAAAACACTGACCGATGGTGCAGGGATCATGGGTTCAATCCCCCACTGTGCCCAATGAATAAGGCTGGCTGAGGCACTACCTGTTATGTGTAATATTGCAGTCTGAGGCATATTAATTTTATTTTAATTACTGCTACTAGCAAACGCACTCTGAAAGCACTGTAACATAAGGTGCCCCATAAGGTACCCCAGAGGGCACATTTTAAAGTGCACTGTCCGCCACGGCACCCTACAATGTTGCATAAAGGGTGGCATATAGGGCGCCATATAGGGTGCCCTATGAGGCACAGCAAGGTCATAGCACTGTTTTTGATGGCAGCACTGTGCATTTAAACGCATGGAAAGCATAAGTAGGTGCGCTAAAATGCAAAAAGGAACAGCAGTGTAGAACAATGGTTAAGGCACTGACTGATGATACAGGGGTCATGAGTTCCATCCCCAGTGTGCCCAATACGTAAGGCTGGCTGAGGCATCAGCTTTGACATGTAAGTATTGTCTCCTGAGGCATTTTATTTGTATTTTAATTATTGCTGCCAGCAAACACACCCTCACGTGCCGTAACCTAAGGTGCCACATAAGGCACTCTATAAGGCACTCCATAGCGCACATTATAAAGTGCACTTTCCGCCACGGCACCCTATAATGTCCCCTGTAGGGCACCCTATAAGGCGCTCCATAGGACACCTTATAAGGCACCTTATACGGACTGGCACCCTATCAGTCGCTCCATAGCATACTGTATAGTGCACCTTATATGGACGGTAACCATAAGGTGCCCTATAGGGCGCCCTATAAAGCGCCCTCTGAGGCACCTTATGGGTACAGTACGCTGAGGGTGTTATTGCTGGCAGCACTAATGTACTTTAAAAATAGATAATGCTTTGGACAGCCCTATCAAATAACCCCACTGTGGGTTTGAACCCATGACCTCTGGCTCCACTGGTAGTGAAGTAACCAGTGGGCTATAGCTCTATAGCTGCTAGCACACCCCTGGCTGTCTGCAGAAGGACTGCAAGTCACCACACAAACAGTCTGCTGTGGTCACCAGGATAGAGTTAACCCACCCATACCCATGATGCACTGCACATGCAAATCAGCAGTCTACAGATGATCAAAAGATGGGGTATGCACCCCCACAGCACCTCGGCCTGGTAGGGGGAACTGACCGTGTGTGGTACTGGCACAGAATAGCTACACACCGTCACATTGTGCAGGTACGGCATTCACCCTGAGGGTGAGGTGGGGTGCCCAGCACCAGGTCCGCAGCAGAGATAGGCCATGCTGCAGGTCCCCAGCAGTGCTAATGTGTGAGATAGGTAGTTTCTGCTGACACACCTTGGATATATCTGTATGTTTCAGTCAGGTGTAGCCTCTATGGACCCCTAGGAGGATTATTTACCACCACCCTCCTCCTCCTCCAGGGCTAAGGGTGGTAAACAGGGTCTCCCACCAACAGATACACATTCTACCTCCCTGCAATGGTGGCAGTAGAGGGGGACCATCAACCCCAGTCCTGCTGGAGAACAGACACCCTACAGGGCAGTCAATGCTGCTCTGTACACATCCGTAACGCAATAGCAGACAGACATTAGGCCTGTATATGCTAAGCTGCACCCCACCACTATCTGATATTCTCCTGCAGCAAGCCTTCAGCCGCTGCAACCTGCAAGGCGCTCCATCAGGACACATATCAGCTGCAGACAGTCTGCTAGCTGGTCCATAGTGCATGTTCCTGGTGGAAATGCATGCACCCCGAACTGGGATGTCAGCATACACACCAAGCAGGTAAGTCAGTGACTGGGCCCCAAAGGGAAACCCATAAATATCACATGAGATAAATACTATACAGCACTATGGGGGTGCCTAGCCATGCTGTGGTCACTGCACAGTCAGGGTGAGAGTGATCTCCCAGCAGGACATGCTGTGGCCAACCTGTCTGTGCAGGTGGTGGCCGGGCACTACAATGTCCCAGCCAGTGCCCTATGCCCTGTGCAGATGCATCCTGGCCAGGCCACCCTGTCCGGGCTATACCCATGGTACCTTGCTCCTCATTATGCACATTGGCAGGCCAATACTGGCAACAGTGCTGGCAGTGTGGGCTGTGGAGGGTGTTTGCAGCCACCACACACTGGATAGACAGACACATACTCCCACACCTATGCCAGCATTGTGCCATTATAGAGGAGTTTAGCAGCCCTGGCCACCACACCAGTCCTGGGCACAGTGCAGGCATGGATATGGTACGCAATACTGTTGGGGGTCACTCCCCAGGGTGGTAAACACTGTCAGAGACCAGACCTCCACAGACAGCAGAAAGGTTGCTATGATGGAGCTCAATCAGCAAACTGTGCTTAACGTAGGAATTGGTATCTGCCAGTAATCATAGCAAACGTTTGATAGCTGTGTACCATAGTCCCAGGTGTAGGGTGGCATTGCTAAGGTATGCAAGGGCTAGTATTGGGAGATGCACGCAGGGCCCAATGTCCTGCCTCTCCAGGAGGCATTGGCTAATGGAGCCTGTGGGTGTGTGGGTGTGTCTGCCCCTGTTGGCTGCTGCTTTACGGCAGAGGTTCCCAACTCCAGTCCTGGTGTGCCAAACACTGTTCGGGTTTCATGCTGTCCCTCATGAATATGCATGAGATACATCTGCATACCATGGGGTGGTGCATAGATATGCAGCACAGGCATCTTTATTAGAGGCAGCATGGAACCTGAATGGTGTTTGGCCCTCCAGGACTGCATTTGCGAGACTCTGCTCTAGGTAATGCGCCTGTTTATGGTGTCTTTGCTCTGTAGGGTAAAATGTAGGTGTTTTGGGCATGTTTACGTCATCTGCAATAAACGTTCTGTCTGTATTAGCACGTTGTTGTAGTGGGTAAAATATGGGGCTGGGTTGGGTATTAGGAAGTCCAATGTAGATTACATTAAAGTAGTCCAAAAAGAGTAGGGCTAAGGATTGGATATGGGAATCATGAAATTCAGTGAATATACATAATCTTCATAACAAATGCAATTTAAAAAAGTTTAAAAGACAAACACTGGAAACTGGGAGTGGAGGAGTGGCCTAGTGGTTGGGGCAAGGTACTTCAGGCCGGAAGGTCAGGGGTTCAAATCCCACTAGAGGACAGCAACCTTGGGCCGGAAGGACTGGGGTTTCTAGTCCCACAGGTGCTCCTTGTGGTCTTGGGCAAGCCACTTAACCCTCCATAGCCCATATTCCCTGTAAAATAGTTATCTCCAAGTTATAATGCCCTGTTCAATGTAATTTCAGTTTGTTCAATGTAAACCGCACTGATGCAGAATAGCACGGTATATAAATAAATAAAGTAGCAGTATTAAACATGCACTGAACAACAAAAGGCAACGGGCTATCACCAAAATCCCACCGCGGGAGCCATACTATAAGCCCCAGAGCTGAAGGGTAGACAGCCTTAATGCACTTCTATGGGAAAGATAACAATGAACACAAACAACTAAAATTAACCCAATGCTGCCTTAAAGATTGCAAAAATCTGCCAGAAAACGTACCCAATTGCATGCTCAGCACACCATCAATGAAGAAAGCTGCATTGGGCAGCGGGCTGCTTTTCAAACAGCCGTCCCATGGAAAAGCAGCTTGATTGACAGCGCTACCAAGATCGAGGCTTGCACAACTCAAATTGACAATACACATTAAAAAAGCATGTAAATTTCCTAAAAATGTTTTTATTTTTAGATTTATGTTGTAGGTTGTACCTCGTACCTTTATGCACATTCTGAAATGTGCTCCTGATGCATGCTTTTGAGCTGAAACATGTTGGGCTGCTTTTAACTTTTGTAATAGAGTAATTTTATGTATATTTATGTACTATTGTATTTATGGTTTCAATGGGGTATGTTTACTAAACGGCGCTAATGTCGCAGCGGCGGTATTATCACGCGATAAGTGATGTTATCGCGTGATAATGGCGCTTTATTGCACGGTAACGTCACTTATCACGCAATAACGCGCCTGCGGCGTTAAGGCACCCTAACACCGTGAAATCCGGCCTTAAAGGGCGGAGGAAGGCTTCCCAGAGGGCGGAGAGAGGGGGTCAATGGGTGGAGAGTAGGAGGAGAGAGGCTCCATGCACACTAACACTGTGGAATCCGGGTCTGAAAACTAACACCAGTGAAACCCCGGCGTTAAGGCACATTTGCAGGAAAGAGAAACCATTTACGTTAGCAATGTACAGCAAAGCCAGGGAAACCTAGAAAAAGTGATAGTTGTGATACATGTGCACGGAACAAAAAGGCACAAAAACACAGAAAATGACCTGAACAAAATTTAAAATCCCCATAACCAAGCTGGCCAATAGTGATATTAATGAGAAACATTAAAAAACACTACTGAGAAAGCTAAAAGGAAAAGATATCATTTCTGGAAGGGTTTATGCTCTTTCCCCCTACAAGGTAAATGATCCCACATAGAAATAGCGCTGATCAGGGTCTTCCCTTTATATTGGGCAGGTTTCTTATGGTGTGCACATGTGCCACAACAGCAGGGTGGACATGTAGGAAAGGGCAACTGTACAGATGCAGGAAATGGGATACAGAGGGCTGCAGGTGGCACATGCTGTGGTGCAGCTGGGGCACAGTGCGGACTAGGCAGTGCGGTGGCACATAGGAATTCTGAAACCGTAGAGCAGCCAGACAGCAACTGATGAGGGCCCAACATGGGCACGAGTGTGTTTCTCATAGTCTCACAGGAGATAGTACCCAGCAGGTACCCCCAAGGGCACAGAACATTGGCAGGCGGTGCGGGGGGGGGGGGGAGCGCGCATGTCCATGTAGGCACCCCTACCCGAGAACCCACACCATAGGCAGCTGCCTACCGGTACACTGGATGGCCTGGGACTGAGCACCACCAGCACCACCGGCATAATGGCATGGCAGCATGGTGGCAGAGGGTGCTGGCAGCGGAGGGGGCAGTGGCATCTGCCCACAGCAGACCATGGCCTAGCCCCGTTTAGGTGGGTGCCATGCACTGCAACAGACAAGGTCTGTCTGATGAACAGTCATGTATCCCCAGGGTATGAACCATCCTTGTGGCAACAGTGTGATGCAGTACACACAGCCAGTGTGTTCATGAGCAGAAGGTCACAAGTTCAAGTCCCAGCTGTGGCTCCTGCCAACCCAGTCCCCACATTTTACCCAGTACTAAGCCATGGTAATAAAGACGGAACCTTTATTGCAGATAAAATAAACATGCCTGAAACGCCAATATTTTACCCTACAGAGCACAGACACCATAAAAATGTGCAATACCTAGAGCAGAGTTTCCCAACAGCAGTCCTGGAGGGCTAAACACCATTCAGGTGTCATGCTTTCTCTAATAAATATGCCTATGCTGCATTTGTATGCGCCTCCCCATGGTATGCAAATGTATCTCATGCATATTCATTAGGGACAGCATGAAAACCCGAACAGGTTTTGGCCCACCAGGACCGGAGTTGGGAACCTCTGCCCTAGAGCAGCAGCCAACAGGAACAGAAACACCCACACCCACAGGCTCCAACATCCAAAGCCTCATGGAGAGTCAGGCTGTTGGGCCCTGCGTGCAGCAGCATCTCCCAATCCTAGCACTTGCATACCTTAGCAATGCCGCCCAAAACCTGGGATACGTTACACATATATCAAAAGGTTGCTATGATTAATGGCAGATAGCAATTCCTAAGTTAAGCACAATTTGCTGATAGAGCTGCATCATAGCAACCTTTCTGATATCTGTGGAGTGTGTTTCAGTTTTGGTTTCTGACAGTGTTTATCACCACGGGGAGTGACCCCAACAGTATTGCGTACCATAGCCATGCCTGCACCGTGCCCAGGACTGGTGTGGTGGCCAGGGCTGCCAACAGCCTCTATATTTGCACAATGCTGTTAAAGGTGTGGGAGTGTGTGTCTGTCTATCCAGTGTGTTGTGGCTGCCTACACCTTACTCAGCCCACATTGCTTGCACTGTTTCCAGTGTTAGCCTGCCAATGTGCATAATGAGGAGCAAGGTACCATGGGTATGGCCTGGGCAGGATGCATCTGCACAGGGCAATGGCTGGGACATTGTAGTGCCCAGCCACCACATGCACGGACAGGGTGGCCACAGCATGTCCTGCTGGGAGGTCACTCTCACCCTGACTGAACAGTGACCACGGCATGGCTAGGTTTCCCCATAGTGCTATACGGTATTTTTCTCAAGTGATATTTATGGGTTCTCTTTTCTGGGGCCCAATCACTGACTTATCTGCTTGGTGTGTGTGTGCTCACATCCCAGTTTTGGGTGCATGCATCTTCTCCAGGAACATGCACTATAGACTAGCTAGCAGACTGTCTGCAGTTAGTATGTGTATGGCTGGAGACTCACTGTGCTTGCTGCTGGAGAATGTCAGATAGTGGTGGGGGGGCAGCTGAACATTTCCAGGCCTACTGTCTGTCTGCCATTGCCTTATTGATGTGTATAGATCTGCATTGACTGCCCTGTAGGGTGTCTGTTCCCCAGCAGGACTGGGGTTGATGGTCCCCTCTACTGCCACCATTGCAGGGATGTAGAATGTGGGCTTGTTGGTGGGAGATCCTGTCCCCCACCCTTAGCCCCAGAGGGTAGGGTGGGTTGGGTGGTGGTACATAATCTGCCTATGGGTCCAAATACCCCCCTTCCCTTCAATCATGTGACCTGGCACCCACCCAGGATATGCACTATTGTAGGTGCATCATAGTCCATAAGGGCTAGACATGACTGAGAAATACAGATGGACACAGATGTATCTGCAGGAACTACCTAATCACACACTGGCACTGATGGGGACCTGCAGCATGGCCTATCTCAACCATGCCAGGTGCTGTGGACCTGGTGCTGGGTGCCCCACCTCGCCCTCAGGGTGAGCACAGGAACCGCACAATGTCACGGTCTGTAGCTACTCCGTGCCAGTAACACACACGGTCAGTTCCCCCTACCAGGCCAAGGTGCTGTGGGGGTGCATACCCCATCTTGTGATCATCTGTAGACTGCTAATCTGCATGTTCAGTGCATCATGGGTACAGGTGGGTTAACCCTATCCTGGTAACCACAGCAGACAGTTTGTGAGGTGACCTGCAGTCCTTCTGTAGCCAGCCAGGGGGTTTGTTTATTTTATTTAATACCGCGCTCTTTAGAATCAGTGTGGTTTTCATGTATACTAACAGGTACTTTTTATTCCCTTGTCCCCAAAGGGCTCACCATCTAAGTGTACCTGAGGCAATGGAGGGTTAAGTGGCTTGCCCAAGGCCACAAGGAGTGGCCATGGGACTAGAGACCCCAGTCTCTCCGGCCTGAAGTTGCTTGTCCCCATGCAGGAATTGAACCCCCAGCCTTCCGGCTTGAGGTAACCTATTCTCCCACTGAGCCACTCCTTCACAGTTTGAGTTGTTTAGCACTACAAGCTGGCGTATTTACAGCTCAATTATCATAGGATTGATTCAGGTCTACAAAACTGTTCTCTTCTGTGCGCTTCATCATTTTCATGATATCTAGAAACTTCTCAGCCCCCTGATGAAGGCGTTGTCGAAACGCGTTGGGGTATATCATTATTAATAAAGCGCATGTGACCACATACCTCTTGCTCTTTGCACCTTAATGCAGAAAAGCCACTGAAATGCTGAAAGGGGGACAGGGAAGCCACTGGAGAAGGTATGGATGCAAGCACAATTGGTAGCTGATGGAGTTGGCTCACCTGATGCCTGGCAATGTGGCAGTATGTGTGATGAGCATGTTTGACCATACAGCAGGCCTATTTTGTTGACTAGGTGAGATAGGCGGCTGCCTAGTGATGATTGTCAGTGTGGGTGTTGGCTGTGTCATGGGTGGGTGGCGGCGGCAGCAGTCAGCAGAGGGGATGCAGCAGCAGGGGGCTCTGTGACAGGCGTGCAGTCCTAGATGCACCTGAAAGCATACATTGTACCATAAGCTACATTATACTGTCTGTGAGGAGTGAACATGTATCCAGATGTACTGTCAGTGTGTGACATGCCATAGGCCAGGACAGTGTCTGGGTGGAGGCAGCATGTGCCTGATGTGGGTAACAAAGGAAGGATTGTCCATGAGTGCTCATGTGGAGCAGTCACAAGAGAGGTGTGCATGATATGGCTGCTGCAAATGACCTCCGAGGGCCATGGTGGGGCAGCTTACTTCAAGTAAGCTGCCCCACCATGAATCTCCCTGATGGTCAAATGGTGGGTGCAGAGTACATCAATTCTTTTCGCAATGGTGTCATTTTTTACACGTCATTGGCGTAACATTTTAAATATTTTTAAGTTTGTCCCCCTTTTATATTCTCTGTACAAATACTGCATGTCACATCGGCAAGTAGAAGGTCGGCCCCAAGAGAGCTATATGGTTTCAGCCCGCTAGACGTGAACATTACAGTACAGCTTAGGCTAATTCACAAATAATACTATTGCTAGTAGAGCTTAGTATAACTGTTTTATAGCCCAGGCTGACCTCTTTGATAATAGAGCTTATTTATTGTCATTATGTACTTATTAACATTAGAATGATAATATTGGAACTTCTGTCTCATTTGTTTCTCTATCCAGTTTAACCTTCCTTGTTCTTCCCCCGCCAACCCCCCCTTTTCATGATATTACAGACAAGTATTGACACTGTCCCCATTGGAGAAAGTTCTAGAAAGCCTTTCTTTACAACTCAGTAAGTCCTCTATGGTTCTCTTTTTTGGTTCTTATTCTCTATGCTGGTGTTATTCTGAGGTATTACACGATTATTATGATATATATTATCTCCTTTCAGTTTGGAGACACAGAGTTGGATTTGTTATGAATGTATGACAAATTTCATTTAACACATTGCATCGCATCCTCTACTTAATTGGAATCTATTACGCACTTGTCATATGGTTTGTTTTACGTTTTAATCCTCCTCATCCTGTTATTTAATTATTTTAAATGTATCTGTTATTATTTATTGAATTGGCACACACATCATTGTCTTTTTATTTGCTTATTTGTTTTTGATTAGTTTTGCTTTTATACTTGGTTTTCATTCTAAGTATTTCCAATGAGTTTTTTCTATTGTAACTTATTTTATGTCGTTCTGTTTTAGAAATGTTTGCCATGTCTTTTAATTGAACATTTTTTAAATTGTACATTTGTCTTTTGAGGTATCCCCTGATGAAGGCACTTGCCAAAATGCAGCCGTGTCAGGGTCACTGTTTTGAATAGTGGCCTTTTCGTCACACCTTACTTCTTCTTGTTTCCGTGGCTATCTGTGAGTGTGTTTGTGTTCCCCTATGGAGTTTAATCTGAAGACATTCCACAATTAAAGTATAAAACATTAGGACAATGCAAAGTAGCAGGAAAACTGCAACTAATAAACCATGAACTGGCCGTTGTCAGTGGGTCAGTCTAAAAGCCAGCCATGGCACATAGGTATTAACACATATATATTTATTGCCACTATGTGTGTAGTCAGTGATGCTGAATATACATATTGGCTGCAACTGCCATTGCCATTGTCCATTTAGTTTAGGCCTGCAGCTATGCAGATAGGTTTCGGTTGCCACCCTCACTCTGCCCTTCACTATGGGGGTCATTCGGAGCCATGAAAAACAGGGATGCATGCCCTGCCTGGACATACATCCCAGCCATTCGTCCGCCTGATGATCCCGCACAAACGCACAGTGGAGTTGTACAGGGAGCCTTTGTGCAGGATTGGCAGGGTTGGGCAGAAGGCGGAGTGAGGGCAGGGAGTAGGCGTGTCAGCATCCCGGACGTACAAGGCCAATTCTGAGGTCGGCCCTGTACGTCTGGGGTATGCCGGTTAGATGAGGGACTTATTCCACCTCAGAGGTGGAATAAGTCCCCCTGGATGCTGCGTTTCGGCAGCAGCCAGCAGAGACATGTGAGATAGGGGTGCAGGAAATCCCCCACAGTCAGACCCTGGCCAAGGGAAGCTGGATCGAGGGTCCGGCTGCGGGGAAAGGAAGATTTTGACGGCAGCCAGCATTAGCAGTTCCTGAATGGAGCCACGGTGCCATGACGATGGGATGCCATGGATCTGCAGCTCCATTCAGGAGCTTGATTGAGCTAGTCGGGTTGTGGCTGGGCATGCAGCCAGTCAGAATCGGGGCCCAGCCTGCACATCCAGGTTCTAGACCCGATTCTGATCCCATGGGAGCCACGGGATCAGAATCAGGTCTAACTTTGCACGGCCCGATTCTGCCCGACCGTACAGGGGCTGCATAGCCTGAATGGAATAGGCCTCCACACGAATAGTGTGGGGAGGTGTGATGAATTTTTACCGCAGCACTTTATATAAGCCTAAAGGCACATTTTGTAAAGGCTGTTTATGTGGTGGAAGGGCCGTGGAAATGAATAAAACTGCATATCTATGTGAATTTTAGAAGAGAGGGTGTGCATATCTGAGGGCTACGTAAAATCAATATATGGTATGGTTTATCTTTATTTGATATACTGCCTTCAAAACAATTATTAAAGAGGTTTACAATTAAATCAACATACATAAAATGAAAGGAACTCCATTTTATTGACAGGAAAGAGAATATAGAAAAATAATAGCAATAGACACAGTCTGCTATCCTCCCGCCTTGCCCACTACTAATCATTGAATGACAACTGAAATAGGTGGGTCTTTAATCCAGCTTCACGTTTTTGGAAAGAAAGCTCTAAACATAAGTGAGGAGGAGAGATCATTTCAGAGGCTGGGGGCTGCAAAAAAGAATGCTGAGTGTCAAATACTCTCTAATCTAGCTTGGGACACAGCAGGAAGAAACAGATGGTTATTCTCAGAGCAGTTACTCCAAATGGGTTAGTTTTGCACATACCATGTCAGTCATGAACCTCACTTCTAAGCCACAATATGTGGAGGATGATCTCAGTCTCTCAAATTTACTGCTAATGCTCAGCATAGCACTTGCATCGTGCCAAAGAGAGAATCCTCCTGGAATTTGTAAGATATAACATGTAAGGGTAGTTTGTCAAGATGTGCTTGGAAATTCTTTATCAAGCCTGTGATTTCCAATATGACCGCAAATATTTCTATATCTTTCTGCCAAATTTTCTTGGTCTCTGACTGCATTTCTTGGTGCTTCAGGATCTTTGCGATTCACAGAATAATCACTGGAACTGACACCTCTATTATCAATGCCATTCTGGTGGTTTTCTCCTTTACCACTAAGTCAGGTTTCCCCACATCCCCTTTCTTATCCATTGGAATGGGAATCTCCTAAGTGACCATAATTTCTTCATTCTCTGTAATTCTCGTAGGATCATGATCCCAGTGCTTTTCTGTGACAGTGATGTTATAGTGTTTAAAGAGTTTCCAATGGATAAGGTGTGCTACTTTGTTGTGCCTGTCTATATAGAAATTTTCTGCCATCAGAACTTTGCAGCCAGCTATGAGGTGAGTCACTATTTCTAGGTCTTTATTACAGAATCAACAAATGTCTGGTTTGCCAGTTTGTTCAAGTAATCCACTGTCCTGGGCAATCTCTCATCCTTCGGTTTCAGTTCACTTTTCCTTAACTGTTCATGTGTCCGTTCTTGATCAACAAAGGGTTCCTGGAGTAACACTTTGCATTTTCCATGGTATTTGTGCATTTGCCTCTTGTTTTCCTCATTTGCTGATCTAATTCTTTTAAGAGCTTTTTCTCTTGTTTTGCAAATTTTGTTGCTTCCTTTCCTGTGTGTGCTTGTGGATGCTCACTCATTCCTTCTAGTCTTCGGAACGCTTGTCCAAGTTTGTCAATGGAGACAGATTCTGGATGTTTACTTTCACATTTCTGCACTTTTTGCATATTTGGATCCAATAATGCTGTTAGGTGATCCTGGAGACCTAGGTTAGAAGCTCAGTAGGTATAATCAATCTCTGTGAGACCTAGCCCTCCTTCAGCTCTAGAAATGTACAGTTTTGGCATACACTGATTCTTGTAAATTACCTCATGGCTACCATGGAGAGACTGTAATGCTCTGACAGGGATATGAAAGGAAATAAGCTTATGTGCAAGGATTAGTAGCTTGTACTGGATCCAGTAGTAAATGAGGAGGCAGTGTTCCTGTAAAAGAAAGTATGCCATGTGATCAAATTTTCGAGCACAACTGAGAAACTCTGATCACAGAGTTATGAATAGTTTGTAATCATTTAAGCAGAGATGATGGAATGACAGTATAAACAGCATTGTGATGATCAAGGCAAGAGACATTAAAACTAAGGGGTATGTTTACTAAACGGCGCTAACAGCGCAGCTGTGACATTATCGCGCAATATGTGATGTTAACGCATGATAATGGCGCTTTATCATGCGACAACGTCACGTATCGTGCAATAATGTCTGTTGCAGCATTAAGGTGCGCAGAGGGTGGAGTAAGGCTCCCCAAAGGGTGGAGTAAGGCTCCCAGGGGCGGAGATGAGGGGTCAATGGGCGGAGACAAGGTAGGGAGAGGCCCCATGCACACTAACGCCGTGAAATGAAGGTCTGAAAATTAGCGCCAGTGAAAACCTCGCGCTAGAGGCACATTTGCAGGAGAGAGAAACCATTTCAGTCAGCAATGTACAGCAAAGCCAGGGAAAACCAGAAAAGTGATAGTAGTGATACATGTGCAGGAACCAAAAAGGCAAATAAACATATTAAATGACAAGAACCACATTTGAAATCCCCATAACCAAGCTGGCCAACAGTGCTACTAATGATAAACATAAAGCAACACTACTGACAAAGCGTAAAAAAGAAGATATCATGTTTGGAAGGGGCTATGCTCTTTCCCCCTACAAAGTGAATGATCCCACAGTGAAATAGCGGAGATCAGGGTTTTGTCGTTTATATTGGGCAGGTTTCTTATGCTGTGGTCCAGCTGGGGCACAGTGTGGACTAGGCAGAAGCTTAGGTGGCACATAGGAATGCCGAAACTGTAAAGCAGCAAGACAGCAACTGACGAGGGTCCAACATGGGCACGAGAGTGTGTCCCACAGTCTCACAGGGGATATTACCCAACAGGTACCCCCAAGGGCACATAACATTGGCAGGTGGTGCCGGGGGGAAGTGTGCATGTCCATGTAGGCACCCCTACCCGAGAACACACACCACAGGCAGCTGCCTACCGGCACACTGGATGGCCCGGGACTGCGCACCACCAGCACCACTGGCATAAGGGCATGTCAGCATGGTGGCGGAGGGTTGCTGGTGGTGCAGGGAGCAGTGGCATCTGCCCACAGCAGACCAAGGCCAAACCCTGTTTAGGTGAGTGCTGTGCGGTGCAACAGACAAGGTCTGTCTAACAAACAGTAATGGTAGCCCCAGGGAATGATCTGCCTCTGTGGCAACAGTTTGGTGTAGTACACACAGCCAGTGTGTTCAGGGGCAGAAAGTCACAGGTTCAAGTCCCAGCTGTGGCTCCTGCAAACCATGTCCCTATATTTTACCCAGTACTAAACCGTGGTAATAAAGACAGAACTGTTATTGCGGATTAAATAAACAAGCCATAAACGCCTATATTTTACACTACAGAGCACAGACACCATAAACATGTGCAATCCCTAGAGCAGAGTTTCCCAACTGCAGTCCTGGAGGGCCAAACACTATTCAGGTTTCATGCTGTCCCTAATAAATATGCGTGTGCTGCATTAGTATGCGCTGCCCCCATTGTATGCAAATGTATCTCATGCATATTCATTAGGGACAGCATGAAAACCCTGAACAGTGTTTGGCCCACCAGGACCGGAGTTGGGAACCTCTGCCCTAGAGCAACGGCCAACAGGGGCATAAACACCCACACCCACAGGCTCCACTATCCAAAGCCTCATGGAGAGTCAGGCTGTTGGGCCCTGCGCGCAGCAGCATCTCCCAATACTAGCACTTGCATACCTTAGCAATGCCGCCCTAAACTTGGGAATACGTTACACATATATCAAATGTTTGCTATGATTAATGGCAGATAACAATTCCTAAATTAAGCACAATTTGCTGATAGAGCTGCATCATAGCAACCTTTCTGATATCAGTGGAGTGTGTTTCAGTTTTGGTTTCTGACAGTGTTTACCACCCCAGGAGTGACCCCAACAGCATTGCATACCATAGCCATGCCTGCACTGTGCCCAGGAGTGGTGTGGTGGCCAGGGCTACCAAAAGCCTCTATATTTGCACAATGCTGGCATAGGTGTGGGAGTGTGTGTCTGTCTATCCAGTGTGTTGTGGCTGCCTACACCTTACTCAGCCCACACTGCTTGCACTGTTTCCAGTGTTAGCCTGCCAATGTGCATAATGAGGAGCAAGGTGCTGTGGGTATGGCCCGGAGAGGGTGGCCTGGGCAGGATGCATCTGCACAGGGCATAGGGCAATGGCTGGGACATTGTAGTGCCTGGCCACCACCTGCACGGACAGGGTGTCCACAGCATGTCCTGCTGGGAGGTCACTCTCACTCTGAGCAGTGACCACGGCATGGCTAGGTTCCCCCATAATGCTATATAGTATTTCTCTCAAGTGATATTTATGGGTTCCCTTTCTGGGGCCCAATCACTGACTTATCTGCTTGGTGTGTGTGTGCGTGTGTGTGTGCGTGTGCGTGTGCGCGTGCTCACATCCCAGTTTTGGGTGCATGCATCTTCTCCAGGAACATGCACTATGGACTAGCTAGCAGACTGTCTGCAGTTAATATGTGTATGGCTGGAACACCTTGCAGAGTGCAGCGGCTGGAGACTCACTGTGCTTGCTGCTGGAGAATGTCAGATAGTGGTGGGGAGGCAGCTGAGCATTTCCAGGCCGTCTGTCTGTCTGCCATTGCCTTATGGATGTGGATAGACCTGCAATGACTGCCCCGTAGGGTGCCTGTTCCCCAGCAGGACTGGGGTTGATGGTCTTTACTGCCACCATTGCAGGGATGTAGAATGTGGATCTGTTGGTGGGAGATCCTGTCCCCCACCCTGAGCCCCAGAAGACGGGTTGGATGGTGCTACATAATCCGCCTATGGGTCTAAACACCCCCCCTTCACTTAAATCATGCGACCATGGCACCCACAGAGGATATGCACTATTCTGGGTACATCATAGTCCACAAGGGCTAGATGTGACTGGGAAGTACAGATGGACACAGGTGTATTCTAGGCGTGTCTACAAGGCCTACCTATCACACACTGGCACTGATGGCAACCTGCAGCATAGCCTATCTCAGCTAAGCTGCGGACCTGGTGCTGGGTGCCCCACCTCGCCCTCAGGGTGAACACAGTACCCGCACACTGTGACGGTCTGTAGCTACTCTGTGCCAGTTACACACACGGTCAGTTCCCCCTTACCAGGCCGAGGTGCTGTGGGGGTACATACCCCATCTTGTGATCATCTGTAGACTGCTGATCTGCATGTGCAGTGCATCATGGGTACGGGTGGGTTAACCCTATCCTGGTAACCACAGCAGACAGTTTGTGCGGTGACCTGCAGTCCTTCTGTACCCAGCCAGGGGTTTGTTAGCAGCTATAGAGCTGTAGCCCACTGGTTATTTCACTGACTGTAGAGGCAGAGGTCATGGGTTTGATCCCACAGTGGTGTTATTTGATAGGGCTGTCTGAGGCATCTCCTTTTTTAATTTAAATTGGTGCTGCCAGCAAAAACACCCTCACAGTGCTGTAACCTTAAGGTGCCTCATAAGGCGCCCTATAAAGCGCCTTATAAGGCGCCCTATAGGGAACATTATAAGGTGCCTTGGTGGACAGTGCACTTTATAATGTGCCCTCTGGAGTGCCTTATAGGGCACCTTATGTGGCACCTTAGGTTACGGCACTGTGAGGGTGTGTTTGCTGGCAGCACTAATTTACATTAAAAAAGAAAATGCCACAGACAGCACTGATTTAAAGTAAAAGGTAATGCCTCAGACAGCCTTACTCATTAAGCCCACTGAGGGATCAAATTCATGACCCCTGTTTTATCAGTCAATGTATTAACCATTGTGCTACACCTCTGTTGCTGTGCTTGCAGGTCAGCGTGCCTAATTATGGCTAACGCGCGTTAACGTGCCACCGCTCCCTCTATCGCGCAATAACGGACTTTATCGCGCGATAACCCGAAATGCTACCTTAAGACCGGAATGCCCACTACCTTATATGGCATTCATCACAATAAGACTGCAACTAACGCAGGTAACATTAAGACGGTTTAGTAAACATACCCCTTAGTTTGCCTGTAAAGTCAGCGAGAAATGCCAGATCACATTGCCACTCCTCATCTTCCAACTCTGCTTGGTCATCTCCCCTCTTCTTCAAAAAACTTCTTATTTCATTCAGCAAATCACGAAATCTTTGCAGAAATTTGTGCCTACTTAGCCACCTTACATCTGTGTGCAAAATGATTTCCGCTGCCCCTTCATCAAGAGTAAGATTGAAAAGCCATCTTTGAAGTGATCTTCCACAAACTGAATTTATAATTTTGAAAGTGATGTCCATGACAGTCTTTGTATTGAGTCTCTTGCTTGCCAAAACTTGCTGGTGAATGATGCAGTGGTAAGAAAGTAAATCTGGGAAGTCATCATGCTGTCTACAGAGGGCTATGAAACCATTAACCTCACCTGTCATTGCTCTTGCTCCATCAGTAGTGATGGAAACAAGTCTATGCAATGGAAGATTACACTTTGTCACAAAAGAATGGAAAGAACTGAATATTTCCTGACCGGTAGTTCTCCCTTTTAACTAAATCATTCCAAGTAGTTCTTCTTTAACATTGAAGTCTTCAAAAACCATCCAGATAAAGACTAGTAACTGGGCTATGTCTCTTATGTCTGTAGATTCATCCAGCTGGAGTGAGAAAGCAACACAATTTGAAACATCCTCCAACAATTGTTCAGTTGTGTCTCCACACATCTTTTCTATTCACCGCACGACGGTGTTTCTTAACAATTGTACATCTTGAATAGCAGCTATGATCTCTTTCTTATTTTTAAATCCTTCAAAAAGATTGTCAGCTGCTTCAAGAAAACAATCTTTTACAAATTCCCCTTCAGTGAAAGGTTTGCATTTCTTTGCGATCAGGTTGTTGACCTTGAAGGATGCTATGGTTGTATTGACTGAATGTGACCTTGGCTTCGCCATCAACTGTTGCTGAGTAGCCAATTTTGATTTAAGTTCTTTGAGTTTCAGTTTACGAATTTCACTTTTGGGTGGAAAATCAGCATCAAACCTATTGCTATGAAGAGCCTTATAATGATGTTCCAGATTACCTTTTTTGGGCAAGGATACTGGGGCATTACAAGTTAGACAACAACACTTGTCTTTCACCATGATGAAGAAGTAATCCATTTCCCATTCATCATGAAAGTGGTAGGTTTTGCTCTTCTTTGGAACACTCATCTTCGTTATACTGGGGTGGCTGGATGTAAGAAGGCCAAATCTGCTAAGTTAGTATAAACACTGGCTGAATCTGGTCCAAAACTGCCACTGTCCCAAAGTATTAAAGATCAACAGGAACTGAAGACCTCTGGATGATGTGTAATACAAGGACTGGAGATGCCAAAACCACAGATGCAGTTCTAAAAGTAAAAATAAGAATTCATCATACTGGCACCAATAAACAAATACCACAAAACAATCATCAAAAAAACTCAAACACCTGTCCAGCAAACCAGATAAAATCAAATACTGCCAAACAAGTTCAAATACCACCACACGCGATTTAATAAATTCTGCACACAGTGTAAAATCAATGCAAAGGCAAGGCAAAATAAAATTGCAGAGGCAAGCAAAAGTCACAGTGGTTTGAACCAATTCAAAGGCAAGGCATAGGCAAGTTAGAACAAAATTGGAAAAGCCTGCCAAAATCACCAAATTCTTGACACTTTGTTGTGTCTGCCCGAAAATGTTTAATGAAAGCGAACTATAAAGCGACCAACGACCAGCACACGACACCACTGATATGGTAAGTGTATTCAGGTAAAGCCCGGGTGAATGGATATCGCCCGGTATATAACACACTTCTAAGGGGTGTTGGGACGGGGGCAGGAATGGGTGATTCTGAGAGGCAGGAGACCAGGTATGATTTTTATTTTTTTTATTTATTTATTTTTAACATATATTTATAACCCGCAACTTCCAGGGTTCAGTTGCGGTTCACAATAAAACAACAATCCACAAAGCAGACGCTTAGTTTTACATCGAACATTTTATAACATTGAACATTTTGTAACAATAAAAGTAAAGGTTAACAGTATGAACTAATGCATAATAGCAAAACTGACTTGTAAACTATGTACAATAAACTATATACAAATACATGTTGTGGGTCCTCTGGAATTGAATCATAGTGTTTTTATAATAGTGTATTGTCTGTTAAATTGTTGGATATAGTATTCCTCAGTCATGATTTTTAGCCTTTATCTGAGTGTATCGAGGGGTTATCTATGTTGCCGTAGTGCATGGAGAATAAGTAGGTTTTTCGTTTTTTACGGAGTTCCATAATTTCAGTTATAGTTCGTAGGTCCTCCGGAAGGGAATTCCAAATAGATGGGGCGGCATGAGAAAAAGCTCTTTTGTTAGTTAATTTATTTGCTTTTATAAAATCCTTAGGAGTATTTAGTTTATTTGAGTATCCTTTTCTGTGCACGGTTTTTTGCGATTCCATGCTAATTAGTGTGCTAACCATGATGCCGGGCCTGTGGCATCTCGTCACGGGGCGTGGGCAGCAGCCCCCTGGGGTACCCACAAACTATTGGCACAAAAACAACAAGCGCCCCAATACACCCATAGGCAAGATTCCCGCAGGCAGGGAAAAAAGACAAGCAAAGGATCAGCAGCGTCGGCAAGCCTTCGGCAGACGACAAGCCGGCACAAGCTCTCTCCTAGCGACGGGGCGAGCTGCTGGAGAGATGGAGCCAAGTGGGGCTGGTGATCTACCTCTGACCCCTCCGCAATCTACAGGTAGATCGCAACCTGCCCTAGAGAACAGCCGTAATTTGGGGGGGTAGTCACCCCCCAAATGTTGCAGGCACTAATGATGATCTTGTACCCTGCCCCCACTATCAGTATGACTTTCTTACCCTTTGTACACCCAAAGATAAAGGCAAACTACATTGATGCTCTGGAGTAAGTCTAGCCATGGATGTCTCCAAAGGTGCTTTGCTACATGCAGGGCAGATCTACAACCTGGAACACACGTGCATCTTTTTTGGCACACTCCCGGCACTTGGACATTATGATGCTAGACATATGGGGCCTGCTATTCGAAAGGCATTTACATAGTTTACAACCCAGTAAACCATGTAAATGCCTTAAACGGGGATATTCAATGGCTCCTATATGGTTAGTGCCATTGAATATTCCCATCTATATCCCCCTACGCATCACGATGCTTTCTGGTTAGCATTGGGGCATGTTGGGGGTGTTCTGGGGTGGAGCGGAGGCAGAGATTTTTGCTGGCCTAATTTTACCCACAGATGCTAACCAGATAGCGGTTCAATATCGCCGCTACCTGGTTAGGCTCTGCGAAGGTGTCTGCTTTGCACTAAACCCGAATATTCAATGCTGTCGCTGCAGCATTGAATATCCAGGGTTAAGGGTAAGCAGGCAGGGCTATGCGCCATAGCGGCGCATCGCCTGCCCAGTTGAATATCGGGCTCATGTATCTTTGGAGCTTTCCACATCTGAATGAGCATTGTCAGACTTGGAAATCTCAAACAGGGCTTATGAAATGACCCCCCCCCCCCTCCCTTAGCATCCTGCTAAAATTTACCTCCTGCATGAATAGTGGATAGATGACAAATAAAGGCTGCATAGCAGTATACACAGGGCCTATGAAGAGTATTTAGGAGCTGTATGAAGGTGGCATACTATAGGGCGGTGGTTCTCAACCCAGTCCTCTTCTCCATACAAATCTCATGCATATTCATTGCAGATAACTTGAAAACCCAACTGGCTAAGCTCAGAATCTCTGCTGTTGGTGAAAGCAGCTAAAGGAATATCGTTGCTAAACTTTGCACATTTTGCTCTTATTTCTGAGGAGTAGACTCCAGAAAGCCATCCTTGACTGGCAGCATGCCAGGAAAATCTGCTGAAGAAAATATACTTGCTAGCAGCTGTTGGTGGAAGATAATTCTGTTTATCTTCTGAGACCCTCCAAACTGGGAAAGCTGCCTATTGAGATGAATCAATCAGAACAGATTTTACACACTGCAACAAGAAGAGGAAGGCTTTCTCTGCCTCTCTCAAACATTCTGTAAAATGTTTATTCTTTGTAAGGTTCAGATTTTTTTAAAGACATCATAGAGGTGTTACAAAATCAACCATATTTGGCTTGTTTTTGTAGAAGTGAAAATTATTTTAGCTGGTTAAATGTGCAAGCATGAAAGGCTACAATAAACCATCCAGCAGTACAAGTCAACAAAAGATAAAATGTTTCACTTCTGCAGCAAGTTCAAAAATGTGCATGTTAACAGCTGTTATATATTTCAGAAGAGTTACACAATAAATTGTGTAGACCAGATGCCCCTTGTGTACACTCCCTGAAGAAAAGAGAATAATGGGGGCCAACATTCTGCAGAAGGAAATCCAATTAATTCTAGGAGGATTTTATTTATTTGTTTAGACAGTTTTGATACCACCTTATCCTTCAATCAAAGTGATCACAACACAATTGGGGGATGCATTTAACACAAGGGGATATGAGACACATGCACTAATACTTACAGGGAACATGGGCTTGCCCAAGGCTGTGAGGATCACCTATGGGACTAGAAACCCCTGTCCTTCTGGCCCAAGGTTGCTATCCTCTAGTAGGATTTGAACTTCTGACCTTCTGGCCTAAGGTACCTTGCCCCAACCACTAGGCCACTCCTCTACTCCACTAATGTGCCAGCTTAAGTTGGACTGGTCTGGAAAAAGTGATTTATGCACTTTTGCTCATCTGAAAAAAGTTAGCCAGATAGTGCGGAATATTAGCATTGTCCATTTATTTTTTGGCTCTGCCACTGCCACACCAATTGCCCCTCCCAGACCTAAGTAGATAAATTTTAACCAGACAACAGAGCATTTCTCACTCCCCCCAAACTTAAGAGGTTTCAGGGTGAAACCCATTCAGTTGGGTTTCAGGATATCCACAATGAATAGTCATGAGATTTGCATGGCGTGGAGGACTGGATTGAGAACCACTGCTCTGGAGTGTTGTGGTATGAGTGTGGCACATCTATCCCACTTCCAGCCCCAAAATTTCAGCAGCAAACGACTAATGTGTTAATCCTAAAGTTAGCTGCATAAATTATTCTGAATATGTCGGCATTATGACATGAGTGTTCTCAGCATGATCTGTGGAGCCAGTGAAGTATACATAGGGCTTCTGATTTTCACTTATAACCAGAAAACCCCAATAAAAGATCCCAGTGGAAAAATTGGGGTTTCCGGTTATAACCAAAAAGTTCTGAAGATTGTCCTTCCCCCATGGAGATCCGATGAAGTCATCTGGCAGCTACAGTTGTGCCCAGATGATGTTATCTGTGTGGGTCTATGTCAGTGGTTCTCAACCCAGTCCTCAGGGATCCCCAGGCCAGTCAGGATTTCAGGATATCCACAATGAATATGCATGAGATAGAACTGCAAGCACTGGCCTGGGTTGAGAACCACTGGTCTGTGTCCTTCTGCAGTGGCGGGAGCTTGTGTCTTTGATCTCACCGCTCTCTGTTCTCTTTGCTGGTTGCTCAAGGGAATACATTCTCTGCTCCGCTGGGCGCGAAGAACACAAGCAGCGTCTCCTTCCTCCACCACTGATCTCCCCAATCAGAGCATGAGCAGGGGAGCAGGAAAGCAAACTTCTCCCCTACTCCTGAGCTCAGGCCTAACCAGAGGCCCAGGATCATCCACAAAAGAACTCTGTTCCGCCAGGTGCGAAGAACACCAGCATCAGTTACTTCCTCCACTACCGAGCTCCTCGATCGGAGAGTGAGCAGTGGAGCGGGAAAGCAAACTCCTCCCCCACTCCTGAGTTCAGGCCCAATCGGAGACTCAGGATCGCCCAAAAAAGAACTCTGCTCTGCCGGGTGCACCTGCGCCTGGTGGGCCTGCACCTAGCAGGCCCGCGCCTGAGGGCCTTGCCTTTGGCGTGACCCTTAGGCGAGCAATGAGGTGAGAATACCCTCCAACACTGAATCAAAGACCCAGACATAGGAACGCCACTCCACAACGCGACAACGCCTGTAACAAATCACCACCAGGAAGAAAAGAACACTACTGCCACCCGGAGACAAGTCCAAGGACTGAGATCAGACACCTGGAGTAGAGCATTAGCTCTACCTGATCCCAGCTCTACTGCCATTCCCTGGAATTCACCAGATGCTCCAGCTTCCCGGCCCGATAGCTGCAGCGAAGGAGGAGGCAGGAACATCCATCTCACTCTGCCCCCCTCGCTAAACAGCTTTCGGGAGGCAAGCAGATCTGCTTAAAAGGAACCACTCCTAGGTGCATCTGCAACTGGCCGGCCCGTGCCTGAGGGCCCTTTTGCTGGCGGGAAAAACATCAACTGCTGATACCAGACCTTGAGAGTCCTCCAGCTTGCCAAGCTAAAAAGGGAGAGCACCCTTCTGCTCCACCTCCATAAGTTATTCACAAAATTAGTATAATATATCATCTATAAACACATCTCTGTACTAGATTGTCATCAAATTCAGTTGACTCATCAATGTATAATTGATATACTACTTGTCTCTGGTTACTGCTCGTATTGATATAACTAAGCAACGCATTTATACTACTGGCAACATTGTTACACTGTCACATGGTAATGCCACACAACCTAATGTGATTTCACCTGAGCTCTCTCTTCTACTCAGCCCACCTACTTACTTGCTGGTAACATTGTTACATAGTAATTCAATATAATTTAATGAGACCTTACCTAAGCTGTCCTTTACAATTCAACCCATCTACTTACTTACCTCCCCCCAATCCAACACTGAATAAGGATAGCATATACTAAGCTCAGCACAAACTGAGAACAGTACCACTCTTAACGCAACATAACCATAATACAACCCCAGCTTAACTCCACTGTCACACAAAAGACACTACCTGATAAAAATGAAGTATATCACCATCACCGCTTATACCCTACTGTTCTTGCTTTTGTCAAGCACATACACAAACTCCTACATACACACTGATGCAAACCTACCCCTCACCATACCCATCATTACATCCCACACCAGATATGAAACCAACCAGCACTACCGAAACTCACACTACTCAGGTAAACTTAAGACGCATAATAGACTAATCCATATTCACCCTTTAATGATCACACAAACTCACCAAATACTAGACACACCCATCCCTACAAAATTCATACTGATTAACGCTAGATCCATAAGGCATAAGATCCTTATTATTATAGACCTGATCAAAGATGACCGTCCAGATTTCCTCTGTGTAACTGAAACTTGGCTGTCAGAATCAGATATCATACTCCTAAACCAACTAAAAATAGATGGCTACGATCTAGCCAATTGCCCTAGAGACAAGAAACAAGGAGGGGGAGTTCTCATAATTAGCAAAAAAGAACACAAAGCTATCCCAAGCATATGCACCAACATAGAAGGAATAGACATACTTAAAATAGAAAATAAAAGCATAGCCATATGCCTGATCTATAGATCCCCCTCACCCAACCATGAAAACCTTACAGCTATCCTTGAATCTGCATGCACTTCCCCACTAAGAAAGCCATAAATCATATTAGGAGATTTCAACTTACACTCAACAACCAACAAGCAATGACATTTATGGACACCATGGACGACATGGGCCACAATCAGATAATAAACATGCCCACCTACATAAAGAGAAACATCCTAGACCTTGCCTTCCTCCCAAGATCAACCACAAACCTCCACTCCTATTCCCAACCAAAACAAGTCCCCTGGTCTGATCACTATATCATTGATTTCACCATATACTCACACCGCCCAACACCGATGACAAATACAAAACCACAAAAACATAAATTCAAACACTTTAACAAGGAAAACTTTCTAAATGAAATTCTACCAAACCTAAATACACCACTAACAAACTTAAATAACATCCTAGATAATTGGAACACTACTATACAAAAAGCAGCCATCCCGATTCCCAAACCTGCAAAGTCTTCCCGCAGAACATCAGAAAAATGGTTCATACAAGATCTTTCAAAACTGAAAAAGCAATTAAGAAAGCATGAATATAGCTGGAGACACAACAAAACCTAGAAAACAAACAAATATATATGTCAACACTAACTACCTACAAGGAAGCAATCAACAAAGCAAAAAAAGTTCAACATACCAAAATACTAACTAAATCCCTCAACCGTCCACGTGAACTATTCAAGATTGTTAAATCTCTAACCAACATCACCCAGAATGACTCAAATGCCATTAACATAAACACCCAAGCCCTAACAAACTACTATCAAGGCAACCTGAAAAAGAGAGACACTATTCATCCACCCCCACAATTTTGTCCCACCATAAATAACACCCTAGATACGTTCACCCCCATAGACCAAAAATAACTACTAAATACCATAACCAAAATTAACACCACCACATCACAGCTGGACCCTTGTCCAGTAGCCTGGATAAAAGCAGTGAAATCTGAACTAGTCCCCCATCTACTCCAAATAACTAACCAATTCCTACTCCTAGGAGACATGCCGAACAAACTTAAACATTCCATGATTCGTCCTATACTAAAAAATAAGTCTCTTGATAGACAAGACCCCAAATCCTATAGACCCATAGCAAGTATACCATTTGTAGCTAAAATAGTTGAGAAAGTAGCCCAAACTCAGCTTCAAGACTTTATAGATCTAAGCGCACCTCTAGATGAACAACAGTTCAAATTCCGACTGTACCATGGTGTAGAATCCTTGTTACTAGTTCTCTTCGACACCCTTATACGTGGCATGGAGAATATAAAGCAAACATTCATCCTCATTTTTATTGACATAACTGCTGCATTTGATAGCGTCGACCATAACTTGCTGCTCGCAAATTGGAGTCAAAGGAGCAACCTACAAATGGTTTAAATCATACATCTTAGACCATACCCAACAGGTTCAAATAGGCCAAGAAACCTCCACCACTTTCAAACAGGGACAAGGAATACCCCAGGGATCTGCCCTCTCAGCCCTTTTATTTAACCTCTTCTTATGACCAATATGTAATATATTCAAAAAATTCAAAGTGAATTACCATATCTATGCGGACGACATCATGCTGTACCTCCCTATAGATAGCCTAAACACAGCTCAACAGGTAATAGCATCTTGTCTCACTGAAGCCCAAGCCTGGCTGGCCTCAAACAACCTATATATTAACTTTAACAAAACCGAAGTACTATAATATGTCAAGGAATTTAAACACCCCCCCCTTCCCCACCAACACTCAAAATAAATAATGCAAGTCTCCCAGTTAAAAATGAAGTAAGATATCTTGGCATTGTACTAGATCAATCTCTCACCTTATCTCCACACAAAAAACAGATGACTAGAACAGTATACTTTAAACTAAGAACCTTACAGCACCTCCACCCCCTACTTAATATGCAAGATTTCAGATCAGTTGTACAAGCCTTAGTCACCCCGCACTTTAATTTTTGCAATAGCTTTCTTCATGGATTACCCATAAAATACCTGAAACAGCTCCAAATTGCACAGAATGTAACGGCCAGAATCATTTGCAAAGCCCACCTTACTGACCACATAACACCCTTGCTATATAACTTACACTGGCTGCCAATATCAAGCAGAATCAAGTATAAAATATTGATGACCACTTTCAAAACTGTCAACGACATTGCCCCATCATACCTATCAACATTAATTAAACGTTCACCTACAACACGATCTAGAAGGGAACACACACAGAACACACTACTAGTGCCCCCTACCTTCCGTAAAACAAAATAAGTCACAAGCAATCGAGCCTACCATGCTATGGAATGGCCTACCAAACTCATTACGTGCCATTAAAGACTTTAAAAATTTCAGGAAAGAATTGAAAACCCTACTGTTCTCTCAACACTATGGAGAAAACAATACAATCAACGCCCCAAAATAACTGTCACACCTCCCCCCTCCCCCCTCATCTCTTCATTCGCTATCATAACAATGAGGATTGTGCTGTACCTTACATGTAAATAGCTTATTGTATGTAGTTGGTTACCTGTTAACCTGTTATCTATTAATGCTTAAATTGTAACCCTGTTCAATGTAATGAAGTTGTTAATTGTGAACCGCTCCTGATCTCAGGAAGGGGCAGTATAGAAGAAACCCGAAAATAGATAAAATAAATAAAAAATAAATTTCAGATCCTTCTGTAGTGCTGGTGACAAAGCACAGAGTAATGGGAGAAAAGCACAAGCTCCCGCTGCTCTGTGTCTGGGAGAAGGAGGTACTGATGCTTTTTCTGCGACTGAGAAAAGGGGATGACTGATGCTGGTTTGGGGGCTGGAAGAAGGGGCAAGGGCTAATGCTGGTGCTAGAAAAAGGAAGGGCTGATGTTCTTGCTGATGCCGGAGTTGGGATAGGAGGGGCTGGTGTGGGAAAACTGCATTTTGGATCACCGAATGCAATCCACCTAAAAAGCCACTAAAAAGATTTTCACAACATGAATACACCAATAAACTCCTATTTTTTCTGACCCTGGGCTGCACCTAATTGCCTCAAAAATAAACCTCTAAGGACTTGATATTGATTTGGGCAGGCTATAAGCCTCTACGGCACATAGCCCTGCCCACCGACCCTTAACCTCGGATATTCCATCCTGGAGTCATATAAGACCCTGGCATTGAATATCCTGGGATCACTGCAAAAGACGGAGGTTGCAGTAGCTAACTGGGTAGCAACGATACTGCATGCTGCCTAGTTAGCTCCTGCACCTTAAAGATAGGCAAGGGTTTTCCTCACCTATCTTTAAGGCACAGATCACTAATTGGGCAGCATGCAATATCTCTGCTGCCCGGTTAGCACTTGTCGCCACCTCTGCTCTGCCCGGAAATGCCCCAAACATGCCCCGATGCTAACTGGGTGCATAGGGGAGTTCGGAGGGGATGTCCAACAGCACTACCTGTGTAAGTGCCATTGAATATCCCATTAAGGCATCTACATGGTTTACCGGGCTGTAAACCATGTAAATGCCTTTAGAATATTGGGTCCTAAAAGTCCAAATACTAAGGGAGTCATTCCGATCCTCTTTTAGCGGGTCTGGACATCCGATCTGGATGTCCAGACCCGCTAAATGCCCAAATTGCACTGGCGGGAACAGAGATCCCCATACATATAGCCAACTTGTGTGGGGAGCTCTGTTCGTGGGTGGGAAGGGGTGTTCTCGGGGAGAAGCAAGGACGGGGAGTGGGCGGCGCCATGACCCGAGATATACAGGGCCGATTCCGAAGATAGCCCTGTATGTCCAGGGTTGGCTATTTAAACATGGGATTCCGGAGCCGGGCCCAGAAACCAAGGTGAGGGAGTTCAGGGGGTTCCTCTCAGCCTGACCATGGCCATAAAAGTCCTAATCAGGGGTCAGGCTGTGGGGAAAGAAGATTCAACCAGTGATTGCGGCTCCTGCATGGAGCCACAGTTGCATGGCAACAGGACGCCATGCCACTGCCGCTCTATGCAGAAGCCTGGCTGAGCTAGCCAGGTAGTTGGCCGGACATCTGGGGTGCCTGAATTGGGGCACGTCCCAGATGTGCAGCTACTATGCCACAATTCTGTTCCCACAGGGACATGTGGCCCCGGGAGCAGAATTGGGTGCATCTCCAGGCCGTCTGGACGTCTGCAGGTCTGAATGGCCTGGAAAACCACAACTTGGAATTGGCCTCTAAATATCTAGGATCAGAGACCCCACATATATGCTTATGTTTTTTCTTCATTCATTTGCTAATTAATTTCCAAAACAAAAGACAAAAGAAACATTTTTCAATTGTAAGTTAGAACAATAGATTCAGATTCAGGACTTTAGATATATATTTTTTTAATTTAATATTGATTGAATTTTCAAATATATCACAAGTTAATACACTTGCAACGGTAAAGGGGGACACTTCAGAAATAACAATAAAGTTAAAAGTAGCAAGCAAAGAATATCAAAAAGTAAACCCCAGCCCTAGCCCACCATCAATAAGAGAATTCCAAAGGAAAAAAATTCAGTAACAAACAAATTAAGGAACTATGGTGACATCAGCAGACAGATACCTACAATATACACATCAAAAGAAACCTGCTTACTCACCCCCTCCTGAACCCTTGGGGGTATGTTTACTAAACCGTATTAATGTAGCAGTGGCGGCGTTATCGTGCAATATTATTGCACAATAATGTCATGTATCGTGCGATAACGTTCTGCAGAGGCATTAAGGCACACTAACGCTGTGAAATCCGGGTCTGAAGGGTGGAGTAAGGCCTCCCAGAGGGCGGAGATAGGGGTCAATGGGCAGAGAGTGGGCGGAGAGAGGCTCCAGGCACACTAACGCTGCAAAATCTGTGTCTGAACACTAACGCCAGTGAAACCCTCGCGTTAGAGGCACATTTGCAGGAGAGAGAAACCATTTCAGTCAGCAATGTACAGCAAAGGCAGGGAAACCCAGAAAAGTGATAGTAGTGATACATGTGCAGGAACCAAAAAGGCAAATAAACATATAAAATGACCAGAACCACATTTGAAATCCCAATAACCAAGTTGGCCAATAGTGATATTAATGATAAACGTAAAGGAACACTACTGACAAAGCGTAAAAAGAAAGATATCATGTTTGGAAAGGTCTATTCTCTGTCCCCCTACAAAGTGAATGATCCCACATTAAAATAGCGGTGATCAGGGTTTTTTTCGTATATATTGGGCAGGTTTCTTATGGTGTTCACATGTGCAGCGACAGCAGAGTGGGCATGTAGGAAAGGGCAACTGTACTGATGCTGTAAATGGGATACAGGGGGCTGCAGGCGGCACATGCTGTGGTCCAACTGGGGCACAGTGCGGACTAGGCAGATGCCTAGGTGGCACATAGGAATGCCGAAACTGTAAAGCAGCAAGACAGCAACTGATGAGGGTCCAACATGGGCACAAGTGTGTGTCCTACACTGTCCCAGGGGATATTACCCAGCAGGTACCCCCAAGGGCACATAACCTTTGCAGGCAGTGCCGGGGGGGAAGCGCGCATGTCCATGTAGGCACCCCTACCCGAGAACCCACACCATAGGCAGCAGCCTACCGGAACACTGGATGGCCTGGGACTGCGCACCACCAGCATAAGGGCATGTCAGCATGGTGGCGGAGGGCTTCTGGTGGTGGAAGGGGCAGTGGCATCTGCCCACAGCAGACCAAGGCCAAGCCCTGTTTAGGTGGGTGCTGTGCAGTGCAACAGACAAGGTCTGTCTGATGAACACTAATGGTATCCCCAGGGAATGACCTGCTTCTGTGGCAACAGTTTGGTGCAGTACACACAGCCAGTGTGTTCAGGGGTAGAAGGTCACAGGTTCAAGCCCAAGATGGGGCACCTGTAGACCATGACCCAATATTTTACCCTGCAGATCACATACACCATAACCATGTCTACTTCCCAGAACAGAGGTTCCCAACACCAGTCCTGGAGGTCCAAACACCATTTAGGTTGTCAGGATGTCACTAATAAATATGAATGAGATGCATTTACATGCACTGCCCCCACCGTATGCAAATGTCTGCCATGCATATTCATTAGGGGAATGCTGGAAACCGGGAACATGTTTGGGCCACCAGGATCAGATTCTGGAACCTCTGCCCCAGAGCCTCGGCCAACAGAGGCAGAAACACCAAAACACACGGCCTCCACCAGCCAAAGCCTTATGGAGCGTCTGCCTGTTGGGACCTGTGTGGAGCAGCAGCTACCTCCACCATCACCTGTATACCCTAACAATGACATCTTAAACATGGCAGCAGATATCATATATGTATGAAAAGGTGACTATGCTTAATGTCAGATCACAAATCAAAAGTTAAGTCAACGTTTTATCAGAGATGCATCTTAGCAACCTTTCAAATCTATTTGGAGTGTGCCTACAGATTGGCCTATGACAGCGGTTACCACCCCGGAGACTGACCCTAACAGTATTGCATGCCTTTACACTGCCTTAATTGTGCACATCACTTGTGTGGTGGCCACGGCTGGCCCCCACCTCTATCTTTGCGCAAAGCAGAAATAGGTGTGGGAGTCTGTATATGTCTACCCGGTGGTTTGTGGCATCAAACACCGTACGGAGCCCACAATTCTTGCACAGTTATCAGTGTTAGTCTGGTAATGTGCATAATGAGTTGCAAGGTATAGTGGGTATGTCCCTGACAGGGGAGTCTGGGCAGGAGGCATCTGGGAAGGGCAGAGGGCAGTGGGTGGCATTTTGTAGTGCGTGACCACCACCTGCAAGTACAAAGTGGACACAGCATGTCATGCTTTGAGGTCACTCTCACTCTGACTGAGCAGTGACCATGGGATGTGTAGGTCATCACATAGTGCTAAACAGTGTTTCTGTTAAGTGATATTTGTGGGTTGCCATTTCTGGGACCCAATCACTGACAAACCAGTGTGGTGTTTGTGGAAAATCACACGTTTGGCTACACTTTGTTCTGTTACAAACATGCACTATGTATGTGCTAGCAGACTGTCTGTGGTTTGCATGTGTATGGCCAGAACACCATGCAGGGTGCAGCAGGTGCATACTGACTGCCCTCTGCTGGTGAAGGTCAGATTGTAGTGGTGGGGTAGCTGAGCTGACCAGGCACAGTACCTGTCTGCCAGTGCCCCTGTTCCATGTGCAAATCTGCCTCAGCTGTCCAGTCACCATTAGGACTGTGGTTGCTGGTCCTACAGTCACTCATCATGTACCCCCACTGCCCCTAATGCAAAAGGTGATATTGTGTGTTTGTTGTTGGCAAACCATGTAACCCACCCTGACCCCAAGAGGATGGTTTTCTACATACATCATCATCATCATGACACCCCCCACCTCCAAAGCAGGTGTCCATGGCAACCTCACCAGATATGCCTTATGTTGTGTGCAGCATGGTCCACAAGGGTGACACATTAATGCCAGTTAGGCATGGACATATACAATTCCAAGACTGTCTGCAAAGAATACCTCACACACGATCATTGATGGTGACCTGCAGCAAAGCTCACTGTAATCAACCCATGTAATGTGGACCTGGAACTGGACACACTACCTCACCATCAGGGTGAGCACAGAACAAGCAAAATGTCATGGTCAGTAGGTACTCTGTGGCAGCAACACGCACGGTCACTCACCCTTTCCCAGCTGACTTGCAGCAGATGTGCAAACCCCATCTTGTGAGCAGATGTAGACAGCTGTTCTGCATGTGAAGTGCATCATGGGTAATCTTGTTGCTATCCTAACCTGGTAGTCATACCAGACAGTGTGTATGTTGACCTGCACCTGTACAGTGGCTAGCCATAGCTACATTTAGAAGAATATTGATGTAGCACAATGGTTAATACAATGACCTGCATGGGAGAGGTCATTGGTTCATTCCCCCAGTGGGTCAAATTATTTATTTTACTGGATGGATATAACATAGTGCAAGATCATGACTTCAAAGCCCTTTAGCACATAAAACAAATTATGTATGTGTGGTCAGTCGCATGCAATGTGTATGTTGAAAGAGTGCTGTGTGGGGCAGGTTGCAATATTAGCTGTTGAGTGATATATAAACTGAGTTCTCTGGAAAACTGTTAGAGGCTACGGCTGTCTATGCCTGTAGCAGTCACCCAGAGAGATTAAACCTCTGTTTACACCCAAACAACTCACTCACCCCAGTTGCCGAACCTAAGGTGGCCAGTAAAGTGCCTTAGCTGTGGCCGTACACTATCCCGGTAAGCACAGCTGAAAGTGTGTGCAGATGACCTGGTGTTGCTGTGTAGCCAGCCATTGCTATGTTAAAAGGCATAGCACACTGGTTAATACAATGCCTTCCCAGACAGTGGTGATGGGTTTGATGCCCCAGTGCTCCAAAACCAAAATAAGAACCTAAGACAGGTGCATATCATGGCAACAATAGTCTGACACATCTCTGCAATGTGTGGTTGCAGCATAGAGTTTTTTAAAATGTAGACGTGTACTCCAAGATACTGAAGAGCATGGCGTAGCAGAATGTCGGCATAAGGAGCCCCACAAAGCGGTATGGCTAAACAGCAAACAGCCTGCTATGCTGCGTATGTTAGCGTCGCCACCGTTGGTCGCCATGTACCGGGAGTGGCGGGCCATGCACGGTAGCGCGCCATGCGCAGCATGAGCAGCATTGCACATGAACGGTGTGCGTGCATGCGTCAGCAACCCAGTCACTCCCGTGAATATGGAGAGGCACTCACATCAGCCAGCCTTCACTAGGCGTGACTTAAAACACCTAGCAAACCTGATCTGCACCAAGCAGACCAGGTTATTTCCCGGATCATCTAGAAGGCAAGACTTCCACTGCGTCAGGAGGGCATGGGGGTGCCTCACTAGGCGCTTGAATCGGACTACTGACCACCCACGTGAGGTAAGTGAATGGGGTTAGGTCACACGATGCAAAGTGTGCAACACAATATCCAGCAATCAATGCACATCTTACATGTACAACATGGGAGAGGCAACATTCTGTGGTGTAAGCAGTGCTGACAGTAGGTGTGTATGCTGCTGTGTGCAAGTATGCTGTATCCCCAGGAGGCCATGACCTACTCACAGAGGTCTGCCATAAATCTTGTTGGTATGGTAGTTGGTGCTGTACATGTTTTTACATCAACCCTACCTCCAGGAGGCCCTGAACTGATCACACAGGTGAGGCATAATTCCTGTAGGTACGGTAGTTGCTGCTGTACATGTGTTTAAATACACCTTAACCCCAGGAGACCTTGGCCTGCATACATAGGTCAGTGAGATATCCTGCTGGTACGGAAGTTGCTGCTGCACATGTGTTTAAATTCACACAACCCCCAAGAGGGCCAGAACTGATCACAGAGGTCTGTTATTAATCCTGTTGGTATGGTAGTTGCTACAGTTCACGTGTTTACATCCACCCTACCCCTAAGAGGCCGTGACCTGATTACACATATTTAACTCGTGTTGGTACGGTAGTTGCTGCTGTGCATGTGTTTTAAAGACACCCGAACCCCAGGAGCCCTTTGCCTGCATACAGAGGACAGTTAGAAATCCTGTTGGTATGGAGGTTGCTGCTGCACATTTGTTAAAATCCACCCAACCCCCAAGAGGGCCAGACCTGATCACAGAGGTCAGTTAGAAATCGTGTTGGTATGGAAGTGGCTGCTGTGCATGTGTGTAAATCCACCCTACCCCCAGGAGTCCAGAGACCTGACTGAAGGCATCTGTCACTCATCCTGGTGGTTTGAAAGTTGAGGCAGTTGCAGCCTCACACATCTGGCCTATCCCCAGGAGTCCACGAGCTGACTACAGAGGTCTGGCTGAAATCCTGTAGGTATGGTAGCCGCTGCTGTTCATGAGTGCATATCCACCTTATCCCCAGGATGCCCAGAGATGATCTCAGAGGTCAGGCATAAATCCTGTTGGTATGGTAGCTACTGCTGTTCATGTGTTTAAAACCACCCTACCCCCAGGAGGCCCTGACCTGAGTACACAGGTGAGGCAGAAATCCTGTAGGTACGGTAGCTGCTGCTGTACATGTGGTTAAATACACCCTACCTCCAGGAGGCCGTGACATGATTGCCCAGGTCAGTTACAAATACTGTTGGTATGGAAGTTGCTGCTGTGCATGTGTGTACATCCACCATACCCCCAGGAGTCCTGAGACCTGACTGAAGACGTCTGACAGTCCTTCTGGTGTTATGGACTTTGAGGCAGTTGCAGCCTCACACATCTGCCCTATCCCCAGGAGTCCTAGAGCTGATCACAGAGGTCAGCCATAAATCCTGTTGGTACGGTAGTTGCTGCTGTTTCTGTGTTTCAATCCACCACACCCCCAGAAGGCCCTGACCTGATTACAGAGGTCAGGCATAAATCCTGTAGGTATGGAAGTTGCTGCTGTTCATGTGTTTGAATCACCCTACCCCCAGGAGGCCTTGACCTGATTACAGAGGTCAGTTATACATCCTGTTGGTACGGAAGTTGCTGCTGTAGATCTGTATAAATCCACCCTACCCTCAAGAGGGTCAGACCTGATCACAGAGGGCAAGCATACATCCTGTAGATATGGAAGTTGATGCTGTTCATGTGTTGAAATCCACCCTACCCTCAGGAGGCATTGATCTGATTACACAGATCATATTTAAATTCTGTTGGTCCGTTAGTGTCTGCTGTTTATGTGTTTAAACCACCCCACCCCCAGGAGGCCCTGACCTGATTACAGAGGTCTGGTATAATTCGTGTTGGTATGGTAGGTGCTACAGTTCATGTGTTTACTTCCACCCTACCCCCAGGAGGCCGTGACCTGATTACACAGATCATATTTATAGTCTGTTGGTACGGTAGTTGCTGCTGTTTCTGTGTTTCAATCCACCACACCCCCAGGAGGCCCTGACCTGAATACAGAGGTCAGGCATAAGTCCTGTAGGTATGGAAGTTGCTGCTGTTCATGTGTTTGAATCACCCTACCCCCAGGAGGCCTTGACCTAATTACAGAGGTCAGTTATACATCCTGTTGTTATGGTAGTTGCGGCTGTGCATGTGTTTAAATCCACCCTACCCCCAGGAGAGCCAGACCTGATTACTGTGGTATGTTCGAAATCCTGGTGTCAGGGTACCTGCATCTGTTGGTGTTGCACTGCTGTGCCCAAACACCAGGAAGCCCACACCTGTTCACAGAGGTCTGTTAAAGCTGCTGGTGTCAGCGTACCTGCAGCTGTTGGGGTGTCACTGCTCTGCCCGACCCCTGGGAGGGTCCAGACCAGATAATATAGGTCTATAGCTCAACCAGGTGGTTTTGTGCATGCTCTGGTAGCATTTGGCCACAACTGCCCTATTCACAGGAGGCCTAAGTCATGACCACAGAGGTAGAGTTGTAGGTCTGATGTCATGGTAGTGGCTCCTGCTGATGTGTTTGGCCCACCCAATCACTGGGCGCGGTCAGAACACATCGCACACACTGTTCCCTCTAAGCTGTGTGTGTGCGCGCGCACACACACCTCGCCGAGCGAGCGCACATACTTTACAACAGAGCGCACAAAAATTACGGTTCTGATTCTGATAGAAAACAACACAGACGTCTTAAAATTGAAAAATTGTGTATTTCCAGTTTTCACAAGTTCTACAATATTTTCTAGTGCAATCAATGTGGTGTACATACTGTATTCTGACGTGTAGTCAAATTTGTGTTGTTATGCGGCGCACAAAAATTTAACCTTCCTTCAAAAGCTGCACAGCTGATATTTTATGCGCACACAGCCTACAGAAAATTAGAGGGAATATTGATCACACATGTTCCTTAGAGAGTTCATGGTGCCATGGTGGGTGTGTCGGCTGATGTGTGTGGGTCAGCCAAATACACAGGTGTCTGCCGCAGCATACAGGGAGTTTGTAAATACCTCTTTTGGACACCAACGTGACCACCACACACATGGCATGGTGCACCCATGTCATGCAGGGAGGGTGTGGGAACAGGGTAAGGGGGCCGGGGGGGTAGCACACAGTACACAAAGCTGGCACCCCACACATGGGCAGACCCACAGCCACACATGCATGCGGCGCTGCCAACAGGTAGTGGAGGACCACTGGCCAGAGCAGCAGCAACACCCTGCTGCGTGCAGTGATGTGTGATATGCGTTGGCCACCCACCAGAGATATCCTCCCCCTGATGTTCCCACCCATTGCATTCCCCCCCAGGTGGAGGACCTTCGTAAGAAGGGACAAGAGTTGCAGCTGCACTGCCCAGATTTCCTTGATCGCCTACAAAGGAAGGCGCAGCAGGAACTTGACGGTGAGTGTTGCAGCCACTGCAGGGATGTACAGCATGTCACAGTGGGCCAACAGCCTGTGAGTGGCCACACAATGTTTATGTGGTGTGGGAATGGCATGATGGTGTCCTAATGACTGTCTTCCCCAATAGAGGCCGCTGCAGCTGCGGAACGGGCATCTACATCTGGGAAAAACACCACAGGGCCCGCAGCTCCAGTCCAGCCAATGCAGGAGGAAGAGGAGGGGGCAGAGCCGGAGGATGACTCTGTGGAAATGGAGTGGGCGGAGGGTGGTGTGGGACGGGTGGGAGGGGAAGGTGAGGGTCATTCCGGTGCACCGGTGGGTGGGGGGAGGAGGAGGTGGAGGAGGAGGAGAGTGTGGAGGGGGGGAGGGTGAGGGTAGGTGGGAGGTGTCAGGGGGGTAGAGGGCGAAGAGGGTGGCCCTGTGGGTGGGAGGGGACACATGACATCACAGAGCACTGTGGGTTCCTGTCAGCTGCCGCATGTGTGTGGTGATGGTGGCCGTATGGGTGCAGTGACACCACCATGTGCCACAGACAGGGCCCATGCATATGCCACCACATCCGGGCACCTGGGGCGGATGTGGTGGCAGGTGTGTCCGAAACCTGTCTGCGGCAGTGCTTGGTGTGCTGCAATGCCAGCGGTCCCAGGATCATGCGGTGGTTGGCAGGCGCCATCCAGTGGCTGGCTGCTGAGATGCACATGCAGCATGCAGCTGGTATGGGGGGTGCATCTCGGCAGCCATCCCCTGATGGGTGTCCCTGGAGTGTCTGAGGGGCAGAGTGGCGGCCACACACGTGTCCTGTGGTGCCCTGTCACTCGGGCCACAGCTTGGGTCTACCTGTAAATATTAGCCATGTCACATATGTAAATACACAGGTTTGGTTGTACATCACTTTGGTCACGTGTCTTCCTTATAGACAGACTGTTGAAGTGAGCATGGGACATGTGTGTTCATCCCTATGTGTATGTGTATCAGACATAGGTAACATACTTGGACCATCTCCACACCTATGTGTGGGGTCTGTCCATGTGCGTAGCCATCAGTGCCCCCTGGTGCCCCTGTGATGTACCGCACTGCTGTGTGTACCACCAGCTATGGCCACATGCTTGCTGCCTTTCATGTGTAGGCTGCATATCTGATGCTTCATGCTCGTAGGGGAATGGGGGGGATGGTCAGCAGCAGGTATGTGGCAAGAAGGATGGGAGGGAGCGCTGTACCCAGGAGCTGCACAGTGGTATAGCTGGTGAGGCCAAGACAGGTTGATGCAGGTCCCAAGGATGAGTGGTGGGGAACTACAAGCACTGGGGAAGAGTGATCAGCTGACTGTAGCGAGCTACCTTTGTCTGCCTGTGCCACATGCACGCCCATGTGGGTAGACAGCCACGTAGGCCCTGGTGTGGGCAGAGAGGATGATCACACATGTGTGTATACTAATGGAGAGCATATGGGGTGGGAGAGAGTGGCAGATCCTTACAACAGACATGTACCACCGTGAACATCTTGCTGGGCAACGGGAGAGGTTGGGTATACCCCCACGCATAGGTAGGAGGATGACCACCTGGCACAGTCCATGGCACACAGGGCATGGTATAATGTATGTGCGTTGATTGGTGGCAGTGCAGAGACCACACCCCTGAGAGATATGGGTAGGCACATGTGAGCAGGGTGACAACATGGGGTGCAGGGTACTCAGGGGATCGCAGTGCCACACATTGGAGACAAACACATAGGTAGTAATAGGTTGTGATGGCTTTATTTACAATGTTCACATCCTCCATGGCCGGCCGCAGCCACGGCAACCACGGCTCAACCCACCCCTCTGTGCCAGGACTGCTGGTGCCACCTCTGGTGCCAGTGCTGGCTGCTGTGGAGGGCAGCCATGGCCTCCTGGGTATCCACAATATGGAGTAGCACCGCTGCCATTGTCTCCGCTGTGGCACGCAGCTGGTGGATCTCCTGGTGAATGGCCAACAGAGCCTGACGAGTGCCTATGGGTGAGACACAAGGTGGTGTGTGAGACACCTGTTGCAACCCCCGCTGTGACACATGCACATGTCAGGCATATCCCACCAGACCAGTCCACAGAAAAATCATGCACGTGACGACTAGCAACACATTACTATGTTTACATCTGTGTGTCCCATGAGCCAGTCTCATGCCAGGAAAGAGTCCTGATGAGGTGTCGTGTGAATCACAGATCGCACACATGGTACAGTGTCGCAGTTCAATGTGTCAATACTTGATCTGCGCACTGGTCGTATGAGATAAGCCAGATGACGTGGGGAGTCATGGCACACACATATATATATCTGGGGGGCCCTGTTTACTCTAACGCTGGCACATAGTACAGATTATACGGACAATCTATGCTAGGTAGCAATACCCATGGAGAGGGGTCAGTCAAGTAAGCTGTCTAGGTGACCTGGGATAGGTGTTTACCGCTGTGTGCTTCCTTGGGGTATATGGCCTTGAACAGTGTGCGTATGTCTGAGCTCCTCAATATGATGACACTCGACAAGCCATGCTACAAAAGGGGGGAACGCACATGGCACAGACCCCCCCCCCCAACATAAGAAATGATCTGCTATGTTGCCCTCGGTCCCTTCGTCTAGAACCCTCTTATCCCCGCTTTAAGACTCTGCTCAAGACTCACCTCTTCTGCCAAGCTTTCGATCTTCCCCCCCCCCCGCCGATGGTGCCCCGTCACAGAACCTCGCCCCCCACTCTCCATGATTCCCCCCCACACTGATCCCATCCCTTTTACCTTCTTTTCCCCCCTCCCTCTTGTCCTCCTGCCCTTCTGGGCCTTTCCTCCTTCTGCCTTAAATCTGTCCCTCCTGTCCTATCAATTGTTGGCGTTCCCTTTCTGACTTTTGCTTCTTGCAGCCTTATTTTTTGTATTGTACACCGCCCTAATGCTCTGGCCTGGGCGGTTAATCAAATCTTGTAAATAAAGATAAAGATAAAGATAAAGATTGTGGTGCACATGGAATATCATTGTGGATGTTCCGTCAACTCCCATGGGGATTGTTGTGTATGCTGTTAGCCACCTTCAGCATCGTGCCTTGCTGAGGCACTGTGGGCCCGCAGCTCCTCCAGGATCGTGGCCATGCTGGTGGGAGGGGTGGCTGATGTCCCTGGTGCCTGCACGGTGTGGTGACTCCCCTCCATCTCCGTACCCTCTACAGCCTGTGAGTTGCTGCTAGTGGCCCCCACTGTAGCGTTGACAGCCGGTGGCCTGTCCTCTGCCTCGGGCAGCACATTGTTTCCTGTGGTCCCCTCGCCATTGCTGGCGGTGTCCCCGTACTTTGCGGCCTCTGGCCCCTCAGCATCCTGAGGCCCTGCCACATCTTCCTCCTCATATGCCTCCATGGGCCGGATATCACCTGGGGGGTGGAAAAGGGTACACAGCACAGATGAGTTTGCTCAGTACACCTATGTACACCTGTGCAGTACATCCCTGTCAAAAGCAATGTGTTGTCTTTATCTTTATTTGCAAAATTTGATATACCGCCCTTGCCGAAGCATCAGGGCAGTGTACAATGCAATAAACCCATTGGCTACAGAAAATAAAAGGGGAGAAAGGAACGCCATTGATAGACAGGAAAGTAAGAGAGAAAAAGAAGTGAAAAGCAGGAGAGAAGTGAGATGCAACATGGAAGAAACAGAAACACAGGGCAGGGGGAAGGGAACTGTCAGATGATTAGGCAAGGGGGTCACTAAACTAGTGGTGGGGGGGGCCCAATGGGGAAGAGTCCGAGCCATCAGCAGGAGCAGGAAGGTCATAGGCCTGACAGAAAAGGTGAGTTTTAAGGAGTGTCTTCAACCGAGGGAAAGAAGGTTCAGTGCGGAGGGAGTGCGGGAGAGAGTTCCAGAGGGCGGGGCTGAGGAAGAAAAAGGCAGAATGACGGGTGAGCTCAAGGTGGGCCTGGGAGGGAGAAGGAAGAAAGAGACAGTCGCCATGCGCTAAACAGAGGACACGGGGGGTGGTTAAAGGTGAATAATGTCAGCCAGGTATTGTGGAGTATTAGTATGCAGAACCTTGTGGGTGATGGTAAGAAGTTTATAGATGAATCTGACAGAGATTGGAAGCCAATGAAGAGAGAGAAGAGAGGGGGTGACATGGGCGTTAACAGGGGAATGAGTGATTAGGCGGGTGGCAGTATTTTGAACTAACTGGAGACGGCGGAGTTGATAACGGGGGAGGCCAGCAAGAACAGAATTACAGTAGTCTAAACGGATGATCACAATGGACAGAGCAAGAGTAGTGATAGTAGAGGTGGTAAGGAATGGGCGGATGGATCTAATTCTGCGGAGGTGGAAAAAGGAGGCACACACCAGAGAGGAGATGTGTTGGTGAAAAGAAAGGGAAGAGTCGAGGGTGACACCTAGGTATCGAAGAGTGGAGACAAGGAGAATAGAACGAGCAGACATAGTGGGTGACAGAGTGGGAGAGGGGGAACCAAAAGAGAACTAAATAGCGGAGGATTTGGACGGATTAACATGAAGAAAATTGTGGCTGCACGAGGAGGCGACGAGAGTAAGGCAGTCATTGAGAGGAGAAAGATCGGGAGCAGAGGAGGAAGTATGATAGACTAAAAGGATATCATCGGCATAGATATAAGAGGAAATGCCCGTTTGCTGAATGAGCAGAGCGAGAGGAGCGAGGAAGGCGTTAAAGAGTAGGGGAGCAAGAATAGAGCCCTGTGGTACCCCACATTGCAACGGGACTGAGGGTGAAGCATTGGAACCCATGTGAACGGCGAAGGTACAAGACGAGAGGAAAGACCGAAACCACTCCAAGACTGTACCATAGATACCCAAGTCAGACAGACGTGAGAGGAGGGTGTGGTGATCGATGACATCAAAGGCGGAGGAGAGGTCTAGTGAGACAACGAGAGAGAGGTCACCACGATCATGAGAGCGGTGGATTTCAGAAAGGAGTGCTAGGAGAATAGTTTTGGTGCTGTGGCCGGTGCAGAATCCTGATTGGCGTGGGTGGGGGGAAAGGGTGGAATCGAGATGAGTGGCAAGCTGAGAGAAAACAAGTTTTTCGCAAACTCTGGAGAGGAAAGAAAAGTTAGCTACTGGGCACCAATTGGCGGGAATGGTAGGGTCCAGGGTGGTCTTTTTACGAAGGGGACGAACGATAGCGTGTTTCCAACTGGTGGGGAAGTGGCCAGAGGCGAGGCTGGAATTGAGAATAGTCAAGGCGTATGGAATAAGAGTGAGAGAGGGGTTAAGAAGCCAAGAGGAGGGAAGGGAATCAAGGGGACAGGTGGTCTGTTGAGAGGAGGAGATGACTTTGATGCACCAGGTGTGGGGAAAGGTGCAAGTAGGTGGCAGAGAGTTTATTGCAGAGAGGGAAGAAGGGTGTTGTCTGCCTGTACCTGCTGTTGCTGTGCCTACAGTGGGGACAGCACATGTGCCTACAGTGTGCTGTGCCTGGCAGGGGGTGGGGGAGGAGCAGCCTCATTCCCTGGTATAGCTGTGCCATATGGGATGCGGTGTGTGGGGGATGGTGTGCTGAGTGCTGCGCCCCCTATCTGCAGCACTAGGTATGGACTGGTCACCTGACCTGGGATGTGGGCTCAGCAATACATGTGGCTGTAGTGCATGTGGGAGCCCTGAGTGGGATTGTGTGCCGTCATTGTGCCCCCCCCCACCCTCACCCTCTCCCCCCCTCCCCCCCTCCCCTCCCCCCTCACCCTCCCTCCCCATTGGCTGAGATGCTAGCAGCTGACAATATGTCATCACCATTTAAATGCCTAAGAATCCAATACTCCGCATGCGCGGCGTTTTTTTGCACAGAGTAAAAATTTGAGTTGCAAACATCGTGAACAATTTGTGTGCACTATCCCGTCGCATTATGAGAGGTGACTGAACTGGATCATATTGCATTTTACCGTGTATTGCAGTAGTGAGTACGGTATCTATAGCTATGTAATTCCATTTTTGTTGTTTTTGTAGATTATGCTGTTTAAGCGCAGTTCCCCCTGAGGAAGGATTCGAAACGCATTTTGCGGTACCCACTTGGTGGCGTCTTATGCTGTTTAAGCGCAGTTCCCCCTGAGGAAGGATTCGAAACGCATTTTGCGGTACCCACTTGGTGGCGTCGGGGAGTTCCATAATAACAGCATTCAGATAAGCATTGTTTAAACTACAAAACAACATGCTCAATAAGTTTGGTTAATTATTAGAGAAATGTTCTGATGAAGGATTGAAAAGAAAAGAAAAAGACAAAAGTCAAAAAAATATCTCTTATCCTTGTAATTGAGAAAGAACTGCTAAAGGTCGTTGATGCGAGAAGGCATTTGGCTTTGGATTTTTCCATAGCGTTGCCAGTGTGAGTCTGAGACCTGCATTTCTGCCTCATTCTTTGTGTGTTGATAAGAGGATAGATTAGTCTAAACCTTCATTCAGCAATTTTCTCAATATTTCTTGGAGGGTACTCCTTGTACATTTACCCTTATCATAGTTGCCAACCATCCTTCTGTCCATCTATGTGTGTCTGCCAGCTGTGTGCCGTCCTGCCCTGACGTGCAGGCTGCTACCCCATGTCCTGCACTGGTACATGTTTCTGCATTGCAGCTCTTCCTGGTTGCCTCTCCTGTGTGTGCTCTGCATGGCACTGCTACTCCTCTGTCCTCCTGTCATTGCACCCATCCTGCCACCTCTACCTCCTCTGCTGGACACGTCTTCCCATCCTCTGCCACACAGTGTCATTGTTGCACGGTACATTACCATCACCCTGTGCATCGCTACAGCTGCCCCCAATATGTTTGTCCACTTTACCAGCTGCCACATGGGCTGGACGCAGATTTGTCTGGTCCATCAGCTCTGATCTACTTCCTTCCATCACTTGTGCATTGTCTTTCCTTGGTGTTCTGTGTAGTGTTAGGGTTACATCTATGTTTGGCCCATACCTTTCTTGCTTTTCAACTTGGGGCACCTTACTGCCCTTGGGCACCATTACTTGAGTCACCTATACATCCTTGGGGCATCTTTAGCCGCACCTTAGATTCAGCCAGCTTATGGGGCACCTGATATGGTGCCTTGGGAGTTGCCAACATTTTGTCATGCCCTCTGGGGCACATTATGACCCGCCTTGGCTGACGTGGTGGTTTATGATGTGCCTTCTGGTGCATCCTAAAAGTGCATTAGGTCACGGCACTGGGGTGCGAGTATGTTTAGCTGGCAGCACAGATTGTTGGAATGTTTCTTACTGTTACAAGCAGGAAAATGAATTGCCTTGGTCACCCTTATTCATTAAGCCCAATGAGGGATCAAACTCATGATCCCTGTCTCAGCAGTCATTGTATTAGCCAGTGTGCTACACCTCTGCTGCGGTGATTGCAGGTCAGCGCATGAACTTAAGGTTAACTCACAGTAATGTGCCACGGCTCCCTCTATCATGCGATAATGGACACGGCGCACTTTATCGTGCGATAACCCACGCTTGCTACCTTAAGACCAGAATGCCCACTACCTTATATGGCATTCCTCACAGTAACGCTGGAACTAGCACCGGTAACATTAGGACAGTTTAGTAAACATGTTGTTGTTGTTAAGTGCCGTCGAGTCGGAGTCGACTCATGGCTACCCTCTGGATAGCTATCCTAAATTGTGTTCGGTCTTCAGTCAGGCGGCTCATTGTTGACAGACTGGTACCCGTAGCTGCTGTTATTGTAGCGATCCATCTCATTGCTGGCCTTCCTCTTTTGCGTTGACCTTCTATCTTTCCAAGCATGATGTCTTTCTCTAATGATCTCTCTCTTCGCATGATGTGTCCGAAGTATGAAAGTCGAAGTCTTGTCATCTGAGCTTCTAAAGAAAGCTTAGGTTTGATCTCCTCTAGTACCGACTGGTTTGTTCTTCGGGCAGTCCATGGTATACACAGTATTCGCCGCCAGCACCATAATTCAAAGGCATCAATTTTCTTCCTGTCTGTCTTTTTCACTGTCCAGCTTTCACATCCATATGATGTTATGGAAAATACCATGGCTTGAACAAGTCGAATCTTTGTATGGAGAGAGACATCTCTGCTCTTGAGAATCTTATCTAGGTCTTTCATAGCCATTCTGCCAAGAGCAATGCGTCGTCTGATTTCTTGACTGCTTGTTGCTTCTTTATTGATAGTTGATCCAAGTAGGTTAAAGTTGTTCACAATTTCAATTTCTTCTCCTTCAACGATGAACCTGTTGATTATGCCAGTTGTCATGATCTTTGTCTTCTTTACATTAAGGTGCAGGCCCATTTTGAGACTATGTTCTTTGATTGTGAGAAGCAAATGTTTCAGATCATCTTCACTTTCTGCCAGTAATGTGGTATCATCAGCATAGCGAAGGTTGTTGATGAGTCTTCCACCAATCTTCACACCTCTGTTGTCTTCATACAATCCTGCTTCTCTGATGATTTGTTCTGCATATAAATTAAACAGGTAGGGGGAAAGTATGCAGCCTTGTCTTACACCTTTGCTTATTTTAAACCATTCTGTTTCTCCTTGTTCCGTTCGAACTATTGCTTCTTGATCAATGTACAGATTGCGCAATAGAACGATCAGGTGTTCTGGTATACCCATGCTTCTTAATGTGGCCCAGAGTTTCTCATGGTTTACACAGTCAAAAGCCTTGCTATAGTCGATAAAGCACAAATAGATATCCTTTTGGTATTCTTTAGTCTTTTCAAGGATCCATCTCACATCCGCAATGATGTCTCTCGTTCCTCGCCCTTTCCTGAACCCTGCTTGCACTTCAGGTAGTTCTTGTTCTAGGTATGGCTGTAGTCTCTTTTGAATAATCTTCAGTAGAATCTTGCTGGCATGTGGGATCAGAGCGATTGTGCGATAATTTCCACAGTCAGTTGGATCACCTTTCTTTAGTATTGGTATAAACACAGATCTTTTCCAGTCAGTTGGCCATGATGTTGTCGTCCATATTTCTTGGCAGAGCCTTGTAAGTACAGTAACAGCTGCATCAGATTGCTGCAATACTTCTATGGGAATGCTATCAATGCCTGGTGCTTTGTTCTTTGATAAGGCTTTCAATGCTGCTTCAACTTCTTCTTTCATCACCAATGGTTCCTGATCATAAGGTATAGGTTGAAACGGCTGTTGGTCCACTTGATCTTTATCATATAAAAACTCTGTATATTCCTTCCACCTTTTCTTGATCTTCTCAGCATCATTCAACATAGAACCTTGAGCATCTTGTAACATTCCAATTCGAGGCTGGAACTTTTTCTTTAACTCTCGCAGCTTTAGGAAAGCCGATCTTGTTCTTCCTCTAATAGTTTCTGCTTCTATTTCCTTGCAAGTGTCATTGTAGTACTTTTCCTTGTCCTGTCTTGCTGCACGTTGGAAATCTCTGTTGAGTTCTGCGATTGTCTTTCTTTCTCCTTTGGCTTTAGCTTCTCTGCGTTTCAGGGCAATTTTCAGAGTTTCTTCCGTCATCCATTTTGGCCGTTTTTGCTTTTTCACCTTTTGTAGAGACTTCTCGCTTTCTTCCAGCACAACCTTCTTGATGTCATTCCATAATTCTTCCGGAGTTCTGTCATTTGTATCTAAAGCAGCAAATCGATTTTGCAGGCAGTCTTTAAATTCCAGTGGTATATTCTCAAGGTCATATTTTGCTGCATTCATGAGTGGTTTGCTCTTTTTCAACTTTAGCTTGAGTTTGCATACTAGTAGTTGATGATCTGTACCACAGTCAGCTCCAGGTTTTGTCTTTGTTGATGTTACAGAGCTTTTCCATCGTTGACTTCCATAGATGTAGTCAATTTGATTTTTATACAATCCATTGGGTGAAGTCCATGTGTACAGTCGCCGCTTGTGTTGCTGGAAGAAGGTGTTTGAGATGAATAGATCATTGGTCTTGCAGAATTCTATCAATCTTTCTCCAGCTTCATTTCTGTTGCCAAGTCCATATTTTCCAACTACTTTGCCTTCTTCTTTGTTGCCAACTTTTGCGTTCCAGTCACCCATGACTATCAGGATATCCTGTTTGCATGTTCTGTCAATTTCAGCTTGTACTTGTTCATAGAACTCTTCAATTTCATTCTCTTCTGCAGCTGTTGTTGGGGCATATACTTGAATTATAGTTGTGTTGATAGGCAATCCTCGTAGACGAATAGAGATTAAGCGTTCGCTGACTGCATTGTATTTCATTACAGTTCTTGCAAGTTTCTTCTTTATTATAAATGCAACACCATTTCTTCTTTGTCTTTCATTTCCAGCATAGTAGACCATGTGATCATCTGATGCAAAGTGCCCGATGCCAGTCCATTTCAGTTCGCTGACACCCAACAGATCAAGTTGTACACGTTCCATTTCATTCTTGACCACCTCCAACTTCCCTTGGTTCATGCTTCGTACGTTCCATGTTCCAATGTGTAAGACATCTTTACAGCTTCTGACTCTCATTTCATGCGCAGCTACATCAGCAGTCAGACTTCCCGAGGGCTTTGATCCAACCACATCATAAATGCTGGCTTTACTCTGAAAAGTCTTCAGCTCTTCCCCAGTAGCTAGTTGAGTGCCTTCCGACCTGGGAGTCTCATCTTCCAGCACCATAGCACAATTAGTTTTGTTGTAACTATCCATTGGGTTTTCATGGCAAGATACAGAAGTAGATTGCCGGGCCTTCCTTCTGCGCAGTTTGAGTTTGGTGTTGTTGCCGTTGTCACAGAAATGTGATCCTCCGCCGTCAACACTATCCCATTCTGCTGCTGCCCAGATGGGTGGTTTGTCTTCGTCTGGCACCTCAGCTGAGACCTGTCCATCTTGGGAGACCCTGCCAGTAGTTAAACTACCGATAGTTTAGCTCTCAGCATCACTGATGCACGCAAGCCCTCACAGCACGACAAGCTGCAAACCAAGTGAGAGTAGTAAACATACCCCTTGGAATTTAAGAAGGAAATATCCATCTCAGTTGATTTCCTTAGTAAACATACCCCTTGGAATTTAAGAAGGAAATCAACTGAGATGGATATAGAAAAATAAAGGAATTACCTTGAAATTTAACCAAGCATTTACACGGGTACTTTAGAAAAAATAACCCACCGAGCTGGAGAACCCGCGAACGCAGGACTAAAAACTTCTTCCTGCGACGACGGGTTTCCCGAGCCAGATCAGGAAAAATTCGAACAAGACACCCCTTAAATAAGACATTCCTTTTCCTGAAAAAAAGTCTTAACAACCATTCTCAATCAGAAATCAGAGCAAAAGTAACTAAACAGGTTGCAGGTCTCATCGACACTATATCAGAGGTTTCTAACAATTCTGAAACATTTAAAACATCTAATTGCCCGGGTCCAGTTACTTCACTAGTAGCCGAAACCTTCTGGGCCGTAGGAAGATAATATATCTTTACAATGGGTGGACAGGAGTCCACAGGGACCCCCAATATTTCAACTAGGTAATTTTTAAACCTTTCTTTAGCTGATATAATAGGTGAGCAGGGAAAATTAACCAAACGAAGATTAGCCAATTTAGTAAAATTATCTAACTGCTCCAACCTAACTTTCATCTGATTAGATTCTTTAATAAATAATTCAGACAAAGTCTCCAAATGAATAGTCTTTTCCGAGACTTCTTCCAACTTTACTTTTGTTGAATTTAAATCCTGAACCAATTGTGCAAGATTTACTGTATTCAATCCAACCTGGTCTTGAATGCCGTTAATCTGGGACACCAAGGATTCTCCTAAATGATTAATCACATTCCAAATAGTCTCCAGGGTGAAGTGCTCAGGACGTGGCAGGGAAAAAGAAAAAGGTACCCCACGCGGAACTCTTGGCAAATCTCCGTCGGGCCGCGGGACCAATAAGGGGATCCCGGGGATTCCGGCATCCTTGCCGGCCTCCACAGCAGAGCTCTCAATGTCATGCGCTGACCCGGAGAGCTGTTCTGGCAGAGAGACACCCCCCTCTGCCATACTTGGAAGGAGCGACCCCAGCTGAGGCCGAGGAACCCTCAACTCCAGAGAGCCCAAGACCTCCGCACCTCTCCGAGCTGACTCCGGGCACGGCAACTTCGAAGAACAATGTGCTTCCAGGGGCATAAGATTGCTGCTCGAGGGAGACGCAGAGCTACCCAGCCCCAACCGTTCTCCAGCCGAGCTTCCATCCCCCGCTTCTACTGACTGCGGCTCCTGACGACAAAACACAAAGGTATCGAGTGGCCCAGAAATTGGAGTCGAGGATAGTGCAGGTGCCTGGGACAGCACACCGCGTTAACCTTCCTGTTACGTCCCATCAGGAAAGGAGGTCAGGAGCCTAGATGCCACCCACCACCATCTTGGAATTCCCCCACAGTCAAGCAATCACTTTGGGGACTTTATATTTGTATATGTGTTGCACAGTAATACATGAGAAGGTTAATTAACTGAGTCTCACCACATGCCTGTAAGTGAATTTTTAAAGGGAAATTTCCCATGGAGTTCTCTTTTAAAACTATACTTGTCCACTAGTGCTGCTGGGATGTTTCAATACCACATTCTTTACAGGTGCAAAGTATGTGGGGTAAACACCACAACTGGATTTCTAAATGAAATGCTTATGTTTATTAGATTTGATACAAGGTGTGACAAAAAAGAAATCAGACCGTGGCAGTTACTCCCATGACTCAAAGTCAATTGGCTAACCGCTTAAGGCACTGTGTTGTACAACATCTCACCACTATTCTGCTATATTTTTCATCTCTCTCACTCTGTTTTTCTTTTTTAGGTTTTTTTGTAGCACACTGTTCCATCACTTTGTCACGCAACTGGAGGTGGCAGACATATGGAGCAAAGAATCAACTTGAAATTTCTGGTTAAGTTGGAGAAAGGCTCAACTGAGTGTCTCCAATTTCTCCAAAAGGCTTACAGAGAAGATACAATGTCAAGGCTGTGAGTCTTTGAGTGGCACAAATGCTTCAAGACTGGCCGCGAGGAGGTGGAGGATGACCCCAAGTCAGGACAGCCTTCCATGACAAAGATGGCTGAGAACATTGACAGAGTGAACCAGCTGGTGCGGAGTGATCGCAGATTGATGGTACGGATGATAGCTGAGGAGCTCAGCCTGAACAGGGAGTTAGTGCGGGCCATCTTGGGGCAGGAGATGGGGATGCAGAAAATGTGCGCCAAGATGGTGTCCAAGCTTATATCAGATGACCAGAAGGAACACTGGGTCAATGTTTGTCAAGACTTGCTAGAGAAGATTAGAGAAGATCCAGAGTTCGTTGGCCGAGTCATCAGAGGAGACGAGACTTGGGTCTTCCAGTATGACCCTGAAAGCAAGAGATAGTGCCTGCAGTGGAAGACTTGATTATTGCCCAGACCCAAGAAGGCACGCATGTCCAAATCAAGGATCAAGGTCATGCTGATTGTATTCTTCGACCAGAAGGGAGTGGTCCATCATGAGTTTGTGCCTGAGGGTCAGACAGTCAACCAGCACTTCTACAGCAGGTCCTCAATCGCCTCCATGACCGGGTTCGGTGCAGCATGCAGACTCTGTGGAGAAGCAAGTCATGGCTGCTCCACCACGACAACGCGCCCGCACATACTGCGCTCAGTTTGAGGCAGTTCTTGGCCAACAAACAGATCACAACTCTCAACAACCCTCCTTATTCCCCATATCTCACACCATGCGACTTCTGGCTCTTCCCCAGGCTGAAGACTGTGCTCAAAGGAACTCATTTCACCTCTATAGAAGAGATGAAGGCCACTACGACAAGGGAGCTAAGGGACCTCAATGAGGAGGACTTTACCGAGTGCTTCCATACGTGGCAGAAGCGAATGCAGAAGTGCATTAACTCTGGGGGGGATTACTTTGAAGGGGAGAATGCATAATTTCTCTGTAGATTTTGTAATAAAACATTTATGGGACAGTCTAATTTCATTTTTGTAACACCTCATATACCACCGATCATAAAACAATAACTCAGTGGATTACTATAAAATCCCAGGGTTTGTCCCAACTGCACAGTTGTTTTAAACGACATAGGAAATATAAATGACATTTCTTATATCATTTCATGTTATTTTTGAACAAAAGCAGAAGAAAAAAACTAAAAAAAAACAAAAATGTTATCACTTCTGGTTTACATTAATAGTGCACACTATTACTCATATTATACACTGTGCACTTTTGAGCAATAGTGCATGCTATTAATGACATTTCCCTTGAAACTAATTTTTTTTCAAAGAAAAGTAAAACAAGTTGAAAAATCCTGCAAACAACACAGGAAGCAAAACTAAAACATAAATGTTTGCCTACACACTCCTAATCTCAATCATCTTGCCCAGGTCCCAACTCCAGTTCTGCCTCTTTTACCCATGAGAAAATATCCGTGCACTGTCAGCATCACATATACTTTTCTCCATGTAAGTGCAGTGTAAATTTATAAAGGCACCTTCTCTGTAGGTCAACACCTGCTTACTCCTGGTTAATCTCCTAAAAAATTACCCCCTATGAGAGAATGAGTGGATAGATTGGGATTCTACACCTGCAGTGAAGACCTTGAGACAGCAAATAGCTAAGCCCAAATTCAGAACCAAAAAGTCTTTTTCAGAATCAGGTGTGACCTGGTGTCACTAAAACCTATTATTCACATTACTGTGCCTTTCTTGGATCCTAATAAGGGAGGTGTAGACCCTGGAACAAGCATGGTGAATGTCTTGGAGATTAGCAAGGGAACAGTAGGAGCCCAGCCCAAGGGGAAGGGCTTGGAGGTTCCTTATTGGAAATATTAAATACCCAGACTTTTGGAGGTTAAGAGTGGAAGTAAGAGTGTTAGGAGTATGGTGGAGGGAGCCTCAGAAGGTTCTCCTGCTTTCACATAGACTGCTATAACGACCTGTGAAGCCAATGCGAAATAATCAAAAGACAAAAGGAAATGAAACACTCAGTCAAACAAAATCCAATGTCAAACAATTTACTAAGTTAGAGGAACCATCAGATATAGTCAGAATTCTGTCCATTCTCCTATACTTCAAATATATCTGATGGTTCACATTAAATTGCATCGCATTAGCTAATGTTTGACTACATTTCTGCCATCATGTTTCTATATTTCTATAGGATCTCTTAAGGAAAAAAGGGAACTGTTGCAGTGGTTGATATGGAAGGACAGACTAGATAAGCCATGTGGTCTTTTTCTACCATCATGTTTCTCTGTTTACTTGAGAAGCAGCAGGTACACATCAGTAAAGACTACTCACTACAGAAGGTCTCTGTTTCTACCAAGCTAGCCTATGAATTGCTAACGTACCAAGGACCAATGTGGCTTCAGTACTGAGAGATCTGGAAGCAAATGAAGCAGTACAGGAGGAGGAAGCAATAGGGCTTATGGCCTGAGGAGAATGTGCATGAGAGGAGTCCCCAGGATAAATTCCTGCTCCTACAGGGGAAGGACTTTGAACCAGTTTACATAGCTAAGAGACCTCAGGATATCACAGTAAGTGAAGTTCTGAGAACTGGAGAAGGTGATGTGAGAGAGAAAGAGAACAAAAATTCTATGCTAAGAGGTTATGCTGAGGACTGTTGAATTAAGCTGAATGAAATGTATATCTACTTCATCTAGAAGTTGCTGCCAGCATCTTGAACTGTTATAAAGTATTGACAATCCCTGTTGGGTCCCAGTAAAACTTGACTTTTGCTTCTTAAACTTAGAATGGAGTGACTGATTTGACTGAGCCCTGTATCTATGAGAGAATTTGATGTAGTATCACTTGGTCTACAGTAATCAGAATCTGTTTGATAGTCTCCTGGTTTTGTCCACTAAGAACCCTTAAACAACAGATGTTCAAATGTTATAGTGTGCACACAGGAATCAGCTTGGGACAACTTCCTCAAGACCTGACCCCCTTATATAAAGTGGCATCTGAATAGCAAGGACTTGAGTGGGATACAAAAACACAAACTATTAGTGCAGTACTAGTGAATCGTGTGTATATTGGATGGGACTTTTAGCCAACGTGGCATCAGACCAGAGTATAGAAGCATTGCCAGTCAACAGCACTAGTAGGGAAAAGTAGTCTGTCTTGAATAGAATGGAACCCCACCTGGGGTCACATAGAGAGTGGCCATTGCAGCAGGGTATCAACATGGCTGAAGAAGTTGAGAGGGCTCCAAATAAGGTATGGACTGTAACAGACAGCTGTGACTGCCACTGCAGAGGAGTGAATGCAGGGATTGTGCCACAGTTGGGACTTTGTGCAGAAAGGAGAGCAGCAAGGAGGTATGTGAAGACCCTGATGGGCTATATCCAGGAGGACTTTCATGCTTTTTGGCTGTACCTCCCAATGAATGGCCACCCCTGCAACTTAAGAGACTGCTCATAGGGAAGCAGGACTGTGGTTGTGTCCAGGTGATGCCCAATATAAGCATTGAGAGGGCTCCACTGTCAAAGGAGGAAGTGCTGTTGAGTACAGGAGATGTAAGTTGGCCATCGTGTCTAGCCAAAAATAAACATGCAAAGAGTTGGCATCATTGAGAGAAGTGCCCCAGCCCATCATAGAGCAAGATGGAGCAGGTTATCACTCGCCAATCAATGAGGAGCAAGTTGACATCTACCAGTGAGGTAAGTGGTGACATCGACTATATGTCCCTTAAAATGTATTCGAGTGAGACTGCCATATGTACTGGAAAAAACAGCCAAATGACGAAAACTGGAAACAGCACAAGCACTGGCAAGTTAAAGGCAAGACATTGATAAGGCAGGCAAAGGGAGAATTTGAGAAGAAGCTTGCTGCGGAAGCAAAAATGCGTAATAAAGACTTTTTCAAGTACATTCGTAGCAAAAAACCTGTGAGAGAGTCAGTTGGTCCATTAGATGATAGCGGGGTTAAAGGGGCACTAAGAGGCGACAAGGTGATAGCAGAGAGACTGAATGAACTCTTTGCTTCTGTCTTTACTGAAGAAGATGTAGGGATGTTACCCATGACTGAAATGGTATTTAAAGGTATGGAAGAATTGAAGGAAATATCGATACATCGGGAAGATGTATTACAACTATTTGGTAAACTGAAGAGTAGCAAATCACCTGGACCGGATGGTATATATCCAAGGGTGTTGAAAGAACTGAAATATGAGATTACAGACCTGCTATTAGTAATCTGTGAGCTATCATTGAAATCATCTGCAATACCTGAAGATTGGAGGACGGTTAACGTAATGCCAATTTTTAAAAAGGATTCCAGAGGCGATCCGGGAAACTACAGGCCAGTGAGCCTGATGTCAATACCAGGAAAAATGGTAGAAACCATCATAAAGAATAAAATTACTGAACATGTAGATAGTCATGGCTTAATGGGAGACAGCCAACATGGCTTTAGACAAGGAAGATCTTGACTTACTAATCTGTTATGTTTTTTTGAAGGTGAGAATAAACAGGTAGACAAAGGTGAGTCAGTTGATATAGTGTATCTGGACTTTCAGAAAGCCTTTGACAAGGTCCCTCATAAGAAACCTTTGGTAAAACTAAAGAGTCAAGGGATAGGAGGCAGTGTACTATTCTGGATCAGGAACTGGTTAAAAGATATAAAGCAGAAGGTAGGGCTAAATGGCCAATTTTCCCAATGGAGAAAGGTGAATAGTGGTGTACCCCAGGGATCTGTGCTGGGTCCGCTGCTTTTTCACATATTCATAAATGACCTGGAAAAGGGAATAGCAAGTGAGGTTATCAAATTTGCAGATGACACAAAACTATTTAAAATTGTTAAACCCATGAGGATTGTGGAAAATTGCAAGAGGATCTTGATAAATTGGAAGACTGGGCATAAAATGGCAGATGAAATTTAATATGGACAAGTGCAAAGTTATGCACCTAGGGAAGAACAACCCAAACTATGGTTACACGATGCAAGGTTCCACATTAGGAACCACCATCCAGGAAAAAGATATAGGCGTCATTGTGGATAACATGTTAAAACCCTCCACCCAATGTGCAGTGGCGGCCAAGAGAGCAAATAGAATGCTAGGTATCATAAGGAAAGGAATGGAAAATAAAACAAAGGATATTTTAATGCCTCTGTATCGTTCCATGGTGCGACCACACCTTGAATATTGTGTGCAATTCTGGTCGCTGTATCTTAAAAAGGATATAGCGTTTGTGATAAGGAAGCTTATCATAGCTCAGGAAGGAGCTATAGAAAAGGTGAAGTGACTCTGAACAAGCAACCTGTCAGTTCTGGTAGAAATAAGAAAACAGAATTTTCCCATAAAAGACTACCAGTCCCAGAATGCACCAGGTTTCCAACAGCCATTAGAGGAGCTGAAGTGGGGAAACGTGTGTTCAATCAGGAGGGCTATGAGGTAATCCCTAAGCACTCATCTCAAAGGGCAGGGCCTGATTCAGCACAGCTGCGCTGTATTAGGGAGGAGCACTCATCTAAGCAGAATAAAGGTAGAGTTTATTCTACAGAGAAGCAGCTTGAGCTTGATCATCTTCATCATCAGGAGGATCATCAGAAGCAGAAGCCAAACCGGACGGACAGAGAGGGAAAGAAACCCTTTGGAAGAAAGAGGAGAAAAGCCTTTGAGAGGTCTAGGAGAGTCCAGAGCAGTACGTATACTGGGAGGCATTCCAAGGGCCAGCATACACCATTGGACTGGGGAAAGCCAGAGGAATGGTGCTACAGAGCTAGGAATCTCCAGACGGTACCTGTGAGAGAGACAGCTGCACGTGGAAGGGACCCTAAGACCCGTGCCAGAAGGTATGTGAAGAGAGATCCAGTGTCCAGGGATCTGGATTGGAAGGCTGGACATAAGAACTGGACTACATACTGGCCAGGCTATATAGAGAGGAACTCTAACAGCAATGGAAGCTCAGGTATGAACACTGATCTATGCCCTAGCTATAACCTTGAAAGACAGCAGGGAAACAAGTATTCTCCTGAAAGTGCTCCATTGGGAGATTCATCTGTGCCAATCCATGATATTGAACCCATGCTTGTTGAAGAAGAGGGGGTGATAGCAGATGAAGAATCTGTTTACATGGACTGCTCCCTGTCTAAACTCCTTTGGTGATTTTCTGTTATAAAGTACAGCAACCATCACAAAGAAATACAAACTTGTTCTTTAATCTACTCAGAAAAACTCCTGTGTAGGATTTCTAGCCACGCAGTAGAAAGCAAGCCAGCTAAGGGGTTTCAGCTGGATAACTGCTAGCAATTGAGCCTTACCTAATTGCTTGTGGGCTCTGAGAGAATCACTTCTGAATCTATGTGGGAAGATATAAGAAGTTTACCTGAAAAGAACACTTTTTTTCTTTCTTTGTGGCTTTTGGTTTGTTGTTTTACATTGCTAAGAGAAGATTAGCTAAAGCCTACAGAAAAGACCAGTTTGTTGCCAACCAGGTCTTATTTCTTTTGCTTTGATTGCCTGATAAGTTAAAATGTTGTTTTCCTGATTTTGTTTTTTCAAGTTTAACACTGAAAGCAAGTAACCTGATTTATGTGCTACCAAGCATATCTGTGTTGGGAGAAATAACCCCATAAATAAATATCTTATTGGCTTTACCCAAAAGCACAACTAATTATTGTGAGCAGCTGTGTCTGGTGTGAATGAACTGCATTGCCCACAATCCCTTGCAAATCATATAGATATATGCACTTGCCAAGACTGTGAAGATTCTCACCCAGGCAGCCGTCTGACACGTTATTAGAAAAGGTTCAGAGAAGAGCCACTGAAATGGTAAAGGGGATGGAAGGATACCCCTATGAAGAAAGGCTAAAAAGGTTAGGGCTCTTTAACCTGGAAGAGAGACAGCTGAGGGGAGATATGATAGAAGTCTATAAATTAATGAACGGAATGGAAAGGGTAAACGTAGATAGATTGTTTATATCATCAGAATATAGAAAGACTAGGGGACATGCAATGAAGCTACAGGGTAAACTATTCAAGACAAATAAGAGAAAATATTTTTTCACTCTACGTGTAATCAAACTCTGGAATATGTTACCGGAGAATGTAGTAGAAGCTGTTAGTGTAACTGGGTTTATAAAAGGTTTGGACAAGTTCCTGGAGGAAAGGTCCATAAACCATTATTAAAAAGGGACCCAGGATATCACTGCTTGACCCAATACAAGCATTGTGGAGCCTGTGTCTTTTGGGGAAACTGCTAGGTACGTATGACTTAGATTGGTCACTGTTGGAAACAGGATACTGGGCTTGATGGACCTTGTTCTGACCCAATATGGCATATCTTATGTTCTTATGTACTGGGATTTGTGTGTCAGACATCCAGAGAAGGACTCTGCTACCACTATTACTGAACCGCTTACCTCAGATAGGCCTACACATGAAATCCTTCTATACCGCTATGTGCTGTTAGGAATGTTAGCTACCATGGTTGTGCTGTGGGGAGCTTTGATTGCTTTGCAAAGCAGGAGATGGAGCACAGGAGATGAAGCATTCAACAAAATTCATTTTTTTCCCAAATAAAAAGAGTGTAGATAGTGCTGAAGGACTGTGAAACTCTGGGATGTGAAGAATGCCTTGGGGATCATGAGCAACAGGCCCCTGCTGTGCTTCACCTGAGATGCTGAGTTTGTCGGCATAAGTTATATGAGCTGGAAAGAGATTTCCAGATACTGGATACTTTGGTGTATGAGTTGCTGCATCAAGATCTTGACTGCAAACCCAAGGCCTTAATGACATCCTCAGCATCCAGTGAGACTGATGATTCAGGTTCATTTAGCCAGAGAGAGCAACAGCCCCCACCATAGAAAAAGAACGAGGCAATGAGGGTAGGAGCATCAATTGTGAAGACTGAAAGTGTGGAGGAGTCCCTTCTGTTATATGAGGACTCCCAGATGGTAGCAGAGCCTGAGGCCTGCAAAACCCCAGGGTCCCTAGCTGACTCTGATAAGACCATGATCAGCCAGGAGAAAGAGGAGTCTATTGCTGGCAGGGCCAGCCTAAGGGTTTCTGCCACTCCACGCAGAAGCCCTAACTCTTCTGATCCATGCCACCCCAACCCTGCCACATCTTCCCCGTGCCACACCTCACCGCTGCCCCCCACTGCCACCGATTCTATTAGTGGGGGGTCCAGCTCAGCTTGGTGCGGTGGCTGCGGCAGTGGCCCATGGCAGGCCATGTGCTTTGGCACACATGGCCTGCTCTTCTGACCCCCCCTCCCCCGACACAACTTCCTGTTGGAGGAGGGTCAGAAGCGGTAGGCCTTATGTGGCAATAGGATGGGCCATCCCTGACTGCTGGAGCCTCTGAACCAGGAAAGTGAGAGCTGGCGAGTCAGTGTCCAGCTTTATCAAACAGGTCTAGTGAAGGATCTCAGCCATATGCACCAAATCTGTGCGAGAGCCTTGACATTTTCATATCATTGGAATTAGGCTTATGCTCTGCAATGTCTCCTGAGGAGTGACAAATCATTCCAAATAGTGCAAAGATTAGGCAATGGGTCATGGACATTTGCCATAAGGCAATAGCCACTGATGTGGAGGCTAAGGCCTGGAGTAATGCATCAAGGGAAAAGCTCCCTTGAAAGGGATCATTGGACCACCTGTCTGGCATTAGTGGAACCAATGACTGTTCAGCAGACAGCATAGGGTGAGTTTCCAGTCACAACAAAGATGAAAGTAGGGAAGGGATAGGTCTGCTGGCTTGCTGCTGCAGTCAGAGTAGGGCAGACCACATCTCTGCCAGCTGGAAGGTTAGAGCCTGCCATGAATTAGAGCCAGTGTGAGTTCCAAATGGATTTGTGGAATGACCCATGCCCACGTGGCATGCTGCATTCCAAGCAGGTATTCCCCTTGTAGAGACTATGAGGGACTATTTACAGCTGATCACTCAGAATGATTATGATTCCATTACAAGTAGGTAAAGAGACTCCTGCTCCAATGCCAGCTGAAGAAATAAAAGCAGACATGATGAGAGTCCAAGGGTGGACAAGGATCACTTGGCATTTTGTCCATTTTGGGAGAGAAAAGGCCTACTGAATGCAGACATCTCCCATGAACTACTTAACCACCCCCGATGTGCACCTGGTTGCAGGGCCAGTACAAGGATTGGAGGCCCCACCATCCTGCTGCTCTCACTGCTCCTCTGCCCCTATTGCTGCCACTGCTTCCTCTCTCCGGAGCCTGCAACAGTGGCAATAGCTCAAAAACTGTGAGGCAGCACTCACTTTAACTCACCAGTGCTGCCTCGGAGTTTCTACTCTTGACCATTAGCCTTTTCCACCCCCTTCCGATGCACACTTCCAGTTTGACGTGTACATTGGAGGGGGGGGCAGAAGAAGCCAATGGTCAAGAGCAGAAACTGCAAGGCAACACCAGTGAGTTAAAGTAAGTACTGCCTCATGGTTTCTGAGCTATTTCTGCCATAGCAGACCTTGAAGAGGGGTGGCAGAGGTGGCAATAGGCGCCCCCAGATGCCCAGCACTCTAGGCAAATGCCTAAGTCACTTAATGGAAGTGCTGGTCCTGCCTGGTTGGTCAGGGCAGAAAACATTACCTAAATGGTCTAGAACAGAACAGAGAGTGAGGCAGTAAATAGTGAGACTTTGGCGAGAAGCACTTATTCTTGCCACTCAGCCTCATATGCTTTGTGGAAGCTAATCAAGATGAGTAGCTATGATAGAAATTACTACAGAAGGTGTACAAGGACATATTTTTTCCAGGGATACCCGAAAAGTCATCCTCTGGTACAAGATATCTTGAGGAGCTATACAATCCTATGGAATCTAGAACATACACATGTAAGAGGTGCAGATTGCCAATAAGAAAGGAACCACTGATGTCTACAGAAATGTGTAGGTGCTTTGTGGAGGAGTGACAGCATCTAAGCCAAATCGGGACGAGTAAAACCCGTTGGGGAACAAATAGGGTTACCAACCGACCAGTTTTAGGCCGGCCCAGCTGGTTTTAGAAGCTGCAGGCTGGCGGCCAGCAAGGATGGTAAAACGGCCAATGAAGAGACAGTTTTCTGCTGACTGCCAGCCTCAGCTTTCCCAGCCGTGCTGCCTGCCCCTGCCACTGCGGTTACCACTTTTTCTATTCTAATGGCAGTGGTGGCAACAGATTTCCAATTTTTTAAAAAAAGGTGGATTTGTGACTCCACGCTTACAAGACTGGTCTGGTTTCTCCCTCCTCTGATGTATGCTTGCATCTGAGGGGGCATGACCAGACCAGCCTTCCAAGCAGAGCCTGTGCAGCAGGAGCAGCAAGTCCTGCGGGCAGCAGAAGATTGTGGCCCAGAGTGGAAATTCTGCCTGTGGGAGCAGCAAAGCTGGTGGGCAGCAGAGCTTTGCAAGGCCATGATCCCAGCCCAAAGTGGAAGATCCTGCACACAGGAGCAGCAAGTCCCAATGGCAGAACAGCTACCAGCCAGATCACCCTGTTGTAGGAGTTCAGAGGTGGAGGGGAGGCAGAGAAGTTGGGATATTTAAACGGATATTGGTTGTTTAAAGAAGATGGGGGTGCAAAGAGGGAGTGAGAAAGGGAGTCAGGGAAGAGGACAGAGAGTTGTGGGCAGCAGGAGAGGAGCTAGGGCAGAGATTCCCAACTCCAGTCCTGGAGGGCCCAACACCATTCAGGTTTTCAGGCTGTCCCTAATGAATATGCATGAGATGCATTTGAATACAATGGGGGCAGTGCATGCAAATGCATGTCATGCATATTTATTAGGGACAGCCTGAAAACCTGAATGGTGTTTGGCCCTCCAGGACTGGATTTGGGAACCTCTGAGCTAGGGGATGGAATAGAAGATACTGGACATGGAGATGGGGAGCTGGAGAGACATAGAGAGATACTGGACACAGAGAGGGCATAGGGAAATGGAAATGGAGAGAAGATATTGAACGCAGGGGGCATCACAGGAACACAGGACAGATGCTAGACAAAGGGGGGGTCACAGGAAATCAGGGGAGATTCTGGTTATGAGTGCATTGAAAGGTGGAGAGGAGATGCTGGACATGGAGAAGCACATGGAGACAGAAGGGAAATGCTGGATGCAGGAAGGGGAATAGGGAGGTAGAGGGGATATGCTAGATGAAGGGGGCTGTACATGTACATGGGAAGGGGGCATAGGGAGAATGGGCATAAGTAAAAGCAAGGTGAGAATATTTTTGAGATGGAGTGATGATGCTGGACACGGGGATTATAGGGAGACTATGGGATGATGCTGGACATGAGGTAATAGAGAGAGGGGAGAAGATGGACACAGGGGTAAATAGGTTGAGAAAGATGAAAATGCTGGACATGAGAGTAATAGGAAAGGGATGGTATGGAGATGGGGGATATGCTAGACATGGGAGATATGGAGACAGAGGAAGTGATGCTGAACACAGCAGGATAGGAACGGAGAGGGGGAGATGTTGGACACAAGGGGATAAGAAGGGAGAGCAAGGACAGAGAGAGAGAGCAGAGATGCTGAATGAAGGGAAACAGAGTGAGAGATAGAGTGGCACTGGATGGAAGGGGGGATAAGGTAGAGACATGGAGGGAAGAGAGAGAATGAATGAAAGACAGAAGACCAATGGAAGAAGATGGATAATGGGAGAACTGGGGTGACAGTTGAAAAGTGGTAGGTAGATGGAATAAAAAAAGATGGGGATAGAGGACTGGATACTAAGAAGTAGCAGCACATTTTATTTACATTCTCTTATATACCATGCTATTCTGCATCAGTGTGGTTTACATTGAACAAACTGAAATTACATTGAACAGGGCATTATAACTTGGAGATAACTATTTTACAGGGAACATGGGCTATGGAGGGTTAAATGGCTTGCCCAAGACCACAAGGAGCACCTGTGTGACTAGAAACCCCAGTCCTTCTGGCCCAAGGTTGCTGTCCTCTAGTGGGATTTGAACCCCCAACCTTCTGGCCTGAAGTACCTTGCCCCAACCACTAGGCCACTCCTCCACTCCACATGAGAAAACAGAGAGAGAAAATAAATGAAAGAAAGCTGAAAGGAAACGATCAATATCCAAAATGGAAGGAAGTGAAGAAAGCAAAAGGGGAGACAAAAAATGGCAAATGGACTAGAGCCCATAGAAAGAGTGCTAAGAGAAGACAGAAAGATTTAGGCGTCATTGTGGATAACATGTTAAAACCCTCCGCCCAGTGTGCAGTGGCGGCCAAGAGAGCAAATAGAATGCTAGGAATCATAAGGAAAGGAATGGAAAATAAAACAAAGGATATTATAATGCCTCTGTATCATTCCATGGTGTGACTGCATCTTGAATATTGTGTGCAATTCTGGTCGCCATATCTTGAAAAGAATATAGCGTTATTAGAAAAGGTACAGAGAAGAGCCACCAAAATGGTAAAGGGGATGGAAAAATACCCTATAAAGAGAGACTAAAAAGGTTAGGGCTCTTCAACCTAGTAAAAGAGACAGCTGAGGGGAGATATGATAGAGGTCTATAAATTAATGAATGGAGTGGAACGGGTTAACGTAGATCGATTGTTTATGCCATCAGAATATAGAAAGACTAGGGGACATACAATGAAGCTACAGGGTAACCTATTTAAGACTAATAAGAAAAAATATTTTTTCACTCAACGTGTAATCAAACTCTGGAATTTGATACCGGAGGATGTAGTAAAAGCTGTTACTGTAGTCGGGTTTAAAAAAGGTTTGGACAAGTTCCTGAAGGAAAGGTCCATAAACCATTATTAAAGGGGACCAGGGATATCCACTGCTTGACCCAATACAAGCATTATGGAACCTGTATCCTTGGGGAAACTGCTAGGTACTTGTGACCTAGATTGGCCACTTTTGGAAACAGGTTACTGGGCTTGATGGACCTTGGTCTGACACAGTATGGCATATCTTATGTTCTTATGAAAGCAGAAGCCTCAGATAGGGACCAGCATGATCAGAGAATAAAATGGTCAAAGGTAAAAAAAAATAATTTTATTTTCAATTTAGTGATCAGACTTCGCACTATCTTTGTATTTTACACAGTACACAGAAATGCATCTCTTTCTATATCACTGAAGTTGCTCTAGATGCAGACTTCTTGGGTTTCAGTTTAATTTTTGTCTACATATTTTTATTTTTACTGTAGGTGGTAAAGGCCAGGTGTTCTGTTAACATGGAGTTTGTACGTAAAGATCTGTATTGAAGTAATATGACTTGTTCAGCTTTTCAAATAGTTTATGGATGTTCTAGGGGCCCTTTGCAATATTTACAGTGCTGCTTTTTTCTGAGAAGCTCCTTGTTGTGTGAGTTTTAGAAGTTGGTGCTGGTATGGTATGGTAGATTTGCTCTATAGATCCTCAGTGACTTTTGTATGGTTTTGTATTAGTTCACAATATGCCTGGTACTGGAGAATGATTATGTTATTGTTATTGTTATTGAGATGACCAGAATCAGATTTGTTTTATAAATTAAGTTCCATGGGTGAATGTCCTAGTTCTGCTCTCCACCATTGTCAAGGGAAGGGTTTCTGTGGATATAGAATATATGAGGTCTGTCCAAAAAGAATCCAAGCTTGCTAAAGAGGGCGCCAACGAGACAATACAGCAGACTCGTGATAATGGTGAGCTTTAGCCTCCCACTTGTTCGATCACACCACATGAATTAGCTATGGACTACATGCAGTAGAGTGGACTCATCTCAAGTGCCTTTTGCTATTTTTTGCAAGTTGAAATATGAAGAATCTTGAAGAGCAACCTGTTTGTGTGAAATTCTGTGTGCAATTGACTTTTACAGAGACTTTTCATATGTTGCAGCAAGCTTATGGAGAAGATTGTTTAAGCTGCAAACGATGTTACGAATGGTACTGACGTTGCAAATCGGGCAGAAAGTCCACCAAAGACGAACCCAAAACTGGACGGCATTCCACATCAATGGACGATGATCACATTAAGAAAGTGCATGCTTTGATACTTTAAAATCATCGCCTAACTGTCCATGAAGTTACTGAAGAAATAGGCATCAGTAAAAATTTGTGTCACACAAATGTGACTGAAAAACTTCAGATGCATCATATTGCTGCAAAATTTCTCCGTCTCTAGACAGATGAGCAAAAAGCGAACCATTGCACAATCACTCATCGCTCCTTATCTGTGAATTTTTGACGAAGCACAATTTGTCTCTAGTCCTGCAGCCTCCCTACTCTCCAGATTTGGCCCCTGCAGACTTCTTTTTGTTCCTAAAGTTGAAATTCACTGTGAAAGATCACCTGTTATGACATGTTTCAGAAATAGCAAAAGGCACATGAGACGAGTTCACTCTACTGCATGTAGTCCATAACTAATTCACGTGGCATGATTGAGCAAGAGGAAGGCCAAAGCTCAAGGTCAGCACTACACATCACCATTATCGCAAGTCTGCTGTGTTGGCTCGCTGGTGCCCTCTTTAGAAAAATTAGTTTCTTTTTGGACAGTCCTTGTATGTTCAAAAAGATAAAGTGAGAACCATGACACAATTTATAGCAACAAAATAAAATAACTGTATAATTTGATGGAATAAACTGCACTGTAGTTCTTGCTTTTTCTTTTAGTTCTTTGATGTGCGAGCATCTTCCATTTCTTTTGTTTTTTGCAGAATAAAGTGCCTTGTGAAAGTATTCATCCTCTCGATGTTTGTCCTGTTTTGTTGAATTGCAACCTGGAATTAAAATGGAGATTTGGGGGTTAGCACCATGTGATTTACACAACATGCCTATCACTTTGAAGGTGCAAAATATCTTTTATTGTGACACCTACAATAAGACAAAAAAAAGAGAAATCATGAGTGTGTATAGGCATTCCCCCCCACCTCCCCAAGTCAATACTTTATAGAGTCAACTTTTGCTGCAATTACAGCTGCAAGTCTCTTGGGGTATGTCTCTGTTAGCTTAGCACATCTAGCCACTGGGATTTTCATCCATTCCTCAAGGCAAAACTGCTCCAACTCCTTCAAGTTATGCGTTGGTGTACAGCAGTTTTCAAGTTATGCTACAGATTCTCAATTGGATTGAGGTTTGGGCTTTGATTAGGCCATTCCAAGACATTTAAATGTTTCCCTTTAAACCACTACAGTGTAGCTTTAGCAGGATGTTTAGGGTCATTGTCCTGCTGGAAGACGAACCTTCGTCCCAGTCTCAAACTCTGGCAGACTGAAACCATCGTTCCTTCAAGTCTGACCAGTTTTCCTGTCCCTGCCGATAAAAAACATCCCCACAGCATGATGCTGCCACCACCATGTTTCACTGCGGGAATGTTGTCCTCGAGGTGGTGGGTTGGTTTGCGCCATACATGGCCAAAAAGTTCAATTTTCATCTCATATGACCAGAGAACATTCTTTCATGTGTTTGGGGTATCCGCCACTCCGCTATGGATCTTTGCAGCTCCTTCAGTGTTATCCTTGGTGTCTTTGTAGCATCTCTGATTAATGCCCTGCTTGCCCAGTCTTTGAGTTTTGGTGGGTGGCCTTCTCTTGTCAGGTTTGTAGTGGTGCCATATTCTTTCCATTTTGTTATAATGGATTTAATGGTGCTCCGTGGTATATTCAGAATTTGGGATTTTTTTTATAACCCAACCCTGATCTATACTTCTCCACATCTTTGTCTCTGATCTGTTTGGAGTGCTCCTTGGTCTTCATGTTGCTTGCTTAGTGGTGTTGCAGAGTCAGAGGCCTTTCAGAACAGGTATATTTATTCAGGCATCATGTGACAGACCATGTGACACTGATTGCACACAGGTGGACCATAATCATCTAATTATGTGACTTCTGAAGTTAATTGGTTGGACCAAATCTTATTTAGGGGTTTTATAGCAAAAGAGATGAATGCATGTACACTCACAACTTTTCAGTTTTTACTTGTTTTTATATATACAAGGTATTTTATTGTCATTCCACTTTGCCAATTTGGACTATATTGTTGGGTCCAATACCTAACATCCAAATGAACCTCTATTTTCCTTCCAAGTTGTCTTGTGAGAAAACAGGAGAAAAACCGACGGGATGAATACAGGGGTGGCCCAAAGGGGGTGCATGGCCATGTGCGGAGACTCGGTGAAATGCCTCATTTGAATAAGGGGTCTCATTTGCATAAATATTTGCATAATATTAACATGCACTAACGTTTAGTAAACATGCCTCTTAATGAGTGTATGGATAAAGAAAGACTACCAGATTTCTACATTACTATACTCCAGTGCCAACCGCCAGGCACATTAGGAAGTACTACAAATATTGCCCATTTAGAACCCATAGCAAACCCACCATATCATAACAGTACTACCAAGACTCACAAAGCACCAAACCCTACCTATGAAAAGGCAACACTGCAAATATTAAACCAATATACCTCAGAGAAAACCAATACATCTCCTACTGGGGAAAGAGAACAAGTGGCACTGTCAAATAGAAACTACATAAACAGAATACCGCAACTTGGCAAAAGCTAGAAGGATGCTTGGGTGCATATGGAGAGGAATGGCTGGCAGAAAAAAGGAGGTGATAATGCCTCTGTATAAGTCTTTGGTGCGACCTCATTTGGAGTATAGTGTGCAATTCTGGAGATCGCACCTTCAAAAGGATGTGAACAGGATGGAGTCGGTGCTGAGGGTGGCTACTAAAATGATTAGTGGCCTTCATTATAAAGCATATGAGGACAGACTGAAGGATCTTAATATATACACCTTAGAGGAAAGGCGGGATAGAGGTGATATGATTGAGATGTTTAAATACTTCCATGGCATAAATGTTCAGGGAGAGTGCCTCTTTCAATTGAAAGCAAGTTCTGCTATGAGGGGACATGGGATGAGGGTGAAGGGAGATAGATTCAGGAGTGATATGCGAAAATATTTCTTTACGGAAAGAGTAGTGGATCCATGGAATAGTCTCCCAGTGGAGGTGGTAGAGATGAGGACAGTAACTGAATTCAAAAAAGCATGGGACAAACACAGAGGATCTCTAAAGGTAAAAAGGGGACTGTTTTAGTTGTTGATATGAAAGGACAGACTAGATAGGCCATGTGGTCTTTTTCTGTCTTCATATTTCTATGTTTCTATGTTGGTTACACATGCAGAACATAGGCCATCACCAAAAAAAGAACAAGGAATCACAGTTTAGAAATAGAAAGACAATAATTAAAATGGGAACCCCAAAAACCAAACTTGCTTGGAATGTACAACACTGGAGAAATAAAACTATAAATTAGACCACATTGAAGCTCAGCAACCAGATATTTTCTGCATCACAAAAACCTGGCTCACTCCCACCGACAACATGCTCCTCAACCAATTAGTCCCCCCCCCCCCACCCACACTGCCTTCAACTGCACTCGAAAACACAGAAAAGGAGGAGGAATGCTGATCATCGCAAGGAACAAACTAAAGCTCAAATGCCGAGCCACCACAGAGACAAGTCAATGCAACACAATTGTCGTCGAGATCAGACAGCTAGCCCTGTGCCTCACCTACAGAGCTCCACATGCTCCTCCAGAGGAACTATCATCCATACTGGAATCAGCTTGTGCAACCAACAACCTCCACAAACCTCTACTGATGCTTTGGGACTTTAACCTTAAATCTGCCACAACCAAGGATGCAGAAGCCTTTCTGACAGCCATGGACTCCCTTCAATACACCCAAATCATCAATGCCCCCCACACACAAACACAGATCATCTCCCGACCTCATCTTCACCCCCAACAACCTCATTGAAAATGACATCATCACAAGACCATCGGTCACAACAGTGCCCTGGACGGATCCCCAACATAATAAAAATCAAATTACACTCGGCAAACCACAACAATCACCAAGACAACCAAGCCACTCGGAGGAGGTTTAAAAACTTCGACAAAGATACTTTTCTTAAGGACACCCTATCCCACCTGCTCACAAATACAGAGGACATGAATGAACAAATCGCAAACTGGAACAGCACCATCACTTCTGCTGCCAAAGCCACTGATTCTAGTACTCGCAAAAGACACAACACTAAAACCAGGACCACCCCCTGGTACTCACAGGAAATCTGAGAGGCAAAAAAAGCCCTAAGACAAATAGAAGGTCGCTGGAGATGCACCAAATCCTCCACCACACAGGGCCTATACGAGTCAAAGCAAAAAGAATACAACAACCTCATCAAACAAAAGAAAAGGGAATACTACACCAACCTAATCCTCAAATCCGACAACAAGCCTAGAGAACTATTCAATATAGTAAAAACCCTCACAACAAACCTAACCCCGAGAATTCAGATCAAATAGATCCTCAGACATTCACAGACTATCTACAGGCCAAGTTCACTGCCTCCCTCCAGATGACCACGAGTGATACCTACATACCTACCCTACCCAACCGTAACTGGAAAAAATTCAGCATTCCTTCAACTGATCAGATATCACACATCATCGCATCACTCAACACCAGCACCGCCCCCACAGACCCATGCCCTATGGTATGGATAAAAGCAGCAAAAGAGGAGCTCATCCAATTCATCCACAAAATGGTACACAACTCCCTAACCCAAGGTATCATGCCTAGCACACTAAAGCTAGCGACAATATGCCCAATCCCGAAAAAACCCTCTAAGTAAAACCGATCCAGCTGCCTACTGACCCATCTCAAGCCTTCCCCTCCTGTCAAACATCATCGAGAAGGTGGTTGAACAACAACTCCAAGACCACATCGACACCCATGCCCCTCTGGACTGCAATCAACACGGCTTCCGCCCAAACCACGGCGTTGAAACCCTACTGATTTACCTCTTCAACAATCTGACCCAAGTCATCGACAATATCAAGAAGGGCATCGTCATGATCTTCATAGACATCTCCTCTGCTTTTGACACCGTCGACCACAAAACTCTACAATCAAGACTTCAGGGAATTGGTCTACATGGCACCACTTTGAACTCGTTCACATCTTACCTCACAGACAGACACCTCCAAGTCAAATGCGGTTCAGCCACCTCCCAATCTCTGAGAGCCACCCAGGGTGTCCCATAAGGCTCCTCCCTCTCAGCCTTGCTATTCAACCTGTATATACAACCTATCTGTTCCATTATCAAAAACAACAAAATACAATACACCATCTACGCAGACGACATTATGATATACACCCCCATCAACTTAGACAACCCAGACTACTCCAGCATAGCCAATTGGCTGCAACAGATGACTAGCTGGCTACTGGAAAACAACCGTAAACTACAACAAGACAGAAGTGCTAATCATCACCAGAAATTCCGCATTCACTCCTCCTCCTGTCATCAAGCTGAACGACACCACTATACCAATAAAACCTGAAATAAAGTATCTCGGTGTGACACTCGACAAAGATCTGAACCTTCAATCTCACATCGCCGAAACCACCAGGACCGCATACCTCAAAATGAGAACCATAAGATGCCTCAAGCCAATCCTCTCACAGGATCACCTCCGCACCGTCTGTCAAGCTCTTATCACTCCCATCCTAGACTACTGCAACCCCATCTACCTTGGACTCTCAAAACAAGCCACCTGGCCATTACAGATGGCCCAAAACACGGCCGCCCGAATAATAACAGGATCTTCAAGGCACGACCATATCACTCCCATTCTCAATCACCTCCACTGGCTCCCAATCAGCTCCTGCATACGTTACAAGATACTTCTAAACACATTCAAAATCAAACAGAACATCTCCGCAGATAGTCTGAAACCCCTCATCAGACCTAACACAGGCACCAGACCCAGAAGGAGAGACACATCAGACACTATCAACATACCCAGAGCATTTGCTAAAACAAGAAAAGACACGTCAGGAAGAGCACCCTGGCCGCACCCGCGCTCTGGAACTCACTCCCCGACAACCTGAGAGCAACAACAGACCTCAAAGACTTCCGGAAGATGCTCAAAACAACGCTCTTCACAGAACACTACAAGGACATCACATGAACTATCCAATAACCTCTCTCTCTGCCCACCAAAATGTAAAAATGTAAATTATTCCTGTACAAAGCTCATACTGTATATAGCTCACCACGCAATCAACTGCACACCACTCACACGCACACTCCTCGATTTATCACTGCATGCCCACACACATGCACCCTGCCACGTGATTGTTTGCTGTGTAATCCGCTTTTATTTCAGGATAAAGCAGTATATAAATCCTTTTAAATAAATTAATTAATTAATTTTCTCTTGTACTAAACAAAATGCAGATGTTAACGATGCACATTTCCCAGAGCTGACATATTCCAGTTAATAAACTCAAAGTAAAAAAGTATTTTCTACCTTTTGTTGTTTGTGCATTTTATTTTTCAGTTGTAATTAGTCCAGTAACTTTCTTTTGGTTTCTTCATGTCTTCTGCTAACTCTCGATTGTCTGCTGTCCGTTTGCCCTTTCTTCTCTCTTCTAGTTTTTTTCCATTCTCTCTCTACATCTGCTTTAACATAGTGATCTTTCTCCTTTTGCTTTTTCCTCCATCTTTCTTTATTCCTTTTTCATCCACTCAAATTTTACCCCTCCATCCTCAATCCTTACTCTCCCAATACCCGGCCAATCGTAAATTTTTCTTCCCTCCCACACAAAATATTTTCCCCTCTCCATTTCACTCTCCCAGCCCCACCCCATTCTAGTCCTCCCCCCCCCCCCCCAACATCAGCTCCCTTCTAGTTCCAGCCCCACCCAGCATCCGCTCCTTTCTAATCCCATCAGTCCATTTCCAGTCCTAGCTCCCCCATCAGCCCTTTCCAGTCCTATCCTAGCCCCTCCATGAGTCCATTTCTAATCCAAGCCCCCCCCATCAGCCCATGTTCAATTCAAGCCCCCCATCAGCCCATTTCTTATCCTAGCCCCTCCATCAGCCCATTTCCTATACTAGTCCCCCCCATCAGCCCATTTCCAGTCCTAGCTCCCCTCCACTCAGCCCATTTCCAGTCCTAGCCTGCCCCCCCATCAGCCCATTTCCAGTCCTAGCTCCCCTCCACTCAGCCCATTTCCAGTCCTAGCTTCCTCCCCCCCACTCAGCCCATTTCCACTCCTAGCTCTCCCCAAATTCCAGTCCACGCCCCCCCATCTGCCCATTTCCAGTCCATGCCGCCCGCCCCTTATGCTATTTCCAGTCCTAGCTCCCCTCACTCAGCCAATTTCCAGGCCAAGCCCCCCCCCCCCCCCACTCAGCCCATTTCCAATCCAAGTGCCCCATGAGTCCATTTTCTGTCTTAGCCACTCCATCAGTACATTTCCAATCCAACCCCCCCCCCCACCAACGGCCCATTTCCAATCCTAACCCCCATTAGCTTATTTCCAGTCTTATCCTAGCTCCCCCACTCAGCCCATTTCTAATCCTAGCCCCCCATCAGCCCATTTCCAGTCCTATTCTAGCCCCTCCATCAGCACACTTCCAGTCCAAGTCCCCCCCCCCCACACACACACACACACAGCCCATTTCCAGTTCCATCTCCCCTCCCGAAGAGCCCCACTGCTGTCTGAAAAGCTTAAGAGAGAGCCTGAGAGGTCCCAGCTCACCTCTAACAGCTACCAAAGTGAAGAATGCCTTTTTTCTTCACTTCGGCAGATGTACTGTAGTTTACGATGCTGCCGCGCTGAGGTCAAAAGGAACTTCCTGTTTCCCGGCACTCAGCATTGCAGCGTCCTAAACTACAGTACAGCTGCCGAAGTGAAGAAAAAAGGTGCTCTTCACTTCGGCAACTGTTAGAGGTGAGCCGGGGCCTCTCCGTTCTCTTCAGCTTGGCTGGTGGACTACAAGTTATTGGAGACTGGTCTTCTTCACTAGTATTGCTGCTGGCCCTAGATGTCTCCAATACATCAGTTTCCCTCCTCTGTTTCAACTACCATCTCCACACAAATTGTCTTTCTTATATATGTTTGTACAGTGCTGCTTATGCCTGATAGCACTTTAGAAATGTTAAGTACTAAGAATAGTAGTAAACGACTGCCTGCTTCTGCCTATCTGCCCTCTGCTGTTTGAGTTCATTTTCTGTCTGATTTGACCATACATTGTGCATCTTCTCTGATTCTGGAAACACTGAGCCTGTGAGATTTTTAAAATACACTGTTCTCTAAGACAGAAACAGTGTTGTCTGTCTCTCTCTCAAAGCCCTGTCTCTGCTGTTTCTCTTTGACAATGCTGTCTCTTTTGGATCTAAAGCCACTAAGTCTGAGACACTTTTAAAACTCATTTTTCTATAATGCTGACAGAAAAGTGCTGATGTCCCTCTTTCAGAACCCTAGCTTGATTTTTGTATGATTTCCTTTTGGATTTCAACAAAGTAACTTTCTGAAACCATCACCTTTTTTATCACCTTCTCTCTCTGAATGCACAAGAAAAAATAAAGCTGGATTGCTGGTGTTTGTTCTCAATTTCCTGCTTTGTTGCTGACATCATCACCCATGAGATTTGGAAGAAGTAAGGCAAGAATAGGTTTGTTTGGATGCTTGTCAACATATTTCAACGTGATTGGTAAAGTAACTAATTCTTCTTCCTTCTCTCATTCCCAAAGTGGCTCCACTGTGTTGAGCCCCATAGACTACAATGTGAAAAATGAATGGCACAAATGAGGATTCAGCTCATTCTATGCCTGCAGTCATTTGGTTTTTTTAAAAGTATATAGCCTAAAAATGTTCTTATTCAACACATCTTCTATCTAAAATCTTATCTAAGGTGCCTTATTTTTCTGGAAGAGCATTTCTTGGTATTTGTCCTGTTTGTCGCTTTATAACCTGGAATGAAAATGGAGGTTCATTTGGAAGTTAGGTAACGGACCTAACAATATAGTCCAAATTGGTGACGTGGAATGACAATAAAATACTTTGTATATATAAAAAAAATCAAGTAAAAACTGAAAAGTTGTGAGTGTATATGTATTCCTCCTTTTTGCTATGAAACCCCTAAATAAGATCTGGTTCAACCAATTAACCTCAGAAGTCACATAATTAGTTGATTAAGGTCCACTTGTGTGCAATCAGTGTCATATGAGCTGTCACATGATGCCTGTATAAATATACATGCTCTGAAAGGCCCCTGACTCTACAACACCACTAAGCAAGCAATATGAAAACCAAGGAGCACTCCAAACAGGTCAGAGACAAAGTTGTAGAGAAGTATAGATCAGGGTTGAGTTATAAAAAAGTATACCAAATTCTGAATATCCCACGGAGCACCATTAAATCCATTATAACAAAATGGAAAGAATATGGCACCACTACAAACCTAACAAGATAAGGCTGCCCACCAAAAGTCTCACCAAAATTCACAGACCAGGCAAGGAGGGCATTAATCAGAGATGCCACAAAGACACCAAGGATAACACTAAAGGAACTGCAAAGATCCACAGTGGAGATGGGAGTGTCTGTCCATAGGACTACTTTAAGCCATACACTGCACAGAGTGGGCCTTTATGGAAGAGTAGCCAGAAAAAAGCCATTGCTTAAAGAAAGAAATAAGAAAACACATTTGGAGTTTGCACAACAGCATGAGGCAGACCCTCCAAACACATGGAAGAAGGTTCTCTGCTCAGATGAGACGAAAATTGAACTTTGCCATGTGTGGTGCAAACCCAACACTTCCCATAACCCCGAGAACACCAATCCCATAGTGAAATATGGTGGTGGCAACATCATGCTGCGGGGGTGTTTTTCGTCGGCAGGGACAGGAAAACTGGTCAGGACTGAAGGAACTATGGATGGCACTAAATGCATGGCAATTCTTGAGGAAAACCTGTTTCAGTCTTCCAGAGATTTGAGACTGGGACGAAGCTTCAGCAGGACAATGACCCTAAACCAGGGGCGGGCAATTCCGGTCCTGGAGGGCCGCAGACCAGTCAGGTTTTCATGATGCCCCTAATGAATATTCATGAGATCTATTTGCATCCACTGCCTTCCATTGTATGGAAATAGGTCCATGAATATTCATTAGGGACATCATGAAAACCTGACTGGTCTGCGGCCCTTCAGGACCGGAATTGCCCACCCCTGCCTAAACATACTACTAAAGCTACATTGTAGTGGTTTAATTGGAATGGCCTAGTCAAAGCCCAGACCTCAATCCAACTGAGAATCTGCGGCATGACTTGAAGATTGCTGTACATCAATGCAGCCCATCTAACTTGAAGGAGTTGGAGCAGTTTTGCCTTGAGGGATGGGTGAAAATCCTAGTGGCTAGATGTGCTAAGCTAATAGAGACATACTCCAAGAGACTTGCAGCTGTAATTGCAGTAAAAGGTGGCTCTACAAAGTATTGACTTTGGGGGAGATACCTATGCACACTCATGATTTCTGTTTTTTTGTCCTACTTATTGTTTGTGTCACAATAAAAGATATTTTGCACTTTCAAAGTGGTAGGCATGTTGTGTAAATCACACGGTGCTAACCCCCAAATCTCCATTTTAATTCCAGGTTGTCATGCGACAAAACAGGACAAACATCGAGAGGATGAATATTTTCACTAGGCACTGTAGGTGATACATGAGGTCTACCACCTTTGCAGCTAGCAGACAAATTACCAAGCATTTTTCATGCCAGCCTGCTACTAAATTATCTATATTTCTAATTATCAAATCACTAGCTACAGTGGCTGACCTAATCCTTTCCACTTGGTTATGCATCCCTAATGATACATCCTGGCTATCAAGCATAGTTGTAGAGATCTCATGCTGTGAGGTCTTGATGGCTTATCCTCATTGATAGAACAATGAATTCTATTTTATATCAGAAGATTCTAGAGGAGAAAGGCAGGTGATCTGTCCATGAGCTGAAGCTGAGCCTAAAGAAGGGTTTTCATGTTTTAGGTATGCCAGAGTCCTGACCATAACTCTACTGAAATTCTGAAACTTGAAGAAAGTTATTCATTCAAGGAAGGTCTCATATATCACAGAGCTGAATTAGCTCTTAACCGGGTAGCCGGACCCAACACTTCCCCTGCTACCCCCTCCACCTCCCCCCTTCCCCCCCCCCCCATTTTCATCCCAAAATTCCACAGACAAGCATTCTTGGTACAACTGGTCGCAGCTTTATTCCTAAAACAAACTTCAACGATAACAGTAGAGTAAATCCAACCAAACCCCTGCGGAGGGATACGCCGCCAGCCATGCAATTAGCAAAGCGACCCCGCCTCCGCTCCGGCCAGGGTCAAGCCACCGGCCAACTCCTGCCACCCCTATCCACCTTCGCCATATTACTAGCAAAAGTCTTCCAGGGGTTATCCAGGGCGAGGGCACCCCGCCCCCGTCCCAACTCGCCTCAGGCTCCGGACCCCGGAAACCTACGGGATCACGCTCACGCCCCCCCCCCCTTGCTGCGACATCCCAAGCAACCCCTCTCCTCGCTACCGCAAGGGTGGGTGGGTGGGTGCCTCATCCACCGCCCGAAGACATGTGCTCCGGCCACGCCGTCAACGCCGGAGCACCTGCACTCACTCCTCCTCTGATTGACTCCGCGTTCCCACGCACCGAGCGGAGCCAATCAGTTTAAAAGATGCGCCCGGCATGCTCGTGCCGGCGCGCTCTTACACCTGCCCCCTCCTCTTGATCCCGAACGCGAGCAGGGTCCCGCGCCGGGCCGGGCACCCGGTTACTCGCGGGCGCCGGGACTCTGCCCGCGCCCTTTTTCTTATGGAAGAACAGGCCAAAATGTATTCCTCAAGGCAATTTTAGAGATCAATCAACAGTCAGAGAAGACATTTAGTTGAAGTTATTGCTGCTGAAGGATATGTCACCAGGTACAGAATGAAGGGTTCACATTCTTTCTCTCACAAGGATACTTATTGTTGAATATATTTGTTGAAAAAAGAAATCAAATTCTATCTTTTTAATCTGAGTTATTTATTCAGAAAGTTATCTCTATCTTATTGGTATTTAGGTTAGGATCTAATGATGATAAACAAAAGTGGCAGTATAAAATGAATAAAAGGAAAAGAAAAATTTATTTTACATTCAATAGAAATCCATGCATAAAACATATCATTTAAAAAACATTCAACTTAAAAGCCCGGCATATTTCAGCCACAGCCTGCATCAGAGGCAAATATCATTCACACAATCAACAGTATGGTAAAATATCAAACCAATGCAAAGCAAAATCCAAAAGATTAAAAATAAACACAGGTAACATATAAATAAGAAACAGAGAAAAATGGTACATACATTTCACAAAAGTATAAATGCATAAAAAGTATAAAAAATGCAAATCATAAACACAAATATAAACAACCCCATATAACCTCATGAGGGAGATCAATCAACCTATTGAAGCTGAATAAATGAAGCTTAAGAGCTCACAAAACCAAATCAAAACAAAGAACAAAAAGAAAAAGAAAAAAACTAAAAAAGAAAAAAGGAGACCAACCTCATTAGGGGATATGACATCTTACCAATCAAATAAAAAAACATCAAGGAAAGATCCTAGCGACACATAAAACAAATTCAAAAACCTTTAAACCATATATTGTCAAAACTTTCATTAAAAACTCATAAAAAGATGTAATCATAAAAATAGATATACTGTATATCCCACCTGAAATCTCAAAAGACAAAGGGGCATGTTTACTAAACATTCCTAACGTGCGGGGCCGCGCTAGTGTGCCTGTGCCATATAAGGAGTGGGCGGTTCAGGCAGAAAATAGAAAAAAAACGGTAGTAAGCAACCGGACGTGTGTGCGTCGCGCTAATGTGCGGGGGTCGACATTAGCGCGTGGAAAGGCAAAGTGGCGCGCTGCTGAGTATACAAAACAACAGAGCCGTGGTACAACGGTGAAGACACTGACCAATGGTGCAGGGGCCATGGGTTCAATCCCCCAGTGTGCGCAACAACAAAGGTCAGCTGAGGCAGTAACTGTAATGATTAACATTGTTTTAGGAGGCAAATTAATTTGGAACGGCATAAGGCGGCGCACAGTTATTTTTGGGCAGCAGAAGGCGGCGCACTGGTCCCCTTGGGCGGCAGAAGGCGGCGCGCGCTGATAGGCACAAGGCGGCGCGCTGATGCACAAGCACAGGACCAGAGCCACAGCACAATGGTTAAAACACTGACCAATGGTGCAGGGATCAGGGGTTCAACTCCTCACAATGCCCAGTGAAAAATGCCTGCTGAGGTATTATGTTGTGGAGTGCTGTAGGAGGCTGTATAATTTTATTTTGTTATCACTACTAGCAAACGCACTCTCCCAGCATGTTAACATACGGCGGCCCATAAGGCACATGTTACAGTGCACTGTTCGCCAAGGCACCCTTGAATGACCCCTATAGGGCAGCATGTATGTTGCGACACAGGATAATGTATAGTGCACCCTATAGGGATGGCAACCATAAGGTGGCCTACAGGGCGCCCTATGAAGCACCCTCAGAGGCACCTAATGAGTATAGTAAGCTGAGGGTGGTCTTGCCGGCATAGACATATGTACAGTAAATAAAAATAAAGCTGTGGACAGCCCTACCAAAGGGCCCCACTGTGGGTTTGAACCCATGACCTCTAGCTGCATAGGCAGTGATGTAACCATTGCACTACAGCTCCATAGCTGTAAGCAGGCCCCTGGCTGGCTGCAGATAGCCTACACGTCACCTCACAGACAGTCTGCTGGTGTCAACAGGATGGGTTAGGCCACCCGTACCCATGATGCACTGCACATGCAAATTAGCTGTCCGCAGATGGACACAAGATGGGGAATGCACCCCCACAGCACCTCGGCCCTGTTGGGGGAAGTGACCGGGTGCACCCACACAGCACCTTGGCCTAGTAGGGGGCACTGACCGGGTGTTTTACTGGCACAGAGTAGCCACACACCGTTACATCGTGCGGGTACTGTGCTCACCCTGAGTGTGCAATGAGGTGGCCAGGACCAGGTCAACAACACCTGCCATGGCTGATGGAGGCCAAGCGGGCATTCCAAAGCAGTGTTAATGTGTAAGATAGCTAGTTTATGCACAAACACCATGGATATCCCTGTCTGCCGCCATCAGGCACCCCCCCCCCCCCCCCGGCAAACATGGTCCCCATCAAGGGATCCACACTCTACCTCCCTGCAAAGGTGGCAGTACAGGGCAACATCAACCCCAGTCCTGCTGAGGAACACCACCACCCCCCCCAGGAAGCTCCATACACAGCCATAACACAATAGCAGACAGACATAAGCCCAGGGTATGGTAAGCTGCACTCCACCACCAGATATTCCCCTGCAGCAAGCCAACAGCCACTGCACCCTGCAAGCCATTATAGCAAGACATTTACCAGCTACAAACAGTCTGCTGGTTAGTCCATAGTGCATGTTCCCAATGGAGATGCATGCACCCAGAATTGGGCTGTCTGCATACACAGCAAGCAGATATATCAGTGACTGGGCCCCAAAGAGAAACCCATATATATCACATGAGAGAACTACTATACAGCACTATGGGGGGGCCTAGCCATGCTGTGGTCACTGCACAGTCAGGGTGAGCGTGATCCCCCAGATGGACATGCTTTGGCCACCCTGTCTGTGTAGGTGGTGGCCGGACACTACAATATCCCAGCCAATGTCCCTGCCAGGGCCCTATGCCCAGTGCAGATGCATCCTGGCCACGCCATCCTGCCCTGGCTATACCCATGGTACCTTGCACCTCATTATGCACATTGACTGGCCAATACTGGCAACAGTGCTGGCAGTGCGGGCTGTTGAAGGGGCTTGCAGCCAACACCCACTGTATAGACAGACACACACTTCCACACCTCTGCCATCATGGTGCTACGATTGAGGGGGTAAGTAGCCTTGCCCACCAAACCGGTCCTGAGCACGGCAAGGCATGGATATGGTACGCATTACAGCTGGTGGTCACTCCCCAGGGTGGTAAGCACCGTCAGAGGCCAGGCCTGGAGCATGCCCCGCAAACACCTAACAGATTGTTTGGATGGGGCCAACTAGCAGTATGTACGTAACGTATGGATAACTGCCTGCCTGTGCTCCTAGCAAACGTCTCCGAGCTGTGTACCGTATACCTCAGGTGTAGGGTGACATTGGTAAGTTATGCAAGTGCTCGTTTTGGGTGCTGCATGCACGGTCCAATGTTCTGCCTTTCCAGGTGACATTGGCCAATGGGGCCTGTGGGTGTGGGTGTGTCTGCCCTTGATGGCTGCTGCTTTACGGCACAGATTCCCAACTCCAGTCCAGGTGTGCATCACACTGTTCGGGTTTTCCTGCTATCCCTCATGAATATGCATGGACTACATCTACATGCCATGGGGGTGGTGCATAGATATACAGCACAGGCATTTGTATGAGTGTCAGCATGGAACCTGACTGGTGTGTGGCCCACCAGGACTGCATTTGGGTGATTCTGCTCTAGGTACTGCCCCTGTTCATGGTGTCTGTGCTCAGTGGGGTAAAAGATAGATGTCTTACCATTGCATATGTCCCCGCCATGAAAGGTGTGTCCTTACTATCACTGTTTAGTTGTGGGAAAAATATGTGGGCAGGATTGGCAGTAGCCCCAGCTGGGCTTTGAACCTGTGACCTTCTGTTCTTGTATGCACTGTCTGTGTGCACTGCACCACTGTGTAGCCACAGATTGGTTGGATTCCCTGGACTGTCCATGACTGTGGATCCGGCAGGACCTGTCTGTTGCAGTGGACTGTGCCAGCCTGCACATGGCTAGGCCTCTGTCTTCTGTGGTTAGCAGCCACTGCCCCCTGCACCACATGTACTTGTCCGCCAACATGCTGGCATGACCGTCTCTCAGAAAAAGCAGTTGACCTGATTGCACTGTGGCAGTATGGGACTGCATTTGGGGGACTTGGCTGTAGGTAATGCCCATTGTTGTGGTGTGTGTGCGGTGTTGGGTAAAATATGGGTGTTTTCCCCATGCATACAGGGGTGTCTGCGCTATCTTTATTTAGTGGTGGGTAAAATATAGGGACTGGGCTGGCAGGTGCCCCAGCTGGGTTTTGAACCTCTGCCCTCTGGTTCTAGAGGTAATGACTCTGTCTGCTGTACCACACTTTGGCCACAGAGACAGTGCAGCCCCTGGAGGCAGTAAGCCTGGCAGGATGGAGTCACAAACCCTGCTCTACGCAAGTCTACTGTGGGCATATGCACCCTGTCTGGTGACAAACGTGCACATAAACCCCGGAACTGACCACGGGAAATGTGGGACAGAATATCACCACGCTGGGCAACAGTGATATTAATGGGCAACCATAGCAAACACTCCCAGGAAAGCTCCAAGACGTGGAAATGTTTTTTGGAAGAGTCTCCTCTCAGTAGACCCTTCCAAAATTCATTTCTTGTTTCTGGAGCTTTGCTGGGTGTGATTTCTGTATTTGCCCATCACTATAACTGTTCCCCAGCTGAATTACTATTTTTAATAGTTCTGTTGTGGTCATTTTCTATGTTTATTTTCACTTTTGTGCTGTGCACATGTATCACACTGCTCACGTTTTGCTGGTTTCCCCGGTTTTCCTGTACATTGCTGACGGAAATGGTTTCTCTTCCCTTTAAATGCTTTCTACCGCGAGTGTTTCACTCGCGGTAGTTTTTACATGGAAATTCGGGCTCGATACTGTGCGGGGAGCCTCTCCCCTCCCACTCTCCACCCATTGACCCCGTCCCTCCGCCCCTCCGGAGCCTTCCTCCGCCCTCCTTTCGCCGTTCCACGCCTCTATCGGACATTTGCGGGCCCGCACTTGTACGGGGCCCGTTAGTGAGCCGCGTACCTGTGCGGGGGTGACACGCACGTGTGCGGGGCGTTTAAACGCGTTTCTGCGCGTTTCAGTGCCGCGTTGCCGTGCGCTATTTTGCGGCGCGCTCTTTTGCGGATTTTAGTAAACATGCCCCAAAATCTTGCAGGTCCCTTTCAAAATATTCTGAACCCAACAGACATCCTTCACACCAGCAAAAAATTGGAACCAGCAAAAAGGGAGGAACCAAATAGAAATCACTGAAAGGTTGCTCTTGTAAGGGACAAAATGATTGTGGAGATACAATAAAGATCATCATATAAAAACATTGAAACCATTAAAAAAACTTACAATCCTAAAATAAAAAAAGCTCTTTCAAAATTATCAGAAGGCATTTAAAAACAATCAATAGTAAAAACTGCATAGAACTTACAACCAGTGAACTCCAGAAACCCATGGCAAACCCTGACGCTGGGCCCTTTTTTTTTAAACAAGTATTTTTTAGGGTCTTTTAGTCTGGTTTAATTGTTAATTGAGTTGCAGCCTTGCTCTGACTGCGTTCTTCATCAGGGTTGTAATGGCAGGAAAGTCAGTTTAAAGGGCAGACCACTGCTCAGTTGATATTCTCTGAATGCTGTATGCATCACTGATATCGTGTCTGGATAAAAGTTCTGGGATTTTTGTGCTCTGAGTATTTAGCAACGCTGTGTGTGTAGAGAGCTGTTTTTAGGGCTGTCTTCCCCTGTTTTTTCATGCCGTTCATTGTCGGAGGTTGCCATGGATTTCTGGACTTTACAGGTCCAGGCACCTAGCTCCTGGATTAAGGGGTATGTTTACTAAACACCGTTGCTGTGCGGGTTCCCGTTAGTGTGCTGGTGCCATATAAGGAGTGGGCGGGCCAGGCAGAAAAAAGCAAAAAACCGGACCGCACGTGTGTGCGTCGCGCTAATGTGCGGGGCCCACATTAGCGCGTGGGAAGGCTAAGTGGGGCGCTGCTGCAAAACCAAACAACAGAGCCATAGTACAACAGTGAAGACACCGACCAATGGTGCAGGGGCCAGGGGTTCAAACCCCCATTGCGCTCAACAAAAAAGACCAGCTGAGGCAGCAACATTTATGGGCATAAGTGGTTAGGAGGCATATTAATTTTGGGCGGCAGAAGGCGGCGCACTGTTATTTTTATTACAGCATGAGACGGCGCACTGTTTAGTGTGGGCGGCAGATGGCGGCGCATTGTTAAGTTTGGGCGGCAGAAGGCGGTGTGCTGATAAATGTGGGCAACAGAAGGCGGCGAGCCGGTGGGCAGAAGGCGGCGCGCTGATGTGTGAGGGGGCAGTCCAATAGTGGGAGGGATAAGTGGCGCGCTGATGTGCAAATAACAGGAACAGAGCCATAGCACAATGGTTAAGACACTGACCACTCATGCAGGGATCATGGGTTCAATTCCCCACAGTGCCCATTGAAGACAGCTGGCAGGGGCATTTCCATGTTGTGCGGCATAAGGTGGTGTGCTGTTAATTTAGTGCGCCACAAGATGGCGCGCTGATGCAAAAGCACAGGAACAGAGCCACAGCACAATGGTTAAGACACTGACCAATGGTGCAGGGGCCAGGGATTCAACCCCTCACAGTGCCCAGTGAACAAGGCTGGCTGGGGCAGTATGTATCATGGTGAGGAGTGCTGTAGGAGGCCTTCCATTTATATTTTATTTCCCACCACTAGTAAACCCGCTCTCACAGTGTGTTAACATACGGATGCCCGTAAGGCACATGTTACAGTGCACTGTCCGCCAAGGCACCCTAGAATGTCCCCTATAGGGCACCATGTATGTTGCGACACAGGATAATGTATAGTGCACCCTATATGGATGGCAACAATAAGGTGGCCTATAGGGCGCCCTATAAAGCACCCTCAGAGTCACCTAATGGGTATAGTAAGCTGTGTGTGGTTTTGCCGGCATAGACATATGTACAGTAAATAAAAATAAAGCTGTGGACAGCCCTATCAAAGGGCCCCACTGTGGGTTTGAACCCATGACCTCTGGCTGTACAGGGAGTGATGTAACCATTGGGCTACAGCTCTATAGCTGACAGCAAGCCCCTGGCTGGCTGCAGAGAGCCTGCACGTCACCCCACAGACAGTCTGCTGTTGTAGACAGGATAGGGTTAGGCCACCCGTACCCATGATGCACTGCACATGCAAATCAGCTGTCTACAGATGCACACAAGATGGGGAATGCACCCCAACAGCTACCCGGCCTGGTAGGGGGAATTGTCCATGTGCACCCACACAGCACCTTGGCCTGGTAGGGGGTCCTGAGCGGGTGGACTACCAGCAAAGAGTAGCTACACACCGTCACATTGTGCGGGTACTGTGCTCACCCTGAGGGTGTGATGTGGCGGCCAGGACCAGGTCCACAATACCAGCCATGACAGAGCTCCAAAACAGTACTAACCTCTGAGATAGGAAGGTGCTGCAGAAACATGTTGGATATCTCTGTCTGTCTCAGTTAGTGGAAACCCCCATGGACCCCTAGGTGGTCAAAGTACCCCTCCCCCCTGAGGGTGGCAAACAGGGCCACCCCCCCTCCCCATGGCAGCAGAATGGACCATCAAACCTCAGTCCTGCTGGGGAACAGACACCCTACAGAGCAGTCCAAGCAGCTCCACACACATCCATAACACAATATCAGACAGACTTTAGGCCTGGATATCCAAAGATGCACCCCCAGCACTATCTGATATTCACCTGCAGCAAGCCATCAGCCACTGCAAGGCACTCCATCAAGATACATACCAGCTGTGAACAGTCTGCTGGTTAGCCCTGATGGAAATGCATGCACCCAAAACTGGGGTGGCAGCACACACAAGCAGAGAGGTCTGTGAGGAGGCCCCAACAGGAAACCCATATATATCACAAGAGAGAAACACAATACAGCACTATGGGGGTGCCTAGCCATGCTGTCATCACTGCACACTCAGGGTGAGAGTGCTCCCCCAGCAGCACATACAGAGGTCACCCTGTCTGTGTAGGTGGTGGCCTGGCACTACAATGTCACAGCCAGTGCCCTATGCCCTGTGCAGATGCATCCTGGCCAGCCCACCATGTCTGACCTATACCCATGGTACCTTGCTGCTCATTATGCACATGGGCAGGCCAATACTGGCAGTAGTGCTGGCAGTGTGGGTTGGGGAAGGTGTTTGCAGCCAACACACACTGTATAGACCAGGGGTCTCCAACTCCAGTCCTGGAGGGCCGCAAACCAGTCAGGTTTTCAGGGTATCCCTAATGAATATGCATGAGATATATATGCATTAGAAATAGCCTGCCATACTGACTGGTTTGTGGCCCTCCAGTGCTGGATTTGGGGACCCCTGCCGTACACCTCTGTCATGTATGATTGTGAGTGGGCAAGGTACAGATGTCCTCGACATCAAAAGGGTAGATAGAATGTGTCACATCCCTTCTCGTTTCTCACCACCACCAAAACGTTGTCTAATAGACAATATTTTGGTGGTGGTGAGAAGCGAGGAGGTATGTGACACATTCTATCTACTCTTTTGATGTCGAGGACATCTGTACCTTGCCCACTCACAATCTTAAATGACAGAGGTGTAAGGTGGGGGTCCCCAAATCCAGCACTGGAGGGCCACAAACCAGTCAGTTTGACAGGCTATTTCTAATGCATATATATCTCATGCATATTCATTAGGGATACCCTGAAAACCTGACTGGTTTGCGGCCCTCCAGGACTGGAGTTGGAGACCCCTGGTATAGACAGACACACACTCACACACCTATGCCAGCATTGTGCTACTATTGAGGGGTGATCAGCCTTGGCCACCACACCGGTCCTGGGCACGGCACAGGCATGGATATGGTACGCAGTACTGCTGGGGGTCACTCCCTAGGGTGGTGAACACCATCAGAGGCCAGGCCTGGAGCACGCACCGCAGACACCAAACAGATTGTTCGGATGGGGTCAACTAGCAGTATGTGCGTAACGTAGGGATATCTATCAGCCTGTACTCTTAGAAAACGTTTCAGAGCTGTGTACCTCAGGTGTAGGGTGACATTGCTAAGGTATGCAGGTGCTGGTATTGGGAGATGCACGCAGGGTCCAATGTTCTGCCTCTACAGGAGACATTGGCCAATGGGGCCTGTGGGTGTGGGTGTGGGTGTGTCTGCCCCTGTTGGCTGCTGCTTTACAGCAGCGCTTCCCCACTCCAGCACAGTTTTGCATCACACTGTTCGGGTCTTCCTGCTGTCCCTCATGAATATGCATGAGCTAAATCTACATGCCGTGGGTGTGATGCATAGATATACAGCACAGGCATTTGTATGAGTGGCAGCATGGAACCTGACTGGTGTGTGGCCCACCAGACTGCATTTGGGGGATTCTGCTGTAGGTTCTGCCCCTGTTCATGGTGTCTGTGCTCAGTGGGGTAAAAGATAGATGTATTACCATTGCATATGTCCTCGTCAAGAAAGGTGTGTCCTTACTGTCACTGTTTATTTGTGGGGAAAATATGTGTGCAGGATTGCCGGTAGCCCCAGCTGGTCTTTGAACCTGTGACCTTCTGTTCTTGCATGCACTGTCTGTGTGCACTGCACCACCATGTAGCCACAGATTGGCTGAATTCCCTGGATAGTCCATGACTGTGGATCAGGCAGGGCCTGTCTGTTGCTGTGGACTGTGCCAGCCTGCACATGGCTAGGCCTTTGTCTTCTGTCGCTAGCAGCCACTGCCCTCTGCACCACATGTACTCGTCTGCCAACATGCTGGCATGAGCTTCTCCCATAAAAAGCAGGTGACCTGATTGGAATGTGGCAGTACGGGACTGCATTTGGGGTACTTGGCTGTGGGTAATGCCCATTGTTGTGGTGTGTGTGCGTTGTTGGGTAAAATATGGGTGTTTTCCCCATGCTTATGTCCCCTGCAATACAGGAGTGTCTGTGCTATCTGTGTTTAGTGGTGGGTAAAATGCAGGGACTGGGCTGGCAAGTGCCCCAGCTAGGCTTTGAACCTCTGACCCTCTGGTCCTAGAGGTACTGACTCTGTCTGCTGCACCACACTATGGCCACATAGACAGGGCAGCCCCTGGAGGTAGTAAGCCTGGCAGGATGGAGTCACAAACCCTGCTCTACGCAAATGTACTGTGGGCATATGCACCCTGTCTGGTGACAAACGTGCACATAAACCCCAGAAATGACCACGGGAAATGGGTGATAAAATATCACCACGCTGGGCAACAGTGATATTAATGGGCAACCATAGCAAGCACTCCCAGGAAAGCTCCACAAAAGGAAATGTTTTTTGGAAGAGTCTCCGCTCCGTAAACCCTTCCAAAATTCATTTCTTTTTTCTGGAGCTTTGCTGGGTGTGTTTTCTGTATTTGCCCATCACTATAACTGTTCCCCAGCTGAATTACTATTTTTACTAGTTCTGTTGTGGTCATTTTCTATTTTTATTTGCACTTTTGTGCTGTGCACATGTATCACACTGCTCACGTTTTGCTGGTTTCCCCGGTTTTCCTGTACATTGCTGACGGAAATGGTTTCTCTTCCCTTTAAATGCTTTCTACCGCGAGTGTTTCCCTCGCGGTAGTTTTTACATGCAAATTCGGGCCCGATACTGTGCGGGGAGCCTCTCCCCTCCCACTCTCCACCCATTGACCCCGTCCCTCCGCCCCTCCGGAGCTTTCCTCCGCCCTCCTTTAGCTGTTCCACGCCTCTATCGGACATTAGTGTGCCGCGTACCTGTGCGGGGGTGACACGCACGTGTGCGGGGCATTTAAACGCGTTTATGCGCGTTTCAATGCCGCGTTTCCATGCGCTATTTTGCGGCGCGCACATTTCCGGTTTTTAGTAAACATCCCCCTAAGTATCTAAATGTACTTTTATTATTTTATTTATTAATTTTTGTTTAAAAGATTTCTATATTGTTTTTTGCATAATCAAAACAGTTTACAATGAACAATGAATCATTACATCATAACATTAGTAAGTATTAAAGTATAATAGAAAGTAGGTAGGCAGTGAAACAAGGATAATCAAACAATTACAAATGATTACTTTGGTTCAGAACGTGAACTTCTATACCACGTACTGATGCTTGTTAGGGCATGAACTTATATACAACATGAGTATGATAGTCAGTATGTAAACTTATATACAGTGTAGTGATGATGCATATCCAAGATGTTGTTAATGTAGGTGCCTCGACTGTCATGATCTGTGACTTTTTTGATATGCAGTTGTTCGTGCTCTGTGATAATTTGGATAAATAGGTGACTGAGGGCTAGGTTGGGTCGAGCTTTTCAGTTACATTTGGGTCACCAAAATGTTCAATGAATAAGTGCATCTTGAGATTTTTCCTGAATATAGACAAGTCAGTGGTGGATCTTAATTTTTCTGGAAGAGCCTTCCATAAGATAGGCGCACAAAGAGAAAAGGCTCTATTACTCGCGTTGTGGTTCATTTAATTATACTCTGAGGGGTACATCCTCTTCTAAGTCTATCACCTAGGTTTATTTTTATAAGTTTGGACAAATATGAGGGTGAAATGTCTCTTAGGGGCATGTTTACTAAAAACCGCTAATTAGCGCCCCGCAAAATAGCGCACTAAAAGCGGTACTTAAGAGCGCTTAAACGCCCCGCAAACGTGCGATGAAGCCCCGCACACTTGCACGTCACAGTAACGGGTGCCGCACAAGTACGTGCCCGCAAATGTCCGATAGAGGCGTGGAAAGGCTAACGGAGGGCGGAGGAAGGCCCCGGAGGGGCGGAGAGAAGGGGTTAATGGGCGGGGAAGGGGAGGGGAGAGGCGCCCCGCACATTATCAGGGCTGAATTTCCAAAAAAAAATAGCGCGAGTGAATCACTCGCGTTAGAATGCATTTAAAGGGAAGAGAAACCATTTCCGTCAGCAATGTACAGCAAAACCGGGGAAACCTGCAAAACGTGAGCAGTGTGATACATGTGCACAGCACAAAAGTGCAATTATAAATAAAAAATGACCACCACAAAAATATGAAAAATAGTAATTCAGTTGGGGAACAGTTATAGTGATGGGCAAAACTAGATAACACACCCAGGAAAGCTCCAAAAAAAAGAAATGATTTATGGAAAGGTGTACGGAGCGGAGACTCGTCCAAAAAACATTTCCCTTTTTCTGGAGCTGTCCTGGGAGTGTTATCTAGGGTCGCCCATTAATATCACTGTTGCCCAGCTTGGGTATATGTTTTCCCCCTTTGTTCCGTGGTCATTCCCGGGTTTTATTTGCACGTTTGTCACCACACAGGGTGAAGGAGCCCACAGTAAAAATGCATACAGCAGGGTTTGTGACTCCATCCTGCCAGGTTTACTACCTCCAGGGGCTGCACTGTCTCTGTGGCCATAGTGTGGTGCAGAGGACATAGCCATGACCTCTAGGACTAGAAGGCCAGAGGTTCAAATCCCAGCTGGGGCACTTGCCAGCCCAGTCCATATATTTTACCCACCACTAAACAAAGATAGAGCAGACACCCCTGTATTGCAGGGAACATAAGCATGGGGGGAAACACCCATATGTTACCCAACACCGCACACACACCACAACAATAGGCATACCTACAGCCAAGTCCCCCAAATGCAGTCCCGTACTGCCACATTGCAATCAGGTCATCTGCTTTTTCTGAGAGAAGCTCATGCCAGCATGTTGGCGCACGAGTACATGTGGTGCAGGGGGCAGTGGCAGCTAGCCACAGAGGACAGAGGCCAAGCCATGTGCAGGCTGGCACAGTCCACTGCAACAGACAGGCCCTGCCAGATCCACAGGCATGGACATTCCAGGGAATCCAGCCAATCTGTGGCTACAAGGTGGTGCAGTGCACACAGACAGTGCATACAAAAACAGAAGGTCACAGGTTCAAAGCCCAGCTGGGGCTACCACCAATCCTTCCCACATATTTTTCCCACAGCTACACAGTGATAGTAAGGACAAACCTTTCATGGCGAGGACATATGCAATGGTACTACATCTATCTTTTACCCCACTGAGCACAGACACCATGTACAGGGGCAGTACCTAGAGCAGAATCTCCCAAATGCAGTCCTGGTGGGCCACACACCAGTCAGGGTCCATGCTGCCACTCATACAAATGCCTGTGCTGTATATCTATGCACCACCCCCATGGCATGTAGATGTAGCTCATGCATATTCATGAGGAACAGCAGGTAAACCCGATCAGTGTGATGCAAACCTGGACTGGAGTTGGGAATTTCTGCCGTAAAGCAGCAGCCAACAGGGGGAGACACACCCACACCCACACCCACAGGCCCCATTGGCCAATGTCTCCTGGAGAGGCAGAACATTGGACCCTGCGTGCATCTCCCAATACTAGCACCTGCATACCCTAGCAATGTAACCCTATACCTGAGGCATTCGGTACACAGCTCTGAGACGCTTGCTAGGAGTACTGGCAGATAGATATCCATACGTTACGCACATACTGCTAGTTGACCCCATCCGAACAATCTGTTCGGTGTTTGCGGTGCGTGCTCCAGCCCTTGCCTCTGACGGTGTTTACCACCCTGGGGAGTGACCCCCAGCAGTACTGCGTAGCATATCCATGCCTTGCCGTGCCCAGCACCAGTTTGGTGGGCAAGGCTAATTACCTCCTCAATAGTAGCACCATGATGGCATAGGTGTGGAATTGTGTGTCTGTCTATACAGTGGGTGTTGGCTGCATGCCCCTTCCACAGCCCACACTGCCAACACTGTTGCCAGTATTGGCCTGCCAATGTGCATAATGAGTAGCAAGGGACCATGGGTATATCTCAGACAGAGTGGACTGACCAGGATGCAGCTGCACAGGGCATAGGGCACTGGCATGGTAGTGCCCGGCCACCACCTACACAGACAGGGTGACCTCTGTATGTGCTGCTGGGGGATCACTCTCACCCTGAGTGTGCAGTGACGGCAGCATGGCTAGGCACCCCCATAGTGCTATATTGTGATTCTCCCATGTGATATGTATGGGTGTCCTGTGTGTGCTGACACCCCAGTTGTGGGTGCATGCATGTCCATCAGGACCAGCCAGTAGACTGTTCACAGCTGATATGTGTTGTGATGGAGTGCCTTGCAGGGTGCAGTGGCTGATGGCTTGCTGCAGGTGAATATCAGATAGTGATGGGGTGCATCTATGAATATCCAGGCCTAATGTCTGTCTGATATTGTGTTATGGATGTGTGTGGAGCTGCTTAGACTGCCCTGTAGCGTGTCTGTTCCCTAGCAGGACTGGGGTTGATGGTGCACTCTGCTGCCATTGGGGTGGGTAAGCCCTGTTTTGCCCACCTGGGGGTCCATGGGAGGAGGGCCCCCCACTAACTGAACCAGACAGAGATCTCCAAAATGTTTATGCAGCACCTACCTATGTCCACAGGTTATTGCTGCTTTGAAGCTCTGACATGGCCACATTAAGCCATGTCTGGTGTTGTGGACCTGGTCCTGGGCGCAACATCTCACACTCAGGGTGAGCACAGTAACCGCACAATGTGATGGTGTTTAGCTACTCTTTGCCATTTGTCCACCCACTCAGGACACCCTACCAGGCCGAGGTGCTGTGTGGGTGCACACGGACACTTCCCCCTACCAGGCCGGGGAGCTTTAGGGGTGCATTTCCCATCCTGTGTTCAATCGTGGACAGCTGCTTTGCATGTGCAGTGCATCATGGGTATGGGTGGTTCACAACAGCAGACTGTCAGTGAGGTGACGTACAGGCTATCTGCAGCCAGCCAGGATCTGCTTACAGTTATAGAATTGTAGCCTAATGGTTACGTCACTGCCTGTGCAGCCAGATGTCATGGGTTCAAACCCACAGTGGGGTTATGTGATAGGGGTGTCTACAGATTTATTTTAATTTACTGTACATATGTTGCTGCCAGCAATACCACCCTCAGCGTACTGTACCCATAAGGTGCCTCTGAGGGTGCTTTATGGGGCGCCCTATAGGGCACGTTACGGTTGCCAGCCATATAGGGTGCACTATACATTATCCTGTGTCGCAACATACATGCTGCCCTATAGGGGACATTCTAGGGTGCCTTGGCGGACGGTGCACTGTAACATGTGCCTTATGGGCCACCTTATATTAATATGCTGTGAGAGTGCGTTTGCTAGTAGTTATCACAAAATAAAATTAAAAAGCCTCCTACAGCACTCCACAACATATAACATACTGCCTCAGCTAGCCTTTTTCACTGGGCATTGTGAAGGACTGAATCCCTGGTCCCTGCACCATTGGTCAGTGTCTTAACCATTGTGCTGTGGCTGTGTTCCTTTGCTTTAGCATCAGCGCGCCGCCTTATGCCCATCAGCGCGCCACCTCCTGCTGCCCACAATTAGTGCGCCGCCTTGTGCCGCCCAAAATGAACAGTGCGCCGCCTTGTGCGGCCCAAAAAGAACAGTGCGCCGCCTTGTGCCGCCCAGATAGTACAGTGCGCTGCCATATGCCATACAAAACGAACAGTGTGCTGCCTTATGCCGTCCAAAAGTACTTTGCCTCCTGAACCACTTTTACACATTCAAGGTGTTGCCTCAGCTGGCCTTTTTGCTGCGCACAATGGAGGATTGAACCTGTGGCCCCTGCACCATTGGTTAGTGTGTTCACCGTTGTGCTACAGCTCTGTTCTGATATGTGCTCAGCAGCGCCCCACTTAGCCTTCCCACGCGCTAATGTGGGCCCCGCAAATTAGCGCGACGCGCACACGTACGGTCGGGTTTTTTTCTTCTTTCTGCCTGAACCGCCCACTCCTTATATGGCACACGCACACTACCGCGGCCCCGCACGTTAGGAATGTTTAGTAAACATGCCCCTTAGTAGTTTGAATATAATCAAAAGTAGTTTATATTTAGCACTGCACTGGAGTGACAGCCAATGGAGGTTGTATAGAATTGGGGTCATGTGGTCGGACAGTTGTTCTCTCTGGGTGATGCAAGCTGCCATATGTTGAGCCATCTGAAGACTATGTAATGTTTGTTTAGAGAGTCCCTGGAATATGCTATTGCAATAATCTATATGAGGGAAGGCCATCGCTTGAAGTACTGTTCTGAAATCAGACTGTGAAAGTAGAGGCCTCAACTGTTGTTTCATTTTTAGTTTATTGTAAACTGCTCTAGCAGTTAATTTTATGTGAAATGTGAAGCTAAGTGTCTGGTCAATGGTAATGCCTAGGTACTTAACTTCATTCTTCACTTCTAAAATAGTCTCTTTAACACAAGGTTAGGAGACGGAATGAAGCCCTGGTGTCTGGTAACAAATAGAACCTCAGTTTTATTGCAGTTGATCTTCAGACTATGTGATATAGTTGTGATATATCGTTGAAGCACGATATTATACGTTCAAAGCTGGGGTTTATTATGTCAAAAGGCATATACAACATTATGGGGTATGTTTACTAAAACCCCGGTAAAGTGCGGGCCCCGGTAGTGTGCGGGTGCCATATAAGGAGTGGGCGTTCCGTCCTGAAAAAGAAAAGCCGGAATTTACATATGCGCTAAGGTGCGCGGCGCCCATGTGCGCCCCGCACCTTAGCGCATTAGATAGCTGCGCGGGAGGCATAAATGGCGCGCTGAAGTGCAAGAAAAAGAGCAGAGCCACAGCACAATGGTTAAGACACTCACCGATGGTACAGGGATCAGGAGTTCAATCCCTCACAGTGCCCAATGACAACAGCTGGCTGAGGCATTAATTTATGAGGCACAGAAATACTGGGCGGCATAAGGCTGCGCTAATGTTTTTGGCGGCATATTAATACTGGGCGGCATAAGGCGGCGCGCTGATGTTTATGGAGGCATTATAATACTGGGCGGTATAAGTGGCGCGTTGATATGCAGGAAGAAAAGCAGAGCCACAGCACAATGGTTAAGGCACTTACCACTGGTACAGGGATCAGGGGTTCAATCCCCCACAGTGCCCAATGGAGACAGCTGGCTGAGGCATTTAAATGATGGGCGGCATAAGGCAGCATGCTGATGTTTTAGTAGGATTTTTAATATTGGGCAGCATAAGGCGGCGCGCTGATGTGCAATCACAGGAACAGAACCACAGCACAATGGTTAAAACACTGACCAATGGTGCCAGGATCAGGGGTTCAATCTCCCAAAGTGCCCAATGAACAAGGCTGGCTGAGGCATAACATATTATGGGGAAGATTGCTCTAGGAGGCATTTTATTCATATTTTAATTATCACTACTAGCAAACGCACTCTCAAAGCGTGTTAACATAAGGCGCCCTATAAGGCACATTTTAAAGTGCACTGTCAGCCAGGGCACCCTAGAATGTTGCTTATAGGGTGCTTTAGAGGGTGCCGTATGAGGTACCGCAAGGTCAGTGTACTGTTTTTTATGGCAGCACTGTGCAGTGTAAGGAATGAAAAGCATAAGTAGGTGCGCTGACAGACAAGGAGGAGCAGCAGTGGAGCACAATGGTTAAGGCACTGACTGCTAATACAGGGGTCATGAGTTTGCTCCCCAGTGTGCCTAATACATAAGGCTGGCTGTGGCATCAGGTTTGCATTGTACATATTTTGTCCTGCAGCACTTTATTTTTATGTTATTAATTGCTGCCAGCAAACACGCCCTCACATGCCGTAATTGAAGGTGCCGTATAAGGCACCCTATAAGGCACTCCATAGGGCACATTATAAATTGCACTGTCCGCCACAGCACCCTAAAATGTCCCCTATAGGGCACCCTATAGGTTGTGTCACAGCATAATGTATAGTGCACCTTATATGGATGGGAACCATAAGGTGCCCTATAGTGCGCCCTATAAAGCACCCTCAGAGGCACCTTATGGGTATAGTACGCTGAGGGTGTTTTTGCTGGCATCAAAATATGTACATTAACAAAAGATAATGCGTTGGACAACCCTATCAAATAACCCCACTGTGGGTTTGAACCCATGACCTCTGGCTTCAGAGGCAATGAAGTAACCATTGGGTTACAGCTCTATAGCTGCTAGCAAGCCCTTGGCTGGCTGTAGAGAGCATGCATGTCACCACACAGACAGTCTGCTGTGGTCACCAGGATAGGGTTAGCCCACCCATACCCATGATGCACTGCACATGCAAATCAGCTGTCCACAGATTAACACAAGATGGGCAATGCACCCCCACAGCACCTCGGCCTGGTAGGGGGTACTGACCATGTGTTTTACTGACACAGAGTAGCTACACACCGTCACATTGTGCGGGCACTGTGCTCACCCTGAGGGTGCGGTGAGGCGCCCAGCACCAGGTCCACAGCACCTTCCATGGCTGAATAAGGCCATGCTGGAGGTCCAAAGCAGTGTTAAACTGTGAGATAGGTAGTTTCTGCAGGAGACACCTTGGATATCCTTGTCTGTTTCAGTCAGTTGTAGCCTCCATGGACCCCCCCCCCCGTGGGCCATGCACCACCACACCCCCCCCCCAGCCAAGGGTGGCAAACAGGGTCCCCCATCAATAGATCCACATTCTACACCCCCCCCCCCTGCAAAGGTGGCAGTAGAGAGGAACATCAACCCCAGTCCTGCTGAGGAACAGACACCCCACAGGGCAGTCAATGCAGCTCTATACACATCCATAACACAATAGCAGACAGACAGTAGGCCTGGATATGGTGAGCTGCACCCCACCACTATCTGATATTCTCCTGCAGCAAGTCATCAGCCACTGCACCCTGCAAGCTGCTCCATCACAACACATACCAGTTGCAAACAATGTGCTAGTTAGTCTACAGTGCATGTCCCCAGCAGAGATGCATACACCCAGAACTGGGATGCCAGCATACACAGCAAGCAGATAAATCAGTGACTAGGCCCCAAAAGGAAACCCATATCTATCACATGAGACAAATACCATACAGCACTATGGTGGTGCCTAGCCATGCTGTGGTCACTGCACAGTCAGGGTGAGAGTGATCTCTCAGCAGGACATACTGAGGTCACCCTGTCTGTGTAGGTGGTGGCCGGGCACTAAAATGTCCCAGTCAGTGCCCTGTGCAGATGCACCCTGGCCAGGCCACCCTGTCCGGCCTATACCCATGGTACCTTGCTCCTCATTATGCACATTCACAGCCCAATACTGGCAACATTGCTGGCAGTGTGGGCTGTGGAAGGTGTTTGCAGCCACCACACACTGGATAGACAGACAGCCACCCCACACCTATGCCAGCATTGTGCTACTATAGAGGAGTTCAGCAGCCATACCCACCACACCAGTCCTAGGCACAGTACAGGCATGGATATGGTACGCAATACTGTTGGGGGTCACTCCCCAGGGCGGTAAACACTGTCAGAGACCAGACCTGCAGCACACACCGCAGACATCAGAATGATTGTTATGGTGGAGCCCAAGGAGCAAAATGTGCTTAACGTAGGCATTGATATCTGCCAGTTATCATGGGAAACATTTGTGTACCATATACCCAGGTGTAGGGTGGCATTGCTAAGGTATGCAACTGCTAGTATTGGGAGATACAGGCAGGGCCCAATGTCCTGCCTCTCCAGGAGGCATTGACCAATGGGGCCTGTGTGTGTGTGTGTGTGGGTGTGTCTGGTCCTGTTGGCTGCTGCTTTACGGCAGAGTTTCCCAACTCCAGTCCTGGTGTTCCAAACACTGTTCGGGTTTTCATGCTGTCCCGCATGAATATGCATGAGCTACATCTGCATACCATGGGGGTGGTGCATAGATATGCAGAACAGGCATCTTTATTAGAGGCAGCATGGAACCTGAATGGTGTGGGGCCCTCCAGGACTGCATTTGGGAGACTCTGCTCTAGGTAATGCGGCTGTTTATGGTGTCTGTGTTTGGTGTGGTAAAATATAGGCGTATTAACCATGCGTATGTTCTCAGCAATAAAGGTTTGTCCTTACTATCACGGTTTAGTTGTGGGAAAAATATGTGGACAGGATTGGCAGTAGCCCCAGCTGGCCTTTGAACCTGTGACCTTCTGTTCCTGCACACACTGTCTGTGTGCACTGCACACACTGTCTGTGTGCACTGCACACACTGTGTTGCCACAGATTTGCTGCCTTCCCTGGGGAGTCCATGACTGTACATACCACAGAGCCTGTCTGTTGCGGTGGACGGTGCCAGCCTACACACGCCTAGGCCACTGTCTGCTGTGGCTTGCAGCCACTGCCCCCTCCACCACCTGTACCCTCCGCCAACATGCAGACATGTCCTTTTCTGGGAAAAAGCATATGACCTGATTGAGTTGTGGCACACCAGGACTGAATTTGGGGGACTCGGCTGTAGGTAATGTCCATTGTTATGGTTTGTGTGCGGTGTAGGGTAAAATATAGGTGTTGGAACCATGCTTATGTTCTCTGCAATAAAGGAGTGTCTGTACTATAACTGTTTAGTGGTGGGTAAAACTATGGGGACTGGGTTGGCAGAAGCCCCAGCTGGGATTTGAACCTGTGACCTGCTGGTCTTACAGGCACTGGCTGTGTCTGCTGCACCACACTGTGGCCACAGAGACAGTGCAGTCTCTGGAGATAGGAAACCTGGCTGCACGAGTCAGACACCCTGCTCTGCACAATTTTACTGTGGGCTCGTTTACCTTGTATGGGGACAAAGGTGCAAATAAACCTCAAAAATGACCTCCAAAAAAGAGGAAAAAAAACAAAACCAAGCTGGGCAAAAGTGATATCAATGGGCAACCTGAAAAACACTCCCAGGAAAGCTCCATTAAAATCCCCTCCCACTCTCCACCCATTGACCCCGTCCCCCCGCCCCTCGGGAGCCTTCCTCCGCCCTCGAAATGCCTTTCCACGCCTCTATCGCACATCAGCGCGCCCCGCTCTTGTGCGGGCGGAGCACACTTGTGCGGGAGGTACGCACGCGTGTGGGGCACCAAAAACACACTATTAGCGTGCGCTAAGGTACTTTAGCGCACGGTCAAGTGCGCCCCGCACATTTGCACGGTTTAGTAAACATACCCCTATATCATCAGCGAATATGTTATATTCAACTTTATATTTTTGTATAAGATGGCATAAGGGTTGTAAATAGATATTAAATAGTAATGCAGAAAGAGCTGAACCTTGGGATAATCCTTGTTGTTGGTTTTATGTGGTGGGATAAGCTGTTGAGAATGGTCGGATTGATAAGACTGGAACCAAGAAAGTATTGTTCCATATATACCAATTTGTTTGAGTCTCTCCAGGAGAATGTGATGATGGATGGAATCAAAAGCAGAGGCAATATCTAAGAAAATAAGGATAAATGCCTTTTTCAAATTATCTATTCCCTTTATCAGATTGTTAAAGAGGGCAAGTAACAGAGTTTCAACACTGTGGTGCGGTCTGAACCCATATTGCTGATCATCTAAAGGGGCATGCAAGTCAATGTGGTCTTGAAGTCGGCTATGTACTATTTTCTCAATTATTTTGGCTAAGAATGGCAGACTGGAAATGGGTCTATATGAGGTAGGGCATGATTTATCAAGTAACTTGTGTTTCAAAATTAGATGGATTATCGCCTGTTTTAGATCTTTAAGCATGTAACCTTCAGAAAGTGATATGTTAACAATGTTGAGTAGTATTGGTGCAAATTCGGTGTAAGTTATTTTTATCCAGCTAACGGGACATGGATCAAGACTGGAATTTGTGGTAATGATATTTGATATAATCTTTTGAAGTAGTCAAGGGAAACTTTATGGAAGTCAAACCATATCTTGGGGTACATTAGGTTTGGAAGTGGGGTAAAGTGTTCATTTGATGACTTAAGTTTATTTTTATAGTATTCCGCCAAAGTTTGGGGATTTATGTAGTGGTTGGTTGTGCAGTCATTTGGGGTATGTGTCAGAGATTTTACAATTTCAAATAAATCTCTAGGTCAATTCAGAGAATTCAGCAAGATTTTTGTGTGGAATTCTCTTTTTTTTGTTAATGGTGTCACGGTATAGTGCAAGTGTGTTCATGTATGTTAGTCTATCTTCGGGGGATTTGGACGTTATCCACTTGCACTCTATTTTCCTTAATTGTCTTTTTAAACTTCTTATCTCCTGAGAGTACCAAAACAGGTCTGCAAAAAATTTGTTTTCGAGAGCTGTTTTGGTTATTCCACGTAATCTTTATGTTTTTTGGTGCACTGAATTCGAAAATGACCTCCATTTTGTCATAGGACATCACGTTTCCTGATAATTTAGGTAACTATGTTAAATAAGGCAATACCTCAAAATAAATGGAAATAGACTTATAAAATTAAAGTTTTATTACAATATTTTCATGAAAATCCTTTTTTGAACTGAAATGAGCTCACCTACACACACTAAACTCGATTCTTCTTCCTTGTGAGACTCCTCTTGGTGCATTTACGCTTGTAAGTAGTATCTGGAATGTCTCTCTGAAGCATCCAGCAGTAGTTTGCCATCATTGTAATGCTCCATTTTCCCTGGTATCTCCTTTCCATCTCTTTAATGTCTTGGTGGAATCATTCACCTTGTTTCTCACTCACAGCTCAAATATTTTCAGGAAAGTAGTCAAGGTGGGACTGGAGGAAATGCACTTTCAAACTCATCAGGCAACCTAAAGCTTGAAGTGCTTTCAGCATTCGTCCAACTATCTTTTTGTAGTGAGGATCTTTGTTATTGCCTAAAAATTTCTGTACGACTTCTTTAAATGCAATCCACCCTTCTTTTTGAGGATCCATCATGGTATTGACAAACTCTTGATCAACTATAAGCCTTCTAATGTCTGGTCTGACGAACACACCTTCCTTCAATTTTGCCTCCGACAGGCCTGGAAACTTGGTAACCAAGTATTTGAAGCATTCTCCATCTCTTGGAAGTGATTTTATGAATTGCTTCATCAATCCCAATTTTATGTGGAGAGGTGGTAGAAGAACTTTATGGGAAGGTACCAAAGTTTCTCAGAGGACATTTTTTTTCACCGACTGTTAGCACCCTCGGCTGCCAACTCTTCTTGGTCCAGTGATTTTGTCGGTCTCGACTGTCCCATAGACACAGAAAACAAGGATATTTGGTATACCCAGCTTGTTGCCTGAGCAGCATGCACAAGACCTTCAAGTCCCCACACACTTGCCAACCATGGTCTTCATATTTAAGTTTACGAAGAACCAATTCCAAGTTCTCGTAGGTTTCCTTCAAGTGTATGGAATGATCTACAAGTATGGAAGCGTAAAAACCGTTGTGGAATAAAACTGCTTTGAGACCTCTTTTTGAAGAATCTATAAAAAGACGCCATTGCTCTGAATCATATTGAATTTTAAATTGACCCATCAGACCTTTGACATCGATACAATAAACCAACTTGTCTTCCTGGGCGAAGTAAGGTACGAACTCCTTTTTATGATGTCTGAACCATGAAGATGACACTCCTGGCAACAATAAATTCCTGCTTTTCAGCCTTGATCCGAGTAACTCAGCAGCATCTTTGGGAAGATTCAAGTCTCTTACCAAATCATTCATCTCCTCCTGAGAAAACAATTTTTGTCTTGTATCATCTTCAAAGTCAGAACTTGATTCATCATCTGGTTCAGGTATGACTTCACCTTCATCGGAGCTAGGTATCTCTTCCAAGGTAGCAGGGGGCTTGGGTACTGGTATATCTGTGCCATGGGGGATGGGACAAATTGCCGAGTGAAGGTTGGGGTATGAAATGGAATGCTTCCATTTGGAATTAAACCCTTTCACATTGCATGAACAAAAGTAACAGTCATCACTATGGTTCTTTTGCTCTCGCCATACCATAGGAATCTCATAACGGAAAGATTTTTCTTACCCTTGAACCAGTTTCGGAGGTCCTCAACATACCGTTTGCACACTTTATGAGGCACCCAGTCTTTATCTTGATCTCCAATTTTTAGTCCAAAGTATGCAAAGTATACTTTTTTCCCAAAGTCTGTAATATTCTGCTGTTGCTTCAACACTGTATATTCACCACAGATGAAACAGAAACTGTTTGGCGAATTAATACACTTTCGCGGAGCCATAACATAATGGTTGAAGAATGACGAGCTAACACGAATTGCGATGAAAAAGTGTGAACAGCCTAGAACGAAGAATCTGATGATGATTCGTGCACAAGTGTGGCATGCAGGAGAGAGCAGTTCTGTGTCTGTACACGAGACGTCACAGTGCTGGCCACGCCCCCCTGCACTGACCGGAGCTGCTGCTATCTGCCCTGTGTCTCCCTCCCACTGGATTCTTCAGGAAAGATTAACCCCTTCTACCATTAGAAGCACGGACTTAAAACTTGCTTAGCTTATGTATATATTGCTGACCATCAGATTTACAGTGCTATATTTTTTTTATATAACTCGGACAACCCCTTTAAGGTTTTTTTGGCATTTTATATCTTAAATGCACTTATGTGAATTAATTAATAGTAATTTGAATTAATTAATAGTAATTTGAAAAAATTTGATACATTTGAAGACAATTTTGCATGTTGTGGCAAATCATGACGTCTATGAGTTTTTCAATCTTTTATTTGCACATCAAAATACATGGAAATTAGATGAAAATAATCAAACAGCTTTTTAGTCGCAGACCTGTGGTTGATTTATTTCCTTTATCCTTGTTAGTGTGGTGAGCTGTTCTAGTGACAGCCTTAGAGATAGTAGAGATCCAGGTCGATAGGAGTTCATTTAAGTCTCCAATATCAGGGTTGATTTTCAAAAGGGTCTCCTTTATAAATTTTTCTTTATCAAAGCTCTTAAATTTGGTGTAATCATTGATTCCTGAGTAAGGGATATGGTTAGTAGTTTGGTATGATAAAGAGAAATTTATTAGATGGTGATCTGGCCAAGGAACAGATAGTATTTATGGTTTGGTGGTTGTAGGGTGATCGTAGATTATGTTAGGTAAGAATATTAAATCAAGGATGTTCCCTTTGTTATGTGTAGGGGCAATTATTATCTGCTGATATGACATGTCTGCCATGGCGTTGAGGATGTGATCACCTGAGTGCTCTGCTGTGATGGAAGATTAAAGTCGCCCAATAGTATGAATGTTTTTTTGCTGAGGAGGAACATACTGTTTCGATGGTATGGCCCCATCATTTCTTTATTCATTTCAACTTATCCCAAACCCCACTACCAGGTGTCTTTACCAGTTGCCTTGATTTTCTCATGTCTCTGTCTTCTAGCTTTACTTCACAAGCCTCCTGTTGGGTCCCTCACAATATTCATACTTTTGGTTTTCACTTACAAATGCATTCATGGTTTGGTCCCTTCCTTTTATTCACCATTACTGCATTCTACATACTGTATGCCTTTCTGCATGTAAAGTATGTTTTACCCACAAAGGCCTTCTATAAAATTGCATATACAAATATGCATGCCGATAAGAGGCTTGTATTTATACATGCACCACATGTAGGTGTTCGCGTGTGCATAATTTGGGTAGAGCAAGGGCAGAGTTCTGATATATGCACACATTTTATAAACAACGTGAGCATAAGCATAGAGTATACACACATACTTACATGTGCCTCGGAGCAGGAGTAAAGCTGCCCAGCAGCATTTGCATGTTATCGGAGCTGGCTCTGGGACCCTATTTGATAAAGGCACATGGTATATTCAGCAATGGCAGCAGGCGAAGTTAAAAAGTCTGGTCGTCGTCGCTTTAACTTAAAACTGGATATTGGAGTGTGTCTATTTTCCTGACTTTACCTGTCCCGTGCTGTGAGAGGAGCTGCTTGGACCGTGCCGGTGAGCACTGGAGGACACGTGATCCGTTGGGCTATAAAATCCTGCCCCCACCGCGGGAAGTTGAGTGTGTCTATTTTCCTGACTTTACCTGTCCTGTGCTGTGAGAGGAGCTGCTTGGACCGTGCCGGTGAGCACTGGAGGACACGTGATTCGTTGGGCTATAAAATCCTGCCCCCACCGCGGGAAGTTGAGTGTGTCTATTTTCCTGACTTTACCTGTCCCGTGCTGTGAGAGGAGCTGCTTGGACCGTGCCGGTGAGCACTGGAGGACACGTGATCCGTTGGGCTATAAAATCCTGCCCACACCGCGGGCGCGGGCCCGAGGGAGCGTGCTCCAAAGGGGCGTGTCCAAAGGGGCAGACCCGCCCCTTTGGAGCCCCTTCGGAGCCTAGTGGAGCATCTAATACCAGGCTGTTATATCGCTGCTAATGGGGAAACGTAAAAAGAAATCTCTTCTATCTGCTACATCGACTGGTAAGTCGACGAAAGTGGTCAGGCCTATGGACAGTCATTTTAAGTCCATGGCTCCTCCCCTTGTTGTTAATTCCTCAATGGATTCCTCTAGTACAGCTAGTCCTGGTTTGCTTAGTTTGTCTCCTGATTCGCATAGAGTTATATCCCCACCCAGTATGGAGCTTCAGGGCCCTACCTCTAGTTCAGAGGTGGTAGCCTCTCCTGGTTTGATGAAACTCTCTGATTCTTTCCTGAGATTGAATTCCTCAAATAAGTCCCTACCTCTTCCCGTTGAATTTTCCTTAATTTCTGATAATGTAAACCCTCCGAAGGATGTGTCGCTTCAGGATATATGGCAGATTGTTTCCCGAACTGAGATATCATTGAAATCCTCATTGGCGAAAATCTCCCAATTTACCAAAGAGACTGTGGAGACATTGGCTGAACGCCATGACAGATTGGTAACTCTTGAGTCTAATAAATCTAAGATGGAGACTCAAATCTCCACTATGCAAGGAGTTTTAACATCTTCTGTCCAAGACTCTTTGTTGCTACATCGTCATGATGAACTTCTTGAAAATGCTTTGCGAATGAAGAATCTTCGTATGTTGAATTTCCCCCGCACACACTACCTATCTCCACAAATATTACTTTCTAAATATTTGAAAGATGTTTTGAAAATTTCAAATCCTGATTCTATCGCTATATCTAAATTATATTATTTACCTACCGGTACTAGAGAGAACATGGTTGTAGATCCGGAGACTGGTAGTGCTGTTGCGGGGGAAATAGATCAATTATCCGTTCAGAGTTTAGATCTTTCTGCTTTCTTGGAGACTTCGACAGAGGAAATACCCACTCGTGCTACCTTGTTGGTATCTTTCTCGTTGGAGAAAGATAAGGATCTGATCTTTCGTTCTTATTTTAAGTATAGGCATGAAAAGTTCTTCGGACAGGTGATACAGGTTTTTCCTGATGTAAGCCGTAGTACTCAAATGAAGAGGAAAGCCTTTTTAGCGCTCCGCCCTCGTGTCGTGGCGATTGGAGCCTCCTTCTCATTAAAATTTCCCTGTAAATGTGTGATTGTAAATAAGGGTAAGTCCTATATCTTTTTTGATTCTTCCCAGTTGGAAGTTTTCCTACAAGGATTGGGCTGAGGGCTTTGTTATTTTTTTATATTGTTTTTACTTTATTTCAGGGCACCTGCTTAGTTTAAAGGGGATTGTTTTGTAATTTTGGCTCCTCTCTCTGCAGTGATTTGCTAATTGCTGTTTTGTATCATACTCCATTTTGTGGGCTAGGCTTGTTATGTTATTATTGTTGATAATTTTCTTTATGTAGTGTTGATTTCCTGTATTTCCTTGTTTTTCCTTAATAAAAGGATTTAAATTTTAAAAAAAACTGGATATTTAGTGCTGGGCCATATCCAGCGATCAGCACAGAATATCTGGTCTGCCCGATTAGCACTTTTACTGTCTGGTCAGTGGCAATATTGAGTCGCTGGCTGGATAGCAAAAGCACCTAAAGTTAGGATAGCCTTTTACTTGTGCTATCTTTAGGTATTTTAGCTCACTGATTGCCACTGACCAGCTAGCTAAAAGTGCTACTTCTGGTCCCCACCACTCCCCCCCCCCCCCCCCGAATGCCCCATTGCTAGCAGGTTATTGCTGGGGCCTTTAATGGGCCTAGGAGGGGATATTCAGTGACACTAACTGGGTAAGTGCCACAAAATATCACGGTGAGCAGGGTTTACTCGGTTTGCAAACCGTGTAAATCCCTTTGAATACCCCCCCCCCCCCCAAGATGTTCTAATTTACATTCCCAGCTTTGTGCTTTGCCCATGCTCACCCAAACTCTACCCCTGCACACCCCTACAGTGAAAGTACACGCGATCGGATGTGTGTGCACACTTCAAAATAGCTACTGCATCATTTGCACATGTACTCTTATTGCTAATTCCAGACTTCGCTCCTTTCACCTTGCTGCTCCTTATGCCTGGAACAGACAACCTGAGTCTGTGCATCAGGCGCCATCTCTGGCCCTCTTTAAATCCAGGCTGAACGCTCACCTCTTCACTGACGTTTTCGGATCTTGAATCACCTGATCTCCTTTATGTTTTCCTACCATTCTCCCTAGCTGTATTCCCTTTTCCAGCTACTGTGCTGGCTATCTTGACTAGATTGTAAGCTCTGATGAGCAGGAACTCTCTTTTACATGTGTCTGTGCAGTGCTGCATATATCTTGTAGCGCTATACAAATGCTCAGTAGTAGTAGTACTGTAAGTGCCTGCTTATGCACATATATGACTAATATACCTAGATTCACATGTGTTGTTTGCCCATAAATCTAAGTGCCTCCTTATAAAATTACCTGTAAATGTTTATGTGAAAATAATAATGTCCGTTCTTGTAGGCAACACATCATTAGACAGCCTAGCTTCGCCAAGCCAGGCTCGGCCTTTTGAAAATGAAGCCCCACGTTCTGAATATGCCAATAGATCCATATCCTTAAAGGTTTACTTCAATATGCTGTTGTTTACAAGAATCTTTTACTTCATAAAATAAATGGAGTCACTTCATAAGGTAGAAAGCAATTGCAAGGACCCTGCTTTATAGCTGTAAAATGAAAAAGGCCTGAGGTTCATTCAAGTCCATCATTTTTCTAATTTCCTAACGACTTTCTCTATTTAGTAATCCAGCGGAGGTTAAAATAAAACACTCTCATACAGTAATAAAAATTCCTTGAATCACATTTCTCATTAGAGTCTAATTACACCATCATATCCACCAGTCTCATTCTTTCCCATGACCTTATCCAGTTTCCGTTTGTGAGCCATTACCACTTACTCTACATTTTCAAACTATTCTGTCCTCCATCTAAGTGACATGATACATTATCTGCATGTTAAGCTACAAAGGTCAAAGGGCATTGCAAAATACACGTTTGTTTAATTTAAGCATTACATAGAGAGAACTGACTCCTAGCCAGCCTGGCCACAATCAGATCAACTAGAAAGTTCATCTGGACACCCTGGGATAGTGTCGCTTCTCTATCTCTACTGTAATGAACATTTAATAGCTACTGTTTCTTATTTTTAAGCAACCAGATCAGAGGGGGGGAGATTATCAAGAAAACCCCTGTATCCAAACCAGTAGCAGCCCTGTCTCAAATTCAGTGAGAATAGGGTCTGACTAGACTTCCCAGCTCAGCAACTTCATAGGACTCTAATTAAGGATAAGCCACTGAAGGCATTTTTAGTGGTGTTAAACTGCAGCAGTGAGTGTATGTGAGCACCGTGCTCTGCGCCCTTTCTGGAGAAAGGAGCATAAAGTGGTAGAAAGTTTCCATTAGAGAGAGGGGAAGGTACATATTGAGGAGGTGACATGTGCTTAGGATGCAGGGAGCTGATGACTGCTGCAGGGGATGCAGGGCTCAGGCTTTGTTTCCAGCCTTCAGGAATCTGATTGTTGAAGCAGTCATCATGGTGAAGGCGTAAAGGGTTAAAAGAGAAAAACATCTTACAATGTAAAACATGAAAGAAAAAAAACAGACAAGTCTATATTACTTTATCCCCCTTGCTTAGTCGCTGACTTCATCTCTTACCTCTACAAGTCAGTCAGAGAGCAGTTCACAGAGCATAGGCTTGTGGTCAGCAGAGCCAGGGACATCTGGAAACCCTACTGCTTTTTCTATTGTATTTTCTTCATTTTCAATATTTTTCCTTGAGGAATACATATTATTGTTCAACTTGCATTAGTATTCACCAACGTCAGGAATCATTGACCTTGTTTTAGACTCCGTTGAACTTGTACTGCCCTTTAAACTAGATGCCATTCCCATATCAGTTCCAGTCATTGACCTACTTATGTCTCAATTTTATAGTTATAGTTGCTACACTACTGATTAAAGATACCAGTTCACAGCAGTGACACATCAGGTCAAGCCTGGCATTATAGGGAATGCTGAAGGCATTGACCCTCCCTCTAAATTTTGACCCTTTGCCCCCTTCTGATCCCTCTGATCCCACTCTTCTGTATGAGTCTCTCCACTCAGTCCAGCCAACAGGAGGAATGCCAGCTTCATGCCTCTGACATCAACCAGCTTCACTCAGGGGTCTGCTGTTTCACAGGGCCTGCCCATGCAAACTATCAAAGTGAAGCCAACTGGCAGATAAGGCAGATGTGGCATGAATCACCACACTCCTCCTGCCGCCCAGAAGGAAAAAGAGAAGATAATAATGCAGAGGGAAGGGAAGAAAGAATCACTAGAAGGGGGAGGGGAGACAGGATCATAGGAGAGGATGGGGTGAAACAGCTTTGTGCAAGGGCAGAGGAAGAGTTAGAGGAATGTGTTGAGGAAACAGTCTCTCAATAATCACCCTCACCCCCACCCCAAATCATTCATGTTGTAACTGGCCCTGTATCCTGTAATCTCAAGGTTATAGAGAAACTGAAAAAAATTACAGCGGCTAAAGGCTTATCCAATCTGCTCATCCATACTAACTAATTAGTTCCCTGCCTCTCCCTTAGAGATCCCCTGTGCTTGTCCCATGTTTTCTTGAATTCAGATATAGTCCTCATCTCCACCACCTCCACGGGGAGGCTGTTCCACACATTCACCATCACCACCCTTTCCCTAAAAAAATATTCCCTCAGTTTACTCCTAAATCTATACCCTTTCAACCTCACCGTATGCCCTCTCATTTCAGAACTTCCTTTCAATTGAAAGAAGCCTGCCTCTTGTGCATTTAAGTCATGGAGATATTTAGATGTCTCTATCATATCTCCTCTCTCCCATCTTTTTTCTAAAGTATACATATTGAAATCTTTAAGTCTGTCTCCATATGCTTCTTGACAAAATCCACTGGCCATTTAGTAGGCATTCTCTGCACCCCACTCCATTCTGTTTATATCCTTTTGAAGGTGTGGTCTCCAGAATGACACACAGTATTCTAAATGATATCTCATCAAAGACTTATACAGAATGCAGCCAAGCCATCTTCTAGCTTTTGATGTTGCTTTTTTTACTTGTTTGGACACTTTAAGATCATCATATATGATCATCCAAAGGTTCAACTCTTCTTTGGTGCACAGAATTACTCCATCCCCTATACTGTACCACTCCCTTGTTTTTTTGCAGCCCAAACAAAAGACCCTGATTCTTTTAGCATTAAATCTTAGTCCATTCTTCAAGTTTCACTAGATCATTTTTCATGTTATCTATGCCTTCCAGGGTGTCTACAACCAATAGCCCTCCAGTGATACTGTTGAAGGTGGTGAGTACTATCAAGTCAATGTTGACTCCTGCAATCCTGGGATAGTTGTTCCTATCCACTGTTTTTTGTTTGGCAAAATACAAGCAGTAGATTGCCAGGCTTTTCTTCCACACAGTAAATCTGCCTATTCCAAGGTGGTTTCTCATCCAAGTACTAACCAGTCCCAAGCACTTAACTTCCAAGATCAGGCTCAGGGTGGCATGGCCATAGTAGAATATCACTTTAAAAATTTCTAAAAAGAACTGGTTGAAGGACTGATCCCTGCAGCTCACTAATGGTAATGTCCTTATCCTCAGAATGAACTCCATTTACTACTACCCCTTGTAGGGAGAGATAAGAGAGGAGAGATATTGAGGTGCTAGAGAGTGCATGCATTTGTAGCTCAGAAGTTTGAACTGCATGCGGAAATGGATAGGGAGCTAGTGAAGTGATTTGAGAAGAGGGGTTATGTGAGCATAGCGACAGTGGTGGAAAATTATCCATGCAACTGAGTTTTCAATGGATTGGAGGGGAGAGAGATGATTCAATGGGAGGCCAGTGAGGAGCAGGTTGCAATATTCTAGACTAGCCAGTTGCAAGAGAGTGGATAAGGATCTTGGTAGTATGTTCAGAAAGAAAGGGATGAATTCGGGGCAGAGAAGGAAAGAGAAGAAAGAGTCAAAGATGACCCCAGGGTTGCAAGCCGAGGAAATAGGAAGGATGACAGTGTTATCTACAGAAATACAGAAGGGAGAAAGGAGGGAGGGAGGTTTAAGGGAAAAGATAAGAAGGCCATATTCGGTTTCAGATCAGAGCAGAACATCCAGGCAGTGATATCAGACAAGCAGGCAGAGGTTCAGGCCTAGATTCCAGGAAAGATTTCTGGTGTAGAGAGGTAAATTTGAGTCATCTGCATAAAGATGGTAATGAAAACCATGGGAGGAGATCAGTGCACCAAGGAAAAGAGCATGAGAAGAGGTCCCGAAAAAAAGCCCTGAAGTATACTAACTGAATGCAGTGGAAGAGGATCCATCAGAACATGCACTAAAAGTCCTATATTTATTTACATTTTCTTATATACTGCACAAGTGTGGTTTACATTGAACAGGGCATTATAACTTGGAGATAACTATTTACAGGGAACATGGGCTATGGAGGGTTAAGTGGCTTGCCCAAGACCACAAGGAGCACCTATGGGACTAGAAACCCCAGTCCTTCTGGCCCAAGGTTACTGTCCTCTAGTGGGATTTGAACCTCTGACCTTCCAGCCTGAAGTACTTTGCCCCAACCACTAGGCCACTCCTCCACTCTGTTGCTATAGGAGAGATAAGAAAAAATCTAGGACAGAACAGAGCAAGAACAAGGTATCGAGGAGAAGGCTGTGATCAACAGTGTCAAAAGCAGCACGTAGGTCAAGAAAGATCATTTCCTGAATTTGGCCAGAAAAAGGTTGCTGGAGACTTTGGCAAGGACCATTTCTGTAGAATGTAGAGGATGAAAGCCAATCACAATGAATCCAGAATTGCTTTAATCCCCATGTAATTTTGCATGTATGATTTTTTTTGCATTCTATTTACTTTATTTTTTTGCACATTAAAGTGAGCTCTGCAGGGCCTGTTTATCCATTAGTCAAAGTATTTATGTTTCATGGATTTATGATTGTTGCTTGACAGTTTTCAGAGGGGTAGCCAAGTTAGTCTGGAGTAGCAGAAATGACAGAGGCAAGTGCACCTTATAGACCTACCAATCTATTGAGGCAAGAGCTTTCATGGACAAGAGTTCACTTCATCATGATTGCTATATGTATCTTGTTTTTTCTGTTTTGTTTTATGACCTTGTTTTAATTATAGGTTGGTTTAAGATCTTTTGCTTTGAATAAGCCTTTGATCTTGTTGAGTAATATTAAATTGAACTTTGTAGCATTGTTTGTGCATTATAAATCTTCCAATTGTTTGATTATGTCTGTCCATGTATGATTTAGTTCCATTGCTACACTATGGGGCATGTTTACTAAAGTGCGTTAGTGCAATTCGCGTTAGGAGCCGCGGTAGTGAAAGAAACCCCAAATAAGGACATGGGCGGTACATCGTCACCACTACCGCGCGTTAGAAAACGTAACGAGCGTTACCGGGCGCCGTGCCGCATTACTGGGCGTTAATCCTAAGAAGACGTACAGACACAAAGCACTGAAACAGAGCTGTAGCACAATGGTTATGATACTGACCGCTGTTACAGGCAGCATGGGTTCGAGTCCCCAGTGTGCCTAACACAGAAGGCTGTCCCAGGCATCACCCTGCACATTACAGAGGGAAAGAGGAGGCATGTTTTTCGTTACGCTGAGTATTGGTGTCAGAAAAACACCCTCGGAGTGTGCTTAGCCACGTAAGTTGATACGTGCGAGGTTGCGTGCATTGGTACGTGCGTAGTTCCGTGCGTACAATTGTGCGTCGGTACGTGCGTGGGTACGTGTTTGTTTACGTGCGTGGATACGTGTGTTTTTACCAGTGTGGGCATCTGATATTACAGACTTTGTAGGGTGTCCTGCACCTATGCATTATGCTAACAGATGTACGTGTGATGGCCTATGGTTTATCAGAGCCTGTGAGCAGCTGCTGGAGTTTCACAGGGTTGGATTGGACCAGTCACACCCATGATGCACTGCACATGCAAATCAGCTGTCCACAGATACACACCATGGGGAATGCACCCCCACAGCACCTCGGCCTGGTAGGGAGAACTGACCATGTGCACCCCCCCCAGCACCTCGGCCTGATAGGGGGTACTGACCGTGTGTTGTACTGGCACAGAGTAGCTACACACCGTCACATTGTGTGGGTACTGTGCTCACCCTGAGGGTGCAGTGAGGTGCCCAGCACCAGGTCCACAGCACCGGCAATGGCACAGGTCCAAAGCTGTGTTACTGTGTGAGATAGGTAGGTTCTGCAGGACCACCTTGGACATCTTTGTCTGTTTCAGTCAGGTGTAGCCCCCATGCACCACCACCCCCCTCCCCCAGGGCTGAGGGTGGCAAACAGGGTCTCCCATCAAAAGACCCACAGTCTACCTCCCTGCAAAGGTGGCAGTAGAGGGGAACATTAACCCTAGTCCTGCTAAGGAACAGACACCCCACAGGGCAGTCAATGCAGCTCTGTACACAGCCATAACACAACAGCAGACAGACATTAGGCCTGGATATGGTATGCTGCACCCCACCACTATCTGATATTCCCCTGGTGCAAGCCACTCCATCACAACACCTACCAGCTGCAAACAGTCTGCTAGTGCCCAGTGGAGAGGCCTGCACACAACTGGGATGTCAGCATACACAGCAAGCAGATACATCAGTGACTGGGCCCCAAAAGGAAACCCATATTTATCACATGAGAGAAATATTAGATAGCACTATAGGAGTGCCTAGCCATGCTGTGGTCACTGCACAGTCAGGGTGATAGTGATCTCTCAGCAGGATATACTGAGGTCACCCTGTCTGTGTAGGTGGTGGCCGGGCACTACAATGTGCCTGTCACTGCCCTATGCCCTGTGCAGATGCACCCTGGCCAGGCCACCCTGTCCGGCCTATACCCATGGTACCTTGCTCCTCATTATGCACATTGGCAGCCCAATACTGTCAACATTGCTGGATAGACAGACAGCCACCCCCACACCTATGCCAGCATTGTGCTACTATAGAGGTGGTCAGCAGCCATACCCACGACACCAGTCATGGGCATAGTACAGGCATGGATATGGTACACAAGGCTGTTGGGGGGTCACTCCCCAGGGAGGTGAACACTGTCAGAGACCAGACCTGCAGCAAACACCGCAGACATCAGAATGATTGTTATGGTGGAGCGCAATGAGCAAACTGTGCTTAACGTAGGAATTGATATCTGCCAGTTATCATAGGGAACGTTTGATAGCTCTGTACCATATACCCAGGTGTAGGGTGGCATTGCTAAGGTATGCAACTGCTAGTATTGGGAGATACAGGCAGGGCCCAATGTCTTGCCTCTCCAGGAGGCATTGGCCAATGGGGCCTGTGGGTGGGTGTGTGGCCCTGTTGGCTGCTGCTTTACGGCAGAGTTCCCCAACTCCAGTCCTGGTGTTCCAAACACTGTTCGGGTTTTCATGCTGTCCCTCATAAATATGCATGAGCTACATCTGCATACCATGGGGGTGGTGCATAGCTATGCAGCACAGGCATCTTTATTAGAGGCAGCATGAAGCCGGAATGGTGTGGGGCCTTCCAGGACTGCATTTGCGGGACTCTGCTTTAGGTAATGTGCCTGTTTCTGGTGTCTGTGTTTGGTGTGGTAAACTATAGGCCATGTGTATGTTCTCTGCAATAAAGGAGTGTCTGTACTATCACTGTTTAGTGGTGGGTAAAACTATGGTGACTGGGTTGGCAAGAGCCCCAGCTGGGATTTGAACCTGTGACCCTCTGGTCTTACAGGCACTGGCTGTGTCTGTTGCACCACACTGTGGCCACAGAGACAGTGCACTCCCTGGAGTTAGTTAAACCGGCCTGACGAGCCAGAAACCCTGCTCTGCAACAGGTTTACTGTGGCCTCATTTACCTTATGCAGACAAAGGTGTACATAAACCTCAGAAAAGACCTCAAAAAAGGGGCACACACCCATAACAAAGCTGGGCAACAATGATATCATTGGAAAACATTACACCACACGCCCAGGACAGCTCCATTACAATGTAATGCTCTTTGAAAGGGTCTGCGGAGCATAGACCCTTCCACACATCATTTCTTTTTATTTTTGTGCTTTCCAGGGAGTGTTGTTCCTTGTTGCCCATTGCTATCACTGTTGCCCAGCTGAATTATGCTTTTTAAAATGTTTCTTGTGGTCATTTGTAACGTTTTATGTGAAATATTGTTCTGTGCACATGTATCACACTGCTCACGTTTTGTGGGTTTCCCCGGTTTTTCTGTACATTGCTGACGGAAATGGTTTCTCTTCCCTTTAAATGCCTTTTAACGACAGGTTTTCATTCGCGTTGGAATTGAGCTCTGAAATTCAGCGCGTTAGTATGAGGGGTGCCTCTCCCCGCCCACTCTCCGCCCATTGACCCCTTCTCTCCGCCCACTCTCCACCTTCTGCGCTGTTTTAACGCGCCGCGGAGCTTTACGATCGTTAACTACGGTTAACGCGCGTAGTATGACGTTAACGGTCGTTAGCGCGTCTGTACGCGCGTTATACGGCACTTACGGTCGTTAACGTCATATAACGCGCGTTAGTCACGTTTACCGCACTTTAGTAAACATGCCCCTATATATGGCAGATATGGAGGAAAAGTTTATTTATCCATCGGATCATTTCAAACACGTATGTTTTTGGTGTAGATTTTTAGATGACATTTTCTTTTTGTGGACATCATCTCGTGAGGCATTGAATGAATTCCTATCATGGTTAAACACCTTAAAATCCAATATACAATTTACTGCCCATATATATTTTCAGACCATAGATCTTTTTGGGCATCTATAAAAACTCTGGTGGCTTAGCAACAACTCTATTTAGAAAACCTGTCCAATGGAATAGTCTACTTTATTATCATAGCCATCATCCAGGGCCACTTCGTAGAGGGCTTTCATTTGGACAGTTTCTAAGGCTCCGGCACATTTGTTCTATTCTGGAAGAATTTCACACTCATTCTACCAATCTTAAGGTTCGTTTGCTGGTCAGGGGTTATCCCATGACATTTATCAAGAGAACTTATCAGCAGGCATATTATACTCATCATGAATGGCTTCTATCACATCAATTCTCTTCGAGCTCAGACATAGAGGATCACCTGATGGGAGTTCTGCCTTTCATGCAGAATTCTTATACGGTTGCAAAACTACTCTAAAAACACTGGCCTATCCTGTGTCTTCACCCTTGTTTTTCAAAACCACTTACTATAGAATATTCCCAGGGCTCAAATTTATGTGATATTCCTGTCAAGTCTGCCTTATCTAATGATCATCCATTGCGAGTATATGGAGATGATTCTGGACATACAGCATGTGACCAATGTCACTTTTGTTCTATGACTTTATCAGGTAATACTTGGGAAGACCCCAGCATGGGATGTATATACTGGTTTTGATGGTTGACCACCTGCACATCTGAATTTGTGGTATACTTATTACAGTGCCCATGCAATTTATTGTATGTCGCTCGCACTACTCGTGTGTCTAAAATGCCTTGGCACAGATCACCAGCCAAAAGGCTCTCCCCTCTGTCAAAGATGACTAGGAGAGGCCTACAAAATCAGGCCTCTAAATTTGGGACATTCTTCACCTCGGACACAATATTGTTGGCATCCACTTTGTCGAAGGCTTCATCCTCCTCTCATGGATCCTAGGTATCCTTAAAGTCAAAGCCCAAGTCTGCATCAAAGCAAGACAAAACCTCCAGAGGTGGATCTTGATCTTAGCATTAAGATCCCTCAGGCCTTACATCAGAAGTGCATTGACCTGCCAAACAGCCAAGGCGGAAGGCCCTGTCCTCAAAAGCCACAGAGGGGCTCCAGGATGCTCCTGATGCCTCGACCTCCAGAGAGCTATTGGTGCCATGCTCCTGGACAGTAGAGCAAGTACCCGCAACCAATACCCAAGCATCAGAAACCTTGATGGATCAGTACATTCTGGCCATCAAGTGGAGTTTAGCAGCTCTCCTGACAGCCGAGGCACCTATCAATCCCTTGGTTCCAGGCACTGGCCATTGGTACAGGTACCAGTACTGACATTGACACCAGTTGCTGGCACATCATCGGGACTGATATATATGGCATCAACATCGCTGCCACCCATTCCATCCCTGGAAACCATCATTGAAATCGGTTCCCAATCAAAATGGCTCACCAAGGCCGATACCTTGGAATACCGGTACCGGCATTGAACTTTGGGTGAACACTGTGCTTGTTGATACTTTGAGTCCTCCGATTCCAATTCCAGTGTTTCAGATGCAGAATCACTCAATTCCCGTGGCCCTGGGACCTTCCTTCAGACCCTCCACCACAACAATGACGCATGTCGCCCCCAGAAGACATGTCCTTCTAGGAATTCATTCAAGACCTAGCCAAAGGCCTCTCCATCACTGTTACATCAGAGAAGGAACCACAGGCTGAGGAATTGGAGATCCTCCAATACCCAACAGCACCAAAGGAGGCAGTCACTCTTCCGGTGCACTGCATCCTCTATGATCTTATGCTCCGTATGTGGGAGACTCCTCTCATGGTCTCCCCTCACAGTCGATGCCTCGATATCATGTATCGGGTACCGGAGTGTCCGCAGCTTCCCCACCATTCCATGGTGGCCAAATCGGTGATGCGCAGAATCAAAGGCTCGAGGACCCATTCCTCTAACCCTCCAGGTAGAGAATTGAGAAATCTCAATGCCTTTGGACATCGAAACTTCCATACTTTCAGTTAGGATTAACTCCTAACTGCTCGATATGGGAATGTTTCTCAGAGATGTATCCAGGGATCTTGCAACTTTTGTCCCTCTTCTCCCAGATGATAAGAGAGCAGACTATCTTGCCCTAGTCAAGCACAGTCAGAATGTATCGAAGTTTGTCAATAGGGCCACCTTTGATGCTTTTGAATGCACAAGCAGGTCCACAGCAATATGCATCGGTGCATACAGAATTGCATGGCTTCAGGCCTCAGATCTTGAGCAGTGGGTTCAAGATAAACTGGGCAACATACCTTGCACAGGTGAAAACCTTTTTGGCAAGCACTGGCAAGATAAGGCCTCTCAATTAGAGTCAGAAAACACCACTCTAAAAAGACTGTCTGGAACAACAGCTGACGCTGTTAGAAAAAAGGCAACTGCAAGGAAGTCTTTCTACAATAAGAAGTTCTACTCCTCTTACCCTCCTGCTTCTCAGTTCCAGGCTCAAGCACCGCAGAAGAGGCAACAAATGTCTAAGCAGCAAAAGAAGCCACAGGGGGCTAAACCTCAACCTGCTGCACAGTCACAGTCTGCGCCTGTTTTTTGACTTTTTTTTAGAGAACATTGTCACCCTCCCTCTGGAGGACCCCCACCCCCTCCACATAGCAGGCAGACTGTGTCACTATGCCCACAAGTGGCACCTCATCACCTCAGAGCAGTGGACATTAAACACAGTCCAGGAGAAATACAGACTTCATCTGCAAACTTTGCCCCCATCCACTTTCACGGGGGAATTTCAAACACAACCCCCACTCACTGCTGTCTTACAGGATGAGGTGTCTTCTCTTCTGGCTCAGAGTGCCATAGAGAAGGTCCCGCCATCCCACAGGGAATGGGTTTCTAAACTCCATACTTTCTTATTCCAAAGAAAACCGGAGGATACAGATCCATTATAGACCTCAGAAACCTCAACAAGTTTCTAATCTGAGAAAAGTTCAAGATGATCTCCCTCGGGACTCTTCTTCCCTACCTCCAAAGTCAGGACTGGCTCTGTTCTCTAGATCTAAAAGGCGTGTATACACATATCCTTATCCATCCAGAACACAAGAGATATCTACACTTCACCTTTCAGGGAATACATTATCAATACAGAGTACTTCCCTTTGGACTCGCCACTGCCCCAAGAGTCTTCACAAACTGCATGGTGGTCATTACCTACCTACGGTCTCTAGGGATATTCGTCTTCCCTTACTTAGACGACTAGCTCATAAAAGCAGACACATCACAAGAGGTGCAGCATTCCTTGCATTATACCATCACAGTACTACAACACTAGGGATTTGTCATAAACGTCCCAAAATCCCAGCTCTCTCTGACTCATCGGAGCTCTGCTGGACACCCAACAGTCCAGGGTGTTTCTACCCCAGCTCCGCTGTGCCTGTCCAATCGAACTAGTGTCCCAGACGCTCTAACGTGACCATCTGACTGTCCAAGAAATGCTGCAGCTTCTCAGGCACATGGTCTCTACGGTTCATGTCTTTCCCTATGCCCAATTACAAATGCACACAGCACAATGGACTCTTGCCACCCAATGGATGCAGGCCTCGGGCCATCTCCGGGAGAGGATTCAAGTCACTGCCCCTCTAACCACATTCCTTCAGTGGTGGTGTTCTCCAGAAAATCTGCTTGTAGGGTCACCTTTTCAGATGCCTCCACTTCAATGCACCCTGATGACTGATGCCTCCAAACTAGGTTGGGGAGCACACCTGGGCAATCTGTCTACAAAGGGGCTGTGGACCACGCATGAGTCACAGCTCCAAATCAGTCTTCTGGAGCTTTGTGCTATTTCGAATGCCCTCTGAATGTTTCATCACCACCTCAAGGCACAACAGGTCCTAGTCAGGACCGACAATCAGGTTGCCATGTTCTATGTGAACAAACAGGGAGGAATGGGCTCATGGTCCCTCTGCGAGGAGACTCTTCACCTATGGTCCTTCACCATCTCTCATCAGATACACCTCCGAGCAGTGTACCTCCCAGGAGATTTCAATGTCTTGGCAGACAAGTTAAGTCGGATCCTTCTTCCTCACATATGGTCTCTCCATCTGGACACAGCATCCTACATATGCACGCAGCACAATGGACTCTTGCCACCCAATTGACGCAGGCCTCAGGCCATCTCCGGGAGAGATTGTGAGCCCTTTGGGGACAAGGGAATAAATAGTGCTTGTTAGCATATATCTGTAAACCACTTTGACCTGGTGAAAAGCGGTATATAAGCACAGCTAAATAAATAAAAATAAATAAATACATATTCCAGACCTGGGGAACTCCAGACATAGATCTGTTTACTACTCTGCAGACTGCCAAGCTTCCTCGCTTCTGCACAAGGACTCCGATGTCCAGCAATCAGCAGGTGGATGTCTTTCATCTACACTGGGATCAGGGTCTGCTCTATGCTTTCCCTCCCATACCACTCATTCCCAAGATGCTTTTCAAACTCCAGACAGACAAGGGTTCCATGATCCTTGTAGCCCCTCACTGGCCGTGGCAACCGTGGTTTCCACTGCTACTACATCTGACTCAGACTCAACCTCTCCAATTAGGATCTGCACTCAATCTCTTCTCCCAGGACAATGGCACCCTACTCCATTCCAATCCACAGGCTCTCCGCCTCACAGCTTGGCTGCTGATAGCATAGCATTACAGGGCATTGACCTTCCACAGGATGCTAAGGAGATCCTACTGGCTTCCAGAAAGCCCTCCACCAGATGCTCATACGCTTTCAAGTGGCATAGATACTTGGTCTGGTGTTCCCAGAAAGATCTCAATCCTTTTTCGGCTCCAGTGGAGTCACTCCTCCAGTATCTCCTCCACCTGTCCTCAAAAGATTTAAAGACTAACTCAGTGAGAGTCCGTTTCACTGCTATTGCTGTCTCTCGCCACCTACTGGATGGACAGCCCCTCTCCTCACATCCACTAGTAGTGCATTTTATGAGAAGTCTCCTGCTGTCCAAGCCACCCATCAAGCCACCTCTGGTGGCTTGGGACCTTAACGTCATTCTAGCACAGGTTCTCAAGCTGCCCTTTGAACCTTTGGCCATGACTTCTCTGAAATTCCTGTCATGGAAGGTAATCTTTCTCATTGCCCTCACTTCAGCTAGATACATTAGTGAGCTTCAGGCTCTGGTGGCGGAACCCCCCTATATCCAGTTCCACCATGACAAGGTCGTCCTTCGGACTCACCCACACTTTATGCCAAAAGTGGTATCTCCATTTCATTTAAACCAGTCGATTTACCTGCCTGTCTTCTTTCCTAAACTGCATGCATCTAGAGCGGAAGCAACTCTGCACACTCTTGACTGCAAGCGTGCCTTGGCTTTTTATCTCCAGAGGACTCAAGCTCATTAAAAAGCCTTACAATTGTTCATCTCTTTTGACCTTAGTCACCTGGATCTACCTGGATCTAAGTGTATGCTCTCCAGGTAGATAGCAGACTGCTTCGCATTTGCCTATGACAAAGCAGGACTCAACCTTGAAGGACATGTCACTGCCCATAACATACATGCCATGGACACCTCGATGGCAAACCTACGCTCGATAGCCATTAATGAAATCTGCAAGGTAGCAACCTGGTTGTCTGCCCATACCTTCACTGCCCATTATTGTCTAGACAAGGACTCCTGCCAGGATGCCATGTTTCATCAGACTATACTTCAGCACCTCTCTCAGACTTAGATGCAACTCCTACCCTCTGTCCCGGACTTTGACAATACCAGAAATCCATGTAGGATGCATGACCTCTCGAGCCTACAGAGGCAAACCTCCACCGGTTCTGAGGTCACTTCATCTGGCAACTTGGAGCTAGGGAGTCCCATATGTGTAGACTACATTACCCTTTGTTCCTGGAAATAGCGTAGTTACTCACCTGTAGCAGGTGATCTCTGGGAACAGCAGGAATTTAGTCTTCACAACCCACCCTCCTCCCCTAGAAGTTGAAGGGTTTCAATTACTTTCCTTTCTCTGCTACAAACTCAACTGAAGAGAGGGTTGGGAAGGCGGGAAAGCAGTCAGACAGGCACGGTGGAATGCTCCAGTGCAAGCGCTGGGGAGCGTTCCCACGCGGGCTCCATTGATACCGACGTCACCCATATGTGAAGACTAAATTCCTGTTGTTCCCAGAGATCACCTGTTACAGGTGAGTAACTACGCTATATAGCACCTTCTTAAATAAAGGTAAGTCAATTTAAGTTATATTTTAAAATATTGCCAATTAAAATACCAATTGAAAATATCTAGTTAGCATCAATTAACACAACTATAATTTAATAAATTTAACTAGTTCTCTTTTCCGTATCTTTCAGAATTCTACTCATTAACTTATCAGTCCAGCAGATAAATGTAACAATCTATTAAAATACCTATACAAAAAATTCTAAGTTTAGAGCAGAATTATTTTTTTAAACATTGTTTCTTCTCTTTCTTTTCAGATTATGCACAACTACAATCAGGCAAGCATTTCTTCAAATCGCAGAATTGTTATAATAGTACTTTCTAATTAATCCAAGTTCTTTAAATGTATGCTTTTCTTTGTCAGGTTCTTTAGGAATGCTCACTTGGGTTCTCAAAACTTCAAAATAAATTTAAAAAGCGAAAAATATTTGAGTTCAAATTAAAAAAAAAATCAATGAAATGAGTGCACTCAGAATGACAAAAAAATGTATATACTCATCTTCCAGCCCAAAAATTCTTTCTTGGTGGTGAAGCCCATATCAGCACTGTTCTGGTCTGGTACTGGTCTGGTTCTGGTCCCTCATCCAGGTTCTCTCCAGTCACTGGTCTCTTCTTCTTTCAGGTTCTTCAGTTGGCAGATTAAGTACCTACTACCTGACTATAACAAATAAATAAAGGAAACTCTAACCCTTTCTTTTAGCTTCTGGTGATAAGACAGTGGCTGGGAATTAAAGGTCTTTTCACCATTTTATACAATAAAACAAAACTATCCCCAAAAATAAAAAGATAATTATTAATCCCTATCTAAATCCCCTCATATTCATGCACATTCACATTACATGCAAGCTACAGCACATCTTTCTCAAAAATCTTTCTTAAGTTGTCAGCTTAGTTCTGGCTGTGAGAGAGGAAAATATAAAGCTGTCTGTTTTTAAAACAGTGCTTCTGAAAACAACTTGCTTTCTCTTAGAACGATAACAAATGTTCAGAGACACTGCATCAAGTCCCACAGTATTAGATACTTCTCCTTACAGCACCAGATCATAACTTCAAACTGATTTTTCAAACAGAAATTTATTTTCAGAGCTGGTCTGCAGAACACCCGTGCATACAAGCCATGAACCCAGCAGTTTCCTTAGCTATGTCTCTTTCTAAGCATTACTTATTAAAACCGTCTGAGACACTTCAAACTAGTTTTTCACAGCAGTCACTGAAATTTATTTTAAATCAGTTAAAGACTGAAAACATCTTCAAAAAGGTCTTCCCTCTCAACAAGTTTTAGAACAAATTGACAGTTCTTGTCAGCAAAGACAGCCAGAAAATCTCTGATCAGCCAAACTTTTCTTAAAGTTAATTTTCTTGGCTTTTAATAATCTATAGTAAGACAGCTTATTTAACTTAAGACTACAGTTAAAGAAGCAGCCCCTAGATGAATAAAGAAAATCCCTTAAGGAAATTGTTTTCTACTACCACCTTTTCAGCTTTCTTCTCCTCAAAATATAGAGAAATCTCAATCTATTTAAGCTCTTAGAGTTTTTTGCTCCTTTTTCTTTCCAAAAAATACCCAGAAATACTCCCTCGGATACCACCATGGCCAGCACACTCTACTCACTCTTCTCAACAGTCTCCAACTGACTCTCAAATCAAACAGACACACATGCAGTCCAAGCAATTTAAAAAAGTGTTCTTCCACTCATTCCCATAAAAACAGTTCCAGGCAGGGCCATACCGATGGTGAAAAGCGCCCTGTGCGAGTTGCACATCAGGCGTGCGCCCCCCCCTCCCGCACCTCCATCTAGCCACTTTATGGGGGTGGGAGAGAAGAGGCGCACACCCGATGTGCAACTCGCAGGCACACTAAGCAGGTCTGGACCCTCCAGGACCCTCCTGGAGAGACCAGACCTGCTTAGTGTGCTGGCGAAAAGACTTAAGGGGCGCATTTTGGCTCTCTGCCACTGCCTGCCGCTGCTAAAGTGGCAGCAGCAGACAATGGCAGAGAGCCGAAATGCACCCCTTAAGTCTTTGCACCCTGTGCGGCCGCACCGTTCACACAGGGCTCGGTACAGTCCTGGTTCCAGGCATCCCTCAAAACCCAACTTTACCATTAAAATCATGAAAATTGGGGGGAGGAGTAAGATGGCAGCAGTGTGATTACTCCTGGTGAGAGGTCTGATTCCTGCGGCGCATGGTGCTGGCGATTGCTCGCTTCTGAAGCCGGTATGGGCTGGAGGAAGCGGAAGCAAGCCTACCTACCCTCGGGTGAGGCTGGATCTATCGGCGCCGACCAGAGAACGCTGCAGATGTGCGGATTCTCGATACCAGGGGTAGGAGCGGTGTCTTCGGCAGGTCCAAAGTCTATACCAGACCTGAGCACATCGGGGGGGGTTTGTCCCCAGAGCAGCGGGCCCCACCGCCTTGTCCCGGAAGCGGTTTCACCGACAGAGGAGAGACTCCCGCCGGGGTGACGACTAGTACCCCGAGGCAGGGAGCTGGAGAAGGCTCTGATGCCGGTTTGGACACTACGTAGGGGGCCTCCTGGTGGTGAAGCAAGAGCAGTGGCTGGGTTGGGGTTGAGGGCCAGCCCTGGCCAGGAGAGAATTTCCCCGGTGGTTACTGCAGGAGTCGGCGGTTTGGTGCGGCCTTCTAAAGTTACTCTAGAGGTGCTATGGGACGCTATCTCTACAATGAATTCATCTCTTGAGTTAATTGCTGCATCTGTAAGTACTGAAATTAAGACTTTGCGTATTGATTTGCAAGAGGTTTCTAGGGTTCAAAAGGAACAGGAGGGGAAGTTGGCATGGCTGAATGGAGAACTGGAGCAACTTCAGGAGTTACATTGTGCTCACATGAAAGACCAGATGGTGAACATCAGGAGGATGGAATACTTGGAGAACCAAGTATGGAAGAACAATTTGAGACTGGTCAACTTTCCTAGATCCCCGGTACTTTCTCCTCTGGAAATGGTTCGTAGATACTTCCGGGAGGTCTTGAAGATCCCCAGGGAGGATCTCCCACCATTAACTAGAGTTCAGTATCTATCTGTGGGTAGAGGTACACAGGGAGTTGGTAGTGACGCTCCAGGGGTTCCCGGGGATCTTACAGGGTTCCTTGAGAGTTCCCTGGAGGTGGTCACTGCCCGTACTACTCTCCTTATCACATTAGCTTTGGAGACCGATAAGGCTTTAATTCTTCGGCTATACTTTCGGAATTTCAATGAGCAGTTTATGGGCTCATATGTGCGTATTTTTCTTGATGTCGCTAGAGGTACCCAGCTGAGGAGGAAGGAATTTCTGGGTCTTAAGCCCAGAGTAACTTCCCTCGGCGGGTCATTTTTGTTGAAGTTTCCTGCTAGATGTTGTGTCTCATATAGAGAGAAAATATTTATGTTTTTTGAGCCCCAGCAGCTGCTGGAATTCCTGATAGCTAGGGAGGAACCAGTTGTAGATCTTTCGCCTCATACGGCTGACGCATAAGTCTTGCACTGCCATAGTATTATTATTTTCCTATTTTGTATATTAGAATTTTCCTGATCTCTCTGCCCCCAGTATTGTGGGCTGAATATGGTAATGTATTGTTATATATGGGGCATTTTGCTGTATAATTGCTTAAGAGCCTAGTTTTTTTCCTTATTACCGTTTTTCTCTGTCATTCATTTGTTTGAATGTATTCTTAAATTCAATAAATAATATAATAAAAAAAATCATGAAAATTGCCTCAATTACCACCCTGATATCACTATTTAGTATTGTTTAGTATTGTTTCTTTAAATTTAAATGTATCAACTTGGTTTGCAGCTTTTTGTGCTGTGAGGGCTTGTGTGCATTAGTGATGCTGAGAGCTAAGCTATCGGTAGCTTAACTACTGGCAGGGCAGCAGCAGCAGGGGCGGCCCAAGGGGGGTGCAGGGCCATGTGCGGAGACTGGGTGCGGGGCCTCATTTGCATAAGGGGCCTCATTTGCATAAATATTTGCATAATGTTAACATACACTAACTTTTAGTAAACATGCCTCTTAATGAGTGTATGGATAAAGAAAGACTAAAAGATTTCTACATTACTATAATCCAGTGCCAACCACCAGGCACATTAGGAACTACTACAAACACTGCCCATTTAGAACCCATAGCAAACCCGCCATATCATAACAGCACTACCAGGACTCACAAAGTACCATACTCTACCTATCAAAAGGCAACACTGCAAATATTAAACCAATACATTTCAGAGAATAACAATACATGACCTATTGGGGAAAGAGAACAAGTGGCAATGTCAAATAGGAATTACATAAATAGAATACGTCAGCTCAGTTACACATGCAGAACATAGACCATCACCAAACAAGGAATCACAATTTGAAACAGGAAGACAATAATTAAACTTGGAACCCCAAAAGCCAAACTTGGAATGTACAACAACACTGTAGAAATAAAACTATAAATTAATTTCCTCTTGTACTACACAAAGCACAGATGTTAATGATGCACATTTCCCAGAGCTGACATATTCCAGTTAATAAATTCAAAATAAAGAGATATTTTTCTACCTTTTGTGCATTTTTTTTCAGTTGCAATTGCTCTAGCCACTTTCTTCTGGTTTTTTCGTGTCTTATGCTAACTCTCCATCGTCTGCTGTCCATTTGTCCTTTCTTCTCTCTTCTAGGTTTTTTTTCCATTCTCTCTCTACATCTGCTTTAACATACTAATCTTTCTCCTTTTGCTCTTTCCTCATTCCTATTTCATCCACTCCAATTTTACCTCTCTATCCTCAATCCCCACTTACTCTCCCAATACCCGGCAAATTGTAGATTTGTCTTCCCTCCCACACAAAATATTTTTCCCCTCTCCATTTCACTCTCCCAGCGCCATCCCATTCTAATCCTCCCCCTATATCAACCCCCTTCTAGTTCCAGCCCCACCCAACATACGCTCCCTTCTATTCCCCGCATCAGCCCATTTCCAGTCCTAGACCCCTATCAGCCCATTTCCAATCCTATCCTAGCCACACCATCAGCCCATTTCCAGTCCTAGCTCCCCCATCCATTTCCAGTCCTATCCGAGTCCCTCCATCATCTCATTTCTAATCCTAGCCCCCCATCAGCCCATTTCTAGTCCTTTCCTAGCCCCACCATCAGCCAATGTCAAATCCTAGTTCCCCTCCACTCAGCCCATTTCCAATCCAAGCCCCCCATAAGCCTATTTCCAGTTCTAGCCCTTCCATGATTCCATTTCAATCCAAGCCCCCACCACAGCCCATTTCCAATCTTAGCCCCCCCAACAGCCCATTTCCAGTCCTATCCTAGCCCCTCCATCAGCCCATTTCCTGTCCTAGCTCCCCCCCCCCACTCAGCCCTTTTCCAGTGCTAGCTCCCTCCCCTCACAGCCCATTTCCATTCCAAGCCACCCTTCCCATCAGCTATTTGCAGTTCAAGCCCCCCCTTCCACTCAGTCCATTTCCAGTCCTAGCAACCCCCCCAGCCCATTACCAGTCCTTACCCCCATCACCCCATTTTCAGTCTTAGTCCCCCCATAGCCCATTACCAGTCCTAGCCCCCCCATCAGCCCATTTCCAGTCCTAGCCCCCCCATAGCCCATTACCAGTCCTAGCCCCCCATCATCCCATTTCCAGTCCTAGCCCCCCATAGCCCATTACCAGTCCTACCCCCCCATCAGCCCATTACCAGTCCTAAGCCCCCCATCACCCCATTTTCAGTCTTAGTCCCCCCCATGGCCCATTACCAGTCCTAGACCCCATCAGTCCATTTCCAGTCCTAGCAACCCCCCCAGCCCATTACCAGTCCTTACCCCCATCACCCCATTTTCAGTCTTAGTCCCCCCATAGCCCATTACCAGTCCTAGACCCCATCAGTCCATTTCCAGTCCTAGCCCCCCCATAGCCCATTACCAGTCTTAGCCCCCCATCAGCCCATTTCAGTCCTAGCCCCCCCCATAGCCCATTACCAGTCCTAGCCCCCCATCAGCCTATTTCCATTCCTAAACCCCCATCACCCAATTTTCAGTCTTAGCCCCCCCATAGCCCAGATAGATTTAAAAAAAAAAACAGCGGCAGAATCGAGCATCCCGCGGGACCCCTCTGCCCAGCAGAGTCCTCTATGCGGCCTCAGCTCCCTCAGCGTGGGCTTTTCAGAGCCGCGAAGGGAGAGTTTCCCTTCCTCGCGGCTCTGTTTAAGCCCGCGGGGCTGATGGGAAATAGGAAATCCTGTTTCCCATCAGCGCCAGCGGCTTAACAGAGCGGCAAGGGAGAAGCTCTCCCTTCGCGGCTCTGAAATCCGGCACTTAGGGAGCTGAGGCCGCATGGAGGACTCTGCCGGGCAGGGGGGGGTCCGCGGGACACTCGATTTTGCTGCTGCCACGGTGGCAGCGGAAGCAGCAGCAAGTTTTTTTTTGTTTAATTTACCGACAGATGCAGAATGTAGTTTGCACGGGGCCCCCTGAAATGCGGGGCCCTGTGCAAACAACATTCTTGCACAATGGACAGGCCGGCCCTGAGCAGCAGAATGGGATAGTGTTGGCGGCGGAGGATCACATTTCTGTGACAACAGCAACAACACTAGAATTACCTATGCAGAAGAAAGGCCTGGAAATCTACTTTCATATCTTGCTATGAAAACCAAATGGATAGTCACAAAAACACAAATTGCACTATAGTGCTGAAAGATGAGACCCCCCAGTTGGAAGGCACTCAACAGCATTTATGATATAGTTGGATGGAAGACCTCAGGACATCTGAAAAAGTGCAAACTACTCATGAATGTAGCAAAATATGACCTTGAGAATATACCACTGGAATTTAAAGACTGCTTGCAAAATTGATTTGCTGCTTTAGATACAAATGACAGAGCTCCAGAAGTGTTATGGGATGGCCAAAATGGACGACCAAAGAAACTCTGAAAATTTCCCAGAAATTCAGAGAAGCTAAAGCCAGAGGAGAAAGAGAAGGAATCGCAGAACTCAACAGAGATTTACAACATGCAGCAAGACAAGACAAGGAGAAGTACTACAATGACGCATGCAAGGAAATAGTAGCAGAAACTATTAGAGGAAGAATAAGATCTGCTTTCCTAAAGCTATGACAGTTAAAGAAAAAATTCCATCCTTGAATTGTAATGCAACAAGATGTTTATTTATTTAACAGGCTTTATATACTGCTTTATCATTTCAATCAAAGCAGTTTACATTGTAACTTAAATTTAGTAATGTACATTAAACAGGGATATTGATAACTTGGATTTTTCTGAGGCAATGGAGGGTTAAGTGACTTGCCCAAGGCCACAAGGAGTGCTAGTGGGAATCAAATCCAGTGCTCTAACCATTAGGCTCAGGGCCGGCCCGTCCATTGAGCAAGAATGTTTTTTGCACAGGGCCCCACGTTTCAGGGGGCCCCGCGCAAAAAACATTCTTCATCCCAAGTTTAAAAAAAAAAAAACAGCTGCTTCTGCCGCGGCAGCATCAAGAGTGCCGCCGCCGCGGGGCCCCCCCCCCCCTGCCCGGCAGAGCCTCCCTGCATCGTAGGCTAGCGTTGAATCCCCGAACGCGGGCTTCTTTCAGAGCCGCGAGAATTTCCTTTCTCGCGGCTCTGTTAATCCCGCCGGGGGCTGATGGGGGGAGGGTTAGGACTGGTAATGGGCTATGGGGGGGGCTGACTGGAAATGGGCTGATGGGGAGGTTTAGGACTGGTAATGGGCTATGGGTTATGGGGGGGGCTAAGAATGGAAGTGGGCTGATGGGGGAGGGTTAGGACTAGTAATGGGCCATGGGGGGTGCTAAGACTGGAAGTGGGCTGATGGGGAGGTTTAGGACTGGTAATGGGTTATGGGGGGGCTAAGACTGGAAATGGGCTGATGGGGGGTTAGGACTGGTAATTGGCTATGGGGGGGCTAAGACTGGAAATGGGCTGATGGGGAGGTTTAGGACTGGTAATGGGTTATGGGGGGGGGCTAAGACTGGAAGTGGGCTGATGGGGGAGGGTTAGGACTAGTAATGGGCCATGGGGGTATGCTAAGACTGGAAGTGGGCTGATGGGGAGGTTTAGGACTGGTAATGGGCTATGGGGGGAGCTAAGACTGTAAATGGGCTGATGGGTGTTAGGACTGTTAATGTGCTATGGGAGGGGTTAGGACTGGTAATGGGCTGAGGGGGGAGTAGGACTGGTAATGGGCTATGGGGGCTAAGACTGAAAATAGGCTGATGGGGGGGCTAGGCCTGGAAATATGGTGATGGGGGGGTTAGGATGTAATGGGCTGATGGGGGGGTTAGGACTAGTAATGGGCTATGGGGGGGCTAGGACTGGAAATGGGCTGATGGGGGATTAGGACTGGTAATGGGCTATGGGGGGCTAAGACTGGAAATAGGCTGATGGGGGGCTAGGCCTGGAAATAAGGTGATGGGGGGGTTAGGATGTAATGGGCTGATGGGGGGGTTAGGACTAGTAATGGGCTATGGGGGGGCTAGGACTGGAAATGGGCTGATGGGGGGTTAGGACTGGTAATGGGCTGGGGGGCTAAGACTGTTAATGGGCTGGGGGGGTTGCTAGGACTGGAAATGGGCTGAGTGGAAGGAGGGCTTGAACTGCAAATAGCTGATGGGGATGGGGGCTTGGAATGGAAATGGGTTGTGAGGGGGAGGGAGCTAGGACTGGAAATGGGTGATGAGTGGGGGGGCTAGGACAGGAAATGGGCTGATGGAGGGGCTAGAATAGGACTGGAAATTGGCTGTTGCGGGGGTGCTAAGATTGGAAATGGGCTGTGGTGGGTGTTTGGATTGAAATGGACTCATGAAGGGGCTAGAACTGGAAGTAGGCTCATGGGGGGCTTGGATTGGAAATGGGCTGAGTGGAGGGGAGCTAGGATTTGACATGGGCTGATGGGCTCATGGGGGGCTGGGATTGGAAATGAGCTGATGGAGGGACTCGGATGGGACTGGAAATAGATGGGGGAGCTAGGACTGGAAATAGGCTGATGGTGGGTCTAGGATAGGACTGGAAATGGGCTTATGGGGGGCTAGGAATGGAAATGGGCTGATGCGGAGACTAGAAGGGAGCGGATGCTGGGTGGGACTGGAACTAGAATGGAGCTGATGTTGGGGGAGGATTAGAATGGGATGGAGCTGGGAGAGTGAAATGGAGAGGGAAAAATATTTTGTTTGGGAGGGAAGACAAATCTACAATTGGCCGGATATTGGGAGAGTAAGTGAGGATTGAGAATGGAGGGGTAAAATTTGAGTAGATGAAATAGGAATGAGGAAAGAGCAAAAGGAGAAAGATTAGTATGTTAAAGCAGATGTAGAGAGAGAATGGAAAAAAACTAGAAGAGAGAAGAAAAGACAAATGGACAGCAGACGATGGAGAGTTAGCGGAAGACACAAAGAAACCAGAAGAAAGTGACTGGAGCAATTGCAGCTGAAAAAAAATGCACAAAAGGTAGAAAAATATCTCTTTATTTTGAATTTATTAATTGGAATATGTCAGCTCTGGGAAATGTGCATCATTAACCTCTGCGCTTTGTTTAGTACAAGAGGAAATTAATTTATAGTTTTATTTCTACAGTGTTGTACATTCCAAGTTTGGCTTTTGGGATTCCCAGTTTAATTATTGCCTTCCTGTTTCTAAATTGTGATTCCTTGTTTGGTGATGGTCTATGTTCTGCATGTGTAACTGAGCTGAGGTATTCTGTTTATGTAATTCCTATTTGACATTGCCATTTGTTCCCTTTCCCCAGTAGGTCATATATTGTTATTCTCTGAAATGTATTGGTTTAATATTTGCATGTTTCCTTTTGATTGGTAGAATATGGTGCTTTGTGAGTCCTGGTAGTGCTGTTAGGATACGGCGGGTTTGCTATGGGTTCTAAATGCTAAATGTGGGCTTTCTCTATTGAGCTTCTATTCTAACACATGTGATAGGACAAGCCTAAACTCAAACTGTAACCTATGGAATAATGTTGTAAAACACAGTGTCAGGCCTTGAGGTCTCAGTTTAAAACAACGCAGCAATCCTTTGGATTTTTTTAACAAGTTTCTCAATGAAACTACAGCTGCTGTTCACATCAACGACCTTTAATCAATGCCTTCTTCTCTGTCTCACAACAGAAAACACTTTTCCCTTATTATTCTTTTTCCTTTTTTCTTTTTTACTTTTTTAATTTTTTTACTGTTTTACTTAAAAAACTTGAATAAGCAGTACTGCTCTCATAATCTGCTTTCTGTAACAAGCTGAAAAAGATCAGTACATTTGATTCTACTATGTTTTCCTTATGATCACTCTTCTCATCCGCAAGATTTGCAAAAAAATGTAGAATCACACTGGTGGTACTTCCTAAAGTTGTTACTGTCCATTGCTGTCCTTTAGGAACTGAGCTTAATCAGCACTTATCTTAAAAACGCCCCAATTCGTACTCCTTTTCTCACAGCACTATCTCCGACGTTTCCTTTCTTCGTGGCATTGCCCAGTCCAAAGGATAAAATCTTGATGTAGCAATGTCAGAAGTATCACTCAGCTTCACTTGAATCCCAACGCCGTTAATCTAAGGTGCCCAAGCGTTTCGTAGTGACAAGTTCTTCAGGGGAATGTATCTCCCATACTGATCTACTGATACTTAGGAATGTGATATAGTTCCTTATAGTTTGTGATGTTTTGTAGATCAGTATGGGAGATACATTCCCCTGAAGAACTTGTCACTACGAAACGCTTGGGCGCCTTAGATTAACGGCGTTGGGATTCAAGTGAAGCTGAGTGATACTTCTGACATTGCTACATCAAGATTTTATCCTTTGGACTGGGCAATGCCACGAAGAAAGGAAACGTCGGAGATAGTGCTGTGAGAAAAGGAGTACATGCAGGGATTTTTAGAATCTTGGCTCTCTGTCAACTTGCCGCTCGGAGATCAACTGGGCAACATTGTCTTGGAACGGGTTCATTGCCTTGGCCTGAGGAAGGAGGGCTAAGCCAAGAATGGTGATACCGCGCTTTCTGAATTATGTGCAGAAGGAGGCAGTGCTCCAGGCAGTCAGGGCATGTTGAAATACTGAGCCCCAGTCACGCAGTTTACTTTTCTTTCAAGATTACTCAGCGATCATCAGCCGGCAACAAAAAGAGTTCTCGGAGGTCTGTGATCAGCTGACTGCCTGTGGGCTCAGGTTTTCCCTACTGTATCCAGTTCATCTTCTAGTCGAACCCAATGGGCAACATAAACTGTTCACCAGCTTGGCAGAGGCAGCACAGTTCTTAGAGACAATTTTGGTGTGATAGAAATATTGATGTTGGCTTGATATGCATGCGTTACGATTGGCCCAGATAACCAAGACTTGCTGCGGGGTGTTGGTCTGGACAGGGTCCCGCTGCAATGCAATGCTCTTGAAGTGACTTTAAGAACAATTTTCAGAGGCTCTTCCCTCTGTCCCCTTCCCCTTCGGGACCGATTTGGTTTTTTTTGCTTTGCATATGATTGGAGAGGACTCATGATCACTGGATGAGTCTGGCCCTTGGACCTTTTCGATACAGCTGAGCTAGTAGGGGCAAAACTCCAGTTATGTTTAATAACTCAAGTTATGTTTAATGCTCACTAAGTAGATTTTTGTTGTTTCATTTCAATGTTTGTGTATTAGGAGTAAAGCCATTACGACGCAAGCACATGGCCGCTGGAAAAGAGCTTCCTACCCTGCGAAGTTTCACTTTATTTTATTTATTTCCTTTATTTATTTATTTTCCTTCCTCCCTTGCCGCCCCCATTAGCCTGGACTACAGCGTTCACTATTCTCCCCCTGATGTTTGGGGGGCAGCCTCCTTGATGGACAAGGAACTGCCCACTAGGGGAGGCCTCCCCCTCCTCAGGAGATAGAGGGTTGGCTTCATGTGTGTTGAGGGAGATGGGGGGTGGGGAGTGACTGGATGAATGAGTGAATAATACAGGGGGGAAGTTGGGTACTAATTAATTCCAGGGTAACTATATGTGTGAGGGATTGTCTGTGCACTGCTGTGAATGAATGATTGTGTCCATATGTATGGTGGGTTGAGAGGATGGTCAGCCAAGGCACTAGGGTAATAAGCTTGGAGCGGATGTTTTTGTCTATGGGCTATAGGATGTGAACCTGGGATAATTGGGAGGATGGAGGGACGTAGATAATAGGAATGAGTGCATGGACTACAATGGGACCCCAGGTTTCGTTTGGAGGGTGGGGACCCCAAATCACAACTCTCATGGAGGACCAATGGTTGCAGCAATGTAGAGGGGGGAACGGGGGAGCTAGGGGGAGGAAAGTGCTAGGGTGGAGGGCATAGTTTTGGGAATGGATTTTATGCTGAACTGGATTGAATTGGGGGGTAATAGGTGGCAGGGAGAAGAGGATGGGCTATAGATGGCAACACACAGATTTGGCGAGAGCTAAGTGGAGTGGCAAGATTCCTAAATGTGATACAGAGGGTGCCTCAGGCTGGGGATACCCCCTTGACTCGGATATGTGATTTTCTCTGCAGTGGCATTATTCACACCTGGGATTACATGAATAAATAAGGACTAGGGTTAATTTCATGGAACATCTGTGGCATTGGATGCCCCATAAACCGCCACATGGTGCTATGGGTGTTGAGGGATCAACAGGTAGACATCACCCCACTCCAGGAAACCCACATGACAGAGGTTAAACATGCCAAATTGAAGAGATGGTGGGTGGGGGCGGTCCATGAGGCTTTGGCCGGAAGCAAATAGGCAGGAGTAGCAAATAAAGCCGTGGATTTGCAGTTTGAGCAGATCATATGTGATCCCAGGGGGTGGTATCTCTTGCTTAGGTGCTGCCTACATGGCATGCCTATTTTACTAGGGATCATTACCATTTTGGTGGCTCTTCTCTGTAACTTTTCTAATTCTCCTATATCCTTTTTAAGATGCAGCAACCAGAATTGCACAAAATATTCAAGGTGCGGTCGCACCATGGAACGATACAGAGACATTGTAATATCCTTTGTTTTATTTTCCATTCCTTTCCTTATGATACCTAGCATTTTATTTGCTCTCTTGGCTGCTGCTGCACACTGGGCCGAGGGTTTTAACATGTTATCCACGATGACGCCTAAATCTTTTTCCTGGGTGGTGGTTCCTAATGTGGAACCTTGCATTGTGTAACCATAGTTTGGGTTGTTCTTCCCTAAGTGCATAACTTTGCACTTGTTCACATTAAATTTCATCTGCCATTTGGACATCCAGTCTTGCAAGTTTTCACAATCCTCTTGTGTTTTAATAACTTTGAATAATTTTGTGTCATCTGCAGATTTGATCACCTCACTCATTCCCATTTCCAGGTCATTTATAAATATGTTAAATATAATATAAATATGTGACATCCGTGAAACAAACTTCTGTTTTAATGCATTTTGAATTATATTTTTTAGAAAGCAGAATGTAATAGAAGTACAAAAGTGTGAAGACCTTTGCAAGACAGTGTAGCAGTACCTGCAACCAAGCATACAGACAGCACTGAGATGGATGGGCATACAGAACAGATGGTAGGACCCAGGGAAATCAAGCGATTTGGCCAAGATCACACAGAAGAAGTATGGTAGGGTACTTGAATTCACATTCCAGGAGTGTTCTTGTCTTATGTTGCAGATTGATTCTTAAGCCACTAAACCAAATTTCCTCCCCAATTGGAAAAGCTGTTTCTCAGCAACTACTTTCTGATAAAAGAAACAATGTTAATCATGCTGGCCATAACTTGATTTAGGGAGCACTAGACTTAATCAACCAAAAATTTGATAAGATAAATTCTTTGCTTGAGAACAAGTGATCAGGAAGTCAGTGTTGCACCACAGTAGCTATTATTAAAAACTTCTCTTGTTCTTGGCTGCTACTTGGTAACATGTATGCTGTGATTATAATCATGTAGTTACACAAACCGCTGGTCAGTTACCGAACGAAACACTCACAGTCCAAACTATCAAAAAAATCGTTCATGTATCAATGGATGTTTATAAAATCTTCAAACTTTTATCAGCAGAATTTAATACTAAAGACAATGTCATTAACATCAGAGGTCTCAGACTAATTTTGGCTCTGCCATATGGACTATCGTCCGTTATCACGGCAGTATGCCCATTTGCATCAACGACCTCACAAGTATGAGTAGGTTGAAAAACACAGTCACAAAAATCCAACTGGATAATTAAACAATCTGGAAGCTCTTATTCTTATCTGTGTTATAGAAACAGCCTGCTCTAATGGATTGAGCACTGATCCCGACGCCTCCCACAGGTACCAGTCATGCGTTTCACGACGCTAACTTTCATCAGGGGATCACTCCAATACTCCCATCCAACATCGAATGCCCTACCAAACAAACCAAACAAAAAACTATTACCAATACAAACCACCAAAAACACCCAAAACTTAACCACCATGACAATTCTCATCACTCTAGATAAATAACAAAAAAAGAAGAAAGAAAAAGACCTCACCTTTTTAATCATTTAGAGCTGCCCACGTTCTGCCAGAGATCACCTCTTAGTTTGTCAATAATGCCTCAGAACGCCGCGCATGCGGACTACCAAACAAGTTCTCAATCTTATGAAGAATGCTCAACTTCCGAACTCCAATCACGTACCTCCAGGTCACACTATCAGAAACCCAGTCAATCACACACTCACCTTCCTGACAACGCAACCACTGCTTATTCACTTTTCTCCACCCAGTCAACCCAAATCCTAAAACCAAACCACATTCTAAACATACAGTCTAAACACAACATAAAACACCGCCTCATACCGGCATGTCATACTTTAACCTTATCAACTCCTGAATGACGTCCCAAACTGAATATTACAGCCTGTCCAACAAGACAAACCGCGGCCGATAAATCTAACTACAAAACCAGCCTATCACATCCACCTTCAGATACAGCGTGCCCATTCTACGGAAACATTCAAACCCTTAGGAAATACTGTGTTAAAAGTGTAAATCCACCACTGTTCACGTCTAATAAGAATCTGATCCGATGGTACACTATGCTCACTCTGTGACACCTGATCTACACACAAAACCCGAAGCTGTTCATATTGATGGTGCTGCTCTACACAATGCTGAACTATCAGGGCCTCCATCACTGCATGCTTTAAACGACTTTTATGCTCACGAATCCGAACTCTAAACGCCCGTGTGGTCTTCCCTATATAGGCTAAACCACAAGGGCACAGGATAACATAAACTACATTTTTAGAACCACAAGTGGTGGAAAATCTCAAACTTCTACGTAACCCATTGTACTCAAAACAAGAAGCTTCAATAGTCAGCGCACATACATCGCAATTCTCACAGCGACGGTGGCCTCTACTAGGGATCTCACTCATTTCCATCTCAGGTGATCGCAAAACAGTGGGACTTAAAAACTCCTTGAGATTACGGTCACGAGTCCATACACACCTCACGGCCTTCCCAGTCAAACCAGGGACAGCTGCCAAGACATTGGAATGTTTTTTAATGATACGCTGTATCTCTGAGCTTATCGGGGAATACTTCGTAATGAAGTTCACATGGGAAGAGGCTACTACTTCTGTGGGATTCAAACGAGGCTCCAAAAGCAAAGCGCGATGATTAAAACGCGCTCGTGTGTAAGCTCTCTTAACCACTGACAGGGGATACCCTCTAGCTAGAAAATCAGCAAAAAGCGCTTTAGCACGCTGTTTAAAATCCTTAAGATCAGAGCAGTTCCTGCGAAAACGCAGGAACTGAGAATACGGAAGGCTTTCTTTCAGTCTGCGAGGATGCAAACTACGGAAATGTAAGAAAGTATTCCTATCCACTCTTTTCCTAAAGACAGAGGTACTCCACCCCTGAGAGGAATGACGGATCTCTACATCGAGATATTGAAGAATTTCTCTATGAAAAGCATGAGTAAAGGTGATATTCTCATCCAGTTGGTTCAACCAGTCAAAAAACTGAAAAAGGGACTGCTCTGTACCTTGCCACATCAAGAAAATGTCATCAATATATCTCCGCCATAGCAGAATCTGAGAGGTGAAAGGTGACGAGACTACCCATTTCTTCTCAAACAGCCCCATATAGAAATTGGCCACAGATGGGGCACACCTAGCACCCATAGCCACCCCGGCTACCTGTTGATATAGGTCCCCTTGAAAAAGAAAATAATTATATTTGATCGCCAGTCGAGCCAAAGACAGGATAAACTGCTGTTTAGGCTCAGATACATCTCCTCGCGACTGAAGTACTTCCAGTATCACCTGTAACGCAGCATCCTGTGGGATGTGTGTGTACAATGACACCACATCCAATGTCACTAGAAAAACATCCACATGCTGAGACCACTCATCCATATTCTTTAAAACGTTCAAAAAATGAGTTGTGTCACGGATGTAAGAAGGAATGGTTGATAATAATGGACGTAAATAAGAGTCGACATACGTAGACAACGGTTCAAGGATGCTGCCTCTTGTGAAGACAATAGGCCGGCCAGGTGGATCTTGTAGGCATTTATGCACCTTGGGAACCAAATAGAATTTAGCAGTCGTTGGCGCAGCTACATTCAGATATGAAAACTCCTTCCTGGAAATGAAACCATCCATTAAGGCTTGTTGAGTCACAGATCGAATTGTTCTTTGCAAAAACTCTCATGGATCAAACTGCAGCTTACTATATACCGTTACATCCTGCAATTGCGACAAGGCCTCTTGTATATAACCATTCCGAGAGAAGACCACTACAGCTCCCCCCTTATCGGCCCGTTTTACAACAATGTCTTGTCTATTCTGTAATTCCACCAGGGCCTTCTTTTCATCCCGAGATAGAGCTGTATTCCTCAGGTTATGGTTCCCCTCCAACTCCCGCACATCAGTTAAAACCAAGCGTTTAAACACTTCCAGCGCCGGATGCAGTGGACCAGGGGGGGACCATGTAGATCGAAGGGGCAACGGTACCCGTGGTACCACATCCTCATCATCGGAATGGCTGGACAAAAGATCGCTCCCATCAAAATAGTGTTTAAGATTGAGTTTCCGTATTAATCGCTCAAAATCCAGCCTAAACTGAAAAGAGTCAAATCGAATAAAAGGTACAAAAGACAAGCCTTTATTCAAAACATTAACAGCTGCTGCAGATAGTAAGTTCCCTGAAATGTTCAGCAATAAATCATCCTGAGAAGTCATTTCTTGCGAGTGTTGTAACGCTGTCTCGTTTGCCCTTGTGGTTCTAGTGATTTCTTCGTTTTCTCTTTGTGTCCCGAATCGTCTTCTAAAAAATCCCGTGTGCCGCGTCCAGAAGATGTAGAATCAACCGATGACGATTCTTCAGAAGATGTTTCAAAATTTACGCGTTTTTTTAAACTTTTTATTGAAAATTAGTCTGAGACCTCTGATGTTAATGACATTGTCTTTAGTATTAAATTCTGCTGATAAAAGTTTGAAGATTTTATAAACATCCATTGATACATGAACGATTTTTTTGATAGTTTGGACTGTGATTATAATCATAACAAGCTGGGAAGTGCACAGTGTGACACTAGGGAGCATTTTCCTCTGCATTGCTGGCAGACTCAGGCTCGTCAGTGTGAGAGACTCAATGGAAAGAAGTTTGGTGAAGTGTGTCTCAGAAGGCAGAAGAAAATGTGTGGCTGGGTCTATATGTGATGTGGAATGCGGGTAAGGAGATGTGTGTGTGTGTGTGTGTGTGTGTATGAGACCAGGGGGAAGTATGAGTGAGGATATGTATTTGCATTTGTGTATGTGTGCGTTGATGGGGTATGTGTGTGCGTGTGTGTGTATGTGTGTGAGACTGTGCGGAGGAATGAGTGTGTATGTGTATGTTAATGTGGGGAGAGGTGTGTGTGTGTGTGTGTGTGTATGTTGGGGATGGAGAATGAGAGCTTGTCTGTGTGAGTGGGGTGGGATAGGTACAGTTATAGGAGTTGGGTAGGTGTGTATGGGGAAGGATTGTTTCTTTGTGAGGGACTGGGAGGTGAAGGGAATACGTGGTAGAGTGTGTTTAATGGGAGTATGTTTGGGGGATTGTGTTTCTTTATAGGTGAGGCTGTTGGGGGTATGTACACAGGCAGAGGAGTGTAGGGTTTACATTCTCCCATGCTTTCTCCCTTCTACCCCTCCCCTCTCCTCCCACTTTTCTCTTCTCACTAGGTCGAATGCAGCATGTCCACTATCCAGGCTGCTCTTGGTAATGGTGCTCATTCTTGGGTACCTGCTAGCCAAGAGAGAAAGGGGGAAGAGTCTTCAGCAGTCACCACAGTTGCTCTACTATTTCTTCAGGTGGCAAATCCTAGTTTCAGGACTGTACCAAGCTAGAAATGCGCCCTGTGCAACTCACAAATTTGGTGTCCCGCTTCCACCCAACCACACACAGGAACTCTGTCTTGTTGGGCTTTCTGGAAGCCCAGTAATGACATCAGTGCCCCTTCTGTACTTGCACCCTGTGCAGCCACCCTTCTTGCACAGCCCTTGGTATGACCCTGCCTAGTTTCCCACCACCCTGTGACTTCTTTCTTTCCCACAAATGGCTCTTCTTAATCTTCAGGTGGTGGGGCCTGCCCTCCGTACCCCACTGTTCTTTCTATCTCCAGCCACTTCTCCTCTGCATTTTCAGGTACTGCGACTGGCAACTTCACAACCACACTGCTCCTGCTGACTCTACAAAAAGAAATAGGAATTTCCCTCCCTGACATCCTGTTGCATCCTTCTTGAGGCTTCCAGATTCTCTGGATCTTTAGATGGCAAAATCTGCTTCTCTGGATCTTTAGATGGCGAAATCTGCCCTACCCGTCTACCGATAGTTCTTCCCTTTATGCCACCTGCTCCTCCAGATCTTCAGGTGGTGGGTCCTGCCATCCTTGCCACTTTGTTGCTTTTCTTCTGAGTTACCTGCACTTATATCTGTTTTGGTGTGCATATGGACAGATTGACAGAAAGACAGATTAGCAGATAAGATGGACTCTCGATAACAGATGCTATTGCCTGATGTGAAACACACTTAAACAGTAGTTCAGGGACTGAAAACTGGGAATATCAAATTCAGAAGACATATGACACCAAAAGGACATTCTAAAACCCAACATGGAAATATGTAGATATTCTCTGTTTTAATTCTATAGCGTCAGTCCTAGTTTCTGACAGAATGGTAAGGAAACAATATTGCAGGGGAGAATAGTTTCAAGATTCTGACAATACTGAAAATATTGAAGCTGGTCATGATATCTTATCTTCCTCCTTTGACTTCCATCCCATTCAAGCACTGGCCTTTGAGTAGTCTGATTTGCAGTCTCTTGGGGCTGCCCTATAGTTTGCTGATATCCCCTGTAGATCTGCTCAGCTAGTGGACCAGGTAGTGACAGTTCAGACAGGTGCCTGATATAAGCAGAAAGACTAAGGGGCATGTTTACTAAACATTCCTAACGTGCGGGGCCGCGGTAGTGTGCCTGTGCCATATAAGGAGTGGGCGGATCAGGCTGAAAAAAGGAAAAAACCGACCGTACGTGTGCGCGCCGCGCAAATGTGCGGGGCCCACATTAGCGCGTGGGAAGGCTAAGCAGGGCATCGCTGGGCACATAGAGGAACAGAGCCGTAGCACAACGGTGAAGACACAAACCAATGGTGCAGGGGCCACAGGTTCAACTCCCCATTGTGCTCCACAAAAAAGGCCAGCTGAGGCATCAACTTTAATGGTTAAAAGTGGTTGAGGAGGCAAAATAATTTTGGGCGGCAGAAGGCAGCGCACTGTCATTTTGGGCGGCAGAAGGCGGCGCACTGTCATTTTGGGCGGCAAAAGGCGGCGCGCTGATGGGCATCAGGCTGCATGCTGATGTGTGCGGAGGCATTCAAATAGTGGGCGGCAGAAGTGGCACGCTGATGCTCATGCACATGAACAGAGCCACAGCACAATGGTTTGGACACTGACCAATGGTGCAGAGAGCAGGGGTTCAATTCTGTACAGTGCCCAGTAAACAAGGCTGGCTGAGGCATTATATATTATGGGGATGAGTGCTGTAGGGGGCAAGTTAAGTTTATTTTAGTACTCACGACTAGCAGACGCACACGCAAAGCGTGTTAACATAAGGCGGCCCATACGGCACATGTTACAGCTTACTGTCCGCCAAGGCACCCTAGAATGTCCCCTATAGGGCACCATATATGTTGCGACACAGGGTAAGGTATAGTGCACCTCATATGGATGGCAACCATAAGGTGGCCAATAGGGCGCCCAATAAAGCACCCGCAGAGGCACCCCATGGGTACAGTATGCTGAGGGTGTTATTGCTGGCAGCAACATATGTACAAGAAATAAAACAATGCTGTGGAAAACCCTATCAGATAACCCCACTGTGGGTTTGAACCCATGACCTCTGATGTCATAGGCAGTGACGTAACCATTGGGCTACAGCTCTACAGCTGACAGCAAGCCCCTGGCTGGCTGTAGAGAGCCTGCACGTCACCCCACAGACAGTCTGCTGTTGTAGACAGGATAGGGTTAGGCCACCCGTACCCATGATGCACTGCACATGCAAATCAGCTGTCCACAGATGCACACAAGATGGGGAATGCACCTCAACAGCTCCCCGGCCTGGCAGGAGGAAGTGTCCATGTGCACCCACACAGCACCCCGGCCTGGTAGGGTGTACTGAGCGGGTGTTCCACTGGCACAGAGTAGCTACACCCCATCGCATTGTGCGGGTACTGTGCTCACCCTGAGGGTGCGATGAGGCGCCCAGGACCAGGTCCACAACACCCTCCATGGCTGAGAGAGGCCATGTCAGAGCTCCAAAGCAGTGTTAATCTGTGAGATAGGTTGTTTCTGCAGAAAGAATCCTAGATATATCTGTCTGTCTCAGTCAGGGGACCCCCTCCCCTTGCCAAGAGTGGCAAACAGGGTCACCCATCAACAGATCTGCATTCTTACACCCCCCCCTGCAATGATGGCAGTAGAGTGGACCATCAACCCCAGCCCTACTGGGGAACAGACACCCCACAGGGCAGTCACAGAAGCTCTATACACCCCCAGAACACAATATCAGACAGACATTAGGCCTGGATATGTTAAGCTGCACCCCACCACTGTCAGATATTCTCCTGCAGCAAGCCATCAGCTGCTGCACCCTGTATAGCACCCCTTCAAGACACAGACCAGCTGAATACAGTCTGCTAGTTAGTCCTGGTGAAAATGCATGCACCCAGAACTGGGATGGCAGCACACACAAGCAGTTACATCAGTGACTGGGCCCCAAAAAGACACCCATATATATCACATGAGAGAAATACTATATAGCACTATGGGGGTGCCTAGCCATGCTGTGGTCACTGCACAGTCAGGGTGGAGTGATCCCCCAGCAGCACATACAGAGGTCACCCTGTCTGAGCTATACCCATGGTACCTTGCTGCTCATTATGCACATTGGCAGGCCAATACTGGCAACAGTGCTGGCAGTGTGGGCTGTGGAAGGTGTTTGCAGCCACCACACACTGTATAGATCAGGGGTGTCCAAACCTGTCCTGGAGGGCCAGAATCCTGGCAGGTTTTTGGGATAGCCCTAATGAATATGCATGAGATATATATGCATTCGAGATATCCTCCCAACCTGACTGGTTTGTGGCCCTCCAGTACTGGATTGGGAGACCCCTGCCTTACACCTCTGTCATTTAAGATTGTGAGTGGGCAAGGTACAGATGTCCTAGACATCAAAAGGGGAGACAGAATTTGTCACATTGCTCCTCAATTCTCACCACCACCAAAAGTTGTCTAATAGACAACATTTTGGTGGTGGTGAGAAGCGAGGAGGAATGTGACAAAGTCTATCTACCCTTTTGATGTCTAGGACATCTGTACCTTGCGCACTCACAATCTTAAATGACAGAGGTGTAAGGCAGGGGTCTCCCAATCCAGTACTGGAGGGCCACAAACCAGTCAGGTCGGGAGGATATCTCTAATGCATATATATCTCATGCATATTCATTAGGGCTATCCCAAAAACTTGCCAGGATTCCGGCCCTCCAGGACAGGTTTGGACACCCCTGGTATAGACAGACACACACCCCCACACATATGCCAGCAATGTGCTACTATAGAGGAGGTTAGTAGCCCTGCCCACCACACCAGTCCTGGGCACGGTACAGCCATGGATATGGTACACAGTACTGCTGGGGGTCACTCCCCAGGGTGGTAAACACTGTCAGGGGCCAGACCTGGAGCACGCACTGCAGACATCAGACAGCTTGTTCTGATGGAGCTCAAGAAGCAAACAGTGCTGAACGTGGGACTGTCTATCTGCCGGTACCCACATCAAACGTTTGAGGGCTGTGTACCGTGTACCCAGGTATAGGGTGGCATTGCTAAGGTACGCAGGTGCTAGATCTGGGAGATGCACGCAGGGCCCAATGTCCTGCCTCTCCAGGAGGCATTGGCCAATGGGGCCTGTGGGTGTGGGTGTGGGTGTGTCTGGCCCTGTTGTCTGCTGCTTTACGGCAGAGTTTCCCTACTCCAGTCCTGGTGTTCCAGACACTGTTCGGGTCTTCATGCTGTCCCCTATGAATATGCATGAGCTACATCTGCATACCATGGGGGTGGTGCAGACATATGCAGCACAGGCATCTTTCTTAGGGGAAGCATGGAACCTGAATGGTGTTTGGCCCTCCAGGACTGCATTTGGGAGACTCTGCTCTAGATAATGTGCCTGTTTATGGTGTCTGTGTTTGGTGTGGTAAAATATAGGTGTATTAACCATGCCTATGTTCTCAGCAATAAAGGTTTGTCCTTACTATCACGGTGTAGTTGTGGGAAAAATGTGTGGACAGGGTTGGCAGTAGCTGCAGCTGGGATTTGAACCTGTGACCCTCTGGTTTTAGAAGTACTGGCTCTGTCCGCTGCACCACACAGACGGTGCAGTCCCTGGAGATGGTAAACCTGGCAGGATGGGGTCGCAAACCCTGCTCTGCACATGTTTACTGTGGGCTCATTCACCTTGTCTGGTCACATACCTGCAGATAAACCCCGGAAATTACCACGAAAAACAGGGGCTATACTTTTAGCCAAGCTGGGCAACAGTGCTATTAATGGGCAACCATAGGGAACACTCCCAGGAAAGCTCCAAAGATGGCAATTAGTTTTGGTGGGGTCTCCGCTCCGTAGACCCTTCCAAAATTCATTTCTTTTTTCTGGAGCTTTCCTGGGTGTGGTTTTTATATTTGCCCATTACTATAACTGTTCCCCAGCTGAATTACTATTTTTAATATTTTTGTTGTGGTCATTTTCTATTTTTATTTTCACTTTTGTGCTGTGCACATGTATCACACTGCTTACGTTTTGCAGGTTTCCCCGGTTTTCCTGTACATTGCTGACGGAAATAGTTTCTCTTCCCTTTAACTGCCCTCTACCGCGAGTGTTTCACTCGCGCTATTTTTTCCTTGTAAATTCGGGCCCGATAATGTGCGGGGAGCCTCTCCCCTCCCCTTCCCCGCCCATTGACCCCGTCTCTCCGCCCCTCGGGAGCCTTCCTCCGCCCTCCGTTAGCCGTTCCACGCCTCTATCGGACATTTGCGGGCCCGTACTTGTGCGGGGCCCGTTAGTGTGTCGCGCACATGCGCGGGGGTTCATCGCACGTGTGCGGGGCATTTAAGAGCGTTTAGAAGCATTTAAGTGCCACTTTCCCATGCGCTATTGTGCGGCGCGCACTTTTGCGGTTTTTAGTAAACATCCCCCTAAGCCCCTGCTGGGTCAGTCGAGTCCATGCAGTCCCAAAGGCTGGCGGGCCTGGTCTGTCTCTATGCCTCCCCTTTCCCTGCCTAGTACAAGGTCGGCAGGAGGAGCAGCACTTAGCAGGACATTAGCTTCCTCTGATTCATGGGGCCAATCTTGCAATGTGAGATCTGAGAGTTCGAGACTGGTGGGGATATGTTGGAATGGGACAGAGGGAACAGAGAGAGGAAAAATACTGCTATGGATGGGCTGGAGGAGGAATAGAAAGGAGAAGGTCTGGAGTTGAGGAGTTGGAGGAAGAAAAATTGGTGGGCATGGGCTGCAAAGGGATGAGAGGGAAAGTGACAAAGCTGGGCTGGGCTGGGTTGGTTTGGAGAGGGAAACTGGTAGGGAGGGGCTGAAAGGAATTGGAGCCTAATATAGAGGGGCTAGGGAGAGAAAGAGACTGACTTATTTTCGTATTTATTTATTTGGCATCATTTGTTATACCACCCTTCACAATTTAAAATGACATCTGAGTGCCTTACAACAGTTCTGATAATAACAGCCATACAAACAGATTACAAACATTTACAATAACAACACAAAAGCTTTAACAGAAATACTACTTTTATAAAAAGGAAGGCAAAAGGCAATAAGGAGGGCAAACTGAGCCAACCTTGACCATGTCAGTCGCTTAATAAACATGCTCAGATAGCCAAGTCTATAAGCCTGATTTACATTTCCAGCAGATTATTCATTAGTAGATAAGAAAGCAAAGTGTACCATAAAGTAAGAGCCAGATAAGATAAGCAAAAATGTCACAATGTCTCAAATATTAATTTCAAAGGAGGCAGAATAAAAAGCCTGTCATGACCTTGGAGGATGAATGAGATTCTAAGGGATGATCACAGAATTCAAGCAAAGTCAGATACTGGAAGATATAATATGACATCTAAGCATAAGGATTTTAAATTTTATCTTGCTCCTGACTGGCAGTCAATTTTGCTCCATTAGCAATGGTGTAACATGACCAAACAATGTAGCCCTCTAGAACAGCTATATTATGTAACAATTGGGTATGTTTAAGATGAACAAATAGTACCCCAGTCAAAAGCCATATTCTTTAAAGCCAAAATGCTCCAATGACTCAGATCATTCCTTGACCCCCTGGACTTCAGATCGGTCAAGCAAGCAATGACTCTCCCCCACATAGACTATTGCAATGCGATATACCAAGGACTACCAGTCAGCAACCTCAACCCTCTACAGACAGCCCTCAACACAACAGCGAGGATCATACAAAAAGGGAAAAAATATGATCGCATCACCCCAATATCATGAGACCTCAACTTTCTCCCTCTGAAGGCACAGATCAAATATAAAACACCGGTTATGATTCACAAAGCATTCCACCAACAACAAGCAATGCATATGAGCACCCTGCTAACACGGCTGAGCTCCAAAAGACCAACATGGCAGCCCACATCCGACCTACTAGAAATACCACAAGAAAGAACAAAATTTAACCAACAATCCTGCAACCAAGCTTTTAACCTATATTCCCCATCATTGTGGAGCACCCTTCTGACCAACATCCATGGTAACAGGGATCTCACCACCTTTTGAAAACAACTAAAAACTCACCTATTCACCATCCACCTAGGACACAAACGAACAAGCACCAACTGACCCCAGGTTCATCCTCCATCCGGGTCAATCAGAGTCCCTCAACAAACCCGGCATTTTGTAAATATTATGGCTGTACTGTTTTCAACCCCTCCTTATTGATACTCCCCTTTGAACCACCCCAATGATGGTGCCCTTCCCCCTTTTTCTTTACCTATGTTATAACTTTTCTCATTGTTTTTCCCCCTTGATTTTGTAAACCACTTTGACCCAGTGAAAGGAGGTATATAAGTACAGCTAAATAAAATAAATAAATAAATAGATTATAATATTTAATTCTGTTTATAAAATGCGTATGAATCAGACAATATCTAGACAACAAAAGTCTGAGGTTTTTCATCTAGGGGACTCAGATGGCTCTGTGGAGGAGATTGGAGGGATTGGATGCCTTTGGGGAGGTGGGGATCAGATGTCTTCAAGGGGGTAAGAGGGTGGCAATGTCAGGGGGTCAATCAAGAGGGGGACAAACTGCATCTTTAGGCAGATACTTATGCATGCCTGGGGACAGTGTAAATACCACTATGGAGTTTTTGTTATAGCCATGTGGATTCCCCTTGATATATTTGACCCACTTCAACTGTTCCCTCTCCCCATCCCTGCCATACCTCCTGGCAACATAAATGTGGTCAGCATCACCACATGTAAATAGCACCTTTCTAAAATGGTATTTTACACGTGTATGGAAAGCTACACGTATAAATGCAGCTGTTAACACATGGGGATGCTTTTAAAATAAGGGCCTTAGGGGGCTAGTTATTAAATTGTGCTAACATTCACTCACATTAATTCACCATTAATGTGCATTATTAGTAACTAGGTCTCCTTGAATAGCATGGGACCTGTGCTAAAATAACATATCTGAATGGTGAATTAATGCACATGAACATTAGCGTACCTTAATAACTAGACCCCTTAATCTCTTAACATTTGTTTGGCTTAATCTCTTAGGGCATGATATTCAAAGGCATTTACATGGTTTGCAGACCTTCAAACAGTGTAAATGCCGGATAGCGTGATATTCTGCGACACTAACATGGTTAATGCCACTGGATATCTGCAGGTGCCACCGCTACACACCCCAATCCCTTGCGGTTAGCATCAGGGTGTGTCGTGAGCATTCTGGGGTGCAGCAGAGGCAACACCCATCACTAACGAGGCAGAAGTGATACTGAGCTGCTGCCCAGTTAGGGACCCATGGGTAAGATAGGCATGGCAAAGGCTGGCCTATCTTTACTCGTGGCACCTAACCGTGCAGCGGCTCATTATTGCTGCTGCCTAGCTAGCTTCTGGGCTTGTGGCAACCTGGATATTCAATGTCAATAGCCAAATATGGCCCCAGCAATGAATAACTGGGGTTAATATTTAGCGGTGATGTTTATGCTCTTTAGAAGCGCTAGCCACCACCACTGAATATCGGGCAATTAAATCTTTAACACTTGCTTGACTTCTTTCATATCAGTGGTTAGACTTCCACAACAGCCTTTTTTCCTTCTCTTTAGACTTCAGACACTTGGCACAGAAAAGTACCTATTCTTCTTTGGTTTGATTTCAAGTATAATTTATCCTCTTCAAATTCACTGAGTCACTCAAGCACTCTTCGGGGACCTCTTGGAAGACAGATTCCAAACACAGTGAACACTTCCTTTCCTGGCTGACATAGGGAAAAGAAGAAGCACTGTGGATTGGTTTGGAAAGAAGAGATGCTACTACCATCCATACTGGTGTAATCTACAGACCTCAAACTTAAACAGAGGAAATAGACAAAGACTTCATCAAAGATATTACAAAAGTAGCAAAAAAGGGCAAGGTAACTTTAATGCCTGATGTGGATTGGAGTATCCCATTTGCAAATATGGAAAGAAGTAGAAAGATCATGGATTCCCTTCAAGAATCTTTGCTCAAGCAACTGGTGAAGGAACCTGTCAGGGAAGGATCAAAACTGGACATGGTGCTCATTAATGGAGACAGTGGGGTCTATTCTGTCTCGTTGGGCTATCCATCCCCACTATTCATCCCCCTTTCCCGTCCCCAATGAAGCTTCCCCATATGAATAAGGAGTTTGTACAGGGAGGTTAGACGGGGGCTGGAAGGGGGCGGTACAGAGTTGGAGTTAGGACGGGCAGTGGGCAGTCCACGGCACCAGACATACAGGGTCATTTCTGATGTCAGCCCTGTATGTCCAGGGTCGGCAGATTAGACAGACGCACAGAGGCCTGGGATGCACATCTTAGAATGTGCCTCAGTATGTCTAATGTCCGGGTGGGTTTCCACTTGAGCAGGAGTTATCAACACATAATGAGGTGAAACCCAAGGCATAGTCCAATCACAGCAAACTCAAAGTCCTAGATTTCAAAAATGCTGACATCAGTAAAATGGGAAAGTACCTGAAGAAGTAGCTGGCAGGGTGGGAGGAGATAAAGGAAGCAGAAAGCCAGTGGGCTAAACTGAAAGAGGCATAACAAGGGCAACAGATCTATATGTAAAGAAAGTATATAAAAGCAAGAGGAAAAGGAAACTGATATGGTTTTTCAGAAATAAAGGCAAAATTAGCAACATTCATAATTTTCAGAGGATCGCAAAAGAAGGAACAGAGAAAAGAATGGCAGATAAAGCTGAAAGAGGCTAAGTCTAGATCAGGATTGCAAAAGCACATGCGGAATTATTTATTTATTTATTTGTGAGATTTTTATACCGCCATTTTGGATAATCATATCTGTTTACATACTAAACAACTGAGAGACATTGAGCATTTTAAATAAAATAACAGTTACAGATGAATATCAATCAAAGATATATACATGATTTTATGCAATTTTATTCAATTTTAACTTATTTACAATACTTCTGGATAAAAGAAGTCTTAGGTTTTACATGTTTGTTTATTTTTCTGAGTGTTTAAAAATTAAAAATGGTTATGGATGTGAAGAGAGGTGACAAGACTTTTTTCAGGTATATGGGGGAAAGGACAAAAGCAAGAGGTGGAGATGCTGAGGAAAGTGATAGTGAAAAAATGCATCTTGCTAAATACCTCTGTTCCATATTAACAAAAGAATATTCTGGAGAAGGGCCACATGTGACTGACAGAGGTAATAAGGGGAATGGAGTAGATGTAATACCATTCACGGTAGAAATTTGTGAACAGTTTGCAAAACTGAAAGTGGACAAGGCAATGGGACCAGATCAGATACATCCCATGATACTGAAGGTGTCCTGTGCTTATGCTGTGTTTCCTGATACAACACTACATAGGCAGTTAACCAAAACCCAGTCTCTTATAATCTAACAACTTATTGTAGCAAGTAAAATTGAAGACTTACTTTAAAAGCTGAATAAAGAGGTACTACACTTCTGGTTGGACATGCAGCATGCTGAATCTGGCTGAATTATGGCTGAGGATAGAATATGGAAATGTGTGAATGGATACAAAATGGAGAAGGTTGAAATGTTGAGAAAATGGTAAAATGGGACAAATAAAATATAGATGGATGCAAGTAAAATTAAGTTGTATGAATTTGGTAAAATGGTGATGCAAATTCAAAGGGGAAGAAATAGAGGAGAGGGGTGTAGGGCTTTGCTCCCTTCCACAAAATGAAGAGTCTGCACTGAAGAGAGGGGTGTAAGGGAAATTACCCAAAAGACAGAGGTAGTTTCAATAGTCCAATAGGATTACAAATTAAACCTTAGTGAGACATAAAGCCAGGCAAGTATTAAGGAGACTGGAGGGAGTGGGTCGCATGCAGCTATTAAACCTATAGGAACAAGGATTACAAGCAAGCATGAAGCCTCTTGCCGTAACTCACAACTGGCAACAATACATAATTCAATGAAAGCATGCACACGCAATGGTGGAGGAAGAACAGGAGCAGCTGGGCCCCCCTAGTGAAGCTACAGTGTAATCCATTTAAGACTCTTTCACTCAACGTGTAATCAAACTCTGAAACTCATTACTAGAGGGTATAGTGAAGGCTGTTAGTGTATCTGGGTTTAAAAAAAGATTTAGACAAGTTCCTAGTGGAAACGCCCATAAAACATTATTAAAGAGGACCCGGGAAATGTACTGTTTGCTCCAGGACAAGCATTGTGGAACCTGTGTGCCTTTTTGGGAACCTGTCAGGTACTTGTGGCCTGGATTGGCCACTGTTGGAAACAGGATACTGGGCTTGAGGGACTTTGGTCTGACTCAGTATGGCATTTCTTATGTTCTTATGTATCTGTATCAAAGGCTTTAATGATATCTAAGCAAACCACATCCATCGTATGCCCTTGACCCAGTTCTCTGGTCACCTAGGATCGGAAGGTGGAGAAGCAGTGTGACAAGACAGTGGCCAAATCCAGAGAGGAATAACCAGCAGGAAGAAAGTGGTATTAGTGCCCCTTTACAGGCCTCACTTAAGAGTATTGCACTGAGTTGTGGAGACCGTACCTTGCAAAGGATATAAAAAGACTTAAAATGGTTCAGAGGAAGGTTACCAAGATGATATGGTGCCTTACCCAGAAGACATATGAGAAGAGACTTGAAGACCTAAATATGTACTGTATACCCTACAGAAGAGAAGGGACAGAGGAGATATGATACAGACATTTCAAAACTTAAAGGGTATTAATGAACAAAGAAACCTTTTTGAAAGAAAAAGGACATGAAGCTGCGAGGAGGTAAACTTTAAAGCAACATCAGGAAAGGGTGGTGGATGCCTGGAATGCCTTCCTAAAGGAAGTCGTGGGAGCCAAAACAGTGATGGAATGCAAAAAGGCATGGGACAGACATATTGGATCACTACAGAGCAAAAGGATAGAATCAAAGCAAACGGAAATACTTATAAATTACTGGGCAGACTAGATGGACCATGCTGGTCTTTATCTGCCGTCATTCACTATGTTACTATGACAACCCTGGGCTTTTGAGTCCTGTCCTTGCAACGCAAGATGCTCCTCTGAGCGCCAGCACCTTCAAGAGAGGAGAAAATACCTCCATCTACAGAGGATTTTATGTATACATACTGCATCACTCCCTTTTAAAGCAGATTATTTGAATAGACTCATTGACCCTTATACATTGCTGCAGAGATTCAGTTAGTCTCTGAATTATTAATTGCCAACAGAATCTGTGTAAGCTCTGATGCTAGAGAATTAAAGAGAAATCTGATGATCTTAACACACCCTCTCTCATGAAAAAAATGGACATTTTAGCCTGTTTTTGATTCAGATTTACAGTAGACTACTTATTATCACAGGGTCAGGTTCCATGTACAAACCTATGCTCTTTAACACCACACAACATTATCAGGTTTAAAAGTGCAGTAGATATAATTTGTAAAGCTATTAAAATTACAGACCTTGCAATAATGAAGCAAAAGACTAAAACTGGAATTGCAGCAATTTCTATATTTGGTAATTTGTTATAATAATGGTACAAAAATGCACAAATTATTATTTCTTTATTCATTCATTTAGAATTTTACAAATTTATCAAGCAACAACGCTTGTACAGAAAGATAAATCCTCCAGCAAAAATACATGAAACATAGCAAAGGGAAATCAACATAGAGAAATACCTGTACTCCCCAATATGAGGGGTGTGAGACAAAGAAAAGAACAGTTGGAGTGAGGAATTTCAACCGTAATACAAGTAAATCAAATATCATAAGAACATAAAAACATAAGATATGCCATACTGGGTCAGACCAAAGTCCATCTAGCCCAGTATCCTGTTTCCAACAGTGGCCAATCCAGGTCACAAGTACCTGACCAATCTAGGTCATACATACCTAGCAGTTTCCCCAAAAGACACAGGTTCCACAATGCTTGTACTGGGTCAAGCATTGATATAATGGTTTATGGACCTTTCCTCCAGGAACTTGTCCAAACCTTTTTTAAACCCAGCTACAACTAACAATCTTTACTACATCCTCCGGTAACAAATTCCAGAGTTTGATTACACGTCGAGTGAAAAAATATTTTCTTTTATTAGTCTTAAATAGTTTACCCTGTAGCTTCATTGCATGTCCCCTAGTCTTTCTATATTCTGATAACGTAAACAATCGATCTACGTTTACCCGTTCCACTCCGTTCATTAATTTATAGACTTCTATCATATCTCCCCTCCGCCGTCTCTTCTCCAGACTAAAGAACCCTAACCTTTTTAGCCTTTCTTCATAGGAGTATCCTTCCATCCCCTTTATCATTTTGGTGGCTCTTCTCTGAACCTTTTCTAATAACGCTATATCCTTTTTAAGATATGGCGACCAGAATTGCACACAATATTCAAGGTGCGGTCTCACCATGGAACGATATAGAGGCATTATAATATCTTTTGTTTTATTTTCCATTCCTTTCCTTATGATACCTAGCATTCTATTTGCTCTCTTGGCTGCCACTGCACACTGGGCCAAGGGTTTTAACATGTTATCCACAATGACGCCTAAATCATTTTCCTGGGTGGTGGTTCCTAATGTGGAACCTTGCATCATTTAACCATAGTTTGGGTTGTTCTTCCCTAGGTGTATAACTTTGCACTTGTCCACATTAAATTTCATCTGCCATTTTGATGCCCAGTCTTCCAATTTATCAAGATCCTCTTGCAATTTTCCACAGTCCTCTTGGGTTTTAATAACTTTAAATAGTTTTGTGTCATCTGCAAATTTGATAAACTCACTCGTTATTCCCCTTTCCAGGTCATTTATGAATATGTCAAAAAGCAGCGGACCCAGCACAGATCCCTGGGGTGCACCACTATTCAGCTTTCTCCATTGGGAAAATTGGCCATTTAGCACTACCTTCTGCTTTCTATCTTTTAACCAGTTCCTGAGCCACAATAGTACACTGCCTCCTATCCCATGACTCTTTAGTTTTGCCAAAAGTCTCTGGTGAGGGACCTTGTCAAAGGCTTTCTGAAAGTCCAGATACACTATATCAACTGACTCACCTTTGTCCACCTGTTTATTCACACCTTCAAAAGAACATAACAGATTAGTAAGACAAGATCTTTCTTGTCTAAAGCCATGTTGACTGTCTCCCATTAGGCCATGACTATCTACATCCTGAGTAATTTTGTTATTTATGTTGGTTTCTACCATTTTTCCCGGTACTGATGTCAGGCTCACCGGTCTGTAGTTTCCCGGATCAACCCTGAACCCTTTTTAAAAATTGGCGTTACATTGGCGATCCTCCAGTCTTCAGGTATTACAGATGATTTTAATGAAAATTCACAGATTACTAATAGCAGGTCTGCAATCTCATATTTCAGTTCTTTCAACACCCTTGGATGTATACCATCCGGCCCAGGTGATTTGCTACTCTCCAGTTTATCTAATAGTTGTAATGCATCTTCCCGATGTATCGATATTTCCTTCAATTCTTCCGCACCTTTAAATACCACTTCAGTCATGGGTAATCTCCCTACATCTTCCTCAGTAAAGACCGAAGCAAAGAATTCATTCAGTCTCCGCTATCGCTTTGTCGCCTCTTACTGCCCCTTTAACCCCTCTATCATCTAATGGACCAACTGACTCTCTCACAGGTTTTTTGCTACGAATGTACTTGAAAAAGTCTTTATTTTGCCTTTTTGCTTCCGCAGCAAGCTTCTTTTCAAATTCTCCCTTTGCCTGCCTTATCAATGCCTTGCATTTGACTTGCCAGTGCCTGTGCTGTTTCCAGGTTTCGTCGTTTGGCTCTTTTTTCCATTTCCTGAAAGATGCTTTTTTGGCAACAACAGCCTCTCTGACCTCACCTTTAAACCATGCTGGCAGTTTTTTGGACTTCCTTCCACTTTTCTTAAAGCATGGAATACAGCTGGTCTGGGCTTCCAAGATAGCATTTTTCAACAACACCCAAGCTTGATGTAAGTCTTTAACCTTTGCAACTACTCCTTTTAGTTTTTTCTTAACTATTTTCCTCATTTTATCAGTCTCCCTTTCGAAAGTTAAAAGGTAGTACTGTGGATTTCCTTACTATCCCTCCTCCACTAATTAAATCAAATGCGATCATGCTATGATCACTATTGCCAAGTGGCCCCAACACCCTTATTTCTTGCACTAGATCTGGTGTTCCACTAAGGACTAGGTCTAACATGGCTTCCCCACTGGTTGGTTCATGAACCAGCTGATCCAAGAAGCAGTCATTTATTTCATCTAAGAACTTTATCTCCCTAGCATGTCCTGCCATGACACTGACCCACCCGATACCAGGGTAATTGAAATCACCCATTATTATTACTGCACTGTAACTTTTGTTAGCTTCCTTGATTTCTTTGAGCATTTCATCATCCATTTGTTCATTCTGGCCACGCGGTCGATAGTACACCCCCACTGCCATCGCCTTCCCCTTTTTACATGGAATTTCAATCCACAGAGATTCTGCAGCAAATTTTGTTTCCTGCAAAACTTTAATCCTTTCTGACTCAATGCCCTCTCAATGCCATAAAGCACAACCCCTCCACCAATTTGATCAGCTCTATCATTACAATATAGTTTGTACCCAGGTATCAAAGTGTTCCACTGGTTGTCCTCCTTTCACCATGTCTCTGATATTCCAATCATATCTAACCTCTCAGTTAGTGCTATATATTCTAACTCTCCCATCTTATTTTTTAGACTTCTAGCATTTGCATACAAGAATTTTAGAGACTGTATTTTATTCATATTAATTTGGCTATTGGTAGACATGGGTAATTTGGGATCTTTAAGCTCTGTCTGCTCCATACCCGAGGGCATTTGGGCTACTTTACTCTTTTTTGGAACCTCTCTGCTTTTGGTAGTATCCTTCAAGGATACATTCTTCCAAACCATCCGCTCTTGGGCGACTGTCGGCTTTCCCCTATTATCCAGTTTAAAAGCTGCTCTATCTCCTTTTTAAAGGTTAATGCCAGCAGCCTGGTTCCATCCCGGTTAAGGTGAAGCCCATCCCTTCAGAAGAGCCCCTCCTTTCCCCAGAATGTTCCTCAGTTCCTAACAAATCCAAAACCCTCATCTCTGCACCATTGTCTCATCCACGCATTGAGGCTCCGGAGCTCTGCCTGCCTTTTGGGTCCCGCGTGTGGAATGGGAAGCATTTTGGAGAATGCTACCCTGGAAGTTCTGGATTTCAACTTCCTACCTAAAAGCCTAAATTTAGCCTCCAGAACCTCCCTACCACATTTTCCTATGTCATTGGTACTGACATGTACCAAGACAGCAGACTCCTCCCCAGCACTAAGACCTTATCTAGGTGGCGCGTGAGGTCCGCTACCTTCGCACCAGGCAGGCATGTTACCAAGCGATCCTCACGTCCACCAGCCACCCAGCTAGCTACATGCCTAATGATCGAATCACCGAATGATCGGTGCGAGAGGGTTTTACATCACCTAGAGGACAGGTCCTAGTTACAAGATCACTTCCTGCCACACCAGGGTGATGCTCTCCTGTCACGTGACCTCTCTCCTCCATGGCAACAGGGATGGGACTTCAGGACTATATCCCTGTAGGTCTCGTCTATGTACCTCTCTGTCTTTCTTATGTTTTCCAAGTCTGCTACTCTAGCCTCTAAAGAATGGACTCGTTCCCTGAGAGCAAAGAGCTCCTTGCACCTAGTGCACACGTAAGACCTCTCACCAACTGGGAGAAAATCATACATGTGACATTCAGTGCAAAAGACTGGAAAGCCCCCATCTCGCTGCTTGACTGCTGTCTGCATCTTAGTTTTTTTTTTTCCGTATGTAAATTTTTATTGGCACAGAGTCAACTACATATCACAGTATCCAAAGCAGGTAAACAAAACAAAACAAAAAGAAAACAAAACAAAGCAAAGGACACAGTACAGACTCTGTCATCCTATATATAGCGACATGCCTTCAAAACAATCCCATTTTCAAGTTTTCTCCCCCCTCCCCCCCATTACAACCCAAAATACATTTACAGCATAGAAAACTGGAGGCCCCAAACAGGGTAACCCCCAACAACAACAACTTTCCCAACAGTGCAAAAAACCCCCCCTCCCCCCCCCCCCCCCCCGGAGGCCTAGCCTTCCGCAAGAAATTTCAACAGGGGTGACCAAAGACCAGTAAATTTCTCATGCTGCTGCCGCCTAATCTCGGTTAGCTGCTCCATCAAAACTATCCGCCGCAGTCGGCACCGCCATAGTGCCAGACTCAGAAGGTCCACCTGCTTCCAGGCCCGAGCGATCTCACTACGGGCGGCCTGGACACAGGCCCTTATAGGACGTTCTGCCACCCGAGCATTCTGTGCGGGCCAAATCCCAAGCAGCCCAAAACCCAGATCCACTTCCACTCCCCTCCCAAAGGTGCTCTGGAGACATTCCTGCACTGCCTTCCAGTATAATCTAACCCGGGGACACTCCCACCACACATGAATAAAGGACCCCTCCTCACCACACTCGCGCCAGCACCTATCGGACACTCCCGGAAACATCCTATGCAACCTCAAAGGGGTATAATACCATCTATAAAGCAATTTATAGGATGTCTCCCGGACTGCCACCGACAGAGTCTGCCGGCCAATATTCAAGTGTACACGCTGCCACTCCTGCTCATCTAACTCCCGGCCCAAATCCCGCTCCCAGTCAAGCTGATGCTTAAACTTCCGCCAAGGTCCCCCCCCTAAGCCCCGGTACAATTGGGTTATTAAACCCCTGGAACTGTCCCAACAGCGCCAAAGCCCTTCCTGAACATCTAGTGCCCCTTCACGGAGTGCTGGCGTTAGTTTAGTGGCTAGGAAATGCTTAACCTGTATATGTGCATAAAAATCACCTCCCTTCAGCTGGTATTTCACTCTAAGGTCCGGGAAGGGGATAATTTCACCCCCATCCAGGAACTTATCAAAGGTATCAAGTCCCAACCTCTCCCACCGTTGAAAGACCCTCTCCCTGCCAGGAATAAATCCCACCGTCCCCCTCAACGGCCCCATCAACGAGAAACTGGCCCCTGGGCAAAACTTCCTCCTAGCCTTCCGCCATTGCATGAGCAAGTGCCAGATATAGGGGTTGTCCCGCCACCTACCCTCGGGCAGCTTATCCCAAATCCACGGCAAGTATCGTAGAGGAATCGCCTCCGCCCAGTATTGCTCTATTTCCCAAAAACGCTTATATGGCTCTCCCCGATCCCTCCATTCAAAAACCTGCCGTAACTGAGCCGCTGCGTAATATCGGCCCACATCAGGAACTCCCAACCCCCTCTCTCACGAGTGGCATATAGCACCCTCCGACTCACCCGTGGCCTGCCATTCCCCCAAACAAAAGCAAAAATCTGGCTTTGCAACATCCTAAGATCCCTAGCTCCCACCCCCACCGGGAGCGTCTGAAAGGCATAGAGGAGGCGAGGCAACAAATTCATTTTCAACACCGTAATCCTGCCCAACCAGGACAGCTGTACCCCCTTCCAACGCCCCATATCCTTTCGCAACTGCCCGAACAAGGGCGGATAATTTGCACCATACAGCCGAAGTGGGTGCGCCGTGATTTGTACCCCCAGATATCTAAGTGAAGTACCCGCCCAGCGAAAGGGGAACGCGGCTGCATCTTAGTTTTAAGCTTGGGTTTAGATCCTTAAGTTCTTTACTTACTAAGGGTTGCTATGGATATTTATACTAATAAAACTGTACCTAATACGTTTAATATACCTTGTTCACCTGAAGCTTAATTAATTTCAGGTCCTTATTGTATGACTGATTTGGATAACAAGCTTCACCTGAGAGCACCTCCTGTCTGTTAAGATGTGTAAGTACCTATAAAGCTACGATTGTCCCAGGGATGGGTGGGTGTTGGGGAGGGAGGGAGGGAAATAACACTTATTAAAAGAGGGCTGCTACACAGTACCCTGTCCTGTGCTGCTGAGGTAAGCTGTGACCAACTTCCTGGGTGATTAACAGTTCTTGCTTGGATAGAAGGAATCTTTTTATTTATTTATTTATTTATTTAATTCTCTTATATACCGTGCTATTCTGCATCAGTGCGGTTTACATTGAACAAACTGAAATTACATTGAACAGGGCATTATAACTTGGAGATAACTATTTTACAGGGAACCTGCCACCTGCTGTTAACACCTATTCACAAGTCTCTTGACCCTAGGTTAGAAGGCCTCTTTGTAAAGGTCTCTAGAAGACTTTATTTGTTGCTCAAAGAGTACTGACCCTGTTTTGCCTTTTATGCTAAGCTATATTCTGATTTGATTTAAATTACAGCTCTTTGCTGCTGTTAGGCGCTGACTTATTATGAAATTTAAACTACAAGCTCTCTGCTGGATTCTAAATTTAACCAGAAAGCTCTCTTCTGTGTTTTAAATTTAAACTAAACGTACTTTGCTGATACTAGGCCCTGAGTGACTATTAAATTTAAACTACAAGCTCTCTGCTGGGTTCCAAATTTAACCAGAAAGTTCTCTTCTGTGTTTTAAATTTAAACTTAAGCTGCTGCTACTAGGCCCTGACTGATTTAACAAAAAACAGTGGGTTCACAGATTAATTAGCTTTAATACAAAGAAGTCCTTTCAGAAAATTCCCAGAAGTATATACTCACAATTGCAGATCTCTCTCCAGAAGTAACAGTCCCTTTTTCTAGTCCTTCATATACAGTATAAGACTGGTAGCTAAGGCCCCAAAATGTAATACTTCTACGCATGGTCTATCAAACAGCATCCTCAACAGGAGTGGAAAGTACAGGGATCTTGGCACTGATAAAAGCAGATAGATCCACAGGCTGGAAAAAAATGAATTTCTGCGCATTTAATACCACTATACATTTACAAGGAAAACACAAAAGATATGAAGCACCTAATTGCAACACTCCTGACTTTAATACCAAAAACTGTCTAAGCCTTCTCTGTGTTTCTCTGGGCACATCAGGGAATACTTAAACCTTAATGCCATAAAACAGAACAGCTCTTTTGTTGTAATAAAGTTTTAACAACCAATCCCTATCCGAGGGTAAAGCGAAAGTGACAACTAAAGTAGAAACCTTCAACTTATCAATTGTTGGTGACTGAAGTAGGTCAGAAACATTCAAAAAGTCCATCATCAGATTCACATCTGCAGTCCCAGACTCTTTCTTCCCATATGGGAAGTAGAAACGCTTTAGTAACAGAAGGTATCAAATCCAAAGGAACAGAAAGCGTCTCATGGAAATTTTTTTTAAACAACTTCATTGAGGTCATACCCGGAACAATAGGAAAGTTTAATAAACAAGCATTTACAACCCGGACAAAGTTCTCCAGCATTTCCATCTTCACCCGAAGGGCAGTATTGCCTTTAACAAGAGAGACCATTGTATCAAAAACATGGTTCAATCTCAGGTCAGAAACCTCCATTTTACACTTAGTTTCCTCCATCAGAGTAACAAACATTTCCACACACTCCTCCAAGCAGGCTACCCTCGTCAAGGTCATAGTCAACTGTAGGACCACAGCATCCCAAATATTGTCTAGAGTCACATATTTCGGACGGCGTAAGTCAAAGGAAAAAGAAATAGGAACAGAAGGTGCTGCTTCCAGCAGGGCTCCTGTTGGTAATCCACTCAAGAGAAGAGCACCCACCTCCAAGTTTCTCCTGGGAAGATCTCCCAGTCGCCCACAGGTCAAACTTCCACTAAATACCTCTGGCACGCCCTGCCTCAGGATGATAGATTCGCCACCCTCTGATGAGCCGACAGTACCGGACACCGGAAGAGTCGTAGGAGAACTTGGGGAGAGGCGGGGACCGTGCGTTAGGAGAGAAACATCAAGGCTAGAAGCCACGGCAATATCCTTCGCCTGCTCCCCAACGCCTGTTTGAATCTTCTGCTTTGCCATCTCAGAAAGCAGTACAAACCGGTCCATAGGACCCGAAGGGGCAGACAACGGCTTAGCCGGGTAAGCTCTAGATTAACCAGGATTTTTTTTTTTTATTATTATTATTCCTGAAGCTGCAGGCACAGCCAAAGACTAGTGGTGTTGTTTTTTTAATAAAAATAGTGTCGGGCTTCGGGGCTGCTTGCAGCTTTTGAGAGCTGGCAGCGGCGTTGTTTTTTTTTAGAGACTGCAGAAGAGACGTGGAAGCACGTCTTTTATAGGCCATGCTCCAGAGGTGTGCTGGGGCTGGCCAGTGTATTCAGGAGATGATGGCTGCTGTGATCGGGTGCAGTCACGGTGTTCGCGGCTGCCCACAATCACAGTAGTGGCTGCCCTGAAAGGCAATGGGGGGGAGCCACAAAGACTGCAGCTGACCCTGATACTAGGGGGGGAGGCCTGGAGATGGGGGTAATTGGGCTGGGAAAGACAAAATCATTTGAAGAGGCAGGAGGCCTTGGAATTTGGACCCGGTTGACCCAAAATGTTGGGTTGGGTCATTGGGCCATCGGTTGGCCTCAGGAAAGGTGGCACTGGGGATGGAGGGCCCAAGATTAGGACTGGGTCATTGAGGGGGTCCTGGAGGACTAGATGTTGTGGCCCAGAAGGCTCAGAAAATTAATCGGGCCGTTGTGAAGGCCCCAAAGTGGTATTGGGCTATTTGGAGGCCTTAAATAGATATTTGGACCATGCTTTACCTTCGGAACAGTCTGTAGGCCTGTCAGACTCAAACAAGATGTGGGACCAGCCTTAAAGGGGCAGAAAGCACAGTTACTTACCTGTAACAGGTGATCTCTGGGAACAGCAGGAATAAGTCTTCACATATGGGTACGTCGGTACCGACGGAGCCTGCGCGGGAACGCTCCCCAGCTTCCCAAAAAGGAAAGCTTTTGGGAGCATCCCACAGTGCCTGCGCGCTGCCTTCCCGCCTTTCGCCTTTCCTAACCGCCTCTCCCCAGTTCGAGTTTTAAAGCTGAGACAAAGAGAGAGAGGAAAGGAAAAATAGATAGAGAGATACAACTCCTAGGGGAGGTGGGTGGGTTGTGAAGACTTATTCCTGCTGTTCCCAGAGATCACCTGTTACAGGTAAGTAACTGTGTTATCTCCAGGAACAAGCAGGAATGAGTCTTCACATATGGGGACTCCCTAGCTAGAGATGCTTGGCAGATCCCCAAGGTTATGAGACCCTGTGAAGGGCTCTATCTCCTCCTATGGATCTCAGGCATCCATTCAGGGAAGGAGGGCAGGAGTTGATTAAGCATGGAACAGGTGTTTGAGAACAGCCTGACCAAACAAGGCATCCCGGCGGGAGTCCTTGTCCAAACAGTAATGGGCTGTGAAGGTATGAACCGAGGCCCAGGTGGCTGCTCGACAGATCTGGTCGATGGACACAGAATTTAGATGAGCCATAGAGGTGGCCATGGCCCTCACATTATGAGCTGTGACATGGCCTTCCAGAGAAAGGTTCTTACTCTGGTAGGCGAAAGAAATACACTGAGCAATCCAATTGGACAGAGTCCTCTTAGAGACTGGAAGTCCCAAATGAGAAGGATCAAAGGCAACAAAGAGTTGAGAAGACTTTCTATGTTGCTGTGTTCTTTGTAAGTAAAAGGCACGAGCTCTCTTACAATCCAGGGTATGAAGATTCCTCTCTGCACTTGATGCATGAGGACCTGGAAAAAAGACAGGTAAATACACCTCTTGATTAAGATGAAAAGGTGAAACCACTTTAGGCATAAAGTGTGGATTGGTCCTAAGGACTACCTTATCATGATGGAACCTTGTATAAGGTGGATTAGCCACTAAGGCCTGCAGTTCACTGATGCGGCGAGCTGAGGTGAATGCAATGAGGAAAATAATCTTCCAGGAAAGAAATTTCAAGGAGGTGGTGGCTAAGGGTTCAAAAGGTGGCTTCATAAGCTGACCAAGAACCAGATTTAAATCCCATGCCACCGGAGGAGGCCTAATGGGAGGTTTAGTTAAAGTTAGGCCTCTCATGAATCTTGCAATAAGAGGATGAGAGGAAATAGGCTGTCCATTAATAGGCTTAAGGGATGCTGCAATAGCACTCAAATGGACCCTTACTGAATTTGTCTTAAGACCTGCATTGGAGAGATGCAGGAGATATTCCAATAAAGAATCCAAAGGTAGTGCTAGAGGGTCAAGTCCCTTCTCAGCACACCAAATGGAAAATCTTTTCCATTTAAAAGCATAGGACCGTCTAGTAGAAGGTTTTCTGGAAGCATGGAGAATATCCTTCACCTGCTGAGAAAGATTCCAACCTTGAAGGTCTAGGCCTTCAGCAACCAAGCTCTGAGGTGAAGGGACTTGGGATTTGGGCTTGAATAGAGTCTTGGGAATTAAAGGAATGGGTGGAAAGGCATACAGGAAGTCTTGACCCCAGTGAAGGAGGAAGGCATCCTTGGCCTGAACTCCCTGACACGGAATTCTGGAACAGAACCGGGGAAGTTTGGCATTCCACGGGGGACTTGCAAAGAGGTCTATGTCCAGGGTTCCCCACTCTTGAAAGATTCTGAGTACTTGGTCCATGTGCAGGGACCATTCGTGTGGAAGCAGAACTCGACTGAGTCTGTCTGCCCAAGAGTTTTGGATTTCTGGGAGGTATACGGCCAGGAGATGGATTTGATGCTCTCTGGCGAAGGCCCACAATCTTAAAGCTTCGTTGCAAAGCGACAGAGAGCCAGTTCCTCCTTGCTTGTTTATGTAAAACATGGCTACCTGATTGTCCGTATGAATGAGGACTGTTTTGTAGCTGAGCAGGGTATGAAAGACCTTGAGAGCTAGAAAAACTGCTCTGAGCTCCAAGTGGTTGATATGTAGAGAGGTCTCCTGTGGAGACCAAGAGCCCTGAGTGGAGAGGTCCTGTAGATGAGCTCCCCAACCTGTTTGGGAGGCATCTGTTGTGAGGGTTGCCTGTGGCAACAACTGTTGGAAGGGGGACCCCAGCAACAGATTTTGGGTGGACCTCCACCACTGGAGAGACCAAAAGAGGCGTTTGGAGGTTGCTATTTGGTCTGAGAGAGCTCCTGATGCTTGAGTCCACTGGGTGGACAAAGTCCATTGAGCTGCTCTCATGTGAAGGCGAACATAGGGTACCACATGCACTGTGGATGCCATGTGGCCTAGCAGTTGTAGCATCTCCCGGGCAGTTAAATGGCTCTTTAACTGAATTTTGGAGGCTAACTGTACTAGGCGTAGGCAACGGGCCTGAGGAAGATAGACCCTTGCAGTGGTAGTATCCAGCCAGGCCCCTATGAACTCTAGGGACTGAGTAGGGGTGAGTTGGGACTTTGGGAGTTTTACCACAAGTCCCAGATACTGCAGAATGTGCCTTGTGCAGTCCAGGAAAGTCTGGGCCTCTGACTGAGATGGAGCTCGGATTAGCCAGTCGTCCAGGTATGGGAATACAAATATTCCCAGAGTGCGTAGAAATGCAGCTACTACTGCCATGCATTTGGTGAACACTCTTGGAGCAGAGGCCAGACCGAAAGGAAGCACCCTGTATTGGTAATGCTTTCCTTGGAAAAGAAAACGGAGGAATCTTCTGTGAGATGGATGGATGAGGACATGTGTGTACGCATCCTTGAGATCTAGAGAACAAAGCCAATCCTGACTCTGAAGGTATTGAAGGAGAGTGCCTAGAGAAAACATCTTGAATTTCTCCTTGCATAGAAATGTGTTCAATTCTCTGAGATCTAATATGGGTCTGTAGCCCCCTGTTTTCTTTGGGATCAGAAAGTAGGGGGAGTAAAACCCTGACCCTTGTTGAAGAAGAGGTACTTCTTCTATTGCCCCTTGGACAAGAAGGGCAGCCACCTCCTGACCTAGGAGGTCGAGGAGAGATGCTGGAGAATTGAAATGTCTCACCATAGTGTGAGGAGGAAGGTTTGAGAAATGAAGCTTGTAGCTCTCCCTTATGATGGAGAGGGTCCACTGCTCTGTTGTAATTTGCTCCCATCTGGGAGCAAAATGAGCTAACCTTCCTGGAATGGTGAGAGGCTCTGGCTGTTTCAGAGCCAGAAAGGCTAAGTTCTCTAGCATCAAGTCAAAAACCCTGAGGAGGCTGGGTCTGCTGAGTTGCAGCAGCCCCTGTAGGCTTAGGCCTGGCCTGTTTAGGTTGCTGATGCTTAGCAGCAAAACGACTTGTAGATGATTGTTGGCCAGAAGTAGGATGGAATCTGCCTTTCTTGAAAAAAGACTTTTTGAAAGGTTTTTTCTTGGCAGGGATGGAGGTTGACTTGGAAAGTCTATCCAAAGCAGAATTTTCTGCATCCATTTGAGTGGCTTTTATTTGCCAATCTTTGCCAAACAAGTTTTCTCCTGTACAGGGAAGATTTCCCAAGCCATCCTGGACCCAAGATTCCAGATCAGAAGCTTGGAGCCAAGCAATTCTGCGTGCAGCTATGGCTATGGCCGAAGCTCTGCTGGCACCCTCAAAGGAGTCAAAAGCTGCATGTTTGGAAAACTTTGAAATATCTTGAGTATGCTTAATCCAAATAAGAAATTCTTCCCTTTTATCCTCTGGAAGGAAAGGGAGGAAAGTGTGCAGCTTATCTGCAACTTCTTTCAGAAACATACCCATATAAAGACTATAGGAGTTGATTCTGGCAATGAGCATACTGGCTTGGAAGATTTTCCTACCAAAAGCATCCAGGGTCCTGCATTCTCTTCCTGGAGGAGCAGAGGAGTGTCTTTTTGCACTCTTTATCTTTTTCATAGCTGACTCCACCACAATAGAATGGTGAGGAAGCTGTGGTTTATGAAACCCAGGACAAGGAGGGACACGGTACATAGTGTCCAACCTACGAGAATGAGGAGAGATGGTGAGAGGAGTCTCCCATAAGTCAATCATGTGATCATAAAGAATCTCATGAATTGGCAAGGTGACTGCCTCCTTAGGAGCCTTAGAATAACCTAAAATATCCAATTTTTTAGCTCTAGGCTCTGATTCAGAGGATACTGAAATAGAAAGCCCTTTAGCTACTTCTTTGATGAAGTCTTGAAAGGACAAATCCTCTGGAGGAGACATTCTTCTTTTTGGAGAAGAAGGCTCTTCAGGAAGAGCTATAGACACTTCAGCAGACTCCTCCGATGCATCAGAGTCTTCGGAGGAATCAAAGTATCGACTGTCAGGGTGCTCTTCCAAAGCTCGATACGCGTATCGAGCGGTATCGACATCGGGTGTCATCGGGACCGGTACGGTACCGATGGGTATCCCTGGACAGGGAACCGCTGCAGTCGGCATCCTGGTCGATGTCGATGCAGTCGGTACCAGTACCGGCACTGGTGCCGGTACCGGAGCCGATACCGACAACGGAGTTTGTTGTGGTATCAGCGGTGTCGCAGCTTGGATGAAGGCTGTGATAGCCTGCTGCATGGATAGAACATTCTGATCCATCGACGCCATGAATGCCTGGAATTCGGTACCGGAAGGTTAGGCCGGTACCCCAGAACATTCTAACAGGTGATCGGTCGAGGCCGTGCCATCGATGTCAACCTGTAACCCCATAGGAGGAGCTTTGGAAGCCGGAGCTTCCCGCCGGGGTTGTTTTGCCGGTGCGGAATCCTCGAGGGCAAGCCCGGAGGCATCTCGATGCTTGGAAGGAGATCTACCCTTCGAGGACCGGCTGGATTTATGTTTGGTTACCTGAGATCCATGAGAGGAAGTAGAGGCCCTAGAAGACGTCGATGCCACTGAAGCTGCATCAGAGGGAAACAGCACATGGAGCTTAGCTACTCGGTTCTGTAAACCTCATTTAAGACACCATTCATGGGTGTCGGTGACAGAAATAGTACCGCTGCATTTAGTGCATTTTTTAAACCCGGAGGCTGGTTTTTCCATGAGGAAAATTTCTCGTGAGGCCTAAGGCCCAAAGAGGAAAAACACACTAAGGGGCATGTTTACTAAACACCATTGCTGTGCAGGTTCCCGTTAGTGTGCTGGTGCCATATAAGGAGTGGGCGGGCCAGGCAGAAAAAAGCAAAAAACTGGACCGTACGTGTGTGCGTCGCGCTAATGTGCGGGGCCCACATTAGCGCGTGGGAAGGCTAAGTGGGGCACTGCTGCAAAACCAAACAACAGAGCCGTAGTACAACGGTGAAGATAACGACCAATGGTGCAGGGGCCAGGGTTTCTAAACCCCCCTTGCACTCAACAAAAAAGACCAGCTGAGGCACCAACATTTATGGGCAAAAGTGGTTAGGAGGCATATTAATTTTGGGCAGCAGAAGGCGGCGCACTGTTATTTTTATTACGGCATGAGGCGGCGCACTGTTTAGTGTGGGCGGCAGATGGCGGCGCATTGTTAAGTTTGGGCGGCAGAAGGCGGTGCGCTGATAAATGTGGGCAACAGAAGGCGGCGAGCCGGTGGGCAGAAGGCAGCGCGCTGATGTGTGAGGGGGCAGTCCAATAGTGGGAGGGATAAGTGGCGCGCTGATGTGCAAATAACAGGACCGGAGCCATAGCACAATGGTTAAGACAGTGACCACTCATGCAGGGATCATGGGTTCAGTTCCCCACAGTGCCCATTGAAGACAGCTGGCTGAGGCATTATTTTAGGGGCATTTCCATGTTATGCGGCATAAGGCAGCACGCTGTTAATTTAGTGCGCCACAAGATGGCGCGCTGATGGCTACAAGGCTGCGCGCGGATGCATAAACACAGGAACAGAGCCACAGCACAATGGTTAAGACACTGACCAATGGTGCAGGGGCCAGGGGTTCAACCCCTCACAGTGCCCAGTGAACAAGGCTGGCTGGGGCAGTATGTATCATGGTGAGGAGTGCTGTAGGAGGCCTTCCATTTATATTTTATTTCCCACCACTAGTAAACCCGCTCTCACAGTGTGTTAACATACGGATGCCCGTAAGGCACATGTTACAGTGCACTGTCCACCAAGGCACCCTAGAATGTCCCCTATAGGGCACCATGTATGTTGCGACACAGGATAATGCACCCTATATGGATGGCAACCATAAGGTGGCCTATAGGGCGCCCTATAAAGCACCCTCAGAGGCACCTAATGGGTATAGTAAGCTGTGTGTGGTTTTGCCGGCATAGACATATGTACAGTAAATAAAAATAAAGCTGTGGACAGCCCTATCAAAGGGCCCCACTGTGAGTTTGAACCCATGACCTCTGGCTGTACAGGGAGTGACATAACCATTGGGATACAGCTCTATAGCTGATAGCAAGCCCCTGGCTGGCTGCAGAGAGCCTGCACGTCACCCCACAGACAGTCTGCTGTTGTAGACAGGATAGGGTTAGGCCAATGAACAAGGCTGGCTGAGGCAGAGCATATGAAGGGGAAGATTGCTATAGGAGGCATTTTATTCATATTTTAATTATCAATACTAGCAAACGCACTCCCAAAGCGTGTTAACATAAGGTGCCCTATAAGGCACATTTTAAAGTGCACTGTCAGCCAAGGCACCCTAGAATGTTGCTTATAGGGTGCTTTAGAGGGTGCCGTATAAGGTACCGCAAGGTCAGTGTACTGTTTTTTATGGCAGCACTGTGCAGTTTAAGGAATGAAAAGCATAAGTAGGTGCGCTGACAGGCAAGGAGGAGCAGCAATGGAGCACAATGGTTAAGGCACTGACTGCTGATACAGGGGTCATGAGTTTGCTCCCCAGTGTGCCTAATACATAAGGCTGGCTGTGGCATCAGCTTTGCATTGTACATATTTTGTCCTGCAGCACTTTAATTTTATGTTATTAATTGCTGCCAGCAAACACGCCCTCACGTGCCGTAATGGAAGGTGCCGTATAAGGCACCCTATAAGGCACTCCATAGGGCACATTAGAAATTGCACTGTCCGCCACAGCACCCTAAAATGTCCCCTATAGGGCACCCTATAGGTTGCATCACAAGATATTGTATAGTGCACCTTATATGGACGGGAACCATAAGGTGCCCTATAGGGCGCCCTATAAAGCACCCTCAGAGGCACCTTATGGGTACAGTACGCTGAGGGTGTTTTTGCTGGCATCAAAATTTGTACATTACAAAAAATGTGTTGGACAACCCTACCAAATAGCCCCACTGTGAGTTTGAACCCATGACCTCTGGCTTCAGAGGCAGTGAAGTAACCATTGGGCTACAGCTCTATAGCTGCTAGTAAGCCCCTGGCTGGCTGCAGAGAGCATGCATGTCACCACACAGACAGTCTGCTGTGGTCACCAGGATAGGGTTAGCCCACCCATACCCATGATGCACTGCACATGCAAATCAGCTGTCCACAGATTAACACAAGATGGGCAATGCACCCCCACAGCACCTCGGCCCGGTAGAGGGAAATGACCATGTGCACCCACACACCACCTCGGCCTGGTAGGGGGTACTGACTGTGTGTTTTACTGGCACAGAGTAGCTACACACCGTCACATTGTGTGGGTACTGCGCTCACCCTGAGGGTGCAATGAGGCGCCCTAGATGAGGTCCACAACACCTTCCATGGCTGAAAGAAGCCATGCTGGAGGTCCAAAGCAGTGTTAATGTGTGAGATAGGTAGTTTCTGCGCAAACACCTTGGATATCTCTGTCTGATTCAGTCAGGTGTAGCTCCCATGGACCACCAGGTGGGCCATGCACCACGCACCACCATACCCCCCCCCCCAGGCCAAGGATGGCAAACAGGGTCCCCCTATCAATAGATCCACATTCTACCTCCCTGCAAAGATGGCAGTAGAGGGGTCCATCAACCCCAGTCCTGCTGAGGAGCAGATACCCCACAGGGCAGTCAATGCAGCTCTATACACATCCATAACACAATAGTAGACAGATATTAGGCCTGGATATCGTGAGCACACCCCACCACTATCTGATATTCTCCTGCAGCAAGTCATCAGCCACTGCACCCTACTCCATCACAACACATACCAGTTGCAAACAGTGTGCTAGTTAGTCCACAGTGCATGCTCCCAGTGGAGATGCATGCACCCAGAACTGGGATGTCAGCATACACAGCAAGCAGATAAATCAGTGACTGGGCCCCCAAAAAAACCCCATATCTATCACATGAGAAAAATACTATATAGCACTATGGGGGTGCCTAGCCATGCTGTGGTCACTGCACAGTCAGGGTGAGAGTGATCTCTCAGCAGGACATACTGAGGTCACCCTGTCTGTGTAGGTGGTGGCCGGGCACTAAAATGTCCCAGTCAGTGCCCTATGCCCTGTGCAGATGCACCCTGGCCAGGCCACCCTGTCCGGCCTATACCCATGGTACCTTGCTCCTCATTATGCACATTGGCAGCCCAATACTGGCAACATTGCTGGCAGTGTGGGCTGTGGAAGGTGTTTGCAGCCACCACACACTGGATAGGCAGACAGCCACCCCCACACCTATGCCAGCATTGTGCTACTATAGAGGAGTCCAGCAGCCATACCCACCACACCAGTCCTGGGCACAGTACAGGCATGGATATGGTATGCACTACTGTTGGGGGTCACTCCCCAGGGTGGTAAACACTGTCAGAGACCAGACCTGCAGCGCACACCGCAGACATCACAATGATTGTTATGGTGGAGATCAATGAGCAAAATGTGCTTAACGTAGGAATTGATATCTGCCAGTTATCTTGGGCAACGTTTGATAGCTGTGTACCATATACCCAGGTGTAGGGTGGCAGTGCTAAGGTATGCAACTGCTAGTATTGGGAGATACAGGCAGGGCCCAATGTCCTGCCTCTCCATGAGGCATTGGCCAATGGGGCCTGTGGGGGTGTGTCTAGGTGTGTCTGGCCCTGTTGGCTGCTGCTTTACGGCAGAGTATCCCAACTCCAGTCCTGGTGTTCCAACCACTGTTCGGGTTTTCATGCTGTCCCTCATAGATATGCATGAGCTACATCAGCATACCATGGGGGTGGTGCATAGATATGCAGCACAGGCATCTTTATTAGAGGCAGCATGGATCCTGAATGGTGTGGGGCCCTCCAGGACTGCATTTGGGAGACTCTGCTCTAGGTAATGCGGCTGTTTATGGTGTCTGTGTTTGGTGTGGTAAAATATAGGCGTATGAACCATGCGTATGTTCTCAGCAATAAAGGTTTGTCCGTACTATCACGGTTTAGTTGTAGGAAAAATATGTGGACTGGATTGGCAGTAGCCCCAGCTGGGCTTTGAACCTGTGACCTTCTGTTCTTGCACACACTGTCCTTGTGCACTGCACCACTGTGTTGCCACAGATTTGCTGTGTTCCCTGGGGAGTCCATGACTGTACATCCGACAGAGCCTGTCTGTTGCGGTGGACGGTGCCAGCCTGCACAGGCCTAGGCCACTGTCTGCTGTGGTTTGCAGCCACTGCCCCCTCCACCACCTGTACCCTTCCGCCATCATGCAGACATGTCCCTATCTGGGAAAAAGCATATGACCTGATTGAGTTGTAGCACTCCAGGACTGACTTTGGGGGACTCGGCTGTAGGTAATGCCCATTGTTATGGTTTGTGTGCGGTGTAGGGTAAAATATAGGTGTTGGAACCATGCTTATGTTCTCTGCAATAAAGGAGTGTCTGCACTATCACTGTTTAGTGGTGGGTAAAACTATGGGGACTGGGTTGGCAGGAGCCCCAGCTGGGATTTGAACCTGTGACCCTCTGGTCCTACAGGTACTGGCTGTGTCTGCTGCACCACACTGTGGCCACAGAGACAGTGCAGTCTCTGGAGATAGGAAACCTGGCCGCACGAGTCAGACACCCTGCTCTGCACAATTTTACTGTGGGCTCGTTTACCTTGTATGGGGACAAAGGTGCGAATAAACCTCACAAATGCCCTCCAAAAAAGGGGAAGAAAACCAAAACCAAGCTGCGCAACAGTGATATCAATGGGCAACCTGGAAAACACTCCCAGGAAAGCTCCATTAAAATGCAGTGCTTTTGAATGAGTCTACGGAGCGTAGACCCTTCCAAAAATCATTTCTTTTTTTTGGAGCTTTCCTGGGAGTGTTTTTTATGGTTGCCCATTAATATCACTGTTGCCCAGCTGGATTATAATTTATTTGGAATTTGTTGTGGTCATTTGCAATTTATATTTGCTATTTTGTTCTGTGCACATGTATCACACTGCTCACGTTTTGCATGTTTCCCCGGTTGTGCTGTACATTGCTGACGGAAATGGTTTCTCTTCCCTTTAAATCGGCTCTAACGCGAGGTTTTCACTCGCGGTATTTTTTTGCCGAAATTCAGCCACGTTCCTGTGCGGGGAGCCTCTCCCCTCCCACTCTTCGCCCATTGACCCTGTCCCTCCGCCCCTCGGGGGCCTTCCTCCGCCCTCCGTAAGCCTTTCCCCGCCTCTATCGCACATCAGCGCCCCGCACACGTGCGCGGGCCCGTTAATGTGATGCGCATGCATACAGGGCACTTAAGAGCACTTAAGTGCATCATTAGCGTACGCTACTGTGCGCCGCATACGTGGGCGTGGTTTAGTAAACATACCCCTTATATACTAACATTCCACAGAAGGTGGCTCTAAAGATCATATCAGATGTTCTGATAGAGGCAGACCTGTCAGAACTTCAACTTATTTTCTCACAGTTAGCCACAATAGCAATGACAAAGAATTTTTTTTTGTTTTAGAGGAGTTTTTTATAAGCAAATTAAAGGAGTGGCCATGGGGTCCTCTATAGCACCAGATGTCGCAAATTTGTATGTAACAAATTTTGAAGAAAAATTTCTCAAGAGACATCCTTTTTAAACACAGATCAAGTTATGGAAATGTTATATCGATGATGTTTTATGATCTGGGATGGCACAGAGTCTGATTTATTAGCATTTTTTATTTGGGTCAACATTTTTAAATTTACAGTTTGACCATCTAGGCATTTAGGCATGCAAGAAATATAATAAAAATAAATGTATTTAGTTATAAAATCTTATACTATATATTGCATCAGTAATCAAAAAGTCATTAAAAATGGTTTACATCTCATTAAATAAAAAAAAAAATACCAGCCTTTATAACATATGCTCTGCATCTATGCAGGAGTCAAACAGTTCAAGAGAGCTTCATATATACAAACTAGGATTTTGTGTGTGCGATAGAGAATGTGCTTTAACTTTTGTTAATTAGCTGCAGAAAAATGAAAGGAATTGAGAAATCAATGAAACACTTTTGAGCCCTTTGAAATCGCTACATGGCAACCACAGTAACGTTTCTTGTCAGATCAGAAATAAAATGAATTATTTGCAAGGCATCATCAAGAAGAAATTTTATGGCTCAGTATAAATAAATGTACATGCAATAAAGGAGATCTCATAACTGTAGTAAAAGATAAGTAAACAGCATTAGAGATAATACAGCTATCATAATGCCAGCAACACCAGAGTTACATCTGACTTAACAGCAACCATTCAATGTTGTTCACAGTGCATGCCAATGTTTAAAAGCTCAAATGTTCCCTAAGGTGGCTGTAAGGTATTTTTCTCATAGACTTATTTATTTTATAAATCAAGGTGCCTTACAAAATCAAAGCTCACAGTAGATAGAGGACCTATTTACTAAGCTGTGTAATTCTCACATTAACACTATAGGCCTGCACAAACAGCCCGTGCTAATTCCCTCAATACCTGCCTAACACACAGTAGTGTGAGAAATGGGAATGGAATGGGTGGGGATTGTGCCTTAAAGTTAACACAGAGGTAGTTACTGCATGTTGACTGTTAATGCAACAATGTGGAGTTGTTAACACCCCTCAAGAGATGTAGCTAACTGCAATTGTGTTATTGGCATCCTTGCATTTTGGGTATGTTGTGTACAATATCTTGAGAAGTAATTGGAAATATTCCAACTGTATGTCGTCATAATATTTTAATAGTATGTTCAAAGGTATACAACAACAAAAAGATGTCTGTGCAACGTAGACATAGGGGCTTGTTTACTAAGCAGTGGTAGTAGCTTCCAACCGAAATTGGAGCTGCGGCCCCATTGAATTCAATGGGACCGCGGCTCCGATATCGATCGGAAGCTGCTACTGCTGCTTAGTAAACAAGCCCTATAGTAATTTCTGGTGGATTTGTATTGTAAACCCATAGATAGGAATTATCTTCTGTACTATTCCAATTTTCATAACCGCTCACTGAAACATGATCTTCCAGTGCGTCAATTTTTACATGCCAAAATGATCTGCTCAAGGGAAGTGGATTTTGAAAGGCACGCTTATGATCTTAGAAACCATTTTTTAGCTAGGGGCTATCCATGCACTAGTATTCAACAGGCTTATTCAAGCACCAAGAATACAGATAGGAAGTCTCTTTTGAAAAAGTCTGAACACAAGTTTCAAGATAAAATTTTGTGTCCACTGTTTTTTTCCGCACTTTCACATGACATTGGAAAAATTATCAAGGAAGAGTAGCACATTCTTCAAAGTTCACCTGTGTTTGAACAATAGCAAGTCACTGTTGCACATAAAAGGAACCCCGATCTCGTGGATATTTTAGTACCCTCCACATTACCTGAAAGACTGAGACCACTCTGCATTAAGGGACATTTTCAATATGGCAAATGCTCTGTGTGCAGACATGGGCTGACTGCAAAGGACAAATTTGTACATCCTGTGACTAATAAAAAGGTTTTTCTCAATGATTTTTCTAAATGTGCAACATAAAATGTCATCTATGTGATAGCATGCCCTTGCATTAAGCTGTATGTCGGAAAGACCAAGAGGGAAGTCCATGTCCAGATTATAGAGCATCACAGTTGCATTAGCAGACAACTACAGGATAAACCCTTGGTTGGCCATTGGTCTGAACAGACACATCTGATACTGGGCTTAAGTTTTTTGTCTTGAAGGGTGTTAAAGCCAATTGGCGTGGTGGCAATCTGAATAAGACATTATTAAAGCTTGAACAAAAGTACATTTTCCAATTGAACACATTGGCACCGTATGCCTTAATCAAGATATTGACTATTCAGTATTCCTTTGAAGAATTATTTTATATAGCCCCTCTTTGGTGGATGCTTATCACTATTATCATTTTCACATACATTGTCCTTTGTGAGGTTCTTATTGCAGTATGTGTTATCTTCTTTACTCATGTATGTACTACACATTCATGTTTATGCCTGCAGCATATGATTTGTTTCAGACGATTACAGTATGGCTCCGATTGCCTGGGAGGTTTCTTTATTTATTTATTTATAGAAACATGCAAGAAGGGGGAGGGAGGGAGGGAGGGAGGGAAAGGTGGAGAAGGGAGGGGAACAATAATAAAATAGTATTCATTTCCAAAGGGTGTCTAAAGTAAAAAGCTTGGAAATCATATGGCCATAAAACCCCAAAGTACATGAGAAGGGTTGAGAGATACTAAAACTACTATAAACAAACCCACCATGTGGAGCTAAAAGGCTATCAATAAATAAGCACCCATAAAAAGGATAAAACTGCTCTAAAAAAAACCCTATAAATAATGTGACCTGGATTGGCCACTGTTGGAAACAGGATACTGGGCTTGATGGACCCTTGGTCTGACCCAGTATGGCATATCTTATGTTCTTATGTTATTATGAATCCTCTAGCCACATTTGACTTTCCATAGGACTCCTATTCATAAGGACTTCATATTTTTCTACCACCCGACTCCAAGAAGCATAGTGTGTATTTCAGTCACCTGAAGGTCCTGCAGTATATTTCCATGCATGTTAAATCTTAAACACTCTTTAGTATTTTAATGTCTTAGAACTGACAATTACAATCTATTGCCATCACCCTCTAGAACCTTAAAAATGCATTTCTTCTATAAAACAAAGGTTATTTCTTTGCTTGAAAGCTTTAACTATTAAAGATCAACATGATAAAGATGTATTTGGTGACCTATTTATTTCACTGCAGCTCTTCCAGGCAGTAATATATCGTACCATAAACGGATTCTTATTCTCTTGTATGTTAATGATTAAATGAATACAAATGAAAGTTGCATCATTTTCTGCTTATTGAACAGATTTTATAACACATTGGCTGTCTATATGGTAGGATAATAGCAAGAACATAGAATGTAGAAAAACACATAAATCCCAACTTTGGCATGGATAAATCAATGTAAGAGTAAGAAGCAAAGATAAATGGGCCCGAAACAGAAGCACAGCAGTTTATGATTCACTATATGGCTGTTGTTAGCATAGATAGGTTGCTTGGATTCAGCTCAACAGGTTGAATTCAGCAGCTACCCAAATGTTCTTTTATAAATGACTAGTATTGGGAGGATTCAGTAGTCACACAGAGGAGAGGACTGATAAACTTAGGTGGCTGGTAACTCACTTGTTTGAGGAGGATGAAGCAAAGCAGCGGGGTTGGGGGGGGATCTGCACTAACTTTCATTCTTCCTCCACTCCCTGCCCCCTCCCTGGGAACTAGTATATAGTTAATTACTGTATATTCTCTAGCTTCTCACCTTGGCTTGACTTACAGGCACTTACTCTCTGCCTTTGCCTTTGTTCCTATATTATTTTTGGTCTTTTTCTGGTGTTCTCCTTCCTTTTTATTTTCATTTCAGTTCTCTCTTTTCTTCAGCGGTGAAATGTATCATACTTTCTCTTTTTTTTCTGTTGCCTTCTCCTTTTTTTCCTACCTTTTCTGCTTCAACTGATCCTCTCCTCTTTCTTCTGCATTATCACTCTGGATTCCATCCTCCCCCGAATCCAGAAGCTTTTCCTCCATTTCTTGCCATCCCTGATTTTCTCTGTCCTCTTTATTTTCTTCCTCGTCCACTCACTCATCCTCATCGTCCACCTTTCCTCTCTTCTCCCCCTTGCTCAAGCCTCTACTCTTTGCTATCCCCTTCCCTCACCCGTCTTGCTCTCTCCCTTTGCTAGTCCCATTCTTATATTCCCATCTTCCACCATACTCCCCTCTCAGTCCTGATCATTCCCACTCTCCCTATTCCACACACATTTTCACCCTTCACATTCTCCTATAGCCCCCAGTGATTGCTTTCTCCTTTTGCTATCCTCTCTCTTGCTTCCTCACCTTAGTTGTCTCTCTCTCTTCCTGTTTTTAATCTTCCCTCTCACTTCTCCAAAATTCTTCTGGGCCCCTCTCTCTTACACATATATACACATTCTCTCTTGCTTTCTCATCTCACTGCCCCCACCCCCACACACATACACACATGCTTTCTCACTGCCTTCTCCCCTCGCACACTCCCCTCACCACCCCCACACAGTCTTTTGCTGTCTTCACTCACTGCCCACGACACAGTCACACTCTTGCTCCTATTGTTGCATCAATCGCTGTGAAAAGCTCTTATTCTATCACTCACCCACAGAAGGAAGACTCTCAGACAGGCTGGAATGCAAACAGGAACTTTTAATGTGCACACAGGATCAGACAGAGATACCAGCAACCTCCACAAGGGTCTGAACCCCGAGGGACGGCCTACAATGCCTTATATACAGTACAGTTTTAAACTCATTCTACAATCCCATTTGCCACAGGTATTTCCTGCCCACCAATCAGCAGCCCCTGGGGAGGTACCTGGGTGACCTGTCCAAACCGGTATGCTCTGGTCTGTTGGTTTCAGGGCTAGGGAAATACTGTGCTCAGACCTGGAGTGGGGGAAGGGTGCCTACTGGAATCTCAATGTCTCTCTTAGCAGGCTGATTACCTCATGGCTTGCGGGGGAAGGGTCAGGCTGATCAGAGCCTCATGGCTTGCAGCATGGCTTGGGGGAAGGGCTATCTACAGTTCGCAGCATGGCTTGGGGGAAGGGCTACCTATAGCTACCTCATGGCTGCCTCATTCCCCCCTTTTTAAGTAAGACCTCAACCGCTAGAGGCGGTTGAGGGCTGTATTACTGGAGGCAAGCCGCAGAGGAGTATATTGGGTCAGGGCCATGACCGTGGCAGCCGCCTTGCGTTCTACCAGGGTGCCAAGGGTGGAAACAACCTGTAAGGAAAAAGGCACCTGGTTAAAATGTACGGTACAGCAATGGGACAAGTTAAGGTAGAGAGTTACGTATACAAAGGTCTGCATGTTCAGAGCAGTTTGGGCAAGTAATACTGCTGTGTTAGTAGTCTCTGCACTTGTTTGAAAGCAAGTCTATATCAGCTAAGGCACCTTTTCTCAGTCTGATCCCGGTTCCAGGAAAGGTGTCTGTAAATCAGTCTCTCCGGTGGTCCAGAGTTCGTCGGCAGTCTGTTAGAACCCCGTACTGGGCAGAAGTGTCAAAGCGTAGGGGCTGGTTTGGAACTGTGACAGAAGTCCAGGCTGGAACAATTTCTGGTGCAGCGGCCTTGACACGAGAGTGATGGATCCTCGGAGCAACTTCAGCCACCTTGACAGCCGTGGGGGTGGTCCGCAGAACAGTATACGGGTCTCGCCACTGGGGAGTCAGCAGATCCTGCTTCCACTCCTGGATCCATTATCACTGGAGGTTCCTTTGCTGGTAGGAAATATTCCATTATGCCCTTGACTGATCTCCACATGTTTACAGATCAGACAAGTGCACGCGCGTGTTCTGTAATTCTGACAAGTTTTAGAATCACACCAATTTTTTTGCCTGTGAGAATTTGTCATCAATTTATCCCCCTTTGCCTCTGCATGCCTGGCCAGGACACACAGAGGAAAAGTAAGGCAAAAAAAACATCTGGAAGTACCACATGGTCAGTGCGGGGTTTTTCCAAAGCTCATCAGGATGCAAGGTGCACCCAGCCTGTCTCCAGGTGCCTACTTACAATCTTTGAGTATTGTGGTGGGGCCTAGATGACTTCCTAAATTGAAGATACTGGAGATGGCATAGTTGAATAAAATGCTCATCATTTTTTATATTCATTAGCCAGATACATCACTTCACATCATTAAATTGCCTTCACCAGTTTACTGTCCATCAGAGTCCTTCCACATCATTAATTACCTTCATCAGTTTACTGTCCATCAGAGTCCTTCCTCTTAATATATCACTTTACCCCTCACAACACTTTCCACCAACTACATACATAGGTCCTTCAATTTTTTCTTTTTCTATACCATACTAATGTATCCTTATCTGGCAAGGCTGCTAAAACAATTGTTAGAGACATAGTATTGTTGTAAACAGTGTCCATTTCCCACTAACTTAATTGGTGCAGTTCTAGATTGGCATGGGTGCTCATTCTAAATAGCGACTGTCTAAACAATCTTCAATATAAAACGATACATCAATTCCAATAGAAAGAAATATGGCTCCTAACATGACAGCCACATATCTCTCATGTATGACTAGAGTCTATTGTACACCTGGTTCCCAGTGAGAGTACTGTAGGAAACTTAAAAATACTTGGACTGATCTTGAAAATGCAGTGGTCCACAAAGATTTATGTAAGCTATCCATTAATTATGGTGTCAAAAGAGATCCTCTTGAGGTGAGAGACTAAGAGGGTACAAGGCATTGGTGGTTGGGCCTCATGGCGATACTCCTTCTGGTTCTTCTTGGCCTGCAAGGCATTTGTGAATAGGCCTCATGGCAATACTTCCTCGGGTTCTTCTTGGCCTATTCCCCCCTGCCTATTCATGTCTCTTCAGAGGCATAAATGTACAAGGTTCGTGTTTTCTCAGGCCTTGTGGGTCCTCGAGGAGTCTTAGAGCAGTCAGAATTCCAGTGGCCCAGATCATCACACTTGGAGTAGCACGTTTTATTGCCTTTTTCCTAGGCTGTCGTCTCACCTTCTGCCCCTCTCTCTCATTCATTTTCTCAAAGCTCTCCTGGATCATTGCTGACAAGTAAGATTTAGTTTTATCCAATCAACTCGAGTTAATGTTATCATTATATTTGTAAATAATATTTTTACAAATATTTCCATATTTCTGGGAATCACAGTTCCATCTTTCCACTAAATTTGCTTTATATACTTGGGAACCAAGCGATTTCAGATCAGCCCCTTTCCAAAATTTAATATTTACTCATCTTATTGCTGTGTATACTGGACCTCTACATAATGTACTCCTACCAGTATATTTGGTAACAAAGTACAAATGTATAAACTAAAAAGATTTGTATCTCACAGTGCTATAATATATTGTGCTCCTGAACTCTGGACACCAACATGTAAAATTCAAATACAGCAGGACAGGTGAATTTATTCTAAATAGCACCTATGATGTTACTGTCCTGTTCATCATTCATCAGCACAGAGCTTAACAAGGCAAAGTGATTACCTTGTATCTTATAGTTCAAAACAGGCATGAAACTGATACTTTATAAGAAGGTTGGTGGATATCTGGAATGCAATATCATTGTAGTATCAGAAAAATGAATACAGTTGATCAAGGCAGTTTAATGTACCAAGCAGGAAAGAACGCAATCATCAGCACAGCATTTACTGTCTGCAGAATAAACTGCCAAAGATGGCATATCATGCAGAAGTATTACTTGCTTAAGTTTGTATGTGCAGTCAAAACCAAATATATGTACCAGAGAAAATCCAGGCTTTAAAGGACAAGTAAAAAAAATCTTCATTTCTTCATGATCTTATAAGGATTTTTCTCCAGCCTTTGTTTGCTTCCAGCAGACATTTGAGGATGCTCAAAGGAGGCACCTCATGGTTCTAGAAGCTCAAACTCTACAATTAAAATTGATGACAAGAGGATTGTTTGCAGGCTAGGTGTGGCTAGGTGAATTGGGGTTCTTTGTCCTCTAGGAGAAAGACTCCTAGATGATTTTTTTTTTTTCCTTTTGTCCTCTCTAATGGGCCTCCATTCATCTGCTAGAAGAAGGAACTCCTCCCAGTATCTTTCTATAGCTATGCAAACTATTTCAGCAGTTCCAACTATCCCCCAGTCACCGCTGAGAGGTGGGACCAAAACACCTGGTTCCCTGACCACTGATCATGCATGAAACATAGCAATGAAATTGGATATGCATCAAACAATGCAATTGTCTTCCTTCACTGATATACCAGTACCACAGTCCACACACAGCAAACCCCCCCCCCCCTTTTCCAAACTGTCCCCTTCCCTGCAATCAGTAGACCTGGTGTTTTTCACTGTTTGGGGACACAGGGGCGACTCGTCAATAACTTCACCTTTTACTGATAGAGTATCAAAATCAATCCTGAAATATAAAGACCTAATGTCTGGACAAAAACTTTCTTTCCCTAATGTCACAACTAAACACAGAGCCACTAACAAACACAGAGCCACTAGCAATTTTTACATAACAGTACATTAACTATATGGGCCAGCCATGAATCTATATAGGGAAGCTGGTCCGGATACTCCTTCGCTATAATTTAGCCTCCGGACCCCATGCTCTAATCACAATTCACAATGTTCAGTGTAAATTTTCTAATCTCACTTCTGGGAATACAATATACAATATAATCCTGGTAACAGGCAGAGTTTGGTTGCACAAAACACACAGGACCACAAAGGGAAAAAGAAAGAGGGAAAACAGAAAACAGAGACGTCTCAGCAGCGAATACTCATACACTCTCTTTCCTCAGTAGCAGCTTGTTACAAATACATCACAGACACTCTCTCTAGCTGTATCATAGGATTTAACTTTTACCATGAGGATATTAGAAATACAGTATGAGAAATATAGCTAGCTATTTTCTAATGTCCACTAGATGGAGCTCCAGGATCACTTTAACCATAAGGATAAAAATACAGCTAGTTTTTAAATGACCACTAGATGGAGCTCCAGGATCACTCCAGGGCAGCCCAATACCTCTGCAGAGAAACGCACGTGGTGTCCACAAGATGGCTGCTACCTCCTCGTGCTCCTCCACACCGGCTCTCCACAGATGGAAAAAAGGGGAAATGGTGGACTTCCAAGCATCACCTCTCTTTCAATCAACCAAAAAAAACAAAAGGTTAGCATTTTATTTATTTATTTTTGGTTTTAAAGGCAGGAAACCCAGCGGGGGCTCAGGGAAGGCAGACAAACTCGGCGGGGGCCCAGGGAAGGCAGAGAAACTCGGCGGGGGCCCAGGGAAGGCAGAGAAACTTGGCGGGGGCTCAGGGAAGGCAGAGAAATTCGGCGGGGGCCCAGGGAAGGCAGAGAAATTCGGCGGGGGCCCAATGGAAGGCAGAGAAATTCGGCGGGAGCCCAATGGAAGGCAGAGAAATTCGGCGGGAGCCCAATGGAAGGCAGAGAAATTCGGCGGGAGCCCAATGGAAGGCAGAGAAATTCGGCGGGAGCCCAATGGAAGGCAGAGAAATTCGGCGGGGGCCCAGGGAAGGCAGAGAAATTCGGCGGGAGCCCAATGGAAGGCAGAGAAATTCGGCGGGGGCCCAGGGAAGGCAGAGAAATTTGGCGGGGGCTCAGGGAAGGCAGAGAAATTCGGCGGGGGCCCAGGGAAGGCAGAGAAATTCGGCGGGGGGCTCAGGGAAGGCAGAGAAATTCGGCGGGGGCCCAGGGAAGGCAGAGAAATTCGGCGGGGGGCTCAGGGAAGGCAGAGAAATTCGGCGGGGGCCCAATGGAAGGCCGGAACCTTAGCGGGGGCTCAAGGGAACACCGGAAAATTCAGCGGGGGTCAGCTGTGCACCGGGACAGCACCGAGAGGCACAAAACCTCAGCGGAGGCCCAAGAGAAGGCAGAAATTCACATCGGGGCACAACGGAGAGAGAAGTTCACATCGGAGCAGAAATTAACACAGCGGCAGCATGGGAGGGGGGACAGAAATTTACGTTGGAGCACAGAAACTACATCGGGGGTTCAGGGAAAGGCAGTAGATCCACACCGGAGCACATGGAGGGCAGAATTCAACATCGGAGCACAGAAATCACACAGTAGCAGCATGGGGGGAACAGAAACTTACATCGGAGCACAGAAATTACATCGGGGGTTCAGAGAAAGGCAGTAAAACCACACCGGAGCACATGGAGGGCAGAATTCACACCGGAGCAGAAATTAACACAAATTAGAAACGGAACGGAAGCATATTAGAGCCCTCTCCTTGCAGTCACGCTTCAGAAAACTCTCCACAAGCAGAACGGAAAGAAGAGAAGCAGCGATCTATTCTTTATCTCAGGTATGTTTAACTTATCAAGTGCTATATTTAGTTACATTTTTCTTTCGGCAGCGCTTTTAAAAGATCTCAGATTACTGCAGTTTCAGATATTCAGATTTTACCGGTATTCAGATTCAGATACAGGACGAGCAATGGCTTCAGGGCCACTAAGGCCCCTACTAGGACTGCTCGTGCAGTTGATCAGGCTGCTACAGGTTCCCAGAAATTACCAGGACTCACAGATAGAGTACAGAACTAGCCCCAGACAAGGTAGCAGTACTCACCAGAACTCTGATCAGACAGGAAGTTTGGATGCCAGTCTATCCAACTGGTTTTTCAATCGGGGATTCAACCGCAGGGACCAGCTGTCCAGACAAATCAAGGTGTCCTTCCGAGCACAAAGTGGCCCGGGGGCGCCAAGGACAGTTAATCACCTGGAGGGGCCGGTCCCTGACTGGTGGAGGCCCAGATGCTGCAAAAGCAGAAGTCTTCCCACCGTGGGTGTGATGAGAGAGGCTTTTCTTTTAATGTTTCCCGGCCAATGCACCAAAATGTTGCATCAATCGCTGTGAAAAGCTCTTATTCTATCACTCACCCACAGAAGGAAGACTCTCAGACAGGCTGGAATGCAAACAGGAACTTTTAATGTGCACACAGGATCAGACAGAGATACCAGCAACCTCCACAAGGGTCTGAACCCCGAGGGACGGCCTACAATGCCTTATATACAGTACAGTTTTAAACTCATTCTACAATCCCATTTGCCACAGGTATTTCCTGCCCACCAATCAGCAGCCCCTGGGGAGGTACCTGGGTGACCTGTCCAAACCGGTATGCTCTGGTCTGTTGGTTTCAGGGCTAGGGAAATACTGTGCTCAGACCTGGAGTGGGGGAAGGGTGCCTACTGGAATCTCAATGTCTCTCTTAGCAGGCTGATTACCTCATGGCTTGCGGGGGAAGGGTCAGGCTGATCAGAGCCTCATGGCTTGCAGCATGGCTTGGGGGAAGGGCTATCTACAGTTCGCAGCATGGCTTGGGGGAAGGGCTACCTATAGCTACCTCATGGCTGCCTCACTATCTACGCTTCATCTCCCCCTTAATCACATGCACAATTTCTTGCTCTCTCCTCTCACTGTTCCTCCATACACTCTCCTGCTCTTTCTCTCTTCAGAGGTACCAAGTAAGGTTACCAGACGTTTCCAATTTACAGGGAGTGTCTCCAATTTTAGAGGAGTGTCCCTGATTCCCAACTGTTTGGCAGCCTCCTGCCTCTCGATTCCAGCAACGGGGACAGAGGGGTTAGAAAAAACATATTTTCAATTTAGTGATTTGAATATGTCAGTTTTTAGAATTTCTATCCAAATTATCTTTAGATTTCATACAGTACGGAGGAAATGCATCAGTCTTTCTATTTCTCTTATCTGTCTGCTTGAATGTCATTTTGCTGTCATGTGATGGATGGGGGGAGCAGGGTAAATACTCTTCTTTCCCCCTCCATGCCTTGTTTCTCAAACCTGGAATTAAGATGTCCTTCCCTCCTGCCTCCCCCCGCCCCTCCCCAACTTCAAATGTGTCCCATGCATGGAGAAAGTCACATGCATTGTTTCATGCAATTTTCACTCAAGTCTCATTCAAATAACGTCTCGCCTCATGTATTCTGAGAGGCCAGAGCAAAGGCGCTAGGCAATCGGGTTTCTCAGATGCCGTGGCTGAGGAATTGCAGGATGAAGTCTGAAGCAGTGCTGCTAAGGCCCAAATGCAAGAGGGATTCCAGAATGGCCAGAATGGCTGTTCGGAGCCGTTGCAGGTTCCCCAGGCCCTACCAACTTAGAAATGAAAAGCAGGCCTTGGACGTGCAACAGGAGTCTGATAGGAAAAATGAGGTATGGGGGCAATGGCTGTGAAAGGGGAGTGATTGAGGCCAGAGGGAAGATGTTTGTTGTGGAGTGTTGAGATGGGAGGGAGGGGGGTGATTGAGGGGGGGAGGGGTGATTGAGTACAGAGATAGGACATTTGCTCCAGGGGAGTGATTGAGGCCAGAGGGAAGAGGTTTGTTGTGGAGTGTAGAGATGGGGGGGGGGGGGGGGGTGATTGAGTACAGAGATAGGACATTTGCTCCAGGGGGCTGATTGAGGCCAGGGGTGGGGGAACATTTGCTGTGGGAGGGCTGATGATTGAGTGCAGAGGGGAAGGTTTGTCTGAAAGACTGGTGTTAAAGATGTTTACTTATACTGATTCCATCTAATGGCTTGTTGTTATATCTCACTGTTTTCCTACTTCCATGTTGTTATTACCTTTGACCTATTGATGCAATACTTCATGGCTCCTATGCACAGTTGTTCTTATTTGTAACTCTGAAACATGGTATCAGAAGATTCAAGACTGCGGTGGAATACAGAATAGCAAAGGTTTGCAGTGATACTGATCAGTCTAAGGTTGCATGTGCTCTTCCTTGTCACTGAAGTACAAAAGTATTAGAGCATCATGGTAGCTGCTAACAGCATTCCACCTCAGAAGACATGAAGGTTAGTGGCCATTTATGTATCAATTTTGAGAATTTCAGAGTGGCATTTGAGGATTATTTTCTAGCAATAGGCTTATGAGAGAAACCAGCTGACGTGCAGGCATCTATACTGTGAATGGTGATGGGTGCTGATTGCCGCAATGTGTATAGGTGCAATTTGAGCCTTACAGAGGAGCAGAAGAAGGAAATCAAAGTCATCTTAGAGGCATTAGAAGCCTATTTCAAATCCACAAAAAAATGTAATATATGAAAGATTTGTGTTTTGAGACTGCAAACAAGAGGAAGATAAATCCATTCATAACTTTGTCCACATTTGAGCGAGAAAGCAGCGACGTGAGTACAGCCAACTGAAAGATAAACTTATTCAGGATAAAATAGTTCTTGGTATAACCAATGAGTGCACACATCACCATCTTTTAAGAGAGCACAATTTAACACTGAATACATCCAGGGTCATATCGAACCAGAATCACGCCCTGTGCAACTTGCACATAGAGCGCATGCCCCCCCCCCACCTCCACACACCTCCATCCAGCCGCTGCCTGCTCTTGCCCTGCTGCTGCCGCCCTCTGTTTTCTCCACAGTGGCACCAGCAGCAGGGACCCGAAGGTAGAAGGACTCCAGCTTCTGCCTCCTCCTCTGCTCCCCCAATTGGGGTAGAACAGGCAGACACCTGCTGGTATCTGCCGGCCCGAAGCCAATCAGGGGCTCCACATCACCACCAAAAAAGAAGTGTCATCAGGACCCGAAGGAAGAAGGACTCCAGCTGCCGCCTCCTCCTCCGCTCCCCCAATCAGGGTAGAGCAGGCAGACACGTGCTTGTGTCTGCTGGCCCCAAGCAAATCAGGGGTTCCATATTGCCACTGAAAAACAAGCGCCATCGGGTGGGCCCGTACCTGAGGACCTGGCCAGAGGGCCCTTAGGCACAGGCCTGCCAAATCTTCATATTGAAAATCTGCAATGCTGACATACACCACCGAAGAACCGGCCCTGAACTAAGTCTCGGATCCAAACGGCACTAAAATAGAGATAATCTAGCATTCATTCCAGTCGCATGAAAGAAACAAAAGAAAATATTCCTCGAAGTCAACCATCCACCTCTTGCCAAGCTCATTCAGAAGACATTAGCGCATTATAGTGATAAGTGATGTCCAATCAAACCAATCTGACTCCTCAACATAATCACTTGTTCTCTTTTCCGCCGTTGCAATTGTTTCACTGTCTACTAATTAACTCTGTTACCTTGCTGCTTTTTCTCAACATATTTGAAATACTCAGCCTCCCATCCTTTCTCACACTTGTAAATACATTAGTATACCTTACTACTAAAAAATATATCTTTGTTCTAAGCTATCACCCACTGAAAACCCAAACTCACCTTCATTAGTCCAACACTTCTCCCTCTTCCCCCACGATGGAAATTATAAAAATGTTTGTTTTCACAGTGATATTACTCACTATTGCCTCCACTACAACCCTCTCCTCCCACTTCATTACAGGAACACCGCAACAATTTTGCATCCCCATTATCCACTTCAAGAATAACATTATTCACCATATGCATAAAAGTACTCACAACAGAACACGCCACTCCCAACACAGACTCATATACATTCACACACAAAATCTGCAAACATATCAACCACCCACTCCACACACTCAAATAAAATGTACCCTAATAAATGTGAGATCCATTAGAAACAAGATCCCAGTCAAATTAGACTTAGGGGTATGTTTACTAAACCGTCTTAATGTGTGCTCTGACACGTTAGCGCGCAATAAGGCACCTTATCACGCGATAATGGTGCTTTACCATGCGATAAGGTGCCTTATCGCGCGCTAACGCGCTTAGCGGTGCAAACGAGCGCTGAAGGTGGAGTAAGGGCTCCCTGAGGGCGGAGGAAGGCTCCCCAGGGGCGGAGAGAAGGGGGTCAATGGGTGGAGAGTGGGAGGGGAGAGGCTCCCTGCACACTAATGCTGTGGATTTCGGGGCTGAAAACTAACGCCAGTGAAACCCTGGCGTTAGAGTAGATTTAAAGGGAAGAGAAACCATTTCTGTCAGCAATGTACAGCAAAGCCAGGGAAACCTACAAAAGGTGATAAGTGTGATACATGTGCACAGAACAAAAGGGCAGATAAACATTGAAAATGACCTGAACAAACTGGAAAAAAAACATAACCTAGCTGGGCAATAGTGATATCAATGGGAAACATCAACAAACATTACCGAGAAAGCTCCAAAAAAAAAGATATCAATTTTGGAAGGGGCTATGCTCTGTCCCCATACAAGGTGAATGATCCCACAGTGAAATAACGCTGATCAGGGTTCTCCCTTTCTATTGGACAGGTTTCCTATGGCATGCACATGTCCCGCAACAGCAGGGTGGGCATGTCGGAACGGGCAACTGGAAAGATGCTGGAAAAGGGGACACAGAGGGCTGCAGGCGGCACATGCTGTGGTGCAGCTGGGCCACAGTGCAGACTAGGGTGATGCCTAGCTGGCCCATACGAATGCTGAAACAGTAGAGCAACCAGACAGCAACTGATGAGGGCCCAACACGGGCACGAGTGTGTTTCCCACAGTGTCACAGGGGATAGTACCCAGCAGGTACCCCCAACGGTACAGAACATTGGCAGGCGGTGCTGGGGGGAAGCGTGGACATCTATGCAGGCACCCCTACCCCAGAACCTGCACCATAGGCATCCGCCTACCCGCACACTGGATGGCCCGAGACTGCGCACCACCAGCAGCACCAGCAGAAGGGCATGTCAGCATGGTGGCAGAGGGGTACTGGTGGTGGAGGGGGCAGTGGCTGCTGCCAACAGCAGATCATGGCCCAGCCCTGTTTAGTGGGTGCCGTTCACTGCAACAGACAGGCTCTGTCTGACAAACAGTCATGGTATCTACAGGGAATGTACTGTCTCTGTGGCAGCACAGTGGTGCAGGGCACACAACCAGTGTGTATGGAGGCAGATAGTTACAGGTTCAAGTCCCAGCTGTGGTTTCCACTAACCCAGTCCCCATATTTTACCCACTAATAAAATGTGGTAATACAGACAGAACCTTTAGTGCAGATAACGTAAACATGCCCAAAACGCCTACATTTTACCCTACAGAGCACAGACACCATAAACATGTGCATTACCTAGAGCGGAGTCTCCCAAAAGCAGTCCTGGAGGGCCAAACACCATTCAGGTCCCATGCTGTCTCCAATAAATATGGCTATGCTGCATTTCTATGCACTGCCCAAATGGTATGCAGATTTATTTATTTATTTAGACAGTTTTGTATACTGCCTTATCCTTCAATCAAAGTGGCCACAACACAATTGGGGGATACATTTTAACACGCAAGGATATGAGACACATACACTAATACTTACAGGGAACATGGGCAATGGAGGGTTAAGTGGCTTGCCCAAGACCACAAGGAGCATCTGTGGGACTAGAAACCCCAGTCCTTCCAGCCCAAGGTTGCTGTCCTCTAGTGGGATTTGAACCTCTGACCTTCTGGCCTGAAGTACCTTGCCCCAACCACTAGGCTACTCCTCCCTCCATTATGCAGATGTATCTCATGCATATTCATTAGGGACAGCATGAAAACCCGAACAGTGTTTGGTCCACCAGGACCGGAGTTGGGAACCTCTGCCCTAGAGCAGCGGCCAACAGGGGCAGGCACACCCGCACCCACAGGCTCCATTATCCAAAGCCACCTGGAGAGGCAGGATTTTGGGCCCTGTGTGCATCTCCCAATACTAGCACTTGCATACCTTAGCAATGCCACCCTAAACCTGGGAATACGGTACACATCTATCAAAAGGTTGCTATGATTACTGGCAGATAGCAATTCCTAAGTTAAGCACAATTTGCTGATTGAGCTGCATCATAGCAACCTTTCTGATGTCTGTGGAGTGTGCTACAGGTCTTGTGTCTGACAGTGTTTACCACCCTGGGGAGTGACTCCTACAGTATTGCGTACCATAGCCATGCCTGCACTGTGCCCAGGACTGGTGCGGTGGCCAGGACTGCCAAACACCTCTATAGTTGCCCAATGCTGGCATAGGTGTGGGGAGTGTGTGTCTGTCTATCCAGTGTCTGGTGGCTGCCAACACCCTCTTCAGCCCACACGGCTAGCACTGTTGCCAGTATTGGTCTGCCAATGTGCATAATGAGGAGCAAGGTACTGTGGATATAGCCCGGACAGGGCGGCCTGGGCAGGATGCATCTGCACAGGGCATAGGCAATGGCTGGGACATTGTAGTGCCCGGCCACCACCTGCACAGACAGGGTGGCCACAGCATGTCCTGCTGGGAAGTCACTCTCACCCTGACTGAGCAGTGACCACGGCATGGCTAGGTTCCCCCATAGTGTTATATAGTATTTCTCTCAAGTGATATATATGGGTTCTCTTTTCTGGGGCCCAATCACTGACTTATCTGCTTGGTGGGTGTGCTCACATCTTCTCCAGTAACATGGACTAGCTAGCAGACTGTCTGCAGTTAGTATATGTATGGCTGGAACACCTTGCAGGGTGCAGCGGCTGTAGGCTTGCTGCTGGAGAATGTCAGATAGTGGTGGGGGGGCAGCTGAGCACTTCCAGGCCTACTGCCTGTCTGCTATTGCCTTATGTATGAGCGCAGATCTGCATTGACTGTCCTGTAGGGGTGTCTGTTCCCCAGCAGGACTGCGGTTGCTGGTCCCCTCTACTGCCACCATTGCAGGGATGTAGAATGTGGATCTGTTGGTGGGAGATCCTGAGCCCCAGAGGGCAGGTTGGGTGGTACTACATAATCCGCCTATGGGTCCAAATACCCCCCCCCCCTGCCCTGTCACTTAAATCATGTGACCATGGCACCCACACAGGATATGCACTATTCTGGGTGCATCATAGTCCACAAGGGCTTGACCTGACTGGTAAATACAGATGGACACAGGTGTAGCTACAAGGACTAGCTATCACACACTGGCACTGATGGGGACCTGCAGCATAGCCTCTCTCAGCTAAGCCAGGTGCTGTGAACATGGTGCTGGTCACCCCACCTCACTCTCAGGGTGAGCACAGTACCCGCACAATGTGACGGTCTGTAGCTACTCTGTGCCAGTAACACATACGGTTAGTTCCCCCTACCAGGCCGAGGTGCTGTGGGGGTGCATACCCCAGCTTGTGATCATCTGTAGACTGCTGATCTGCATGTGCAGTGCATCATGGGTATGGGTGGGTTAACCCTATCCTGGTAACCACAGCAGACAGTTTGTGTGGTGACCTGACGTCCTTCAATAGCCAGCCAGGGGTTTGTTAGCAGCACTAGAGATGTAGCCCCCTGGTTACTTCCCTGCCTGTAGAGCCAGAGGTCATGGGCTTGATCCCACAGTGGGGTTATTTGATAGGGCTGTCTGGGGCTTTTTCTTTTTTTAATTTAAATTGGTGCTGCCAGCAAAAACACCCTCACAGTGCTGTAACCTTAAGGTATCTCATAAGGCGCCTTATAAGGCACCCCATAGGGAACATTATAGGGTGCCTTGGCCGTCAGTGCACTTTATAATGTGCCATCTGGAGTGCCTTATAGGATGCCTTATGCGGCACCTTAGGTTACGGCCCTGTGAGGGTGTGTTTGCTGGCAGCACTACTTTAAATTACAAAAACAAAATGCCTCAGACAGCACTGATTTAAAGTAAAGGGTAATGCCTCAGACAGCTTTACTCATTAAGCCCACTGGGGGATTGAACTCATGAACCCTGCACCATCAGGCAGTGTATTAACCATTGTGCTACAGCTCTGCTGCTGTGTTTTCAGGTCAGCGTGCCTTCTTAAGATTAACACGCGTTAACGTACCACGGCTCCCTCTATCACGCGAAAAGGTACCTTATCAGATGCTAACCCGAAATGCTACATTAAGACCAACACGCCCACTCCTTTTATGGCATCCTGCACACTAACGCCGGCTGCACGTTAAGACTGCTTAGTAAACATACCCCTTAGTGAGAGATGAAAAACCTCATCTACTATGTATTACTGAAACTTGGATAACAGACACAGATGCAGTCCTGCTAAAGCAACTAAAACTAAAGGAATACCTCCTTTTCATTTTTCCAAGAGACAATAAAAGAGGAGGAGGTGTACTCATCCTAAGTAGAAAAGAACTAAATCTCACACTAAGCATCGGTAATAACGTAGATAGCATGGACTTAATCATGTTAGAAAATAAGAACCTATCCATTTCTCCATTATACAGAACACCAACATCTAACCATAGGAGTGGAGAAGTGGCCTAGTGGTTGGGGCAAGGTACTTTAGGCTGGAAGGTTGGGGGTTCAAATCTCACTAGAGGACAGCAACCTTGGGCCAGAAGGACTGGGGTTTCTAGTCCCATAGGTGCTCCTTGTGGTCTTGGGCAAGCCACTTAACCCTCCATAGCCCATGTTCCCTGTAAAATAGTTATCTCTAAGTTATAATGCCTTGTTCAATGTAAACCACACTGATGCAGAATAGCACAGTATATAAGAGAATGTAAATAAATAACAACCTCACCTCTGTATTTGAAACTACATGCACAGCATCCCTAAGAAAACCCCACATACTCCTCAGGGACTTTAATCTACCATCCCTCCATGATACTCACTCCACCCTATTCTTAAACTCCATGAACAATATGGGCTTTAACCAAGCAGTAACCATGCCTACACACTCTAAAGATAACACTTTAGACCTGGTCTTCCTCCCAAAACTAATCACTAACCACCCACTTTTCTCACCTCCTGAGGCAAAACAAGTCCCATGGTCAGATCACTTTATATTAGAATTCCTCATTCCCATGATTCCTCATAACCTCCCAAATAACAGCAGATCAACACAAAAAAGATGTTTCACTCAATATAACAAGGACACCTTCCTAAATAGTGTACTACCACTTTTAAACAACCCATCTACAGACTTAAACACAACTATAAACAACTGGAACTCCACTGTATCAAAGGCATCAATATGCTCAAAGCCCCAAAGATACCCATTGTGCAGACCCACACAAACATGGTACACCAGAGAACTGGCAAACCTAAAAAAAGAGCTGAGAAAGAAAGAGCATAAATGGAGAACAAAACAATCTCCTGATAACAGAATGTCATACATGACATCCTTACAAAAATATAAAGAAGTGATCCTCAGTTGAAAGAAAGAACACCACACTAACCAATTCACTCAATCGCCCAAGGGAACTTTTTGAAACAGTCAAATCTCTAACAAAATCTCCCAACAATGACACATACAACTGCACCATTAAACCCCAAACTCTTGCAAACCACTTTGCAGACAAGTTAAAATGTAAAACATCCAAGGACACCACTCCCAAACATGACTTCTCAACAAACCTCAACCCTTGGAACACTTTCCTCTCAATTGATCAAAGACAACTGAAGCATTATCACCTCAATCAATACCACCACTTTATCACTTGATCCATGCCCCGGTCAGCTGGATCAAGGCAAACAAAACTGAGCTAGCTCCACACATACTGCCAATAGTAAATCAATTCCTCATTTAGGGATACATGCCAAACCAACTCAAACAATCTATGATTCACCCTATCTTGAAAAACAAAACTCTTGACAAGAACAACCCTAACTCCTACAGACCGATAACAAGCATTCTATTTATGTCCAAAAATAATTGAGAAACCTGTGCAAAACCAATTTCAGGAATATATAGACCTCAATGCCCCCCTAAACGAACAGCAGTTCAGCTTCCGCCCTCACCATGGAGTTGAAATGCTTCTTTTAACCCTTCTGGATAAAAGTATACATGGTCTAGACCAGGGGTGTCAAACTCAAATACACAGTGGGCCAAAATGTAAAACTTGAACAAAGTCGCGGGCCAGCATTGAACAAATGAACCTTTTAATATGGACCCAAACAAGATTTGCTTTAACATTGAATATGAAGCAACACTTATTACTATACAATTTATAACTTAATAGTTCAGATATGCAAAAACCAATTTCAAATAAAAAAAAACATCAATGACATTCATTTATTAAATAAGATTTAAATAATAATAAATAATAATTTTTAAAATAAAATAACAATAATAAAATTAATCAACCATTCAAGCCCATGGAGTAGCAAGAAAAAGTGCATAAAGAAAACATTAATTATTGCTCAGTTTGCTGCACACTGATCTAATCTGATGTGCCCAAGCCAGATACCTGGCATCTCTTCTTGGATGATAGTTCATCAATGTCTGGGCTCAGGCTTTGAGCTGAGGAAATCCTCAGTATCGAGCGAAGGTGTTCATCAGTCAGACGTCTCCTGTGAGATGTTTTGGTCATCTTCATCGAGGAGAAAAGTTGCTCACATAGATAAGTGCTGCCGAACATGGAGAGCATCTGAGCAGCTTGGGTGCGGAGCTGAGGCATTGTGTCAGGGATGAACTGTGGAAACTGGGCGGCGCCCACAGCATCATACTTTGACTTCAGCGTGTCATTACACTGGAGTTCAATTAGCTCCATTTGGAGGTTGGTTGGTGCGTTTTCCACATTAACTGCAAAGGGATTACTGAGCAGTTCAAACCTACATTTCTGGACATCAAAGTCGGCAAATCGCCGGCTAAACTCAGCGCCGAGTACACTGAGTTTTTCAGCAAACTGTGCGCATGGGAACAAGTTGGTAAAGAACTGCGTTTTCATGGTTTGGCAGCAGGGAAAATGGCCAAGGTTTCCTTGCAGCATCTGATTCTCCCACAGGCACAGTTTAGTTTTAAAAGCCCTCACTGCAGCGTACATGTCTGTGATGATGCGCCCCGCCCCTGAAGCTGCAGGTTCAGCGCATCGAGATGGCTCGAGATGTCACACAGAAAGGCCAGCTCACACAGAAACTTTTTCTCCCGAAGCTCTGCTGTGTCCTTCCCTTTGCTTTCCAGAAACTGACATATTTCCTCATGCAGCTCAAAACATCTATTCAGTACTTTTCCTCGGCTTAACCATCTCACCTCTGTGTGATACGGCACGTCTGCGTATTCCGAACCACACTCCTCCAGAAAAGACTTAAACTGGCGGTGATTCAGACCTTTGGCTCTTATAAAGTTAACTACTTGTGTTACTGTGGTCATAACATGTTCCATCTTTAGGGCTTTGCCACACAATGATTCCTGATGTATGATGCAGTGATAAACAGTTAGTTCACCTGCACAGTTCTCTTCCTGCATCTTCTCCCGGACCCTGCCCACCAGTCCACTTGTTTTACCGCACATCGCTGGCGCACCATCTGTCGTTAATCCCACGAGTTTATCCCACGGCAGCTTTATTTCAGTTACGCATTTAGAAACCTCCTCAAAAATTTCTTTCCTGTGGTTGTGCCATGCATTGATTTGAATCCCAATAGCTCCTCCGTAACACACATATTTGAGTCCACTCCACGGATGAAGACTGACAGCTGAGCAGTATCAGATGCGTCGCTGCTCTCATCCACAGCAAGGGAGAATGCAACGAAATCTTTTCCCTTTTCCAAAAGCTGGTCATACAGATTGGTGGCAAGATCACATGTGCGATCAGCTACTGTGTTTCTGCTCAGGCTCACGTTTGAAAAGGCTTGCTTTTTCTCTGGGCACACGATGTCACAAACTTTCAACATGCACTTTTTCACAAACTCTCCCTCATTAAAGGGCCGGGCTGATTTTGCGATCTCTGCTGCCACAATATAACTAGCCTTTACAGCAGCCTCACTTTGTGATGTGGCTTTTTTGAACATATTCTGTTGTGAAACCAAACTTCTTTTCATCTCCTCCACTTTCTGGCTCCTTTGAGTCATGTCCAGGTCCTTGTACTTGTCATGGTGTTTTGTTTCATAGTGTCGTCGAATGTTATACTCCTTAGTTATAGCCACGTTGACTCCACAAATCAGACAAACAGGTCTGTCTTTTACATATGTAAACAAATATTCTGTCTCCCACCTGTCCAGAAAGTTCCTGTTGTCTGCCTTTCTTTTTGCCATTTTTGGGAAGGGGTTCCACAGTGACAGTTGTAGCTTGAGATCGCTATGACTTCTGTCACACAGGAGAGGGCGTTTCTGGGACCTGTCCTGATTGACGCGCCAAAACAACAGCAAGGCATTATGGGATTTGTAGTATTAGCGATGAATGAATGCGCTGTATAATACCGGCGGGCTAGCTCTAGTAGTCATTTGGTATAGCCTCGCGGGCCAAATATAATTACACTACGGGCCAAATTTGGCCCGTGGGCCAGAGTTTGACACCTATGGTCTAGACAGTTCAAAATGTGCATTCATACTAATCTTCCTGGACATTGCTTCTGCATTTGACAATGTCAATCATAATACATTGATCAAAAGATTGATACAAATAGGAATCTCAGGAATCGCATTACAATGGTTCAGATCTTACCTAGATAACCGCACACAACAGGTACAAGTAGGCACTGAAATTTCCTCAAGCTTCAAACAGGAGGAAGGAATCCCACAAGGTTCTTTTGCCCTATCTGCATTATTATTTAACCTATACATTCAACCAATATGCAACACATTCAAGAAGTTCAAGGTAGGATATCACATTTAAGCCAATGATAACATGCTGTATGTACCCATAGATATCACCAATCCTTACCATCAGACACTCTCATCCTGCATCAAAGAAGCACAAATCTGGCTAAATTCAGTGAACCTCTGGATAAACTTCAATAAAACCGAAGCACTGTACATAACAAGGAACCTAAATTTCAAACCCCCCCCCCCCCCACCCCTTCACTTTCCCAACATACGAAACAGACATACCTGTCAAGAATGAAGTGACATATTTAGGTGTTATTTTAGACCAGGCCCTAAATCTGACATCTCATGCAAAAATTATCACAAGAAACATATTTTTCAAACTATGAACACTGCAACATCTCAGACCTCTACTCGACCCCCACGACTTTAGGTCAGTGGTGTAATCACTGGACACATCTCACCTCGTCTTTTGAAATGGTATTCTCCAAGGACTGCCTAAAAAGATGATTAATCAGCTTCAAATAACACAAAATGTAGCAGCCAGAATCATTTGCAAAGCCCACTCAAACGAACACATCATACCCATCATGCATATGCCCAACTGGCTCCCTGTCGCAAGCAGAATAAAATTTAAACTACTTATGACCACATTTAAATTACTTAACATTTCCCCCTCATTCCTGTCCACATTAATTCATCCAAATGCAGACACAAGAATCAAAAGAGAATGCTACATGAACACCATCAAACCCCGCCAGACTACCGTAAAACTAGGCAAGCCACAAGCAACAGAGCTTTTTCATTTGTGGCACCCACCCTATGGAACACCCTCCCAGATAATAGACCTTTAGAAAACAAACCAAAACAAATCTTTTCACTGAACAGTATGGTTAATATTTACCTTAATATGTTCAATGTAAAATGGTTCAGTTCTCTGTAAACCGCCCCTGATATTTGGAAGGGCAGTATATAAAAACTTTTGAAATAAATAAATAAATGCCATGTGCCTGAATTAGAAAATGAGGTTGACACTGAGAGCACCCCTGCAGCCAAGTGGCACAAAACTGAAACTATATTCATGCCATCCTTGAGATTTTTTTATACACAATGCAGTGAATATGGATATATTTATAAGTTTGAATTTGAGATAGTGAAAGCAAATCAGAAACAATTGCTGTCTGGCTCAACATGGGAGCCTTGGGCTGATCCACTTTTCCATTTCTGCAGAGCTGAACCAGATAGGACATCAGTACACCAGACTGTTGTCAAGGCAACAGCTAGTTAGTGCATATGATGATGTCTTCCATGGCCCAGTGCAATATCTTCTGGGAGAAGCACATTTTGAACTTCATCCCAGTGTTTTATCAGTACAATGCTCTCCAGGCAATGCTGCTGTTGTTGTTAAATGCCGTCGAGTCAGCGTCGACTCATAGCGACCCTCTAAATAGTTGTCTTAAACTGTGTTCAGTCTTCAGTCAAGCGGTTCATTATTGATAGAGTGGCACCCACAGCTGCTGATATTGTATCGATCCATCTCATTGCTGGCCTTCCTCTCTTGCATTGACCTTCTACTTTGCCAAGCATGATGTCTTTCATAGTAACATAGTAACGTAGTAAATGATGGCAGATAACGACCAGTATGGTCCATCTAGTCTGCCCAGTAAGATGGCAAGAGTAGGTACACCTGCCGCTCCATGCAGGTCACCCCTCCCCATGTCTTTGTTTAGGAGTGAACCCACTGCTCCGTGTAGGACACCCCTTTTTGTTGAGAAATTAGATAGTTATGTTTATTTTGATTTTATCCTGTTGCTGTAAAGGGATCCACTGTGTCTCTCTTCACATGATGGTACTGACTGGTTTGTTCTGTGGGAAGTCCATGATATACACAGTATTTGTCGCCAGCACTATAATCCAAGGCATCAATTTTCTTCCTGTCTTTTTCACTGTCCAACCTTTGCATCCATATGATGTTATTGAAACTACCATGGCTGGAACAAGTTGAATCTTTATATGGAGAGGGACATTTCTTCTGTTGAGAACTTGTCAAGGTCCTTTATGACCATTCTGCCAAGAGCAATGCATCGTTGGATTTCTTGACTGCTAGTTCCATTTGTACCAGATGCCATAAAGCCAGAGGTGAAAGCTCAGTTAGAAAAGTATCATATCACGTCTATGACTGAACCAACTGATTGAATTAGCAATATGGTCATAGGAAAAATGCCTGAGATGCTGAGAATTAGTATTGATCCAAAGTTTATAAACCTTGTGCTGAAGAGACTGCATTATATCATGCCAGCATTCAAAGATGTCTTGTACAAACTGCCCAAAGCTCACTTATTTATACTTGTTGATGCACATTTGGCAGCAGACGGAAACAATGATGTCACATGGCATACCAATGCGACTTTGGCACATTGTCAGCATGGACTTATTTCACTTTACTGGGAAAGAGTTCCCATTGATAGTGAATCGCTATTCAGACTTCTGAGAAACTGAACTGCTCCCAGATATGTCTGCTGAAGCCACAATCAAGTATTGTAAAGTACAGTTTGCATGCTATGGTCATCCTGATCGAGTGATCTCAGATAATGGCGCTCAATTTATGTGCATGCAATTTAAACAGTTTTCTGCTAGGTGGGGATTTGAACATGTTACTGTATTACCAAGTCACCCACAAGCTAATGGCAAAGCTGAATCTCCTGTAAAAATAGGGAAGACCATGTGCAAGAAAGCAAAAAGGGATGGTAAAGACTCGCAGAGAACTATACTGCATTGGAGAAACACACCAGCAGAGAGCATGGATAGCACCCCAGCACAGTGCCTGATGTCAAGAAGACATCTCTGCCAGTAACCAGCAAGCTACCTCAGCCCTTCATGTGTACAAATATACTTGAGACTGTTTGTACAAGGTGTATCTTGTCTGGTTTCATTCTTTTCTCTCCTCCCGTACTTTCTCAGTAAAGTCTAGTTCGTCTATTTCCTCCTCTCTACCCCTTCTATGTGGGGTTCCCCAGGGTTCCGTCCTTGCTCCTCTTCTCTTCATTTTTCTTGCCCCTTTAGCACTTATTGTCCAACAGTCAGGAATTTCTGGATACTTTTATGCTGACGACATTCTTCTCATTCACCACACCAGTTTTCTTTCACCAGATCTCTCCACTCTCAACCTCTGTCTCACCCGTGTTGCTACATGGATTAATGATAATTTTCTCCACGTCAACCCCTCTAAATCAGCCGCACTTTGGCTTTCCTTTAACGTATCTCCACCAACCTGCTCTCCTCTCTTCCTCTCAACTCCCATTCCTTTGGTCTCTTCCCTCTGCTATCTCGGAGTCACCCTTGATGTGTCCCTCTTGTTTCATCATCATATTACTCGCTCATTAGCCGTTCTTTCTTTTTCCTACGTCAGATCCGAGCTGTCCGCCCTTTTCTCCCTTCTTCCGCTCTTACCTCCTTAGTCATTTCTTTAGTACTCTCAAGATTAGATTATTGCAATACCGTTTTCGCAGGTCTTCCACAATATCAGCTCCGGCGTCTTCAACTGGTTCAGAATACGGCTGCACGTTTGCTCACCTATTCCTCTCCCCGTGACCACATCACTCCCCTCCTTCTCCGTCTACACTGGCTCCCACTTAACTTCCGTTTCCACTACAAAGTACTCATACTCATCCATAAAGCATTGCACACTGGCTCCCCTCAGTACTTAGCTGACTCCATCCGTCTACAGCCTTCCCCCTGCCTTCTTCGCTTAGCACAAGGTTATCGACTCTATCTCCCTGCCCCATCCTCAGCCCACTTAGAAACAACACGTCACTCTGCTTTTTACTTTCTGGCCCCAGCCCTCTGGAATTCACTCCCGGTTGCTCTCCGCACTGAGCTTTCCTTTCAAAGATTTAAATGCTCACTCAAGACCCATCTTTTTCAACAGGCCTTTGATCTCCCAGACCCTTGAGACTAGTCTCTCCACCAGGACCTTGCCTAATTTATCTCTTCCTGCTCCTGTCCTTCTCCATCTCCTCCTGTCCTGTCTAATCAATGGCATTCTTTTCCTTTCTTGTTTTTATTAACTATATTGTACACCGCCCTGACGCACATGCCTGGGCGGTATATCAAGCGATGAATAAAGATAAAGATAAAGATATCAGAAAAATTCTGACACAAGAAGCAATGTGTTACATCAAGATATCGGTTACAAGATGCAATGTCTAAATGTGACAATTCCAAGGAAACCTATATATAATAAGGTGAAACCTATCTGCAGTTCAGACTGTCACAAATCTAAATGGTTGCATGTCTACTCTGATGAGATAAGTACTGCACAAATTGTTTTGTTTGTTTTTTTTGATAATTACTGGCATAGTGATATAAAATTATCATCTATGAGCATTGTTGAACTTTGAAGTTGGCAAGACGGTTTAGAGTCTGTCGTGAAGAAATTTGAGCTCAGATGGGAGGTCACTGAATCAATTACTGACATCATTTATTTTATTTATTTATTTATTTATTTATTTAGACAGTTTTTGTATACCGCCTTATCCTTCAATCAAAGCGGTCACGACACAATTGGGGGATACATTTAACACACGGGGATATGAGACACATACACGAATACTTACAGGGAACATGGGCATAGTGATAATTAAAAAGGCAACATAGTGTTTGTTTTAGTTTATTTCTGATGTTTAACCCTTGCAACAATGGGATGATATTTTGTGATTATTTTTATTGCAAGTGATTACATCGAGATATGACATATCCTTAAGGGATTTGCCTGAGCTGAATATTAGGGGCTCAGTCTGCATGAAACCACTAATAAATTGTACAAATCATTGAAGGTTGGATACCTGTGTGCAAAGGGGCGCATCATGTTCATATCTAGTGGACATGGAAGGAACTCTCTATTGCCGCAATCGTGTAGACCTGCAAGAGGCTGAGTAACCAGCTTCACAGGAGCAGCACAACCACAGTTCAGCTGAGGAACCAAGCAAACCTACCTGCTCCAGTACATCCCTAAGGATTGAGCGTACAGGCACTACAGAGATGGGCAGTGAAGAGGATCCTGAGCCAACGGGCACACCTATCAGAAATACGTTACCAAGTATGCCTGCTGTATTGGATAACAGCCCACTGATGCCAGACAGGGATCTGCAGCTGCATGCGCAGAAAAGCCCTGTCTACACTCACAGTGGCCACGTCTCAAAGCCACCACAGTGAGTAGATCTGTAGGACATTTTCAATAGAAAGTTGTGCATAAGCTCAAAGAAAAAAAAGGGAAGTGTTACAGGTGTTAGCCATCTAATGACTCATTTTATATCAGTCTTTCCTCACCAGTACCATGAGATTAGCACTAGGGGTCATCAGCGTCATTTTGACATGCTGCCTTGTGCCTCAAATGGGAATCACTCCTGCTCCCACTATACCCCAGCAACTCCTGTAAGCCGGGGGTGTCAGTCAGGAAGTGGCGGGTGGGAGGATGGCCCAATCTGGTGGGAGGGTCCTTAGGGGAAGGCGTCTATATCTCTTATCTGAACTCCCAAGTATTTCATACTATTATTCACCTATTTAAAAGGAAATACTCCTTGCCATTTTTTCTGTGTTTTAGGATTGAGAGCGATTACATTTCACTTTTCGAAATGTATCTTCAGTCCTGAGAATTCCCCAGACCTACCTATCAACTTACTGATTTCATTCAGAGCTTTGTCAAAGTATCATGCCATCTGCAGATAAGAGAGGGGACAGCCCTGTTTGGTGTCTAAAACTAAGGGGCATGTTTACTAAACCACATTAGACGTTTGCAGCTGGTGCAGTGTGTTAGTGCAAATAGTGCCTCATTAGCTGCAAACGCCATGCGGTATCTTTTGGGGACGTGCACAGCATCCCTTATTATGACATAATTGTATAAAGTTAAATTGCAACATCCCCCCGCATGCTACCTGACCCTTGTTGCATGTAAACTTTTCAGTTCCATTGTAAACCGCTTTGATTTAAGGAGAAAGCAGTATAAAAATCTGGTTAAATAAATAAATAAAATTCCTCCAGCAGATATCACACCAAAAATGCAGAGATTGCAGTTGGACAGCAGCGGGGGATGCAGCTAATGCCACCCATTTAAGTGGTCTTAGCTGCACCCCTGCTGTCTGCAGATCTGACTGTTACCCCAACCTGAATATACCCACAGTAACTGCGTGGTGCAGACATGCCTATTCTCCATCCTCGCCCCACCCATGTGCGCAGCTAACACATGTTCTGCAGATAGCGCAGAAAATCACTGCACTATCTGCATTTGCCCTGTGCTAGCTGTTAACACAGTGCCCTCTGCCACTTTAACACCTAATGCAGATTAGTAAACATGCCCCTAAGGGGCACCTTTTGGGGGTTATGCTCTGTTCAGCAGGTCAGTGAAGCAACGGCATTGAAAATGGAGAAAGGATCATTTTTGAAAGCTAGTTTAGGGTCCCTTCTGAGACTCCTACTAGAGTGGTGCACTAGTGGGATCCAAACCAGCTGGGAACCGGTTCGCTCCATCCCACCAGTGATCAGGACGCACGGCTGGAAGCATCGCCCTGACCGCTGCCATCCACCTGACACAAGATTAATGGCGTTGGGGACTTCTCCCAATGCCGTGACCCGCCCGATGCTGTCAATCTACTGTCGAGTGAGGGGATTCCCGGTACCACAGAGCTAGCTTTGCAACACCATGTTCTGCCTGGTTCAGCGAATGCAGGCTGCAACAGGAACCGGTTTGTGTGAACCGGGCTGAACCTGCTAAATCCCACCACTGGAGTAGTAAAACAGAGTAAAAGAGGTAACCGTATGCTACAGTACTCTCTTTGAGAAGTTGCGACAATGTTTTTTGCTAAGTCTTTAATAAGACTGGAGGTGTAGCCTAGTGGTTAGAGCAACCATCTAGTATCCACAAAATCAAGGGTTCAACCAAAGAGTCACTTTACTCTCCATTGCTTCAGAAGAAAAGGCCTGGTAATCTACTTCTGGTGACACATTGCCAAGAAAACCTAGAGGCATTTGGGTCTCCAGGAATCAGCACTGACTTGGCACTACAAAATATATATACTACAAGATATCCCTTGCAACTTTCAAACTGTTTAGCTGGTTTGAGTAAGTGCAGGAGCGCTTCCCTTTTGCTCTATTAAATGTTTGTTTCCATTTCAAATAATAAATTCAGGATGAAACAGAAGTATAATACAAATCATAGCTAGCTACCAGGGCTGGATTTAGGCATAAGCAAAATAGGCATGTGCCTATGGTGCCAAATTCTGAAGGCACCCAAAATCTTGAGCTCAGGACACTCCACTCTCCAGTTTTTGGGAAACTCCTCTCCCCACTGGACTTTTGCCTGTGGGCATCATAATCTTAAATCTGTCCCTGCCGATGACTAGAGGGAAGAGTTTCCTCTTATGTAGATTTTTGTTAGTATGGGGAGAATGTCTTAGTCCACCCCTCCTTTCCAAAGGAGAAAAATACCTAGTGCCTTCCCAACCTAAGTGTAAAGGAGAAAGTGTTCATCCAGAGGAGGAAGGTGAAGGAGATACTACCAAGATACAACTGAGGGGAGGAAAGAAGGGTCAGTAAAGTGAAAAAACAAGCAAAGGGTCCTAGGTACAGTATAGAAGAAGAATTGGCTAAAGAGCATGAGTTTACCAATCACAGAGTCCAGGGAGAAACCCAAGTACCATAGAGAATATTGGTACATAGGCAGAGAATATTCAAGGGATCACAAATAGAGATGTTTTTTTTTTAGTTTCTGCTTTCTAGAATCAGTACATCTTATGACTCATAGTCAGGGCCAGTGCAAGGACATGAGGTGCCTTCATTCCAAGCTCCACCCCTGTTCCAGCCCCCACTCCTATTAGAAACATAGAAACAGAGACATCTGATGGCAGAAAAAGACCATATGGCCTATCTAGTCTGCCCTTCCATATCAACCACTACAACAGTTCCCTTTTTTCCTTTAGAGATCCTTTGTGTTTGTCCCATGCTTTTTTGAATTCAGATACTGTCCTCATCTCTACCACCTCCACTGGGAGACTATTCCACGGATCCACCACTCTTTCCGTAAAGAAATATTTCCACATATTACTCCTGAATCTATCCCCATTCACCCTCATCCCATGTCCCCTCGTAGCAGAGTTTGCTTCCAATCAAAAGAGACTCTCCTCCTGTGCATTTATACCACAGGGGTATTTAAACGTCTCAATCATATCACCTCCATTCCGCCTTTCCTCTAAATTATACATCTTTATCTTTATTTATTTTGGTTCTTGATAGACCGCTTAGGCCAAGGCATTAAAGCAGTGTACAAAAATATACAAGGACTCCATAGAGGCAAGAAAAGGAAAAGAACACCATTATCATATAGAACAGGGAGAGAGAGAAGGTCTGTCCTCATATGCTTTATAACAAAGACCACTAACCATTTTAGTAGCCACCCTCGGTACCAACTCCAACCTGTTTATATCCTTTAGAAGGTGCGGTCCCCAGAATTGCACACAATACTCCACATGAGGTCTCACTAAGGACTTATACAGAGGCACTATCACCTCCTTTCTTCTGCTAGCCATTCCTCTCCTTATGCACCCAAGCATCCTGCTAACTTTCACCGTCACCTTTCTACCTCTTTAGCTACTTTAAGATCATCAGACACAATCACGCCTAGGTCCCGCTCTTCTTCTGTGGACAGAAGTACGTCACCCCCTATACTGTACCGTTCCCTTGGACTGCTACTGCCCAAGTGCATGATCTTGCATTTTTTAACATTACATCTCAGCTGACAAATTCTAGACCATTCTTCAAGCTTAGCTAAATCCCTCCTCATGTTATCTTAATCTTCCTGGGTGTCTACTCTATTGCAGATTTGGGTATCATCCGCAAAGAGGCAAACCTTACCCGACAGCAAGCAATGTCACTAACAAAGATGTTAAAAAGAATCAGACCAAGGACATATCCTTGGGGCACACCACTGGTAACCACCTTCTCCTCAGAATGAACTCCATTTACCATTACTCTTTGTCACCTCCCACTCAACCAATTTGTAACCCAAGCAGTAACTTTAGGGTCCATCCCTAAGGTGTTCAGTTTGTTTATAAGTCGCCTGTGCGGAACAGTGTCAAAAGCTTTATTGAAATCTAAATACACCACATCTAGGGCTCTCCCTCGGTCCAACTCCTTAGTCATCCAGTCAAAGAAATCAATCAGATTTGTCTGACAAGACCTCCCTCTGGTGAATCCATGCTGCCTCAGAACCGGTAATCCATTGGACTCCAGAAACCTCAATTTTCTCTTTCAGCAGCGCTTCCAATAATTTACTCACCACCAAAGTTAAACTAACTGGCCTGTAGTTTTCAACCACATGCTTACTTCCGCTTTTGTGTAAAGGGACCACATGTGCCTCTGTCCAGTCCTCTGGCACTACTCCGGACTCCAACGAGGCACTGAAAAGGTCAGTCAGTGGAGCTGCTAGAACATCCCCAAGTTCCCTCAGTATTCTCGGGTGCATCCCATCTGGTCCCATCGCTTTGTCTACTTTTAGTTTAGCTAGTTTCTCACAAACACAGCCTTCTGAAAATTGTTCAAGATGCCCCTCGCTTCTGTTCCTGTTTGATTTTGTGTTTTCTGAGATCCTGCTCCTGGTTCTTCATCTGTGAACACAGAACAGAAATATTTGTTAAGCAATTCTGTTTTATCCTCATCAGCTTCTACATATTCGTCCCTTTCACCCTTGAGTCTGACAATACCACTTTTGCCCTTCCTCTTCTCACTAACGTATCTGAAAACTGTCTTATTCCCCCATTTTATTGCATTGGCTATTTCCTCCTCTTTTTGTACATTTGCTTTCCTGACTACTTTGCTAGCTTCTCTAAGCTTTTCCAAATATAGATGCCTGTCTTCCTCTCTCTGTGATCTCTTGTATTTCCTGAAGGCCTCCCTCTTCACCTTTTCAGCTACTTCTTTCGAAAACCATATCAGTCTCCTTTTCCTTTTACCTTTATTTACCATTTTAACAAAAAGGTTAGCTGCCCTTCTAATATCCTCATATCCCCTTTCAGTTTTGCCCACTGTTTTTCTACATCCCCCAGCTGTTCCCATCTTGCTAACGACTCCCTGAGGTATTGGCCCATCTTGGCAAAGTTGGCCTTCCTAAAGACCAAGACCCTCACTTTTGAATGGATTTTATTGCACCACTCTCTGAACATGCGGCAGTGGCAAGATTTTTAAAATGGCACTGTGGCACCAGAGTTTTTTTTATTTTAGACAGTTTTGCATACCGCCTTATCCTTCAATCAAAGCGGTCACAACACAATTGGGGGATACATTTAACACGCGGGGATATGAGACACATATACTAATACTTACAGGGAACATGGGCAATGGAGGGTTAAGTGGCTTGCCCAAGACCACAAGGAGCATCTGTGGGACTAGAAACCCCAGTCCTTCCGGCCCAAGGTTGCTGTCCTCTATTGGGATTTGAACCCCCGACCTTCCGGCCTGAAGTACCTTGCCCCAACCACTAGGCTACTCCTCCCTGTTACCTTCTCCTCCAGTGCTGCAGTGTTATTCATGCTTCCTCCCCTTTGATATACAATTCCTGTTTGCAAAAAATAATGGAATCAGAGGAGGGCGTAAGCACAAACGGCTCTGCAGCACCAGAGAAGAAGGTTACTCCGGTGCTGTGGTGCCCTTTTAAAAGTATTGCCACCGCTACACATCCCAGAAAGTGGTGGCAGTGGTGTCACTTGGCACCCTCTACCATTGCTGCTCTAGGCAATCACCTAGTTCTCCTGGTGGTGACGCCAGCCCTGCTCATAGCCAGTAGAAAAATGATAGTGCACACCATTGGGTTTTAGGTCAGGATGAGTTAAATATTGAAATAAATGTACTCCATTCAATACTCGTATTGTCATTGATTTAATAAAATATAAGAGTCATTCACTACACATGCAAGTCTTGGAGGTTAAGCCTCTTTACACCCAAGAATCCACAATTGAGGTTAAGAAGAACTCTGTGAGAGAGCAGGAGATAACCTTTTTAGCTTGAATTGAGTGTGCCTTGTTCAGTAAGGACAGTCCTGTATTAAGTATAGGCTGCTTCTACATATGCAGGTGGACTAACACAGCAACCACAGTTCTTTTTAATTCAGCATCACAACCTTAGGGTTGCCTTTGTTCTTAGAGTAAACCACAAAGTTTGGCAATCACGGAACCACAAGTGGTCACCCACCATATTATTTCTAATACTTTTTTTTATAATGAATGTTCTTATCTAAATGTAATTAATAACGCAAATTTACGTGGGGCAGTTTCTCCAAAAGGTTTAATTTTGCACATATAATCCAACCATTAATCACCTTTCATCAAAAAACTGCCTTTAATCTTTATGCTCTCTCTAGCATTTAATATTAAATATGTTTCACATCTATTTCCTCTGGAAACACTACATTGATGAATCTGATATCTTCATTCTATGGAAAGGTACTGTTCAAGAATTAGATTTTTTTTTCACATGGTTGAATCAGTGTAACACATATTTACAGTTTGAAATGATGGTCAGTGATGGTGAAATACATTATCTCCAGGAACAAGAAGGAATGCAGTCTTAACGTATGGGTGATGCCGTTGACAGAACTGTGCAGGAATGCTGCCCAGCAGTCAATAAGAAAGCCTTTGGGAGCACTCCACTGCGCCTGTGTGCCTGCCTTCCCGCCTTCCAATTCCTTTCCTCAGTTCTTCATTTTCCATGGAGCCACTGGAACACAGTCCTTTCACTGATGAAAAACTCTCTTTTTTTGTGCCTTTCGGGGTACATCATGCTTTTAGGCCTTCCTGTCAACGCAAGAACAGTCGAATCCAACACCGGTCCCGATGTTTCTTTCTTTTTATTTTCAATTTTTTTCTTTTTCTTTTCTATTGATTCTCACCACTAGCCTAGGCCTCTAGGCATCCAAAGCCTTGTCTTCACTCTCAAAGACAATTTTTTCAAGCATGGAAAAGCCAGTCAGTGGTTTTAAAAAATGTACTAAATGCGCCAGTACCATTTCAGCCACTGATAAACATGACTGTTGTTTAAAATGTTTGGGTCCTGACCATGAACCCACTTCTTGTCCTTTGTGCCAACAAATGACAAAGAGAGGCCCCAAGAACCAAGCCAGGCAGTTTGGATCATTGTTCACCTTGGACTTGGTTTCAGTGGCTTCCACTTCACCGAGGGCATCGACTTCTTCTCATGGGTCTCAGGTTTCTTCAAAGTCCAAATACAGAAGTAAGTCAAAATCTGTGGCCGATTCCGATGCCAGGAGAGGTCCCAACATAAGCATCATGACTCCCCTAGAGGTGCTTCTGATGCAGATCGGCCATCCAAACAGCCCCCGTGGGAGGATCTGTCCTCCAAAGCACAAGTGGGGCTTCGGGACACTCCTGAGGCATCGACCTCCAGAGAGATACCGGTTACATTTTCTGGGACAGTGACTCAGAGCCCTGTATGTGATTCCACCCAGACATTAGCCATCTCCCTGAACCATCGCATATTGGCTCTCAAGAGGAGCTTGGCAGCAATCCTGGCAGCCTCAGTACCAAAAACATTGAGAACTTCAAGAGTACAGGCTTCAGTACCAAGTCTACAGCCAAGTGTATTGGCCCTCAAGCTGGCATCATTGGAGCACCCAAGGCCGATTCCTCAGAACCGGTCAATGTCCCCAGTATCCAACAGACTCAGGCTCTCATTCCTCTCGGTTCCGATACCTCTGACTATCGATATTGGCATCGACTGTCGACTTCCACGAAGCATTGAGGTCGAAACCATGACAGCTGATACTTTGATTTCTTGTCGGACTCTGATTCAACTTCTTCAGAATTTGACGTGGGGTCACTCAATTCCCAGGAACTTCCTGATATCCCTACAGACCCTTCACTGCCTCAGGAAAGGCGTCAGTCTCTACCAGAGGATATGCCCTTTCAGGACTTCATCCATGACATGGCAGCGGGTCTCTCCATCATGGTAGCCTCAGAAAAGGAACTGAGGGCTGAGGAATTGGAGATAGTCCAACACCCTCCAACGCCCAAGGAGGCTGCTACCTTATCAGTGCATTGTATCCTCCGGGACCATATGCTCCGCATGTGGGAAGCCCCTCCCATGATTCCTCCTGTTAGCAAGAGACTTGAAACCATGTACTGAGTACCAGAGTGGCCAGGATTCCAAAAACCTCTGCTTCCCCACTACTCAATGGTGGTGGAATCGTCAGGATGCTATCTTTGGCCAGGCCATACTCAAGCACCTTTTTGGGACTTAAATTCAACACCTAGCCTCCATCCCTGACTTCTACAAGATACCAGACTGTCATCGGGAGAGTATCGCCTTCTGGAATCAAGTCCAATATGCCACAATTCTTCCAAACTCATCGGCTACAGATTTTTGTCTCAAGGATTGCACTACTCTCCCCTCCATACCAGTCTGGTATCAGGGAGCTAGTGAGCCCCATATGTGAAGACTGCATTCCTGCTTGTTCCTGGAGATAACATAGTTACCTGTAACAGGTGATCTCTGGGAACAGCAGGAATCAGCCTTCACAACCCGCCCTTCTCCCCTAGGAGCTGTAGGGTTCTTTTGTTTTCTTCTTCGCAGCTACAGACTCAACTGAGGAGAGGAGTTGGGAAGGTGGGAAGGCGCAGTGGAGTGCTTTCCTATTTTCTCTCTTGCAGTTCCAGATCTCTCAGCTCCATCCCCCCTCAACTGCTCTTTTCTGTGTATTCCTTTCTTCTGCTACTCTCACCTAGGTCTTCTTCTCCTCCCTGTATTTCTTTTTCCACGGAAGCGTTTAGTTGCCTCAAGATGTTATCATTCACATCCTTCTTTATTTTGATCTGTGAAATTAAAGATCTTAAATTTGAATCCATTGCTTTTAGCAGTTTTTCTAGTGGCAATTTTCCTTTTTCTTCCAGTTTTTGGTGGATTCTCTTTGTATACCCTCTTAAATATAGGATTTGTAGCATAAAAATAGCACTACATTATCTCCTCTTTATCTGAAGCAGTCTTTATCTAAACCGTAGTTAATCCTCTTAACTTTTTCATTAATTTCTGTGGTTCATCTCCTGCCACTGTGGGTCCATGAATATGCTCACCATGGCCTTTATCTGTGGCAGGGATGTTATCTGCATCTGCAGTGCTTGCACTATCGCAACCACCATCATTAGACATAATGCATAAGTTATGGGTGGACACCTTTTTATCCTGGGCGACATGCGTATGTATTTTTCCTTTTCATTCCTACCATAATTGAATTGTAGTGTTGCCTTGCTGAGATTTAGTATAGATGTTATACAATGGGGTCACTATTTGAAGGTACTCAGCAAAACCTGAGGAGGGAACTTTATTTTCTCACCCTAAGAGATGCACAACAATTCACCAACCAATGAATTTTTATGCTGCACAACTCTCTGACCCCATTAACTTCCATGTGGCATATGTCATGATGAATCATTATTCACTCATTATATAACATTAGTGGTGTCATATTAATCCACATGGTAGTATCTGATCACACATTAACTTAACAAGGGATCATTCTAAGGGTAAAGATGTAATAATAGGCAATCATGCAGCAAAGCCGTTTTCTTCACAATAAACACCTTGCCTTAGGAACAGACCATCTACCACCTTTCTTAAAATGCAAGAAACAGGGTTATCACAGCCACTATAGCATTTATCATGGTTGCCCATGTACATATGGCAATGTGCACACAAATAATGAATAACAAACTGATCCTAAAAAGAATCTGTGCTGTCCCAGAAGGACCAGAGATTGGTTTTACTCTACCTGGCCCCTGAAGCAGTTTGTGACATGAAACACAGAGCCATGCTGGACATGGAGTGGAGGTTTCAATGAAGACTGTATAAGGGGAGTTCTGTTCATTTACATTACTGAAAAACTGAAAAAACAAAGGATGGATTTTTGGGAACCAATAATTAGAGAAGAGTGGCATGGCAGGCTAAATTGCAAGCCACGATTCACATCTGGTTCCAAATATAATATAAATTAGATATTTAAATTGTTTCCAGTGTATAGTGAATGAGCGTGCCCTGCTTAGGATGGTACTTTGATGTTGCTTTGTTATATATCATGAACTGATCAAGTATTCTGTCACTTTGATAAATGTAAAGCCTAGTGCCTAGTAGCCTAGTGGTTGGGGCACAGTACTTCAGGCCGGAAGGTCGGGGGTTCAAATCCCACTAGAGGACAGCAACCTTGGGCCAGAAGGACTGGGGTTTCTAGTCCCACAGATGCTCCTTGTGGTCTTGGGCAAGCCACTTAACCCTCCATTGCCCATGTTCCCTGTAAGTATTAGTGTATGTGTCTCATATCCCCATGTGTTAAATGTATCCCCCAATTGTGTTGTGACCGCTTTGATTGAAGGATAAGGCAGTATACAAAACTGTCTAAATAAATAAATCTGGTTATGAGCAGGTGTGCTGAATGCAGTTAGCATTATTGCGCTTAAAGAAAAGAGATCCTGGGGGTATGATTTTGAAAAAAAAAATGCCAAATGCTGATAGTATTGTTTCAATCCCTCTTTCATCAATGTCAGTGTCCCAGGATAAGTATTTTGGACTATTTTGTTTATTTCATCAGTTTTTACATATTTGGAATTTTGTGAGTTGTTCATATGAACATTTTAAAATGGGTTATGAAGGTACAAAAGCGCATATGTTGCACCTATTTTATAAAGCAACATATGCACTATGTGCTTTTATAATTAACCTCTCCAAAGCTCCCACACAAAGCTACACCTGCAGCAAGGCAAGTATAACTAAGTATGCTTCTTGTAGGTGCCAGTAAGAACAGGTTCATATGATTTTTATAAAATATGTGCATAGGTTCCAATCCAACTTCTACTCCATCTATTCTCTGCTTCCAGGAAAGTCTGCATGTATATCATGTAAAAATATGTACTATCATTTCTGTGTATCTACTTTTACATGCATATATCTCAAGCACCTACTTGGGCATGAAAAATGTAATTCAAGAAAATTACCCCCTTTGAGGGTAATTTACAAAGCCCCACCTAGTTGGTGTGCATTTTCACTCAAGTTTTTTATGCCTATTTTATAAAGTCAAGTATGTGTGTACTTGACTTTATAAAATACTGGGGTCAGTGATGGAAAATGCACCTTACATTAAGGCACAATCACTTACACCAGCCCTATAGGTAGGGTGAATGACCACGCCTCCATTTTTGCAAGTACATGTGGAAACTATTGTATTCTGTAGTCTAAGCACATACTTGCTTGCAGTGCCCATGCTCCATCCACACTCCACCCATGTGCAAGCCCACAGCAATGCAAACACCACACATAATTTTATGCTTGTCGGTATTTACAAGAGGTCATTTATGCAGATAAGTAGCCACTTATTTGAGTAAATAACTAAAATACCAACATTTACACGTGTTGCCGGCATCTATAAAATTACCCCCTTTGTGTACAAAATATCTGCGAATGAACTTCTCTTTTGAACAATTTATAAAAACATAAGAAAATGGCAGCTGCAATTATTTAAACGTGACACTAAGGAGCCCTTTTACTGAAGCGCGGTGTTTGCACTTACCGCACCTTAAGTGGCAAAGTTAAGGTGCAGTAAGTGCAAAGTCTGTGCAGGGGGTGTGGCAAGCATTTGCCCTTCATTTAGCACACGGGCAGATACTTACCACACACAAGCGTCATGCTCCCTACCTTGGCAGGTAATGCAGGAGCATCTGCGCTACCTGCTAACGCAAGGAACATGGCCACAGCCCAAAGATGTGAGGCCAAATGCCACAGCTCTGGCCAGGATGATTCCCAATCCCCCCAATCAGTTTCACCCCTTTACACCCGTCTGATCTGATCCCAAACTAAAAGCACATGAAACCTCCCTAGTCCAATCGCCCCAGCCACACACAAACATCCCCCTGCGCCGACAGCTTCTCTCCTCCCACTCAGAACCCCCACCCCAAACAACACACTTAGCATAATCATCAACCCCATAGAGGCCCCCCCTTTCATCTCCCTCTTCCCCTGCCCCTAAGAGCAGATCCTTTCATTCAATATATATCCCCAGGCTATGAATTCCCCAGTTCCCATATTATACGTTTTGGGCCGATTTTACGAAAGATTAGCTCATGCTGTCTACTGGAGCACCCATGTTATTCCTTAGGGCACGGTGGCCGATAGTGCTCACTGTTTAGTAAACATGGCCCTTTCTTATTCCTAGCCAGACGCTTTAAAAATGCTGACCACCACGGGCTGAATATCTGGCCCAGAGAGTTAAGGCCTACTCTTTTTGTTAGGGCCTAGAGAGGGTTTTTTTTGTTGTTGTTGGTTTTTGAAAGGTAGCCAGTTGCATCAGGGGGCTTACCCACAGCAAGGGAGCACTGCAGTTCACAGAGGGACACCCAACACTAGGAGACTTCCAGTACCCCATGGAGAGGAGCTGCACCTGTATGAGAGACTCAGCATCAGTGGTGAGACTGTGCATGTACCCGCACTTTACACTGGCCAGTAACCATAGTAATTGAGCTCAATTACAGCGGTGTTAGAGAGGAGCATTGGCTTTTGAGTTACAGACACTATACTGAGACACAGACTACTGGGAGGAACTCGGGTCCAGGGAGCCACCTGCAAAAGTTGGTTTGGCTGAGTCCAAGAACACTGACTCAAAGTTACAGTACAGTTTGAGACTGGTGCAGATACATTGGTAGTTAAAACAAGAGTATCCCTGAAGTGACAAGACGTTATCGACTTTAGAGCGCCACCTAGTGTGACAAACAAATGACGACAACAACAAAAAGAATTGCAGAGTTAGGATTGTTATTGTAATTGTGAAACTTCAGACTGGTTGTAACAAATGATTTTATTCTGGAATACTTTTACCTTCTTTTCTTTCTTTATCCCACCTCACAATCTTTAATAAAATGTATCATAAACTTCAGTTATATTTGGTTGTGTGTCTACCTTCCCCAATCTCCTAAAGTAATTTTTTTAAAATTTTAACCCTGCAATTTAACTACCTTTTTATTTACAGCAACATCCCTATTCATGGTAATGCCTAAACACTGTGCAGAGGGGTAGTGTCTTTTTGTGTCTGCCCTGTGGGAGAGTTGGTGCCCAGTGGTCCTGACTTGGCAACCGTGATGCAAGGGGAGTCCAGGGTACTGAGCTCATCCACCCAGGCACGTGGATTACAGTACAATCACTGTGTTCTATCCTAGAGAGTTTGCTGCTACAGAAAACAAGGCACCTATGTTTCAGAGGATAGAAGTGACAACTAATAATATGACAGCTCTGAGAAGAAGGGGCCCCAACAAAGAATCTATGATAAGTAACTCAAGGGAAGGCAGCATGGTTGACAGGAATTTCAGCACATACCTCCAAGTAATGCTCAGTTGTGGGACACTATGGGGCTTGTTTACAAAGCCACTGTAGCGGTTCGCGATTGTTATCGGAGCCGCGGCCCCATTGTGGCTTTGCAAACAAGCCCCTATAAGTCTTAATTCATCCTGCATCACTTACTGGTGCTCAAGTAATTTCAAGCACGGCAGCAGTAGATGATCTCTCAGGGATACACCCATAAGGGTATCTCAGAATTTCAGAACCACCTCAGTCATCTCTAATTAAGGGCTCCCAGCATCTTCGACTGCTTATGGGTGCGGAAAGGCTCTGCATAAACTCCACTGAGGTGACAAAAGGGAACTGCAGTGGGGATAGGGCCTCTATGTTCTATCTCAGGAGGAGATGGCCTAGTGGTTGGGGCAAGTAGTCGAGGGCCAGGGGTTCAAATCCCACTAGAGGACAGCAACCTTTGGCTGAAAGGACTGGGGTATCTAGTCCCTTAGGTGCTCCTTGTGGCCTTGGGCAAGTTGCCTCAGATACAAAAAATGTAGATTGTGAGCCCTTTGGGGATAAGGGAAAAATATATATACTGTACCTGAATGTATACTGCTTTGACTGGTAGAAAAGCAGTATAGAAGCCTAGTTAAATAAATAAATTTCCTAATGAGCAATTTACTAAGCTGAAAAAAACACAGTTCACTATGATCTGCAAATGGTTAGACATTTCGGTAAGGACAATGCACATTTTGGGGAAATATTTGATTCAATTGCCTGAGTTCTTTCTTCAGATATGTTACTTGTATTTTTTTTCTCTTCTAAATCTCATCTTTAAACAGTCCTGTGACAACTCATGTTCCTAGAGGGTGCAGCAGGCACCTAGCTTAGATTTCTTAGGAGGTGCTTTCAGGCTTCCAAAAGAGGGACGGGGTGACAAATGGAGAGATGGGCTCTTCATCAGCACGGTTTCCAAGTTCCTGGACATCTTTTTTAAATATATGCAATGCAATGTGTGCCTTTGAGTCAATGCTAACTCCTGGTGACCACTGATTGATTGATTTATTGCACTTGTATTTTGCCTTTTTGAAATAAATTACTAAGAACAAAGTAAAAATAATAAGATGAAAATAGCACAATAACAAGATAATATAAAATGATGTAATTACAAACAATTTTGCTTAATGACTTGACAAACCCAAACTCCATTCATTTTGTTAAACCCTCAGTCAATACCCAGATAATTTTTTTAATTTTCTAGAACTTTAGGTAATTATTCTGGCAACATTCAAGTAGCAGAGAATACTACAAAATAGCAGTGGTATATCAAAATGCTCAGTTGTGGGAAACTATAAGCCTTAATTCATTCTGCATTGCCTACTGATGCTCATTCAGGAGTGACCAAAAACACCCAGGTTATATCCTCAGCAGGGAGAGTTTTAGAGACTGTAGGATCCTGGACAAAAGTCATGGATGGGGCTCCCACACAGCGTTAATACTCACCCATCCCACTCTGAACAAAAATAAATCAACCAATTTTCACAATGCATGTCACAATTTTCATAGTATTATATCAAGGTTCCATTGCTAATGTCCTTCGGGTAAAAGCATGACAGAAAAGGTTTGTCGAAGCCACATTCGAAAGCAGGTGAGAAGAACAACACACCTCCTCGCTGTACAGGCTCCTTTTACTTGATTATTTGAAATAAAGCTAGTGATAAACTTATCTTTGAAGACCGCCAAGTGTCATAAAGACCTGTTTTCCTTTACCAACAACGATGTGCCACGTTTCCGACCCACCAAAATACGGTCCTGCTTCAGGTTTTAGTGGAAATGACAGGTGCTATAACATTTGTGAATCCAAACACACAGACATTTTAATAGAAAGGCATCCAACATCATGCTCACTATGGAATCTATTCACCAATGAACAATGCTACCCTGGAAGTTCTGGATTTCAACTTCCTATCTAAATTTAGCCTCCAGAACCTCCCTACCACACTTTCCTATATCATTGATACTGACATGTACCAAGACAGCAGGCTCCTCCCCAGCACTATCTTACACCTTGTCTAGGTAGTGCGTGAGGTCCGCTACCTTTGCAGCAGGCAGGCGTGTTACCAGGTAATCCTCGCGTCCACCAGCCACCCAGCTATCTACATGCCTAATGAGTGAATCACCAACTATAACGGCTATCCTAACCCTTCCCTCATGGGCATATCTAAAAGAAAACAAAATCACACAACTGTTCCAAGTTGTTGTGTTCCTAGGAAAAGAAGGCTGATCTACCATTTAAGGAATTCAATGAAAATCACTTGCACTTAAAGAAAGCTGAAAAAACCCACATTCTGTATTTCGTGGAGTTGCACAAAAGAAAATCAGATGTAACGCTGTAGTCTGCAGTGATATCCTCTGTAGCTGTGCTACACATAAAGATTTATCATAGCTCCCAATAGCCTTTGCATCTGGTACCTTACCCTACACTGTGATTCACTCCTTCTGATTTACTCGGGATATACAGGGTGGCCCAAAAAAAGTGAGAACATCTCATAGCATATAAGTTATTTAAAAATTCAAAAAGACAGATGTAAATGATTGACAAATTTTAAAAAAAAGATGGCGACCGGAAATTGTCAAAATAAAGACGTTATATAGCTAAAAAAGGTAAATAAGTAAACTATTTAAGCTTTTAATTTACGAGATGTTCTCACTTTTTTTGGGCCACCTTATACATTCGCTTTCAGTCGACTTGCAAAACTTGCCCAATGAAGGCCCCATTGTGGGGCCGCAGCTCCGATAACGATCGAGAACCGCTACCACGGCTTTGTAAACAAGCCCCTATGTCAAAAGGTGTAACAAATATAACAAAATGTTGTTACAGCAGAGCTGGAGCCTCAATGAAAAGACAGTCCTGAGAGCAAAAACAGCTTCCATTAATAGTATCACAACAGTGGTCAATAGTAGTCTTAAAGCTGCAATGTCCACTTATAAGATGCATTTTAAGTGCAATAAAGTCACTTAGCTGTGGGTTGAAACAATGGTTCATCTCATAGCTTTCTTCATTGCCAATGTCCCAGATGTTCAAAACAAGTAATGTGTTTGCAACGCAGCAAAGCAACAAATACAAGATGCCTTCCTTCATCCAACCTGCCCGCAGGTTTTGAATCACTGCTTCAGGGGCACGGAAGTCTTCTGGTATAATCCGGCATCTAATACAAAACAAATTTACAATGCACTAAACCCAGATGATAAAATAAAGACATCACATTGCTCTTCCTGCATAGCACATGATGGTTAAGCTCAGCACAGGAAAAGAAAAAAATTGGTCGAGTCTCATTCATCCTGAGTTAGCAGAGTAAGTTGTCAGTTGGTCACAGCCAAGAATATGTTGTAGAGTGTGATACTTCTCATATCCAAACAAAAACAAAATCACACAACTGTCCCAAGTTGTGTTCCTAGGAAAAGAAGGCTGATCTACCATTTAGAGAGTTTGATGAAAATCACTTGGAAACAGGATACTGGGCTTGAGGGATTTTGGTCTGACTCAATACGTATGACATTTCTTATGTTCTTATGATCACACTTTTTCCATCACATTAATAACTTAATAGCCACATTCTATAAAGTCTGCAGTCTCTTTAAGCTGGTTAAAAGCAAACCTAAAAATGAAGAGTTGCAATAGTTGACTTTTCATAAAACCAAGGAATGCATCTGTGATGTTAGTTTAGCCCTATCTGCAAATGAAGCCTATTCAACAGTCAAAGTTGATGAAAAGCAAGATTTTAATAGAGAGGAAATATGTGCAGACATCATTAAAAATCCCCAGGACTCATCATCTCCTCTGAGAAGACCACTGAGCCAACTGCTATAATGCCACCACCTCTGCAAATCCACAGATCTCTATTATTTTCAAGGTATAATTTCGGGCATTTTGTTTGCAGTTAAGCCTCAACCATGGCTAAACAGTCAGGATCCTATCCCTAACTGCACCTTGATCAGAGGGCACATCAATAAACAACTGTGTATCATTGACACAAAAGTGCATCTCAATAATCAGCATCAGGTGGAAGTGGAAAATAGGTTAAAACCCTCACCAAGGCGGATGCTTCTGTGCTAACCACTGTGTGGCCCAAGGCTGTACCAAGGGCTGTGAAAGTGGAGTGCACAGGCACAAATACAGAAAGGGCACTGATAACGTCACTGGGCTTCCAGAAAGCTCCAAAAGAGCGTGTTACTGCATGTGGCTGGGGCAGAGAGGGGCACTATTTGGTAGCTGCACAGGACGCATTTCGAGCCTGATACTGTCCTGATGTGACCCATGGGCAAAAGAGGGCATCACCCGCCAGTGCAATGCACTGATGTACTAGAGAGATAGTTGATGATTCAGCTGTAAAAAAGGAGTGCCAGGCATAGAGAATGTCATGCACTATTTTCTCTTCATATCTCACACGTACACCATCAAGCAGTATTGACAGCATCAGCAGAACCCTATCAGCTATCACTTACTCCGACCTCCTTTATGCACCAGTCCACCAGTTCCCCATCTTTGTTGACCCAGGCCATAGTTATACTGGTAAGCAGCAGAAACCAGCAGAAACTTCCATGAACCTCTATGACCTGGTACCTTGAGGAGCCTATTAAGGACTTGGATTTAGTGGTCGTTACAGAAACATGGTTCACAGAAAACCATGACTGGGATGTAACTATACCTGGCTATACTTTATTCAGAAAGGACAGGGTAGGAAGAAGGGGAGGAGGAGTGGCACTATACGTAAAAAATACTATTAAAGCTTTGGAATTACAGAACTTAAAAAGATGAGAGGAGGCATTGTGGGTTAAACTAGAAAGAGGGAAAGAGAAATCTATTTGCATTGGTGTGATATACAGACCTCCCTCACAAGAGGAAGAGGTGGGCAGAGAGTTAATTGAAGATATATGCAGCATTGCTAGGAAAGGGGAAGTGCTACTGATAGGGGATTTCAATATGCCAGATGTTGATTGACACATTCCTGCTGCAGTATCATCTAGAAGTAAGGAGATCCTGGATTCTCTACAGGGAGAACTATTCAGGCAATTGGTAACAGACCCCACACGTGAAGGGGCCATACCGGACTTTGTGCTTACCAATGTATAAGTGTTTAGTAGTAGTAGTAGTAGTGAAAGTGTTTCTGATGTTATAGTGGGAGATCATTTTGCATCCAGTGATCACCAGATGGTGTGGTTCAGTATTAGGACTAGGGCTGTTAGAATCCATTCAAAGGTGAAGGTCTTAGACTTTAGTAAGACTAACTTTGCCAAGATGGCCAATACCTCAGGGAATCATTAGCAGGATGGGAACAGCTGGGGAATGTAGAAAAACAGTGGACAAAACTGAAAGGGGATACTTTAAGGGCAACCAACCTTTTTGTTAAAATGATAAATAAAAGGAAAAGGAGACCGCTATGGCTTTCGAAAGAAGTAGCTGAAAAGGTGAAGAAAAAGAGAGAGGCCTTCATGAAATACAAGAGATCACAGAGAGAGGAAGACAGGCATCTATATTTGGAAAAACTTAGAGAAGCTAGCAAAGTAGTCAGGAAAGCAAAGATTCAAAAAGATGACAAAATAGCCAATGCAATAAAATGGGGGAATAAGACATTTTTCAGATATATTAGTGAGAAGAGGAAGGGCAAAAGTGGTATTGTCAGACTCAAAGGTGAAGGGGAGGAATATGTAGAAACTGATGAGGATAAAGCAGAATTGATTAACAAATATTTCTGTTCTGTGTTCACAGATGAAGAACCAGGAGCAGGACCTCAGAAAACACCCACAAACAGGAACAGAAGCGAGGGACGTCTTGAACAATTTTCAGAAGACTGTGTTCGTGAGAAACTAGCTCAACTTAAAGTAGATAAAGCGATGGGACCAGATGGGATACACCTTAGAATAATGAGGGAACTTGGGGATGTTCTAGCAGCTCCATTGACTGACCTTTTCAATGCCTCGTTGGAGTCGGGAGTGGTGTCAAAGGACTGGAGAGAGGCTCATGTGATCCCTTTACACAAAAGCGGAAGTAAGGATGTGGTTGAAAACTACAGGCCGGTTAGTTTAACTTCGGTGGTGAGTAAATTATTAGAAACGCTGCTGAAAGGGAAAATAGTGAGGTTTCTAGAGTCCAGCGGATTACAGGATCCGAGGCAGCATGGATTCACCAGAGGCAGGTCTTGTCAGACAAATCTGATTGATTTCTTTGACTGGGTGACCAGGGAGTTGGACCGAGGGAGAGCTCTAGATGTGGTGTATTTAGATTTCAGTAAAGCCTTTGACACTGTTCCTCCCAGGTGACTTATAAACAAACTGAGCACCCTAGGGATGGACCTTAAAGTTACTGCTTGGGTTGGAAATTGTTTGGGTGGGAGGCAACAAAGAGTACAGGTCAATGGAGCTCACTCTGAGGAGAACGATGCTACCAGTGGTGTGCCCCAGGGATCTGTCCTTGGTCCAATTCTTTTTAACATCTTTGTTAGTGATATAGTGGAAGGGCTGTCGGGTAAGGTTTGCCTCTTTGCAGATGATACCAAAATAGCTTTAATATTATTTTTTGCATATAGTGCCACTCCTCCTTCCCTTCTTCCTACCCTGTCCTTTCTGAATAAAGTATAGTCTGGTATAATTACATCCCAGTCATGGTTGTCCGTGAACCACATCTCTATAACTGCCACTAAATCCAAGTCAGCCTCTTCCATTAAAACCTCACGCTATGGGCATTTATATATAACGTTTTCCAGATGTTGCCCCTTTTACCCATTTCCATAAAGGTTTTTAATGTTTCACTTACCTGGGTGCATTCTTCACCCAACCCCAACAAATCTAGTTTAAAGTCCTCTTCAGTAAGTTAGCCAGTCTGCTCCTGAAGACACATAGACTCTTCTTGGGAAAATGGTTGTCATAAGAACATAAGATATGCCCTACTGGGTCAGACCAAGGTCCATCAAGCCCAGTATCCTGTTTCCAACAGTGGCTAATCGAGGTCACAAGTACCTAGCAATTTACCCAAAAGACACAGGTTCCACAAAGCTTGTATTGGGTCAAGCAGTGATATCCTGGTCACTTTTAATAATGGTCTATGGACCTTTCCTCCAGGAACTTGTCCAAAACTTTTTTAAACCCAGCTACACTAACAGCTTGAGTGAAAAAATATTTTCTCTTATTAGTCTTAAATAGTTTACCCTGTAGCTTCATTGCATGTCCCCTAGTCTTTCTATATTCTGATGACGTAAACAATCTACGTTTACCCGTTCCACTCCATTAGTTAATTTATAGACCTCTATCATATCTCCCCCTCAGTCATCTCTTTTCCAGGTTAAAGAGCCCTAACCTTTTTAGTCTCTCTTCATAGGAGTATCCTCCATCCCCTTTACCATTTTGGTGGCTCTTCTCTGAACCTTTTCTAATAACGCTATATCCTTTTTAAGATATGGCAACCAGAATTGCACACAATATTCAAGGTGCAGTAGCACCATGGAACGATACAGAGGCATTATAATATCCTTTCTTTTATTTTTTCCATTCCTTTCCTTATGATACCTAGCTTTCTATTTGCTCTCTTGGCTGCCACTGCACACTGGGCGGAGGGTTTTAACATGTTATCCACAATGACGCCTAAATCTTTTTCCTGAGTGGTGGTTCCTAATGTGGAACCTTGCATCGTGTAACCATAGTTTGGGTTTTTCTTTCCTAGGTGCATAACTTTACAGTTGTCCACATTAAATTTCATCTGCCATTTGGATGCCCATTCTTCAAATTTATCAAGATCCTCTTGCAATTTTCCACAATCCTCATGGGTTTTAACAACTTTAAATAGTTTTGTGTCTTCTGCAAATTTGATAACCTCACTCATTATTCCCTTTTCCAGGTCATCTCTGAGTATGTCAAAAAGCAGCGGACCCAGCACAGATCCCTGGGGTACTCCACTATTCACTTGTCTCCATTGGTAAAATTGGTCATTTAGCCCAACCCTCTGCTTTCTATCTTTTAACCAGTTCCTCATCCAAAATAGTACACTGCCTCCTATCCCATGACTCTTTAGTTTTGCCAAAGGTCTCTGATGAGGGACCATCTCTGCTCTGCAGCCCTTGGAACAGTGTCCCATGGTCCAGGAAACCAAAATACTCATGATGACACCATCCATGATGCCATGCATTTATCTCCAGGATGCAAGCTTTTCTGCCTTGGCCTTTACCCTTAAAAGGGAGGATTGAAAGAACACCACCTGCGCCCCTATCTGCTTCATCCACTGTCCCAGAGCCATGAAGTCACTTTTGATATGCTCAGAGGGATACTGGGCAGTATCATTTCTGCCGACATGGATGAGCAACATCAGGTAATAGTCAGAGGGCTTGATGAGTCTCGGCAAACTCTCCGTACCATCTCAGATTTTGGCACCTGGCAGACAGCATACCTCTCTGGACATCAAGTCTGATCAGCAGATGGATGCCTCAGTACACCTCAGAAGAGTCACCAACCACCACTACCCTTCACTTCCTTATGGTCACTCATTCTGCGACTTTGGCGTGCTCGAGTTCTGGTTCTTCTTTTTCCTAGGATGCTTTCACTTCCTCCACTTCCAGAGCTACATAATGGTTCTTCAATTCAAGGGCTGGAGGAGTTGGATTGGTGATTCTGCAGTCCCTGTTTGTAGCTAATTGGGGAGTTGCCCTATAAAGCAAGAAGGCTCACATGGGGTAGGTGGGAGCTGGGATGAGTAAGGAGGGAATTAAAACCTGATGAGGTGTCAGTGGCTTTAAAGAGCTGGGCAAAAGAGACTAAAAACAGAGTTTTAAAGCTACACCACTAAAGAAAATATTGTACAGAAGTAAGTTGGGGAGCAAGGCTGCAGTCCTCATCGGCTCACCCTCAAGCCAGCCAAGCCAGTGTGGGGCCCCTCAAGTTGTGTGGCCATGTGTATGTATGTGTGATTGTGTGAGTGACGGGGAAGGGGGAAGTGGGATCTGCTGGTACTGGGACTGCTACTGGGGTTAGAACATGCAATAGGCTAATGTTGGGGGATGAAGGGACTGGAACTAGAGGAATACTGATACTGGGAGGCTAGGACTGGAAATGGGCTGATGCTAGGGGATGGGGAGTCTGGGATTGCAAGGGAAATGATGTTAGGAGAGTTTGGGACTGGAGGAGGACTGCTACTGGGGGGGCTAGGACTGGAAATGGGCTGATGCTGGGGGATGTGGAGACAGGAAGGGAGCTGATGCTGGGAGGGACTGGGACTGGAGGAGAACTGATACTGGGGATCTAGAACTTGAAATGGAATGATCCTAGGGATGGGGAGAATGGGACTGTATGGGAGTGGATGCTGGGAAGGCTGGAACTGGAAGGGGGTGGGGTTGGGGAGAAAAAAAGAAACGGGAGTAAGGATTGAGAGGGTAACAGATATTTTATGTGGGAGGGAAGAAAAAAGGTCATATGGAGGGAAGAGTTGAAAGAGAGGGGCATAAGAGTGAATGCTTGTTTAAGAAGGAAGAAAGTCAGAGTCAATGAATATCTAAGAAGAAAGTAGCTGGGTGGTAGAAGGGATGTAGGAAGCACAGAGGGGAATAAGGGGCTAGTGAAGGAGTGAGATGAGAAATGGGGAGTTGGGCTGGAGGTTGGAAGAGTAGATGGAAAGTTGCTAGGTGAAAAGTCAAAAGGGGATTGAGGATGGAGGATTGAAATTGAGTGGATAAAGGAGTAAAGAAAGAAATGGAGAAAAGAACAAAAAGCAAAAGATCAGTATGTCAGAGGCAGATGTAGACAGAACATGGAAAAAAAATCGGAGAAGAGAAGAAAGGACATGGGCAGCAGACAATGGAGAGTTAGCAGAAGACACGAAGAATGCAGAAGAGAGAGACTGTGACAATTGTGACTGAAAAATAAAATGCCCAAACAACAAAAGATAGAATATTTTGAATTCATTAACTGGAATATGTCTGCTCAGGGAAATGTGCTCTGATGTCTTTGCACATTGTTCAGTATAAGAAGAAATTAATTTCATAGTTTAATTTTTCCAGTGTTGTGGTGCATTCAAAGTTTGGCTTTTAGAGTTCCCAGTTCAATTATTGTCTTCGTATATTTAAATCGTGATCCCTTGTTCTGTATTTTTTGATGGCCTGTCTGTTTTGTGTGTATGACAGAACTGTGTTATTCTGTTCATCTTGTTTCTGTATAGTAGACCCATTTATTCTCCTTCCCTATAACATGTATTGGTTGAATATTTGTAGTGCTACCTTTTGATAAATAGGGTTAGGTGCTGTGTGAGTCCTGGTAGTGCTGTTATGATATGGCAGGTTTGCTATGGGTTCCAAATGAGCAGGGTTTTGTAGTAATGTACCTGGCAGTTGGCACAGGAGGATAGTAGTGCAGAAATATGGTAGCCTTTTTGTACCTTTTACTAAAGGTTAATGTGTTTTCACAAATTTGAATGTGTGCTAAGTGCAGCAACACCCATTTATGTCTATGGGTAGAGTGGCACTTAACTTATCCAAATGGCAGATGAAATTTAATGTGGACACGTGCAAAGTTATGCACCTAGGAAAGAACAACCCACACTATGGTTACACAATGCAAGGTTCCACATTGGGAGCCACCACCCAGGAAAAAGATTTAGGAGTCATCGTGGATAACATGTTAAAACCCTCCGCCCAGTGTGCAGCGGCGGCCAAGAAAGCAAATAGAATGCTAGGAATCATAAGGAAAAGAATGGAAAATAAAACAAAGGATATTATAATGCCTCTGTATCGTTCCATGGTACAACTGCACCTTGAATATTGTGTGCAGTTCTGGTCGCCGTATCTTAAAAAGGGTATAGCGTTATTAGAAAAGGTACAGAGAAGAGCCACCAAAATGGTAAAGGGGATAGAAGGCTACTCCTATGAATTCAGGTTACAAAGGTTAGGGCTCTTCAACCTGGAAAAGAGACAGCTGAGGGGAGATATGATAGAGGTCTATAAATTAATGAAAGGAGTGGAACGGGTAAACGTAGATCGATTGTTTATGCTATCAGAATATAGAAAGACTAGGGGACATGTAATGAAGCTACAAGGTAAACTATTTAAGACAAATAAGAGAAAATATTTTTTCACTCAACGTGTAATCAAACTCTGGAATTTGTTACCGGAGGATGTAGTAAGAGCTGTTAGTGTAGCTGGGTTTAAAAAAGGGTTGGACAAGTTCCTGGAGGAAAGGTCCATAAACCATTAATAAAAAGGGACCCAGGATATCAATGCTTGACCCAATGCAAGCATTGTGGAACCTGTGTCTTTTGGGGAAACTGCTAGGTACGTATGACCTAGATTGGCCACTGTTGGAAACAGGATAGTGGGCTTGATGGACCTTGGTCTGACCCAGTATGGCAGATCTTATGTTCTTAACACACATTAATGTTTAGTAAAGAGGCCCCTAAGTAATTGTTAAGACAAAAATGAGGCTTGTGAAGGACTCCTTTGAAAGCCACTTAAAATTTTAGATGGCCAGCATAAACATTTTAAAATATAATAAAGTAGATGTATACAAATGAGGCCCTGTGGATATGCAAATATCTATGCAAATGAAGCACTGCAATTAGTCTCCACATTTTATTTGTCTCTGATTGCATTTCTTGGTACTTCAGGATGATCTGCCTCGCCATGTGATTCACAGAATAATCACTCGATACCGACACGTCCATTATCAAAGCCGTTCTGGTGTTCTTCTCCTTTACCACTATGTCAGGTTTCCTGGCATCTAGGTGCTTCAGCATAAGGTTACCTTGTAATTTACATAGTAACATGAGAAGAGACTTGAAGACCTAAATATGAACACTCTGGAGGAGAGGAGGGATAGGGAAGATATGATTCAGTTCTTTAAATACTTAAAGAGAAATAATGAACAAACAAACCTCTTCCAGAGACGGGGAAGCTGTAAAACTAAAGGGCATAACATGAAGCTGCAAGGGGGTAAATTGAAAGGCAATGTCAGGAAATACTTTTTTACTGAAAGGGTGGTGGATGCTTGGAATGGCCTCCCGATGGAGGTGGTGTGGACAAACAAAGTGACAGAATTCAAAGTGGCCTGGGACAGACACTGTGGATCACATTACAGCAACAAGATTAAATCAAAATAAACTGAACCATCTAATTTCTCAACAAATAGGGGGTCCTACATGTAGCGTTGGGGGGAGGAATCTTCTAATTATCTTTCCTCTCTGCACAATACTGTCAAAAAAAAGGCATGCATTGCAGATGCCAGCCAATCCAGAAACTTGGTAGGCTGAGTTAGCATTTCATAAGCTCCTTACTTCACATATTCCCATCAACATAGATACATACGTACTAGAAAATGACTGCAAATTTTTTTTTACACTTACAGTGTTTACTTATGTATGAGTACAACCTATGCTACTCTTTTAGCACAAGATTGTTATGGTAAAAGTTTATGGTAATCTATACTAAATACCAGGTTGTCCGATTGCCTTCACAGCCAGAAGAAAAAGCTGATATTTTTGACAGATTTGTGAAGGTTGTGAAATCCATCTTCAGAGAATCAGCATGGTGAAGGGTATGCCATGCACTATCTTCTAGTCATATTTTACAAATGTTCCTGTGAATCGAGCTGTCAGATATGTGATAGTTGCTAAGAGCTCAGAGATAGAGGGGCCAGGGTTGGGGAAGAGGCATGCTGAAAGCTCTGTGGCGTATTTAAAACACTTCAAGAGCTTGTACAACTTCTTCAGCACTCAGCAGGGTGGCGCGCCTGAGAGATCCTACCAAATCCTTCTGCGCAGATTCCAGAAGCAAAGGAAATGAGCACAGCTGGGAAAGTAAGCAGTCTCTCACCACTAATCATTGTTACTGTATGTTACACAAGAGATGCATAGAGAGAGAGAGAGAGAGACAGAAGATATGTGATGCTTTTTAAATTCTGGGGGCCAGCATGACACCCAGATGAATGACAAAACATCAGTTTGGGTGTCTTGAGTACAGAAAGTTGAACAGTTCTTTAAACAATCTAACATAAACTTTCACCATAGCAAGAATATGAGAACACTTGGCAGATAGGCTTTTCATCTGTTCCTATGTTCCTTGGAGACAAAGGGGGAGAGTCACATAAGGATAATCTTATGTCTGAATCACATATTGTAAATGACTTACTGATAACGGCAGTGAAATTAAAACCAAGTTGATTTCAGGACTGTTTTTTTTCCACCGTTTGATCGTTCAAAAGTCAGTCGAGTTAATGGTTTATTTGTTTGTTACTACTGCTGAAAATCGATTCTAAGCATTGTACAAATGAACCATTGCTCTGTACTTCTGTGGGGTTGTAGAAATACAAGGAGTTGCTATTTTCTGTGAAATAAACATTTTCTGCTTGCTGAAAATCTATCAAAAGCCCAAATTAACCAAGTGCATTCACTATAAAGTCTCTCCCAAAGATAAGGGCACATAAATCCAGTTTTACGTACAGACAGGTTAATCCTGCAGCAGAGCAAAGGTGAATTTCTACACAATTAAGTTGCTTAAGGTTCTTCTTCTGCTGGCATGGAGCTAGTGTCACTGAAGTTTGGATAAGGCAGGGTTAAGGCTGCATTCGGGTGTCTTGCCTCCTATTTATTTAACGAGTATGGCTATGTCCATTGTAGACTATGTTAAGAGATGGTTTGTCTATATTTTTCTCATAGTTATCATTTAATTCATGTAACTTTCTCACTGGCCGTACTTTTATAGTTATTTTCACAATTTTAGCATATCGTAGTCACTGGGGGAGACCTTACAGCTTCGTGCAGCTCTGTTATTTGGTTTCCCATCACTTCTCCGGATGTGAACATGGCAAATCATTTCATTTCATCGGGCCTTTTACTGATTTTCAGACTTTTTTCAGTTTGCTTCATGCATTTGTTGTAAGGAAAATTGTTAATACATGATAGAAATTTAAAATACACACACCAATAGACTTACAGTAGGAGGTCACTTAAGAAGCCTTATTTGCAATTTATCTAGATAACTGCAACCACTTACACATGTGAAAATCCATTTTGGAAAGGGACCGGTTTACATATAGATTTCGATATCACATCTATGTTGCATGAGAGTGTGTCAGGGCATAACGAGGGCGTGGTCAACGCGGCATCAAAGTCTACGGGTGAAGCCCTGATTTCATTTAGGGGATCCATGTGTACGACTAAAATTGTCCGTCTGAATTTACACCTACTCCCCAACATGAATAGGAAAATAAAAGTGACTCTTATGCCCTTCCCTTTACAAGAAGGATTAAGCGGACATCCCCTTCATCCCCCATATTTACTTCCCTCTCTTAAATCACAACAAGGGAAAGACAGAAGTCTCTGTAGTTAATTACAGTAGCAGCATTTACATGCCTCGATTTGCAAAATAGCAAAGATGCACATGTTAAGTGCTGAGATTTACATGTGTAACTTGCTGGGGTTCTGCTGTCAATTTTCCCCACACGTATCTCCGTAAAATGACTCCTCCAACTGCATCTGGAGCCCTATGCACTTTCCTCTAAGTATTGCAAAAAATGTCCATGTCGAGGGTCAGAGATATGTCAGTTTTACATCAGCCCTACATGTGTGCATGCTCTCTTCTAAATATGCCATAGATTAGCAGACTTTTCACTTGCACGTCGTTACAGCCACATAAATGGTCTTTCCAAAATGTGCTTTTTAATGCATGTTAATTCAGAGGTTAACAAGTGCTAACTTTTTTAATGCACATTAACAGACCAACAGCCATGTTTACTAAGGTGCGGTAACAGTTTTAGAAGGGTTTAGTGTGCGCTAACATACTGCAGTAACTGCTACTGTGCACTAAAGGCAGCCAGTGCAGTAAAAGTCCTACTTTGGGATGGGATCTGGGGTGGAATGGGGTAGAGAGTGGGCATGTCAGCTGGTGATAGCTAGTGCATGGAATGTTGCCCCTCTTGACCTTCACAGTAATATTGTGACACCTCCGCTATGGGTGATGGCTACCATATTGGAAGCCTCAGAGTTAGGGCAGGAGTAGAGTGGAAATGGATCCTGCTTCAATGACCTCTAGACACAGTGATGTCCCCATGGGGAGGATTTGGGGGATGGGGAGTGTCTGGGGTATGTACTGAGCATGGGGATTCTTGTGGAGAGGTCTGGAGGGGGGGGGGGGTCAGGATTTGAATTTGCATTCAGTGGTCATTCCAGAGGATGGAGAGGTTCATGAAGAGAGGACTGGGGGGGGGGGGAGCTTCGGGGAAGGGAGTTATGGTTGGAGCAGTGTGAACAGGGGGGTAATGCTTGCGAAAGGTTTTGTGCCAAGGGAGGGGCAATCAGAGAGAGTGAAAATTATGGCTGTTGCCGTTTGACTGTTTGTGGCCCTGGGGATGAATTGCCTGCCTGAGCGGGGAACGCGGCTCCCGCATATAGTAAGCATGCCCTTTGTGCTAAATGGAGGACAGATGCTGGGCATGCCACCTGCACTTACCGCACCTTAACCTTGCCCGTTAAAACACTTCCTGCACTTCATTAAATTTGCCCCTCTAGTGCATACCAAGAAATGCACATTTCAAACACTTTTCTTTCCCTTTCCTGCACTTGGTACAGTAAAGTTCTGATCCTGAGAGTGGTCCCCTATTCCCTTCAGTTTGCAAAGTAAATTTAAATATGGACCGAAGGGCTGCAGAATAAATGTGCGCTGTCTGTAGAGCCTCTGATTGTGATGCATGAGGGTTTGTCAGCACTGAACTGTTTTATTTTTCCAGACAGTTCTAGTTGCTCTTAATAGTAGTGGGTAGATAACACACAGATCTTTTATGTTATTACATTTATTATGTTTGTTTCAATTTAACAGTTTTGGATGACTCACATCCAGGAAAGCAGTATGTGATTATTTTAGATAAATAAATATTTTTTGAATGTATGAAAACATTTGTAAAGGGGCTCAAACCATGATATAGCTGAAGTTCTCTTGAAAGGGGGACATCCTAGGAACAGAGAAAATGTTGCCCTAGACTGAGGAAACACAATGACCTTTTGAGCTAGTTTGTTCATCCATTCTTTGGAGAAAAAAGGCCTCTGAAATGCCCAGGTCAACGATCTTCGTACTATACCACTGCAGAGACTTTAACTTTGCTCTTTACATATTTTGTTTACTTAAGTCCTTTGGTTAGTTTTCATTTATTACATAAGAGATTTGACCCTTTTCACAGATTTTTCAGTTGCCTCAGAGAGTTACATGTTTTGCTTCCAAATGACCTTCTATAGAGCAAACTGAATGAGACATCTCTCTCTCTCTCACTCTCCCTGAATGAACACTCTGTTCCCTAGGAATATATATTGTATACAGTATATTAGAAATCAGTGTCACTACTACATTATGTCCTCCCTAAAGAAAGCCCTCTCTGTAAACCATAGCTCTCTAAGGTGGGTCATACTGCTAAAACGAATTAAAATGGGAGTAACTTTTTATAATAAAGCCTTTCATTATTCTTACTTGTTTTATTAATAACATGATTTGAGGAGGCGGATCAGCAAATATTTTTGGATACGTGCTTTAAACAATGTTGTCATGTCACCAAGGTAAAGCTGCTTGGCTACCCAGTTCCAGGAGCCAGATTTTAATCCTCAATTTTGGACAAGCAAATCCTGAGGCGTTTTGGGACCTGCAGCACTGATTTCAATGGATAGAAATAGCAACTACAAATGCCACGTTGAGTTGGGATAGAAGTTCAAAACCAGGTCTGGCCAAACGTCTTTCTCCTGGAATTGAGGTATTTGGCAGCTCTGCTGGGGGCAACAAGGGCCCCCCCTAGATGAAATGGTCCTATGGGGTGGCCCCATACAAAGGGAGGTGAATCCCTCATATTGACATGCAACCTCAACTCACCCCTCATGTAGATTTTTAACTGCCCCAGGCCACACCCTAATCACATCCCTTTGCAATTTCTACTGAGGGTATCAAGGACATCCACATGAAAATTTAGCTCTTTCTAAAATCACCGTTTGCACATGGATGCCATTTCCATATGCAAATGCCAGATGTTCCAGGTGGAAATTGTAAATAAGGCTTCTAAAATAACTAATGTCATAGGCAGTTACCTGTGTCAGTACTGCTCAAGAATTTCCTGGAGTAAGCCCCTAGTCAGTCTGATTTTCAGGATATCCACAGTGAATATGTATGAGGTAGAGTCCCATGCACTGCCACTATTGTATATAAATCTACCTCATGCATATTCATTGTGGATATCCTGAAAACCGGACAGGCTGAGGGTTACTCCATAAAGGCTTGAGAAATACTGAATTAAATCAGAGCTGCCAAGTGGTCCAGTCAAGGAGATTTTAGCCCAGTCATGGATGTCTGATAACCCCATTTTGATGCATTATGGGGCCAGCGGCACTCACTTCAATGTGCAGAATTAAGGGCTACAAAAAATGACCAGCTCTGGCATGCACGTTCAAGAAGCACAACCAGCCAAAGGTCTCCCTCCTTGAACCAGGGGATCAATAAGCATGTAGAAAGCTATGAATATGGGAAAACCTCAAAATTATTTCAAATGACTACTTTTGATGTCTCCCAACAGAAAAGTCATTGAAAATGCATCGTTGAGTTCTGAAAGTATAGAGCTCCACCAACTTTTTTATGTCGGGCCTCCCCGGCAAGAGAGAGAAGGAGGAAACCCTTCCCCTCCACTCCGGGAAATCCCTTTTGTTAAGCAAAGAAAGTTCACATTGCACAAAACAATTGAAATAGTGAAGAACCACTTATCTCATGAACTGGCGATATACATCCATCGTGAGGGAACACCAAAGCATTAGGCACACACACGACATGCATGTTTCGGGCCCATCAAAAGCCCTGTTTCAAGTGATAATATCCCATGTTGAAAATCCATCGCCCTAAAAAACGCCGAACCCAACAGCCTCATTTGTAGAACCATAATGGCAGCTGATTAGTTGATACGTCAGAGGAGGAGTGTCCAGTATAAAATTATCCAAAGGCACTTGATTGGTGAAAGCAACACAAAGAATGCCCAAAGTGCCAAATCACCAAAAACTATAACAAGGAGTCTGACCAAAATATAAAGTTACAAGAGACTCCACCAATCGCATTCCAAATTAAGTCCTGTGGGGATGACAGTGTTCAAACGGAAAATCCAACGCTGTTCACGCTTCTGTAGGTGACGTTCACGATGCCCACCCCTAGAGGTAAAAGGAACACAGTCTATGACCCTCCAACGAAGGTCAGCAAAGGTGTGATTAAACTGAATGCAATGGTCAACGATAGGGGCCGAGAGAGTCCTTGATTTTATTCGAGAGGCATGTTCTCCTAGTCGAACCCGAATGGGTCTGATCGTCCTGCCTACATAGGACAGCCCACAGGGACAATTGAGCATGTAGACAACAAAAGTAGACTGGCAGGTAGAGGACCTCATGAACGAATAAGATTGGCCCGTGGCAGGGTGGCACCATTGAACACCCTCCAGGGTGGTGGAACAATACTTGCATTTCCCACAAGCCCAATGACCTTGTCCAGATTCCACTAGTATGGGGACATCTTGAGTAAAAGAAGTATGAGCTAACTGGTCCTTGAAATTTTTCCCCCTAGTGTAAGCCACTCGGAGAGGTTTCCGAAAACAAGAATGCAATTGCAGAACCTGCCAATGTTTTTTTTAAAAGATTTTGTTGTTACCCACGAGTGATCAGTGTGCTTCTTCTCGCCCTTCTGGTTCCTCTTATCCCTCCTTTGACATGGGTCCATCTTTGGACATGGTCACTGGGGTGCTACCGTTTATGTCTCACACAGCACAGGTTATCAATCTTTTTAAAAAACATTGGCAGGTTCTGCAATTGCATTCTTGTTTTCGGAAACCTCTCCGAGTGGCTTACACTAGGGGGAAAAATTTGAAGGACCAGTTAGTTCATACTTCTTTTACTCAAGATGTCCCCATACTAGTAGAATCTAGACAAGGTCATTGGGCTTGTGGGAAATGCAAGTATTGTTCCACCACCCTGGAGGGTGTTCAATGGTGCCACCCTGCCACGGGCCAATCTTATTCGTTCATGGGGTCCTCTACCTGCCAGTCTACTTTTGTTGTCTACATGCTCAATTGTCCCTGTGGGCTGTCCTATGTAGGCAGGACGATCAGACCCATTCGGGTTCGACTAGGAGAACATGCCTCTCGAATAAAATCAAGGACTCTCTCGGCCCCTATCGTTGACCATTGCATTCAGTTTAATCACACCTTTGCTGACCTTCGTTGGAGGGTCATAGACTGTGTTCCTTTTACCTCTAGGGGTGGGCATCGTGAACGTCACCTACAGAAGCGTGAACAGTGTTGGATTTTCCGTTTGAACACTGTCATCCCCACAGGACTTAATTTGGAATGCGATTGGTGGAGTCTCTTGTAACTTTATATTTTGGTCAGACTCCTTGTTATAGTTTTTGGTGATTTGGCACTTTGGACATTCTTTGTGTTGCTTTCACCAATCAAGTGCCTTTGGATAATTTTATACTGGACACTCCTCCTCTGATGTATCAACTAATCAGCTGCCATTATGGTTCTACAAATGAGGCCGTTGGGTTCGGCGTTTTTTAGGGCGATGGATTTTCAACACGGGATATTATCACTTGAAACAGGGCTTTTGATGGGCCCGAAACATGCATGTTGTGTGTGTGCCTAATGCTTTGGTGTTCCCTCACGATGGATGTATATCGCCAGTTCATGAGATAAGTGGTTCTTCACTATTTCAATTGTTCTATGCAATGTGAACTTTCTTTGCTTAACAAAAGGGATTTTCCGGAGTGGAGGGGAAGGGTTTCCTCCTTCTCTCTCTTGCCGGGGAGGCCCGACATAAAAAAGTTGGTGGAGCTCTATACTTTCAGAACTCAACGATGCATTTTCAATGACTTTTCTGTTTGTAGAAAACTATGTGCTAGATTTACTAGAGGCATTGCTGTGCTACTGAATGCCAATACTCATTATTTACCGCAGCTCCTGTTTTATGCAATGGGACCAAATGACTAATAACACATATTAATGGCATTATTGCACACTAAAGCTGCAGTAGACTTTAAAAAATCTAGCTCCAAGTCCTAACACCCATGTACTAAGGGTGTTATTTTAGAAACCCTATTCATGCTTTGCACATCTGAAAATTGGTATAGAGATGTACAACACACAGAGACATCTCCAGAGACGTTTAGAAGCCAGGTCTGTAGATGTCCCCAGCGTGAGAATGTCTAAGTCTGAACAGGGGTGCGGCAGAGGAGTGGCTAGGGCTTTCCCAAGAACCTGGACATCACTCCCTGATCTCAGAAACTTCCTGGACCTCCAAAGTCACAGAACAGACATCAGGAAAGTGCTTGATTTGGCCATTAAACTTCCAGAGAGCATGGAGAAGACGGCACGCTATCAGCTCCAATACTCTCCACAATCACAATGATAGCAGCAGTGGGATGTCAATCCTGGTTTCCCTGGTCCTAGCCCACTTCTCTAACCATTGAGCTATTCTTAGACATCCATAGTCTAGAATACCTTTCTGGAGACATCTACAGTATGTAGACGCTCCTGCAGACATCTATATCGAGCATGTCCACATTTGTAAAATGTTCTGGCATTCCTGCTTTTTTTTTCAGGTTTTCTGGCTTGGATGTTCCAGATTGCATTTGGACGTCATTTGTAAAATTCCACTCTATGAGTATTAATGTGTGCTAGTTGTAAATGCAGTGACATAGTAACATTGGGGGTCATTCTGTCCTGCGAATAGCGGGGATGGATGTCCCGTTGGGAAGTCCTTCCCTGCTATTCATCCCCCTGCCAGCCTTGGAAAAAGCCTCCCCACATGAACAGTGGGTTTGTATTGGGAGGCCTAGATGGGGGTGGAAGGGGGCGTTTGGAGGCAGAGTAAGGGCAGGGCATGGGCAGGCCATGACCCTGGACGAACAGGGTCAATTCAGAGGTCAGCCATGTATGACCAGAGCCTTGAATCTGGACAGGGGACTTATTCCACCTCAAAGGTGGAATATGTCCCCCTGGACGGAGGGGGATTGCGGCGCAAGACCCGAGAATGAAGGTGAGGGGTGCAGGAGGTTCCCTACAACCCGATCCAGGCCTTGGAAGGCCAGATTGGGGGTCGAGCTGCGGGGAAAACAGAGCTCGGTTGGTGGCCGGGGATTGTGGCTCCTGAAGGGGGCCACAGTGCCATGACAACAGGATGCCATGGCACTGCAGTTCTATTCAGGAGCCTGGCTGAGGTAGCCAGGTATGTGGCTGGGCATGTAGGCCGATCAGAATTGGGGCCCAGCCTGCACGTCCAGGCCATAGACCCGATTCTGATCCCACGGGCACATCTAGCCCACACGGGATCAGAATCAGGTCTACCTTTGTGCACCCCGCTTCTGATCAGCCGCACAGGACCTGCATGGCCTGAATGGAATTGGCCTCATAGTGTATGACAGCAGATAAAGTCTAGTATGGTCCATCTAGTCTTCCCAGTAAGGTGGCTAGAGTGGTTGTACCCATCGTTCCGTGAAAGTCACCTCCCTCTATGCCCTTATTTAGGATCGTACCCGCCGCTCCATGCAGATCAACCTACTCTATGGCTTTGTTTAGGGTTGTACCCGCCACTCCATGCAGGTCACCCCACTCTATTTGTTGAAGAATAAGAAGTAGTTAAGTTTATTTTGATTTTATCCTCTTGCTATAAAGGGATCCACTGTGTCTGTCCCATGCCATTTTGAATTCCGTCACTGTATGTCCCCCACTACCTCCATCGTGAAGGCATTCCAAGCATCCACCATCCTTTCAGTGAAAAAGTATTTCCTGACATTACTTTTAAGTTTACCTCCTTGCAGCTTAATTTTATGCCCTCTAGTTTTACAGCTTTCCTTCTTTATTTGTTCATTAATACCCTTTAAGTATTTAAACATCTGCATCATATCTCCCCTGTCCCTCCTATTTAGTTCTTCAAGTCTCTTCTCATACATCTTCTTGAACAGGCTCCAAATCATTTTGGTTGCCTTTCTCTGAACCGTTTCTTTTTATTCCTTTGTGAGATATGGTCTCCAAAACTGAACACAGTACTCCAAGTCCAAGAGAGGCCTCGCCAACAACTTGTACAGGGATATTAATACCTTCTCCTTTCTGCTGGTTATTCCTCTTTGTATACAATCCAACATTCTTCTGGCTTTGGACACTGCCTTGTCACATTATTTTGCCACCTTGAGATCCTCGGAAACAATCACTCTGAGGTCCTTCTTCTGGTCTGTGCACACCAACCTCATGTCCCCTATCGCATTCAATTCCCTTGGATGTCTGCATCCCAAGTGTATGACTCTACACTTCGTTGCATTAAATCTTAGCTACCATTTTCCCAGAAATGCAGAGAAGCTAAAGCCAGAGGAGAAAGAAAGGCAATCACAGAACTCAATAAAGATTTCCAAAATGCAGCAAGACAAGACAAGGAGAAGTACTACAATGACGCATTCAAGGAAATAGAATCAGAAATTGTTAGAGGAAGAACAAGATCGGCTTTCCTAAAGCTACCAAAGTTAAAGAAAAAATTCCAGCCTCGAATTAGAATGCTTCATTATGCTCAAGGATCCATGTTTAATGATACTGAGCCCAGTAAATCAGGATATTCAATGGCACTTACACAGTTAGCACTCTTGAATATCCCCTTCTAACCTGCTACATGCCCCAATGCTATGCGGTTAGCATCGGTGCATGTCGTGGGGGTTCTTGGGCGGAGTGAAGGCAGAGACTGTTGCTAAATGGGTAGCAAAATTCCTAATCCAAGAACAAAATGGTTCCAGTTATCAAACAGCTACCAGAATATTTGTCAGAGCTTCAAATCAAAAGAGAGCAGAGAAAGACTTCCGCCCTCTTGCTGTAGTAGCTCCTTTTTCATTTTTAATTTTTTTCATTTTTAAAGTAAAATGACATTTAAAACAAACCAAAGAACACTTAGCTCCAAGATTGTGCTTCTCTGTCACCCAAATAGCAATGACGTGCCACGTTTTGGGCTAATAACTATCGCCCTGCTTCAGGTTGAAGGGAAGATTAATCCTGACCGCTCTGCTTGAAACCCTCTGGCCTGCCGATCTGGTATGCTTTAAAAAAAAATGGCATCTGATGTCAATGCTAGCTGTAAGAACAAATCGGCCAATAGGGCAATACCTTCAAGGGCTTAAAGCCAATAGGAAAGGAAAATCCCCAATAGGGTGAGAACGTATGTCGCCAAATCTAACTGTATAATGGCCAATTCCTAGCTGAAAAAAACAATAATGAGAGAGTCTTGAATAAACAGTCAATATCTCCCACCAAGAAAGTTTTTATAGTAATAGCAAACTTGTCCATTCCAATTCGGCATTTAAACCTTGAGGGACTACTGTTCATCATTGAAAGATCCAGCATTGTTCCTTCTTTTGCAACTTATATGTACAGTTACCACTCCTAGGATCCAAAGGAACAAAGTCCAGAATTCGCCAACATAGTTGTTCAAAGTTGTGCCCTAACTGAAGACAATGTTCAACCATCGGGGCAGTTAAAACATTTGTATGAAGTCGCGAAGCATGTTCTGCAAGCCAAGTTTTTATCTTTTTAAAAGCAATTTTTATTGTTTTATGGCTTCCCAGGCCCTGTCTCTCTCCAAGTCAGACCTGAGATTGCTGAGCACTGCAGTCAGGCTGTATCAAGGTGGCACAGTCCCAGCAGCTTACTGCAACAAGTAGCTGGATCCAGGGAGACACAATTAGGAAACTGTAAAACAACTGATAACATCAAGAAGGACTTTCAAGCAAAACTATGAAGATATTTTTAAAGAGAACTGCCACCGGTTTTACGTGCAGAACTTGCCTTTTATGAAATTGACTAGGAAATATGCACTTAAATTTATGTACATGCAACCTGTATACACATAAATTCGTCTGACCTAAATGGAGGTGCTCCAAGAGATAGGGGTTAGGAAAGATTAGTATTTAAGTGCATTTCTCATCAAAGATATGCATAAGCAAGTAATATAAAAACAGGAAATTTGTGTGTGAAAAACTGCAGGGGATAAATATCTGTATGTACTTCCCATCTCATAGCTTTCAAAGTGAAAATGAGTCAGATGGCTGATTATAAAACTATCCTCAGTATCTCTTTTTAAAGTACTCTCTCTTTCCTTTTATTTGAAGTAAAAAAAAGGGGTACTTTGAAAGAGAAGCAGCCACTTTCAAAACAAAATCCAGGAAATCATATCCAAACATATTGAAAAGGCAAAGTCATCAATACACAAACAGGGTCATTCTGAGGCACGACCCCCTTCCAACCCTGACTAACCTCCCCGCACATTGTACAGGGAAATTAGATGGGGCGGGAAAGGGGCAGAGCGGGGGTGGCATTAGGGCAGGCAGTGTGCAGTCGGCGGCCCTGGAAGTACAGGGCCGATTCCAATGTCAGCCCTGTATATCCGGGGCCGGTGGTCTGAGTGGGGAACTTATTCTACCTTTGAGGTGGAATAGGTTCCCCTAGTCAGGTGGGTCTGGCAGGCACGGGACCCAAAAGGGGCAGCAGGGAGCAGAGGAAATTCCCTGCAGCCCGACCCTAGCCTTGGGAGGCCAGATCAGGAGTTGGACTGCAGGGAGTGCACCTTTTGGTCCAGCGGCCTGGGATTGCGGCTTTTGAATGGAGCCACGGTGCCATGGCAATCGGATGCCATGGCGCAAGGCTCCATTCAAAGGTCCTCACTGAGCTATCCTGGCAAGGCCTGTACATGCAGGCCGACCTGAATCGGGGTCCCAGCCTGAATGTACAGGCCTGGACGCGATTCTGATCCCACGGGGCTAGACATGCACCGTGGGATCAGAATCCCGGCTAACTCTGTGCGACCGGTTCCGACCAGGCGCACAGAGGGCATGGATGTCCAGGTCTGAATCGGCCCCACTGAGGGTTATTTTAGAAGCCCTAATTGTGCTTTGGACGTTTGAAAATGGGCACACAGAGATGCCCCCAGAGCCATTTAAAAGCTGGCCCTATAGATATCCCCAAGTCGCGAAGGGGCAAGATGGAGGCACAAACAAGGCATTCCAGGCAAGATAGCCATGCGCGACCAATTTCAGAAACAGCGAGCAGGTCGTCAACCACTAGCAGGACCACTCACTCGTATACCTGCTCCAAGGCACGAATAAGCATCAGAAACGTTCTTGTTCTGCCATCAAGACACCTGACGAGCATGGGGAAGAAGGCATTCTGATACCCCCTATACGTTTCATGATAATAATGAAAACTGCAGTGAAACAAGGATACTTGTTTTCAGTTCAGCACTTTGATGCACGTCTCCACATGCAAAATACCTTGCATGGATGGGCATTCAGCATAGGATAGATGTCCCTGTCCCAAGCTTTTTGTCTATGTCGCTGCTGGCATGACCGTCCATTTCGGGATGTCCAAGTTTCTAATTTGGGCCAAAACTTAAACATCCCCATCTTTATTCCCAATGTTTTGCCCCGGGCATCCCAGGCTGCACCTGAACGTTCTTTCTAAAATGCCGCTCAATATCTATACAATATTCTAACACTAAGGAGGCATTTTAATGTGAAAAATGCCAATTTACATGTGTAAATAGTGGCTTTTCTAAAATGAATACTTGCATGAGTATGCCCACTGCATATACAGATTTGAAGGGGGCGTGTTCTAGGCATGATTGGGGAGGAATCTGTGGAGGGTAATTTTATAAGGAGGCATCCATGAAGTGTGAAAGTAGGCAGCCTGCTTAGACACTAGTTTATAAAGAAAAGTAGGCAAGGGGACGATACTAGACTTAGTGCTTACAAAAGGGGAGAGTTGTTCTGATGTTCTAGTGGGTAATTATCTGACATGCAATGATTCCAGATGATGAGTTTCAATATTAGGACTGTCGCACCCCCAGGTGCCCTACCGGTGAGGCCTTGGTACTGCCTGAGGGTGGTAGTTGTACCTTTTCTATAAACCACAAAAGACACTTGTGTTCCAAACTCAGGGTTTTATTCCCCGTCCGTGAGGTATTTTCTCCTTGGCAAAACAAAGCAAACAACCCACTTCGGGCATATAACAGAAATCAAAAGGTTAAACAAAAATAGCTTACTTCAGCTTAAATGCAAAAAGAAAAGAATTAAACATTCTCAATGTTTTTCACAGGCTTTCCTTTTTGCTGCCAGAGCACAGCTCATTCACATGGTTTTCTGTGAGACACGTTTTCCAGCCCACACCTTGTGACTCTTATTCAGGTTATCTTCAACCCTTTTCACCTTAAGGAAAACTCTGGGTCAATTACCGAGACTGAGCATTCCATGGGCTCAGGAACTGTTGCTAACTCTGCATTCTCATATTCCATAGATTCTGGTTCATTAACACTCACGTTTTCAAGGTCAGCTGTTTCAAAAGGATAATGTAGGTTTTCCTCGTCAAGCAGGAAGTTGTTCTGTCCTTCTCTCTCAAAGCCTCCCTGGGAACTACCATATAGTTTTACATGAGATTTATGAGAGCTCAGCCCCTGCTGGTAAGCATAAGGACCTTCAGGAACGTCCCTGGCTCTGCTGTTAGAGTAATTACGGTAGACTCTGAGCGTGCTCGGGTCTAGCCTTTTCCTCACAGCTGCCCTGGATTGCACTGCTCTATACGGAGGTTGCTCAAACTCTGGGAGTTTAAAGTGGATACTAGAATCTCTAGCTTCTCCAAGTAAGTGAGCTTCTTTTCTCCTGGGTTTTCTAGCACAAGGGAAGGGATTATTTCCAAAGCTTATTTCTGGGTGGCTTTTTCTATTGCTGCAGGGTTTTACCCACTCGGGTAGAAAACAGCCACTGTTAACACTTCTGGCTTTGTTACCTTGTACTGCAACTCTCCCACGTCTCTCGTGCTCTTCACACATGCATTCAATATCTGGCTTCTGCCTTCCAAATGTTTCACTCTGGGTTTGAGACTCACTCAGACCTTCATGTGGGCTTGCATGCTGTCCCAGTAATTCGGACTCTCTTTCATTCCACTTCCATACTTTTCCCAGCTTCTGCTGCGCTGACCGTTGTCTCCCTTGCTGTGAGACTTGCTGGTTCACCTCCTCTCCCTCTCTAACTATTTGGGAGCGTATTATATCTCTGTGTTTCTGGGCTCCACCTCTACCCAGCTGATTCCTATCAGGCAAAGCAAACTCCCTTTGCTTGCTATCTGGGTGTGTCTTCTCAGCCCTTACCCACGTGTGCCTAGGTTGTCTGTAGCAACCATCTGACAGTTTTTTGTTTATACTGTCATGTCTCCCCTGATCACTGCTGCTGATTTCCATTTTCTCAGGCTCCGATAGGTCCACCTTGTGACAGGACACAATTGGAGATGGGTCATTCAAAAACAAAACTCCCGGACCTCAGGACAATTAACTTTGCAAAGGTGGAGGAATACCCTTTAGCTGGATGGGAACATCTGAGGGAAATAGAACAACAGTGGGCAAAACTGAAAGGAAAGATTTTAAGGGCAACAAAACTTTTACTTGTTGTTGTTAAGTGCCCTCGAGTCGGTGTCGACTCATGGTGACCCTCTGGATAATTATCCTAAACTTCGGTCTTCAGTCAGGCAGCTCATTGTTGATAGAGTAACATTCATAGCTGCTGTTATTGTATCGATCATTCTCATTGCTGGCCTTCCTCTTTTGTGGTGAGTAAATTAATGGAATCACTGCTAAAGCAGAGAATGTTGCTATTTCTGGAATCCAAGCGATTAGAGGATCCAAGACAACAGGACTTTACTGGAGATAGGTCTTTTCAGACGAATCTGATTGATTTCTTTGACTGGGTGACCAGAGAATTGGATTGGGGAAGAGCACTAGATGTGGTATACTTAGATTTCAGCAAGGCTTTTGACACCATTCCAAATCAATGACTTATACTGTACATAAACTGAGTGCCCTTAGGATGGACCCTAAAGTGAATGACTAGATAAGAAACTGGCTGTGTGGTAAGTAGTGGAGGATAATAGTAAATGGAGTTCACACCGAAGATAGGGGTATTACCAATGGCATGCCTCAGGGATCGGTTCTTAGACCTGTTCTTTTTAACTTTTTTGTAAGCGATATTGTGAAGGTCTGTCAGGAAAAGTTGCCTCTTTGCAGATGATACCAAAATTTGTTACAGGATAGACACCCTGTAAGGTGTGGATAACATGAGGAGGGATCTAGCAAACTCTGAAGAATGGTCTAGAATTTAGCAACTAAGATTTAATGCTAAAAAATGCAACGTCATGCATTTGATCTGCAAAATCCCTAAGGAGCAGTACAGTATAGAGGATGAAGTACTTCAATGCATGAAAGAAGAATGGGACCTAGGGGTGATTATATCGGATGACCTTAAAGTGGCCAAATAGAAAAGGCAACGGCAAAAGTCAGGAGGATGCTTGGGTGCATAGAGAAAGGAATGATCATCATGAAAAAGGAGGCAATAGTGCCGTTATACAAGCCTCTTGTGAGACATCATTTGGAGTACTGTGTACAGATCTGAAAAATCTCATCTTCAAAAGGATATAATCAGGATGGAGTCAGTCCAGATAGTGACTACTAAAATGGTCAGTGGCCTTCGTCTTAAGGCATAAAGATCTCAATTGGTATACTTTGGAGGAAGGGTGAGAGAGACGTGATATGATAGAAACATTTATATACCTCCATGGTATAAATACACAGGAGGTGGCCCTCTTCCAGGTGAAAGAAAGCTCTGGAATGAGGGATCATATGGCAAAGGTGAAATGGGATAGACTCAGGAATAATCTGAGGAATTGGAAAGGATACTGAGTATGTGGAAGAGCCTCCCAGTGAAGGTGGTGGAAACAAGAATTGTATCAGAATTCAAGAAAGCATAGGACAAGTGCAGAGGATCTCCAAGGGAGAAGAATGAATTATAGACCTTAATAGTTCATATAGATGGGCAGACTGGATCGGAACTGTGAAGTGGAATTTTGGAAAGGATGTCCAAGTCAAATCAGGGAAGGACTACCCAGAGGGATTGCTACAAGTGAAAATAGACCTGCATTTTTAAGTATCTTCTGGAATATACTCTAAATCAGGGGTCTCATACTCAAATTGCTTTGAGGGCCAAATGAGGACTTGTAAAATAACCCGGGGGCCGCATAAGACGCGGGGCCTCATTTCCATAATGGGCCTCATTTGCATAAATATTTCCATAATGTTACCATACTCTAACTTTTAGTAAACATGCCTCTTAATGAGTGTATGGATAAAGAAAGACTAAAAGATTTCTACATTACTATAATCCAGTGCCAACCGCCAGGCACATTAGGAACTACTACAAACAAACACTGCCCATTTAGAACCCATAGCAAACCTGCCATATCCTAACAGCACTACCAGGACTCACAAAGCACCATACCCTACCTATCAAAAGGCAACACTGCAAATATTAAATCAATACATTTCAGAGAACAACAATACATGACCTACTGGGGAACGAGAACAAGTGGCAATGTCAAATAGGAATTACATAAACAGAATACCTCAGCTCAGTTACACATGCAGAACATACACCATCACCAAACAAGGAATCAAAATTTAGAAACAAGAAGACAATAATTAAACTGGGAAACCCAAAAGCCAAACTTGGAATGTACAACAGCACTGTAGAAATATAACTATAAATTAACTTCCTCTTGTACTAAACAAAGCGCAGACGTTATTGATGCACATTTCCCAGAGCTGACATATTCCAGTTAATAAATTCAAAATAAAGAGATATTTTTCTACCTTTTGTGCATTTTTTTTCAGTTGTAATTGTTCCAACCACTTTCTTCTGGTTTCTTCGTGCCTTCTACTAACTCTCAATCATCTGCTGTCCATTTGTCCTTTCTTCTCTCTTCTAGTTTTTTTCCATTCTCCCTCTACATCTGCTTTAACATACTAATCTTTCTCCTTTTGTTCTTTCCTCATTCCTATTTCATCCACTCAAATTTTACCCCTCCATCCTCAATCCCCACTTACTCTCCCAATACCTGGCCAATTGTAGATTTGTCTTCCCTCCCACACAAAAAAATTTTCCCTTTCCATTTCACTCTCCCAGCTCCATCCCATTCTAATCCTCCCCCAACATCCGCTCCCTTCTAGTTCCAGCCCCACACAGCACCCACTCCCTTCTAGTCCCTGCATCAGCCCATTTTCAGTCCTAGCCCCCCATCAGCCCATGTCCAATCCTAACTCCCCCCCATCAGCCCATTTCCAGTGCTAGCTCCCTCCCCTCACAGCCCATTTCCATTCCAAGCCCCCACCCCATCAGCCATTTGCAGTTCAAGCCCCCCTTCCACTCAGCCAATTTCCAGTCCTAGCAACCCCCCAGCCCATTACCAGTCCTAGCCCCCCCATAGCCCATTACCAGTCCTAACCCCACATAGCCCACTTCCAGTCTTACCCATCACCCCATTTTCAGTCTTACCCCTCATAGTCCATTACCAGTCCTAACCCCCCATCACCCCATTTTCAGTCTTACCCCCCTCCTAGGCCATTACTAGTCCTAACCCCCCCCCCATAGCCCATTACCAGCCCTAGCCCCCCTATAGCCTATTACCAGTCCTAACCCCCCCTAGCAGCCCACTTGCAGTCTTACCCCCCATCACCCCATTTTCAATCTTACCCCCCCCCATAGCCCATTACCAGTCCTAACCCCCCTCCCCCCCCATCAGCCCAGGTAGATTTAAGAAATCCAAACTTGCTGCTGCTACCGCCGCCACCGCAGTATCAAGCGTCCTGCGGGCATCTCTGCCCGGCAGAGTCCTCTCCTCCCTGCAGCATCAGCTCCAAAAGCGGTGGCTTTCAGAGCCGCGAAGAGAGAAACTTTCTCTCTCGCAGCTCTGAAGAGCAGCTAGAGATAAACTCTCTCTCTTCGCGGCTCTGAAAGCCGCCGCTTTTGGAGCTGATGCTGCAGGGAGCAGAGGACTCTGCCGGGCAGGGGGGCGCTGCGGGACGCTTGATACTGTGGCGGCAGCAGCTGCAGCAGCAAGTTTGGATTTTTTTTTACTCTACCAGCCAGCTGCTTAACACGCCAGGCCAAATGCACCGCGGGCCGCGTGTTTGAGACCCCAGCTCTAAATCTTGGGGGGAAAGGGTAATCTTTGGATTATAGCAGATAAACCTGTGATTTTAGAATTCTGTGTGTTTGCTGAGTCAATCAGGTCTTAGTACTACCTGAGAGCTTTTCATTTAAATCAAATCAGAGTATAGCTTGTTGTTGTTGTTGTTGTTGTTGTTAAGTGCCGTCGAGTTGGAGTCGACTCATGGCGACCCTCTGGATAGCTATCCTAAATTGTGTTCGGTCTTGAGTCAGGCGGCTCATTGTTGACAGACTGGTAACCATAGCTGCTGTTATTGTATCGATCCATCTCATTGCTGGCCTTCCTCTTTTGCGTTGACCTTCTATCTTGCCAAGCATGATGTCTTTCTCTAATGATCTCTCTCTTCGCATGATGTGTGCAAAGTATGAAAGTCAAAGTCTTGTCATATGAGCTTCTAAAGAAAGCTTAGGTTTGATCTTCTCTAGTACCGACTGGTTTGTTCTTCGGGCAGTCCATGGTATACACAGTATTCGCCGCCAGCACCATAATTCAAAGGCATCAATTTTCTTCCTGTACATCTTTTTCACTGTCCAGCTTTCACATCCATATGATGTTATTGAAAATACCATGGCTTGAACAAGTCAAATCTTTGTATGGAGAGAGACATCTCTGCTCTTGAGAATCTTATCTAGGTCTTTCATAGCCATTCTGCCAAGAGCAATGCATTGTCTGATTTCTTGACTTCTTGTTGCTTCTTTATTGATAGTTGATCCAAGTAGGTTAAAGTTGTTCACGATTTCAATTTCTTCTCCTTCAACGATGAACCTGTTGATTATGCCAGTTGTCATGATCTTTTTCTTTTTTACATTAAGGTGCAGGCCCATTTTGAGACTATGTTCTTTGATTGTGAGAAGCAAATGTTTCAGATAATCTTCACTTTCAGCCAGTAATGTGGTATCATCAGCATAGCGAAGGTTGTTGATGAGTCTTCCACCAATCTTCACACTTCTGTTGTCTTCATACAATCCTGCTTCTGTGATGATTTGTTCTGCATATAAATTAAACAGGTAGGGGGAAAGTATGCAGCCTTGTCTTACACCTTTGCTTATTTTAAACCATTCTGTTTCTCCTTCTTCCGTTTGAACTGTTGCTTCTTGATCAATGTACAGATTGTGCAAAAGTACGATCAGGTGTTATGGTATACCCATGCTTCTTAATGTGGCCCAGAGTTTCTCATGGTTTACACAGTCAAAAGCCTTGCTTTAGTCGATAAAGCACAAATAGATATCCTTTCGGTATTCTTTAGTCTTTTCAAGGATCCATCTCACATCTGCAATGATGTCTCTAGTTCCTCGTCCTTTCCTGAAGCCTGCTTGCACTTCAGGGAGTTCTTGTTCCAGGTATGGTTGTAGTCTCTTTTGAATAATCTTCAGTAGAATCTTGCTGGCATGTGGGATCAGAGCGATTGTGCGATAATTTCCACAGTCAGTTGGATCACCTTTCTTTAGTATTGGTATAAACACAGATCTTTTCCAGTCAGTTGGCCATGATGTTGTCTTCCATATTTCTTGGCAGAGCCTTGTAAGTACGGTAACAGCTGCATCAGATTGCTGTAATACTTCTATGGGAATGCTATCAATGCCTGGTGCTTTGTTCTTTGATAAGGCTTTCAATGCTGCTTCAACTTCTTTCATCACCAATGGTTCCCGATCATAAGGTACAGGTTGAAACAGCTTTTGGTCCACTTGATCTTTATCATATAAAAACTCTGTATATTCCTTCCACCTTTTCTTGATCTTCTCAGCATCATTCAACATAGAACCTTGGAAACATACAATTCATAGTAAACTTATCCCTCTCCCAAGGCACTATGCCTGATGCCCTAAAACTCACAACGATCCGCCCAATAATAAAAAACAATAAACTCGACCCAAAAGACCCAAACTCATATAGACCGATAGCCAGCATTCCATTTATGGCTAAAATAATAGAAAAAACAGTTCAACTACAACTGCAGGAACATATTGATGAGCACAATTCCCTTGACTCACACCAATTTGGTTTCCGCCCATTCCATGGTGTAGAAACCCTTTTAATTACACTGATGGACTTCCTCATAAAACATACAGATGATAATAGTCAAGGTCTCCTTCTCCTTTTCATAGACATTTCCGCCGCCTTTGATAACATCAATCATCTCACACTGATCAATAGACTAGAAAACTTAGGAATAGGCGGGACTGTCCTCAAATGGTTCAAGTCCTACATCACACACAGGCTAATCCGTGTTCAACTAAACCAAGAAGCATCAGAAACCTTCCCCCAAGGACAAGGAATACCCCAAGGATCAGCCCTGTCTGCTCTCCTCTTCAACCTGTACCTACAACCCATTACAAAAATATTTAGAAAACACAAGATCAATCACTTTATCTATGCTGATGACATCATGCTCGCTCTCCCCATAACCACGAAAAACCCTACTTATAACACCCTATCCGAATGCATGGCGGAAACCACATCCTGGATGAAAACCAACTACCTCAGCATCAATCTCAAAAAAACTGAAGCAATGTTTGTAACAAGATCACCTGAAGCCAAAGATACCTATCCAACAGAAATCTCAATTAATAACACAACTATACCTGTTAAACAAGAGGTAAAATACCTAGGTGTAATAATCGATCAAACACTCACCATGCTACCACACATAAAGCAAACAGTAAAAACCATATTCTACAAACTCAAAACAATTCAACACTTAAGGCCTCTTCTTGACACGCATGACTTTAGATCAGTTGTTAGTACAATCATCACCCCGCACTTCGACTACTGTAACAGTATCCTAATCGGCCTCCCACAAAAAAATATCTACCTATTACAAAGAGCCCAGAACATTTGCGCAAAAGTAGTCACAAAAGCCCACCTAGCAGACCATGTAACCCCCTATACTGCTAGAACTACACTGGCTCCCTATAAATAGCCGATACAAATACAAAATTCTACTAACAACCTTCAAGCTCCTAAATGATATCGCCCCCTCACAACTATCCACATTACTTCATGCCCCAATTGATTCAAGAGCCCGCAGACTAAACGCAACCCACTCACTGGAATTACCAAAAACATTCACAAAGACTAAAAAATCCACCAGTGCCAGAGCCTTTACATACACTGCCCCAACGCTTTGGAATGATCTCCCAATAAACATCCGTATCATAAAAGACCTCTCCCAATTTAGGAAAGAACTCAAGACATACCTATTCTCCGAACACTTTGAAATCCCCTACCCTCCAAGTCCAACCACACAACGTCCTCAGACATACAAACAAAAAGCCCGCAAAAACACAATCAATTGAACACACACAGCTCTTCCCAGACAGCTCTCACATAGACACAGCAAAAAACCCACGAAAAAATGGAAATAAATTCCACCACACACACACACACACACACACACACACACACACACACACACACACACACACACCTAAAAAGACGATTATTATGCTCTACACTATAACGCATTGTATCCTAACCTTTTTGTAAATAACTTCTGTAAATAGCAATGGCAGTTTGTTGCCTATTTTCCCTGTAAAAAGTTAGAAACTTCTGACCAACATAACGATACAGAAGTATACAAAAGTTAACACCTTGTAAATAGTTGAAACAGTATAATGTCCAGTTATATGTAAAAAGTTAAAACAATTTTTGTTCAATGTAATGCTATACGAATCGTATACAAAACTGTTAAATTGTTCCATGTAAACCGCCCCTGATCTCTGGAAGGGGCGGTATAGAAGAAATAGATAAATAAATAAATAAATAAATAAACCTTGAGCATCTTGTAACATTCCAATTCGAGGCTGGAACTTTTTCTTTAACTCTTGTAGCTTTAGGAAAGCCGATCTTGTTCTTCCTCTAATAGTTTCTGCTTTTATTTCCTTGCATGCATCATTGTAGTACTTTTCCTTGTCCTGTCTTGCTGCACGTTGGAAATCTCTGTTGAATTCTGTTATTGTCTTTCTTTCTCCTCTGGCTTTAGCTTCTCTGCGTTTCTGGGCAATTTTCAGAGTTTCTTCCGTCATCCATTTTGGCCGTTTTTGCTTTTTCACCTTTTGTAGAGACTTCTCGCTTTCTTCCAACACAACCTTCTTGATGTCATTCCATAACTCTTTTGGAGCTCTGTCATTTGTATCTAAAGCAGCAAATCAATTTTGCAGGCAGTCTTTAAATTCCAGTGGTACATTCTCAAGGTCATATTTTGCTGCATTCATGAGTGGTTTGCTCTTTTTCAACTTTAGCTTGAGTTCGCATACTAGTAGTTGATGATCTGTACCACAGTCAGCTCCAGGTTTTGTCTTTGTTGATGTTATAGAACTTTTCCATCGTTGACTTCCACAGATGTAGTCAATTAGATTTTTATACAATCCATTGGGTGACGTCTATGTGTACAGTCGTCGCTTGTGTTGATGGAAGAAGGTGTTTGAGATGAATAGATCGTTGGTCTTGCAGAATTCTATCAGTCTTTCTCCAGCTTCATTTCTGTTGCCAAGTCCATATTTTCCAACTACTTTGTCGCCTTCTTTGTTGCCAACTTTTGCGTTCCAGTCACCCATGACTATCAGGATATCCTGTTTGCATGTTCTGTCAATTTCAGCTTGTACTTGTTCATAGAACTCTTCAATTTCATTCTCTTCTGCAGCTGTTGTTGGGGCATATACTTGAATTATAGTTGTGTTGATAGGCATTCCTCGTAGATGAATAGAGATTAAGCATTCACTGATTGCATTGTATTTCACTGCAGTTCTTGCAAGTTTTTTCTTTATTATAAATGCAACACCATTTCTTCTTTGTCTTTCATTTCCAGCATAGTAGACCATGTGATCATCTGATGCAAAGTGCCTGATGCCAGTCCATTTCAGTTCGCTGACACCCAACAGATCAAGTTGTACACGTTCCATTTCATTCTTGACCACCTCCAACATCCCTTGGTTCATGCTTCGTATGTTCCATGTTCCAATGCGTAAGACATCTTTACAGCTTCTGACTCTCATTTTATGCGCAGCTACATCAGCTGTCAGACGTCCCGAGGGCTTTGATCCAACCACATCATAAATGCTGGCTTTACTCTGAAAAGTCTTCAGCTCTTCCCCAGTAGCTAGTTGAGTGCCTTCCGACCTGGGGGTCTCATCTTCCAGCACTATAGCACAATTTGTTTTGTTGTAACTAAACATTGGGTTTTCAAGGCAAGATACAGAAGTAGATTGCCGGGCCTTTCTTCCGCGCAGTTTAAGTTTGGTGTTGTTGCCGTTGTCACAAGTAAAATAGTCTTTGAAAACAAAAAATTAAACTTGTTTCTAGTGACCTTTACAAAGATGCCCTCCAGTGAGGAGGCAAAAGATCTGTGAAGTTGTCTTAAATAGGTGTTAAAGGCAAGTGACTGCTTTATAGGCTCTTACACCTATTAAAGGGGGGTGGTGCCCATAATCACTTTCGGCTGGTTATGCTCATCAGGAATACATTTATTAAGGGCTCGAGATTAATTATTCTTGAGGTGAACAAAGTCCATTTAATATATAAGATATAGTTGCATTAGTATAAGTATCCGCAGCAAACCAAAGTAAGTAAATAACTTTAATATCTGAACAAAACTTTAAAACTAAGATGCAGACAACAGTCCAGTAGCAAGATGGGGGCTTCCAGTCTTTTGCATTGAATGTCACATCACATGTTTGATTTTCTCCCAGTTGATGAGCAGTTTTCTCCCAGATGATGAGCGGTCTTATGTGTGCATTAGGTGCAAGGATCTCTTTGCTCTCTGGGAATGAGTCCGATCTCTGGAGGTAGAGTAGCAGACTTGGAGGACATAAGGAAGACAGAGAGGTATATAGACGAGACCTACAGGAATGTAGTACTGAAATCCCAACTCCAGTCTAGCAGCCTCCCTGTTGCCATGGAGGAGAGAGGTCACGTGACAGGAGAGCATCGCCTGGTGTGGCAGAAAATGATCCTGTAGCTAGGAACTGTCCTCCAGGTGATGTAAAACCCTCTCACACCAAGGAGATTTCTCCAGGGACATGTGTCCATAAGGGAAGGATTAGGACGGCCATCATAGTTGGTGATTCAGTCATTAGGTATGTAGATAGCTGGATGGCTGGTGGATGTGAGAATCGCCTGGTAACATGCCTGCCTGGTGTGAAGTTAGCAGACCTCATGTGCCACCTAGACAAGTTGTTAGATAATGCTAGGGAGGAGTCTGCTGTCTTGATACATGTTGGTACCAATAACATAGGAAAGTATGGTAGTGAGGTTCTGGAGGCCAAATTTAGGCTTTTAGGTAGCTAGTTGAAATCCAGAACTTCCAGGACAGCATTCTCAGAAATGCTTCCCATTCCACGTGCAGGACCCAAAAGGCAGGCAGAGCTCTGGAGTCTCAATGCATGGATGAGACAATGGTGTGAAGAAGAGGGTTTTGGATTTGTTAGGAACTGGGAGATATTCTGGGGAAAGGAGGGGCTTTACTGAATGGATAGGCTCCACCTTAACCGGGATGGAACCAGGCTGTGGGCATTAACCATTAGAAAAGAGATAAAGCAGCTTTTAAACTAGATAATTGGGGAAAGCCGACAGATGCCCAAGAGCGCATGGTTCAAAAACAATGTAACAATACACAAAACAAATAGCCAAGAGCAGAAAAAGAGCAATCCAACAATAAAAAACCTGCTCACAATATTAAATATGTAAACTACACAATTTTTAACTTATATCCCAATATCATTTCCAGGCAATAATGACCTCAGATGTCACAACTCCACATCTAGTGATAAATCACCATAGGGTGTTGATAGACGCTCACATCACCGGTCATAGCCTCCCTACCTTCCTAAAGAAATTATACCAAATCACAATACATCCAATACACCCTTAATTACAACCCTGGGAAAAATCTCAAAATATCTTTATAACAATAGAGCAAATAACAATCACTAAAATATATTCAAACATACTCACCATACTCACACATACAATCTCATTCTTTCATACTAAAAAACAGAGTCAATATGATGTGCGTCTGCACTATAATTTCAAGGCTGAACGCAGCCTAAATCAGTCACAGAGCGATACCTGCAAATATAATAAAGAGTAATGAAAGCTCAAAATTCACCAGCAGTAGCATAAAAATGCAAATAACTTATCTTGCGGCAGTAAGCTTATAACCAGCCAGGTCTCTAGCTCTTCACCAGACGCTTCTCATAGTCAATTTCAACCTCCAACGCAGACAGAGGAACCATGCAACTCGGGAGAAGTATCAAAAGTCAATATTACTAATAAACTCTGAAAAATGACCAAAGCTCTACTAGATGTGGAGTTGTGACATCTGAGGTCATTATTGCCTGGAAATGATATTGGGATATAAGTTAAAAATTGTGTAGTTTACATATTTAATATTGTGAGCAGGTTTTTTATTGTTCAAAAACAATGTATCCATGAAGGATACTAGCAAAAAAGACTGAAGTTAGGGCATATCGACAAAGAGGTTCCAATAAAGACAAAAGTAACCCAAATATCCTTAGGTACAGAGCAGACAGAGCGTAAAGATTCAAAATTACCCCTGCCTACTGATAGCCAGATTAATATGAATAAAATACGACCTCTAAAATGCTTGTATGCAAATGCTAGAAGTCTAAAAAATAAGATGGGTGAGTTAGAATATATAGCACTAAATGAGAGATCAGATATCATTGATATCTCAGAGACATAGTGGAAGGAGGACAACCAGTGGGGCACTGTGATACCTGGGTACAAATTCTATCACAATGATAGAGTAGATCAAATTGGTAGAGGGGTTGTACTCTATGTTAGAGAGGGCATTGAGTCACACAGGATTAAAATTTTGCAGGAAACAAAATATATGGTAGAATTTCTATGGATTGAAATTCCATGTAAAAAGGGGAAGGTGATGGCAGTGGGGGTGTACTACCGACCACCTGGCCAGAATGAACAAATGGAAAATGAAATGCTCAAAGAAATCAGGGAAGCTAACAAAAGTTACAATACAGTAATAATAATGGGTGATTTGAATTATCCCGTTATCGACTGGCTGAGGGGAGATATCATAGAGGTTTATAAATGAATGGAGTGGATGTAAACGTAGACCGATTCTTTATGCCATCAAAAAGTAGAAAGACTAGGGGACATGAAATGAAACTACAGTGTAACCCATTTAAGACTAATAAGAGAAAAAAAATTTTCACTCAATGTGTAAACTCTGGAATTCATTACTGGTGGATGTAGTAAAAGCTGTTAGTGTAGCTGGGTTTAAAAAAGGTTTGGACAAGTTTTTGGAGGAAAGGTCCATAAATGATTATTAAAGGAGACCTGGGAAATCTACTGCTTGCTCTAATACAAGCATTGTGGAACCTGTGTCTTTTGGGGAAACTGCTAGGTACTTGTGGCCTGGATTGACCACTGTTGGAAACAGGATACTGGGCTTGATGAACCTTGGTCTGACCCAGTATGGCATATCTTATGTTCTTATGATATCCAGGGCCTAAGCCTGGAACAACCTACCTATGTCCATACGCCATGCACCCTCACTGGCCCTCTTCAAATCCAACTTGAAAACCCACCTCTTCACTGTTGCCTTCAGATCCTGACATAGTAACATAGTAACATAGTAAGTGACGGCAGATAAAGACCAGCATGGTCCATCTAGTCTGCCCAGCAAGATGGCAAGAGTAGGTGCACCTGTCGCTCTGTGCAGGCCACCCCTCCCCATGTTTTTGTTTCTGTTTAGGGGTGAACCCACCACTCCATGTAGGACACCCTTATTTGTTCAGATGCTAGATAGTTCAGAAGTTAGATGGTACTGTTTGTTTTGCTTTTATCCTGTTGCTGTAAAGGGATCCACTGTGTTTGTCCCATGCCGTTTTGAATTCCATCACCGTGTTTGCCCTCACCACTTCCATCGGGAGGGCATTCCAAGCATCCACCACCCTTTCAGTGAAGAAATATTTCCTGACATTGCCTTTCAATTTACCATCTTGCAGCTTCATGTTATGCCCTCTAGTTTTACAGCTTCCCCGTCTTTGGAAGAGCTTTGTTTGTTCATCATTTCTCTTTAAGTATTTAAAGGTCTGAATCATATCTCCCCTGTCCCTCCTTTCCTCCAAAGTGTACATATTTAGGTCTTCAAGTCTCTTCTCATAAGGCTTCTGACGCAGGCTCCAAATCATTTTGGTCGCCTTTCTCTGAACAGTTTCCAGTCTTTTTACATCTTTTGCAAGATATGGCCTCCAAAACTGAACACAGTATTCCAAGTGAGGCCTCACCAGTGACTTGTACAGTGGCATAAGTACCTCTTCCTTTCTGCTGGTAATCCCTCTTTGAATGCAGCCCAACATCCTCCTGGCTTTTGCCACCGCCTTGTCGCACTGTTTTGCCACCTTGAGATCATCAGAGATAATCACACCAAGGTCTTTCTCCTGAACCGTGCATACCAACCTCTCACCCCCTATTGTGTACTTTTCCCTTGGATTTCTGCTACCCAAGTGCATGACACTGCACTTTTTCACATTAAATCGTAGTTGCCAAGCATTAGACCAGTCCTCCAGCTTTTGTAGATCTTTCCTCATGTTATCCACTCCCTCTGGGGAGTCCACTCTGTTGCAAATTTTTGTGTCATCTGCAAAAAGACAGACTTTTCCATTCAGTCCTTCAGCAATATCACTCACAAATACATTGAACAGTGCCAGGCCCAGGACCGAACCCTGAGGCACCCTGCTAATCACCTTCCTCTCATCTGAGTGAGCTCCATGTACCATCACCCTCTGTTGTCTGTCAGTCAACCAATTTGACTTCCACCCTTATCCTAACGCAACTCCCATCAATCTCCCATGACCGAAATACACAGACCATATTATGCTTTGCACTGAACTGACTATCGCTTTGTATTGTTGTATTAGATTGTAAACTCGGATAAGTATTAGATTGTAAGCTCGGATGAGCATGACTCTGATGAGCAGAGACTGTTTATTATATGTATATCTTTTATATGCATGTCTTACCTGTACAGCGCTGCGTGCTCGGCGCTATATAAGTGCTAAATAGTAGTAGTAGTAGGGCAGAACATGCCAAGAAACACCAGAGACATCTATGTCTCTACCCAATCTTAGGGGCTTGTTTACAAAGCCGCGGTAGTGGTTCGCGATCGCGATCGCAACCGCGGCCCCATTGAAATCAATGGGGCCGCGGCTCCGATTACGATCGCAAACCGCTAGCGCGGCTTTGTAAACAAGCCCCTTAGTAATATAGATGTTTCCGACGTGGGTGTCTGTGATGGTGGCCACAGAGATGTCCCCCTTGGAAAACATGGGGCAAGCTGGCATAAGGGGACATCTAGAGGCATAGAAAAATGAAAACATGAGCCCGTATTCCCTGTCAGTGTTCATTACTGGCATGGAAAATATAAGGGACATGAGCAGATCTCCTCTTCCTCACCCTCCAGATATTTATCTTGACAAAACAAGCATTATTCTGATGCCTCTTTGTGCCTTGAGCAGGTATAAGCTTGGACGTGGCTTGGGACATCCAGGGCATTTCTGAATTCAGGCAAAGACATTCAAGTTCTGGGAATATCCCAGACATGCTTATTCCATGCCCCCTTCAAACTTGGACATCCTTGTCCCAGGGATGTCCACAGAGCTGGCTTCTAAAATGGCCCTAGGGACATCTCCATGTCCTTTTTCAGATGTCCAAAGCACAAATAGGGCTTCTAAAATAACCCCCATGGTCTTTATCTGCCATTGTTTTCTATGTTTCTGTGTTACTAGCATAAGTGGCAGAAATCACATCTTAAGTTAAGGCCTTAGAACTGGTGTAAATGCCTGAACGTAGATGTTTACAAGAACGTGTGTTGATAGCTAAAATAACCCCCGCTTGGATGCATACTTGGTTTCTAAAAGTACATGCCTTCTTATAAAATTGCCCCTAAAAGTATCTGTGTATTTCCTATTTTGCAATGGTGATATATGTATACTTTAAAATATTTCCCCATTGCCATTTACACCTGCTCTCAGGCATGCACAACTGTCAGATAATTGCTCATTAGGGCCTGGGCTGCGTAAATTCTACCCAAGCATCTCCCACAATGCAAAGGGCCCAGGCAGAAGGGGACCTACACAGTGGTGGCATCAGCAGCACAGTGTACTTACTTTATCATGTTTACCGCGCTGCTCCGCTCTTGTAAGTTTGCCGCGGGCCCTGCAGCCATTCCTCACATGGCTGAAGTCTCGTGATAACATCCACACTGCGAGACTTCTGCCTAGTGGATAATAGCCACCGGTCCCACAGCAAACTAAAAGAGTGGAGCAGCGCAGCAAACACCATAAAGCAAGTTTGCCACTGCTTCTGCTTCTGCACAAAGGAGGGGCTCACACGGTGGGGGGCGGGGCACGCCACCACCACAACAATGGGAGGTCCTTAGTAAATTTTGCTTGGAGACCCTTCATTGGAATTTACACCACTGGGCCTGGGGTTTGGAGGAGTGATTGAGGGGGGGATTTTATAAAAGGCTCTGCCTTCAAAAGCACCTCAAATAGCAAAATCTGCTAATTTCCTAAGGTAGGTTCCATCTCTCACTGAGCTTACCAATGAAATGAATAATAAACTTACCAAGTTCTGATGTTCATTTTCATCGATTGAAGAGAAAAGCCTGAAACAGTCGGTGCTGCTTGCTTGAGGACTAAAATTCACAAAAATACACTCAATTATAACAAAAGTAGGTAATATCTCCATATGGATTATTTCAAACTCCAAGCACTGTTTACAGTTTATATAGGAAAAGATCTCAGTATTTAATGGGCCGGTGCATTCCGTGATATCAAATCACAAAAACCTATTACAATAAGCCCAGATCACATCAACGACCTTGATCTATACATATCCCCAACATAGTAGGTGAAGAAAAAACCGCATCAAAGACACGCTTATCTTGCCAGTTTCAGGTTTAGACAACGGTCTTTTCTGAGCCCCAACGCCCTACATCAAGCGCTCACAAGCATTTCGCAAGCTATCTTGCTTCTTCAGGGGAACACTCGACACTAAAAATATAAGAATACACACACCATTAACAAATAAATTAAAACTAACCCTATTCCTCACCAACAAACCTACAAATATATTTAAAACTCTCAATCCTACCTTAAACACATCATCGTGCCATACGCAAACAACCAGCTGCACATCTCATCAGTCAGCTTCATACCATTGCGCATGTCTCCAACCACCACACCAGTTCCTTTTAAAACAACTCTAAACCAATCAGAGCCTTTCAACCCTGCAAACACCACACCTCATCTGAACTATCATCATCAGTTTAAATACAACTACCCCATTCAATCTGGGCATTAAGCCCATCCGGGGCAACAGTGCAAACTGAAAATATCCACCTCTGTTCACACACCACCAAAGTCTGTTCACGGGTTCAACCCTCCCACCCCGACATTACTTGATCAAGGCAAAAATATCAGGGAAGAAAGAAGAAGGCCTTCCGCAATGGGTCAAAGACAAAGGATGCAGTGGAGGGCAAATGACCAGGCCTAACAGGGTGATTGGTTAAAACTTTGAGGACCCAACTTAAAAAGTTTCAGCCGAAGCCTTCATCAGGGGTCTAAAAAAAAAACACACATAAAATTAGCATAATAAAACAAAAACAAAAATGATATTAAAAAATATACTGTGTTAACGGGTAAAAAATGTTACCAGAAAACCACATAGAAGGTGTAGGGGACACGTCTATGTGGTGGAGCAACCACTCTTCCCAATCTGGAACATAATAAAAGTACAAGCATGAATAGTAACACAACAAAAAGGAAGATATATATGCTACAAGAGGACTAAAGTACACATTAGAGTGCAATAAAACATCATAATAAAAACCTTTTGCATATAGAAAAACAAATGGAACAACCTGAACCTTATTTATGACAACTTAATGTGTGCAAAAAAGTAACACACAGGAAAATATCTAAAATGTATACACATATATGAAAACCATCATGCTAAAAACTTAAATAACACATGTATCGTAATAACTTAACAAGGAGTTAAAACATAAATCAAGACAATGAAATCGCTGAGCATTACAAATTGAAACAAATAATAAACAACGTTACTATTTGGCAGAAAGAGGGAGACACGGCATTGCCTTATATAAACTCTGTGTATGTAAAAAATGAAAAGGACATTAGAATGCTGAAATACAACTAATTAGAATAACCATCCGTTGTGTATGTAGTAAAAGGGGGGGGGCCAGCGGCGAGTCAGTTTAGCAAAAAACGTTTGCAAAAAAAGTGCAATATGAAAACAACAAGAACATTTAACAAGATGATGCACAAGCCATGACTAAAAGAAATGTAGGGAACCGAATGTGCCAATGACGTACTGAACCTCATGCAGAGTAGATTCAGAGGGTGAGCTTTTATCTCAAAAAAAGGATTAGACACGACGCATGATTATGCCGGTAAAATCACAAAACCAATACAAGAAGATTATACTAAGCATATTGTACTGACTTTGTGCATAGCCGAAACAGACTAAATATAGATGGCACGTCAACTGTATTTACAAGAAAGGAGTATTAGAGACACACATAATTGCACCGATAGTGGGAATGGTGCTCTGCATATTATGTCCCTGCATAAACTATAAGAAGCGGAGAAAATGCCGCAACGGTGCATAAGTAAGAGGGGGTTAAAAATGTGTCATATTATAGATCTACAATAATGGTGTGTACCGCAAAAAAACAGTGAGCCATGAATAAGCCATCTAAAACAAATATAAATAAATAAAAAACCTTTTTCAATAAAAGAACGTGCATAAAACGACTTAAAAACAATATACAGGAGAGCAATTGTACATGCCATTAGTAAGAACATCATACCTACACACAAAGTGAGAGGCGGGAAAACGCCGCGCTGGAGCATAAGAATACTATTTAAAGGGGGAGGGGGGAGAGAGAGAAGGAGGAAAAGAAGCTCCTCCTACTGGGGATTTGCACTATAAAAACTAGGAGCTGCTGTGGAAACTAAAACTAAAGTAAAATGCAAACAAAATAAAAAACAGAATAGATAAAAATAGTGATATGAAGATACTACTAGATAAAAAACATTATATCATTAAAAACTATCAGAATCGCAGGAACAACAAATCATTAACATAAAAGTCTTTGGATAACTACCTAGGATGTAAAAACAAGGGGTAGTGATAAATAATGAACACACTAGATGCTTTCAAGCGAAAAATATGTAAAATAAAAATAAAAACGAAAGCTAAAAACAGTTCATTGGAGGCAATGCATTGAAAACGGACCGCAGGTCATAGTGAACCGTGGCTGACCCCATGAATTAGTGAAGTCAGACAAAAAATAAAAAATAAAACATGCAGTGGATTATAAGACATAACAATGGAAAAAATCTGATGCACCTCATCAACTAAATGACATGTGTGATTATGAGAGACACTGAAAACACACAATATTTCAAGACACATCATGTTATAAAAACCAAATAGAATGAACTGATGTTTTTAAACACCAACCAGTTGGAGAATTACATACAACATACATAAAAAGAAAAAGAAAACATGAGGACAATATTGCAAAAAAAAGGGGATGGAGTTCAAAGGAACATATTGTATTCAATTTCCTTGTTCAATCCTTTCGGAGAGACTGTGTCCAATAAAAATAAAAACCTTTGTTCCTCTTGGGTCAATTTACGGTTCAAATCTCCTCCACGAGGGGAAGGGAAAAATTTCTTGATAAGAAAAAAACGTATATCATTAATGTTGTGCTGAAATTGAACCCAATGTTGCACAAGTGGAGCTGTAATGATCCGTCTTTTAATGCAACTTTTGTGTTCCTGAATACGCGTTTTGACAGCACGAATTGTTTTACCAACATACAGAAGGTAACAAGGACAGATTACTACATACACAACATGTGTGGACAAACAGTCAGTATGGGTATGCAATGGATACTGTATGTTGGTGGAAGGATGTGTGAAAAAGCCTCTCATTGTAATGGCATATCTACAAATGGAACATCTGTTGCATTTATAATGACTTTTTTCTATGTGTGAGGAAGTAGAAACTGAGGGCATAAATGAAGAAACCAGCATGTCACCTAAATTACGTTGTCTACTATGTGCAATAGTGAGACGTTGATTTGAAAAACAGGGCCGTGTTTGCAGAATGTGCCAATGAGACCTCAAAATTCTTTGTATTTTGGAAGAGAGGTGAGAAAAGCGAAGAACGCAGACAAATTTATCATCAGATTGTTCTTTAGGCAGAAGTAACTGTGGTCTAGAAGAGGACTGAGCGCGTTCAGAACCCTTTTGGACACACTCTCTTGGATAGCCCCTGGCATGAAAGCGTGCTGCCATATGAGAAGATTTGTCTTTGAAGTCATCATTACTAGTACATAGACGCCGCAGGCGTAAAAATTGTGAAAAAGGTAAATTCTTTTTGAGATGGCTGTTGTGAAAGCTTTCAAAACGGAGCAGCTTATTACGGTCTGTGGGTTTGCGATAAATAGTGGTGGTAAAGCCATCTTGAGATTTTCTAATGAGGATGTCAAGGAAGGGGAGTTCTGTGTAAATAGATTGCATCTTAAATGTAAGATTGATGTCTAAACTGTTGAGCCAGTTATGGAATTGATGTAATTGGGAATTAGTGCCTTTCCACAGTACTAGAATGTCATCAATATATCTCTTCCAGGAGATGACAGAAGATGAAAAGGGGCAATCTTGTAGATAAGTTTCTTCAAACTGGGCCACATACAGATTAGCTATGTCAGGTGCCATGGCGGCACCCATAGCTGTACCTTTTATTTGTTGGAAAAACCGTTCGTTGAACAGGAAATAATTTTTAGTCAAAGCTATATGGGCCAGATCCACCAGGAAGTGAGTGGGAATGTGAATGGGTGGGATGCGTTGGTCTAAATACTTAGTGATGACAGCAATAGCACCGTCTTGTGGGATGTTAGTATATAGTGACTCAATGTCAAATGACACCAGTGTGATGTCTGAAAGGTTTCCACTGAAAGTACTTAAAAAAGTGATAATATCGGCTGAGTCTCTGACATATGTAGTAATGAGTGGTACAAAGGGCTGTAAGAAAACGTCAATGAATTGAGACAAGGGCTCAAGTACTGACCCTATACCTGAAACTATAGGCCTGCCAGGGGGGGATTGAAGAGATTTGTGGATTTTCGGAATAGTATATATTGTTGGAATCACAGGATGTGAAACTTGTAAAAATGAAAACTCACATGAAGTCAAAAAAACGGCATTATAGCCATACAGTAACAAAGAGTCAATATCTCGTTTAATTACTGAAGTAGGATCATGTGGTAAAACGTGGTAATAGTTCTCATCATTGAGCTGATCAGTGAGCTCTTGTATATAGTAGGACCGATCCATTATGACGATACCACTGCCTTTATCCGCGGGTTTTATAATAATATCTGGTCGTTTATTAAGTGTATGTAACACTGACCATTCCTCTAGTGAAAGATTATTATATCGACATCTAGACTTATGTTCTATAAACTTAACATCACAAAGGACACATGCCATGAAAGATTGAATGGCAGAGTCTACAGGCCCGGGTGGATACCAACGTGACTTATTACGTATAATCGATGGATCCGTAGAGGTGGAGGGTTTATCTGAAAAAAACTTATTGATCTGTAATTTACGAAAAAACTTATGGAGATCAATCCTAGTCTGGAAAGCATCATAACGGGCAGTAGGGACGAAAGAAAGACCTTTCTGTAAAAGGTCTATCTCTGGTGTAGTAATCTCAACTGAGGATAAATTAAAAAAACAGGAAGATCATAGAAAGGACAGCGAAATTTACAAGACCTTTTATGTCCTTCAGTATTGCGTCCTCTTTGTAATTCTAGTTTGGGAACGGGACATAGATCATGTGGAAACTGCTCAATTTGTGAAATATCGTTAGTGATTTCCCATTTTAATTATAAAAGTAAATGTTTTCAATTGAAAAAAAGTACATCCTGTAATTCTAGTTCTGTGGATTATAGGATTTTTTGTCCCTGTGGATTGTTATATATTGGTAAAACAAATAGATCTTTGAAGAAACGTATTTTAGAGCACAAAAGTAGGATTACATGCAAGGTTTTTGAGGCTCCGATTGTAGCCCATTGTTATGAAAAAGATCATCGGTTTTCAGATTTGCAATGTTTTTGCCTTGATCAAGTAATGTCGGGGTGGGAGGGTTGAACCTGTGAACAGACTTTGGTGGTATGTGAACAGAGGTGGATATTTTCAGTTTGCACTGTTGCCCCGGATGGGCTTAATGCCCAGATTGAATGGGGTCGTTGTATTTAAACTGATGATGATAGTTCAGATGAGGTGTGATATTTGCAGGGTTGAAAGGCTCTGATTGGTTTAGAGTTGTTTTAAAAGGAACTGGTGTGGTGGTTGGAGACATGCGCAATGGTATGAAGCTGACTGATGAGATGTGCAGCTGGTTGTTTGCGTATGGCACGATGATGTGTTTAAGGTAGGACTGAGAGTTTTAAATATATTTGTAGGTTTGTTGGTGAGGAATAGGGTTAGTTTTAATTTATTTGTTAATGGTGTGTGTATTCTTATATTTTTAGTGTCAAGTGTTCCCCTGAAGAAGCAAGATAGCTTGCGAAACGCTTGTGAGCGCTTGATGTAGGGCATTGGGGCTCAGAAAAGACCGTTGTCTAAACCTGAAACTGGCAAAATAAGTGTGTCTTGTGACGTAGAAGCTTCTCAAGAAGCAATGGAGATAGACGGAGATCTGGTGGAGAAAACTGGTACTGCAAGGGAAAGCAGGATTTTCTCTTCAGAAAGAAAAAAACATGTAGCTGATCAGGAACCACACCTCACCTTAGGGGAGGAGATAGGTCAAGTCCCTGATTGGGCACGCCCAAGCAGGAGGCAGGCAGTGCAACACACAGGGAGCTTGTTAAGCAATCAAACACAGAAACAGTGGAAGGAGAGACAGGAAGAGTTGGAGAAGGAGAGAGAGAAACAGCAACGGCAAGGAGAGCAAGAAGGCAGCTGTGTTCCACGGAGGAGCAGTTTGGACTCACGAAGCAAGTACTTGGGAGACTCAGGGGCAGTGAGAGACCTCTATGGGAAGAAGGGCTCAAAAGCACTGAGAGACCTGAAGATATAGCCCATGATTCCAGAGAACCAAGCAGGACCTTAGAGCAGAAACCAGAGGGATAAAGATTTCTCCTGGAGACACTCTCAGCACAAGGTATGAAGTGGGGTTGAAGCAGCTAGCAGCTATAATATTGGGAAGCAAGAAAGCTGGAAGGATAACTTTAAAAGTCAGAACAAGTCAGACAAAACTGTGGCAGTTTGTTGCAGCCTGAAAAGCATTCAAGCAGCACAAGATATTCTAATGAGCCAGCGGAAGCCTATAGCCTAGAAGCTAATAGAAAGAAAACTGCTGAGCCTTATTGGAAAGACGTGAGCCAAGATAAACCTGACGTTTCTACTTTTAAAAGCCTGTTCAGAAACTCTCCAGGGCCAGTTGAAGTTTTAAAGGAAAACCCAGCACTTACTTTTAAAGATAAGTGGGGGAAGGGTTTTATTAGCACACCGAACTGTGGTGCTGACAAAAGCAGCCTTGCTAATTACCATGAGATAGACATCTTAAGCCAATGTTTACCTGAAGCAGGAGAAAGACTTCAGCATAGCAAAGGGAAAACGCAGGCTGAATTACTTCTAACAGAGTTCAGGGAATTCCTAGAAAGAAAGGCAGTTTCACCTTCTAATTCAGCACAGCATGCAAACAGCTGTGAAGAGGAGATGCCCTTAGATGTTTCCCTGCCTTCCACAGAGCAAGAGATAGCAATGGATTGCTCAACTTGTACCATTGAAAAGGACATTAATTAAAGTGCTTTAAAAGTTATATGAAAGAAATATAACAGAAGTTACCTTACTTGTTGTCATGCTGAGAAAACTTATGAAAGTTGGATAAGTTAAAGCATTTTTCTGGATATAAGAAGCTTTGCTGTTGTACCAGACTTTTTAGTTTCAGTTCATGAAAGAGTCACATGACAATTTTGAATGTGAATCCCGAAGCTAATGGACACTTAGCCCAGCATTGCAAACCCTGTATATTTTGGTTTTCTCACTCTTGTTTTTGTGCTATAAAACTTCTTAGCGTCTGTTTGCACTGAACTGCAAGGCGGGAAATAAACCTCATAAAAATAAATTTCTTTGCCTGCCTTTAACTACTTGAGCACACAACTACAATCTTAACCCCTTCAGGAGGCTCAGGACTACATCACCCAGAATCCCTAGGGTCTCATCGTAGTACCTTACCCCTGAAGGGCACCAAAGGCCACCTCCTCCTGGAAACCCTCAAGGTCCAGGTAGTGGGTGGGTGGCAAAGTGGCATAGTAGGCAGGATTGAGGATACTGCGCAGGCGCAGGAAGTAGCCACATCAGGAGCTGTAGAAGCCAACTTCTCAAGGAGCCCAGCTGAGGAGCAGCCGAGCCAGCCGAGGAAGGGGACTGCAGGAGGCTACAGGATCTTCCATTGCTGATGTGCATGAAAACCACCTGAGCCAGGTAAAGGGTATCCACCCCGGGTAACCAGGATACCAGGGCAAGCGTGTGTCCTAGGGGTAACTAGTGAAAAAATAAAAAAGGGAAAATATAGAGAATAAACACAGAAAAGACAAGTGTACTGTGGTATCGCACTTGGGTCTGTATTTTTCTGTATTCCAGGGTTCCAAGATGTCGATGGAAGCCAAGGATATCTTCCAGTGGATGGCGACGCAGCTGGAGCGTCAAAGAGACCTTTCCTTGGAGGCACAGGAAAGAGCAAACGCTAGCTTCCAAGAACAACAGAAGCCGCTGCTTACATTGATGGAGGAATGGCTGAAAGAGAAGAAGCAGGCGACTGCAACACCAGCGTCTACAGCAGGTTCCGCTCTCACAGACTCTTTACATTCTGTTAGTCTGCAGGCAGGAACTCTGTTCAATTTTGGTCAACTTACGGATAGAGACGATGTAGACGATTTTTTGGAAAGCTTCGAGAGAGTAGCACACCTTAGCGCCTGGCCTAAGGAACATTGGGCAATACGATTAGCAGCATCCCTTACTGGGGAAATGCTGGCCACTTACCGTGCCATGCCAGCTGCACTGGCCGGAAGTTATGAAGAATTAAAGAAAGCAATAAGGGAGAGATTAGGGCTCACTCCTTTGGTTTACCACACTCGCTTAAGAAATGTGAAACTAAGGTCTAGTGAGACCCCTAAGTCTTTGTGTCATAGAATACGTAGTTTAATTGACAAATGGTTAACTCCAGAAGGGAGATCTGTGGAATCAATTCTTGATGATTTGGTGCTAGAACAGTACATGAATGCTCTACTCAATGGAATCCGCACCTTTCTGATCTTGCAAAACTGCAAAACTCCCCAGGAAGCTGTTGCACTCTCTGAAAGATACATAGAGGCAGAGCTAACAGCCCAGAGAGGTGGCACTACTTCCCAGGGGACAGTTATCAGCGGATCAGAAAGGAGACGGAGGGTGCAGGAAGACCCTATAAAAATGTGTATGCCATTGTGGAAAAGTCCTGTGAGTAAGCAAAGATGCTATAAATGTGGGAAAGAGGGACATCTTCCAAAGCATTGCTTTGTTAAAACTGCCTTAATAGCGGATGCCGCTAAGAAAGATAGATAGGGATTTCTACTTTCTGTTGAAGTACAAGGAATTACAACCCAAGCTTTGCTAGATTCAGGGGCTGAGTTAAGCATGCTCTCTGAAGAGTTTTGGCAGAGAATTGAGGCCAGGCAAGGCGGAGAAGTAATTCAGCCTGTGAGCTCAGTAAAAATATGATGCGTTCACGGAGGAACTTCCACCTATCAAGTTTATAAGCTCCATATAACAGGGTTAGGTGCACAGAGAACTATTCCCTTAGCAGTTGTCCCGGGTCTTCCTCAGCCGGTAATTCTAGGTAAGGACTGGCCGCAGTTTCACAAAGGGTTGGAACAAGGCTTACAGGAGAGAGAGGATTCCCACGCAGGAAAAGTACCTAAGGAAGCTCAAGCTCTGGCAACGGAGAGAGTGAAATCAGTTCCTCGTCCCTTATTGCCCCATGCCAGCAAATATAGACAGAGGAAAGAAACTCCAATAGAAGAGAATGCAGGAAAACCTAAATTTGTCCTGAGGTTCTGCAAAATGACCCCTAGTGCTCAAGCACCCAAGAGGGCCACGCCTAATGCAGCGGGATTTGACCTCACCAGTGCAGAAGACATCATAGTCCCGGGTGGCGGAAGGGCACTGGTGGACACTGCCCTACAAATAGAATTACCTGCTGGATGTTACGGGTGACTAGCTCCACGGTCGGGCCTAGCGCTGAAACATTTTATATATATCGGTGCTGGCGTAATAGACCCAGACTACAGGGGTTCCGTAAAGGTGCTCATTTTCAACTTTGGGAAAAATGAGTTTAAGATAAAGACTGGGGATCGCATAGCACAATTAATTTGTGAACGCGTCGGACTTCCCCCTTTGGAAGAAGTACCTGTCTTGTCCACAACGATTCGGGGCACTCAAGGCTTCGGATCTACAGGGACCAATAGCCTGCAAGGATTGTCAGCATCTGTGGAGAGGGAGGAAACCGAAGAAGAGGACCTCGGACCCCAGCTGACCGAGTGCAAGAAAAATCCTGAACCCAGACTGGATGAGGGACTCTCCTGGGCTCAAAGACAGGAGCTTACACAAGTGCTATCTAGATACAAAGATGTTCTCACGCCTGTACCTGGAGAAACGAGATTAATAGCACACAAAATTATAACACCCCCTGGCGAAGTGATAAGGCAACGGCCTTACCGATTACCGGAGGCGAAGAAGAATGAAGTAATACGACAGGTGGGAGAAATGTTGGCCATGGGAATAATCGAAGAATCCCGGAGTCCATGGAATAGTCCCATCGTTATGGTACCGAAACCGGATGGTTCAATCCGATTCTGTATTGACTTTCGGAAAATTAATTCTATATCCCGGTTTGACTCATATCCCATGCCTCGGATTGAGGAACTCCTCGATCGACTGGGACAAGCTAAATATCTTACAACGCTCAACATGTCAAAAGGATATTGGCAAGTTCCCCTTACCAGAGAGGCCCGGCCGAAGACGGCATTTAGTACACCTATTGGCCTCTATCAATTCAGGAGAATGCCCTTTGGCCTACATGGGGCCATGGCCCCTTGCCAACGACTCATGGACATGGTCCTTCGTCCACATCAGGCCTATGCCATCGCCTATATGGATGATGTTGTCATCCATAGCGAGACCTGGACTCAACATTTACAGAGAGTTGAAGCTGTTCTATTAGCGATCCGGGATGCAGGCCTCATGTTGAACCCTGCCAAGTGTCTCTTTGGGGGACAAGAAGTTAAGTATTTGGGTCATGTCGTGGGCCATGGTGTTGTAAAACCACTGGTCAGTAAAATTGCAAGCGTACAAGCCTTTCCTAGACCTGCCAATAAAAAACAACTACGCAGCTTTTTAGGATTGGTAGGTTATTACCGAAGATTCATCCCACATTTTTCGAAGAAGACCACCTTGCTGACTGACATGCTTCGGAAAAATGCGCCCAATAAACTTAAGTGGAGTGAAGAGGCCGAAGGAGCGTTTGACCTCTTAAAGAAGCAACTCTGTGAAGCACCGGTTTTGAAGGGGGTGGATTTCTCAAAACCGTTCATAGTACAGACAGACGCCTCTGATACAGGCCTGGGTGCTGTCTTGTCTCAACGGCATGAGGGTAGGGAACACCCAGTTTTATTCCTTAGTAGGAAACTGGCACCGGCAGAGAGAAACTACTCCACCATTGAGCGCGAATGTTTAGCCATTAAATGGGCTATTGATGCTCTGCGCTTATTTATTTATTTATTTATTTATTTACTTCTCTTATATACGCTTCTACCTAGTGGGAAGGAAGTTCATTCTAATCACAGACCACGCACCATTGAAATGGTTAAATCAAATGCATAACCATAACTCCCGGCTAACGCGCTGGTTTATGGCCCTACAGGCTTTTGAATTCCAGGTGGAGCACAGGGCTAGAAAACTCCATCAAAATGCAGACGTGTTAAGTCGTATCACGTGCTGTGCCGTCAAGCCTAAGCCAGCCTGTGATATCTTAAGGGGGGGGGGGATCTGTGACATAGAAGCTTCTCAAGAAGCAATGGAGATAGACGGAGATCTGGTGGAGAAAACTGGTACTGCAAGGGAAAGCAGGATTTTCTCTTCAGAAAGAAAAACATGTAGCTGATCAGGAACCACAAATCACCTTAGGGGAGGAGATAGGTCAAGTCCCTGATTGGGCACGCCCAAGCAGGAGGCGGGCAGTGCAACACACTGGGAGCTTGTTAAGCAATCAAACAGAGAAACAGTGGAAGGAGAGACAGGAAGAGTTGGAGAAGGAGAGAGAGAAACAGCAACGGCAAGGAGAGCAAGAAGGCAGCTGTGTTCCACGGAGGAGCAGTTTGGACTCACGAAGCAAGTACTTGGGAGACTCAGAGGCAGTGAGAGACTTCTATGGGAAGAAGGGCTCAAAAGCACTGAGAGACCTGAAGATACAGCCCATGATTCCAGAGAACCAAGCAGAACCTTGGAGCAGAAACCAGAGGGATAAAGATTTCTCCTGGAGACACTCTCAGCACAAGGTACGAAGGGGTTGAAGCAGCTAGCAGCTATAATATTGGGAAGCAAGAAAGCTGGAAGGATAACTTTAAAACTCAGAACAAAGTCAGACAAAACTGTGGCAGTTTGGTGCAGCCTGAAAAGCATTCAAGCAGCACAAGATATTCTAATGAGCCAGCGGAAGCCTATAGCCTAGAAGCTAATAGAAAAAAAACTGCTGAGCCTTATTGGAGAGACGTGAGCCAAGATAAACCTGACGTTTCTACTTTTAAAAGCCTGTTCAGAAACTCTCCAGAGCCAGTTGAAGTTTTAAAGGAAAACCCAGCACTTACTTTTAAAGATAAGTGGGGGAAGGGTTTTATTAGCACACCGAACTGTGGTGCTGACAAAAGCAGCCTTGCTAATTACCATGAGATAGTCATCTTAAGCCAATGTTTACCTGAAGCAGGAGAAAGACTTCAGCGTAGCAAAGGGAAAACGCAGGCTGAATTACTTCTAACAGAGTTCAGGGAATTCCTAGAAAGAAAGGCAGTTTCACCTTCTAATTCAGCACAGCATGCAAACAGCTGTGAAGAGGAGATGCCCTTAGATGTTTCCCTGCCTTCCACAGAGCAAGAGATAGCAATGGATTGCTCAACTTGTACCATTGAAAAGGACATTAATTAAAGTGTTTTAAAAGTTATATGAAAGAAATATAAAACAGAAGTTACCTTACTTGTTATCATGCTGAGAAAACTTATGAAAGTTGGATAAGTTAAAGCATTTTTCTGGATATAAGAAGCTTTGCTGTTGTACCAGACTTTTTAGTTTCAGTTCATGAAAGAGTCACATGACAATTTTGAATGTGAATCCCGAAGCTAATGGACACTTAGCCCAGCATTGCAAACCTTTTATATTTTGGTTTTCTCACTCTTGTTTTTGTGCTATAAAACCTCTTAGCGTCTGTTTGCACTGAACTGCAAAGCGGGAAATAAACCTCATAAAAAGAAATTTCTTTGCCTGCCTTTAACTACTTGAGCACACAACTACAATCTTAACCCCTTCAGGAGGCTCAGAACTACATCACCCAGAATCCCTAGGGTCTCATCATAGTACCTTACCCCTGAAGGGCACCAAAGGCCACCTCCTCCTGGAAACCCTCAAGGTCCAGGTAGTGGGTGGGTGGCAGTCTTTGATGCATTTTTTTCTTCACCTACTATGTTGGGGATATGTATAGGTCAAGGTCGTTGATGTGATCTGGGCTTATTTTAATAGGTTTTTGTGATTTGATATCACGGAATGCACTGGCCCATTAAATACTGAGACCTTTTCCTATATAAACTGTAAATCCCATCAGCCCAGGCGAGATTAACAGAGCCGCGAGAAGAAAGGGAAAATCTCACGGCTCTGAAAGCCCGCGCATTGGGAGGGACTCGGAAGCTCAGGGAGGCTCTGCCAGGCAGGTGGGGCCCTGCGGCGGGAGCAGCCGTTTTTTTTTTTTAAAATCTATCAGGGCTGATGGGGGAGGGGGGTTAGGACTGGTAATGGGCTATGGGGGGGTTAGGACTGGAAGTGGATTGATGGGGGTGTTAGGACTGGAAGTGGATTGATGGGGGAGGGGGGTTAGGACTGGTAATGGGCTATGGGGGGGCTAAGACTGGAAGTGGGTTGATGGGGGAGGGGGGTTAGGACTGGTAATGGGCGATCGGGGGGCAAAGACTGGAAGGGGGCTGAAGCGGGGGGTAGGACTGGAAATGGGTTGATGGGTTAGGATGTAATGGGCTGATGGGGGGCTAAGACTGAAAATGGGTTGATGGGGGAGTAGCACTGGTAATGGGCTATGGGGGGGCTAGGACTGGAAATGTGCTGATGGGGGGATAGGACTGGTAATGGGCTATAGGGGGGGCTAGGACTGGAAATGGGCTATGGGGGTGCTAATACTGGAAATGGGCTGATGTGGGGTTAGGACTAGTAATGGGCTATGGGGTGGCTAGGACTGGAAATGGGCTGCTGGGGGTTCGCACTGCTACTGGGCTATGGGGGGCTAAGACTGAAAATGGGGTGATGGGGGACTTAGGACTAGAAGTGGGCTGATGGGGGGCTTAGGACTGGTAATGGGCTGGGGGATGGCTAGAACTGGAAATGGGCTGACTGGAAGGAGGGAAAGAACTGCAAATAGCTGATGGGGACGGGGGCTTGGAATGGAAATGGATTGTGTGGAAGAAGGGCTTGAACTACAAATAGCTGATGGAATGGAAATGGGCTGTAAGGGGAGGGAGCTAGGACTTGAAATGGGCTGATGGGGGTTAGGACTGGTAATGGGCTATGGGGGGCTAAGACTGAAAATGGGGTGATGGGGGGGCTTAGGACTGGAAGTGGGCTGATGGGGGCTTAGAACTGGTAATGGGTTATGGGGGGCTTAGGACTGGTAATGGGCTATGGGGGGGCTAGGACTGGTAATGGGCTGGGGGGGTGGCTAGGACTGGAAATGGGCTGAGTGGAAGGAAGGCTTGAACTACAAATAGCTGATGGAGAGGGGGGCTTGGAATGGAAATGGGCTGTGAGGGGAGGGAGCTAGGACTGAAAATGGGCTGAGTGAGGGGGGCTAGGAGAGGAAATGGGCTGATGGAGGGCTAGGATAGGACTGGAAATGGGCTGAGTGAGGGGGGCTAGGACAGGAAATGGGCTGATGGAGGACTAGGAGAGGACTGGAAATGGTCTGTTGGGGGGCTGGGATTGGAAATGAGCTGATGGAGGGACTCGGATGGGGGAGCTAGGACTGGAAATGGGCTGATGGTGGGGTTAGGATAGGACTAGAAATGGGCTTATGGGGGCTGGGATTGGAAATGAGCTGATGGAAAGACTCGGATGGGGAAGCTAGGACTGGAAATGGGCTGATGGTGAGGCTAGGATAAGATTGGCAATGGGCTGATGGGGGTCTAGGACTGGAAATGGGCTGATGCAGGGACTAGAAGGGAGCGGATGCTGGGTGGGGCTGGAACTAGAAGGGAGCTGATGTTGGGGGAGGATTAGAATAGGATAGAGTTGGGAGAGTGAAATGGAGAGAGAAAAAATATTTTGTGTGGGAGGGAAGACAAATCTACAATTGGCCGGATATTGGGAGAGTAAGTGGGGATTGAGGATGGCGGGGTAAAATTTGAGTGGATGAAATAGGAATGAGGAAAGAGCAAAAGGAGAGAGATTAGTATGTTAAAGCAGATGTAGAGAGAGAATGGAAAAAAACTAGAAGAGTGAAGAAAGGACAAATGGACAGCAGACGACAGAGAGTTAGCAGAAGACACGAAGAAACCAGAAGAAAGTGGCTGGAGCATTTGCAACTGAAAAAAATGCACAAAAGGTAGAAAAATATCTCTTTATTGAATTTATTAACTGAAATATGCCAGTTCTGGGAAATGTGCATCATTAACGTCTGCGCTTTGTTTAGTACAAGAGGAAATTAATTTATAGTTTTATTTCTACAGTGTTGTTGGGCTTTTGAGGTTCCCAGTTTAATTATTGTCTTCCTGTTTCTACATTGTGATTTCTTGTTTGGTGATGGTTTATGTTCTGCACATGTAACTGAGCTGAGGTATTCTGTTTATGTAATTCCTATTTGACATTGCCACTTGTTCTCTTTCCCCAGTAGGTCATGTATTGTTGTTCTCTGAAATGTATTGGTTTAATATTTGTAGTGTTGCCTTTTGATAGGTAGGGTCTTGTGCTTTGTGAGTCCTGGTAGTGCCGTTATGATATGGCAGGTTTGCTATGGGTTCTAAATGGGCAGTGTTTGTAGTAGTTCCTAATGTGCCTGGCAGTTGGCACTGGATTATAGTAATGTAGAAATCTTTTAGTCTTTCTTTATCCATACACTCATTAAGAGGCATGTTTACTAAAAGTTGGTGTATGGTAACATTATGCAAATATTTATGCAAATGATGCCCTTATGCAAATGAGGCCCCGCACCCCCCTTGGGCCGCCCCTGTTAATATCCATGTGTTTTGAGAGGTTATGGGCTACTGCCTCCTGAGAGGAAGAAAATGCTGGGCCCTTCCTTATTTACTTCTGCCTCATTTTATAGCCTACGAGCAGAATGTAAGAACCCCCCCCCCCCCCCCCATCTAGCCACAATGTGCTCTTTCTTTCAAAAACAAAGAAATCCTTTTACTTCTCTTTCAAGTAATGGTTCTCAATCCAGTCCTCTGAACACACCCAGTCAGTCAGGTTTTCAGGACAACCACAATGAATATGCATGAGACAGATTTGCATGTATTGCTTCAGTTGTATGCAGATCTCTCATGCACATTCATTGTGGTTCTCCTGAAATCCTCATTGGCTAGGTGTGTATTTGCATTGACTTGATAGCATTTAAAAACAAGAAAAAGGTTTTGCCACTAGCAGTAGTGCAAGACTATCACTAAGAGTCAACTGCTGCCATTTTGAACCCAGGTGCTCAACAGGAAAGTGAGTGGGGACAGTTCCTGCCTGCCCGCTAGACACCAGAGAAAGCCCCTGTAGGTGCCATAGGGGGGATGAGGGAAGGGTTGGGGAAGTCAGGGGTCGGTGAGTGGGAGAAGCTATATGGTTGGGGTATTCAGAAGGAGGGCAGAATCAGAGAATGGGACAAAGGTAGGATTTTTTTTATCATAGCCCCTTTAGGGAGCTCCCAGAAGCATCAGGTTGCTTGATAGGTACCTTATGCTCCCCGGGAGGAAAGGGAACATCAGCTCAAAGGTGGTATTATCTTTCCACAAATAATGCAGCTTGCAAAGTTAAATGCAAGCTGCATTATTCAATTTTGATAATAATGAAGTGCTTTGCATGAATTTATTTGCTCTGCATCTCATTATTTTATTCACATTGTGGTAAACTAACATGCATTAAGGGTAAATGCATGATTTTTGCCATTTGACGTGCATTAAATAGAAAAATTATACATAATTTTCCTTACTGCATACTAGAAACTAACCCTCTGAATTGGAAGCTGAAAGAAGCAAAACCCATAAGAAAAGCACATGCAACACTGTACTGTTACATAAGCAAGTAGGAATCATCACACCAAGCAAACATAGTAAAGTAAAACACGCACATCTCATCTACACCCCTCCATTGCCCCATATACACAACACCTCCACTAAAAGTTCATAGAAGGAACAGAAAATCTTCTACTTACAGATACCAAACCTAAAAAACAACCCAAGAAAATAAACTGCATATTCAGACTCTTCCTCCTAAGTTGAAGGGACAGTAATGGTGGTGGGGTCTGGCTGGATCCATTGTTCTACTTCATGGACTTGCTAGGGTTAGGGAGACTGGGGCTTTTCCTTCCCTCTTTCTCCTGTTGCTGGTGCTGCTTCCTGTTGTTTTGTGACTACAAAAGGAAAGAACTATATATGGAAAGAAATACTCCAACCCCTACAGTACCTGATCACTTCCAGTCCGCATCTTCAGGACCACATCTACAAATCAGAAGAGAAAACAGATGGGGGTTAGAAATTACTAAAAAGGAAAGAGTAACATGAAAAAGAATCCCAGAAGGATAGCCAAACGCAGAACCTTACTGGTCAGTTTTGTCAGGTTTTGTAATATCCAATTGTTTGGCAAAGAAAGGAAAGAAAGCTAACATCCGGAAGATCAGAAGAGCAGGCCAAGCATGCACAGAATGGTTGTCTGGCACAGTCTGGTTAAGTGTAACACACAGCAAACTCGTGTCTCGTGTTAACTACTGTAAGTGAAACATTGATATGCATCGATCATGGACAAAACACCAAAGGCAATTAGAGCATACCACAACTTGTCTGGACTCCCATTGCACACAATGGAAAAAGCAGTCACACTGTTACACAAACATGTACAAGAGACTCCAGATAAATGCACTCTTGCAATCACAGAAGCATCTACAGCCAAACTAACTAGTGTTCTCTGTCCAGCCATGCATTACATGTCAAAGCTACCCCTGGCATAAGATACACACCTGGGCCCTTTTGCAGCAGCTGGGACAATCTGTCATGTATGTAGTCCATCTCTTTGTAAGTTCTCTATGTGACTTCTGAGACCAGCAAGCCAAGTCAATGGTATGGTGGACCTCAAGTAGCAAAAAAATAATACAGAGAACCTTACTCAGGGCAAAATTATTTCCAAATCCTGGCAGACTTTGTGAAAGTGTATTTGTTATGTTTTAATGTTTGCTTAGCTTTTATAATATTTGATTATTGTTTGTTTTAATTTGTAGTTTTCTTATGTAATATGCAATGATATTTATTATTGTTACTGGAAAGAAGCAACTAATAGTCAGACTTCTGGTTTATAAATGTAAGAAAATAATTGGGAAGTGGGATGATCTGGACAGTAGCCTACAACCTGGCACAAATTAGGATTTTGCCCGTCAATTTCAGAAAACCAATTTAGAAAATATTTGAAAAAGTCAGAAAATATAGCATGTTACCAAGATGTTCATTTTCCACAATCAAGTATCATTTACAGTACTAGGACCCATATTTGAACGGGTCTATGAGTGTTTTATAGTTCTGTGTTGGAGAAACTCCAAGGAATGCAAAAGACAGTCTCCTTTTTGTAGCCCAAAAGAGTTATTTTGTAGAGAATGTCCTTCTTAAATCTTTATTCTTGTTTCAACAAGTTTTTTTCTTGTTTTAGGCCACATTGGCTTATTTCTGTCATAAGTGTCATAAATCTGAAATATGTTTCCTTACCAGGTTATTAAATGCAAGGCAGCTGTTGCCTGGCAAGCAGGGAAGCCATTTTCTATTGAGGAAGTGGAGGTTGCTCCCCCCAAGGACCATGAAGTCCGCATCCATGTAAGTATCAATTAGTAATTCCAGGAGTGTAATATTTCCTTAATTTAGGACTCAAAGAACATGCCTGGCTTTTATACGCGTCTTCGTAAGATGAGCAACTTTTCATTTTTTTTAAGAATCACAGGAGGGTTTGGGTTTCTTTTAGTCTAATTCAAATAACCAAAGATGATTTCTGAAATATTGCCTATGCAGGACAAGACAGTATAATTTAGAAATATCACAGATACATTTGTTTTGTTATAGAAATCCAGTGCAGGTAGGCAAGGCAACATCATAGAATCCCAGGTGGTATCAAAAAGGGACAGAAGGACATGTTGACTAAGGCGCGCTAAGCAGTAGACTGTGGTTTTCATTCATGCTAAGGGTACCGCGCTAAAAATCCTATGATAACCAGTTAGCATGCGATTGGGCAGGGACTGGGCAGTTTAGGAGCATTAATGTGAGTGTTGACAAAGTGTTGTGGTCAGCATGATGTTTTAGGTGTGCACTAACCATGCCTGTTGATATTACCATGCGTGAGCACACCCCAAATATTAGCAAGGGTCTCCACGTAAGCTGGCAGCACAATCATTAGCTACTGGCATGTACCTTAGTAAACATATGCCAAAGTGTAGGAGGAATGAAAGGATATTAATCTGATTTAGACTGTTCAAAATAGCTTCTCAAATTAGACTTTGCGTGCTATGCTAGATTCTTTGCACAATAAAGATGGTACATAGGAACCTAAGATATGCCATATTGGGTGAAACCAAAGGTCCATCAAGCCCAGTATCCTGTTTCCAACAGTGGCCAATCCAGGTCACAAGTACCTGGCAGGTTCCCAAAAAGATAGATTCCATGCTACTTGTATCCAAGAGATAGGCAGCGGATTTCCTGGGTCCTCTTTAATAATGGTTTATGGACTTTTCCTCCAGGAACTTGTTCAAACCTATTTTAAACTTAACTACACTAACAGCTCCACTAACCCAGGTACACTAATATCTTCCAGCAATGAATTCCAGAGTTTGATTACGCATTGAGTGAAAAAATATTTTCTGCAAATAGTCTTCATTGTGTATCCCTTAGTCTTTCTACTTTTTTGAAGGAGTAAACAACCGTTCCACTCCACTCGTTATTTTATAGACCGCTATCATATCTCCCCTTAGCCACTCTCTATTATAACTCCCCTCAGCCCTTTACTCAGCGTAAAAGGATTATTTGAAAACTGCCCACTCAGAGTCTGGATGAAAGCAGGACTTTTTTGAGGGGGTACTCTGCGGCACTGAATACCGGAACCTTTTTCATTAGCTGCTAAAGATGACCCATGGTCCTCATGTATTAATGAAAGAGCCATGCTAATGAGTACTGGCAGCTTTTTTGCTTGGAAAAATGCACTGGGTAAAAGTATGCGCATTTTCCCATAGTATGGGTACTTCTACCCATATTGAATGGTAACACTCCTGGGGTGAGGTTACAGTGGGGAATGCAACAATATGTGCAAATTTGTACTTTCAAAACAAGGCATGTTGTTCTAGTTGGGAAAATTACTCAAGACAGAGCTAATGGAAATCTCTGCAGGTGCTTTCTCCTTGAACAATTTTCAAAATATGATTTCTTTCATTTGGAAAACTGGTGCAAACACCACAGCTATAAAGTGCCCACAGATTTTGAGGGCAGCCCTTATGAGGGAAGTATGTTTTGCATGAGGAAAAGAACTCTTCTTAAACAGCATGTGGATATAGATGTGTATACAAGGTAGAGGCACTGAAACTGTGTACCTGCTTTTACACTGACAACACAGAAGCATTCCCAGAGGCATAGCCTGGGCAGAGCTGTCTGCATTTTATCAATTGTGTGTACACACAGAGAACTCGGGCACATTTCACACCTTCTTCAGAGCAACGGTAAACTTGTATGAGAAAATTTGTACACTGCAGGGGCTGGTTCTGGGAGATTATGTTTTAAAGATACATAGATAGCCTTAAAATAAATTATTTTCAGATTTTTCCAATAGGTGCCCAGTTTTAAAACCAAGCTTAGACTGCAAGTACTATAGATGAGCCATAAGTTGCAAGTGTTGCACAGTGCCATAGGAATGATCTGCATTCTGTTCATGTTAAACTTCTGATCCATACCTCAACACTTCAGAGGCAGGCTTCACAGCCTGCTCAATGGTGACACCTAGTGGTCAGACTTAGATGAGCTGAGATTTATGGTCTGGGTACTCAATGTGATAGTTTGGGCTAAACTTGGAAGTAGAAATGAAATAAGAGGAGAAAAACACTGGGTAATAGCGAATGAAAATTCATGATGCTGTAGCCCATTACAGACAAGTTCCAATTGAACTGGAAGCCTAAAAGAAAAGAAATGAGAAAATCTTAATATTAAAAGCTTGTATGAAAACAGTCCAAAAGAATGTAGTGCAAAAGCTGTGACATTCAAAATCAAATTACAAGACTGTAGAGAGGACATTTTTGTTTGGCTGTTTTATAGTGTTCCCTTTTAGGTTCTTTAATAGAAAGCAACAATTAATTACTAAGAGACCAAGATTCAGGCAACATTCTCCAGGTCACATATAGTAAACTGGACAACTCTGATTCACTTAATTTGGGCAGTTAGCCTGGATTCACTCAATGGAATACCCAGTCTAAAATTAACTAGACAGAGTTGCCTCGTTAACTTTAGGTCTGTTATTTGAGTAGCCCAAGGTTCCAGGACTACTTTGGCTGGTCAGCTCTTAATATCATCACTGATCAGCCAAAGTGAAACTGTCCCTGGAAAGTCTCCAGCACTGCCTTTTTTTGCCTGATAAAATTTGTGCCTGGACAAAATCTATACACTGAGCATTGGGCAAATTATGGCCATCAGGTTTTCCATGCTCAAACTATAGCCAAGCGAACCCTTTTACTGTAATACTGAACTCAAAAAAGGCAGAAAAGAGTAAATTCCAGCTTATGTGGGTGCTCCAGATAAACACCGTAAACTGTTCTTTTTATTCTTTCCAGTCCAATGGAGGTTTGAAAGAATTATAAATAAGGGATTGAGAATGTCTGTCTGTGTGGGAGCGAAATGCCTTTCTGAAAATGTAACAGAATGGGATCAAATGTAGAATGGGGGAAAATTGGTGAAAAGATAAATTTTATTCTATTTATTAAACTTACTGTATATACTGCAGATCATATAACTTCTATACAGTTTACGTATACACATATGTGCACCTTTATTAAACAGACAATGGCACAGCACTAACAATTAAAATCATATACATCATAAAACAGTTACATTAATCATTAATTACACTTTCTGATACTAGCAGCGCTGCAGCAGAAAATGAAGTTGCATACCTGTAACAGGTGTTCTCCGTAGACAGCAGGGTCCTACAACCACCACCCCTGGTGACACCATCCCCAAAGGAACCGCTCGGGTCCCACTCCCCTCCCCCCCCCAGAGCCTGGAAAATCCCCAGAGAAGCACATTGAGGCTGATATTTAAAGGTACTTATCTGGTCAGCAATACATGCAACACCTGCTAACCTGCAATACTTGTGATACCTGCTAAGTTGCAATACCTATGACACCTGCTAACTTGCAATACTTGTGATACCTGCTAACCTGCAATACCTGCACTACCTGATTATTTCCTCTGACAACCTCAGTATTATCCTGATTGTGCCAAGTTATTCTGGGGGTGGAGCGGGAACCTATCCAATTTTCAGCCTCACCATCTGGATTACCAGCTGCATATCTTAGGACAGCAAAAAAGCTGCTCTCCAGATAGCACCAGGCAACCTGTGCTGCATCGGGAAATTCAGTGTCAGTCACTATCAAGATACCAGCATTGAACATCCAGATTTTATTTACAAGCTGTAGCCAGCCTTTTAAAAAACACCAACCACAGAATGGCCCAGATTGCACTGGGGGATTTCAGGGAAATAAGCTCCCCCAAAAATGCAAAATGCTTTTCTATGGGATAAGTAGTTCCATCTTCTGAGCACAGAAACTTAGATGCAGTCAAACATAGCAGTTAGAGCTTGCACCTTTCAAACTGCCTTCTACCCCCTAAATACCCCACCGCCAAAACTACCCCTCACAACTACCCCCTACCCTCCACTATGCTACCTCATAACAACTCCCACCCTGGCGATTATCCCCCCACTCCACCAAATACCCCACCCTGACAACTAGCTCCACCCTGAAAATATCTTCAGCCCCCCAATTATGCCCACTTCCCATAACCATCCCCGCAATTATTCTACCCCCACCCCCATCTATAACACCACAAAACTGCCCCCAACTACCTCCATAACTACTCCTTTACCCCCAGCTAACCCACCCCCAAAACTACCCCATGTCCAACTGCTTCCACCCCAAAGCTACCCCATCCCCCAATAGCTCCCTCATCACAGCTATGATATAGTACCCTATACTAACCCCCAACTACCCCCTACCCCCTACCTCATAGCACTGAATCTTTAATCCACCTCAAAGCTGGATTTTATGTACTTCTTTAAGAATCACAGGAGGGTTGATAAAAAAAATGAGTGGCAGAGCAAAATGGTCATCTGAGGTGAAGTGCATAATTTCTTTTTTTTTATTTGCTTTTTCAATTAAATTACAAGAAAGTCAGAAATAGGCAAATACAGGTACCAAGGAAAAATACATATAATCATAATAAATACAACCACAAACCACATCTCGGGGGAGTTATACCTTAAAGGTGCAGAGAAATACATTAACTACATATTCGGACTCGATCCTCCAACTGAAATCTAATAAATGAATCAATTCGCAGGAAAAAGCCAGCCCAGGCCAGCCCTACTTACTAGCTAAATAATTCTTCAAAAGCGAGGGGTCAGTATGAACATACTTTACCCCCATGAAAGTTAACAGACATTTACAAGGAAAATGGAGGATAAAAGTCCCCCTGAAGCCAGAACTCTTGTATAACATGATACGTCCAGAAAGGCTACTATCTTCTGCCCACAAAAGAGAACCTTCCTCTTGCAGAAATAACCTTTTAACAAAGAAATCTTATCTACCTTGGAGGTTAGGGTTACAACCAAAGTGGCACTAGAGGATATTACTTCATCTGAGGATTCAAGGAAATTAGTTAAATCAAATTCTGATACCTCGCCATCATCAATCACCCCGTCAGCCCGGGCCTCCAAAGCAGATGATATATAAAACAAATGAGTAACCAAAATCTTTTCTGGCCCGGGGAACAATAATATTTCTTTACAATATTTATGAAATAATATTAGAGGAGATAACAACCAACACTGAGGAAAATTTAACAGTCATATATTCTTTGCTCTAATAGCATTTTCTAATGTTTCTATATGAAGATACATTATATAAGAATCTTTTATACCCTGTGCCCTGGCCAACCAGAGGGAGCCCACTTGCCCCTCTAGCTGGTCTAGACGCTGGGCAAACAAAGTGGATTGTTCACTCAGAACCTGAATTTGGCAACTGCTTGCTCAGAAAAGGTAATAGTTTGTTCCATAAAATCTTGCAACAACAAATTAATTTTAGATACTTCCCTCCAGATGTCCCCCAATGAAATCTCCGCAGCAATCTGGAATCTTAGGGGGATCTCCTGGACGACTAATCGCCCTGATCCCTACTGATGAGTGAGCAAGAAGGGACTGCGGTGGATCCGACGATAAAGCCTGTTCCACGGCCATCACAGGATCCATTAAGAGAACATAACGGTCCCCATCCATTTCTGCCTAACCAAGCTAGGATTTGGGGGGGATCCAAATTATGGTACTTAAAGATGTCCCAGATGACACCAATGGGGATCAGGGGGCAGTAGCTCCAAGAGCCACCTCAGGCCCTGGAAGCACAAAACCATGTGCGTCCAACAGCCCTGACATGGCCTTGGGAGTTGATGACAAAGCTACATCAATCTTCTTCTTAACTGGCTTAATCTTCCTTTTTCCCTCACTGTGGGGCATTCCTATGAACTTAACCAGGGCCTCGAAGTGGCACTGAAGGGGCACCAAAGGGGCGTACCCCCTTTGGTCACGCATCCCTTTGGGCACATGACGATGGGCCGCAACCACAGCCACAAAAAAGCTGCATAGTCTTTTAAAGCACTGCGGGATGCCCAATGATGACATCAGAATAAGGGATATCCTGTTCCAGGAACCTTCCACCAGTGAGTCCTTGTAGCGTTTAGCACAGCAAATCTCCACAACAGCAAGGTAAGCTCCCCCGAAGTGCGCCGTTTCACCTGAGATATCCCTGTTCAGCAATGTTCCCTGGTTGTCCAAGTAAACTCCCAGACCATCCACTCCCACACACCCTGACCCTATAAAAAATGTCTCTAGTGGCCCAAGAGGGCCCCCAGACCTCCCAAGCCTAATAAACCCTGGTGATTCAAGTGGGCCTCCGGACTCCCAACCCCATCCTTGTTCCTCCCATCCAACAACAGAGCAATGCCCACTCGCTTCTGCTTCTAGTGCCATCTTCCAAATGGTGGCATGTGACTCTTAATTGTGCATCAGGAGATCAGGGGGTCTGGGAGTCTAGAAGGACCAGGGCCCCACTGGGCCACAAAGAATTTTTGCAGGTGGGGTTGGAGAGTCAGCCTAATATTTTTTAAAATGTCTCCTTTCCTATTAATACAGGTGCCAGGCTGAAAGGAATTAGAGCGGTTTACAAACACTACAAGCAGGTACTGGATATAGTCCCTCGTCCCCGAAGGGCTCACAATCTACATTCGCACCTGAGGCAACAGAGGGTTAAGTGGCTTGCCCAAAGCCACAAGGGGCGCCTATAGGACTAGAGACCCCAGTCCCTCCAGCCTGAGATTTCAGTTCCTGAGCGGGAATCGAACCCCCTGGCCCGCTGGCCTGGGGTAACTTATAATGGCAGGAAGGCAGACATTTTCAGGGTCATTCCAAGCAGCAAATAGCGGGGATGGATGTTGGGATGTCCATCCCCACTATTCGGCCCTTCTGCCAATCCCAACTAACTTCCCCACATGTTGTATGGGGAGGTTAGATGGGGGCAGGAAAGGGGCATTGCAGGGGCAGAGTTAGGGCAGGCAGTGGGCAGTCCGTGGCCCCGGACATACAGGGCCGATTCCAATGTCAGCCCTGTATGTCTGGGGCCTGCTGCCTGAATGGCAGGTCCAGCCATTGGAGGCGATAGGAGGGGGTAGAGGGGATTCCCCGCAGCCCGACCCTGGCCTTGGGAGGCCAGATCGGAGGTCAGGCTGCAGGGAATGCAAGAATCTGTTTGGCGGCTGGGGAACGCGGCTCCTTAATGGAGTCGCAGTGCCATGGCAACTGGACGCCGTGGCACCGCGGCTCAATTCAGGAGCCCTGACTAATTTAGCTGGGCAAGGCCTTACATGCAGGCCAACCAGGATCTGGGTCCCGACCTGCACGTACAGGCCTGGACCCACTTCTGATCCTGCGGGGCTAGACGTGCTCTGTGGGATCAGAATCCCGTCTAACTCTGTGCATCTGATTCCGACCAGGCGCACAGAGGGCTGGGACATCCAGAACAGCATCGGGCCCTTTATTAGCAAAGCAGTAAAGCCCTGTAGATTACTGTGGAGGTGTGCACTGTCTTTTTTTCTGTTAAGGCACAATGTTTAACACCATGCTAATTTGCAAGTCATAGCTTATTGTATCTTAGCACCTGCAATAGAACACTATGCAATGAAGCATAGTGCAGCGTTCTAACTCTCGGCTTATTTCATCAAGGCCTTGTTTTGCAAAGTATGCAATAAATGTATACACCTCACATGGAGAACAACATTCACTTTAATAACAAATTCATGTGACCAGCATTTCAGTACTCAGATGAAGGTCTTGGTAACATGACTGTTTTAATAAAATGAATATTCTGTTTTCTCATATGAGATGTACTTGGAGAGTGGGCAGGGCTAACATTGGTGGGTGACAAATAGGGCAATTGCTCTGGGCCCCCATGCCACAGGGAGCCCCAAGTTGAAGGAAGATTAACCTGTAGGTCTGCTTTGGAGACCCCTCATCAGTTTCTGCTCAGGACCCATGCATGTCTAACAAAAGCCCTGAGAGAAGGTGTCATGGACGTGAGCCTTTCTGACTTCCAAAAAATGTGGAGGGGTCATAATGTTGAACAATAAGTAACATGATATTCTCACCAAATTTATATCCTGTTGACCATGATTTTAAAAAAAAAGTCTGCATTCATTTTGTTTCCTTTTTATAATTTTCTTACTTTACCTTTCCAGTCCTGTGCACAATTCTAGGTAGAAACAGAAAGTCAATTGCATAACTAAGTAGGAAAAATGATCTTTAAACCTGAAAATCCCTTACCACAAACAGATCTATGATAATTATTTTGTTTCATCGATATAGCAAGCACTGTTAGCCAGGGGCAGCAGAACACATTTTTGATTGGCGGGACCAAACAACCCAATCTCTGGCTCCACCCCCAAGCTCACTAATAGCTGATGCTGCTCTGGGCAAAATATTGGTAGGGTCATCATGGCCCCAGTGGCCAGCCTCATTCTGCTGCCTATGCCATTAGGTATCCTGGGTCAGTAAGACCAGGGTAACTAATGGCAACTAGGTGTTTTCACAATCCTATGGCGATTTTTAAAATTTCCTACCAAATAAAAAGATCTAGAAGTTGTTTATGTTTATGTTTATTTTATTGACCGCTCTTCATGGGGACAAAACTAAACCAAAACAAAAGAAATGAAAAGAACTCTAATAAAAACAGAAAAAAAATCATTCAAGCGTAAGAGGGGTAAAAAACAGCAGGAAAAGCACTAGGAGAAAGAAAGCGGGAAACGGGGAACAGGATAACTAGGAAGGTGGAAGGTTAAGAACTAAATTGAAAAGGTATGTTTTCCATAGTGCTTTAAATTTGGGGTATGATTGTTCCAAGCGCAGTGCTGGGGGAAGTGCATTCCAGGAAGCGGGTGCAAGAAAATAAAAGGTGGAGGAGCGAGTGGTTTTGAGATGGGTTTGAGTTACTGCAGGGAGGTGGATACGGTTTGCAAGGACATTGCAAAGTGAACGATGTGAGTAATGAAGGAGAAAAATGTCAGAAAGATAGTGGGGATAACCAGTGTGAAGTGCATGATGAACCAATGTTAAGAGTTTGCATTTCAGGCATTGTTCAATGGGGAGCCCGTGGTATTGTATCAGAAGTGGAGAAACATGATCATAACAGGAAGCATGGGCAAAGATACAAACAGTGGTATTTTGGATGAGATGAAGACGACATAGTTGATACTGGGGAAGGCCAAGATAGATGATATTGCAATAGTCAAGTCGAGAAATAACAAGAGAAAAAGGTGAGTGGTAAGAGAAGAGGGGGGCCAGAAAAGGACGAATGGCACGGATTTGACACAAAGTAAAAAAGGAACGATGGACAATAAAGGGCAAGTGAGCATGATATGTCAGAGAAGAGTCAAGAATGACCCCTAAATAGCAGATGGTGTCAACCAGGAGAATGGGAATGCCAGGTAAGGATGGGTCAATAATAGGTGAGGAACGACCAAAGGTAAACCAAATTGCAGCAGATTTTTTGGTGTTTAGGAGGAGAAAGTTGTCTGACACCGGTATTGTAAGATCAGCGCTTTATGGCATGACTGTGCTCAGGGTACTTATGTGTACGGGTATAGTGCTGCATCCACCTTCTAGCTCTACAGAAATTATAACTAGAGTGGCAGTAGCAAGACAAAATGGTGCTCTGGGCAGTAGTTGCTCTTGGCACCCCCGCTCCCCTTCCCTTTCACAGACCCACAGAAAGAATCAAAAGGATGAAATGGCGCCCTCCTTGGTATGGAACCCCAGTTGTCACCCTTCCTACCCACCCCTTGCAATGGTCCCACCTGCGCTGAGTTACATGCAGAACTGTCAGGTGCTGAGGTCCCTTCAAGTTAAATGGAATGACATGGGGCAATGCGGCTCATTACTACCTCGTCCTCATGTCCTGATACATCAGGAAGAGATTTAGGGGCCCTTTTACTACCTGCATTTTAGCGAGTAGCAACTGGCAGCCCAGAATGCTAATGCACAGGACTGGCAGCTACCACCTGCAAAACACGGGTAATCAGCCATAGCATGCTAGCACGCAGAGTGGGTGGGCTGGGACAGAATGTGGACATGGAGAGCACAGTGCCACTAGCACAAGGACAAGTGCTGCACTCTCAAGGGCATTGTGGCAATTAGCACGAGTGCACATAACACACCTCTGTGGGTGTCATTAGGTGCACCTGCTTTGATCACACTACACTTTAGTGTTCACGATCATGCGCTAATTGCCAGGACCATGTCAGGTACACTCCCAACAGTTCATGCACAAGAGGTGCATTTACCGCACAATGGTATTGCCACTAATCGGGCAATAAGTGCACAGTTTTAGTGAAAGGGCCCCTTATTTTCACAAGAGGTAAGGGAAAGCCATTATTGCCCACAACAAGAAGTCAATATACTCCATCTACCAAGAGTTGTCATCGTCACTTTTAAATGGCTTTTTTTGTCAAAATGTCTGCAACAGAATGTTGTGGTTCTCTTCCAGATTATTGCCACGGGGGTATGCCGTACTGATGCCCATGCGGTTAGTACCCATTTTAAGGAGGGCCTATTCCCAGTCATCCTGGGTCACGAAGGTGCTGGAATTGTGGAGAGTGTTGGACCAGGAGTGACTAAGGTTAAAGAAGGTACTAATCTGTTAAGGTTGTCAGCAGAAGCATTAGCTACTACATCCTTTTCCAAAGGAAAATTAAATTACTTACCTGTAATGTTTATTCTCTGAAGAAAGATTTTCTCCACATCTAGAGTATGAGCAGCGTAGTTAACTGGGGGGGGGGGGGGGTGATCTGGGGAGCAAATCCACTGAATTCGAAATCTGTGTCTCCCAGCAAAAATGTGTGTGCACTATGACTTTTACAAATTAGAAATCGGAAGACTTAAGCCTAAAAGCATATGAAGTAAAATGTGAACACAATCTCCTTAGAGGTTTTGATTCTTACCAATTTCATTTTTAATCAACTTTTTTTACATGCCACATTTGAACGTCACAGAATATTTCACATGTGGATCATTTCTGCTGTAAGCCCCTCTTCTGGGTACACACATTCAGCCAGAAGCTCACTTATTTCCAGGTTTTGTCACATGGGACTTAAGTGAAAACCTGATGTGGATTCTCCGAAGGGGAAAGAGACTGTCCTCTACAGGGCCTAAGGTGCATTATTTCTAGTTAAAGGGGGCACTTCAGACTTGGATATGGTGTTCCACTATAAGGGGCCAATTTTATAAGGGAGCCTGCCATTTACTCAGGTATTTTAGTCAGTTTCTATTCTGTAAGTGTACGCGTAAGTCCTATTGCACATACTTTTATGTTTATGTTTATGAAATTTCTTAATATACCGCCCAGGCTAAAGGGCATTAACTACAAGCAGGTACTGGATACATTCCCTCATCCCCGAAGGGCTCACAATCTACATGTGTACCTGAGGCAATGGAGGGTTAAGTGGCTTGCCCAAGGCCACAAGGAATGCGCACAGTAGTGGAATTTGGGCTGAGGATAGGCGGAGCAGAAATTTACACTCGTAAGTTAAAACATATAGGGCCCATGTAAATGCCCCTAAGTGGGATATTCAGCAGCACTAACATGGTTAGTGCTGCTGAATATCCCAGACTAATGCCACTATACGTCCTGATGCTAACTGATTAGCACTGGGGCGTGTCGGGGGTATTCCGGGGCAGAGCAGAGACAAAGTCGATAGCAAGCCAGGCAGCAGCAATATTGAACCACTGCCCAGTTTGTAACCTGCGGGTAAAGATAGGTGCAATATCGCCGCTGCCCAGTTAGCTTCTGCGGTGTCGGAGGTTGTGCAGGTATGACCCCGGCATTGAATATCCAAGTTTAATGTTCAGCTCCGGCAGCTAGCTGCTGTAATCATGCTAACTGCCGACGCTGAATATTGGGCCCATTGTAACTTGCATGTGTTTTTGAAAAATCTAGGTATGGGCATTTATGCCAACCCTAGAGCAGGCAGAAATGCTTGTACCTGGATTTCTACACCACTTACACCTCTGTTTCACACATACTATAATTCATAAAAGAGGAATCAAATACATACATGCTAATGCATGTTAACTCCACAGGAATTTACAAACTCACCCTCCACAAGTCTTTACTGAATAAATGTTTCAGTGGATGGATAGACAATAATAGTTTCAATACAGCTATATACAGGGGTAGCTGAACACCTTTTTGGTTGGAGGGGACAAACAAACCAATCTTTGGGTCTGCATCAAGCTCTCAAATTGCTGATACTGTGTTGGGTAACATATTGATCACAGGCCATGGCCCCAGTGAGCCACCCCATTCCATTTCCTATGGCTATGAAGTCTTCAAGCACATAATACAGGATACGGTTTAATTCATTCTTCCACTCACTTTGGGGGTAACTGGGTATTTAGCATCTTTTTCTTCAATAAAAAGTGTTTTTTGTTACCTCGCTCCATACTTGTTCATTAGATCTAACCAGTTCAGTCTTCTCTGGAACTACTACATTCAAGGCATCAGGAACAATTTGTTTCCGTTCACTCAACTGTAAATCCACATCATCCTCTACACAGTCTTCCTCCTCCCCTGCAAAGCAGTTTTTTTCACAGTGTTCTGTGTCAGTCTTACCCCTTTTCTTTCTCAGTTAAAAATAATCAACTAATGGACTGACCAAAGTACAGACCTCTGTTCTGCAATCTCAGAAGACTTCCAGTCCTTCCTAAACCTTCCAGTTACAAAAATTAAATCCAAAATATGACCACCCAGATGAGTTGAAAAATGAAGTAATTGTTCCATCCCTGCTGTTCTTAAAGATGTAAGCAAAGCATAAACCTTGTCATCCATCCCCAAATCAACATGTACATTAAAATCTCCCAATACCATTAAGTCCACAAACCTCAAACAAGTAGTTAAAATACAATTAATCAGAGCTTCTCAGGTGGCCTTATCTAGACCTGGAGGACAATAAACACTGAAAATCCCTAACTTATAACAGTCATTCAGTTTCATTCCCAAACACTTACACGTCCCAGGACCATCCACCAAAATTGGCACAAAAGGTAAATAATTCATAGAAATCACAGTCACGCCACCCTCTCTCGCCTTCTCATGCCACATGAAAATATTGATATCCTGGGGGACATGAAAACTCTTTTGCAGAGTCGACTTTTGCTTTAGTCAACAAAATATATTCTACTACTACTGCTACTACTACTACTGCTGCTACTACTACTGCTGCTACTGCTACTACTACTACTACTACTGCTACTACTACTGCTGATACTACTACTACTACTGCTACTACTACTGCTGTTACTGCTACTACTACTGCTGCTACTACTACTGCTGCTGATACTACTACTGCTGCTACTGCTACTACTACTTCTACTGCTACTACTACTGCTGCTGTTACTGCTGCTGATGCTGCTACTACTGCTGCTGATATGACTACTTCTACTGCTACTACTACTACTGCTACTACTACTGCTGATACTACTACTACTGCTGCTACTACTGCTTCTACTACTACTGCTGCTACTACTACTACTGCTGCTGCTACTACTACTGCTGCTGCTGCTGCTGCTACTACTACTACTTCTGATACTACTACTATTGCTACTACTACTTCTACTGCTACTACTACTACTGCTACTACTACTGCTGATACTACTACTACTACTACTGCTATTACTACTGCTGCTGCTATTACTACTGCTGCTACTGCTGTTACTGCTGCTGCTGCTGCTGCTATCGCTACTGCTGCTACTACTACTACTTATCATTTCTCCAAAGCATCATCCTGTGAAACCTCCTATACTAAAATGAGTCAGTTTGTGCACTTATTGCACTTAAGAAACAAAAAACAACGCATGGCAAGTGCAAAGGCCATATGCTAACTGTTGGGGACATGGTCAGCAAATATCCTGCAGTTAGCATACAGGGCACAAATTACCACATGGGCCCGTGTTAAGTACATTGGCAGATAGCATGGATGCCCCCATGCTATCCACAGATACATTTAATGCGGGCATGATCACAGCCCCAATATCCAACCCACCAAGCACATTGCTTCCCTGCCAATGCCAGCCCTACCCCCCCCCCCCCCCGAGCATATAGGCTCCCCCAATGTCACCCTCTACCCCCCCCCAAGCATATAGATCCCTTGATGCCAGATCTCATTGACCACAAATGCTGCTGGATGACAGCCCCTCCATACACATCCCCGTCCCCTTCAAATATTCCCTGATCACAATCTCCCCCTCCCCCAGGGTGTCCCTGGTGGTCTCATGGATGGATCAGTAGCATTTCCTCTCAGCTCTCACCCCATTGCCACCCACATTCAAAATGATGGCTATGAACCCTAGCAGTAGTCTCACAGTACTACCACTATGGATCAGTCTGCCAAATAAGGCACGCAAGACTACCGCTAGGGATCATAGCTGCCATTCTGAACCTGAGTAGCTTTGAGGCAGGAGCAGAGGTGATCAATCCTGTCCCATCCACTAGACCAGGGGTGGGCAATTCCAGTCCTGGAGGGCCGCAGATCAGTCAGGTTTTCATGATGTCCCTAATGAATATTCATGAGATCTTTTTGCATCCACTGCCTTCCATTGTATGGAAATAGGTCCATGAATATTCATTAGGGACATCATGAAAACCTGACTGGTCTGCAGCCCTCCAGGTCCGGAATTGCCCACCCCTGCACTAGACCACTAAGGACACCCTGGTAGGTGCCAGGGAGGGTCAGAGGGGTGAACAAGGGTCATGTAATGGTCTTGTTGGAGGGATTATAATTGGGGGTATCTGAAGACAAGGGGAATATGTATGGAGGGCTGTCATCTGTGGAGGGTGCTTAAGGGGAGTCTGGCATTGGGGGTTCTATGTGTTTGGAATGGGTAAGGGCTGACATCAAGGGCCTTAAGTGCCCCACACTATCAGTAGCTATGACAATTAGGGTGCAGTAACATACCACTCGCTGTCAGTGCTGTCCATGCCCATTTTCCACCCATACCTCACCCAGTTCACACTTCTCAAGGCCTTGAGCAGTTAGCAGATTAATTTTAATGAGCTAGCACAGGCCCACACTAATGATCTCTGTGCTTTAAAACGTATGTCGACTGCATGACATATTTTATTAAACATCCCCCCAGTCTCCCTCTCATCCCCTGACCCTGTCCAATCTCTCTGTTAGCCACCCTCCCTCTCTCCAGCAGCCTCAACCTCCTGCCTCACCTCACCAGCCAGCCAACCATTCCCCTGCCAGGCATTTCTTATCCCCAGCCACCCACCCCTTTGTCTCCTTAGTCACCAACTCCCAGTTGGCTTAAACCAGCCACATAACCAGTTCCTCCTTACCTTACTGGCTGCTGCTAGAACCAATGAACTTTTCTGATCAGCACCTCGAGGCTCTCAGTGCGTTTAAGCTGCACAGTGCCCAAACTCCCACATTGCTTTCATAATCTCATGAGACTCAAGGCTCCAAGATTAGCAAAGGAGTTTATACACTAGATGACTCAACATCTCTGAGAGTTGTGCAATGCCATATGGAAAGGAGTAGCTGTTTGAGCAGTGGCTGCAACAGTATAAATAATCTGGAGATAGAGATCGGCACAAAACTCAAGGGCACTATTTGTCAAGTCCTGAGTTATGGTATTTAGAAAGTTTATTTCTATAGCATGTCCTGAGGAGAAGGTAGTCAAAATATTATTGTGTTTCTGACTTTCGTTATGTATCTAAATTCTGTTAATATTTTACAGTCTGTCATTATATTCTGGTCAGGTTATCATTTCAGCTTAATCAGGCCCTTCTGCACCCAAATCTTACACCAAATGTGTGTTACAACAGGCATAAGTTCACAAAATAAATCATCAAATACCGCATTATGAAAATACAAATACAAATCGCATCAATATAAAAACTTAAGGATGTGCAAGACCAAAAAGATGACTTTTTTGAAGATTTCCTAATTTTTTTTCTGATTTGTGTATGTTTTTTCTTGGTTTTTTTTCATGTATTTTTTAAATGCATGCTTTGTATGCTCTAAGGCTTTTTTGCACACACTGATTGCACTCACATTAATTCATAGGTATAAAGTATACAAGCAATAAGCACACACAAAAAAATTTTAGGTGCACAAAAACAAAACCATCAAAAGCATACTGCTCCCCAAACACGCACATCGATAATGCAAATAAACATAAATAATGTAAATCCCAAAGTTATTAAGACAAACGGAAATATCCCATTTCATTAAAGTGAAGAACAAGAAAGCAAACACACCAAGAAACAAGATTGCTTATGAACCAGCAGCTTCCTGCGGCTTATTTCAAAATGTCTTCTCTCAGTCAAAAACAGAACACAACCTGGGGCAGCTTGAAATATTGCCTCCCACCGTACATATATGGACTCAGCACATTTGCTGAAACTTACAAGTGCATTGTGTTCACTCTAACTCTATTAACACGCTTCTCATTCTGTTTTTATTTTGTAGATGTATATCGCACCTCTCAAATGTATTACAAAATTATTATTTTGGTGGGAAGAGGGAAATTAGAGCTAGACTCAAAGAGGAACTAATATCCATAGGATAATGCTGAACACTTAAAACCAGTGGAATGAATCATCTCTCAAGACTAATAAAAATGTAATGTTATTTAGAAAACAGAGATGATGTAACAGATTCTCAAGTAACGGAGTGGAACACACAGGTAGCAACCCGTTGCTGCACCCAAATACAAACCCAAAAATTTAAATATAGATATTCTTCTGGGTGTTGAGAATTTGGACTAAGTATTAATGGGACAGCATCAAGCAGATTATTTATTAAATAATCATGAGAGAACACAGGCTAGATATTTGGGCAAGAGGACAGACAGCAAATGATTTTCTTATTTCATGAAACTTATGTCCAGCAACACCAGTTAATGTGTTACTTATATAAGCAGTCATCGGTCCTCAGCCTCTAAAGAAAGGTATTCCTCTTGAGAGAGCAACGTAATGATTATATCACTATTCCTATAGAGACAGCAATGTGAGCAAAATCCAAGATTATCTCAAAATCATCAAATACCAAATTGTGCATTAAAAGTATAATGTCAGAATTTCCAAGCAGGACTGCCCAAGAGTTGGTTCAAGTTGCTGGCGCCCTAGGCAAACTTTCAGCCTTACTCCCTCTCCCGGCTGTCAGAATCTGTTTAGCTTTGAATGTTCTGCTCTTTTGCCCCCCCCCCCCCCTCCAAGAAGCTGCCACCCTAGGTGACTGCCTAGTTTGCTTGATGCTTGTGCCAGTCCTGTTTCCAAGATAAACAAATGCACATGTAAAGAAACAACACTTAACCAAATACATGACTCTGTCATGTCTAACATGCCTTTGACTTTTTGTAATTGTACACCGCTCTGTTAATATATGAAGGGCGGTATATCAAGTCTAATAAACATAAACATAAACAAATGGTGGTGTCCTAAATATCCAACTAATTTCCACTCTCGGTAACTCTAATTGGATTCTCAAGCTTACATCCAGGCATATTAGCAAGCAAACATGCGATAAAATATGTATATCTTTCTACTCTAGTGGTTGCCAACCCAGTCCTTGGGACATACTTAGTCAATCAGCTTTTCAGGATATCCACAATGTACATCCATGACATAGATTTCCATACAATGGGCACACTGCATGCAAATCTATCTCATGTATATTCATTGTGAATATCCTGAAAACCAGATTGGCTGGGTGTGCGCGAAAGGCTGAGCTGAGAACCTTAGTTCTTCTGGAATTAGTAATTTTAAATGTGACAACTAATCTTATTTTCTAGGTGATAGAGTTATTCCACTTTATATCCCTCAGTGTGGCAACTGCAAGTTCTGTTTGAACCCCAAGACGAACCTTTGTCAAAAGATCAGGTAGAAGTTTAGAGCATTTTATGTATTTAAAAATGACTTCCTATGGGGAAAGGCCAATACTGCAGTGGTGGTTACTGTACTTTGGTATGCTTTTAAACATAAGTTCATTTCCTAGTACGCATTTTTGCTCGCCAGGAGCCTGTTGCAATAGCTAATACAAGAAGTGATGAAGAGATTGAGCAGGAAGACAAATAAAAAGACCAAAATGATTGCTGTAAATCCCACATTGTATGCCTACAATAATGCAGTGCTTTGTTAATATTATCATTACAGGACTCCCTAAATCTCTCCTGGGGATACCATAGCAGTTGAGTTTTCAGGATATTCATGTTGACAATGCATGTGATAAATTTTCATAGATTGGAAACCCAGTATATGCAAATTTATCTCATACATATTCATTATGAATATCCTGAAACTCTTACTGACTGTGGGGTCCCAAGGTCAGATTTAAGAAACCCTGTCTTAATAGATTCTAATATTTTCCCTGGTATTGATATGTGATTAATTGGCCTATAATTCCACATTATGGTCCCTTTGTCTTATTTAGATGGTAGCATCATGTTAATTTTGATCTGTTATTCATCTTTTATCTATGGTGTCTCTCCTGGAAGAAATTTATGACCAAATAGAAAGATGTCCCCTATTTAAAATTTCAAAATACTACTCCCAATAGAGTGTAAACACTTTGGCCCAAGATAAAATCAGATGCTTTCACAAGAGACAATTATGTATAAGAAGATCCCTTTCACGGGTAGCAACATTTGATCTCAATGTGGTTTAGTATGTTGACGGTCCATTTATTTATTTACTTATTTAGTTAACAAGTTTTTTATACCGCCTTTTCCTTCAATCAAAGCGGTTACAAAGACATACAAAGGTTATACAAAAGCAAGGGAAACATGCACTGCTTAAACAAAACATCAAAGTAGTAAGGTGGGATACATAACATAGGTAAACCATTACCATATGATAGTACTAATAATACTGAGCTAACACGAGCCCTTTTATATTCTATCAGACAGTTTATGGTTTTGGTCTCTCCAGTGTGTTACTGCCCTGGACCATTGTGGCCATAGGGTTCTGTAATGACATCACAATGAATCGTGGAATTTTTAGTCATAGTTCTTCTATTTCCTATCTGCAATATGGGCACCACAGTTTGTTAGGAAGTCAATAAGTCAGCACTGACCTAAAATCAGCCCCCTGGAACTAGGCTACAGGTACAACACCTATCCAGTCTACCCATCCATAAGACCCATAAAGTACTAGAAGAAAGTCATTTAGCACTGTTTAACTACTTGTATCTTGTGAGCTTGATGGTTTTCACACTCAGCCACCATGTGCTGTCTCTTTTGTTGTAAGAGGCATACATACTCGCAGAACTAACTTTCAAGGTTAATTGAAACAAGGTACATTGCCTTTATATTTAACTTAATAAAGAGTCTGGATAAGTTCTTTTAACCTACATCTACACTTGCTCTCACACACACACACACCAATATTTGAAAAGCACCTAGACATTCGGCACCGTGCCAAAATGTCTAGGTGCTTTTTTTTTCTTAACTTTTGGTAGCATTATGCATAAAGATGGGTTTAAATATCCTGTTCTACACATAATGCTATGTGTTTGACAGAGAGATCAGGTTTGGAGCGTTTCATGGATGGGGCCACCTATACTCATAAAGTCACATTTTACAATGGGATGTCCAAGTGCAATCTGGAAGTGCCAGATTTGAACCTTTATAGAGACGTCTATATAGGCTTCCCAGGAATAGCATTTCAGAACATGGACATCTTCAGGAATAGCATAATGGTTAAAGCAGTAGGTTGGGGCAGGATGGCCATGGTTCAAATCCCAGTGTAAGTCTTTGTGATCTTAGCCATTTAAATCTACACTCTGGATGTTTTAAGGCCAAAACAAGCATTTTCCTGATACGTATTCATGCCTGCAGCAGGTCTAAACATTGATGTGCCTGCAGATATCCCCGTCATTCCTGAAATTGAACATAGAAACATGATGACAGAAAAGGCCACATGGCCTATCTAGTCTGCCCTTCTATATCAACTTCTACAATAGTCTCCTTTTTTTCCTTTAGAGATCCTCTGTGTTTGTCCCATGCTTTTTTGAATTCAGATACTTTCCTCATCTCTACCACCTCCACTGGGAGACTATTCCACGGATCCACTACTCTTTCCATAAAGAAATACTTCAGCATATTACTCCTGAGTCTATCCCCTTTCACCCTCATCCTATATCCTCTCATAGCAGAGCTTGCTTTCAGTCGAAAGAGGCTCTCCTCCTGTGCATTTATGTCACAGAGGTACTGTCCTCATATGCTTTATAACGAAGACCACTAACCATTTTAGTAGCCAGCCTCTCCAACATTTTTATATCCTTTTGAAGGTGTGGTCTCCAGAATTGCACACAATACTCCAAATGAGGTTGTACCACAGACTTATACAGAGGCACTATCACCTCCTTTTTTCTGCTGGCCAATCCTCTCCCTAACCATCCAAGCATACTTATAGCTTTCGCTGTCACCTTCTCTACCTGTTTAGCTACTTTAAGATCGTCAAACACAATCATGCCCAAGGTCCCGCTCAACTTTTGTGGTTAGAAGTACTTCACCCCCTACACTGTACTGTTCGCTTGGATTTTTGCAGCCCAAATGCAAGATCCTGCATTTTTTAGCATTTAATCTCAACTGCCAAATTCTCGACCATTCTTCAAGCTTAGCTAGATCCCTCCTCATATTATCTACTCCTTCCTGGGGGTGTAGGGTATATTAGTAGCACAAAAATAAGTTAGACTCTCTGTTTGTCCAGGGGAAATAGCTACTAATTCCCAGCCCAAAGTTCGGTGAGTTATTCTGCCAATGAGCCACGAAAGAAGTCTGGTCTGCAGATATATATTAGACTTTATTATAGGCAACCAGGTAGAAAAATATACACACACATATATAGCTAATTAGAAACATGAGGTAGAAATTTGTTATAGTACAGATGTACACTTGGACAACGTAATAAATCACTGATTAGTAACCAGACGTCACTGATTCGCTCTGCACTGAGGAAAAGTAAGAAATATATTGCTAACCCCTTGCCCATCAGGAGGAGGAGAGATAAGTCAGTACCTTAGTTCCGTCGGGCTCTCAGGAACAATGCAGTCCAAGGAGGCAGCTCCTAGCTAATGCGGGCTCTAGCCTCGTCAGGCGAGCCGCAGTAAGTCCGAACCGGAGGTATCTGTGAAAGTCTTATCTCAGACCTGTGGAGGACAGCCTAGCCCACACTTAGTGGCCGTCTTGCGGAAGGGTCAGGTCGCAGGAATCAGGTACGCAGTGCACAGCAGAGAGGAACCAGTGCAGGAGTCTGTATGAACAGGTGGGAAAAGCCCCCAACTCTCTCTCACTACTACTAAAGTTTCCAGCGCAGATTGCATTATTCTGTGTAAGAATCCTCCGTCATAGGTCCGATGATTGGTTGGCACCAGGCAGTCTGAGGTGTTCTCAGCGAATCAGGAGGTAGATGATGAGCAGCTTCTTGCAAACAAAGAAGCCATAGTAAGAAGTCAGGCAGAGGCAACAGTATGTAACTTCTGGGCATGTACCAGTGTCCAAGGCCAGCCACGGACAATAGCTTCTGTATGTATGCTTAGAAACGCTGATCCAGCAGTTGCTTAGGTCGTTTGTAGCTGAACACAGCAAAAGTGAAGTGAAGAATCCATCTTGTCTGTGCAGGTTGGTTCAGGCCTGAGTTGCTGAGCAGGCCGGAGATTTGCATGTAGAATTGCAGGGGTACCAGCCCTACATCTCCCCCCCCCCCCCTTGTAAGATGGAGGATGCTACAAGGGAGTTCACTCCATCGTACAAAGCCTAACTAGCAGTACTACCGTGCAGGTCAGAACCAAATGACAAATGATTGACTAATGCAGGAGAAGTGGATAATACTTCAAGCACAATATGCATGAAAACAATACTGCATGAGGAATAATACTGTGAATACACTCAAGCAATAAAAGAAGTCAAAATAAAATGACATTGATACAGTCAAGTCAATTCAATCAAAATAATGCATGGTAACTTCAAACTCAAGAGTATATATATAGTATCCAAACCAAAAATGCATATCAGTAATGCAATATAATGTGTTAGTGTAACACCAAGGTGAATACTCAAAAGTAATGAGAAGCCATGTGTAACAGTGTTAGTAAAATGAACACATGCTATCTATGAAAAAAAAACAACTCAATTAAGTGTAATGGATAACTTTCAAAGAAAATGGTGACACTTATTCAAAAGTGTGACGTTCCAGCAAATCCTGCAGACCCATGGCAGGCAGCAGAGGTGCGGGATGCATAGAGCGACGAAGAGCACGAATTTGTCTCTGTTGATACAAAGAGATAAGAAACTGGAGCACCAACAGAAGGAAAAGACCAGGCACAATGACATGTGACATAAAATCAGTATGTAAAATGTCCACATATCGTGAATCAAAGTTATAATCAGCAATGGCAAGGGCGGCCTGGTCAATGGACAGTTCAACTGTGTGAGAGTCCTTATAGTCCAAAAGATAGGTCAAGGCTGCAGTGAAGTCAATCTCATGACCGCGAAACACATCCAATATCTGGAGCTCTGTCGAAACAGGGTCAGCATCGAGATAAAACAAGGAAACTCCACCAACATTAACAATGGAGTTCTTGGGAACATCAATCAAGCAAACATTGCAGGGTAGAGGAACTCTATTATGAATGTCATGTTTATTCATGGTGACCAGGAGTTCACTCAAAGGGGTACTAACTAGGCAAACATTGTTGACAACAGCAACTTTCGTCTCTGAAAAGTCATCGAACTTGGTCATGGTAACTTTACATTGTTCTTTCACATTTTCAGCAGACAACCCACAAAGAGCCGTAGAAGTGTCCTTCAGGAAAGGTGTACCAGGACATAACCAATGAATGTCTTTAGAGCATTGGCACATGCCAAGATTAGGCACCACGTATATTAGTGATGCGTGCAACAGACGATTCAAAATGCTTCTGTAAAACATGTCGGGGATCTAGGGGCACAAAAACTTTCTGTGTGACAGTCTGGGACTGTGTAATCAGGAAACCGGGCGCATCCTGTAGCACGACACCAGAAAGAGGGCCAGGCACAATCAATCTGGCCACCTCGGATCCCGCTAACATCAAAATCAGGAACAGGACCTTCAAAGTCCGGGACACCATCTGTAAAAGAAAACAAAGAGGCTATCCTGCCTCAAAGTTAGAATCAACCACTTCAACAAGAGGTTCTTCAGGAAGGAACTTACTGGGATGACACGGTCTAAGCTGATTAATGTGGACCCATTTAAGGGAGCCTTCCCTCTCAGTACTGGACTTCATTCGAATTTGATAAGCAACAGGGGAGGCTTTATCCACAATAGGAAATGGACCGTTCCAGCTAGGTAGAAATTTACAGTCTTTGACCTTATTCTTACCAAAATTGTAGTAGAATACCTTATCGCCAATCTGGTATTCTTTAGAGGTAGTCCTCAAATCATAGTAGGCCTTCCTACCCCTAGCAGCAGTGTCCAAATTCTTTTGGGCAAAGGCAAAGGCACCTTGCAAGTGTTGTCTTAAATGGGCAACATATTCATGAGCAGTTGTGGCAGCAGCGAGATTCACATCATTAGTCCTGTAAAGAAGATGAAGGGGTAAAACCATGTCCCTACCTGTCATCATCTCAAAAGGGGACACACCAGTAGCACGATGACGCGTGGCTCTGATAGCCATCAGGACCAAGGGCAGTTTGATGTCCCAGTCCTTCCCAGAGGAAGAAACATACTTTTTCAAGATACTGATGATAGTTTTGTTTGCTCTCTCCACTTGTCCAGAGGATTGTGGATGATAAGCAATGTGGACTTTGGCCTTCACACCTAGTACCTTCCACAGATGCTTAATGAATTGTCCCGTGAAGTGGGAACCCTGGTCGGATTCCACTCGCATGGGGAGGCCCCACCTGCTGAAAACATGGTTTAACAACAAGGTGGCCGTGGTCTCGGCGGTACAGTTGGGTGCTGGGATGCACTCGACCCACTTAGTAAATAAGCAGGTAACTGTCAACATATATTTGTTGCCTCGAGAGGATCGGGGCACGGGGCCGATCCAATCAACCTGAAGATCAGACCAAGGCATGGTCAGACCTCTGTTTCTCAGAGGAGCTCTATGGGAAGGAGCCGCAGGTTGAAATCTGCAACAGGTCAGACAACCTTTAGTATACAATTGTACATCTTGGTACATGTGGGGCCAGTAGGCCACTTGTTTCAATGTTTCATAGGTTATTCGGTCACCTCTATGACCGGCACAAGGTTCATCATGAGCGTGCTGTAACATAACTCCTCGGAAGGCCCGAGGTACCACCCATTGCACAATACCATGCTTACTCGTCCGTATCAACAGATCTTTCTGGAGATGGAACATGTCCTTGGAGATGTAGAGGATCCTCAGTTCCTCATCATCCTGACAATCCTCCAGAGTTAATGGGTGTTCCTGGGGTTTCTGCAGAAAAAGGTAGAAACGTCCAAGAGTAGGATCTTGTTTCTGGGCTTACACGAGGTCGAGATCTGTGCTCTCGCCACACCATTGAACCACAGGGGGCATGGTGGATAATTGAGCTTGTCGCCGGGTAACCGCCGTCACAATTCGAAGTCCATTAGTCTCGGGAGCCTCCAACTGCCAGAGGTCTCCAGAGACAGCACCCTCCTTGGCAAGCTGATCAGCTAGATCATTTCCAATCTTGTCAGGGTTATCAGCACGGGAGTGACCTTTCACTTTCTTCCAGTAGATGGTCATGTCATTTTCATGAGCTACCTTGTCCAAGGCCAGAATCAATCCGGCATGTTTGACAGGTTTCCCTTTGGAATTCAGCATATTGTTAGATTTCCAAATGGGTAAGTGGGAAACAAAATTCTGTCAGACGTAGTCTGAATCAGTACAGATGGTTAGGGTGTGAACCCCTCCCTGAGCAGCAGACTGGAGAGCTGCCAGGGCTGCAGCTAGCTCTGCATACTGATTAGTCTTGGTACCCAGACGGTACTTGAAGGGTTCACAAGGGTGGTTCTGGTTCCAAACTACACCTATACCTGCTACCAGTTCATGGTCAGGCTCTCGATGGTAAGCACAACCGTCCACATACACCTTGGGGTAGCCTTTACAGAGGTTCTCATCGTAAGGACGATGACGAGAAGGCTCAGGCGTACATGACTCCATATCGGTGTCTAAATTACCCACTAAAGGTTCTCTGGCAGTGCAATCGTGCAATTCAGCCAGGCCCTGTGCGGCGGCATCCTTGCGGTTTTGAGCATACCTGACCTCCAGGGGCCAGCCCTGAAGTGCTAAGGTCCAGGAGACAATGCGACTGTTTGACACTTGTCCCGATTTAATCCGATCACTGCCTAGGAACTTGATGGGTTGGTGATGAGTCTCAACAACCAACCTCTCACCTTGGATATAACTGCGGAAATATTGGAGGGCCCAGACTGTGGACAACAAGGATTTCTCACAGTCAGAGTATTTCCTCTCCACTTCCGTTAAAGCTTTGCTGGCATAGGCAATAACTTTCCTATCTGTGTCATGCATCTGGTACAGAACAGCACTCATAGAGTGATCGGTGAAACCTAGTTCCACGAAGAATTCTCTGCCACTCTCTGGATAGGCAAGACAGGGAGCTCGACTCAAAGCTGCCTTCAACTCTTCTAGAGCTGCCTCTTGGTCGGGATTCCATGCCCAAGGTTCATCTCTTTTGAGGAGTTTGACCAGGGGTCGGGAAATCTCTGCATATTGATCCACAAATTGGCGGGAATAATTGCAAATGCCCAAGAATGAGCGCAGTTCACTCATGTTGGTCGGACGTTTGAGTTGTTGCAAGGCCGCAATTCTCTTCCTTTGAGGCCGCAGTCCCTCAGCAGAAACTTCGTAACCCAAATAATCGAGGGATTTCCGGCACCATTGGCCCTTTGACAAGGACAGCTTTGCTCCCGCAGCTTTCAGTTGCTGGAAAACATGCTCTATTTCTTGCAAATGGTCAGTGAAACTGGCGCTCTTCACCAGAATGTCGTCTACATAGACGAGGGTGCCTCTAGTCTCAGCATCAGGCAAAGCCTTATGCAGGAAAATATTGAAGTCTGCTGGGGCATTCAAATAACCAAACGGTGTCCGATTCCAAGTATGTTGTCGCCTACCAAAGGTAAAAGCCAGCTTATGCTGATCTTCTGGATGGACAGGTATAGTCCAAAATCCTGAGGCCAAATCCAGGCTTGTAAAGTACCTTGCACCCTTGATGGTGGCTAAGTTCTGTTCCAGATGTGCCATAGGCCATCTGGATAGAGGTACCTTTTTATTAAGCTGGCGATAGTCCAAAGCTAAGCGCCAGCTAGAATCCTTCTTGATGACAGGCCACAGTGGGGCATTGTAAGTACTGTTGCATTGACGTATAATTCCCTTTTGTTCCAGGGAATTAATGATCTCCTGAACGGATTCATAGGAGGCCTATGGGATTTTATACTGCCTCACAAAGACAGGTTTACTGTTGAGATCCGTAGGAATACGGGTGACATGTAGGTCGGTGAGACCATAGTCATAGGTGTCAGTGGCAAACAGGTCCTTGTGACGGTATAGCAGTTCTTTTAATTGTGCCTTTTCTGACTCATCAGTGCAGGCATCTGCTTCAGCAAGTTTTCCCGCAACCATTTCATCAAATCCCAGGACAGGTTTATTTGAGGGTATTTCAACCTTCTCCTCAATCTCATCTTGGAGAGAGGAGACCTGGATGGCTTGGACAGCATGGGGCTCCCCCCCTGGTGGGTGAGGGAACTAACAGCCTCATCGAGTTTACTTGACAAAATCAGATGGTCAGACTCGAGGACCACCTGAGAGGTCACAGCACTATGTGGCCAGACAAACTGTAAGGTGAGGAGGCCTCGGGGTGAGGATCGTACACACGCAGGGTTCCCCCCCCCCCCCCTTCACAGATGTTCCAGGAAACAGGGGCTTCCCCAATAATCTGGAGACTCAATTCCACACTTAGGAATGATTCTCCCACTAGGAATCCCAGAGGTTCGCCCTTCACAAGGTGAATGTGATCTGGGTTTGGATTGGTGAGCAATAAGTGTAAGGAGGGAGCTGTGGCCTCCATGCAGGGTATGGGACCCATGGCTAGGCCCAGCTCCTCAAAATGGGAATTTGGACTGAAGAAGACCAAGTTGTCTGAGAACACATGTCCTCGGGTCACCTGTATCGGCAGGGGACAATCCTGTACCCTCCCAGGTATTTGGATGTCTTCTGCACTGACCACTTCACAGACTTGAGGAATAGTCTGACCAGCCCGTAGGGATGGGCGGGCACCAGAGAAATCCACTGGATCTCCTTCCATCCTACTCCAGAGGATGTTGTTCACGAAATCCACATAAGTTCCCAGTCGAACAAGGCAATCTGAGCCTAAGGAGAGGGGCACCTCAAGTCCTCTGATGATGGAGAAGGTGTGCCGAAAACCTTTGACCCCAACTTGCAAGGGGAGATTGCAGTAGCCCATTAATGTCTTGAGCCCTTCCCCAGGCACTTGGAACGAAGTCTTCGCTCCCATTACCCAATCAAGGGTAAGCTGTTGTTTGAGCCGATAGAAAAGAGTCTCACTGATGAGGGAGTGGTCACAGTGGGGTAATAGGTAGGCCCTTTCCTTTTGGGACATGCCCACCTGCACATATATAAAGGGACCTTTCTCAGCCGAGAATATGTCCGTCAGTCTCCTAGGGTGATCTAGGCAGGGATGGGATGGAGGAGGGGTTTGCACTTCACAACCTTCCACAGGTTCCTTCAGGAATATCTGCAGGCAGTCAGTATCAAGGACAATGTTAGCTACTGAACCCACTGCAATGGAAACCACGTCGCTGATGCCCTGATCCTCATCTCCAGCCCTTTCATACTGGAGCTGAAGGATTTGGAGATCAGCTGACCTCTGGAAATTAATCCTGATGGACTTGTTTGTGCATTCCACTGAACAAGGACCACTGACTCTGCTGTCATGTTTTACCCTTACTTAAGATAGTTTTGCTGCCCCAGTGTTAACTTATTGCCTATAGAGAAAATATTATCGATGACTACGGAAAGGCCTCAGACCTACGGGCTTTTTATTGATAGGCACTTTTAAACATAGTGTCTATCAAGCCCTTTTGCATCAACGGCCAAAATTTCCAAATATTCCTTTTCTTTATATGTTTTTTCAAAATGCACACCTCCCTTTTTTCCAAAGTGATTCATATAAATTCTATTTTCCAATGTTGGACCTCGCGGTCCTGCTATTGAAATTCTCGTGAATAAAATTGTGTACTTAGCTTTTAATAAAAAACGAGAGCCCCAGAGCTAGAGGCAATAGCTCAATCCAGTCTTATTTATCTCTCTGGAGTTCTCTCTGATTCCCAACGCCTCACACTTAACGTTAAACAACGTTTCTCTCAATTGCTTGAGGTTCTTCAGGGGAATACTTCATACAGCAGCCAAAATCGTTAACCCAAAGTTAGCTGCAACTGATGCACGGTTGATGAAAAGAAGTTTCTTAATTCTTGAATGACTACGAATCAGCGATGTATCACTTGATGAAAAAACGCCGCGCATGTTTTACCCTAGCATAAGGTATGGGATGCGTGACCTGTGTCCAGATCACTTCCTGGACGTAGTCCAGAATGGGGCGTAACCGTTTCAGGAGCTCATTGCCAATCAAGAATTCTTCCCCAGGGCACTTAGTAATGATGACAGGATGTTTCACCTGTAATTTTCCAATTTGGAGGTTAAGCCAGACCTGCCCCATAGACTCTATGAGCTGATTCCCATAAGCTGCGAGTGACAATCACTGGGTGTGACGTGTAGGGTCCTCTGACTCCCCAAGGAAGCAGTGAGTCTATCAAAGAGACTCGAGGTAATCAGGGTAGCCTCAGAGGCGGAATCTATCAGGCCCTCACAGAGAAAAGCCTGCTGAACTGTAACAGGAACAGTGTACCTCTGTCCTTTTGGCTTGAGTTTACCCAGAAAGTACTTGTGCTTCCTGATGGTGTCAAAGGCTGGACCCTCGCTGTCCATTGCAGGACTGTCACTCTGTGTCCATGGGGTGGCATCTATCTGAACGGGCTGCACCTGTGCAATAGTGACCTGTGGGACAGAAACAAAGTCGGTTAGTCATTCAGTCGCATTAAAAGGGGAAGAGGAGGCAACCAGTTCCTCCTCTGGCTTCTGAGGCTTTGCTCGTGACTTAGGAGGCGCACTACTAGCAGGAGCCTCCTGTGAGGAGCTGAATGCAATGGTAGCCTTCATCATATCTGTCAACTCGCTTATTCTCTTCTCCAGTTCCAGGTATTTGTCAAAACTGGGCTTTCTCTTCCAGTTCCGGTTCTGTGGAGCAAAACGCTGATTCCCAGAGCGCTGCTTAGACCCAGATGACTGGTTATTCTGGGTTGGCCTGGGAGGATTCTGTGGAACAGAAGGAGAAGAGTTATTTTCTAAAGAAAGAGTGGATTTGACAGCACTAACACACTGTTTTGGCTCTCTGACTTTGCTTGGAGCCCGGACTGTGCTGCCAGTATTGGTTGCTCTCATGTTGGGAACAGCTTCCCAAATCCACTCAGCATGTTCTATCACACGTGACAGGGGTTCGTGACGCTTGTCAGACATATAAGGCTTAATAGATGGAAGGAGCAACTGACAGAAAAGATTACGAAACTCCTGATGGTGTTCTATTGTTTCCCAAGAAGGGTCACTCTGGAAGAAGGTCTGCCTAAGTCTGTAAGCAAACTCTCGGGGTGTTTCATTTTCCCTATGAGTCATACTAAATGCTGCCTGCTTTGCAGTGATATCATCAGGGAATGGCCCATAATGTTTCTTTAGTGCCTGTTCAAAGATGACAATGTCCTTCTTTTCATCGTCTGCCATGGCCCGAATAAATTGCTGACAAGGTACATCAAAGGACCATGGAAGATACAGAACCATGTCCTCCCCCCTGGTAATGTTCAGTGCCCGAAAGGCATCTTTGACTGCAGCTAAATGTTCATTTATGGTGGCATGACCAGTTTTCTCAAAAGGGGTGACCATGCTCCGCAAGGTCTTGATAATTTGTAATTGTGCGACAGAAGCACCTTCATTTATTTTCCCTTGCAGGACACGGGAGCATAGAGGATTTCGCTTGCCTTCAGCTCCCTCTGGTGGTCGCTGCTGGTACAGTTTTCCATCACTAGGGGGACTTCTCACCCCCCCTCCACCGCTCCCTGTATGGGGAGGGGTCGAGAGTAGGGTGTTTCACTCCGCCCTGTTTCTCTCCTGTGCTCATGCGCTGATGGGAGAGAACTAACTCTGTTCTGGAAAAGCTGCCTTTCTACACTGGGCAGGGTTTCCAGTGGCAAACTGCCGTCATCTACCCTCTGGTACTTCGAGAAGCCTAGAGGGATCAAATTATCCCTGTACTCTGTCTCATTACCCTGAGAGGTGGACACACACGCCAATTCAAAACAATCAGCTCTTAATTGCTGGATTTCGAGGTTAACTCTCTGTATTTCCTGCCCACATTCCTGACGTGCAACAACTAGCTCTCTCTCGAGACTAGCCATTCCCTGTTTTGCTGCAATCAGAGCAGTCTCTACAGACTCGAGCTCAGCTATCAAAGCACTCTCTCGCTGCTCATAAAGAGCAGCGTCCGCTTTTAACCTCTTGGTCTGGGCGGTTAGTTCAATTCTACAAACTGTCAGAAACTGCAATTCCTTTTGATCCTGTTCACCCCGCTTTTTAAGAGTGGAAACCTGAGCCACTAACTCTTGGCATCGCAGACACCACAGGCTAGTAGTACCTGGGGAAAAGAGGCTACTGCTAGCCCGTCTGGTCGCCTCAGCCTGAAGTTCGTCAACTTGATGACGTAATTCAGCACTCTGCTTTTCACACTGTTTTGCTGTATCCTTGGCACACTGTAGCTGACTGTGAGCTGTCCTTAAATCAGACTCTAGCGATTCAGATTTAGTTTGCAGGTGACATAATGCCTTCTGCAGTTTGTCAGTAAAAATATGCAGCACACAGGCATGCTCGGCTACCATATCCACCGGTAATTTAGCCCTATGAGCAAGAAGCCGGTCTAGGAACTCAATGAAAAAGCTATCAGCCCTAACAAGCTCTTGCGTATCTGTTGTAAGGCACTTAGAAATTCTTTCAATGTGGTCGGCAGTGGTATCTTTCGACCAACATAGGGAAGCTAATTTCTAGAATGCCAAATCAACCTTATCTGCGTGAGCCATCGTAAATCACTAGCTGAGACTGTCTGTAAAAACAAACACAGGAATAACTGCTGAAGAATCACTCTAATGCAGAGATCCTGTAATGTGGGTTCCAAAGCCATCTCACTAGACAATGCTCTCTTTGCCACAAACCTCAGCATAAACAGCTGCTTTGACCACAATAGGACAATTCAGAAATAATACACAAATTCTGAGAGGCGTAGCACATTCAGAAATACTCATCCCGGACGAGCCCCCATTATTATGTAGGGTATATTAGTAGCACAAAAATAAGTTAGACTCTCTGTTTGTCCAGGGGAAATAGCTACTAATTCCCAGCCCAAAGTTCGGTGAGTTATTCTGGCAATGAGCCACGAAAGAAGTCTTGTCTGCAGATATATATTAGACTTTATTATAGGCAACCAGGTAGAAAAATATACACACACATATAGCTAATTAGAAACATGAGGTAGAAATTTGTTATAGTACAGATGTACACTTGGACAACGTAATAAATCACTGATTAGTAACCAGACGTCACTGATTCGCTCTGCACTGAGGAAAAGTAAGAAATATATTGCTAACCCCTTGCCCATCAGGAGGAGGAGAGATAAGTCAGTACCTTAGTTCCGTCGGGCTCTCAGGAACAATGCAGTCCAAGGAGGCAGCTCCTAGCTAATGCGGGCTCTAGCCTCGTCAGGCGAGCCGCAGTAAGTCCGAACCGGAGGTATCTGTGAAAGTCTTATCTCAGACCTGTGGAGGACAGCCTAGCCCACACTTAGTGGCCGTCTTGCGGAAGGGTCAGGTCGCAGGAATCAGGTACGCAGTGCACAGCAGAGAGGAACCAGTGCAGGAGTCTGTATGAACAGGTGGGAAAAGCCCCCAACTCTCTCTCACTACTACTAAAGTTTCCAGCGCAGATTGCATTATTCTGTGTAAGAATCCTCCGTCATAGGTCCGATGATTGGTTGGCACCAGGCAGTCTGAGGTGTTCTCAGCGAATCAGGAGGTAGATGATGAGCAGCTTCTTGCAAACAAAGAAGCCATAGTAAGAAGTCAGGCAGAGGCAACAGTATGTAACTTCTGGGCATGTACCAGTGTCCAAGGCCAGCCACGGACAATAGCTTCTGTATGTATGCTTAGAAACGCGGATCCAGGGGGCGGAGCCTGATGTCCAGCGGGTAAGACGCTTCGCGCTGAAGCTCCCGAGAGGCCTACTCAGAATCCTGACTTAATACCTATACAAACTTAATATTTTGCTCCGAGCTTACCGGGGTACCTCGGGGGGGATGGCGGCCCATAAACCAGCGCGCTTGGACTTCGGGTCTCCTTCTTCTTCACACGGAAAACGCTCCAAAACAGAGGTGTCTTCCCCACAGAAGATGGTTCCACTTCGTGAAAACCCCGAAATGCACCTGGAGATCTTAGAGGAAATACGCGGCGTGAAGGAACTGGTGCAGTCCAACGGAGAAGCGCTTCGAGCCATGCGAGAAGACTTCGGAGTGCTCCAGGACCGACTTGAAAGTCTTTCATTACGGCAGGACAACATGGCGGGGGTCCTCGACTCGCACGCGGTGCGCTTGGGCAAACTGGACAAGGCTGAGCGCCAGATACAGAATCTTCAAAAGGAGTTAGAAGATAGCAATAATCGAGCCCGTCGCAACAATGTGAGGCTCATTGGAATACCGGAGGGGGTGGAAGCAGGAGATATAAGAGAATTCCTGCTCAAAACTCTTCCCTCCTTGCTGAAGATCACTTTTCATAGAGATCTGGAAATCGATCGAGCACACCGTGTTCCTACCCACATGGCGCTCAACCGAACGACCCCCCGGCCTATTATCTTTCGATTACTGCGATATCAACAAGTGGAACAAATTTTAAATGCTGCCCGGGCGAATCATCATTTGGAATTTGAAGGTCATAAAGTCTCCTTCTTCCCTGATTTGGCAAAGCCCACCGTTGACCGTCGGAAGAGACTCCTTGCTTTTCGCCCTCGACTTCAACAACTACAGGCTCGCTTTGGCCTGTTGTATCCAGCGAAGCTCCGAGTGACTCTCCACAACCAAACTAGGACATTCGAAGATCCTGATCTACTATCAACATTTTTAGACTCCAAAGAAGCAGAGCAGATGCGCTAATCCAACAACTTGGACTTATTATCTGCCGGCTCTGTCCGCCATTTTGAAGGGCCCGACGCGGTGGTCATAGCCAAGCACAGAGACTACCTGGACTTTCTTTCTTTCTCTATATGACTTTTTTTTTTTTTTGGTCTCCTATCCCTCCATGATGTGTGCCTCGGTCGGATTCGGAGCACGCACAGTTCTACAGGTTATATGTTTTTTCAATTTCGGCCTTCTCGGGGTTTCTCCCCGCAGACACATGGTCGCCAGTAATTTCTGGGGTTCTGCTTCTTCTCTACCGCACTGCGGTTTTTCTTTTTTAATGTGGGGCGCTTCATTGTATTACATTAGCTTATTTTCTTTCATGTCATGTGTACAGCCAGATACAGTTAATATGAGGGACATTGTGAAATTATGTGCGCTATCATGCTCAGAATTTTTAACCTTTCTGAATGGCCTTATGTAAAATCTTATCACTTAACGTAAAAGGCATCAATAGTCCAATCAAAAGAAAGAAAATCCTTAGCTATCTTAGCCATGAGCATGCTGATTTAGTGTTTCTTCAGGAAACGCATCTAAACTCTGCTGAAACACTGAAACTCAATGCTAAGCCTTACATGGTGGCTGCCTATTCTCCCGCCGTTTCCAAACGGTGTGGGGTGGCCATTCTGGTTAAGAAGTCTTTGCAAGCTACTGTAATGGATACTAGCTCTGACAAGGAGGGTAGATGGGCCCGTGCACACCTTAAGGTTGGAGATAGTGAATTCACGTGTATTTGTATTTATGCCCCGAATGTGGACAACCCTGCTTACTATGCAAGTATTGCGCAGTTGGCACAGGCCTCTGCCAATACTCCATTAATACTTGGTGGTGATTTCAATCAAGTGTTAGACCCTTTGATAGATAGACAACCGCCTAGAACGAGTAGTCCACCCAAGAGTCTTGCTACCCTTACAGCTCTGATGCAAGATCTTGCGCTAGTAGATATATGGAGGCTGCTTCACCCCTCCGACTTAGAGTTCACCTTTTTTTCTGCCCCCCATCACTCACAATCTAGAATAGATTTCTTTCTCATTTCCAAAGCACTGATTTCTCAAGTGGACACGGCTAGGACTCATCCTCTCCATATTTCAGATCATGCTGCCATATCTTTATCATTACATGTCACTGCGCGAGACGATTCTCCCCGAGCTTGGTTTTTTGATAGATCCCTACTAGATCAAAAAGATTTTCAGGTTGATATAAAGGCCGCTATCCAAGATTATTTTCATTTTAACTCACCCCATGACACAGCGAGCTGGGCTTGGTGGGAGGGTTTTAAGGCATCTATCCGTGCAACTATAACCAGCTATCAAATTCGGCAGGGGAAACAAAGAAAGCAACACTTACTGATTCTAGAGCAACAGATACGAGCTGGGGAGCGTCTCCTCACGTCCCGTACTGACCCATGTATTTTACTCCGTTTACAACGCTTGCGTTTTCAATACAATCAGCTTTTGTATACTGCTGCTGCTAAAAATATTGAATCACAACAAGGGATATATTACCGGGAAAATAACCGTGCTGGCAAATTGTTAGCAAATGCCCTGAAAGGTCAAAAAGAAGCCAAGCGTGTTACCGCTCTCCGTAATCCGTCGGGGGGGGGCTTGGTCACTAAAGATACAGAAATCTTAGAACTCTTTCGTGATTTTTATACTCGGCTTTATCAATCTGAATGTGATTTTGAGCCAGAAGTATTTGAACGCTTACTTTCAGGGGTACAAAGACCGACCCTATCTGACGAAGATAGAGTGGCCATGGACAAACCATTCACTTTATCAGAAATTCATTCTGCTATCAAGAAATGTGCCACAGGTCGAGCTGCAGGCCCAGACGGTCTCCCTGCTGAATTCTACAAAACCTTTAACGCTGACTTAGCTCCAGTTTTGAAACTTTATTTTTCTGCTCTGGCCGAGGAGGGATCTCCTTCTGGGTCCTTTTCAATGGCCAATGTAGTAGTTTTTGAGAAAGAGGGGAGAGACCCGCAACTAACAGCTAATTATCGTCCAATTTCCCTCCTAAACGCGGACTATAAAATATTTGCCACCATTCTCTCCACCCGGCTCTCTGATAGGATGTCTACCTTAATACACCCAGATCAATGCGGTTTCATTCCCGGTAGATCAACTGCTGACAATGCTCGGACTCTATGTCATGTACTGACTGCCGCAGTTAATCTTGATCGCCCATTTGTTGGCCTCTCACTTGATGCTGAGAAGGCCTTTGATCGCTTAGAATGGCCCTTCCTGTTTGCAGCCCTCCGCTGGTACGGATTTGGAGAAGGTTTTCTCCGCTGTCTCCGCACCATGTATGCACAGCCTACAGCCAGTATCTGTGCTAATGCTTTAAAGTCTCAGCCATTTCCCCTTCAACGCGGTACTCGCCAGGGATGCCCACTGTCTCCACTTCTTTTCGATCTTGCACTCGAACCCTTAGCTTTACTAATCCGGCAATCGGAGGAGATTCATGGAGTCCCCTTCTCTCATAGGGAAATCAAAATTTCAGCATATGCTGATGACCTTATGCTCTTTGTCTCTATAGACTCAGTGCCGGCTGTCCTAGAGCAAATTGATAAATATTCACAACTCTCCGGTTATAAGATAAATTGGACCAAGTCGGTAGCCTTTCCACTAAATCCTCTGCTTCATCAGGCAGATATGCAACCCTTTCCCTTTTTATGGCAACCTCGCATGGTCAAATACCTTGGGGTTCACTACTGCTCTCCTTTGGAAGACACTATCTCTTTTAATGCCAAAGACTTAACCTCTAAAGTCCGGGCGCTTACTCACCGTTGGACTCCTTTAACACTTACCTGGTGGGGTCGCCTAGAAACCATAAAAATGATGATTGTTCCGAAAGTGAATTATATTTTAGAAATGTTGCCCTGTCTTCTACCTCGACGTACATATAAAGATATAGAGGGCCTTCTGACTAGATACCTATGGCAAAACAAGACACCTAGGATAGCGAAACATAAGCTGCAAGCAGATAAGGAAAATGGGGGTGTCAGATTCCCTGATTTCCTGAAATACCATCAATCTTTTCTTCTCAAACAAGGCGCTCGTTGGCTGGAAGATCTAGCACCGAGTAGACCTGTGTGGCTAGACATAGAGGAGGACCTTTGCAAACCGATTCCTCTTACTTTTCTCCCTGGTATGACTCTCCCATCAGACTCCCACTATCCACCAATGCTTTTAGACACTTTAGGTGCCTTTAATACTCTTATACAATCTTTAGACTCCCGACTCTGTCCGTTAGACAGGCTCCCGCTTTGGTACAATACTCGATTTCAAATACAAAATAAACCGATGGCGTGGAGCCCCTGGTACACTAGGGGCATTTGGATTCCTAACCAGTTGTTCCATGATGGTCGCTGGAAAACTTTTAGTGAATTGCAAATTGAATTTGGTCTCCCAGCAAAACACTACTTTCAGTTGGTGCAACTTCAGCATTGTCTTCGGAGTGCTAAGGTGCTCCCGCCATCGGCATCCCCTACACAAGGATTGTCGGAGACTATCCGATCTATCGGGAGTTCACCGGGTGTAGCGTCTAATTTTTACAAAACCTTATGTAATGCTATAATTAGAGGTACCCCTATAGCACAGAAAGCATGGGAGCGAGAATTACATGTAACTTTGACCCCGGAGCAATGGAGCCTTGTCTGGAGTAGAGTGACACGGGTTTCTCGATCCGCCTCACTCACTCAGACACTCTTCTTTCTAGCCCACCGGTGTTTCTACACTCCTGACAGATTAGCCAAATGGAACACCACTCAGGGCAACAGCTGTTGGACATGCCATGCGGCCATTGGTTCACTACCTCATGTTATGTATGAATGTCCCGCACTACAGTATTACTGGCGTCGGGTCTGGGGTCGTATCCAATCTATTTTGCACTTTCAAGAGCCCCTTTCTTGGAGGATAGTGGGACTTCGCTCAGCTGCGGGGATCCCCTCTCTTCCAAAAACGGCTTACTTCCTTTTGGACTTTATGCTAGGCATCGCTATTTCCCTAATTACGAAATACTGGAAAAATAGCTCCCATCTGAGCCCCAATGAATGGTGGAATCATGTCTGTCTCTACAGTAAATATGAACAAATACCTCGTATGTTAGCTTCTTCCGTTCAGACTCCTCATCGCCTGTCTAAATGGAAGATGCTCAATGACTATGTTCACACTGCTAAATGCTCTCATCTGACTGTTTAAATTTGTATAAATCTCTGTCTCATGATCATTCTGTATCGTAGATACTCTTTTGTTCGTTTTGATGTACAATCACTGTTGTTTGGAAGCGCTCACATGCTGATATTATCGGCTTAGAGAAGAAGCATGGGGGTGGGGGGTAATAGGGTTTGTTTTTCCTTATTGTATACTTGTTTTGTCTCCTTTGGTGTGTTGTTCCTTTTATTTGTTGCAAAATGAAAATAAAAGTTTAAAAAAAAAAAAAAGAAACGCGGATCCAGCAGTTGCTTAGGTCATTTGTAGCTGAACACAGCAAAAGTGAAGTGAAGAATCCATCTTGTCTGTGCAGGTTGGTTCAGGCCTGAGTTGCTGAGCAGGCCGGAGATTTGCATGTAGAATTGCAGGGGTACCAGCCCTATAGGGGGTCTACTCTATTGCAGATTTTGGTATCATCTACAAAGAAGCAAACCTTACCCAACAGCCCTTATCACTAACAAAGATGTTAAAAAGAATCGGATCAAGGACAGATCCCTGTGGTACATCACTGGTAACTTCCTTCTTCTCAGAGTGAGCTCCATTTACCTATATCCTTTGTTGCCTCCCACTCAACCAATTTCTAACCCAATCAGTAACTTTAGGGTCCATCCCTAGGATGTTCAGTTTGTTTATAGGTTGCCTGTGCGGAATGATATCAAAGGCTTTACTGAAATCCAAGTACACCACATTAGGGTTCTCCATCAGTCCCTGGTTACCCAGTCAAAGAAATCAATCAGATTTGTCTGACAAGACCTGCCTCTAGTGAAATTCATGCTGCCTCCGATCCTGTAATCCATTGGACTTCAGAAACCTCACTATTTTCTCTTTCAGCAGCGTTTCCAATAATTTACTCACCACAGAGGTTAGACTAACCGGCCTGTAGTTTTCAACCACTTCTTTACTTCCACTTTTGTGTAAAGGGACCACTTTGTGCCTCTCTCCAGTCCTCTGGCACCACTCCCAACTTCAAAGAGGCATTGAAAAAGTCAGTCATTGGAGCCGCTAGAATGTCTCCAAGTTCCTTCAGTATTCTCAGATGTATCCCATCTGGTCCCATCACTTGTCTACTTTTAGTTTAGCTAGTTCCTCACGAACACAGTCTTCTTAAAATCGTTCGAGTTCTCTGTCACTTCTGATCCTATTTCTGAGTGTATTCTGAGGTCCTGCTCCTCACCCTTCATCTGTGAACGCAGAACAGAAATATTTGTTAAGCAATTCCGCTTTATCCTCATCGTGAACCTCAGATAAGATAGTGTTCCCCATGACCCACAAGAAATTTTTTGTCGGACCTAAATTCCTCGCACCGGAGCTACCAGCAGTGAAACTGCGGTTAAGAGGAAAAGTGTCCTTTTTAATCAAAAAGCAGTAGGAAACACGTAAACTGCCGGCAATTTCACCCGGTCGGAACGCCCTTCACTTATCTGCAATTTTGGCGATATATGCTGGAACAGGTGATGCATACACAACACAGTCCTGCATTTCGGGTATTACAATTTTCCACACCCTGCTTCAGGTAAGTTTGTCATCACCCAACAAAGACGCCAGAAAACCGGAAGAAGAGGGAACACCTCTTTTAAATGCCTAAAGCTGACGTAATGGTAGGCACGTGACTGCTGCAGCTCAAAACTCAAGTCGAGAGCACATTCTAGCTCCCTCCTTGCCCAAAAAGAGTCTCACAGCAAACTGTGCCAATCTAACTCCAGATTCAAACCCCTCGGTTTATTTACACTTTTCAGTGTTTAGTTTTGTCAGATTTGAGGAGAATGGAACAGCAGTTTCCCAAACCACATCATAATTTTTCTCGAGCATATAAGTCTGCTTGAAGGGAATTAATGTCGGACCAGAATATTGTGATCAGAACGGCTGACAAAGGGGGAGCTACGGCACTCCAATCCTGCCAACAATATCATGCTCAAAATTTATCTCAGCTTTTGGATACCCGCTATTATCGGGTGTTACCTCATGATCCCACAGAAGAGCTTCAACTTGAAATAAAGGGTTTATGTCAACGTGCCCAGACAGAGGGTTGGATTAATAAACGTGAATGTCGTTTCCTAATACAGGACCATCCCAGGATTCCTGTATTTTATACTGTCTCCAAGATCCATAAATCTTTACAGGATCCCCTGGGTCGTCCAATAGTATCCTGTTGTGGTTCTGTCCTTGAACCTTTGTCTCAGTTCAGTGATGTGTTTTTACAACCTTTGGCGTCCCAGGTTTCTTCTTTTGTTCGGGATACTTCACATTTTTTGTCTATGCTTCAATCAATACAAATCCCAATGACCCCTATTTGGCTGGCCACACTGGATGTTGTGGCTTTATATTCAAATATATCTCAGGAGCAGGCGTTTCAAGTAATTTCGAATTTGCAATTTTCATTACCTGATCATTTACCACAACATTTTGTCTTGTCATTATTGCAGTTAGTTTTAGAAAGGAATTACTTTTTATATGATAATTCCTTTTACCTACAAACATTTGGTATTGCCATGGGCGCAACGGTTGCTCCCTCAGTAGCCACTCTTTTTATGGTGGATTTTGAGTCTCGCTTTGTTTACCCCTCCCCGGCCTTTTCCCAGGTTTTGTTATGGAAAAGGTTTCTGAATGACATCTTTATCTTGTGGGGTGGGGAAGTGTCAGAGTTACAACATTTTGTTGACAATCTGAATCAAAAGGATCCAAAAATAAAGTTTACTCTGAAGTTTGATGATCATCAAATTGAGTTTCTGGATATTCTGGTATCCTTACAGGACCAGGTTATAACTACCACTCTTTTTAAGAAACCGGTACAACGAAATACCTTACTGGCTTTTTCCAGTTTTCATCCCATGCCCCTGAAGAAAGGATTGCCCTTTAGCCAATTCTTGCGGCTCTGGAGGATCTGCTCTTCTATGGCGGATTTTAAGCTTCATGCTATGGATCTAATTCAGCGTTTGCAAGAACATGGATATCCTAATTATGTGATTCGTAAGGCATTTAAACGGGCATTAAACAATCATAGAGAGTGGCTTCTTTCACCTCACAGACAGGAAACTCAATCAGACAAAATAGTTGGGATTTTGCCTTTTAATAATCGTACTCAGTCGGTCAAGGCTATTTTGCATAAGCACTGGAGGGTGCTTTCGGTTCACCCATGTTTCCAGAAAAGATTATGTGTGGCGTTTACACGGGGAAAAATCTGCGGGACAGATTAGTCCATGCGGTGTTGAAACCCCCGCTCCCCACAGGCCGATGTGGCCATTCCCCCTGTGGTAATTGTTTGTATTGTTTTGGCTCTCTGATAGGAACTACATGGACGGATCCATTGACCAATAAGACCTGGACGTTTCACTATACTACTACATGTGAATCGTCCTTTGTGGTCTATCTTATTTGTTGTCCTTGTGGCTTGACTTATGTCAGCCGCACCATCCATCCCCTTAAAGTACGTTTGGCTGAACATGCTTCACGTATCCGCACAGGGGTGCTTTCGGCACCAATAGTTCAACATGTTCTGGTACATGACCACAAGTTTGAACAGCTTACCTGGAGAGCGATTGACTGGATGCCCCCTCAGGAAATGGGGGGTGATCGGATTCAGAGGTTGTAATATCTTTCGTCTGAACAAATAACACCGAGGGGTTTGAATCTGGAGTTAGATTGGCACAGTTTGCTGTGAGACTCTTTTTGGGCAAGGAGGGAGCTAGAATGTGCTCTCGATTTGAGTTTTGAGCCGCAGCAGTCACATGCCTACCATTATGTCAGCTTTAGGCATTTAAAAGGGGTGTTCCCTCTTCATCTGGTTTTCTGGCATCTTTGTTGGGTGATGACAAACTTACCTGAAGCAGGGTGTGGAAAAGTGTAATACCCGAAACGCAGGACTGTGTCGTGTATGCATCACCTGTTCCAGCATATATCGCCAAAATTGCAGATAAGTGAAGGGTGTTCTGACCCGGTGAAATTGCTGGCAGTTTACGTGTTTCCTACTGCTTTTTGATTAAAAAGGACACTTTTCCTCTTAACCGCAGTTTCACTGCTGGTAGCTCCGGTGCGAGGAATTTAGGTCCGACAAAAAAATTCTTGTGGGTCATGGGGAACACTATCTGGTGTTTCTTATCATTTCTTCAGCTTGGTGAACTTGATCTTGAAGGCTCGTGGGGTTTTAGTTTTTACTTTGTGTTGGCTTTATCCTCATCAGCTTCTACATTCCTCCCCTTCACCCTTGAGTCTGACAATGCCACTTTTGCCCTTCCTCCTCTTGTCAACATATCTGAACAATGTCTTATCCCTCCATTTTATTGCATTGGCTATTTCTTCTTCATTTAGTATCTTTGCTTTCCTGACTACTTTGCTAGTTTCTCTAAGTTTTTCCAAATATGCCTGTCTTCCTCTCTCTGTGATCTCTCGTATTTCATGAAAGCCTTCCCCTTTTTCTTTACTTTTACAGCTACTTCTTTTGAGAACCATAGCGGCCTCCTTTTCCTTTTAACTTTACCTTTCTAACAAAAATGTTGGTTGCCCTTAAAATATCCCCTTTCAGTTTTGCCCACTGTTTTTCTACATCCTCCAGCTGTTCCCATCTGGCTAACGACTTCTTGAGGTGTTGGCCCATCTTGGCAGTTTGTTTTCCTAAAATCTAAGACCCTCGCTTTTGAATGGATTTTATCAGCCCTAGTCCTAATACTGAACTGCACTATCCGGTGATCACTGGATGCGAGATGATCTCCCACAATAACATCAGAAACACTTTCACCATTGGTAAGCACCAAGTCCAGTATGGCCCCTTCATGTGTGAGCTCTGTTACCAGTTGCCTGAATAGTTCTCCCTGTAGAGAATCCAGGATCTCCTTACTTCTAGATGATACCATAGCAAGAATGTGCCAATCCGCATCTGCATATTGAAATCCCCTATTAGTAGCACTTCCTCTTTCCTGGCAATGCTGCTCATGTCTTCTATTAAATCTCCATCCACGTCTTCTCCCTATGAGGGGGGTCTGTATATCGTGCCAGTGTACATGGATTTTCTCTTTCCCTCTTTCTAGTTTAACCCACAGTGCCTCCTCTCTCCCTCTTAAGCCCTGTAATTCTATAGCTTTACTATTATTTTTTACATATAATGCCACTCTTACGGGCATTTATACACACCTCTTTCCAGATGTTGCCCCTTTAATCTATTTCTACATAGGTATTTAATTTTTCACTTACCTGGGGGCTTTCTTTACCCATGCCCAATGAATCTAGTTTAAAGCCTTCTTCAGTTGGTTAGCCAGTCTGATACTGAAGACATGTCAACCCTTCTTGGACAGATGGACACAATCTCTGCTCTGCAACCCTTGGAACATCATCCCATGGTCCAGGAAAACAAAACGCTCTTAATGACACCATCCATGTAGCCATGCATTTATCTCCAGTATGCAAGCTTTTCTGCCTCAACCTTCACCCTCAACAGGGAGGATTGAAGAGAATACCACCTGTGCGCCTATCCGTTTTACCATCTGTCTCAGAGCCATAAAGTCACTTTTGATATGCTCAGAAGGATATCTGGCAGTATCATTTGGGCTGACATGGATAAGCAACATTGGGTAATAGTCAGTAGGCTTGATGAGTCTCGGCAAACTCTGGATTTTTGGATTTTTGCAGCCCAAATGCATGACTCTGCATTTTTTTTAGCATTAAATCCCAGCTGATGAACTCTCAATCTTTCTTCAAGCTTTTCGGGATCCCTCCTCGTGTTCTCTGTACCTTTCTGAGTATCTAATCTATTGGAGATTTCGGCATCATCTGCAAAGAGGCAAACAAACCTTACCTGACAGTCCTGCAATATTACTTACTTATTTTTATATACTGCACTATTTCAAAATCAGCGCAGTTTACATAGAACTGGAACAATCAAACCGTTTTACATAGAACAGGCATTAAACTGGAAGTGATTAACATTGAACAGGGACATCAACTTGGGTAGAACAGTGGGAACTAAATTACAAGTTGGAACTAAATTACAAGTTGGTAAGCGGTTTACATATGGGAGGTTAAAGCTGTGGGGTTGACAGGCATTGCCTCTGGCATACCTAAGGTATGTGGTCATAGAATAGCAGGACAAAATGAGTCTTTATGGCTTTCCTAAAGGTTGGTAGGTCGGAGATGGCTCGGATTGGGTCAGGGAGGGTGTTCCACAGAGTTGGTGCATATAATGAAAAGGCTCGGTTCTTGGCAGCTTGTCCTTATTGATGAAGGGGTGGTCAGCGTGTTCGCCATGCTTGTTCTCCTCATTCCATTGTTCGGGGTACATTGTATGATTACAGCAAGGGAGTCTGCTGACATGTCATGTAGAATTTTGAATGTCAACAAAAGGACTTTGTAAATCAGATGGCTTGCTATTGGGAGCCAGTGTAATTGCTTTAAGTTGTGTGTGATGTGTTCAAATCTGGACGCTCCACTCAGTGTTCAGACTGCTGTGTTCATGACCAATTGGAGTGGTTGGAATGTGTACTTTGGCAGGCCATGGAGGATATTATTGGCATAGTCCAGGTGATGGAAGATGTGTGCCTGGAATAAGGTGCAAATGTCAGAAGGGTCCAGGAGTGAGCATAAATAATGGAGGGTCATTATTTTATGGTAAACCACCTTGATGACATTATTTATGTGCATTTCCATACTCAGTCATTGGTCCAAGATGACTCCCAGGTAGCACACCTCTTGCTTCGTCATCAGTTATACATCTTTCACCCACAGAGAAGTTGGTGGAGTGAATGCTTGGTCTTTGGTTATAAATAAGACTTCCGTCTTCTTATAGTTAACCTTAAGGTTGTGTGTGTCATCACAGTATTAATCTGTGATGGTATTGAAATATTCTGTAATGCTGGAGAAGTTAGGACTGTCTGTGAAGAATGGAGTTATAGTAGAATGTCAACAGCATAGATGTAGTATAGAATGTTATATGACCGTATTATTGAACAGATCAGCTGGATGTAGATGTTGAAGAGCAGGGCAGATAGAGATGAACACTGTGGGACTCCTTGTATTTGCTGGTATGTGTTTGACATCTGCATACCTATATGCACCTGTTGGTTGGCGACCAGTCAAATAAGACTTACACCAATCAAGGACTGCGTTCCGTATTCCTTTTTGTTGTAGGCGGACAAGTAGAAGATTATGACTGACTATCAAAGGCTGAGGCAATATCCAGGAATATTAGGATGAAGCCCTACTTCTTTTTTGTCTACTCCAGTAATGAGTCTGTACAGGAGGGTAGTCAGAAGGGTTTTAATGGAACCCATGCTGCTGTGGGTCAAGTGGAGCATGAGAGTCGATGTGTTCTTGGATTTGTTGCTAGACAATCTTTTTGGTGATCATAGCTAGGAATGGGAGGCTGGATATGGGTCTGTAAGAGCTTATGTCCAAGGGATCTAGTTTATGGTCTGATGGAGATGATTTTCAGGTGCTTATAAAATGTGAACAAGGATCAAACCAAGGACAGATTCCTGAGACACACCACTGGTAACATTCTTCTCCTCAGAGCGAGCTCCATTTACCTGTACCCTTTGCCACCTCCCACTCAATCAATTTCTAATCCAATCAGTCACTTTAGAGTCCATCCCTAGGGCACTTAATTTATTTGTAAGTTGCTTGTGAGAAACAGTGTCAAAGGCTTTGCTCTGTAAAGTGTGCACTTTTCAACTTGTTTCAGTTCTTCTGATTTACCTTTATGTCACAGCCAGGCAGCCAGCAACATAGTATAGTGGGGAGAGCTTTGGGTGCAGCGCATTGGTCAATCAGAGTTGGACACAGTTGCATCACTGCCAGTCCACCACAAGAAGCACCACCGCTGGCTCTCATAGGAGCCTATAGACTGATCTTTTCACTTTTGTCCAGCCTTGCTGCAATGCTGGGAAAGTCTCTGCATGCTTCACAATTGCAACAGCTCCAACAGTCAGCAGTGAAGCAGCGCCCTTAAGGAAATCTCAAATGTCCAGCCAAGTGATGGTTCTCACACTGATGCTACCACCATCAAACTGCCAACATCAGCTCTAGGATTGAGTCCTGCCTCTTAATGCTCACCATGGCTTCCATTCTGTTTACACCTCTTGCCCGATGTGGTACCTTCTACATGTACCCCTACAGTCACAGGATTTAACTTTAAAACAAAAACTGGGGGTGTTAAACCAAACATAAATGCCACCTCCTTGGTCAGAATAAAGGAGTTTGCTCTTTAGGCCATCATGGTAACCGCAGAACTGGAAGTGATGTCTGTAGTTTTATGCTGCCTTCTCCATCCTCCTACATCATGTCTCACACATATTTGTGCCATCTGCTCTGCCTGCATTTGTCTTTCACATCAACACACCCATCATCTTTCTCAGGCAGACACCACATACAGCTCTTCTCACTTAGGGATAGCAGTGGTTTCCCCACGTCTGTCTATTGACTTTTTCTCCAGGAACTTGTCCAAACCTTTTTTTCAACCCAGCTACACTATCTGCTTTTATCACTTCCTCCTTTATATAGTTACCCCAGTTACAATTCCAAGTTACTGCGCCTGTTCAATATAAGCACAAGGCAGGTCCTTCTTGCTCTGTACAAGAAATGTTAATTGTAAACCGCACTGATTTTAAAGAGCACGGTATAGAAAAGCTTTTAAATAAATAAATACATTTATAAAAGAGCTGTGTAACCGTGCTGCAGAGAGACAGCAGGGGTGGTATCTGTGGCAACAATAGTAGGTGGGAGAAGAGGCACAAAAAGCTAAGTGGTTGTAACCTTTGTAGATCTTTTTTTGGTTAAATGAACACATTGATGTGTTTGTTTCTATCACATTAATCCTTTGCTATCAGAGCCTGTTCATACAATGTTAAATGTTTACTCGCCAGTACTTATTTTTATTACACCTATGTATTTGCCCCTTCGGTGCAATTTTTTTGTTACAATATTTGATTTGAAAGAGAAATGCTAGCATCACATGAACAAAGTTCACAAAGGAGTTTTTGGAAAGGGGGAGGTGCAACCTACTATTAATAGTAATGAGGGAGGGGGTGCCAATCTGTAGGTTGCAGGGGCGCCAGAGACCTTAACACCAGCCCTGTTACCCAGTACTTCCCCCTGCTGTTCACAGATCACTGGGTCCCCTAACCTCCATCTCCATTCCCACAGGGTTATGTTCTTTTTTGCTGACACTCACTAACTTCATTTTTGTTTCCTCAGCAAAATCAAAACTGCAATTTCAGATCAAGATCTGATGGCGGACAATACTAGTAGGTTTACCTGCAAAGGGAAGCAGATTTACCACTTCATGGGGACCAGCACCTTTTCTGAATACACCGTTGTGGCTGAGACCTCTGTTGCCAAAATTGATGATGCCGCCCCTCTAGATAAAGTTTGTCTGATTGGCTGTGGATTTTCCACTGGGTATGGAGCAGCCATCAATACTGCCAAGGTAAATATATATATATATTGCACATAATTTTTAAAATGAGCATGCTTTTGGACAGTAGTTCCCAAATCCACTTCCTAAGACGCTCCAATAGGTCTGATTCTGGGGTAACCAAAATATACAAATTAGTCTGTTTCTTTGCCTAAACATGCACAAATATGTATCATATGTAATTCACCGTAAACTACTAATGGAAAAGTGTGAGCTTAAATACTAAATAAAAATAAATATTCAATGTGGATAGCCAGAGACAATCAGAGAGAAGGTACAGAAAACAGGATGGAGTCGGTGCAGAGGGTGGCTACTAAAATGGTTAGTGGTCTTCATTATAAAGCATATGAGGACAGACTTAAGGATCTTAATATGTACACCTTAGAGGAAAGGCGGGATAGAGGTAATATGATTGAGATGTTTAAATACCTCCGTGGCATAAATGTTCAGGGGGAGAGCCTCTTTCAATTGAAAGCAAGTTCTGCTTTGAGGGGACATGGGATGAGGGTGAAGGGGGATAGATTCAGGAGTGATTTGCGGAAATATTTCTTTACAGAAAGAGTAGTGGATCCATGGAATAGTCTCCCAGTAGAGGTGGTAGAGATGAGGACAGTAACTGAATTCAAAAAAGCATGGGACAAACACAGAGGATCTCTAAAGGAAAAAAGGGGACTGTTGTAGTTGTTGATATGGAAGGGCAGACTAGATAAGCCATGTGGTCTTTTTCTGTCGTCATATTTCTATGTTTCTATGTTTCTAAAATAATTATTAAGCAAATGGTGAAAAAGAGATGATAGGAAGGGAAAGCTAGAGAGATGGAGGGAAAGGGGAATAATGTAGAGCACAGAGAGAAGGAAGGTAAAGAAGATGGGCAGAAGGCAGGTAGTGAGTAGAGCTGTATGTGTGTCTGCCTGAGAAAGATGATGGATGAGTTGATGTGAAAGACAATGTGCAGGCAGGACAGATGGCGCAGATATGTGTATGAGATGGTGTAGGAGGATGGAGAAAGCAGTACAAAACTACAGGCATCACTTCCAGCTCTGCAGTTACCATGATGGCCTAAAGAGCAAACTCTTTTATTCTGACCAGGGAGGTGGCATTTATGTTGAGTTTAACACCCTCAGTTTTTGTTTTAAAGTTAAATCCTATGTCTGCATGGGTGCATGTAGAAGGTAGCACATTGGGCCAGAGGGAACGTGTGGTTAAGAAGGTGAGATTGATTGATATGACAAAAAGTGAATGGAGATGTTACTGAAGACTCCCAAGAAGAATTAGGAGACTCAGAGCTGTACCAAGGGCTGTGCAAGTGGTGTGGCCGCAAAGGGTGCAAGCACAGAAAGGGGGGTTAATGTCATCACTGGGCTTCTACGAAGCTCAAAAATAGCGAGCTACTGACGTTGGCTGGGTGGAGGGAGGCACCAGATTTGTTAGTCACACAGGGTGCCTTTCTATCTTGGTACAGTCCTGAGTAGACTATTCAACAGCAACAGGAAAAGATACCTATAAGTGAAAAAGGAAAGAATTAGGTTGCACGAAGGATAGAGAAACTGAAGAAACATACTCAAAAATGGCCTGTGGGATGTCTGTTGTGTACAGGAGTTGAGGTTAAGATACCTATCCTGCAAGTATCTCATAGAAATATAGAAACATAAAAAATGACAGCAGATAAAATCATATGGCCATCCAGTCTACTCATCCATAAAAACCATAAAGTACTAGAAGAAAGTCATTTAACACTGTTTAACTTATTGTATCTTGTTAGCTTGGTGGTTTTCACACTCAGCCTCCAAGAGGTGGCTCATTTGTTGTAAGAGACACACTCACAGAACTAACTTTCAGAGTTAATTGAAACAAGGTACATTGACTTTATTTATTTTATTTATTTATTTCACAGTCTTATATACCGCCTTATCCGGCAATCAAGGTGGTTTACAATGAACAGAAGTTGAACATTACATCTAACATGGTTAACTTTGTACAATATAACAGTGCATATGCACATATAATAGTGAATATGAAACAACAGAAATTAACTATTTACAGTGTAACTGGCATGAAGGCATAGGAGTTAGGTGGTAATTTTGATGGACTATAAGTGGTGTACATCAGTGATTGACTGATTACAGAATAAATGGGCAGTTGGAATGCAAGGATGAGTCATGATCAAAGAATATTTACAATGCAGTTATTAACGTAGTCTTTGTTAGTGAGTAAGTGATTCTGAGTGGTGTTGCCTATAGTGTTCTGTAAATAGTAGCGTTTTTATTCATTTTTCTGAATTCCATAAGGTCCTTTATTTTTCTTATTGTTGGTGGTAGGGAATTCCATAGAATTGGTGCATAATATGAAAATGCTCTATTGCTCGTTGTTTTGTTGGTTTTGCAGAAGTCAGTTGGTGTGGATAGGGAGTTTTGTGTGCATCCCCTTCTCTGTCTGATGTCTGGGGTTTTGGATATTAGAGTGGTAAGGTGAGATGGTGATATGTTATGGATCAATTTAAAGATGATGACCTGGTTCTTGTATTTACTTCTACTGGCAATAGGAAGCCAATGCGGACTGTGTAAGATTGGTGTGATGTGTTCCAATCCAGATGCTTGCATTATTACACGCGCTATTGTGTTTTGTGCCAGCTGAAGGTGTGCTAGTGTTTGCTTAGGTAGACCTTGTAATATTCTATTACAATATTCTATATGTGGATTGATCATTGCCTGTATGACTTTTCTGAAGTCTGATGGTTCTAATAGGGGCCTTAGTCGTTGGAGCATCTTAATCTTTCTGTAGATGGCTTGGGTGGATTTATTTATATGTGAAGCAAGATTCGGGGATTTATCTAGGGTCATTCCTAGGTATTTTACCTCCTTCCTCACAGTAATTCCAGACTGTTTATTTAACTTAAATAAACAGTCTGGAAGTACTATTACTTATAAAAAATGTGATGACTTTCAGATTTGGAAGTGATTAAGGGAAACATTAACTGATAGCCAAAATATGCAAATTAACCTGGTTCTTTGCCAAGTGTGAAATAAATTCTGTGGAAGTACTGTATTTATTTAAGAATTTGTGCTCTCTTTCCACAACAGATGTTCAATGCAAGGTACAAGAAAAAGCATTCAGGGGTTCTCAACCCAGTCTGGCTTTCAGAATATCCATAATGAATGGGTTTGCATGCACTTGCATATATCACATGCATGTTCATTTTGAATATCCTGAAAACTTGACTGGCAAGGTGTGTCCTAAGGACTGGGTTGAGAACCACTACTCTAACCGGCCAATAATATTCAATAAAAAGGAATGTACAAAAGTTACCTTGCAGAAAATATTATTTAATAAATCATGATAAGCATCATATCAAAAATATATATAAAAGTCAAAGCAAAAATAAAAAATATAAAATTAATAAAAATAAAACAATAAAATGGTAGTTAATGCAATAAAAATAGTAAAAAGCAAATGCTAGAACAAACTAAATATAATAAAAGCAATGGAGCTCCAAATGCCCGGTCTTCTCTCCTCAAATCATCAACCAACCTAACAATATAATAAACAATATAATAAACAATATAATAAACATCAATACATTTTTGTGCCAATATCCTAAAGACACACCAAAAACCCTTATAAAATCTGAAGTCTTCCGTTTTCACAGTAATGGAAGTTTTTAATTTGTTTATGCCTTTGTTATGGTCTCTAATAAATAACGATGTCTTGTAGAAGCCTGGAAAACCTCATGGTCGTTCCAGGAATAGAGCAGGTTTCTATCAATACAAAGTATTCATGATAATGATGAACATTTGTTCAAATTTAGTCCAGTACCTATTCCAACAAAGAATAAAACTATGATCTGTAACAGTGCTATAACAAAGGATACTTAGAACAATATCGGTGACCAAGTAGTTCCCACTCCATGTGGCAAAGCAAGAAGCCCCGATCTAGGCTGATGGTTCTTAAGCCCTTAACCACTTCTTCTACTCTTTCTTATGTAATAAAGAAAAAATGAGGGGGACATATTAGTACAAATTAGAATGTCCCTAAAACCCACTGCAATCATATAGTCATATCCTGTTCACTACAGCTTATAGGTTTGCAAACTCAGATCATCATAACATTATTGCTGGTGAATTCAACTGGCCTCACAGCTGTTTTCTTAACCTGTTTATAGGTTGAACCTGGTTCTACCTGTGCTGTGTTTGGATTGGGAGGAGTCGGTCTTTCAGCTGTTATGGGCTGTAAAGCAGCAGGTGCCAGTCGGATCATCGCAGTTGACATCAACAAAGATAAATTTGCAAAGGCAAAAGAGTTGGGAGCCACGGAATGCATCAGTCCTAAAGACTACAACAAACCCATACAGCAGGTTATTGCTGAACTGACCAATGGCGGTGTGGACTTCTCCATCGAGTGCATCGGCAACATTGATGTAATGGTACATGGGAGTTTTGTCACTTTTGCATTTTCTTGAATTATTTAATAATCTTTTGCCAAAATACAGTAAAGCATACACAGCAAATTACAAAAAAAAGAGCTGGCAAACTAAGGGAAAGTGAAAAACAGATCGTTGATGCTGCCCACGTTCTCATATGATTTCACAACCTGTAATGCATCAAAGATCTGTTTTTCACGTTCCCTTAGTTTCCTTCAAAGAGTAAAAAAGTGTGATAGGATCACAGAAGCCATTGAGAAAGGCACTGTTCTAAACATATGATTTGAAGATAGCCCTTGTCTAGGGCATTTACTTCTGAGCGACTTTCCCCTGAAGGAACCGGACAGGAGAAACGCGTTTGGAGCGTTATATAGACGGCGTTGGGAGCAAGGCACATCCATTGAGAAGCACTCCATTTTGATATGAAAGATAAGTCAAATTTTGGGGAGTATGATACATCTATTGAGAAGTAGTCTATTTGGATTTGAAAGATAAGTTGATTTTTCAATGGGTCAATGATTGGATGAAGAGCTATATACAAGTCATGTCGTTCAACAATACTATAAAATAATTTTTAAGTTAAAACTGCACTTGCTATATCACAGACGGGTCATTGATGCTATTTGACACAGCATACGCCAGATGCCTGGTAGTTTGCGTTTTAAGTGTCGGGAAGTCTGAGACCTTGTCAAGTATATACTAGCAAGTTCTTTCTAGGGGTTGATATGTTTATATGGAGTGACAATACCAGTGGTTCTATACGCAAGTATACACTCTTATAATACACCATTCAACTACGTTTTGTAACAATCAGGTATACCGTGGCAACCCTGATAGTGCCACTGACCACAGAAAAGCCACCCAGTTAAAGCCAGGCTGTCGGTGGGTGGATCGGAGGTGGTCCCAATTGCTATCCAGTCAGTGACGATATTTGGCTGCTAACTGATAAAGTTAGGACAGGTCAATGAGTGACTTAACTTCATCTGGTTTTTGTTATCTAGTTAACGGCTGAATATTGCCGCTGACCAGATAGCAACCATGCTCTCCAGAGAAACTGGATATTCTGCGCTAGATGCTGGAGAGTTCTGGTGCTGAATATCCGGTTTTATTTAAAGCGGTGGTGGCGAGGCTCTTTAAGAGCGCCTAGCTACCACCGCTGAATATCGGCACCATAAAAATACCTAGTTACTTCTTTCCCAAACAGAGAGATCACAGAATACATTTCTGTAACAACTCAGAATGATTCAATAAGACTCCACAATCAGCACAAATTGTAACAACAGATTAAATATGTTAGCATTTGACAAGCAAGTATTATGCAGCCATCAAATTAAATGCCAAATGAACAAAAATGTTTCCAGCATAAATACTTCAAGCCCTTTGCAAACCATTACTGCACTTCAGTAAACCTGCCCCTACACTCCCTATTTCTATTTTAATTTGCCTTGTGGTATTGTGATGTCATGCCCTCATTTGTTCTGTGTTTTGAAGTTCAGTGAGAAGGGTATCAGGCCATGAAGACACCTCGTTCCTAGCGACCATTTTCTCTGGGGTTGATGGACTGTGTTTTGACCTTTCTATTACAATGAAATCAAATAAACTGCTTCATTCATTTTGGTTTTGCTAGCCGACATCAATATATGTTTAGGAAATGTTCACATAAATACATAAATAGCTGTAATAATATTTCCAGCAAGGGAACCTAATATTTATCTGCGCCCTGTGAGAGCTCACAAACTATATGGCCCTCTCATTCAAAGTGCACGACTCACCCTCTCTAAAGTGTTTGTAAAGAACATGTTGGCTACGCACACATATGCTATCACAGTTTCTCATCCTGGAAGTGATTCCTGCTATTGTTATTATTACTGCTACTACACATCATTTCTATATTATTAGTACACATATACAGCACTGTATACATACATAAAATAGAGACAGTCTCAACTCCATGGAGTTTAGAGTCTAACCAATACACACAGAAGAAGCTTCAAGAAACTTGGAGGCACATTCCAATGTGTGTGTCCAGACCCCTGTGCGTCTTATTGGAATCAGGATGCCCAGAGGTAGACCCAATTCTGATCCCGCTGAGGTTAGATGTGCCCCGCGGGATCAGAATCGGGTCTAGGGCCTGTACATGCAGGCCGGGACCCGATTCTGATTGGCCTGCACACACTGCCACCTGCCCGACTACCTTAGTAAGACTCCTGAATGGAGCCGCGGTGCCATGGCATCTCATTCAGGAGCGGCGATATCCGGCCACCGACTACAATCTTCTTTCCCCGTAGCCCAACCCCCGATCTAGCCTTCAATGGCCAGGGTCGAGCTGCGGGGAATCCCCTGCACCCCCCTCAACTTTCCAACGCTGCCCGGGCCTGCCATCACCTGTTCAGTTTGCCAATCCCAGACTTACAGGGCCAACCTCAGAATTGGCCCTATTCATCCAGGGTATGGACTGCCCATGATCTGCCCTCACTCCACCTACAGAATACCCCCTCCCACCCCCGTCTAAGCCTCCCCGTACAAATGCCTTGTTAGCATGGGGAGGCTTTTGAAGGGGATGTCAGGGGGGTGAACAGCAGGATGTTCATCCCCTCTATTCGCAGGACGGACCCATATTGATTACAGTAAAAATGGTTAAATTTAATTAATCAGGTGGCTCCAGGATTTAAAATGTTCCAGCATTCTGAAAAGTGTTTTTTTAGGCAGGATTTGAATATAGTCATAGAAGAAGCATGATTCATCAACGTAGGAAGGTTATTTATCCAAAGCGCACAGTACAGCAAGATGAAAAGTGCAGTCAGGACTTAGCAATAGATGAGAAGGTAAGATTACCAGATGTCCAGGGGCGGTTCTATCATTAGGCGAACTGAGGCGGTGGCTTCAGGTGGCAGTTTCTAGGGGGCGGCACTATTTGCCGCTCCCTAGAAACTATATCAAAAAACAAAAAACCCTCGACCAAAATCAAACAACAAAGACCTACCAACCCAGTGAAAGGAATCAATCCATTCACCACCGTGGTTCCTCCGTTTTAATTAGAAAATTTCTTTAAAAAACAGCTAATCATTGTACTTAGCTGAATCATGAAATCCTTCAGGCTGTTCTGAAAACCACAAAGACAAACAACGTGTCACGTTTCGGGTTTAAAATTTAGAAACCCTGCTTCAGGTCAAGCTGCTCAATGCGGTCAATCTTCAGCCAAAATGAAATTCAGAAGTTTTTTAAAAAGTTATTTTGATTGGCGTATTTTTCAACTCATCTGATTGGTTGGTAGGTTGCTTGCATCAGTTATGTGCTCAGACGCCGAATCAGACTATTTAAGGCGTTCCCTGAAGAACTTTTTAAAAAACTTCTGAATTTCATTTTGGCTGAAGATTGACCGCATTTAAATAATAGTAAAAACTATGTATTGATTGCTGATCCCACAATAGATCTTATGGATCAGGTCCATTCTTTAGTATCTCATGCATTTTCATGCAATTGGGTAACCAAACGTGAGTCTGATTTTTTGATAAATAAAAACCCGAAAACCCCAGTTTTTTATCTAGTGCCGAAGATTCACAAAACATTGATAAATCCACCGGGACGTCCCATAGTGTCTTGTCAGGATTCTTTATTCGAACCACTTTCGAAGCGGAAAGGCAGCGGAAGATGACCTCGGGCCCCCCCCCCCCCCCCCCCACTCGGCCGGCTCCAGGAAGATTGAAGGCAGCGACCCAGCAGTTTGAAAGCAGAGCCACGGGAAAGGAGAAATGTTCCCGCGGCTGCTTTCATTTTAAAAGATGAATCAGTGAGGTGAGGGGGGGGGAGGAGGAGGGAAGGGAGCAGTCAAGGGGGTGCTTGGAAGGGAGCAGACACAAGTGGGGAGGCCTGGAAGGGAGCAGACAAGGGGGGGCCTGGAAGGGAGCAGAGACAAGGGGGCCTGGAAGGGAGCAGTCAAGTGGGGGCCAGGAAGGGAGCAGACGCAAGGGGGGAGGCCTGGAAGGGAGCAGACAAGGGGGGGCCTGGAAGGGAGCAGAGACAAGGGGGGGCCTGGCAGGGAGCAGACAAGGGGGGCCTGGAAGGGAACAGACACACGGGGGGGCCTGGAAGGGAGCAGACATGGGGGGAGCTGGAAGGGAGCAGAGCAGACATGGGGGGGGGAGCTGGAAGGGAGCTGACACCTGGGGATGGCACTGGAAGGCGGATGGACAGGGGAGAGGGGGAGCTGGAAGGGAGCTGACATGAGAGGGGGCACTGGGACTGGAAGTTCGCTGATACCTGGGATGGTATTTTAACTAGAAGGGGCTGGGCGATGGGAAGGAGGGGGACTGGAAGAGAATAGACACCAGTGGCGGTACTGGAAAGGCAAGGGGGTTGGTACTGGGAGGGGAGGCTGTAAAGGGGGCTGATACTAGGGAGAGTTACTGGGACTGAAAAAAGGCTGATGGAAGAAAATGAAGAAAGCAAAAGGAGAGACAAGAAATGGCAGATGGACTATAGACCATAGAAAAAGAGCTAAGAGAAGACAGAGGAAAACGGAAACCTCAGATCGGGACCAGCAAGATCAAAAATCATCAGTCAACAAAGGAAGAAAAAATATTTTTATTTTCAATGTAGTGATTGGACTTTGTGCTATCTATATTTCACACAGTATGGGGAACTGCATCTCTTATCTGGTGTGGCACCGCATGCGGAGTCTGGCTTCTTGGGGTTTCATTTTAATTTTTGTCTACATATTTTTAGTTTTGCTTTAGGTTGTGGTCACTTATTCTGTACTTGGTGAGGGTCTGTGTTCTGAGTGTGCGACCAAGGCCAGGTGTTCTGTTAACATGGAGTTTGTATGTAGGGGTCTGTACTGTACTAATTTGACTTGTTCAGCTTTTCAAATAGGTGTAAGGATGTTTTGGGGCCCATCGCAGTGTTTATAGTGCTGCTTTTTTCTTGGTAGGCCCCTTATTGTATGAGTTTTGGAAGTATATGCTGGTATGTTATGGTAGATTTGGCCTTGCAGATCTTAGTGACTTTAGTAGAGTTTTATATTAGTTCCCAATATGCCTGGTACTGGAGAATGTTTGTTGTTGGTGAGATAACCAGAATCAGGTTTTTTTTATATATATATTGAGTTCTGTGGGTGAATGTCCTACCTCTGCTCTACACCCATTGTTGAGGAGGGGGTTCTGAGAATGCAAAATGTATGTTCAAAAAGAAAAAGCAAGCACCTTAATGCAGTTTATAACAAAATACAAATGAATTATAATTTGGAGTTATAAACTGCTGTGGTTCTCGCTCTTTCTTTTAGTTCCTTGGTGTGTGAACATCTTGCATTTGCTCTACATTATCTAATTGACTTTTTGATTTGGTTCAGAAAGATCCCCAACCGGGGGCGTGCTGGGGGGGACATGCGGGGGGGAGAGGCACGTGCAGGGGAGGCATGCAGGGGGCGTGCCGGGGGGGCACACGCGGGGGGGGCCATCTCATCCCTCGCCTCAGGCAGCAGATTGCCTTGAGCCGCCCCTGCAGATGTACCTGATTTTTTTGGGGTTGGCTCCGATTTTGGAGGTAGTGTCCCAGATTCCATGGATTATAAGCACCACCTCTCCGCAGTGGGGACAGAGACAAAGGACACTGCTTCTCTTGCCTACCCCTGTAATGCAGTTTTCTGAATCCTACAATTTAACAATCAGATCACAAAAAGGAGACAAACATATAGAGACAGACAATAAGACAATATTAAATGTAGGAATGTCCGTCAGGTCAGGGGACAGGAAATCCCATCGAGTAACGGACCTCTCCCTTTAATCTTTTTTATTATGCAACAGTCCTAAAACAATAGAAAGACGACTAGACCCCCAAAGCCACAATGCTAAGTGTTAAAAAAAGGAAAGAATTTGGAAAACCAAATTTCTACTTAGCTGGCAGTTGGGTCCCTTGTACGATCCACACTTAAACGGAAGGACTCCTCCTCTCTTCTGCAACAATATAGAAAGGAAATACTCTTCTTGAAACATCAGAAAACCATGACCCAGCACTGTGTTTCAGATCCTTCGATCCTGCCTCAGATGGAAATTGTTATATGAAAATTATTATATGGAAAGAAAATATGTTGTTTTTCCTTTTCCAGCTCAGAGTATCCGTTGCTTGCTTCAGAAACATTCTCCTTTCCTATGGCGTCTGACGTCAGCCCTAACAGCTAAATGCTTTATATCCAATCAAAGAGCTCCAAACTCCAAGGAGCGTATCTGACGACATCAGGTGGGTACATCACATTTTTTGACATTATTGTCCCAGTGCAATTTTTCTTTTTCCTCCGTTTGGTTAGTCACGGTAGACGTGACTGCATTATACGTACACTAATATCGATCAAAAGGAGGCATTAGATATTATAGAAACAGCTTCTCAGTATTACCAGAACGAATTCCAAAAGCATTGATTATGGAGTTTCTTTCTCTAGTACTATCAAATAATTATTTTTTATATGACTCGAAATTTTACCAGCAAATATATGGCATAGCAATGGGTGCCACGGTAGCCCCTTCTATTGCGACTTTATACTTAGCTGCATTTGAGGAGAGCTTCCTTTATACTTCTGAATGGTTTAGTAATATACCTTTTTGGGTACGCTTCCTAGATGATATTTTCTTTGTTTGGACAGCGGATCAACTTTCTTTGCTTTCATTTTTGGATTGGATCAATTCTAGGAAGACTAATATTGATTTTACGGCCAAGTATAATCGCAATACAATTGATTTTCTGGATGTACGTTTGTACAAGTCCAGTCATGCTATTTGTACAACTCTTTACCGAAAACAAGTGTAACGGAACACTTTACTACAGTTCCAGAGCCATCATCCGGGCCCCCTTCGGAGAGCCCTTCCACTTGGACAATTTCTTCGGATAAAGCGAAATTGTACTACTAAGGAAGAATTTCGGATCCATGCACTGGATTTATGTCAACGTTTGTCCTTTCGGGGTTACCCTGCACAAGTTATCAAAAGGGCCTATAAAAAGGCTAAGTATGCGCATCAGGATTGGTTAATGCATTCCACTGATCGTTCAGTTGATCGAGTAGATACATCCCTTGCTGAAGGGCTTACAATGTCCCAATCGACTATCAGACCCACTCGGGATCAGAATGATCAAAAAATAGTTGGGGTTTTACCATATATGATAGGGGCTTCTCAAGTGGTCACCATATTGCGTAAATACTGGCATATTCTGCAATTAAGTCCTATTTTTCAACGAGAACTTCTGATTGCCTACCAACGGGGCACCAACATTAGAGATTTGGTGGTGCACTCTATGGTAGGAGCGGATCGTCAGCTGGGACAACATTTAGATCCAGGACATTTCTCCTGTCTTTCTTCAAGATGTGGATATTGTTTACAATCACAAACTGGTTCCACATGGACACATGGGAACACTCAACGGATTTACCGTTTGAATTGGCATACTGACTGCTCTTATTATTATGTTGTATATACTTTGACATGCCCCTGTGGTCTCCATTATGTGTGTCGTACGACACGTCCAATAAAAAAACGTTTATCAGAGCATAAATCTCGAATACACACCAAGACGATTACGACTCCTTTGGTATCTCATTGTCTTCAAACTAATCATAAATTTTCAGATTTTGCTTGGTGTATTTTGGATCATGTGCCTGCAGGTCCACGTATGGGAGATCGGGAGCAACATTTGCAACTTTTAGAGCAGCGGTGGATATTTTCACTGAAAACTGTGGTTCCTAATGGACTTAACCAGGAATTGGATTGGTGGAGTATATTACCCACCTGATGTCGTCAGATACGCTCCTTGGAGTTTGGAGCTCTTTGATTGGATATAAAGCATTTAGCTGTTAGGGCTGACGTCAGACGCCATAGGAAAGGAGAATGTTTCTGAAGCAAGCAACGGATACTCTGAGCTGGAAAAGGAAAAACAACATATTTTCTTTCCATATAATAATTTTCATATAACAATTTCCATCTGAGGCAGGATCGAAGGATCCGAAACACAGCGCTGGGTCATGGTTTTCTGATGTTTCAAGAAGAGTATTTTCCTTTCTATATTGTTGCAGAAGAGAGGAGGAGTCCTTCCGTTTAAGTGTGGATCGTACAAGGGACCCAACTGCCAGCTAAGTAGAAATTTGGTTTTCCAAATTCTTTCCTTTTTTTAACACTTAGCATTGTGGCTTTGGGGGTCTAGTCATCTTTCTATTGTTTTAGGACTGTTGCATAATAAAAAAGATTAAAGGGGGAGGTCCGTTACTCAATGGGGTTTCCTGTCCCCTGACCTGACGGACATTCCTACATTTAATATTGTCTTATCGTCTGTCTCTATATGTTTGTCTCCTTTTTGTGATCTGATTGTTAAATTGTATTTTATGGTATAGATCAAGATTTTGGCATTAATTTTTAATTTTTGGTTTTCTGAATCCTGGCAGGAGAAGATGTAAAATTAACTTTTCCAAAAAAAAGAGGAGGCATTTCAGAAATATAGAATATTTATCTACATGTATAAAATAAAGTTTAAGCATATATGTGTGTATATGTGCTTATAACTCGAGAAGGGCTCCTACTGTCTTCTTTTTAAAATGTTGACATTACTGTATAGAGGAGTAGCCTAGTGGTTGGGGCAAGGTACTTCAGGCTGGAAGGTCGGGGGTTCAAATCCCACTAGAGGACAGCAACCTTGGGCCAGAAGGACTGGGGTTTCTAGTCCCACAGATGCTCCTTGTGGTCTTGGGCAAGCCACTTAACCCTCCATTGCCCATGTTCCCTGTAAGTATTAGTGTATGTGTCTCATATCCCTGCGTGCTAAATGTATCCCCCACTTGTGTTGTGACTGCTTTGATTGAAGGATAAGGCGGTATACAAAACTGTCTAAATAAATACTTAGACTGGTCATTTTGAAATCTATGGAGAAAAGATACTTGAGGAGAGGGAGGTCCCCTGTCCCTCCCAATCCATCTCAGCCCTGCCCATAAAAACATATGAACATAAGAATAGCTCTCCAAAAATCTGGTAACCCTATGAGAAGGGTACAAATAGGAACAACTTACCCCAAGAATGGAGGTCGCAAGAAGGAGCATAGGGGGAGATAAGAAAGCAGAGGTGAATAACAGCTGCTGAGTGAATGTGATGTCATAATAGCTCACATTTCCCCATTTGTCAATTGCAGAAAGCGGCTCTAGAGTGCACCACTGTGGGCTGGGGGACATGTGCAATTGTGGGAGTGGCTTTGGAAGATCGGGGTGTCCCTGTTGATCCATTCCAGCTGATAATGGGACGTACTTTAAAGGCTACATTCTTTGGTGGTAAGTTCTGTGCATGGTTTCAGTAGACATTTGATTATGAGAACATAAGAACATAAGATATGCCATACTGGGTCAGACCAAGGTCCATCAAGCCCAGAATCCTGTTTCCAACAGTGGCCAATCTAAGTCACAAGTACCTAGCAGTTTCCCCAAAAGACACAGGTTACACAATGCTTATATTAGGTCAAGCAGTGATATCCCAGGTCCCTTTTAATAATGGTTTATGGACCTTTCCTCCAGGAACTTGTCCAAAGCTTTTTTAAACCCAGTTACACTAACAGCTTTTACTACATCCTCCGGTAACAAATTCCAGAGTTTGATTATATATTGAATAAAAAAATATTTTTTCTTATTAGTCTTAAATAGGTTACCCTGTAGCTTCATTGAATACCCCCTAGTCTTTCTATATTCTGATTATGTAAACAATCGATCTATGTTTACCCGTTCCACTCCATTCATTAATTTATAGACTTCTATTATATCTCCCCTCAGCCGTCTCTTTTCCAGGTTAAAGAGCCCTAACCTTTTTAGCCTCTCTTCATAGGGGGATCCTTCCACCCCCTTTACCATTTTGGTGGCTCTTCTCTGTACCTTTTCTAATAACACTATATCCTTTATAAGATACGGCAACCAGAATTGCACACAATGTTCAAGGTACGGTTGCGCCATGGAACGATATAGAGGCATTATAATATCCTTTGTTTTATTTTCCATTCCTTTACTTATGATACCTAGCATTCTATTTTCTCTCTTGGCCGCCGCTGCACACTGGGCGGAGGGTTTTAACATGTTATCCATGATGACACCTAAATCTTTTTCCTGGGTGGTGGTTCATAATGTGGAACCTTGATTGTGTAATGATAGTTTGGGTTGTTCTTCCCTAGGTGTATAAATTTGCACTTTTCCATATTAAATTTCATCTGCCATTTGGATGCCCAGTCTTCCAATTTATCAAGATCCTCTTGCAATTTTCCAGAATCCTCTTGGGTTTTAACAACTTTAAATAGTTTTGTGTCATCTGCAAATCTGATAACCTCACTTGTTATTCCCTTTTCCAGGTCATTTATGTAGATGCCAAAAGCAGTGCACCCAGCACAGATCCCTGGGGTACACCACTATTCACCTTTCTCCATCTAGCCCCGCGGGATCAGAATTGCATCTAGGCCTATATGTGCAGGCCGCCACCCTGATTCTGGTCAGCCTACACGTACAGGTCTTCCCCAACTAACTCAGTCAGGATTCCTGAATGGAGCCGCGGTGCCATGGCATTGGGTTGCGATGGCACTGCGGCTCCATTCAGGAGCCATGATCCCCAGCCGCTGGAGCAAAAGCTTTATTCCCTTCAGCCCGACTCCCGATCTGGCCTCCCAAGGCCAGGGTCAGGCTGCGGGGAATCCCCTCAACCCCCTCCTACTTCCTCTGATGACGGATCCGCCGTCCCCCACCGACTAGGGGAACTTATTCTACCTCAGAGTCCACTGCCAGCCCCAACTCCACCCCCGCAATGCCCCTTTTCCGCCCCTATCTAACCTCCCCATACAACATGCAGGGAAGTTAGTTGGGGTCAGCAGAGGGACGTCCATCTCCGCTATTTGTGCCTTGGAATGACCCTGTTAGTGAATCAGGATCTTGGCCTATATTTCCTATCTTGCCTGTATATCCATTATTCACATTGGTTGATGTTGAACGCTGACTGTATCAGTCTACGTTTTGCACTCTACTGCAGTAATCCTTCTCCCTTCTGAAGGCCACCCACAGTCTCCTTCTCTTTCACAGCAGTTTCTTATGAGGCAGACAGCATAACTGACTAACTCGGTGCGTCCCATGTTTTTCAAAATAAGAGTTACTTTCAAAACAGACAATGAGTTCAAAATGCTTCTCTGTGAATAACAGAAACATAGAAAAATGATGGCAGGTAAAGACTATATGGCCTATCCAGTCTGTCATTCCATTCCAACTACCAACCTTTAATGTCCCTTTTTTTCCCCTAGAGATCCTTTGTGTTTGTCCCATGCTTTCTTGAATTTAGATATAGCCCTCACCTTTACTATCTCTATTGGGAGACTGTTCCATGCAACTACCACTCTTTTTGTAAAGAAATACTGTATTGCCTCAAATTACTTCTGAGTCTATTCTCTTTAACCTTCATCCTATGCACCCTCAATGCAGAGTTTTCTTTCAGTTGAAAGAGGCTCTCCTCCTGTGCATTTATGTCATGGAGGTATTGAAACATCTCTATCGTATCTCCCCTCTCTCGCCTTTCTTTCAAAGAATCCATATTGAGATCTTTAGGTCTGTCCCCATATGCCTTATGACCAAGACCAGGACTGTACCAAGCTATAAATGCTCCCTGGGTGACTTTCACATCTGGTGCCCCTCCCATCACAGGTTTGTCATTTGCCCCATGCCCAGCACCTCCTCATCTTACCTCCATATTCAGCCGGCTGTACCCCGTGCTGCCTGCCCTTGCCCAGGCATCGCTGCTTCTTTTTCTGTTGCCTTGGTGGTAGTGATGGCAGCAGCAGAGCAGACATTCAGTTGAAAACAAAAGAAAAAATGTGGGTCTTTCCGACTCCACGCTTGCATGCAGGTCTGATCCCTCCCTCTGCTCGCATCAGTGGAGGGAGGGTCCAGACCAGTCATTCAAACGTGGATCTTTGCAACTCCGCGTTCGAATGGCTGGTCTGGTCCCATCGCTCCTCTGATGCAAGCATATGGAGAGGAGGGAGGGATCAGACCTGCATTTTTCTTTTGTTTTCAATTGGATGTCTGTTCTGCTGCTGCCTTTGCCACCAAGGCAACAGGAAAAGCAGTGGTGGCGGCGGCGGGGCATGCAGCATTGGGGGGAGCCTAGGTCTGCAGCCCCAAAAGCGACCCTATTTCTTTGCACCCTGTTCGGTTATACCACTTGCACGGGGCTAGCTATGGCGCTGTCACCCTCTGTACTGACTCCATCCGGTTTATATCCTTTTGAAGGTGCGCTCTCCATACAGTACCCACCAAAGACTTACATATAGAAACATGATGACAGATAAACAGGACTGGTGTAAGACATATGGGAGCCTCAAAATCTGCAGTCTCTGCCTCCTTCAGCTTGAGGCAGGTTTGGGGCTCCCTGTGGCATTGGGGCCCAGAGCAACTGTCCTGTTTGCCACCCCTCTACTGCCAACCCTGCAGATAAAGGTCATACGGCCTATCTAGTCTGCCCTTCCATATCATCTACAATAGTCCTCTTTTTTCCTTTAGAGATCTTCTGTGTTTGTCCCAGGCTTTCTTGAATTCAGATGCAGTCCTTGTCTCTACTACCTCCACTGGGAGACTATTCCACGCATCTACCACTCTTTCCATAAAGAAATATTTCTGCATATTACTCCTGAGTCTACTCCCTTTCACCCTCATCCTATGTCCCCTCACTGCAGAGCTTTCTTTCAGTTGAAAGAGGCTCTCCTCCTGTGCATTTATGCCACAGAAGTATTTAAACATCTCAATCATATCTCCCCTCTCCCACCTTTCCTCCAAAATATACATATTGAGATCTTTCAGTCGGTCCCCATATGACAGAGGCACTATCATCTCCTTCTTCCTGCTAGCTATTCCTCCTCCCTATCAACCCAGTATCCTTCTGGCTTTTGCTGATGCCTTTTCTACATGTTTAGTCACCTTAAGATCATAAGAAACCACTAGGCCCTGCTCTTCTTTTGTGGACAGAAGTACTTCACCCCTATACTGTCCTGCTCCCTTGGATTGTTTGCAGCCCAAATGCCTGAACCTGCCTTTTTTTTAGCATTAAATCTCAGCAGCCAAATTCTTGACCATTTTTCAAGCTTCACTAGATCCCTCTTCTAGGGTGGCTGCCCTATTGCAGATTTTGGTATCATCCACAAACAGGCAAACACGCTGCAATCCCCAGGATCAGCTTCTGTTGGCATTTGTTACCATTAATTTAAAGTGGGACTCTCATGAGAAAAAAACAAACAAACCCCACAGTTTTGACTCTCACGTTGGGTTTGCCTCTTTCCATTTAGCATCAGTGTTTGTTCACATCGGGTTACAGTGTTCTGTGACAAAGGGATGCAGTATGGTTTATCAGCGGGCCAGGAGACAGTAGCTACGGCCTCACTCAGTTGGGAGCTCTAGTACCCAGAAACCAAGTGCACTGGTGCTGAGCAGGATGATCGTATCATAGCAAATATTTGGAAGACAGTATTCAACCAGATGGTAAAACTATCCATATAATATTATCCAGGTAACGTTAAACAGCTGGCCAATGGGACTCATCAGGATAGGTTTTCTTTATGTTTATGTTTATTAATACTTGATACACCGCCCTTCATACTAGCAGCAGGGCGGTTTACAATAAAATCAATTTTAAAAGGAAATAGGAAAGGAGTGCCATGATTAACAGGAGAGGCTTTACCGCTTCATACTTAAAAATTAAAAAAACAAGGACAGCAGAACAGAGAAACAGAAAATAGAGCGGTCAGGTAGTGGATAAGGCAAAGGCTTTCTGAACGAGGAGTGTTTTGAGCTGGGATTTAAATTTCCTGTAGGATGGTTCTAGTCTCAGGTCAGGTGGTAGAGCGTTCCAGAGGCTTGGACCAAGAAAGCAACAGGCAGTGTGATGGGTAGTTTGGAGTCTGGCTTGAGAAGCAAAGGGGAGATAAAGATGGTTGGTGGGAATGGAGTGGAGAATTCGGTCTGGTGAGTGTGGAATAATGAGGGCAGAAAAGTAGCAGGGAATACCACTTTGAAGTGTTTTGTGGACCAAAGTAAGAAGTTTATATTGAATATGGTTGGGTACAGGGAGCCAGTAACTGGACCAGAAGTGGGGTTACATGATCGAAGCAGGAGGCATGAGCAAGTATTTTCACAGCATTGTTCTGAATGAGTTGCAGATGTTGTAATTTGTAATTTGGGAGACTAGAGAGAACAATTTTACAGTAATCTAGACGTTTCATGATTAGTGATAGGAGTAAAGTAGCAAGGAAGAGTAAAGAAATGGGCAAATAGCCCAGATTTGACAAAGTGACAAGAAAGAGCAGCAGACAATAGCACTGATGCGGTCATGGAAAGTTAAAGGGGAATCAAGAATGACATCAAGATAGCGGAGAGAGGACACCAGTGAGATAGGGGTATCTAGCAGCTTCGGGGAAAGTGATGGACAAGGACTGGTTACAGGGAACCAGATTGCAGAGGTCTTATCAAAGTTAAGGAGGAGATACTTGGACTTCGTCCATTTGGCAATTTGTGCAAGACAGGTATTGAAAGGGGCAAGATTGGGCAGTAAGGTGTAATTATATGCCAAGATCCCACTTTGTTGTATGAGAAGGATAAGGGAAACAAGAAAAACATTGAATAATAGTGGAGCCAGCAAAGAGCACTGTAGCACACCACATTCCAATGGAAGGAAGGGTGAGGAGGCTGAGTTGGAATTGATAGAGAAAGGGCAAACCGAGAGAAAGGAATGGACCAGCAGATGCCACTACCCCGCAAACCAACCCCGTGTAAGCAAGAGAAAAGAATGTTATGATCGACCAGGTCAAAGGCAGCGGATAGATCAAAATATGCAGTACAGCAAGCAAAATACTGCCTTTCTCCTAAGACTCATGGACTTCATTAAGAAAGGAAAGCAGAATTATTTCAGTGCTGTGACCAGGTTGAATCCAGATTAGCGGGGGTGAAGGGTGTTTGAAGAATCCAAATGTCACGAATTGGGAAAATACAATCTTTTCAAGGATCTTGGATAGAAAAGGCATATTGGAAATTGCATATTGTTGCTAAATATATCTGGTTAAAGATATCGGGGTATCTTTATGGGCATAATTTTATAAAATCATTTTTGCACATATGTGACCACATATGTATGTAAATGGCCTGTTATAGAATTCTGACCATCGTAAAAGTGCGCACCTTGTCATGAAAGCGTGTACTTTGCTGGTAGGCATAGCAGGGAGTGCAGGCTGGGCCGTGTGGACAGAGTTCACAGGTATGCGCACTTATTAGAAAATACTTTAATTTACATGCATTCTTGTCAGCTTCATGCATGAACATTTACACTTTCAAGAAGATGGGAATACAGTATGTCAGTTTTGGAATTTACACATGCTAGCTTTATATTTGGACACTGTACAGGGAAAATGCATCTCTTTCTGTTTCTCGGTGTTGCTCTGCAGGTAAAGTCTGACATCTTGGGTTTTAATTGAATTTTTGTCTAAATATTTCTATTTTTAGTTTGTGGTTACTTTGTCTGTGTTTGATGAAGGTCTATCTGTGTTCTGCATGTGTGCAATTCTGGTCACCGTATCTTAAAAAGGATATACTGTAGTGTTATTAGAAAAGGTACAGAGAAGAGCCACCAAAATGGTAAAGCGGATAAAAGGATACCCCTATGAAGAGAGGCTGAAAAGGTTAGGGCTCTTCAACCTGGAAAAGAGACGGCTGAGGGGAGATATGATAGAGGTCTATAAATTAATGAAAGGAGTGGAACGGGTAAACGTAGATCGATTGTTTATGCTATCAGAATATAGAAAGACTAGGGGACATGCAATGAAGCTACAGGGTAAACTATTTAAGACTAATAAGAGAAAATATTTTTTCACTCAACGTGTAATCAAACTCTGGAATCTGTTACCGGAGGATGTAGTAAAAGCTGTTAGTGTAGCTGGGTTTAAAAAAGGTTGGGACAATTTCCTGGAGGAAAGGTCCATAAACCATTATTAAAAGGGACCCAGGATATCACTGCTTGACCCAATACAAGCATTGTGTAACCTGTGTCTTTTGGGGAAACTGTTAGGTACTTATGACCTAGATTGGCCACTGTTGGAAACAGGATACTGGGCTTGATGGACCTTGGTCTGACCCAATATGGCATATCTTATGTTCTTATGTGCCCCGTGGTATCAGAATCTCGGCTCACTCTGTGCAACCGGTTCCGACCGGGTGCACAGAGGACTGGCACGTCCAGAACGTCCAGTTTGATAGTTTCAAACATATTTTTTCCCATAGGTTGGAAGAGTGTTGATTGTGTGCCAAAGTTGGTGTCTGATTATATGGCAAAGAAATTCAAGTTGGATGAACTGGTGACCTATACTTTACCCTTCGACAAAGTCAATGATGCTTTTGATCTTATGCGAGAGGGGAAGAGGTAAATTCTTTCTGGATTTAGCTCATGCTTTTTCAGTGATAGCTCAAAGCACGTTACATTTCAGTCCTGTGTCTAAAAACCTAGAATTATTCTAGCTCTTCAGGCCGATAACAAAGCCAATTGTGCTTTTTGCCTCTGGCTAGCAAATGCATAATTGGCCTATCCATATACTTCCAAAAATATATGAATAATGTCTGGTCACTTAGATTGCTAAATGACCAAATATTATCTGTATATTTGTGGGCTGGGTTAGGGGAGAATCGAGAGCGGACCAAATGGTTATCTGGATAAGTTATGTGTTTAGTTTAGGCAAGGCTGGCGCAAGACTATTAGCTACCTCAAGCAACCTTCAGCCTTGTGCTACCCCCCAATTAACTTGCAGGCTCTTCATCCTTCCCTTTGAGTTTTTAACAATTAAAGATCAACACCACCCCTCCCAGAAGATTCCAACACCACCCCTCCTAGAAGGATCCTATAAAAATGCATTATTGAGCACCATAATTTTAGATATTCAACTTCATTTTGTATATATGTATATTCACAATAAGGACAATTTCCAAAAACCATTTAGTTTGGTAAATGGGCTGTTTTGAAGTTGCCACGCCTTGCTATAGGTAAAATTATACACTGATGACTCTTTGAGCTTGTGTGGTTGTCTCAGACTATCATTTTGCCTTGACTGCAGTTGCTCTTTGCCCTAGGCAACTGCCTGGTTTGACTAATGGTTAACCCAGCCCCACATGCTCGCACCAGTCACTGTTCTATCCATACATTCGGCCCCACTACTTGAGCAGACAGCAGTGCTAAATATATGGATTAAATTAAACAGCGGCATTGGTGTTTAGTTTAAGTCGATGGCCATTCCAGCTGAATAATGACCCTGTGATTTCTCTGCTTAAACACAGAAACAGATAGGATGGATAGTGCAGTCCATCTGATTTCTTTTGGAGTGCCATAGACCACAGTCAACCTCTGGCTTCTCCTTCATTTATTTGCTAGGATCTGCCTCGGGTTCCAAATTTTAAGCACCAAATACCTAGAATGAAGAGGAGCCTGTCCCTGCTTGCTTTAACACCATGTGCTGCTGCTGGAGGGGGCTCTTTCCCACCTCTTTCCAGTGCTGCCTATGAGAAACAAAACCTTAAAGCTGGCCCTGGGAATAGCCGCTTTTCAAGATTAGCTCAGTCTTAAATTAACAGCTAACAAGAATCATCACTCCTCCTGTGTTAGAGGCAATTTGCAGATATTTTATTGGAATCATAATATACATGATATTTAGTACTGTTTCATGAAAGGAGATGCAACTTGCAGTCAGAGCCGGCACTATCATTAGGTGAACCAGGTGGTTGCTTAGAGTGCCGGCCCTCTGCGGGTAACCATTGCCACTGCTGCCGCACTTCACATGCAGTGGCAGCAAAGCTTTTAAAACAGCATTGAAGCACCGGAGTTACCTTCAGCTTCTGTCCCCATGCAAACAGGAAGTGTAATCATAAGGGGCGGCAGCAGGACTGGCACTGCGTCAGAGCCAAAGGTAACTCCGGTGCTTCATTGAAGGGTAACAGTGGCAACAATCAGAGCAGGGGCTGGAGCCGGGGTGGGTGCCTCTAGGATGCCTCTTACCCTTGCACCAGCCCTGCTTGTAGTGTGCTTGAGGTGAGAAGGGCTTCAACTCACATTTGAAGAAGGGACTTATGTGACTTTGAAACCTCATTTACCACAGCATCTTGTTGTTGTTAAGTGCCATCGAGTCGGTGTCGACTCCTGGCGACCCTCTGGATAGTTGACCTAAACTTTGTTCGGTCTTCAGCCAAGTAGTATCCATAACTGCTTTTATTGTATTGATCCATCTCATTGCTGGCCTTCCTCTTTTATGGTGACCTTCTACCTTGCCAAGCATGATGTGTCCAAATTATGAAAGTCCAAGTCTTGTCATCTGAGCTTCTAAGGAAAGCTTAGGTTTGATCTCCTCTAGTACTGACTGGTTTGTTCTTCTGGCAGTCCATGATATACACAGTATTCCTCACCAGCACCATAATTCAAAGGCATCAATTTTCTTCTTATCTATCTTTTTCACTATCCAACTTTTGCATCCATATGACGTTACTGAAAATAACATGGCCTGGACAAGTCAAATATTTGTATGGAGAGAGACATCTCTGCTCTTGAGAATCTTGTCTAGGTCCTTCATAGCCATTCTACCAAGAGCAATATGTCATCAGATTTCTTGACTGCTAGTCCTTTCTTTATTGATTATTGATCCAAGTAAGTTAAAGCTGTCTACTATTTCAATTTCTTCTCCATCAGTGATGAACTTATTGATTTTGTCAGTTGTCAGGATCTTTGTCTTCTTAACGTTGAGGTGCAGACCCATTTTAAGACAATGTTCCTTGATCATGAGAAACAAATGTTTCAGATCATCTTCACTTTCAGCCAGTAATGTGATATCATCAGCATAGCAAAGGTTATTGATGAGTCTTCCACCAATCTTCACACCTCTGTTTCTCAGTCCTGCTTCTCTGATGATTTGTTCTGCATATGAATTAAAGAGGTAGGCAATATGCAGCCTTGTTGTACACCTTGGCTGATTTTAAACCATTCTGTTTCTCCTAGTTCCGTTCAAACTGTTGCTTCTTGATCAATGTAAAGGTTGTGCAAGAGAATGATCAGGTGTTCTGGTATACCCATGCTTCTTAATGTGGCCCAGACTCTCTCATGGTTTACACAGTCAAAAGCCTTGCTGTAGTAAAAAAAAAAAAATATGCATATCCTTCTGGTATTTTTTTGTCTTTTCAAGGAGCTATCTCACATCCACGATAATGTGTCTCGTTCCTCACCTTTTCCTGAACCCTGCTTGCACTTCAGGCAATTTTCGTTCCAGGTATGGTTGTAGTCTCTGCTGAATAATCTGGAGTAGAATCTTGCTGGCATGTGGGATCAGAATGATTGTGCGATAATTTCCACAGTCAGGCATGTCACCTTTCTTCAGTATTGGTATGAACACAGCTCTTTTCCAGTCTGTTGGCCGTGAATTTGTCTTCCAAATTTCCCAGCAGAACTTGTAAGTATGGTAACAGCTTCATCCAATTGCTGTAATACTTCAATGGGAATGCCATCAATACCCAGTGCTTGGTTCTTTGATAAGGCTTTCAACGCTGCTTCAACTTCTTCTTTCATCATCAATGGTTCCTGATCATAAGTACAAGTTGAAACAGCTGTTTGTCCACTTGATCTTTATGGTATAATGACTCTGTATATTCTTTCCACCTTTTCTTGATCTTCTCAGCATCATTCAATATGGATTGTTGAGCATCTTGTAGCATTCCAAATCAAGGCTGGAATTTTTTCTTTAACTCTCATAACTCTAGAAAAGCTGATCTTGTTCTTCCTCTAATAGTTTCTATTTCCTTGCATGTGTCCTTTTCTTGTCTTGCTGCACATTGGAAATCTCTATTGGGTTCTGTGATTGCCTCTCTTTCTCTTCTGACTTTAGCTTCTCTGTGTTTCTGAACAATTTTCAGAGTTTCTTCAGTCATCCATTTTGGCTGTTTTTGTTTTTTCACCTTATGTAGAGACGTATCGCTTTCTTCCAATACAACCTTCTTGATGTCATCCCATAACTCTTCTGGAACTCTGTCATTTGTATCTAAAGCAACAAATTGATTTTTTTGGCCGTCTTTAAATTCCAATGGTATATTCTCAAGGTCATATTTTGCTACATTCATGAGTGGCTTGCTCTTTTTCAACTTTAGCTTGAATTTGCATACTAGTAGTTAGTGAACTATACCACAGTCAGCTCCAGGTTCTGTCTTTGTTGATGTTATCGAGCTTTTCCATCGTTGTCTTCCACAGATGTAGTCAATTTGATTTCTGTACAATACATTGGGTGAAGTCCACATGTACAGTCGGCGCTTTTGTTGCTGGAAGAAGGTGTTAGAGATGAATAGATGATTGGTCTTGCAGAATTCTATCAGTCTTTCTCCAGCTTCATTTCTGTTTCCAACCACTTTGCCTTCTTCTTTGTTGCCAACCTTTGTGTTCCAGTCACCCATGACTATCAGGATATCTTATTTCAGTTGTCTGCATGTTCTGTCAATTTCAGTTTGTACTTGCTCAGGACTCATCAACTACTCTTAGGTTGTTCCAATAAAAGGGGTCATGCCCCACAAAGGATGCAGTTTTTCCTAGGATAAGTAAGGCTACTAGAGTTAAGCACTACTGGAAAAATTAATAATAAAGTTTACATAGAAATATTTATTTATTTACGTATTGTCTCTTTTTATTTACAGTATCCGAACTGTGTTGGTTTTTTAAGAAGACAGAAGAATTTTTGAGGAAACCATCAACCCTCCCTCTGTGCTTTCATCATCTGTTTGCCAAAAGGATAATGTATTTTAACTAGCGCTTATATGAATAGCAGTTGAAAGCGACCATGGTCATGATGAAAAGAAATTAGCGGTATGCTATATGTCTCACTATGCTACACCAAAGGTGATCAGGCAGAACAACGGCATCTTGCAAACTGCTTTTTTCTCTTTATCCTACCGCCCAGAAACATTTTTTATTTCCAAAGCCATACAAGTTGTATGTGTTTCTTTCTGTGGTTCATCTCCTCTTTCCATTCTGATTTTCTTAGCTGCTTCCCCCCGATGTCCAGTCTAGTTTTCACAGAGAGAGGCCAAGAGTATATTGTGAAGTCTGCGAGAGCCACAGTCACACTGTACCACCCTGTAACTGTGTGCCACCATAAACCTGCAGACCACCTCTACAAGAACATCTTCATCTACTTTCTTACGACAGGTACACAGCATCACTAATAATCACTATACAGCTCCTACAAGAAAAGCCTTAATAAATTAATTCACAACTCATATCCAGGGAATATTTTTTTAAGAATGTAAGTTTGTAGCAGTTTCAGTCTTACCTCCCAAATAACCACAATCCTATGCTCTTCCGCTGCCATCTGCAAGCATGATGGGGTTCACATCCTATGTCAGGGCAAGTTGAGAAATCCTAGAATTTCTGAAGGAGCTGGGTTTGAAACCCATGAGTGGTTCAAAGTGTTCCTGGTGGCTTGAAGGTAGTTGAGAAGTGCAATTGGAGCTGTTCCAGCTTTTATTATGAGCTAATATAGTTAAAAATATAAGATGTCTTGAGCTATACTTTTGTTATTTAAAAAAATAGTAGAAGTTGGAATGGCTTGAATTGCTACACATGGGAGTCTTAAACAGTCCCCCTGCACTAACAGGCCGATGCAGAAAACTGAAGCTAGACACGCACTGAAGACGACTTTAAAGCGTCCCGGCAACGCATATTTTTTAATGCCGGATGCAGCAAAGATATGGCTTGCAAATGATTCCCACGTTAACCGTGCACATGCAAATGAGCCATCGCAGCATTAAACTGGGAGAGCAAGCCAAACACATGCGCACAAGAAGACTGCACTAGTTTGGCTTGCTCTCTGGGCACTGCATGACTAATTTGCAGAGCAGCCCCGACAGTATTTTGATGGCATCTGGGATGATTGCAGCATCGGGAAAAGCCCCCGATGCCATCAAAATACTGTCCGGGACCGTGCCCAACAATAAAATGATCCCTGGTGGTCTAATGGCCCCTCCCCACATCTCCTATTAAATTTTTTTAAAAACCTGGTGATCTAGCAGTCCCTACCTGGTGGTCTGGCAGTCTACAAATTCACCTTAAGCATAAGTGCTGCCTATACGTTTCCACTCTGTGTCAGTCATCTTGCAAAATGGTGGTGTCTGGCCCCCCATAGTGCATCCTGGGATGTACCGAAGGAGGTCAGACTGCCATGCCTTATATGGTCATCTGACCTCACCCGGTGCATCCAAGGATGCACCGCGAGGGGCAGATACTGCCATTTTGCAAGATGGCCGACGCAGAGCAGGAGCACATAGGCAGTTCTCCCGCTTAAGGTGAATATGGGGGCTGCCAGACCACCAGGTAGGGGCTGCTAGACTACCAGGTTTTTTTTATTTAATGGGGGGTGGGGGGAAAGGGGCCGCTAGACCACCAGGTTCTTTTTTTATTTAATGGGGTTGGGGGAAGGGTCGCTAGACCACCAGGGATTCTTTTATTGTCAGGCATGGTCCCCGACAGTATTTTGATGGCATTGAGGGCCTTTCCCGATGCCATCAAAATACTATCAGGGTGGGATCGGGGTCACTGGACCACCAGGGATAATTTCATTGTTCGGCACAGCCCCCAACAGTGCTTTAATGGCTTCAGGGGCTTTTCCCGATGCCTGATCATCTGAGGAGGAGATGATGTAGGCATCAGGGAAAGCACCCGGTGCCATCAAAATACTGTCGGGAGCATGCGTTAGAGGTTTACTTCTATTCAGACCCTGAAGTAAAACTTTTGGCTGATTGCAAAATCCTGTACGCCTGTCTCTGTATCAGGCATAGCTAAGATTTGCATACCAGCCCAGCTGATTTTAATAGATTTAAATAATTCAAGTTCATTTAAATATGTGTGCCGTTAATTGGACACTAGTTTTTCCATTGGCATTTACGGCTGTTTCCTGCATTTGCAGGATCGTTAAAAGTGCTTAAACATGGCGTTAGGGGCTGATAAAACCCGTGCTAGCTTTCTGCATCGGCCTGTAAGTCCTAGAGACAGGAGCAACTCCAGGTATAGTTATACAGCAGCATCAGATCTGGTGAGAAAGAATCCTAGAAACATACTAATCATCCATTTAAATGTATTAAACTTCTTGGGAAGAAGCTGATAGAAAAATGGTACTATTTCACTTAAAAAGAAAGGGGGATGTCTATTAAAGAGACAGATTTAGCAACTCTGCAGAGAGCATTATCAAACCTGCCAAGCACAGCTTGATGAACCTTGGTCTGACCCAGTATGACATATCTTATGTTCTTATGTTCTTGCGGATTATAGAATCCACATATGTACCAGCCAGTACTATCAATAGCACTGTGACCAGAGATCCCAGAAAATTAAGGAAAATTTAGAGCTTTGTTACTGTATTTAATCCCTGATTTTCTGGAACTCTCTTATTGAAATCTGTGAATGGGAGCCAGTAATCCTGCTCGTTGGTGATAGTACAGATTATGAGTGGGATTTCTGATCCTAGCACTTAGTCATAAAGATAGGGGCATGATGTAGAGAAATAACTAGGATTGAATTTGACCTTTAGAAGAAGTTATGAACACTAAAAGTAACTCTCACATAACCAGGCACTGAAATTAGAAAGTGCCCTTCAAGACAGGACATTAAGGGGCTTGTTTACAATTCAATGGGGCTGCGGCTACGATAACGATCGGGAACCGCTACCGCGGCTTTGTAAACAAGCCCCTAAGATTTCTCCATCCAGATACCTCGGAACACTTCTTCCCAATGTTCATGGTCATACTTTTGGGGTAATCTTCTAGCCCTTAATCTGCAGGTGGGTCTAAATCAATCTTGCTACACGTACAGTTAAATCTAAATTCCTTTATCTCTTATCCTACCTACCCTGGCAGAAACCCTTAATTCTTGTATCTGGCTCTTGCATGAAACTACCAGTGTTTCGCTCTCTTCTCTTTTTTTTCCTTGTCTGTTTTCACTTCTATTCACACATCACTGTAGCATCTTCATCCAATCCTCCCTGATGCAGTCTGACCATGAGTCTGTATTTTCTCATAATTACTGTATGTGCTATCATGTGTTCTCACACTATCTTATATTTCTTAACAAAAAATTACAAAAGGTAAATATTGTTAACTTTATGTTTTAAAGTGCAGGCTTTATGATGATTAAGGACTAGATTTAATAAATCATTACACCCTAGAGGTTGTCTGTCTTTTGTTGTATTTTCTTAGCTTTTGTCTTGCTTTTGTATAGTGCCTTTTTAGGTTCTTATCATAAGGCAATTAATCAATGAATATACATAAACATAAATGCACCAGCATGTTACTGCACATCAGCACATATTTAGGTGTCTTATTTACCACAGGGTCTGTTTTATGTAATGGGATCCATTTACTAATAATGCTAAAATTTCCTTGCAGTAACATGTTACAGGCCATTAGTAGATATAGTCCTAAGTGGGTTAACTAGTTTCTTTTGTCTTTAAATGTCGCTTTCAGTTCCACTGTGTATAAGTACAAAGATGCCTTTTCTAAAACTAACAGCACATTAAAAGTGGTTGCTTTTGCAATAAAGAGGTATTGTAACTTTTGAAAGGACTGAGTGTGCACTTCTTTCATCCATTTTCAAGCAACCCATTAGGCAGAGTCATGGAGGAGAGGAGGGACAGGGGAGATATGATTCAGACCTTTAAATACTTAAAGAGAAATGATGAACAAACAAACCTCTTCCAAAGACGGGGAAGCAGTAAAACTAGAGGGCATAACATGAAGCTGCAAGGTGGTAAATTGAAAAGCAATGTCAGGCAATATTTCTTCACTGAAAGGGTGGTGGATGCTTGGAATGCCTTCCCGATGGAAGTGGTGGGGGCAAACACAGTGACGGAATTCAAAACGGCATGGGACAAACACAGTGGATCCCTTTACAGCAACAGGATAAAAACAATCTAACTTCTGAACCATCTAACGTCTCAAATAGGGGTGTCCTACATGGAGTGGTGGGTTCACCCCTAAACAAAGACATGGGGAGGGGTGGCCTGCACAGAGCAACAGGTGCACCAACTTTTGCCATCTTGCTGGGCAGACTAGATGGACCATGCTGGTCTTTATCTGCCGTCATTTACTATGTTACTATGGTATTTTTTTAAATGTGCTATGAGAATACATTTCAAAACATTTGAGAATTTTTGCAAATACTTTCACAAAAGATTCCAGGAATATGAGACATGTTGCAAAAGAATAACCTTAAAAAGAAATTTTCACGAAGGCCATGCTTCCACAAATGTCCTCATATAATATAAATGTCAGAATATAATCTTGGGTATTTTTCATGCTGCAGAAACATACTAGGACAGACCTAATATCCCTTTAATCTGCTAAAGGGATATTAGGTCTGTCCTGTGGAGATTTTCTCCTGTGCATAATTTGTTGTCTGCTTGTAATGTTTCACACAGTAGAGGCCTTTGGAACCCTTTTACAAAAGTGCACTAAGCGCTTAACATAGACAGGAAGAAAATTGATGCCTTTGAATTACGGTGCTGGCAACAAATACTGTGTATACCATGGACTGCCTGAAGAATAAACCAGTCAGTACTAGAGGAGATAAAACCTAAACATTCTTTAAAAGCTCAGATGAAAGACTTTGACTTTCATACTTTGGACACATCATGCAAAGAGAGAGAGATCATTGGAGAAAGACATCATGCTTGGCAAGGTAGAAGGTCAACGCAAAAGAGGAAGGCCAGCAATGAGATGGATCAATACAATAACAGCAGCTATGGATGCCACTCTGTTAACAATGAGCCACCTGACTGAAGACTGAATACAGTTTAGGACAACTATCCAGAGGGTCGCCATGAGTCAACACCAACTCGACAGCACTTAACAACACAACTGTTAGTGAGGGGTCATGGTAACTATTACCATGTAGACATAGCAGTTATTGCATGATAATTTCCATGGTAACTGCACAGCAAGCGATGGGTGGATTGGGGTGGACGCCAGAGAGTGGGTATAGACAGCACAATGCAGTTAGCACAGAGGTACATATCGCATGCTAACTCTTAGAGGCATGACTACTAAAGGGCATTAGCTCTACCATAGGGTTAATGCAGATTCATTACCCAGCAGTAGCAGCTAACATGAGAGAAATGCGGTTATCACAGGCACTTTCCTGCAATATATGAATTTCGCATGGTGGACTTGGGAGGGGAGGCAGGATCAGGACAGGGAGTAGGCATTCCTAGTTTTGGCAGCCACCACATGAAAATATTTTACAATGGGGGGCACAAGGGGGGTGCGTGCCATGAGGAGGGCATGCCACAAGGGGGGTGCGTGCCATGAGGAGGGCATGCCACAAGGGGGGTGCGTGCCATGAGGAGGGCATGCCACAAGGTGGGTGCACACCATGAGGGGGCACCTGTTTTGGGTGCAAACGTCCTTTGGAACGTCACTTACTTTGAGGATAGTTGGCATCCATTATATGGACATGTTCAGCCACCAAATATGATTGAAATCATGCAGTAGTTTTTTTAGACAAATTGTGGCCTCTCTAAAAATTAGCTGAAGTGCCCATCTGAAAACGTGGCGTCAACAAGTGTTGAACAATGGTAATGTGACAAGGGGAATTAACATCACAGAGAGGCTCCCCTGGCATGGAGGTTATTAAGCGGTCTATGGAGTGGTGTCGGATGATGTTGAGCAAATACGGCAAAGTGGAAACTGAAAACCAGATCAGGCAAATGTAACTGTGAGCTTACACAGAAAATGCAGCACATTTCCTGCTGCTGCCTGCCCCATGCACAACTCTTACTTTGGACTGGCTAATCAGTTTGCCCTGTTAACTGCATGGAGATACAGTAGCATCATTTCACAGTGATGCCATGTGATGATGACTAGTAGGAGTCAATCGGCACCATTTTGAATGCTGATGCCAACAGGGATCACTCCTGAGTCCACCTATAGCCATAATGGAAACCCCTAGTAGGTGCTGGGTGTGGGATCGGGAGGACGAGGGGAGGTCAATGCTCTTGGGGATCAGAGGGTTGTGGGTATTTAATGATGTCAGGGGCATTGGGGGTTGGCAGTGTGTTTGATAATATTGGGAGGGATCAGGGGGGTGAGATGTGGTGAGGTTGATGCTGTTGGGAGTTGCATCATATTTAGTAGAACAGGGTACTCTTTCTTTTTTCCATGTGCTGTTTTTTAAAATCTCTGCTCCTGCTGGACATGCCAGCAAATGGATGTGCACTCCTGCAGTCCTTACACATATTCTACAAAAGGCTTCGTATTGACAGAGCATTTATAAACCACAATTGAGCACTTCCTGGCCTGAACATCTCAATTCCCCTCTCCACGTCCTATTAAAATGGGGCTCATAATTTATTATATAAATCTTCATATTTCTCATTATTTCATTTTTATTATTACATAAGAACATAAGATATGCCATATCTGGGTCAGACAAAGGTCCATCAAGCCCAGTATCCTGTTTCCAACAGTGGCTAATCTAGGTCACAAGCACTGTTCCCTCTAAGCTGTGCGTGTGTGCGCGCGCACACACCTCACCGAGCGAGCGCACATACTTTACAACAGAGCGCACAAAAATTACGGTTCTGATTCTGATAGAAAACGACACAGATGTCTTTAAAATTTAAAAGTTGTTGTGCATTTACGGTTTTCATAAGTTCTACAATATTTTCTAGTGCAATCAATGTGGTGTACATACTGTATTCTGATGTGTAGTCAAATTTTAAAGTATATAACTCCGAGTGTCGTTATGTGGCGCACAAAAATTTAACCTTCCTTCAAAAGCTGCACAGCTGATATTTTATACGCACACAGCCTACAGAAAATTAGAGGGAACATTGGTCATATGTACCTAGCTGTTTCCCCAAAAGACACAGGTTCCACAATGCTTGTTTTGGGTCAAGCAGTGATATCCTGGATCCCTTTTAATAATGGTTTATGGACCTTTCCTTCAGGAACTTGTCCAAACCTTTTTTAAACCCAGCTACACTAATAGCTTTTACTACATCCTCCGGTAACAAATTCCAGAGTTTGATTACATGATGAGTGAAAAAATATTTTCTCTTATTAGTCTTAAATAGGTTACCCTGTAGCTTCATTATTATTTAATCGTTATCTATTTCTATTGGTATTTTCTTTTATTTTTATTCTATATATGCATTTCTATATAGTGTTTTTTATAAATCATTGCTACATGGCCCTCTTTCATTAAATTGTGTTAAGCAATTAGCATGGGAGCTATTGCATGTTATTAGCACAGGCCTGCTCTAACAATTAGCTTGGTGGTTTGTCAGCTTAACATGGAAATGGCCAAAGAATGGGTACAGCCTGCACATTATAGGTAGCAGACAGTATGTTAAATTGTATTAACTGTTTAACATGACAGATAACGTGGAGCTGTTAATTTAATTTAAAAAGGCAGAGGCCAACACTCAGAGTCCCTAGCCGGCCAGACAACAGGAAGCCAGTTGGCTAAGAGTGCTCACCATGATATTCAGCGGCACTGATCCCATCCTGGCTAGTGTAGGGGTGGTCTGTGGGCAGGCAAGGGTGGTGTTGGCGCTAAACGAATAAGTAGCAGCTTTATCTGTTTAACAGGCTATTTAGCTGCCACCTACACCGCCATTTTAGGTCACTTGAACAGCTGTTCTAAATTAGAAACCAGATAAGTGATAACTGAAAATGGCCACCAACCAGATAAAGTCACCATTTATCCAGTTAACACTGCTCAGCTCCCATCTGGACACTGCCCTGAATATGTTGCTGATATTTAAGCACCGCAGCCGAGCGCCATGACATTTGAATATTAGCTGCTTTGAAAATCGGCCTTGCAATTTATAGCCTGTTTTTATCCCAAAATTTGAGTTCAAGACGGGTTACATATAATGCACATACTATCCAAAACACGGCAATCCCGATATTCAGTGGCACTAACCAGATAATGTCGATGAATATCCTCATGGACCACGCAAAAAATGCTTGGTTAAAACTGGTGCGGGCTGCAGACAAATCAGAGGTGGTGCTGGTTCTTATCCGATCAATAGCAAGATTCAGCAGCTAACGGGATAGCTTAACCTCTTCAATCACTGTCGTAACATTTACCATTTACCGCTTCTCAGTTAGCGGTCGAATATCGCCACTGTCTGGATGGTGACGCACACAGCAGTGCATCTGGATATGCAATGCCAGACACCGTGAATATCCACTGTTGTGAAAGCAGAGGCGGTTATGCACTTTTAAAAGACTAGCTGTCCCCACTGAATATACTGGTCAACATTGAAATTGTTACTGACTTTAAAAGGCCCTATTCTGTAGTATCTTGGTGAGCTGAACACGAATAGAACATTAAAAAAAATTTTATTGGCTCTCGTTTTGAAGATATTGCATGTAGTTCATTTTTGACGTTTCACCGTGTAAATTTATCCAGTAGGACATTAACAACATCCCAAATAAGCCTTGAATGATGTAATATTGCATCACATTGCATAATACCAGCATGCACACATCATCCAGAGTTGATTGCATCATTTTCTGATGCAATGCAATACTACTGCCAGATGGCTGCTGAAGCCATCTGACGCCAGCAGTGTACTATATGCAGTCAGAAAGGAAAGTAATCTGGTATTCTGTTCCGATATTGAAAGCCTCATGAATGCCTTAAAAATCACTCATGACCCACATGACTGGAGACTATTTATAGACTCTTCGAAACTGAGTCTGAAGGCTGTGCTTTTGAACAATGGAAACCGTCTTCCATCTGTTCCAGTAGTGCATGCCGTCCACATGAAAGAGACATATGATAGCTTAAAGCATCTACTGACTTCCATTAACTATAACAAATACAGCTGGCACCTCTGTGGTGACTTGAAGGTAGTTGCCCTTTTAATGGGACTGCAGCAGGGATATATAAAATACATGTGTTTCTTCTGTGAGTGGGATAGCTGAGCAAGGGATTGGCATTACTTGCAGAAAGAATGGAATCGCAGACAAAATGTAATGATGAAAAACTTTGTGAAAGGCATGGACTGCACTTCGCCAGCTTTCCGATACCTGCATGAAAAATTCCCTCGACTTAGTGAAGCAAAGATTAAAGAGGCAGTTTTTGTGGGTCCTCAGATTCAAGAGCTCTTCAAAAATGACCGGTTCAACAACTTGCTGCAGGGTGATGCGAAACAAGCATGGAATGCTTTTCGCCTAGTGTCGTCAAATTTCTCGGGAATGTTAGGGCAGAAAACTACAAGAAACTAGTAGAAGACATGCTGATGCAGTATCAGAAACTTGGCTGCAATATGTCTCTAAAGATCCATTTCCTTGATTCCCATCTCGATTTCTTTCCTGACAACTGTGATATGATGAACAGGGCGAATGTTTTCACCAGGATATCGCAACGATGGAGCAAAGATACCAGGGAAAATGGTCCACTATAACGCTGTCTGACTACTGCTGGACACTCCCCAGAGAAGCTCCCGAACAGCTGTACAAGAGACAGGCGAAAAAATCTAAGAAGTAGTCTATGACTTGTTTTTTTACAGGTATTAACCGAAGGCCTATTATATTTACTATTGACATGTATTTCATGATGTAAACATTAATTCTTGTAGATTACAAAAAAACTAGAGCCAACTTTGCAATTTCACTGTCATATTTGTGTTCAGCATATAAAATTTGATAAGAGATGACTATTTTTAATTCAGTAACATGAATTTTGTAAAAATTTGTTGACCAGTGATATCGGCCCTGATGTCTTTTATAATTTCTGAAACTTTTTATCATTTTTCTCCTGACGGATTGACTTTGGTAGCCTATTCCCCTATTTTGGTGCTCTGTCCATTAAGATTTTATAACTTGCACTCATTAATTTACACATATTCACAGAAGGATAGTCAAGTTGAATGTCCACTTCAGATCTTAAAAACAAAGAGGGACATACAATTCCAGAAACGTATTCATCACCTGTTCCTGCAGCACTACAATGTTTCAGACACCTTCTCATACCAACCTACCTCTACACCCCAGGCCAACACATTAAACTCATGCACTCCATAGTCTTAACGCGCAGAGCTGCAATCTCACCTTGCTTCTCCTCTCATTAAGAAACATTAGCTGCATTTAGCTGCTTTGTACATAGTTGCTTTTTGTACATAGTTTTATTATGTTCTCTGTTTATGAAACCTGTTTAATGTATACCCAGTTCATTGTCCTGTTCATTGTAAGCACTGATCAATTTTTGTGACGTGTAGTTTCTGTTCATTGTAAACCGCACTGATGTCAAATAGCGCGGTATAGAAGAAACTGTAAATAAATAAATAAATAAATAAATAAATAGCTAGGTGCTTCACCCCATAATATCCTATGTACTGTTGTCAGCCATTTAAATTTAGCTCTTTCTTCTCAAAGGAGCCAATGTATTGTAATTCCTTAAAGATAGGAGTCACTCAATCCCATGTTTTGCCTCTTTTAATGTTGTATCTTTAGTGGGGCCTTTTTAATTGTATTGCCGCTGCTACATGTCCCAGAAAGGGGCAGCAGCAGCAACAGCAGGAGAAAGGGGAACCCACAAATGGGGGGGGGGGCCAAAAACATTTACCCAGGACCCCATAAGGGTTTGAAACAGCCCTAAGGGTAACAGGATCCTGGTGGATAGGGGGAGACAAATTACAACGCTTAAGATAAATTGACAGCACACAAAGTTAAAAAGGCAAAGAGCCCCTGTGGATAGGTTTAAATCAAACACCTTTATTGGTTGTTGTTGTTGTTAAGTGCCATCGAGTCAGTGTTGAATAATGGCGACCCTCTGGATAGTTGACCTAAAGTGCGTTCAGTCATCAGTCAGGCGGCTCATTGATAGAATGGCACCCATAGCTGCTGTTATTGTATCAATCCATCTCATTGCCGGCCTTCCTCTTTTGAGTTGACCTTCTACTTTGCCAAGCATGATGTCTTTCTCTAACGATCTCTCTCTTCGCATGATGTGTCCAAAGTATGAAAGTCCAAGTATTGTCATCTGAGCTTCTAAGGAAAGCTTAGGTTTGATCTCCTCTAGTACTGACTGGTTTGTTCTTCGGGCAGTCCATGATATACACAGTACCATAATTCAGAGACATCAATTTTCTTTCTGTCTATCTTTTTCACTGTCCAGCTTTCACATCCATATGATGTTATTGAAAATACCATGGCTTGAACAAGTCAAATCTTTGTATGGAGAGAGACATCTCTGCTCTTGAGAGTCTTGTCTAGGTCCTTCATAGCCATTCTGCACAGAGCAATGCGTCGTCAGATTTCTTGACTGTGTCCTTTCTTTAATGATTGTTGATCCAAGTAGGTTAAAGTTGTCAACTATTTCAACTTCTTCTCCATCAATAATGAACTTATTGATTTTGCCAGTTGTCTGGATCTTTGCAGATCCATTTTAAGACTATGTTCCTTGATCTTGAGAAACAAATTTTTCAGATCATCTTCACTTTCAGCCAGTAATGTAGTATCATCAGCATAGCGAAGGATGTTGATGAGTCTTCCACCAATCTTCACACCTCGGTTGTCTTCATACAGTCCTGCTTCTCTGATGATTTGTTCTGCATATAAATTAAAGAGTTAGGGGGAAAGAATGCAGCCTTGTCATACACCTTTGCTGATTTTAAAACATTCTGTTTCTCCTAGTTCCGTTCAAACTGTTGCTTCTTGCTTAATGTAAAGGTTTTGCAAGAGAACTATCAGGTGTTCAGGTATACCCATGCTTCTTAATGTGGCCCAGAGTTTCTCATGGTTTACCCAGTCAAAAGCCTTGCTGTAGTCAATAAAACACATATGGATATTTTTTTTTGTATTTGTCTTTTTATTTACATTTCAAAGAAGGATGTTTCAAAAAGGCAAATCAATGTTAGCAAATTGCTCACTGCAAAAGACAGAATTTCAAAATCCACTTTCTGGTCCAGCATTTTTCCTATTTTATTTTATTTATTTTTTTTAAAAATTGTATTCCACTATATAACCTATGCGGATCACAAGCAACAGACAAGAGATTCAAAACAAAATATACAAATAGAGAAGGCCACATAAACCAATGAGTTAGATTACCCGAAAACCGCCGCATAAAGCTGCCACAGGAAAATCCTGTAAAGACAAGTGTTTTTCATTTTCGCCGAAAAGTCATAATCTCGGACACACAATGCAAATCGCGTGGTAGATAATTCCATATGCTAGGAGTAATCATAGAGAAGATCCTTTTCTGCAATGCTTGAAAGTGTGTTTTCCAAAATGAAGGTACATCAAGCAACGATTTCTTATCCCACCCCAAGTCCCAGAGAGGGGCTGCAGCAGCAGGAGCAAGGGGTGAGCTCACCTAAGGCATCTCAATAGTCCAGTATCTCCCCTCCCCATCTCCACTCCATTGCATCTCCCTATTTTCTTCTCCCACCCCACTCCTTACTCAAGCACCCGCTCCCCCCCCCATTTCTCTTTCCTCTCCCCTCCTCCCACATTGTCTACTATCTCCCTGCTTTCTTTCCACCACATCATATCCTCACTTCACTTCCACCACAGTCTATGGTCCAGCATCTCCCTATGCTCTTCCCTTTCCCCTCCCAGCCCTAAGCTCCAGTATCTCCTCTCTTTCCCTTAGCCCCCAGTTGTCCAGCATGTTCCCCTGTCCCTCCCTCCACCCCCCCCCCCCCTGCAGTCCAGCATGTTCCCCTGTCCCTCCCTCCACCCCCCCCCCCTGCAGTCCAGCATGTTCCCCTCCTCCCTCCTGCTGTCACAGCTGGCTGAACTGACAGAAACAAAGGGAACAGAGACAACGTGGTCCCAGAGCACTAAAGAACGGCACATGTGGTCCCTTTACACAAAAAAACGAAGTAAGGACTACAGGCTGGTTAGTCTGACCCCTGTGGGGAGTAAACTAATGGAAAAGCTGCTAAAATAGAGGATAGTGACGTTTCTGGAATCCAATGGATTGCAAGATCTGAGGCAGCATGGAATTACTAGAGGCAGGTCTTGTCAGACAAATCTGATTGATTTCTTTGACTGTGTGACCAGAGAGCTGGACCAAGGGAGAGCCGTAGATGTGGTGTACTTAGATTTCAGTAAAGCCTTTTGACATTGTTCCACGCAGGCGACTTATAAATAAATTGAGTGTCTTAGGGATGGACCCTAAAGTGACTGACTGGGTTAGAAACTGGCTGATTGGGAGGCAATAAAGGGTGTAGGGAAATGGATCTCACTCTGAGGAGAAGGATGTTACCAGTGGTGCACCGCAAGGATTTGTCCTTGGTCTGATTCTTTTTAAGATTTTTGTAAATGATATTCCAGAAGAGCTATCGGGTAAGGTTTGTGTCTTGGCGGATGATACCAAAATCTGTAATAAAGTAGACACCCGAGAAGTTGTAGGTAATATGAGGAGGGATCTAGCGAATTTGAGAGCTGAGATTTAATGCTAAAAAAATGCAGGGCCATGCTTCCGAGTGGCAAAAATCCATGGGAACAGTACAGTATAAGGGGTGAAGTGCTTCTGTCCACAAAAGAAAAGCAGGAGCTGAGTGCAGGGCCAGTGCAACCATTAGGCGAACTATGTGGCCATCTAGACTGACAATGATCCAGGGGTGGCCTACTGCCGCTACTGCCACCCCTCTCCGGACCTGCAGCAGCGGCAAACAGGAAGTTGGCATCAGGCCTCAGCGGGGGATGGATTCAAACAGCCTTGCAGCACTGGAGGTAAACGCTCCAAGACTGTCACCGCTGCAAGTCCCAGAGAGGGGCTGCAGCAGCAGGAGCAAGGGATGAGCTCACCTAAAGCACCTCATCTCCTTACATCAGTCCTGCCTGGGGGGAGGGGGGAGCGCTGTTTCTGATGATCTTAAGGTGGCTAAACAGGTAGGAAAGGCGACAGCGAAAGACAGAAGGATGCTTGGGTGCATAGGGAATGGCCAGCAGGAAAGAGATTATAGTACCTCTGTATAAGTCTTTAGTGACACCTAATTGACAGTATTGTGTGCAATTCTGGAGACCGCACCTTCAAAAGGATATGAACAGGATGGAGTCGGTGCAGAGGGTGGCTACTAAAATGGTCAGCGGGCTTTGTCATAATGCATATGGGGGCAGACTTAAAGATCTCAATATGTATAAGAAAGATGAGAGGGGAGATATGAGAGAAATGTTTAAATACCTCCATGGCATAAATGCACAGGAGGAGAGCCTCTTTCGACTGAAAGCAAGCTCTACTACAAGGAGACATAGGATGAGGGTGAAAGGGGATAGACTCAGGGTAATATGCAGAAATATTTATTTGTGGAAAGAGTGGTAGATGTGTGGAACGGTCTATCTGAATTCAAGAAAGCAGGGGACCAACACAGAAAATCTCTAAAGGAAGTAGTAGTTGGTATGAAAGAGCAGACTGGATAGGCTGTAGGGTCTTTTTCTGCAGTCATGTTTCTATGTTTCCAGATCTTGTGCTTTTGAGACCTTGCCATGTCCGGCCCTCATAACAGGAAGTAGCATCAGAGGGACAGGATGTGGCAAGCCTCGGAGAGTGCAGGAACGTGATGGCTCCATGGCGCTCATTTCCTTTTTAGTAGTACCTCTGCAGCTCAGCCAGCTGACAGACTGCAGCAATGGGAGGGAGGGAGTTTAAATTTGGACAAATTTACTGAGCCTGTGTTGCTCACCCTTTTCCAACACCCTTGTATGGGTGTAGTTTGGGGCAGAGTATTGGGGGGGCAGTAATCCCTCCTAATGTTGCAGGCACTAATTGTGATCTGGTACCTCTGCCCCACTATCAGTATGACTTCCTTACCCTTCCCCCCCCCCCCAAAGTAAGAAGGCAAATTACCCCAGTGCACCCTTGCAGTCTCCAGCATTTCTCCACAGGTCAGCGCCTGGAGACCACAGCCCCCTGCCTCTTGCCGTCAGTATACCACCTCTGCTGCCTACATAGGCCTTCACACAAACATTAGACATGCTCTTTCATTCATGAGTACTAGATCCAGCATTTTCCTGTCCCTGCTGGATTCCACCACCATTTGTCTGAGCAAAACCTCTTGCAAGGCATCCATAATTTTTCTACTTATTTTGAGATTTGCTGATGGAAAACTCCAATCCCCATCTGTAGATTAAAGTATTCCAGTATCACCACCTCTTCCTTCATTCCCACCTTTGCAATATCATTGCTCAGGTTTTTGTCCATTTCTTCCATTTGACTTGGAGGTCTGTAGACTGCAGCAGTATGGATAGAAGTGGCATTTCCTCTTTCTAAAACAATCCACAATGTTGCCTCTTTTCCCATTCTCCTTGCATTTCCGCTGTTTTAATTCTATTTTTGACATAGGTAGCTACTCCTCCCCCTTTTCAGCCATCTCTGGTTTAGAACCCAGTATTGCAGTATCTATTCATGAAACTCATTGAACCACGTTTCCATAATGGCCACAATGTCCAAGCCCATTTCCACCATTAAGGCTTCTGGATCAAGAATTTCTGTTCTTACAGCCTTCCAGCACTTTATGGATAGCTTATGTTTTGAATAAAATATACTGAAAACAAAACTAAAGAATGAATAAGATCATTTTCTAAAAAGCATGAATGTGGTTGCTGTGATAATCCAAGAATATAGATGTTAACAAAAATAAACAAATATTATGCAGTGATAACATTTTTATTAATCAGTATTTAACTTAAGCCTTTCCAGTAGTAGTTCAAGGCAAGTTACATTCAGGTACACAGGTATTACAATCAAGGTTGTATCTGAGGCAATGGAAGGTTAAGGAGTACCAGTGGGATTCAAACCCTGACCTCTTTGGTCAGAGGCCACTAGGCTACTCCTCCATGCTTTTTAATAGACTAACTTAATAAGAGGAGTTGTTGGGGGTTATTTTAAAAGTGCTATTGGTGATTTGGATGTCTGCAAATTGGCATGCAGACATCCAAATCACAGAAACGGCTCCGAGACATTTTAGAAGCCGGGTCTGTGCACTTCCCCAACACGAGGACATCAAAGTCCGAAGGGAGAATGGTAAAAGCTAAACCTGGATATCCCCACCTAATCCCAGAAACACTCTGGACATCCCAAATCACATCTAAAGTTAGACCTGCTCAAGACACAGACAGGCATCTGAAAAGTCCTCCTTTTGTCACTTAAACTTTGGAAGGTGTGGAGAAGGAGCTACACTACTACTCCCCCCGACAGAGAATGGGGGCTCATGTTTGCACTTTGCTATGTTGCTGGACGTCCCCTTATGCTAACTTGCCCGAGATGGACGTCCCTGACCAAGGGTCTCTAATGGGGACATCTATGTGCCTGCCTGTCCGGATGCACACCCACATGGGGGACGTCTACATGCATGCTCCTGAAATCAGCCTGAGACATACAGACCGCGTTGTTCCAGCCTAGACGTCCCCAATTTAACTTGGAAGTTCTTTCTAAAATCATCACATCTAAAGTTAGTCAAGAAGCTCATTAAGTGAGTCCAATAAGAAGTACCATCTTAACACTAGAAGCCCCAAAGTTCGTCAATTGACACAAATGCATCTTCGAAGTTGTATACCAGCGCCACTGCTAGAACCATGTCAGTCATGTTCCATGACTTTGTTAGCAAGGTCAAGATGTTCAAATATGTGCATCAAAAATTAATGACAGATGCACCACCTAGCGGGAAAATGAATTTATACCTAGAAGCCCCAAAGTACGTCAATTGACGCACTCAATTGCCTTGGATGCATCAATTGACATACTTTGGGGCTTCGAGGTATAAATTCATGTTCCTACTAGGTGGCACATCTCAATCACTGTTTACAGTTTTACTACAACATTACAAACAATAAACACACGATGACGTCATGTAATGATGTCACATACTGCACGTATTTAACAAATAAGTAACTTCACATTAATTCACATCTGCATTTCATGCTAAACGCAGTTGTCATGATAATGCGTCAATTGACACACTTTGGGGTTTCTAGGTAAAATTTCTTTTGGGGATTCTAGTGCTAAACTCCTTTTCATTTAGGATTGTTGTTGTTGTTAAGTGCCGTCGAGTCAGAGTCGACTCATGGCGACCCTCTGGATAGCTTTCCTAAATTGTGTTCGGTCTTGAGTCAGGTGGCTCATTGTTGACAGACTGGTACCTGTAACTGCTGTTATTGTATCGATCCATCTCATTGCTGGCCTTCCTCTTTTGCGTTGACCTTCTATCTTGCCAAGCATGATGTATTTCTCTAATGATCTCTCTCTTCGCATGATGTGTCCAAAGTATGAAAGTTGAAGTCTTGTCATCTGAGCTTCTAAAGAAAGCTTAGGTTTGATCTCCTCTAGTATCGACTGGTTTGTTCTTCGGGCCGTCCATGGTATACACAGTATTCGCCGCCAGCACCATAATTCAAAGGCATCAATTTTCTTCCTGTCTATCTTTTTCACTGTCCAGCTTTCACATCCATATGATGTTATTGAAAATACCATTCAAAAAAGAAGGTCATTGAACATCCCCACCAGTAGCTACCACTGGAAAGTAAGATTCCCACACCATATTTTTTGTCGGGGGCTATCGGTTGGAGAGGAAGGACAGCACCTTTCCCCTCATTACCGAAAGAACCCTTTTTAATCAAAAAAGGCCACCACGTGCCCAACGTTATTAAAATTCAAAGTATTCAATCAGTACTTATCTTGACCAGACAAAACCAATGTCTTCTTTAGGCGAATATTAGCATCCACAGTTTGCCACGACATGACATGCATGTTTCGGGCCCCACCGGGTCCTGTCTCAAGTGGTATATCGCCCAAACAATCGCCCACAAAAACGCCGTGAGCCAACCGTTCTTTTTGTAGCTCCAAAGATCTTCCAATTGGCTGTCAAACCACACGTCACAGTCAGAGGAGGAGTTAAAGGAAAAATCGATTCTTACATACTCATGCTCCACCCCCTGAAACAGTTCAGTGAAGCCAACCACTGATCAGAGAAGGCTCCACCAATCCAATTCCAAGTTTAAGCCAGAGGGAATCACAGTTTGCAACTTAAATATCCACTGCTGTTCCTTCCACTGAAGACGCTGTTCCCTGTCCCCACCACGAAAACTCACCGGGACATCATCAATAACCCTCCAGCGTAAGTCCGCAAAACTGTGATTCTGAGCCACACAGTGTTCCACCAGGGGTGCAGCCAAATTCCGTGTCCGAAGACGGCTCGCATGCTCTGCCATCCTGATCTTCACTGGGCGAATAGTACGCCCTACATAGAATAAATCACACGGGCAAACTATAATATACACCACGAAATTCGTCTGACATGTAGAAAACCCACAATAGGAATAAAATCGCCCCGATGGTAGATAACACCACTGCATGCCCTCCATAGTGTTAAAGCAGTATTTACAACGATGACAAGCCCAATGTCCTTTCGCTCCTTCTGACTCCTGCCGAACTGCACACTCAGCAGTCACTTTAACCAAACGATCCCGTAAATTCACACCCCGGGTGTATGCAAAACGCACCGGTTTCTGAAAACAACTACTAGCTTGCAACACTGTCCAATGTTTCCTGAGTAATTGAGACACCTCCGCAGAATGAGCCATAAAGGGTAAAACCCCTGTGATGAAATCTTCCGGCTCATTTGAAGGCAAAGTCTCCCGCGGTTCAAAAGGCTGCAATAGCCATTCCCGATGGGAAAAACGGGCCCTAATGTAAGCCCTCTTAATCGCCTGATGGGGTAACCCCGTTCCAAAAGACGTTCCCTTAAGGCGTCAGCCTGTGATTTAAACTCCGACAGAGAAGAACAAAGCCTTCGAAGGCGGAGGAACTGACCCAAAGGGAGGTTATTCCGTAAAGGGAAGGGGTGATGGCTATTGTAATAGAGCAGACTGTTTCGTTGGCATGGTTTTCGGAACAAGGTAGTAAAAACTTTCCCTCCCGTATTCCCACCAACACATCCAAAAACTCAATACTGTGCTCATCCATGTGTGCAGTAAATTTGATGTTATCTTTGAGCGAATTAAGCCAAGCCACAAATTCCACAAGGCTCTCCCGGGAAGCAGTCCACAGAAAAAACACATCGTCCAGGAATCTCACCCAGAGATGCACATATTGAAACCACGGGGCCGGATAAACATGCTGCTCCTCCATTGCCGCCAAATACAAAGTGGCAATGGAGGGAGCAACCGTAGCTCCCATAGCTATCCCCTGACATTGGAGATAAAACTGATCACCATATCGAAAATAGTTCTTCTTCAGGACCAACCTGGCCAAATCCAGCAAAAAAGGCTTCGGAAGTCGAGCCGGAGCTGAGGAAAATGCCTGTGCCAATAAAAGAAGAGCCTCCTCCATGGCTTGAACAAGTCATATCTTTGTATGGAGAGAGACATCTCTGCTCTTGAGAATCTTATCTAGGTCTTTCATAGCCATTCTGCCAAGAGCAATGCGTCGTCTGATTTCTTGACTGCTTGTTGCTTCTTTATTAATAGATGATCCAAGTAGGTTAAAGTTGTTCACGATTTCAATTTCTTCTCCTTCAACGATGAACCTGTTGATTATGCCAGTTGTCATGATCTTTGTCTTCTTTACATTAAAGTGCAGGCCCATTTTGAGACTATGTTCTTTGATTGTGAGAAGCAAATGTTTCAGATCATCTTCACTTTCAGCCAGTAATGTGGTATCATCAGCATGGCGAAGGTTGTTGATGAGTCTTCCACCAATCTTCACACCTCTGTTGTCTTCATACAATCCTGCTTCTCTGATGATTTGTTCTGCATATAAATTAAACAGGTAGGGGGAAAGTATGCAGCCTTGTCTTACACCTTTGCTTATTTTAAACAATTCTGTTTCTCCTTGTTCCGTTCGAACTGTTGCTTCTTGATCAATGTACAGATTGTGCAAGAGTACGATCAGGTGTTCTGGTATACCCATGCTTCTTAATGTGGCCCAGAGTTTCTCATGGTTTACACAGTCAAAAGCCTTGCTATAGTCGATAAAGCACAAATAGATATCCTTTTGGTATTCTTTAGTCTTTTCAAGGATCCATCTCACATCCGCTATGATGTCTCTCGTTCCTCGCCCTTTCCTGAACCCTGCTTGCACTTCAGGGAGTTCTTGTTCCAGGTATGGTTGTAGTCTCTTTTGAATAATCTTCAGTAGAATCTTGCTGGCATGTGGGATCAGAGCGATTGTGCGATAATTTCCACAGTCAGTTGGATCACCTTTCTTTAGTATTGGTATAAACACAGATCTTTTCCAGTCAGTTGGCCATGATGTTGTCTTCCATATTTCTTGGTAGAGCCTTGCAAGTATGGTAACAGCTGCATCAGATTGCTGTAATAATTCTATGGGAATGCTATCAATACCTGGTGCTTTGTTCTTTGATAAGGCTTTCAATGCTGCTTCAACTTCTTCTTTCATCACCAATGGTTCCCGATCATAAGGTACAGGTTGAAACAGCTGTTGGTCCACTTGATCTTTATCATATAAAAACTCTGCATATTCCTTCCACCTTTTCTTGATCTTCTCAGCATCATTCAACATAGAACCTTGAGCATCTTGTAACATTCCAATTTGAGGCTGGAACATTTTCTTTAACTCTCGTAGCTTTAGGAAAGCCGATCTTGGTCTTCCTCTAATAGTTTCTGCTTCTATTTCCTTGCATGCGTCGTTGTAGTACTTTTCCTTGTCCTGTCTTGCTGCACGTTGGAAATCTCTGTTGAGTTCTGTTATTGTCTTTCTCCTCTGGCTTTAGCTTCTCTGCGTTTCTGGGCAATTTTCAGAGTTTCTTCCGTCATCCATTTTGGCCGTTTTTGCTTTTTCACCTTTTGTAGAGACTTCTCGCTTTCTTCCAACACAACCTTCTTGATGTCATTCCATAACTCTTCTGGAGCTCTGTCATTTGTATCTAAAGCACCAAATCGATTTTGCAGGCAGTCTTTAAATTACAGTGGTATATTCTCAAGGTCATATTTTGCTGCATTCATGAGCGGTTTGCTCTTTTTCAACTTTAGCTTGAGTTTGCATACTAGTAGTTGATGATCTGTACCACAGTCAGCTCCAGGTTTTGTCTTTGTTGATGTTATAGAACCTTTCCATCGTTGACTTCCACAGATGTAGTCAATTTGATTTTTATACAATCCATTGGGTGACGTCCATGTGTACAGTCGCCACTTGTGTTGCTGGAAGAAGGTGTTTGAGATGAATAGATAGTTGGTCTTGCAGAATTCTATCAGTCTTTCTCCAGCTTTATTTCTGTTGGCAAGTCCATATTTTCCAACTACTTTGCCTTCTTCTTTGTTGCCAACTTTTGCGTTCCAGTCACCCATGACTATCAGGATATCCTGTTTGCATGTTCTGTCAATTTTAGCTTGTACTTGTTCATAGAACTGTTCAATTTCATTCTCTTCTGCAGCTATTGTTGGGGCATATACTTGAATTATAGTTGTTTTGATAGGCATTCCTCGTAGACGAATAGAGATTAAGCGTTCGCTGACTGCATTGTATTTCATTACAGTTCTTGCAAGTTTCTTCTTTATTATAAATGCAACACCATTTCTTCTTTGTCTTTCATTTCCAGCATAGTAGACCTTTAGGATTGTTTGTCGTTAAAAAAAAAAAAAGAAAACTGCTTACTCCTTCCAAGCCTAAGCAAGTCAGGACAGGTGCTTAGAGAGACTTCGAGGAGAGCAGTCAACCGGATTCGTCTGGCCCATAGGTGGCGCTTTAGCTCCTCCCCCCTCGTGCTCACAGGGAGCCGGTGGCGAGCATCTTGTGCACGCGGCAAGATGGAGACGGCGGGGAAAGTAAGTGATGGTGGCGTGAATCCCGGTTTAGGTGCGCGCGCCCTTCCCTTCCGCGTGCAGCAGGCGCCCCGGGCGGCGGAGTTGCCTCATTCTGCTGGCTCCGTGCAAGTAGGGAGCGAGTCGGATACTTTTGCATTTGCCAACTCTTTCTCCGCTCCTCTTCTCTTAAAAAAAGGGTTTGTGTGCTTCCACGTAGTGGAGAGTTTCCGCGTGCCTCTTGCGGTATGTGGCAGTGGCCTCCGTGTGTGCCGGCTGGGTGGGGGAGCGTCTCTCGGCTGCCCATTATAGCCTCTTCCCTCTCTCGCTTCTGCTTCCTCGTTAAGGAGCAAAGTCCAGAGCAATAAGAGACGTCCCAGCTAGTGCCACATTCTTATCCGGGGTTTTCTTTGTCCTAGATAGTGCAATTATACACCGCTTTGCTTCTGGAATTGCCCCATGATGATCTGGGAGCAGATAGCAAAGCTGAGGCTAAGAAGGGAATTACATGTGTTTAGGACCGATCAGATCAGCATAGGATCAGTGCATCCCAAAATCCATGCCAGCTAGAAACTGGAAGGGTACTGATGAATGAAGGATGTTGCAAATGCCCAGTTTCTGATAGTTCTTTTATGCGCTGGTTAAGGCTGAATGGCGGGGTGGATTTATAGCTAACCATGTTTGACACTGGCTGTTCTTATGACTGGCAACAGCCGGTTTCGTTTTCCTTTGTCCCCTTTCCCTTCTCAAGTCCCCAATTAAAAGAACATTTAAAAAGGAGCTTGGTAGAGACCATACTTTTTATATAGATAGCAGTTAAAGGTTCTTCCTAAGGTGTCTCCAGCTCCTGTTTGCTGTCTTTAATAACTTTATTGCTGGTGCTCTTACATACAGTATCTTCAGTTTGGTGTGCGGAGCAACTTTACTGCAAGGCAGAACAGTAAAAGTGATTCATATTCATCACATTACTGTATAGTAATCAATCATAATGCTAAATAAGACAGAGAGGGATATAAATGCAGCAGTGCCGGCCTCTGCTCTATTGGAGTCCCCAGCTTCACTTTCCAGGTCTGGCAGCATTCACAACTCTTGAAGGGAGGAGGTTGAATTAGGGTAGGTGTATTGGGTACGGGGGGGGAGAAACACGTTCTGTGACTCCAGATCATGATTGCAATGGCTGTGTTAAGAGCGAAACGATAATTGTGGCTTCTGTTCCTGGGTGTTTATAAATTGTAAGTTTAGGTATTTGGTGCTCCCACATCTAGACTTTGCAAATATTTATTTATTTAGTTTACACTTATATACCGCTACTTCCAGCGATCAGCAGCGGTTTGATTACCAATTTGGGAGATGTCAAATCAGGACAGGAAAATTGGGTCATATATACATTTAGGGTTAGGCACAGCATGCAGGGTTAGACACTTCAAAAGTTAGGTTTACAATATTTACATATTTACAGTTCTCTAATAATTACATTTACACAGGTCGGCATCATGGTGTCACTTTTTTACATCAGGTTATAGTGACATTTAAAAAGATGGGTTTTTATTTTCCTTCTGAAGTCATTTATGTCTTTTATAGCTCGCAGTTCATGTGGTAGATGATTCCAGGTTATCGGGGCTGAGAATGAGAATGCTGCTTTGCTGGTGCTTGCTTTTACTGATCTCATATTATTAGGAACTTGTAGTGTGTCAGAGTTGATAGTTCTTCTGTCTCTGTTGGTTGGTTGCTTGTTGACCAGTGTTGAGAGGAATGAGGGTGCTATGTCATGTATGAGCTTGAATATGGTTACCAAAGTTTTGTATTGTATTCTAATATTATCCTTCATGGCCTCCCTCAGTTAACACTAGGACCTCTTCGCCTTGCAATGAATGCTGCAGCAAGGGTACTTGCAGGTACATCAAGAGCTAAACATATAACCCCAGTCATGATGGATCTCCACTGGCTTCCACTTCAGGCTAGAATCCAGTATAAGTCCCTAGTACTAACATTCAAAGCCCTAAGGAACCAGATCACCTCACCCATCAGCAAACTCATTCAAAGACGGCCGTTCAACAGGATCAGGAGATCTAATCAAGCAAACATTCTAGAGATCCCCAACATTCTAACTAAGTGCAAAAAGGCTACTGCCAATAGAGCCTTCTCCCTATTTGCACCCATGACCTGGAATGCCCTCCCCACTGAGCTCCGTTCCACCCCTGACCTATTGTCATTTAGAAAAGCCCTCAAACAACACCTTTTCCTCATCCATTACCCAGAATCCAATCCCAGAAACAACCACCCATCCTCACATCCTACACCCTACTCCACCCCACCCAAAATCCAACATCATAAAGAAAATGACTAGCTCTACCACCATATCCCCTCTCTTATTTATTATTGGTACTGATCACACATCTTATTGATTAAACCTCTTATAAATATGTTGAAACCAAGCTATACTATATGTATAACTTCTCACCATACTATATGTATAATTTCTCACCATACTCCATGAATAATTACTCTGTAATTAGTTACCCCTGTTACCTCCAGGTTATCTCGTCCATGTTCAATGTAAAAACTCAATTGTCGTGTGACATTGCAGTATGTTTTTTGTTCAATTGTAAACCGCACTGATTTTAATAGCGCGGTATATAAGAGAAGTAAATAAATAAATAAAAATAAATAAATTTATTTTCCAGCTAATTGGGTGTATTTTTGAGGGCACAGAGTATTTCAGTGCTTTCATGCCACAGGTTCTATAACTGGGTACCTTTTCTGGTGGAATCAAGCATGTAGATATGTGTCACTTATGAGCTGTTAATTCAGGAAATATCCTAGGTGGTAGCAAATGAAGGCTCATGGTACAGTTATGCAAAAAAGACCAGTTCTAATTTAGCTAGAAGCTCAAAGGAAGAAAAGGATGCTATTATTTTATTTAACCTGGTTTTTTTTATACCGCCTTATCCTCAAATCAAAGCGGTTTACATTAAACTCGGAACATGAACAGGATACATTATAATTAAATTGAGGTAAACAGGGGGAGAAACTATTTACAACTTGATCACCATATTTCCACAATAACATGTGATTGTTTGGATATGATTATGTATTTGGGTCCATATGGGTAGGTCCATGATTCTTTAAGCATTTGTGTCTATATGGGTCAGTCAGGATCAGTCAGGTTGGGGGTGGAGAGATTGTATGTTTAGGTTATGTGACCATAGTGCTCTGTGAGCTATATAAAAGTGTACATATAAAAAAAACATCATATGAACTCAAGAAATGCAAACTGGATGTAGTAAAAGCTGTCGTTGTAGCTAGATTTAAAAAAGGTTTGGACAGGTTCCTGGAGGAAAAGTCCATAAACCAATATTAGAGGACCCAAGAAACCCACTGCTTATCCCAGGATAAGAAACATGGAACCTGTATACCTTTGTGGGAACCTGACAGGCAGAGGCGGCTCAAGGCAATCTGCTGCCTGCGGCATGGGATGAGATGGCGCCCCCCCCCCCCCCCCCCCCCCCCCCCCCCCCCCTGCACGCAGATCTTTCTCAAAACTCCAGTCAGGGACTGAACCAAATCAGAAAGTCAATCAGATAATGCAGAGCAAATGCAAGATGTTCACACACCAAGGAACTAAAAGAGAGCGAGAACCACAGCAGTTTATAACTACAAAGTATAACTCATTTGTATTTTGTTATAAACTGCATTATAGTGCTTGCCTTTTCTTTTTGAACATACATTTTGCATTCACAGAACCTATATATATATATCTATATCTATATATCTATAAAGCTGATTCTGGTCATCTCACCGACAACAATAATTCTCCAGTACCAGGCATATTGGGAACTAATATAAAACCCTACTAAAATCATTAAGATCTGCAAGGCCAAATCTACCATACCAGCATACGCTTCCAAAACTCATATAATAAGGGGCCTACCAAGAAAAAAGCAGCACTATAAACACTGCAATGGGCCCCAAAACATCCATAACCTATTTGAAAAGCTGAACAAGTCAAATTACTACAGTACAGATCCCTGTGTACAAACTCTATGTTAACACAACACCTGGCCTTGGTCGCACACTCAGAACACAGACCCTCACCAAGTACAGAATAAGTGACCACAACCTAAAATAAAAATATGTAGACAAAAATTAAAATGAAACCCCAAGAAGCCAGACTCCGCATGCGGTGCCACACCATACTGTGTGAAATATAGATAGCACAAAGTCCAATCACTAAATTGAAAATAAAATTATTTTTTCTACCTTTCTTGTGTGATGATTTTTGATCATGCTGGTCCCGATCTGAGGTTTCCGTTTTCCTCTGTCTTCTCTTAGCTCTTTTTCTATGCTCTATAGTCCATCTGCCATTTCTTGTCTCTCCTTTTGCTTTCTTCGTTTTCTTCCAGCCTTTTTTCAGTCCCAGTAATTCTCCCTAGTATCAGCCCCCTTTACAGCCTCCCCTCCCAGTACCAACCCCCTTGCCTTTCTAGTACCGCCACTGGTGTCTATTCTCTTCCAGTCCCCCTCCTTCCCCATCGTCCAGCCACTTCTAGTTAAAATACCATCCCACGTATCAGCGAACCTCCAGTCCCAGTGCCCCCTCCCATGTTAACTCCCTTCCAGCTCCCCCTCTCCCCTGTCCATCCGCCTTCTAGTGCCATCCCCAGGTGTCAGCTCCCTTCCAGCTCCCCCCCCATGTCTGCTGTGCTCCTTTCCAGTTCCCCCCCTTGTGTCTGCTCCGTTCCAGGCCCCCCCCCGTCTGCTCCGTTCCAGGCCCCCCTTGTGTCTGCTCACTTTCCTCCTCCCTCCCCCACCTCACTGATTCATCCTTCAAATGAAAGCAGCCGTGGGAATATTTCTACATTCCCGCGGCTCTGCTTTCAAACTGCTGGGTCGCTGCCTTCAATCTTCCTGGAGCCGGCAGAGTGGGGGGGCCCGAGGTCATCGCTTCCGCTGCCCTTCCGCTTCCGTTGCTGCTGCTTCCTCCAAAACAAAAGCAGAAGGGTGGCGGAAGCGATGACCTCGGGCCCACCCCGCCGGCTCCAGGAAGATTGAAGGCAGCAACCCAGCAGTTTGAAAGCAGAGCCGCGGGAACAGAGAAATGTTCCCGCGGCTGCTTTCATTTGATTTTAAATTATTAATCTGGCTTGACGGCAGTTCTATCATAGGCAGTTTCTAGGGAGCGGCAAATAGTGCTGCCCCCTAGAAACTGCCGCCTGAGGCCACCGCCTCAGTTTGCCTAATGATAGAACCGCCCCTGCTGACAGGTACTTGTGACCTGGATTGGCCACTGTTGGAAACAGGATATTGGGCTTGCTGGACCTTGGTTTGAACCAGTATAGCGTATCTTACGTTCTTATTAGAAAAATCATGAGTGAACTAAAAAATACAAATTTCAATATCCTTTTCAAAGGATAACTTCTCTACAGCTTCTCTTTTTTTAGGTTTATTACTCGCCTTTTTTTCAAATTCAAGCTCAAGGCGCGAGATACATTCAGGTGTATGAGTCATTTCCTTGCCACTAAGTAACTTTCACGTCACTTTTATGCTGTAGGTTTAAAAATCCCACTCTCTCAGAAGACCTTTTTTGTAGCATCTCCAGCCCTAGCCAACATGCTGAGTGGAAAATCCGACTGAGTAGTAGTGTCCACAGAGCCACTAGGCCGGCTCCAAGATAATTCTGAAATAGCTTAGGCCAGATAAGAAATGCAGAGGAGCAGGATGGATGCCAGTTATCTGTACTCAAGAGTCTCCAGGTGGTTTGGCTGAAAGAGTATCGGTAGCCAGCACCCTTCCAAGCACATTGTCATATTCGGGAGGATCACAGCCTGAGGAGAGAAAGAGAAGTTTCTGTTTTCCCTCTGCCTTGGAACTATCGGGTACCAGTAGCGTGTCTTTGAGATCCTTCAACTGAAGGAGAATTGGAAGAGGCATTTCTTGATGCAGCTCTAGGTCGGATCTTCAGTGGTATTGAGATATCAGATATTACCACGACTCTTCAAACTGGGATGAACACAGAGTTGATGCCAAGACCTTGTGTTATGAACTTGGAGGTTATATGGAAATAGGAAACTTTAGCAACAGTTTATAATTAGATATTGCAATTCTCCAAGCAAAACTGAATTTTTTTCAAAGGCAATTAAAGCACAAGAAATGGAAATAAGGAATTTTCATAAGATAGTGACCATTGTCGAGCAATCTTTGGTGAGGAACTAAGATAGTATTGTTTCTTTAATAAAAGGAATTATGCTTCAGAATTTATTTATTTTATTTATTTAACAGGTCTTGTATACCGCTTTATCATATACATTCAAAGCGGTTTACAATGAACAGTTATAGCAACAAGCTTTACATTTAACAGGGTTAGTCAACTTGGAGGTTACATTGGGTAGAACAAGCAATTAATAAGAGTTGAGGCCTTGGAGAATGTGGTGAGGTGGAAAATTTAATGATGGGAACATTTCTCCAAGGTTTAAAATTATTCCTCCTATTGATATGTTTAAAAAATATGTTGAGCTATTGAGGATACAAAAAAAGTTGTTAGATGGTTTCTAAAGCCTATTATTTACCACTGTTTTAAGAAAATGACAACTTTTTCAAGGCCATGTAGGGATTTACATTCCTGATGTCGTTAATCTTACAGGTTCATTGGCCTCATCTGCTGAAGAGAATTGCCTCGGCTACTTTAGTAGTTTGGTGCTTGATTCTGACTGTGGCTTTTTATTGAGATTTTTCTTTTGTAGTAAGGAAAACTTGTTATGGTTTAAAAAAGGTTTGCATGTTTCCTGATGTCAATAAGGCAACTCCAATCTAGAAGAAGATTATCCTTGTGCATTCAAAGGTCTTGCATTTGGGGAGGGGTCTTTTTCTGGCTCATCTTACCCAATGTCTGTTGATTTGACTGAACAAAGATTACAGGCCTCCTTAACTCCCAACTCTTGTCAGCTCTGTAGTTTAAATTTTCAATCAACATGATGATTGTAACCCAACTAATTGGTGCCTTTATTCCTTTTTATGATTTGATTTTTTTTCCAGATAATAAACGTGTTCTCCCATAATGGTGGGCTAGATGACACTTTAAGTATTTTGTTGTTTTTTTTTCTTTTTTGAGTTGATATTGTATTTTCCTATTTAGTTGTCATTTTCTGGGCACAATACTTGCTTAAATTATGAAAACTTGCATAAATATAAAATTAAAATAGGATATGCACACTTCTTTTTTTAGAAAGATGTAGAAGTGAAAGAAATATAAGCGATTTGGAAATAATAAAAGATAAAGAGTTTCTCCAAAAAATGTTCAGCTAATATCTTGTGTTTAAGTAACACTGCTGCCCGTCTGAAGTAATGGCATCTTTCTCTTTTTCTTTCTTTCTCCCCTCCACCCTCAACAGGTTATTAAGTGCAAGGCAGCCGTTGCCTGGGAGGCAGGAAAACCGCTGTCTATTGAAGAGGTAGAGCTTGCACCACCACAGGCTCATGAAGTTCGTATTAAGGTAATTGTGGTACGGTCATACATTCACGGGGTTTTCTTTGCGTTGTGGAAACACTTGGAACTGATATTACAATAATAACCAATGGTCTGTGCTCTAGATGTTAATTGTAATATTGGGACACTCTAGGTAAGTGGTTCTCAGTGCTGTCCTGTTGTACCCCCTAGTGAGTCCGATTTTCAAGATATGCAAATCACGCTCATGCACATTCATTGTGGATATATTGGAAGCAATGCATGCAGATCTGTCTCATGCAAATTCGTTGTGGATATCCTGACAAGTTGACTAGCCAGGGGATACATCGGGACAGCTCTGAGAAACAGTGTTTTAGGTGGATGCTCTAAACCCTTTTACCTGTTAAAGATGGACTGAATAAGTACTGTGGGTGATTCTTAACAGGAAGCAGCAGCTGTGGGCAGACCTGAATTCTCCGCTGTGCTTGCCAGTATGTTAGAGTTCCCTAGGATTTTTCTTCGGGTGGTGGCCATCAATTCTTTGACTCGGTGTATATACAGGGTGGCCCAAAAAAAGTGAGAACATCTCGTAGCATATAAGTTATTTAAAAATTCAAAAAGACAGATGTAAACAATTGACATTTTAAAAAAAAGATAGCGACCGGAAATTGCTGAAATAAAGACATTATATAGCTAAAAAAGGTAAATAAGTAAACTATTTAAGCTTTTAATTTACGAGATGTTCTCACTTTTTTTGGGCCACCCTGTATATTGGTTGGCTGGAGAAAATGATTTAATAATTCTTCCAGCACTTGTACTGACTGGGAACTCTGGTTTCTGGCAGGTTGTGTAAACATGTTACTAGTAATTAGGTTTCTAATTGCTACATTTATTTCAACTGAGTGTAAGCTTCATATGTGAAATGAATGTGAGGGAGACATATGACCCAGAAGAAAGACCTGGCAATCTACTTCCGTTCACACTACCAAGAAAACCCAGTTGCTGCTAGGGCACCAGACGTCAGCCTTGACTTGAAGGAACTCATTGCTTTGCATTGCAAAGCACTTTTTTGTGTGCAACTGAATGAATAAATCTTCCGATCGGAACTTGAAGTGGTTGAATTTGGGGGTTTTTCTCCTTGTCTCAGCCCATCTGTGCAGCACTTGCTGCTGTCACTTTGAGATTCTTGGAGGCATATCATAATACCCCTTGTTTTATATCCCCAAATATCTGAAAAGATGTTTTGCATGTGCAATAAATACATGAATAAAACTACAAACATTTATTTCATGTTTTGTACTATCCACTTTTCTGGTCATAGAAAAGGTAACCTATCACAATTATGAGACCGAAGAAACATCACATTTTATGCTTGCTTTTTTTTCCTGCAGTAACCTGCTGTGCAGTGTATGACATTCACTAGCGTTCACAAGTGTTTTTCCTATTTATTTCTCAGAGAAAAATCAGGCGCAGCCTTTTGTTTTCAGTCATCTCCCATCCCTATCAGAAAGCTACATATTGGCAAGAAACTTGTTACAAGAGGGGATAGGATGCAGCTCGTTTGAGTTATCTTTCAATAGTGGTTGGTTACTGCCTGCTCAGTCACTTTATTGCTTAGCTGGGTCCTCTTCTTGGTACCTGTGATGGGATATATAGAATGCTACCCATCCCTCTCCAGAGAGATTATCAACAGTCCCCTTTAAGAGAGTCTGCAGCCCAGCGTTCAGAGTTGGGAGGGTATGGCTTACAGGGTGAGGTTAAGAACCCAGCAGGCTGCAGAAGGGAGAAGGGGGCCTGTGGAACCAGAAGTCCTTCCAAGGCAAGCCATGCAAAGGATTTCTGAGGTAAGAACTTTTAACTGTGGCTGGAGAAAGGGCCGGGAGAACCAGCTTGTGGAAGTTTAACAAGCTGGGACAGAATAAAAGCTGATTTCCCTGAACTTCTGCCTGTTCTGTGTTTTAAGAGAGTCTTCCCACTGTGTGCCACACTACAACATATGGTGGTGGATTGGGGATTTCCTCTAACTATGTGACAGAGGGCAAATCTACATCCCTCCAGGCTGGGCCTCTTTAGCAGGTCAGGATTTTTTTTTTTGTCTGTATGGGCTAAGAGGTTAGCCTCACCCCTAGTTAGGGAGCTTGAAAAAGTCTAGTTGGTGCCAGACAGGCAGAATTATGTTTAGCCACTAGAGACTGCTAAAAGTTTGAAGCTGGAATGCTGCAGAGTTAACTTGGCTGCAGAAGAGCGAGCTGTTGTGGTTTTTGTTTTGCAAGAGAATAAGTGACAAGCCAGGATGGAGCAGCTCCTCCAGCTTCTGGCAAAAGGGCGGCGGCGGCGGCAGCAGCAGCAGCAATTCCTGTTCGGTAATCCAGTTTAGTCCTCCAACATCGGGTAGTGCCCCTCCTCCTGCAGCCTGGAGACTGGACCAATCAAGTCTTCTGTAGTATATATGCAGACGGAGCTCCCAGAAGCCCCCAGTGTGTCCAGTCTCCTTGCAGCTTGCAGACCTCTGTGCCCTTTCTGGGCACACTAAGTGACACTTGAAGGAGCAACACTAGTTAGTTAGTTCTTTTGGGGTTTTATTTTGGGTCCTTTATTTACCATTTCTTTGCTAGGTAGCTGTATCTTTAAAAAAAAAAAAAAAAAGGAGCATTGCCACAGGGGACAGGGTAGCGCCCTGTTGAAAAGGCAACAACAAAAGCATCAGCAGTTGATTCAGGCCCTACAGAGATCACAACTCCATCCTCCATCATAAGTGCTACTTAAAATAACTGCTGAAGATGATCCGGACCACTTTTTGGTAAGCAATGAACGAACCACCCAGGTGGCTGGAGGAGACATGGACTACTTATTTGGGGTATCTGCTAACGGGCAGCAATCAAGCTGCATTTTAGGACGCCAACACAGATGGGCAAGCTACATATGCAGCTGTCAAGGCCGCCATACTGGAACAGGCCAGCTATACCCCAGAGGCCTACCACCAGCGATTCAAAAAGGGGGGGGGGGCTCCGGATAGAGGAACCTCTGAGGGATCTCCTTTATCAGTTGAAGGATCTAGCATGGAAGTGACTGTAACCAGAGAGAGAGACTGGAGTCAAGATTGTGTTATTGGAACTGTTTATGGAGGGCTTGATCACCTCAATGAAACAGTGGGTACATTAGCACCTGAAGCTTACAGTGGCAGGTGCACTGGAAAAAGCTAAGGGGTATCATGAAGCCCAGCCGTTGACTGAAGTGAACAGTGAGAGAGGGAAGAATTCACCCATTAGCCCAGGAGGACAGAAGGGGAAGCTGGAACGGATGTTGGCTCCCATGTTCCGATTCCCAAAGTCACCTCCTAGGTTATGGCATGACCTCAGCCATGACTGTTTTAGATGTGGAGTCCAGGGACACTTTGCTCAGGAATATCCCCTGGGTAAGGAAGAATCCATGGATGTCTGCCTAACCACCCCTCACACCTGCGCTTTTGTGGACACTCCCCACCCCGGGGCACAGAACTTTGTGATTCCAGAGGAGCTTGAAAGAACCCGCCTCCAGGCCTTGATAGACTTTGGGAGTGTGCAGACCCTCATTTGCCAGGAAACGGTAACCCGATTTGAAATTGACCATGCAAAGATGGTAACACTGGCCTGCGTGCATGGAGACCAGAGGCAGTAGCCCATGGCACAGGTTTCACATAAGATCCCAGCAGGGCAAGCCAAGTTAGAGGTCATGGTGTTGCCCTGGCTCCCGTATCCAGTGGTGATTGTCCGGGACTACTCACTTCACAGTGATATGGGCCCAGCTAAATGATGGGTCCACTAAGTTGGACCAGGAAGATTTCCCAGAGATTTTCCACCTGGAAGACCCGGATCTATATGTCCAGATTCCAAATCCTGCTAAGTCCTGGAATTGGTGTCGCCAGGAAAAGCTAACACTACCAACAGAATCTGGGGGCTGCTATGAGGGAGAGATCCAGGGAGGGAGAGCTTAGGGAAGAAAACCCCTGGGAATAACTGTGGGCTCAGTGGTAGTGACACAAATACAGTTATCCCCTTCCCAGAATGGGGGCTGGGAGAAAAAACCCAGTGAGCTTCAGGAGGACACAGCAAGATGAGTCCCTTAAACATGCCTGAGAGTGGGTTTTGGAGGTGGATGGGGTTCCAGTAGGTAACAGAGTCCCCTGTAAAACCATTCTCTATTTTGTGCTAAAGGGAGATTGTTTATACAGAGTTGCCAAGGGTGCTCTAGAGGGGGAAGAGGTAGAACAATTGATAGTTCCTTAGCCCTGTAGTCAGCAGGTGGTAGTGTTGGCCATAGCTATTTATTAGGGGGAAACCAGGGGGTGGAGAAGACGCTGGAGCATGTTTTTAGCCCAATTTTTCTGACCCAAGGTCTGTAAACAGATGCAGTTATATTGCTAGTCATTCCAAGGGCTACAATGATAAAATGAAGAAAATAGTTAAGAAAAAACTAAAAGGAGCCGCTGCAATGGTTACAGATTTGCATCAAGCATGAGAATTGTTTAAAAAATACTATCTTGGAAGCCCAGACCAGATGTATTCCAAGCTTTAAGAAAAGTGGAAGGAAGACGAAAAAAACTACCAGCATGGTTTAAAGGTGAGGTCAGAGAAGCTGTTGTAGCCAAAAAAAAGCATCTTTCAGGAAATGGAAAAATGAGCCAAATGATGTAAATGGGGAACATAAGCACTGGCAAGTTAAATGCAAGGCATTGGTATGGCAGGCAAAGAGAGAATTTGAAAAAAAAACTAGCCATGGAAGCAAAAATGCATAATAGAAACTTTTTCAAGTACATTTCATAGCAGAAAAACCCAAAAAACTGTGAAAGTCAGTTGGACCATTAGATGATAGAGAGGTAAAAGGGGTGCTAAGGGAGGACAAGGCTAGACCATAGCAGAAAGACTGAATGAATTCTTTGCTTCAGTGCATACTGAAAAAAGATGTAGGGAAATTACTCATCAACAACATTATACTTATACTTCTAATATGCCACAAGTTACTAAGTTACTACATCATTTTTGGTCTATTTTGGGATCACATGAATGTTTTCGTGATATTCCATTGCGGATTGCATATTCTCGTACAGCTAATTTGAGGGATGTTGTTATGCGTACGACTTCAGCACAAGATCGCCCTATGGAACGACATGGGAACAATGGACATTTTTCTTGTGGACACTGTATGTATTGCCCTCTTACATTAGAGGGCTCTGATTGGTCAGATCTACATACCTCCCGAGTTTACACCACCAGATGGCATACCGATTGCACCTCTTGCTTTGTAGTATACATAATAATATGCCCTTGTTCTTTATATTATGTAGGGCAGACCATACGAGCAATAAAAATACGTTTGGCAGAACATGCCTCTCGACTGCGTACTGGAAACCTTTCTGCTCCTATGGTGGATCATTGCATATCAATGGCACATGATTTTTCTTCATTGCGCTGGAGGATACTAGATCACATTCCTGTTGACCCTAGGGGTGGCGACAGGGAACAACGCCTTCAACAGCGGGAACAACGCTGGATATATTCTTTGGACTCTGTTACCCCACGCGGTCTCAATCTACAGGTGGATTGGCATACTATTATTTAGGTATTTTTTAGGTGCTCTAAGTCTTTGATAGGCTCCTGGTGGGGGTTCCCTGTTTCAGTGGGTTTCCCTCCGTGTCAGGGATGTCCTGTCTTGGGATTGGAGAATTAGAGCTGCTCGTATCTGCTGACGTCAGACGCAGATGACTATTTGGTGCGGTACACCTCCGAGGTTGTTTCATTCAAGCTTTGAATGTCGCCAGTTTGGATGGGACTGAAGCAGGGTGTTAAGGTTTTTTCTACATATGAGATTACACCCGAAACGTGGAGCCACGTCGCAACTATATTTTGCTGGCAGACTATTGTAGTGTGGAGGAGAGCACTTTACAAGACGCTAAGTTTGGATTTAAACTTTTTATCCATATTTCTAATAAAAGGGAATTACCACAGTGGTACCTGGACAGAATTCCTGGTACTTTGTTGTTGAATTCCGACAAAAAAAGTATTTTTCACGATTGCTTTACTTTGAGGGGGTGTTTATGTTTTCTGTGACCTATATTTTTGGGAAATTACTCATGCCTGAATTTTAATGGTGATGTATTGGAAGACTTGAAAGAAATATCAATAAACCGGGAAGATGTATTACAACTATTTGATAAACTGAAGTGTAGCAAATCACCTGCACTGGATGATATACATCCCAGGGAGCTGAAAGAACTAAAATATGAGACACTGGACCTGCTATTAGTAATCTGTGAACTGTCATTAAAATCATCTGTAGTACTTGAAGATTGGAGAATGGCTAATGTAATGCCAATTTTTAAAAAGGGTTCCAGGGGTGATCCGGTGAGCCTGATGTCAGTACCAGGCAAAATGGTGGTAGAAGGTGAGCTGGTTGATATAATGTATTTGGATTTTTAGAAAGCCTTTTACAAGGTCCCTCAATAGACTCTTGGCAAAATTGAAAAGTCATTGGATAGCAGGCTGTCTACCATTGTGGATCGGGAACTGGTTAAAAGATAGAAAGCAAAGAGTTAGGCTAAATGGCCAATTTTCTCAATGCAGAAAGGTGAATACTGGATTACACCAGGGATCTGTGCTGAGCCTGCTGCTTTTTAACAATTTCATACAGTATATGACCTGGCAATGGGAATAACGAGGTGATCAAATTTTACAGATGAGACAAAATTCAAAGTTGTTAAAGTACAAGAGGATTATGAAAAATTGCGAGAACATAAAAAATGCTGTACTGAGTCAGACCAAAGGCCATCAAGCCCAGTATCCTGTTTCCAACAGCAGCCAATCCAGGTCACAAGTTCCTGTCAGGTTTCCAAAAAGGTACATAAATTCCACAGTGTTTGTCGCTGGCTAAGCAGTGGATTTCCTGGATCCTGTTTAATGGAATGGAGAACAAGACCAAGGATATTATGATGCCTCTGTATCATTCCATGGTGCAACCACACCTTGAATAGTGTGTACAGTTTTGGTTGTCATATCTTAAAAAGGATATAGAATAATCAGAAAAGGTGCAGAGAAGAGTGACCAACATGGTAAAGAGTATGGAAGGATATCCCTACGAGTGAATGCTTCAAAATGTTAAGGCTCTTCAGTTTGGACAAGAGGCGGCTGAGGGGAGTTATAATAGAGGTCTATAAAATAATGGAGTGGAATGAGTAAACATAATCATCCAGCATACAAACATTTAATAATTTCACATTGTAAATAGTTATTGATGTTAATTGTTTCTATCAGTTACATAAGCTGGGCATCAACTTGCCAATTGTTTCTACTGTTCTATGTATATTAGTTAACTTGTTCTAAAAATATTCATTGTAAAAATAATAATAGTTCCATTATTATTTTCGTTACGTTACCTGTAAACCGCATCTGATCTCTGGAAGAAGTGGTATAAAAGAATGTACAAAAAAATAAATAAATAAATAGATCAGTTGTTTACTCCTTCATTGAGGGGACACTCAGTGAAGCTACAGTGTAGCCCATTTAGGGATTAATAAAAGAAAATTATTTTTTCACTCAGTGAGTAATCAAATTCTGGAATTTGTTACCGGAGAAGGTAGTGAAAACTGTTAGTGTAGCTGGGTTTAAAAAAGGTTTGGACTAGAGGGAAAGTCCAAAAATCATTATTCCTTTTCGGCTCTCCAGTCCAGTCCCGGAACCTCTGGGTTAAGCACCTCCTCTAACAGCTTTGGAGACTGAGCACGTCATCTCTTTGATACTGGTATAAGTAGGCAAGGACCGCCTCTCCACTCCAGTAGTCTGTCTCCAAGCAACTGGGAGAGGTGATGAGCCTGTAGGTTAGGGCTCACTGGGCAACAACTGAGGAGAGTTTAGGTGAAGTGGTGAAGTTTAGGGGGTTCAGTGGTATTAGGCTGGTCCACCTCCTTCTTCCCCCCTCTCTTTCCCTTCAGGCTGGTTGTCTGATTTTCCAATCTTCCCCCTCCCCCCCCCCTCCTCTTCACTACCTTTTCTGCGGCAGTGGTGAGTGCACCGTAGGAATTAGCCTCCCTGCTCCTGATCCCATGTTTACGGGTGAGGAGCAGGTGGAAAGCACGGCAGATGTGGGACAGATCTTATTGGAGCGTCCGTAGCATCTCAGCACTGCGGCAACGCCTCTCCTCTCCCTGTGCCGAAGCCGCGTTTAAGGCTGAGCACGGGAGTTGGATCGAGGCGGCAGTTTTCGCGGCACGGTAAGATCCGGCATTGCAGGAGACTTTGTCGGGTTCGGGGGCAGCAGAGCTCCACGTGCTGTAGTTGCGGCAGGCAGGCCGTAGTTGTAGGGAACGGGCCGCGCCACATGGTGTTCACGCGGGAAGCACGCCGGTGCATATTCTCGTCGGGGAAGTTGTTGGGCCTTCTGTGGGGCTATTAGCAATCGCTCGAGGGTTTAGGGGCCCCTTTTAGGTGGGGGACACCTGGTTTAGGTTCGGGCAGCGTTTTGACGATAGTTTAAAAAAAACAAAACAGAAACAGTGCTGCACACAGTTTTAAGGGCTTTACTGTTTGCTGTTGATTATCTGGTGTTTTTTTCTGCGGGGGGACTTAGCCACTGGGCTAGGATGCCGTCTAGGCCTCAGTGCTTAGTCTGTGGCACCAGACGAGGGACAGTTTCTGACACAGGAGTGTGCAGAGGCTGCACGCAAGAGGCGGCTTTAATGGAGCATGCGCTGGAAGAGGGGGTTGGAAGGACAGAAGATTGTCCCTCAGGGTCAGCCGGAGGCCCTAACTCCTGCTCTATCTCTTCCGGAACCGATAGCTGGTTCATCTGCAGCACCAGGGCCAGCACCTCAACAAGTGCAGGGTCAGGCGGTGGGATCTTCCATAGTCCCTCCTGATTTCTTTCTGTTACTTCATCAGGCTTTCTCTTTGCTACAGCCGGGGGCGGTAGTCTCTCCTGCTGGGGAACAGGGAGATAAATGTCTGGGATCCCCTGAGTACAATGGCAGTTAGCAGTGCCCCTGCCAAGAAGAGAAGGTTATTGGAAGAGAGGCTTGAGAGGCCAACGCCTTTAGACTGTTTAGAATCTGCGGAAGGTGATCTCAATGAGGATTCGTTAGAGAAAGGTGAGCTGGCGGATCCAGAGCAGAAAGCTAGAGTGGTCAGAGTGTTTCGGTGGGAAGAGTTACCAGCGCTGATTTGCTGAAACACTCAAGGCTCTGAACATGCCTTCTGCTGTTCTGACAGCAGATGACACGTTAGAAGACCCGTTGTTACAGGCCGTGCGTACGACGCAAAGGGTGTTTCCGATACACAGAGTGGTGTGGGACATGATTCAGGAAGAATGGAATCTGCCCGAGGTGGGCCTTAAGGGGTCTAGAGCAATAACCCATCTCTATCCCTTGTCGGATCAGGATAGGGATCTCTTTCGCTCTCCAAAGGTCGATGCAGCGGAGTCGGCTGTTACCAAGAAGACGACGATTCCAGTTGAGGGCAGTGCAGCCTTCAAAGATAGTCAGGATAGGAAATTGGATACGTTGTTGAAACAGGTTTTTGACATCAGCGCCCTATCAATGCAGACTTCTATCTCTTGTGCATGGGTAGCTAGGACCTGTCTTCGTTGGTCACAGAGGCTACAGGTTGATCAGATGGGAGAACAGATCAAAAAGGTAGCCCGTTTGGAGTCAGGGGCCGCCTATCTGGCGGACATTCATTATGATCTCATCCGGGGTCTTTCGAAGAGTATGGCTTCGGTGGTGGCAGCTCAGCGATATTTGTGGTTGCACAACTGGTCAGCGGACAGTTCTTTGAAGGCTCGTCTGAGCAAGCTTCCCTTTAGAGGGAAGCTTTTGTTTGGAGAGGATTTGGACAAGCTAGTCAAGGATCTTGGGGAATCCAAGGGGGGTCGTTTGCCGGAAGATAAGCCTAAGCAAAGCCAACCTAATCTGGTTCCCAAGGGGTCACAGAGAGAATTTCGAAGGTTTCGTTCGCCCCATTTCGGTCAGTTTCAGAGGGGCATGTTTCCAGCGCAGAGCCAGGGATTTCAAGGTTTTCGGGGGGCAGGCAGAAGTTTCGCGGCTCCCTCATCCTCGAATCTTAGGAAATCACAATGAGATGAGGGGGACTCAGGTGGGAAGCGAGCCTGTAGGAGGGCAGCTACGGGGTGTTTATCCTGCCTGGGTCCAAATCACGTCAGACCAATGGGTGTTGGAAGTCATCTGAGAGAAATATGCTCTGGAGTTCCAACGGCCAGTGGTAAGCTCGTTTGTTAAGTCCCCTTGCAAAGCACAGCTAAAGCGAGTTGCGGTTCAGGAAACATTAGACAGACTCCTGCAGCTCAGGGCAGTGGTGCCGTGTCGCCGGAGCGATGCGGTTGGTACTCCATATATTTCGTGGTTCCAAAGAAAGATGGAACCTTTCGGCCTATCTTAGATCTAAAAAGGGTAAATCGTTGTCTTCAAGTGGCTCATTTCCATATGGAGACCCTTTTGTTCGGTAATAGTAGCAGTCAGGGAAGGATAGTTTCTTACTTCATTGGACCTGATGGAAGCTTATCTGCACATTCCGATTCGGCAGTAGCATCAGCAATTTCTTCAGTTTGCGGTACCTATGGGGCATTTTCAGTTCCGGGCGTTGCCATTTGGTCTAGCCACGGCGCCAAGGACCTTCACCAAGATAATGGTAGTGGTGGCGGTGGCCCTACGCAAGGAAGGAGTGTTGGTGCGCCCTTGTTTGGATGACTGGTTGATTCAAGCAAAATCAAGGAGCGAGAGCGAGTCGGCGACAGTCCGGGTAGTGCAGTTGCTTCAGAGCCTAGGTTGGGTGGTCAACTTGGCCAAAAGCAGGCTGATTCCATCGTAGAATCTAGAATATCTGGGAGCTCGCTTCGATACGGCTCAGGGAGAGTATTTTTTCTGGATCTTCGAGCGCAGGGTCTGAGGGCGCTCGTGCGCAGCTTCCTGGTCAGGAGGATTCCCACAGCTTGGCAGTATCTGCAGTTACTCGGAACAATGGCAGCCACACTCGAGTTAGTGCCATGGGCAAGAGCTCACATGAGGCCGTTGCAGAGGGCTCTACTACGGCGATGGTCACATCAAACGGACTCGCTGTCTCAATGACTTCCCTGTCCACCGGAGGTGAGTCAAGCTTCAATGGTAGTTACTTCCAGGGAACCTGGAGAAGGGAATGCCATTGGAGGCTCCATCCTAGAAACCATTAACAACAGATGCCAGTCTAATGGGCTGGGGAGCGCATCGAAGGACGGTTGGCAAAGGGTCAATGGACGTCGATAGAGAAGGAGTGGTCCATCAACAGGTTAGAAATGATGGCAGTAGCCTTAGCTCTCCAAGACTTTCAGCCGTGGTTGAGGCATGCAGCGGTTCGGATGCTTTCCGACAATGCAACCACGGTGGCCTACATCAATTGTCAGGGCGGCACGGGAAGTGTGGCCTTGGACTCAGAGGCAGGTCAGCTGTTGGATTGGGCCAAGCAAAATCTGCTCACTCTGTCGGCTCAGCATGTGGCAGGAGTGGACAAATGTAGAAGCAGATTTTCTGAGTTGCTTCAAGGTAGATCCAGGAGAGTGGGTGCTACACCCGAATGTGTTTGCACTAATTACAAGGCGCTGGGGGACGCCAGTTATGGATCTGATGGCGACATTCAAGTCGGCAAAAGCTTCATGGTTTTACAGCAGAAGGCGAGAGAGATGTCGGAGGGCCTCAATGCTCTAATGCAAAGGTGGCCAGTGGAAGGTCTCGTATATGTGTTCCCGCCATGGGTCTTGATAGGGTGCATGGTTCAGCACATAGAGGTGCACCAGGGTCTGGTGATTCTCATTGTGCCGGACTGGCCAAGAAGACCATGGTATACGGATCTGATTCGACGGCTGGTGGACAGTCCGTGGCGGCTGCCGCCAAGGGAGGATCGGTTGATTCAGGGGCCGCTCCGCATGCCGCAGGTGAGTCGGTTCTCGCTTACGGCTTGGCTCTTGAAAGGACACGCATGCGAGCCGGGGGATACTCGACAGCGGTCATTTCTATGCTGCTGAAGGCCAGGTGCAGATCTGCATCGTTAGCGTATGTGCGAGTCAGGAGTGGAGGAGTGGCCTAGTGGTTGGGGCAAGGTACTTCAGGCCGGAAGGTTGGGGGTTCAAATCCCACTAGAGGACAGCAACCTTGGGCCAGAAGGACTGGGGTTTCTAGTCCCACAGGTGCTCCTTGTGGTCTTGGGCAAGCCACTTAACCCTCCATAGCCCATGTTCCCTGTAAATAGTTATCTCCAAGTTATAATGCCCTGTTCAATGTAATTTCAGTTTGTTCAATGTAAACCGCACTGATGCAGAATAGCGCGGTATATAAGAGAATATAAATAAATAAATATTTTTGAAGCATGGTGTGTGGACAGACAGGTGCGTCCTTCAGCAGCTTCTATGTCGCAGATTCTTTCATTCCTGCAGGATGGTCCGTCTGGCGGCCAGTTCTTTAAGAGTTCAGCTAGCAGCGCTTTCTTGTTATTGGGGTAAGGTTCAAGGGGAAGCGTTGGGTGCTCACGCGGATGTTAAAAGGTTTCTAAGGGGCCGTGTTGCTCTTGCGACCCCCACGCAGGTTCACGGTTCCTTCGTGGGATTTGAATTTGGTGCTGGAAGCATTGGTTGGGGAGCCTTTTGAGCCGTTAGGTAAGGCTTCGTTGAAGGACCTGACGTTAAAAGTGGTGGTTTTTGGTAGCCATTTGCTCGGCTCGTAGGATTTCGGAATTGCAGGCTTTGTCTTGTAAGGAGCCCTTTCTTTCTCTGATGAGAAGGTGGTTTTGCATCCGGTACCCGCTTTCCTACCTAAGGTGGTTTCTATCTTTCATGTCAACCAGGTGGTTTCGTTGCAGGTGTTCAATGAAGATGAGAAGGCGGCAGCTGGAGGGAAGTTGCGTCTCTTAGATGTTCGCCGGACACTCAGGAAATACCTCCCTGGCACAGCGTCCTTCTTCTGTAAGTCGGACAGATTGATTGTGTTATTTGGAGGACCTAGGAGAGGGGAAGCTGCGGCTAAATCTTCTATTTCCAGGTGGCTCAAGGAGGCCATTGCGGCAGCGTATATTTTGAAAGGGAAGGCGGTGCTGGAAGATCTGAGGGCACACTCGACTAGGGCGCAGGCTGCTTCCTGGGCAGAATATTGTTTGGTGCCGGCTGTGGATATTTGCAGGGCGGTGGCTTGGTCATCCTTGAGTTCCTTTTTTAAGCATTACCGTCTGGATGTGCAGACAGCAGGAGATGTCCGGTTTGTATCAGCAGTGCTTCAGGCTGGTGTAGCAGGTCCCTCCCGTTGTTGATATTTACTGCTCTGTTACATCCCCAGAGGTTCCGGGACTGGACTGGAGGGCCGAAAAGGAAGGTGAAATTAGACTTACCTGCTAATTGTTGTTCCTTGAGGAACTCCAGTCCAGTCCCGGATCCCGTCCGTGGTTTCTATTTTGGATTGCAGCCTGAAGTGGGTTAACTCTAAGATTAGAATAACAGTTCTGTTTCTTGGAAGAGCAGTCCATTGGATTACAGGTGGGGATAAAAATAGGTTTTCTGTCCTCAGGTGGTAAGATGGGGGCATACCGATGCAGGGCTATACTGCGACATAGTTTTCCTTCCGGGGAAACTTAGAGTTGTAAGTTAAATTTTCGGTTTAAGCTGAATTGTTAAAAAAAAAAAAAAAAAAAGAAAAAAAAAAAAAAGAATGCATAAGTGGTTTTGATTATACTAGCTACTTATTTGTTGCTCTGGTGAGTCTGCTTTGTCAGTAGGTACTGGAGTGGAGAGGCGGTCCTTGCCTACTTATACCAGTGTCATCAAAGAGATGACATGCTCGGTCTCCAAAGCTGCTGGAGGAGGTGCTAAACCCAGAGGTTCCGGGACTGGACTGGAGTTCCTCAAGGAACAACAATTAGCAGGTAAGTCTAATTTCACCTTAGAGAGGACCCTCGATTGGCCACTGTTGGAGACGGGATACTGGGCTTGATGGACCGCGATCTGACCCAGTATGGCATTTCTTATGTACAATCGGGCAGCCGTGCACTGTGCCTTCCAACCGGGAGACAGTTTGTTTTGCTGCCCTCGTCTAAGAACAAGTTACTCTGTAAATGGCAGGGTCCCTATGAGGTGGAAGAGAAAGTGGGGCCTATTACGGGTAAAATGGAGTGGAACGGGTAAACGTAGATCAATTGTTTACGCTATCAGAATATAGAAAGACTAGGGGACATGCACTGAAGCTACAGGGTAAACTATTTAAGACAAATAAGAGAAAATATTTTTTCACTCAACGTGTAATCAAACTCTGGAATTTGTTACCGGAGGATGTAGTAAGAGCTGTTAGTGTAGCTGGGTTTAAAAAAAGGTTTGGACAAGTTCCTGGAGGAAAGGTCCATAAACCATTATTAAAAAGGGACCCAGGATATCATTGCTTGACCCAATATAAGCATTGTGGAACCTTTGTCTTTTGGGGATACTGCTAGGTATGTATGACCTAGATTGGCCACTGTTGCTCAGTCAGATAAACAGAGGAAAGCCAAAATTTTACCATATTAACCTATTGAAAAGTGGACTCAGTGATTGCTGTGATGATACAGGGAGATGATTTTAGGAAGGACATTTCAGCCCATCTAATCCTACTCGAGTCCTGATTGGAGACAAGCTCTCAACCCACCTCATTTGTCATGATATCGTTACTGACTGGTGGTATCCAGCAATGACCCTATCAGATTCCAGAGGCCTGGTGACAGGTTGTCGCCAACGAGTGAAAGAGATGCTTAATCTGGGAGTTAGAATCTGAGTTCTTGGTTCCTAAACCTGATGAAAGCCTCAGATTCTGCATTGACCTCTGGAGGGTAAATGCAGCTTGCTAAACTGGAAGCATGTCCCATGCCCAGGGTAGATGAACTAATTGAGCGACTCAATGGAGCACGTTTTCTATCAACCTTGGATTTGACCAAGGGATATTGGCAGGTGCCATGGAGAAGACTGCTCTTTCAACCCTGCAGGGTCTGTTCCAGTTTACAGTGCTGCCCTTTAGTTTACACAGGGCTTCTGCCACGTTTCAAAGCCTAGTCACCTGCTGAGATCGCACAAGAAGTATGCAGCTGCATACGTTGACAATATAGTCATCTGCAGCAGAGACTGAACCACCCATCTAATGCAAGTAAAAGCCATGTTGATCAGCCTGTGGCAGGTGTGGTTGACAGCCAACCCCAAGAAATGTCTTCTGGGAGGTCGGGACGTTCAGTACGTGGTATATTTAATCAGGAATGGGCAGATATGACCTCAGTTATGGAAGGTGGATGTCACTGCTCAGGTCCCCACCCCATAATCTAAGAAAGAGGTTTGTGCCTGCCTTGGATTGATTGATCCCTAATTTTGCTGAGATGGCGGAGCCATTAACCAATCTCCTCTTGAAGAAATTCAGTGGTCACCAGTTCCTCAAGAAAGGCTGTGTGCTCTGAACCCATCCTGATGAGCCCTTATTTGTTGCTATTGTTTATTGTGCAAACGGATGCCTCTGAGGCAGGCCTAGAAGCTGTTCTGGCCCAGGAAGTCAGGGATGAAGAATATCACATAACATTCATCAGCAGGAAACTGCTTCTTTGGGAGAAACATTATGCAGTGATTAAGAGGTCCTGGCTTTCAAGTGGGCGCTTGAACCCTTCAAATACTACGTGCTCGGCCATCCATTTATGGCTAACTGACCACCAATCCCTCAAGTGCCTGGCCCATCATAAGGAGCCCAACGACCGTACTATGCGATGGGTTTTGAGTCTTCAACCCTACCAGTTCCAGGTCCATCATAGGGACTGGTCAGACTCACCTGAACGCTGACTTCTTTCCAGGTGAGGCAGCTGCTCAGTGGGGCATGGTTGAGCTGAGGAGGAGGGTGTCTAATGGGGTATATAGAATGCTACCCATCCCTCTCCAAAGAGATTATCAACAGTCTCTTTAAGAGAGTCTGCAGCTCAGAACTTGGAGGGCGTGGCTCACAGTGAGAGTTTAAGAACCCAGCAGGCTGCAAGAGAGAGAGGGTACCAGTGGAGCCAGAGGTTTTTCCAAGGCAAGCCGTACAAAAGAGTTCTAAGGTAGGAAGATGGCAAACGAGGGACGAATGAGATTTTATCTCTCCAGTGTACAGTCAACAAAGCTGTTTGTTTTTAGTTTAGTGTTTGGAATAGAGTGACTTTGGAAATGTTCATCTCATGGGGCATATTTACTAAGCTGCGCTACCTGTTAACGCAGTGCGCTATTGGCATGAGGTAATAGCACAGCACTTCTCTGTGCTATCTGCAGGTTCCCATAGTAACTGCAAAAGTGGGTGAGATATGAGCGGAGAGTGGGCATGTCTGCAACACACATTTAATGTCAAAAGTTGCAAACAGCGTGGATGCAGATACCACCTCAGTGGGTGGTGGTTGTTTGTGCATCCATGGTGCTGCTGGGCCGCACTCTTTGCAATTTCAATGCGCTAACTGCTGGGAAATGCTGTTCATGCCCCAACAGCGCACTGCTTTTGCAGCTAATGTGGTGCTATTTGCACTTTAATGGTGTTTTAGCTGCAAAAGTCTAATGTGGATTAATAAACATGCCTCTGGTGTTTTGTATTTTGCACTACAATATAAGAGGAAATTTTATTACCCCTGGGAGATTCTTGTACAAAAAAATTAAAAATTCTGAAAGCTATATCAAAATAAGATAAATTGAGTAAATTTGAATTTAAAATGCAATAAACTAAAGTTATTAATCAAAGATACAGAATTTGTAATATTTGATGCAGAATTCTGATAAGGAGTTCTGTTAAAATCTAGCATAAGGCCATTCCTCATACACTCTCTACTCACTCTCCCCCCCCCCCCCCTCTTATCCACCTATTCCTCTGCTGTCTTGAAAAAAAATGTGTCTCCAATAGGGTACACCTGCATAGGCATCAGAAACGTCTGAAGTTAAAGGATGGGTGCTCTTCAACTTGCGCACCCACCACCAGCTCCCTTACTTATTGGCCCTGTGCAGTTGAGGAAGTTGATGCACTGTTATGCCCTGCTTTCCTGCCAGCTGCAGATTGAGAAGATCAAAATTACTGGGATTTGGAAGAGAGAGGGAGGGACTCTTTAACACAGTACAGCCTTTTCTGAAAGGTCCTATGCTGGAAAACACTGGGTTTGTTAGTGCCGTATGTGCCACTGCTTTCAGTTTTTGATGGGGGGTGGGTGAAAAAGCAAAAGATAGCTTGGGACACCACAGCTCCTTGAACTCTGCCTGCCCTGATGGCCAATATCCTGCTTTCTGGTGGGCCTGTGGGAGGTGGACTGGAAGGGCTAAGAATATGGTGGGGGATGATGACAAAAAAATGGTAGGGACAGTTTGAAGGGGTAGTGAGAGAAACGGGATAGTGTGTGAGGAACAGAATAGTGGGAGAGAGATTTAATGAAAATGGTCTGATCCCTGGGGGAAGAGAGTGGTAGGCAAGAAAAAGAGACTGGGAATGAATGGGCTAGAGGAGGAGAAGGTGATAGGAGAGAGAGAGAGAGACCAGTGAGGATAAATGGAAGGGAAGAACGCGGTTCTGAGGTATGGAGGAGGAGGAGGAGAGTCTGGCCTGGGGTTGGAGTTTAGAGAGGGTAAGAATGAGAATGAAGGGGAAAATGGGAGGCTGGGTAAAAAGAAACGGACCGCAAACAGGGGGAATGAGTAAGGGAAGGAAGCTAGAGGCAGAGAAAGGAAGATGCAGATTGATTGCCACTCACTGTACACACCCTTCAATGTGTCTTGAGTGAGTGAAAGAGGGGAATAGAAGTCTTGGGAGGAGTGTAAGATAGAGGTGGGAATGAGAACTGGAGAGGTGAGAGTGGAAAAGAGCTGGTAAGTAGGTGGGAAGTTTTAAAAAAAGGAAGCTGAAGACTGGAGATGTGATAGGCGATGGCCTAGTATGCAGCTGAGGCCTGTCAGCTAGGCCTGAAGCCCTCTCCCCTACTTTAGAATAGTATTGCTGACTTTGGAATTTACAGAAATGCCTATATCTGTAAGCAAAAAAACCGCTCTACTCTGCTTTTGATAAGAGAATAAAACTTTCCTACTGTTTACTGTTTTGATAAGCACAGATGTCTTTTCAGTGTTATGTTTCTCTACTAGATGTGCTGCGACCTTGCAAGTAGAATGAGAAAGCAGAAAACTGTTAGAATATTATGTCTAGTGCTTTGAGCCATGGCGAGAGGTGCACAGGGGGGAAACAAGGGGGTAAGCCCAGTCACAGATGGCTATTGGATGAAAGTAGCTGGGCCACCAAGACCAATGAGAAGTTTTGCCTGTATTAGATTGGGGAAGAAAGGTATATAAACTGTCATTTTTCTGAGCTCTGGGCTCAGCCATTTTGTATGTATCATTGTCTGAGTCTGTGCACATTAAACTGGCTTGAATTCTCGTCAATAGACTCCTGGTTTTATTGGTTGCGGACACTTCGCTATTGCATATTCTTGGTGCATTGGTTGGGAATGGCAAATGGTCCGCAAGTGATACTACCACGTATTACCGCCTCCAGGTTTGGTCCGGCTGGGACTGCAGCCGACCGGCGTGGAGAGGATCCCAGGCGCCGACCGGTCCCTTGTATCGGAGGGTTCCGCCCTGCCTCGGCGGCCTGCTGGGTCCAGCTGGCCAACACCTCGAACCCAGGGGAGTCCAGGATTCAACCCAAGGTGGAACTGGTTGCGCAGCGCATTAGCTACCGGATCCGGTGAGTATTGATTTTTCTGGTTCTTAGTCAGTTAGCTTTGGAAAGTCTCGAGACTGATTTGGTACAGTAACAGGTAAAGGAAGTTTGATCAGCTTCCAGGGTGATCCTAGTACCCCTGCAGGTGTATGCGCGGGGCGAACCCATCAGCCCTTTTGGTTTGGTAATTCTGGTTTAGTCAGTTAGCCCGGGAGTTTTGGAATTTGGGAAATGCTAGTATGTTTGGTTGTGTGAAGTGTGCTTGAGAGGTCTTGCAATACAGGCCAAGCGAGAGCGGTCTCCTAAGTAGCGCAGTTCCTGGCAGGGCGACCTCGTCCAGGTCGCAAACAGGAGGAAGCGTTTGTTTTTTGTCCCCCTCATTGTTTTGTGGGCTACGCGGACCCCTCATCCGTAGCTATCCTACCTACCCTTTCTGTTTGCTGTCTTGTACGTTATACGTTATAATGGGAGGGGCAGAGTCCGTACAAACTCCGCTGAACTGTATGATCACGAATTTTAAGAAAGGTTTTAGTGGTGATTATGGGATAAAAATGACAGTGACCCGTTTAGAAATATTGTGTAGTAGGGTGTGGCCGGCACTGGACGCCGGGTGGCCACCAGAAGGTACTTTTGATATCCAAACTGTGTCCCGTGTGCACAAGGTAGTGCGCAGCTATAGTCCCGAACAGTTTCCCTATATAGATTCCTGGTTAGGTATATGTGAGAAGCAGCCCTCCTGGCTGAAGAGTTGCAGTGAGGGACAGAGAAAGATTATGTTAGCAACTACCACGAGAGTCCCTGCCAAGAAAGAGAAGCCCCCTATTTATGTAGCCCAAGAGTCTCCAGAGATCCCAAAGTATCCACCCGCCTTCCTGTATACTCCTGTCCCATCAGCTCCGCCAGTACTCCAACCCCAAGCAGTACCCCGAGTAAAGCCGGAGCAAGCGAGCGTACCTCCAGCCGAGGTGCCTCCGCCAGAGCAACCACCTCCAAAACTTGAAGAGCGGACCCCTCTGTGCAGAAGTCGAGCCCTAGTCCTGAGCAGCGCTCTGATGAGGAACAATCATCCCCCGAGGAATCCGCTAGTGGAGGGTCAGATGCCAGTCCAGGGCCATCCACTAGTCTGGACACCAGTAGTAAAGCTACCCCCAGAGCCGCTAATCTGCGTTACGCCCTTAGAAGCAGAAAAGCAAAAGAAGTCCGCCAACTGCCTCTGCGGCAGGTCCCAGGATTACCCATTCAAAATGAAGAGGGTCAGGTTGTGCCCGGACCGACCAGTCTAGTTTATGTGCCTTTCTCCACAACAGATCTATTGAATTGGAAAACGCATTATGCCTCCTATACTGATAAGCCCCAAGATTTGACAGAGTTAATGAATAGTATTATGCAAACCCATCAGCCCACCTGGTCTGACTGTCGCCAGCTCTTGGCTACCCTCTTTACTACTGAAGAGAGGGCACGGATAGTGCAAGCAGCCACTAAATGGTTGGAAGAGAACCCTGATGTTGGGAGAATCCTAGATCTAGACCCCCGACAGGCAGCAGCCGCAGATTTCCCCAATGAAGATCCCGGATGGGACCCGAATAGTGATGTAGGAGAAAAAGCCCTCACCCAGTTTCACCAGGCTTTTCTGCAGGGCCTAAAGAAGGGGGGCCAGAAAGCTATGAATATTGGAAAAGTAGCAGAAGTTCTTCAGCGCCCAGATGAGAGTCCGGCTGCTTTCTATGAGCGATTAACTGAAGCCTATAGACTTTACACCCCCTATGACCCAGCAGCCGAGGAGAATTTACGCATGGTGAATAACGCTTTTCTGAGTCAGTCCCAGGGAGACATAAAGCGAAAACTGCAGAAATTAGAAGGATTTGCGGGCATGAACTCAACACAGCTAATGGAAGTCGCACAAAAGGTATATGTGAATCGTGATCAAGAAAGCAAACGGGAAAGTGAAAGAAGGATGAGGAAGAAAGTGGACTTGCTCGCTGCAGCACTAGTGGGAGGACGTGGAGGAGGATATCCTAATAGAAGAGCCAGAGGACGGGGAAGGGGCCGAGGGAGCTCTCGGCCCCCCTTAGGTGCAAATCAGTGCGCTTATTGTAAAGAGGAAGGACATTGGAAGGATACATGCCCGAACATGAGCTCCACCCCCTGGAGGGGACGCGGGAGCGCCAGGAGAGCAGGGGGGCGATTCCAGCAGCAAGGGGGGATGCAGCGCACACAGTTTCAACAGTTCCAGCAAAATGAGACTGCCATGCAGGGAGTGGCAGTCACCGAAGCAGATTTCATGGATGATGAGGAATAGGCCAGACCGGGCTCCAAATTCTTCTTAGGTCTCCAGGAGCCTATGGTCATTGTAAAAATTGGAGACCAGCATATGGACTTTATGGTAGACACAGGGGCTGAGCATTCAGTAGTAGCCAAGCCTGTGGCCCCTGTGTCCTCTCGATCTGTTACAATTGTGGGAGCTACTGGAACTAGAACCACAAGACCTTTCCTGCAGAACCGCGCCTGTGAACTAGGGGGGCGGCAGATAACACACCAGTTTCTGTACATGCCTGAATGCCCAGTTCCCCTTCTGGGCCGAGACATGCTTGCAAAGCTTCAAGCACAGATATCCTTTGTTGAAGGGGGAAAAATGGAAATGACTATAAACTCAAAACCTGCCGGTCTGATGGTGTTAGCTGTCCCCCGAGAAGAAGAATGGCGGTTCTATTCACCTGCATCCAAAGCAGCAAGTTCCTGTATACTTACCAGCATTACAGCCCCACCTGGAGTATGGGCAGAGAATAATCCACCTGGCCTAGCAAAGAATATAGCTCCTGTACTTGTTACCCTTAAGCCAGGAGCAGAACCAGTGCATGTGCGTCAGTATCCCCTCCCACGACCAGCAATTGAAGGTATTCATCGTCACCTGAAGAAATTACTGCAGTATGGACTTCTTAGAGAATGCCAATCACCCTGGAACACCCCCCTTCTCCCAATCAAGAAGCCTGGGACAGGTGACTACCGCCCAGTGCAGGATCTACGTCAAGTAAACAGTGCAGTTGAAACCCTACATCCAGTAGTACCAAATCCTTACACCCTCCTGGGACTGATTCCAGCAGAAGCCACTCATTTCACTGTTTTGGACTTGAAAGATGCCTTTTTCTGTATACGCCTGGCAGAGGCCAGTCAGCTTTTGTTTGCATTTGAATGGGAAAACTCTACCACAGGAAGACGAGGACAACTCACTTGGACTCGATTACCACAAGGATTCAAGAACTCGCCCACTATCTTCAGTGCAGCCCTCAGTCAAGATCTGTCAAGTTACTCTGTAACGCCGGGAAAAAAGAATTCTACTCCAATACGTAGATGACTTGCTCATAGCCACCAACAACGAAACTGATTGTGTGCAAGCTACTAGTGATCTATTGCACCTTTTGAATGAAGCTGGATACAAGGTCTCAAAAGCCAAGGCGCAGCTGTGTCAGACAGAAGTGAAATACTTAGGGTTCCACCTGTCCAAAGGAACCCGGAAATTAGGACTCGAGCAAAAGAAAGCAGTATGCCGCATCCCAACCCCCACAACCAGGAAGCAGGTGCGAGCTTTCTTGGGAGCGGCAGGCTATTGCCGAATATGGATACCAATTTTGCGCTCATGGCAAAACCCTTGTACCAAGCCACCCAGGGAGTTGAACGAGCCCCCCTGGAATGGGGCCCAGAACAAGATAAAGCATTCAAATCATTGAAAACAGCATTGATGTCATCCCCAGCCTTGGGCCTACCGGATGTGCAGAAACCCTTCCGTCTATATGTACATGAGTCAAGCGGAAACGCATTGGGAGTCTTGACCCAGCCTCTTGGGTCCTGGCAGCGACCTGTGGCCTACCTGTCAAAACAATTGGATCCTGTTGTCAAAGGTTGGCCCTTCTTGCCTGAGAGCTGTAGCAACCACAGCCCTCTTAGTGAGCGAAGCTGACAAGCTCACCTTAGGACAAAATCTTCGAGTCACTGTACCACACTCTGTTCTAACCCTAATGGAGCACAAAGGAAATCATTGGCTCACTAATGCTCGAATGTTGAAATATCAAAGTATGTTATGTGAGAATCCGCGATTGCAATTGAGTGTCAGCCAAACTCTGAACCAAGCTACCCTACTGCCAACCGGCCCAGGCTCTCCTGATCATGATTGCTTGGAAGTAATGGACACTGTATATTCGAGTCGCCCAGATTTAACTGATGTTCCTCTGAGCCATCCAGACAAAACCTTCTTCGTGGATGGGAGTAGCCTCATAATTGAAGGACAGCGATGTGCTGGTTATGCAGTGGTGACTCTGGATATGATAGTAAAATCGTCAGCCCTAGCCCCAGGAACCTCAGCACAGAAGGTCGAATTGATAGCTCTTACACGTGCACTCAGAATTGGAGCGGGAATTAGCCTGAATGTATATACAGACTCTAAATATGCTTTTACAACACTACATGCCCATGGGGCCCTGTACAAAGAACGTGGATTGATCACCTCAGGAGGCAAGTCCGTCAAGTATGGCCCAGAAATATTGACTTTGTTGGAAGCAGTATGGGCCCCCAAACACGTTGCTGTAATGCATTGCCGAGGCCATCAAACTGGAGATGGAGAAGTGTCCCGAGGAAACAGATTTGCTGATGCCTCAGCCCAAGAAGCAGCCATTGCAGGACAAATTATCACCCCACATGTAACCATTCAAGCAGCCATATTTCCAGTACCTCTTAGTGCGTGGACACCCAGATATACTAAAATGGAGATGGACCATTACTGTCAAAAGGAGGGGGGGCAATTATCAGACACTGGATGGATAGTGTTGCCACCGCCTGAAGGGAGCTCCACCCCTGGTATGACCGTGATTCCTGAAGCACTAGGCCCTGCCTTTGTTCAAGCCTTTCATCAAGCCACACACTATGGAAAAACAAAGATGGCACATGCCCTAAAGCCATATTTTTATATCTCCTTGTTGGGTCCTTTGACCACCTCGGTAGCCCAACGATGTGTGACTTGTGCCAAGAACAATGCCCGACAAGGTCCTGTACCACCCCCAAGAGTTCAGTCAGTAGGAGTTACCCCCATGGGAAATATCCAAATAGACTTTGCAGAAATGCCACGAGCCAATGGATATCGTTACTTGCTAGTCCTAGTTTGTACCTTTTCTAGATGGGTGGAAGCTTTTCCCACCAGAACTGAGAAGGCCAGAGAAGTCACTAAGGCCTTGCTCCATGAGATCATTCCCCGATTTGGAATACCATTGACTATGGGGTCTGACAATGGGCCCTCTTTTATATCTCAAGTAACTCAGCAACTAGCCCATGCCCTGCAGATACAATGGAAGTTACACACAGCCTATAGGCCCCAGAGTTCAGGGAAAGTAGAGAGAATGAATTGGACCCTGAAGTCTCAGATATCCAAACTTTGTCAAGAAGCCACTTGAAGTGACCCCAAGCTCTCCCCATTGCCCTTCTCCGAATACGTTCAGCCCCCATCACACCATTAGGAGTTTCTCCGTTTGAGATTTTGTATGGGAGGCCCCCACCTATAATACAGGGGATAAGGGGAGATATGAATCAAATTGGATCAGAAATCACTAGGCAAGAATTGTTGGCTCTGAGTTCTGTTTTGCAGAGCTTTCATACCTGGGTGCAGAACCAGTTGCCTATCAATCTAACAGAGCCATTGCATCCTTTCAAGCCTGGAGCCTCGGTGTGGGTAAAGGAGTGGAAGAAGACACCGTTGGCGCCTCATTGGAAGGGACCATACATCGTTTTGCTATCCACCCCAACAGCAGTTAAAGTGGCCGAGATCGACTCCTGGATCCACCACAGTCTAGTGAAACCAGCCACAGTACCTGAGAGTCGTCCCTGGACTTAGATTGCTAATCCTGCAGCACCATTGCGACTCACGCTGCGAAGAAAAGATCCGCCATCGTAAAGGCTTTGCCAGCCTGTTCCTGAAAGAGACATCCTTCAGTTTTGTATCACCCTGTCAATCCTTACCTATCTACCTCAATCAACCATCATCTACCTCAGTAATCATCAGAGACTAAAATGATGATGATTACCAGTTGCTGCTATTTCCTTCTTGCGGTAGCCCTGGGACTCTTGAGAACCACTCTTGCCTTGCCCCCTTGTGCAGCCTGTATAACCACCACCCGAACTGGTATGCAAGTTACTCAGACTTTGCTTTATCACTCATACTATACTTGCACCGGTGTAGTCAGCCAGTGTATCTATAATGGTACAGAACTGAATGTCTGCACAAAGGGAAAGACTCGTACTTGCTTCAGACCTCGTCAGAATCCATCTTACTATGTCCTGGAACTGAGATGGAATGATGAAGATGGAGCCCTTATCAATGCTACAAGTCAACTCTCTGATCCCAATCAACCTGCTTACCTGTATTTTGATGCTTGTGACTTGATTAATAGAAATAATTACTACAGGTGTGGATCATAGGAGCAAGCCTACTACTGTGATGAGAAGTATATGTGTCCTGAAGGTGCGTACAACTGGGGAGTATGCACTGGGATGCATTCCCCAACAACCTATAGCAGATCATCGGAAGCAGATTACTTCTGTCCAAAATGGGATTGTGTGTACTATGCTACCTGGTCTGGTAGCCCTACAGGACAGACTGGAGACAATCGCAAGTTGCTGCTGGAAAGATTACCTTTACTGAAACCTGTCAGACGGCTGCCTGGGTGAGAATCTTCACAGTCTTGTCAAGTGCATATATCTATATGATTTGCAAGGTATTGTGGGCAGTGTAGTTCATTCACACCAGACACAGCTGCTGACAATAATTTAGTTGTGCTCTTGGGTAAAGCCAATAAGATATTTATTTATGGGGTTATTTCTCCTAACACAGATATGCTTGGTAGCACATAAAATCAGGTAACTTGCTTTCAGTGTTAACTTGGAAAAACAAAGTCAAAATCAGGAAAACAACAAATGAAAAGCCACAAAGCAAGAAACAAACTGTTCTTTTCAGGTTAACTTCTGATTACTTCCCACATAGATACAGAAGTTATTCTCTCCTAGCTCACAAGCAATTAGGTAAGGCTTAATTGCTAGCAGTTATCCAGCTGAAACCCCTTAGCTGGCTTGCTTTGTACTGTGTGGGTCAAATCCTGCTTCAGGAGCTTTTCTGAGTAGATTAAAGAACAAATTTTTATTTCTTTGTGATGGTTGCTGTACTTTATAACAGAAAGTTACCAACGGAGTTTGGATAGAGAACAGTCCATAAACAGGATCCTCATCTGCTATTATTCCCCCTTGTTCAACAAGCATGGGTTCAATATCATGGATTGGCACAGATGAATCTCTCAATGGAACATTTTCAGGAGAATACTTGTTTCCCTGCTGTCTTTCAAGGTTATAGCTAGGGCATAGATCAGTGTTCATACCTGAGCTTCCATTGCTGCTAGAGTTCCTCTCTATATAGCCTGGCCAGTATGTAGTCCAGTTCTTATGTCCAGCCTTCCAATCCAGATCCCTGGACACTGGATCTCTCTTCACATACCTTCTGGCATAGGTCTTAGGGTCCCTTCCACGTGCAGCCGTCTCCCTCACAGGTAGCGTCTGGTGATTCCTAGCTCTGCAGCACCATTCCTCTGGCTTTCTCCAGTCCAATGGTGTATGCTGGCCCTTGAAATGCCTCCCAGTATACGTACTGCTTTGGACTCTTCTAGACCTCTCAAAGGCTTTTCTCCTCTTTCTTCCAGAGGGTCTCTTTCCCTCTCTGTCCGTCCGGTTTGGCTTCTGCTTCTGATGATCCTTCAGATGAAACTGATGATCCTTCTTTGGATATCCAAGGTGATCATGAAGATGGTCATCTGTAGAATAAACTCTACTCTTATTCTGCCTAGATGAGTGCTCCTCCCTAACACAGCGCAGCTGTGCTGAATCAGGCCCTGCCCTTTGAGATGAGTGCTTAGGGTTTACCTCATAGCCCTCCTGATTGAACACACGTTTCCTCACTTCAGCTCCTCTAATGGCTGTTGGAAACCTGGTGCATTCTGGGACTGGTAGTCTTTTATGGCAAAATTCTGTTTTCTCATTTCTACCAGCACTGACAGGTTGCTTGTTCAGAGACACTTCACCTTTTCTATAGCCCCTTCCTGAGCTATGATAAGCTTCCTTATCACAAACCTGAACAGTGCAAGAAAAGTGCCTGCAATCCTCTACGACTTCAAATCTTCGACCGTAACCAGTGGAAGCAAGGATTCCGATTCGGCCTGCGCATAGCAGGAGGTGGAACTGATCCTGGAACCATTATATTCATCCAGCTGAATGTAAAGACTCATGTTTCTTCACCATATCGCATACATCATACCTTCCATGAGGCCATGAAAGCAGAATTTGTAGTTCCCCATGCTTCACAGAATTTGTTCATCGAACTAGCTGGAGCTGTGGCATCCAGCCTCCATGTCTCGGACTGTCTCTTTTGTGGAGGAACTCAAATGGGAGACCAGTGGCCTTGGGAAGCACAAGAACTGAATTATTCCGTACCATATAACCAAACTGATGTGCATAACACTACCAATGAATGGGTCCTAGCCCACTCCATAGTGGGTAGACTGTGTTTTGTACGAGCAGGACCACAATTGACTGCATTGGTAGGACAATTGGTCTGTTTGAACCAGAAATATTACAATGCCACTACTGGAAAGACTTCTTGGTGGTCAGGTGCCAATACTCCAGAACCTTCTAATCCTCTGATCATCTTTCCTTATTTGGCCAGGATATGGAGTGGAGGAGTAGCCTAGTGGTTAGAGCAACTGCCTAGTACACAGAAGATCAAGAGTTCCATTCCCACTGGCACTCCTTGTGACTTTGGGCAAGTCACTTAACCCTCCATTGCCTCGGAAGAAAGGCCTGGCAATCTACTTCCGGTGACACTGCCAAGAAAACCCAGGAGCTTCTGGGTCGCCAGGAGTCAGGACTGACTCGAAGGCACACATTGCATTGCTGGACAGATCTGGCTACACACAGCACTTGGCAAGCTCCACCTGGACTATATTGGATTTGTGGCACCCGAGCATATGCTAAACTCCCTGCCAAATGGGGAGGAGCGTGTGTTCTTGGAACAATACGGCCATCTTTCTTTCTTTTGCCCCTTTCCCACGGAGAACAATTGGGGTTCCCTGTATATAAAAGTCGACAGAAATGGGACGCTCTGAGAATTGGCCAGTGGGACAAATGGGATGCAACCTCTGAAGAATGGCCACCAGAGAGAATTGTTTCTTACTATGGACCTGCTACCTGGGCGCAAGATGGTTCTTGGGGCTACCGCACCCCTATATATATGTTAGATCATATTATACGTTTGCAAGCTGTTGTTGAAATTATAACCAATGAAACTAGTAGAGCACTAACCTTGTTAGCTAAACAAGCCACACAGATGCGTACAGCCATTTACCAGAACCGCTTAGCTTTAGATTATCTGCTTGCAGCTGAAGGAGGAGTTTGTGGCAAATTGAATTTAACTAACTGCTGCTTGCAAATAGATAATGAAGGACAGGTTGTAGAAGACATAGCCAATCACATGAGAAAGCAAACGTATGTTCCAGTCCAAACGTGGCATGGCTTGCAACTAGATGGCTGGTTTGGTTCTTGGTTTTCAAGCCTAGGCGGCCTGAAAACACTTGTTATACTTGTATTCCTGATTGTAACTGTTTGCATATGTATCCCATGTTTCCTTCCCTTATGCTTGTGTATGCTGAACTCCATTATTGATAGTATTATTGACCGCAAGGCAGCTGCACATATATTAGCATCATGGGATTATTACCCTATACCACGGAGTGACCCCTCTACCATAGTCTAGAGTATTTTACATTTTACTATACATCTATGTGTGATTTGATTCGCACCCTTTTTCACTCACGGGTGTGAATAATCAAAAGGAGGGAATGTGATAGGCGATGGCCTAGTATGCAGCTGAGGCCTGTCAGCTAGGCCTGAAGCCCTCTCCCCTACTTTAGAATAGTATTGCTGACTTTGGAATTTACAGAAATGCCTGTAGCTGTAAGCAAAAAAAACCGCTCTACTCTGCTTTTGATAAGAGAATAACACTTTCCTACTGTTTACTGTTTTGATAAGCACAGATGTCTTTTTAGTGTTATGTTTCTCTACTAGATGTGCTGCGACCTTGCAAGTAGAATGAGAAAGCAGAAAACTGTTAGAATATTATGTCTAGTGCTTTGAGCCATGGCGAGAGAGAGGTGCACAGGGGGGGAACAAGGGGGTAAGCCCAGTCACAGATGGCTATTGGATGAAAGTAGCTGGGCCACCAAGACCAATGAGAAGTTTTGCCTGTATTAGATTGGGGAAGAAAGGTATATAAACTGTCATTTTTCTGAGCTCTGGGCTCAGCCATTTTGTATGTATCATTGTCTGAGTCTGTGCACATTAAACCGGCTTGAATTCTCATCAATAGACTCCTGGTTTTATTGGTTGCAGACACTTCGCTATTACAGGGAGAGAATAAGATGTGGGTGGGCAGAAACACAAATGAGATAGAGAAAAAATAAAAAGGTAAAATTGTCAGATGAGCATTAGGAAGAAGGGATGAAGACAGAGAAGAAACAAAATGGAAGAGGACTTGGGAAAAGATTTGGAAAGGGGAAAGCGAAAGAAAGTCCAGGACCAACCCAATCTGAAAAATAAAATGATCGGACAAGAGGTACAAAAGAGCATTTTGTTTTGCCTTTTAGTCATTGGAGTATGTCAACTTTGGAAATGTCATTTTCCTATGTTTCTAAGAAATATATGACAGAAAAAGACCACATGGCCTATCTAGTCTGTCCTTCCATATCAACAACTACAACAGTCCCCTTTTTTCCTTTAGAGATCCTCTGTGTTTGTCCCGTGCTTTTTTTGAATTCAGATACTGTCCTCATCTCTACCACCTCCACTAGGAGACTATTCCACGGATCCACCACTCTTTTTCCATAAAGAAATATTTCTACATATCACTCCTGAATCTATCCCACTTCACCTTCATCCCATGTCCCCTCATAGCAGAACTTGTTTTCAATCGAAAGAGGCTCTCCTGTGCACTTATGCCATGCAGATATCTAAACATCTCAATCATATCACCTCTATTCCGCCTTTCCTCTAAGGTGTACATATTAAGATCCTTAAGTCTGTCCTCATATGCTTTATAATGAAGACCACTAACCATTTTAGTAGCCACCCTCTGTATTGACTCCATCCTGTTTATATCATTTTGAAGCTACGGTCTCCAGAATTGCACACAGTACTCCAAATGAGGTTGCACCAAAGACTTATACAGAGGCACTATCGCCTCCTTTTTTTCTGCTAGCCATTCCTCTCCCTATGCACCCAAGCATCTTTCTAGCTTTTGCTGTCGCCTTTTCTACCTGTTTAGCTACTTTAAGATCATCAGACACAACCACACTGAGGTCCCGCTCTTCTTTAGTGGACAAAAGTACTTCACTCCCTATACTATATTGCTCCCTTGGATTGCTGCAGTCCAAATGCATGACCTTGCATTTTTTAACATTTAAATCCCAGCTGCCAAATTCTAGACCATTCTTCAAGCTTAGTTAGATCCCTCCTCATGTGACACCTTCCTGGGTGTCTACTTATTGCAGATTTTGGTATCGTCCGCAAAGAGGGAAACCTTACCCGACAGCCCTCCCGCTATATCACTAACAAAGATGTTAAAAAGAATCGGACCAAAGACAGATCCCTGGGGCATACCACTGGTAACTTCCTTCTCCTCAGAATGAGCTCCATTTACCTGTACTCTTTGTCGCCTCCCACTCAACCAGTTTCTAACCCAAGCAGTAACTTTAGGGTCCATCCCTAGGGTGCTCAGTTTGTTTATAAGTCGACTGTGAGGAATAGTGTCAGAGATTTTACTGAAATCTAAATACACCACATCTAGGGCTCTCCCTCAGTCCAACTCCCTGGTCACCCAGTCAAAGAAATCAATCAGATTTGTCTGACAAGACCTGCCTCTGGTGAATCCATGCTGCCTCGGATCCTGTAATCCGCTGGACTCCAGAAACCTCACTATTTTCACTTTCAGCAGCGTTTCCAAGAATTTACTCACCACTGAAGTTAAAGTAATCGGCCTGAAGTTTTCAACCATATCCTTACTTCCGCTTTTGTGTAAAGTGACCACATGAGCCTCTCTCCAGTCCTTTGGCACCACTCCCGACTCCGAGACATTGAAAAGGTCAGTCACTGGAGCTGCTAGAACGTCCCCAAGTTCCCTCAGTATCTAGGGTGTATCCCATCAGGTCCCATCGCTTTGTCTACTTTAAATTTAGCTAGTTTCTCACGAACAGTCTTCTGAAAATTCTTCAAGATGCTCCTCACTTCTGCTCCTGTTTGTGGGTGTTTTCTGAGGTCCTGCTCCTGGTTTTTCATCTGTGAACACAGAATAGAAATATTTATTAAGCAATTGCGGTTTATCTTCATCAGCTTCTATATATTCCTCCCCTTCACCCTTGAGTCTGACAGTACCACTTTTGCCCTTCCTCTTCTCGCTAACATATCTGAAAATATCTTATCCTCCCATTTTATTGTATTGGCTATTTCCTCATCTTTTTTAATCTTTGCTTTCCTGACTACTTTTGCTAGCTTCTCTAAGTTTTTCCAAATATAGATGCCTGTCTTCCTCTCTCTTTGATCTCTTGTATTTCATCTTGATTGTATTTTGCTGAATATAGGAGGATATACAAGCAGGGATGTCAAACTCTAGCTCTGGAGGGCCACAAACCAGCTTTTCAGTATTTCTCTATCAATATGCATGAGGTACATCTGCATGAACTGCCCCTGTTAATGCAAATATCTCATGCATATTCAGTAAAGAGATCCTGAAAACCAGGCTGGTTTGTGGCCCTTCAGAACTGGAGTTTGACATCCCTGCAACACATTTCTATTTTTATTTCTCCAGTTTTATGAACTTTTTTCCTGGAAAAGTTCATAAACTGTTAGACCTGGGGAAAAGCCACTGCTTAACTTATGTCTGGAGATAAGCAAGATGCAATCTGGCTACTTTTGGGATATGCCAAGTACTGGTGACCTAAATTAGCCACTGTTGGAAACAGGATACTGGGCTTGATGGACCTTTGGTCTGATCTGATATGAACATAAGATAATGCAATACTGGGTCAGACCAAGAGTTCATCAAGCCCAGTATCCTGTTCCCAGCAGCAGCTAATCTAGGTCACAAGTATCCGGCAGTTTCCCAATAGGTACATAGATTTCCTGATCCTCTTTAATAATGGTTTATGGACTTTTCCTCCAGGAATTCATCCAAACCTTTTTTAAACCCAGCTACACTAACAGCAGAAAACAGAGTAGACTCGGTGGAGTATCCCAGGGATCTGTACTGGGCCCACTGCTTTTTAAAATATTTATAAATGACCTGGAAATGGGAATAATGAGTGAGGTGGTCAAATTTACAAATGATGCAAATTTATTCAAAGTTGTTAAATCACAAAAGGATTGTGCAAAATTGCAAGAGGGCCTTTGAAAAATTGGGAGACTGGGCATCCAAATGGCAGATGAAATTTAATGTGGACAAGTGCAAAGTTTATACACTTAAGGAAGAACTGAAACTATGGTTACACAATGCAAGGTTCCCCATTAGGAATCGCCACCCAGGAAAATGATCTGGGCATAATTGTGGATTATATGTTGAAACCCTCTGCCCAGTGTGCAGTGGCGGCCAAGAAAGCAAATAGAATGCTGGGAATCATAAGGAAAGGAATGGAAAATAAATAGAATGCTGGGAATCATAAGGAAAGGAATGGAGAATAAAACAAAGGATGATATAATGCATCTTTATCGCTCCATGGTGTGACTACATCTTGAATATTATGTGCAGTTTTGGTCACCGTATCTTAAAGATATAGAAGAATTAGAAAAGGTACAGAGAAGAGTGACCAAAATGGTGGAAGGGGATGAAAGAATATCCCTACGAGGAAGGGCTTAAAATGTTAGGGCTCTTCATTCCACTCGTTATTTTATAGACCTCTATCATATCTCCCCTCAGCTGTTATTTTTCCCAGTTGAAAAGCCCTAACCTTTTCAGCCTTTCCTCGTAGGGCTATCCTTCCATCCTGCACTGCATGCAGAGTTTGACGACTTGGGGTTTTCTGCTCAGATTTTTGACTAATGTCCCTTATTCTACTTTGAATGATTGAAGGCTTTGGCCAGTTGTAGTTTCTGTGTACGAATCTACCATAGCATGACTTGTTTTCCCAGTAGGTGTATTGGTAGACCAGAGTCTGGTAAAATATTTGCAGTGCTGTGTGAGTCCTGGAAGTTACTGCAGTTTTGGTACTGCATATTTTCTATATAGGTGCTGAGTGCCTTTTGGTTACTGTTTTGGTTATCACCATAATTCTTCACACGAGTATAATCAATCATGTCATAATAGTTCCACCTTGGAAATCTGTGGGGGGTTTTTTAATGTCTCTTTAGTATTCTGTTTTTAGTTCTTTTTTTAAAATTTAAAATCAGTTAGTATAAATGCAAAATATGTATTCATACTAATATCCAATATCAATTTTCAACAGTTAATTGCATATATATGAGAGGGTTTACATGTGTGAAGGTGTGCCTAGGGTGCCTAATACTATTACACCAGCCCTGTGCTTGTGATCATGAATGTTGACCATGGGGGGTGGGGGGGGGGGAGTGAGTGGATGCTGCAGGACATGTGGAAGTGTCGTGAGGGAGGAAAGAAGACAACTGGCAAGTCGAGAAGGAGGGGGGATTTGTGTGCAGTGGGAGGGAAGAGAGCTGCGCGTGCGTGCGTGTATGTGTGTGTGTTGGGAGGGGAAGGGAGAGTGAGCTGGGAAAGTTTATGATGGGGGTTTCACCTGTGGGGGGGTATGTATGCCTTGGGGGAAGGAGTGATTGAGAGAGGGCTATAGGGGGATGTGCATGGCAGGGGGTTGTGAGAGAGAGCCATGACATGGTATGTTGAGTGGGGTTGCGAGAGAGCTTTGAGTGTATGTGTGCATTAGTCTGTGCACATGGTCTACATCCTCCTTGGGCCACCCCTGCCTGAGTTCCTAGGGGCAGGCATGTGTGGTACAGTGTTGCAGGTATTATCATATATGATTTGGTGGATTGTAGGATCCAATGAGGGTGAAAGCAAGGGATCCACAGGAGTGCAGAGAACACTATAAAAAAAATTGACTCAACAGCAGAGGTTTGTCTAATGAAAGTATAAATAGGGCTTCCGGTTTTCAATTATAACCGATAACCACTGCTAGAACACCCCCGATGCTCTAATCACAATTATTGGTTATAACTGATTAAACCCTGATTTGTGTAGTACCCGGATGATGACATCATGGCAAAGATCCCTTTTGATCTGCCCACAGGGATCCGATCTCCTGCAGGCAGAACAGGAGGGATCATTGCCGCAATCGGGGCTTAAATGCAACAGACAGCTGATTCCCACAGGCTGTCTGCTGCATCTAACCCCCCTATCATGGCAAATATCCCTCCTGTTCTGCCCACAGGAGACTAGATACCCATGGGCAGAACAGGAGGGAACGCCCAAAGCCATAAAGAGCCATGGGGATCAGAGCTTTCAGAGGTGGGGGGGGGGGGGGGGAGGGGGAAGATGGGGAGAGAAGCAGAAAAAATTTAAAAGGACAATACCTTAAAAAAAAAAAAAAAAAAAAAAAAGGAATGGTGGAGGGCAGGATGTGGAAGTCCTGGGGAGACAGTCCGGAAGGGGAACAGTGGGGAGGGAAGAGTGCAAGGTGGAAGTTAAAGGATGCATAGGGACAAAACTGACAATGCATATATGCCAAAGGTTGCAAACCCCCTTCCCCCAGAACATAGCACCCCACCCCCACACTAAGCACACATGCATACCCTGCATCCACCGCCACATCCCATATACAGACAGGCACGCCCACAGAGTCATTTGCTATCTAAAGCTATAACCATTGTTATCTGAAGATGATGCATGGTGTAGGAACTCTGGCGCTAGTCTCACGAGAACATGTGGCCAGCCCGAGAGAACCAGAGAAGTATATGAGCAAGACCATATGTCCTCTTAGCATGGAGTTTCTAAATAGGCTCCCCTCAACTCCTGCCTTGCCGTTATCTCTGACTGGATGACCCATAACTGCCTGCATCTTAACCCCTCAAAAACCACAGTTATCTGGTTCCCCCACGGTCATCAGCCCCCGTCAATTGCCCCATCGTTCCCCGCCACTCCCATCTCTCTGGTCTCCACCTTTCGATATCTTGGGGTAATTTTCGACTCAGATCTTTCCTTCTCTGCCCATGTCTCTCACGTGTCTCAATCCTCCTTTTTTTATCTTAGACAGATCTGCGCTGTTCGCCCCTTCCTCTCTCCCTCCGCTCTTGTCACTCTGCTCTTAGCCCTTGTCATTTCTCGGATCGATTTTGCTAACTCCATTCTCTCTGGCCTATCTAAGCTCCACCTCTCTCGTCTACAACGCATCCAAAACACTGCCGCCCGTCTCGTTTCTTCCGCCTCCTACAGGGACCATGTCACACCCCTTCTCCTCCGTCTCCACTGGCTTCCCGTTTCCTTCCGGATCCAATTCAAGCTTCTCACGCTCGTTCACAAAGTTCTTCACACCACCACGCCACAGTACCTTGCCGACCTCATCCACTTGCACACCCCCCCCGTCACACTCCTCGTTCCTTTCACCTCAACCGCCTCACTCTCCCCCCCCCCCCCCCCTCACATGCTCATCTCCAATCCACCCGCTCCTCTGCCGCCTTCTTTATAGGTCCGGCCCTCTGGAACTCCCTCCCCTCTACTCTCCGTCTGGAGCCCCACCATCCTACCTTCAAGCACGCCCTGAAAACTCACCTCTTCTCCCTTGCCTTCAACCTCTCTCCCTCCTAGCCTCTCCTTCTCCTCTATTGACCCTCCTCTCCTGTACTTGCTTCTCTACTTTTACCGAGTTGTAACTTTCTTTTCCTTTTCCGGCCTTGTGCCTACTGTAATGAAGAAATAATTTTGTAAACCGCTCTGCTTACCAATGAAGGGCGGTCAATCAAGTCAATAAACCTAAACCTAAATAGACTTAATCACAGGTCTTGACAACATCCACCAAGGATTCGTTCTCATCTTCATGGACATTGCAGCCGCTTTTGACTCGGTGAACCATGAGATACTACTACGGCGCCTCCAAGAAAAAGGGATACAAGGCACTGCTCTAGAATGGTGCAAATCATACCTGATTAACAGATGGCAACAAGTTAAGACAGGTACCACGACGTCTGAACCATTCCTACAGAAGCAGGGCGTACCTCAGGGATCATCCCTGTCTGCATTGATGTTTAACATTTACATGCAGCCCATCTGCACCTTGATCCGTTCTCTAAACGTCCAATGTCTTGCCTATGCAGATGACATCCTGTTATACATCCCATTCACGACTGACCAGCCGGATTTTTCCCCTATCATAAGATGCTTCGATGCAGTGGCAGACTGGCTTCTCACACAAAACCTGCGGATTAATCATAGCAAAACTGACGTTCTCTTTGTAACGAGAAACCAGACGTTTACGCCACCTCCATCACTACAAGTCAACAATGCCGAGCTGAAAACCAAAGCCACAATTTGTTATCTTGGCATCACGCTGGACGAGCGGCTTGATATGATAATACATGTGAAGAACGTCACAAAAGCAGTATATCACAAGATACGAACATTATGCCATCTTCGGCCATTGCTTGACCCCTCTGACTACCGGATGATTTTCCAAGCCCTAGTGATCCCTCACCTGGACTTCGCTAATATCATCCTCCACAGTCTACTCTAAGTCCGCTCCGGCTTGCCATGAACTCTGCTGCCAGAGTACTTGTAGGTATATCAAGGTCAGACCACATAACGCCAGTAATGAAGAATCTCCATTGGCTACCCTTACAGGCCCGAAGCCATTACAAGGCCCTAGTCCTGACATTCAAAGCACTGAAGAACCAGCCACCCACACCCATCAGTAAGTTGATCCACAACTTGCCTGACAACAGAAACAGAAGATCTGCAATTTTGAACGCATTAGAGATCCCTAGGATAATGACAAAATGCACAAAGGCAACAGTCACTAGGGCCTTCTCGATTTATGCATCCATAGCCTGGAATGCCCTCCCTACTGAAATTCGAGCCATCACGAGCCTTACCCCATTCAGAAAAGCGCTAAAACACCATCTGTTCCTAAAATACTACCCAGAAACTAACTCAGGAAAACTCATGATGGGCCCTATGACTCCCCTCCCTAATAGCTCCATCACTCAAACCCAAAAAGAGAATAGATAATCAGCTCACCCCCCCTGGTACAAATTTCCCTGTGCTACCAACCTTTGTTAAACTGTAAGTATTCTGTAGTTCCTGTAAATTGACCTGTAAATAGTTTCCCCGGTTCTACCCCATGTTCACTCCCTGTTCACTGTAAACTCAATGTGATTTTAAGCATTGTAGTGTTGTTTCTGTTCATTGTGCACCACACTGATTTTAATAGCGCGGTATATAAGAAATGTAAATAAATAAATATAAATGTGTAGTAATCCAGTTCAGTTTTGTGAATAGGGGGATGCTGATGCTGATGCTGGAGCTTGGAGGGGTACAATGCTAGGGCTGGGAGAAAGGACCGGCATTGAAAAATTGTTTTATATCATTAAATGATATTCACTTAAAGCTGCTAAAAAATTTCACGCCACAAATCCCCAATAAGCCCCTATTTTTTCATCCCTGGAAAAGCACCTAATTGCTTCAGAAATAAACTCCTAAAATCCCAAATGATAGACATCTAGGACCGGAAGTCCTAAGTATAAAGCAGCCCAGTGTCCACGGAAGGTAGCGTTATCTTTGGAAAGTGAGTTGGGAAGGACTGCTGCTGATCTGCCTGTGGCATAGAATGCTATTTTTACATAAGCCAGCTAATCAGTACAATTGAGAAACTTCTTATCCGGATATCCCCACAGATTGTTGCCACTGCTGTATGCCATACTGATGCCTACACCCTGAGCGGGGCTGATCCTGAAGGCTGCTTCCCAGTGATCCTGGGCCATGAAGGTGCTGGGATTGTTGAAAGTGTGGGAGAAGGTGTAACAGGAATAAAACAAGGTAGGTGAAACTTGTAAAGCTTGCTAACTAGATCTGACTGATAATTCGCAATTCCATATTGTCCTGCTAGACTAGTCCAGACAAATGGATTGTTCCCCTACCAGCAGATTGGTGTAGACAAGGTCTCTTCAATATTTCTTTGTCTCCAGCAGATGGTGGATGGATTTTCTCCTTAATGAAGAAAATCTGAAGATTAAGGGGAAAAGATTGATTAAATGCTCGTGAATGACTGCCTTGAGGGTGACTCTCTCACTTGAGTGTGACGTGGGAGGCTCCACTAGACCCTCAGTCTTTCGGTAGCCATAGGAGGAGGGAAAATTGGTTCAGCTCCACGCGCTTATCGTAAGAGCCTGAGCAGCCAGAAATTGGGAAGGATCTGGAAGAGTGCAGAAGCCTCGCACAAGCTCTATGCCTCTCCCTCCTCCTTTGCCCCACCTGCTCTCTCCCGATGATTGCAGAAGTCTCTCAGAGGGATCTGCGTGTCAGCCACCTTAAACGCAGTGCTACAAAGCCAGTAAAACAGTTTCAGGGGAAGGGAGTTGAGCTGAGTATGGTAAAGATTCTCTGCCTGGGACTCTCCGGGAGGGAAGGGGGGGTGCAGGGTGAGAGGATTGACCTCATCATTGTCCTTGTTGGTACTCCCAATTCTGTCTTCCTGGGATGCAATTTGGGGTGGACAGCTGGTGACAGTTGGCGTGGTGTGGGGGTTTCCCGCCATTTTCTGCACATGTTAGCATTTTAACCTATTGCATGCCTGGCGGTTGCATGGTTCTAGAGTGTGTTCTGCCCAAGCAGCTCCAACACATGTTCTTCTCTAGCACCTGTAACACGTGTTGCAATAAAAAAGCACAGTTAATGTGTGCCTTTGGACCACCACAGCTTTAGCATGCACTGGTTGGACATTTGCCTTAACTCTGTCTTTTTTCAGGAAATGTTGTTTGACCTATGGCAAGCGAGATGCCTCTTCTCTGGGTTCTGGACTCTACATGGCAGCTTCTGAGTTGTCCCTGGAGGGCCTGCTCCCCTTCTTTCAGCCAAGGGATGCAGTTAGTCTGGCCTTGCCTGCCTCAAGGGAGGAGGTGACGGATGGCGCTATGGGTAAGGGTATCCAGCCAGGGTCCGGTGACCATGCTGTGAGCCACGCTTCATCCTCTAGGGAGTCCCCCTAGTGTAAGGGGGGTCATTTTTGAGAGGAGAGCTTTTGAACTGCAGATTGTTCTCCCCGGAATTCTTTTCTTTTTTTTCAGCAGGCCTGGTCCTTCTGGCATGGAAATTCAGACTCTGCAACCTCTGGGTTCCCTCTGATGCATTCTCATGCGGTGCAGGCTGAGAGTGGTAGTGCTGTTTGATTGCCTTTGGCTAAGCATCTCTGACAGTGGGCACCCCCTGGAGATGGGCAACAGCTGGGAACCGTTCGAGATTTTGACTATGACTTGGATACAGATGGCTTTGTGCTGGGCTCTGATGTGGTTGAAGTACTCTCACCTTCAGAAGATTGCAAAGAGGCCAGTGTGGTCCGCCTAGTCCAGAAGGAGAAGCTGGCAGCATTGATTGCCAAAGTCTCAACAGCCTTGAACTTGATGGATGCTTCTGGCATGGAGCAGGAGCCAAAGGTGCGCCCACTCCTTCAAGGGCTGCGGAAATCCACTACTGTTCTCATTTCCAGAAGGTGATCCAAGGATATGATCCAGTCAGAGTGGGACTCTCCCAACTCTCTGCCTAAGGGGTTAAGTATGTGTAAGAATATCTATGCTCTCCAGGAGTAGGAGCATATCGAGTGGTTTGGTATTCCAAAGGTGGATGTGCAGATCACGGTGATTACCAGATGGACCATCTTCCTGAGGAAGACAGACAGGCCTTAAAGGATTTTCCGATCGCAAGGTGGATTCATGGCTGAGGAGCCAGTTTTGCCATGGCGACAGCTATTTTGCAGCTGGCAGTATGTACCAGTCTGTCTCGAGCCCTGCTCCAGTGGATCCAGTCTCTTCTGCCAAATGATGATACTCCTCTTTTGGAGTCTGCTATGGCCTGCCTTTATGATGCCATGTATATATTTGGCAGCCAGGGATGGTGCCCTGACAATGGTGTCATGGTGTTTGGATTTGGCTCTGGCACTGTGCAGTGGACTCATCTTCCAAAGCCTAGATGGTCCAACTGGCTTTTAAGGGGAAGCTTCTTTTTGGAGCAGATCTGGATAAGCTGGTGAAGGACCTGGGTGAGACAAATTTTTACCACCTTTCAAAAGACCGGTCCAGGGGGACTGTGAAGCAGACTAGTGCCCCTTTCTTGCCATCCTCCCTAACTGGATCCCTGGGTGTCTCGTGGCTTTAGTTGTTACTGGCCTGGAAATCCTTTCTGCTTCTGGGTCATTCTCAGCCCTTTCATGGAGCATGTGGACCCAGGGACTCTGTCCCTTTCAGGGGAGGACCCTACTAGGCTGCACAATGAAGGTTTGGGGGCACATTCCCTGGTTCCTCTGGTTGGAGGCAGGCTTCGCCTTTTCTTTCAGGACTGGGCCTGGGTTACCAAGGATTACTGGGTACTTGACGATGTTCAGTTCAGCTATGTCCTGGAATGCAAAGAGCTGACTCCGGATGCCTTTCGTCATCGTCCCTTGCGGATCTGTGATCAAAAGTGCCATTGTGCGGACCACCTTGGACAGTTTATTGCACTTAAAGGCAGTGGTGCCCGTTGCATATCCCCCTCTCCCGAGGAGTGGGGCAAGGGCAGGTATTCCATCTATTTTGTGTTATTCAAAAGCATAGTTCCTTCCAACCCATCTGGACCTCAAGAGGATCTTCAAGCATTTGCATGTCCTGTACTTCTGCATGGAAACCTTGTGTTCCATGATTCAAGCAGTGCACTTAGGGGAGTCCTTGGCTTCTCTGGATCTGACCAAGGTGCATTTTCATATCCCGATCCAAGTGAATAAGGAATTGTATCTGCGTTTTGCCATGCTTGGCTCTTGCTGTCAGTTCACCACTCTCCCTTTTGGGCTATCCACTACCCCAAGGACGTTCTCAAAGATCATGGTGGTGGTGACTGCGGCGCCAAGGGATCTGTGTTCATCCATATCCTGACGACTAGCTTATTCAGGCCTATTCCTTTCAGAAGCGTCTCGGGTGGCATCCCAAGTGATGTCCTTTTTGGAAAGTGTTAGCTGGATGATCAGTCAGGGAAAGATACAGCTGTCGACTTCCCAGTCCCAGGAGTTTCTGGGAGCATGCTTTGACACTCGAGTGGGCAGAGTTTTCCTGCTAGAGTAAAAAGTCAAGACTGTTGGATTGCTTTGTGCTAATCCCAGACTGGGAACAATCTTTAGCTTCTCGGATTGATAGTAGTGACCATTGAGATGGTGCTGTGGGCATGTGCTCACATGCAACCACTCCAGCAGTCCTTGTTGACTCAGTTGTCCCTGAGTTCTCAGGAGTTTGAGCGCAGGCTGCTGCTCCTGATGGTGAAGGCCAGCCTGCTGTGGTGGCAGTAGCCCTGTCGTCAGAGGAAGGGCGTGCCTCTGGACTATTTCTTCTGGATCCTTCTGACAATGGATGCCAGTCTCTTGGGCTGGGGAGTCCATTGCCAAGACTGTATGGCCTAGGGCCATTGGAACTGCAGGGAAGCGGTGTGATCCATCAACCACCTCGAGGCAAGGGCCATCAGGTTGGTGCTTCTGCGTTTTTGGCCCCTGGTTGAGGGTCGGGTGGTTCAAGTCTTTTCAGACAACGCCATGGCAGTAGCTTATGTCAACTGGCAAGGCAGCACGAGGAGTGCCAGAGTAGATCTAGAGTTGGCACAGCTGTTTGGGCAGAAAAGAACCTCCTAGCCTTGTTTATCCACCCTGGCAATGTACTGAACAATGTGGAAGTGGACTTTCACAACAGGCACTCTCTGGAGCCTTTGATACTGTTCCTCATAGGAGGCTTATTAATAAACTGAACAACTTGGGGATGGGTCCCAAGGTGATGAACTGGATCAGAAATTGTTTGACTGACAGACAACAGAAGGTGATGATAAACGGAACACATTTGGATGAAAGGAAGGTGATTAGCAGTGTACCCCAGGATTCGGTCCTGGGACTGGTACTGTTCAATGTATTTGTGAGTGATTTTGCTGAAGGACTGAATGGAAAAGTCTGTCTCTTTGCAGATGACACGAAGGAGTGGATAACATGTGGAAAGATCTATAAAAGCTGGAAAAAATGATCTAATGCTTGGCAGTTAAAATTTAATGTGAGGAAAAGTGTCATGCACTTGGGAAGCAGAAATTCAAGGGAATTGTATGCAATAGAGGGCAAGAGGTTGGTGTGCATGGACCAGGAGAAGGACCTTAGAGTGATTGTTTCAAGGTAGTGAAACAGAGTGGCAAGTCGGTGGCAAAAGCCAGAAGGATGCTGAGTTGCATGCAGAGAGGAATTACCAGCAGAAAGGAAGAGGTACTAATACCACTGTACAAGTCGCTGGTGGAATATTGTGCTCCGTTTTGGAGACCATATCTCGCAAAGGATATAAAAGACTGGAAACTGTTCAGAGGAAAGTAACCAAAATGATTTGGAGCCTGCATCAGAAGATGTATGAGAAAAGACTTCAAGACCTAAATACGTACATTCTGGAGGAGAGGAGAGACAGGGGAGACATGATTCAGACCTTTAAATACTTAGTCTTAATGAACAAACAAACCTCTTCCACAGACGGGGTAAACTGAAAGGCAACATCAGGAAATACTTTTTCACTGAAAGGGTGGTGGATGATTGGAATGCCCTCCCAATGGAAGTGTTGGGGGTAAATACAGTGACAGAATTCAAAATGGCATGGGACAGACACAGTGGATCCATTTATAGCAACAGGATAAAATCCAAAATAAAGATCACTCTCTCTCATATCTCAACAAATAGGAGTGATCTACATTGAGCGGTGGGTACGCCCCCCTAAACAAAGGCATGGGGAGGGGTGACCTGCATGGAGCGGCAGGTGCACCTACTCTTATTTATTTTATTTATTTATTTTTTTATTTACATTCTCTTATATACCGCGCTATTCTGCATCAGTGCGGTTTACATTGAACAAACTGAAATTACATTGAACAGGGCATTATAACTTGGAGATAACTATTTTACAGGGAACATGGGCTATGGAGGGTTAAGTGGCTTGCCCAAGACCACAAGGAGCACCTGTGGGACTAGAAACCCCAGTCCTTCCGGCCCAAGGTTGCTGTCCTCTAGTGGGATTTGAACCCCCGACCTTCCGGCCTGAAGTACCTTGCCCCAACCACTAGGCCACTCCTCCACTCTTACTGCTTTTGCTGGGCAGACTAGATGTACTATACTGGTCTTTTATCTGCCGTCATATACTGTATTACTATTGAGAGTGGGCGTTGAGTCAGGAGGCATTTCAATTGATTCTGCGCCGCTGGAGTCGTGCCAAAATGGATCTGATGGCGACCCACTCCAATGCCAAAGTTTGCAGCTTCTTCAGTCGGTGCACAGAGATGGGATCAAAGGCGTCAACGCTTGACCTTTCCTCCGTGGCCCCTAGTGGGGCATGTGATTTGGCGTATAGAACGCTATCCAGGCAGGATTGGCCAAGAAGAGCGTGGTTTGGAGACCTGATGCAGTTCCTGTAGGCGGCACCTCTGTCTTGGGGCCTGTTGCGGCAGGGACTGATCATCCCGGAGGACCTGGGTTCCCTTCTCGCTTTTAGCTTGGCTCTCAAAAGGAGGCAACTATTGTGTAAGGGCTATTCTCTGGCAGTGGTCTCTGCTTGGAGCTCGGTCTACCAAGCTAGTATATGTGTGGGCCTGATGCCTCTTTGAGCGATGGTGTGGCATTCAGCACTTTGTCTCCTGAGGTGGCCAAGGTGCCATCTCTGTTGGCTTTTCTACAGAATGGCCTGGAGAAGGCCTTTCCCTTAGCTCCCTAAAAGTTCAGGTGGCAGCTTTTGACCTATTTCCGAGGTCCAGTGGCTGGTAAGTCTCTAACCTTGCACCTGGATGCCTCACGCTTTTTCCAGGGGGTTCAGCATAAGAACATAAGATATGCCATACTGAGTCAGACCAAGGTCCATCAAGTGCAATATCCTATTTCCAGCAGTGGCCAATCTAGGTCACAAGTACCTAGCAGTTTCCACAAAAGAGACAGGTTCCACAGTGCTTGTATTGGGTCAAGCAGTGTATATTCTGGGACCGCTTTAATAGTGGTTTATGGACCTTTCCTGCAGAAACTTGTCCAAACATTTTTTTAAACCTGGCTACACTAACCGCTTTTACTACATCCTCTGGTAACAAATTCCAGAGTTTGATTACACGTTGAGTGAAAAAATATTTTCTCTTATTAGTCTTAAATAGGATACCCAGTAGCTTCATTGCATGCCCCCTAGTCTTTCTATATTTTGATGGCGTAAACAATCAATCTACGTTTACCCATTACACTCCATTAATTTATAGATCTCTATCATATCTCCCCTCAGCCGTCTCTTTTCCAGGTTAAGAGCCCTAACCTTTTTAGCCTCTCCTCATACGGGTATCCTTCCATCCCCTTAAACCATTTTGGTGGCTCTTCTCTGTACCTTTTCTAATAACGCTATATCCTTTTTAAGATACGGCGATGAGAACTGCACACAATATTCAAGGTGCGGTCGCACCATGGAACGATACAGAGGCATTATAATATCCTTTGTTTTATTCTCCATTCCTTTCCTTATGATACCTAGCATTCTATTTGCTCTCTTGGCCGCTGCTGCACACTGGGCGGAGAGTTTTAACATGTTATCCAAGATGATGCCTAAATCTCTTTCCTGGGTGGTGGTGGTGGTACCTAATGTGGAACCTTGCATTGTGTAACCATAGTTTGGGTTGTTCTTCCCTAGGTGCATAACTTTGCACTTGTCCACATTAAATTTCATCTGCCATTTTGATGCCCAGTCTTCCAGTGTATCAAGATCCTCTTGCAATTTTCCACAATCCTCATGTTTTGTTTTGTTTTTTTAATTATTTATTTATAAATTTCAAATAAACAAACAAGAAAAGCAAACACAATCTTGCGAGGAAAATGAGATCAGTACATAGGAGCATAAATTTAAGCAAGATACAAACAAAGAAGATAATCCTATGACACCCATACAGGCCAACATAAGCAAAGGGGGGGAGGAAAGAAAAATGAAGACCAAACAAGAGAAAATGGTCTACAAACTACCAGAAACATTACCATAAGAACTCATGTGGCCGTGAGGTACCCCAGACAACTCCAATTAAGCAGGAAATAACTATCCCAGAGTGTCATCAGTAGAAACCCTAGCATTTATAAAGGTAGCAAGATCCGATGGATTAGTAAAGAAATAACGGATAGATTTATATATAACTAGGCATCTACATGGATATCGCAGGAAAAAGGACCCCCCAAGTTGCAACACTCCAGCTTTTCATAATAAAAACTGTTTACGCCGTTTCTGAGTTTCACGAGTTAAATCAGGGAACATAGAAATAGTCAAACCCAGAAAGGACTCCAACCTCTTCTTAAACATTTTAAGAAGCCAATTTTTATCTGAGATTAAGGCACATTGGACAATCAAAGTAGCTGGTACACAGCCCCCACCTCCAGCGTCCTCTAGAAGATTAGAAACATTGAGAACATCAAAATCAATATTTGATACATCAGAAGAAACCACAGCATCTTTCTTCCCCCGAGGGAGATAATAGACCTTATTCAATGGTGGAAATAAATCAACTGGGACTTTGAGAATTTCATGGAGATATTTTTTAAACATATCAGTCGCAGTAACGCCCTGAGATTGTGGAAAATTTAAGACCCGCAAATTAGCGGCTCTGGCAGCATTTTCCAAAATTTCTACTTTGTAGCGAAGAATCCCATTGTCCTTAACCAAAGCAGAGGACTGGTCCGAAAGAGAGTTCAACTGGGTTCCATGATCAGCTAACGACGTTACCAAAGAGTCACACGTGGATATGACTGTCTCGATCTTACCAGCGTTCTCAAGAATATGCAAAGCATTGTCCTGGATACTCGAGGCAAAAGCTGCAGATTGAGACTGAACTGCACCAGATAAAGCAGCTATAGCGTCCCAGATGGATTCAAGTGTAAAGGTCTTCGGCCTGGAAAGACTAAAAGATGAAACAGGCAGCAAAGGAGAAACAACCTGAGAGCTCCGTTCCCCCGATGATGACGACTCTAGGAGTTCCGCCGGAGAAGAAATGCCCAGCGCCTCCCTGCATTCCACAGGGGTCAGAAAGGCCTCAACATCATGGAGCTGCCCTCTAACGACAGGCTCATCCCCCAACATAGGAGGAATAGGCGTCGCAGCTACCAGGGTAGTGCCTGCAGTAGCAGGGCGTACAGACGGCGTTCTCTACGCGGGGGAGAATCCTCATGGGTTTTAACAACTTTGAATAGTTTCGTGTCATCTGCAAATTTGATAACCTCGCTCATTATTCCCATTTCCAGGTCATTTATGAATATGTTAAAAAGCAGCAGACCTAGCACAGACCCTGGGGTACTCCACTATTCATCTTTCTCCACTGGGAAAATTGGCCATTTAGCCCTACTCTCTGCTTTCTGTCTTTTAACCAGTTCTTGATCCACAATAGTACACTGCCTCCTATTCCATGACTTTTTAATTTTTCCAAAAGTCTCTCATAAGGGACCTTGTCAAAGGCTTTCTGAAAGTCCAGATACACTATATCAAGCGACTCACCTTTGTCTACCTGTTTTATTCACACCTTCAAAAAAACATAACAGATTAGTAAGATGAGACCTTCCTTGGCTAAAGCCATGTTGGCTGTCTCCCATTAAACCATGACTGTCTACATCTTCAGTAATTTTGTTCTTTATGATGGTTTCTACCATTCTTCCCGGTACTGAGTCGGGCTCACCGGTCTGTAGTTTCCCGGATCACCCCTGGAACCCTTTTTAAAAATTGGTGTTAGATTGGCCATCCTCCAATCTTCAAGTATAGATGATTTTAATGATGGTTCACAGATTACTAATAGCAGGTCTGCAATCTCATATTTCAGTTCTTTCAACACCCTTGGATGAATACTATCCGGTCCAGGTGATTTGCTGCTCTTCAGTTTATCAAATAGTTGTAATACATCTTCCCGATGTAATGATATTTCTTTCAATTCTTCCTCAGCCTCCCTTCCAGTCTGTGGTCCCTTCTGGGATCTGTGTCTGGTGCTTAGGGCCTTGATGGCAATACCCTTTGAGGAGTCGAAGCTCGCTACTTTGAAAGTTTTGACACTCAAGGCAGTCTCCTTGGTTGTGATTTGTTCCGCAGGGTGGATTTCCGAGCTTCAGGCTCTGCTTTGCCGAGATCCTTACCAGTTGTTTTCAAAAGTAGGCCGTCTCCATTTGGCCTGTGCCTGCCTTCCTTGCCTAAGGTGATTTCTCTCTCTTGTGAACCAAGTGGTCTGCCTGCTCTCCTTCTCTAAGGAGCAGTGTTGGGGGAATGATAAGGATCTTCGCCTTGTGGATGTCTGGAGGGTGCTTCTCTGGTACTTGGAGGTTGTGAATTCTTTTCATAATTCCAACTGTCTCTTTGTGCTGTCTGCTGGCCTGCACAAGGATGACATGGCAGCTGAGTTGACTTTTGGGTGCTGGATTAAGGAAGCCATTGCCTTGGCATATCTGTTGCAAAATTAACCCATTCTGGAGGGTTTGTGCACCCATTCTACCTGAGCACAAGCATCCTCGTGGGCAGAGTGGAGCTCAGTAGCCCCTGCAGACATTTGTCAGACTGTAACATGGGCATCACTTTCCACTTTTGTCAAGCATTACCGCTTGAATGTCTATGCATAGGTTGATATAGCCTTTGGCTTAAGGGTTTTACAAGCTGCTGTCTTCTTCCTGCCCAGTGGAGTCATAACTTTGGTATGTCCCACTTGCCTGGACTAGTCTAGAAGGACGTTATGGAAGGTGACATTTTACTTATCAGTTAATGTTCTTTCCTTGAGTTCTGCTAGACCAGTCCATGGCCTGCCCCTGAAACTGTATTTGCTCTGTTCTTCTGCTATGATTTTTATACTTGGCTCTGCAGGTTCATCTTCTACTGGCAGCCTTCTGTTTATACTTTCCAGTACATAGTTCTGTACTGTTCATTACTCATTGGTGCCCACAAATTGAGATTGTGTGAGGCTTGCCATGTTGCTCCCATATGCTTTGGGATGAATACTGAGGGGACCTCTGGTTGCTGAGGCAAATAGTTATAGCAGTGATGTCATTAAACCTGGGCTTTTAATTGGTTCTTTGTCTCTACCAATTTGCTGGTAGGGGAATATAATCCACTTGTCTGGACTGGTCTAGCAGGACTTAAGGAAAGCATAGTTACTCACCTGTAACAGGTGATCTCTGGGAACAGCAGGAATTTAGTCCTCACATATGGGTATCGTCGGTACCGACGGAGCCTGCGCGGGAACGCTCCCCAGCGTCCAATTAGAAAGCATTTGGGAGCATCTCACAGCGCCTGCGTGCTGCCTTCCCACCTTTCCCAACTGCCTCTCTCCAGTTGAGTTTTAAAGCTGAGACAAAGAGAGAGAGAGGGAAAGGAAAGAGATAGATACAACTCCTAGGGGAGGTAGGTGGGTTGTGAGGACTAAATTCCTGCTGTTCCCGGAGATCACCTGTTACAGGTGAGTAACTATGCTATCTCCAGGAACAAGCAGGAATGTAGTCATCACATATGGGGACTCCCTAGCTTTAGGTGCCAGGGAGAGACCCCAGAAGTTGTGTGTCCCTGAACAGGGCTCCACTTCCCCCCATGGATCTCTGGCATCCTACCAGGGATGGCGGGTAGGAGTTGATTAGGTATGGAACAGGTGTTGAAGAACAGCCTGACCAAACAAGGCATCCCGATGGGAGTCCTTGTCCAAGCAGTAATGGGCTGTGAAGGTATGAACTGAGGCCCAAGTGGCTGCTCGACAGATGTCGTCGATAGACATAGAGTGCAGATGAGCCATTGAGGCTGCCATGGCTCTCACATTGTGAGCTCTGACATGGCCCTCCAGAGAGAGGTTCTTACTCTGATAGGTGAAGGAAATACATTGAGCAATCCAGTTAGACAGTGTTCTCTTGGAGACTAGAAGTCCCAAATGAGAAGGATCAAAAGCAACAAAGAGTTGAGAGGACTTTCTATGTTGCTGTGTTCTTTGTAAGTAAAAAGCTAAAGCTCTTTTACAGTCCAAGGTATGAAGATTCCTCTCTGCATTTGATGCATGAGGCCTTGGAAAAAACACAGGTAGGTAGATCGCTTGGTTCAGATGAAAAGGCAAGACCACCTTTGGCATGAAGTGTGGATGAGTCCTAAGGACTACCTTGTCATGATGGAACCTTGTATAAGGTGGATCAGCTACTAGCGCTTGCAATTCACTAGTGTGGCGTGCTGATGTGATTGCAATGAGAAAGATAACCTTCCAAGAAAGGAATTTCAAGGAGGTAGTAGCTAAAGGTTCGAAAGGTGGCTTCATGAGCTGCCCAAGAACCAGGTTTAAGTCCCATTCCACCGGTGGTGGCCTAATGGGAGGCTTAGTTAGAAAAAGGCCTTTCATAAATCTTGCTATAAGAGGATGAGAGGAAATAGGCTGTCCATTTAGAGGCTTAAAGGAAGCTGCAATAGCACTCAAATGGACTCTTACTGAATTAGTCTTAAGACCTGCATTGGATAAATGAAGGAGATACTCCAGCAATGATTCCAGAGGTATCGCAAGGGGGTTAAGACCCTTTTGCAAACACCATATGGTAAACCTTTTCCACTTGAAAGCATAAGAGCGTCATGTGGAAGGTTTCCTGGAAGCAAAAAGAGTATCTTTTACTTGCTGAGGGATATTAAGATCATGGAGATCTAGGCCTTCAGCAACCAAGCCCTGAGACGCAGAGACTGGGGATTGGGATGCCATAACATTCCATCCTCTTGGGATAGGAGATCTGGAGCAGACCCTAACTCCAGGGAGGGAGCTTGAGAGAGATGTAGAAGCAGAGGGTACCACACTTGCCGTGGCCAATGTGGAGCTATGAGAATCATATGGCCTCTGTCTCTGAAGCTTGAACAGGGTTTTGGGAATTAGGGGAATGGGTGGAAAGGCATACAGGAAGTCTTGACCCCAGTAAAGGAGGAAAGCATCCCTGGCCTGAGCCCCCTGAGCCGGAATTCTGGAACAGAACCGGGGAAGTTTGGCATTCCACGGACTTGCAAAGAGGTCTGTCCGGGGTTCCCCAAAGTTGAAAAATCCTGGCCACCTGGTTTGCATGCAGAGACCACTCGTGTGGAAGCAGAACTCGACTGAGTCTGTCTGCCCAAGAGTTTTGTATGCCTGGAAGATACACTGCTAGAAGATGAATCTGATGCTCTCTGGCGAGGGCCCATAGTCGCAAAGCTTCATTGCAAAGCAACAGAGAGCCTGTTCCCCCCTGCTTGTTCACATAGAACATGGCTACTTGATTGTCCATATGAATGAGGACTGACTTGTAGCTGAGCAGGGTGTGGAACACTCGCAGAGCAAGGAAGATTGCTCTGAGCTCCAAGAGATTGATATGTAGATGACTCTCCTGTGGAGACCAGGTGCCCTGGGTGGAGAGGTCTTGCAGATGAGCTCCCCAACCCATTGGAGAAGCATCTGTTGTGAGGGTTGTTGAAAAGGGGACCCCAGCAACAGGTTTTGAGTGGACCTCCACCACTGGAGGGACAAAATAAGGTGACTTGTGTTTGCTATTTTGTCTGACAGGCATCCTGATGCCTGGGTCCATTGAGTGGATAAAGTCCACTGGGCTGCCCTCATATGGAGGCGAGCATAGGGAACCACATGTACAGTAGATGCCATGTGGCCCAGTAGTTGTAACATTTCTCGAGCAGTGAGATGAGGCTTTAGCACTGCTTGAGAAGCTAACTGTACCATGCGAAGGCAACGGGCCTGGGGGAGATAGGCCCTTGCCTTTCTGGTGTCCAGCAAAGCTCCTATGAACTCTAAAGACTGAGTGGGAGTTAGACTGGATTTTGGGATGTTTATTACAAGACCCAAATACTGAAGGATACGCATTGTGCAGGATAGAGAAGTCCTGGCCTCTGACTCTGTTGGGGCTCGAATGAGCCAGTCGTCTAAGTAGGGGAAGACGAATATCTCTGGAGTGCGGAGAAATGCTGCTACGACAGCCATGCATTTCGTGAACACCCTTGGTGCTGAGGCCAGGCCAAAAGGAAGCACCCTGTATTGGTAGTGCTTTCCTTGAAAAAGGAACCGAAGGAACCTTCTGTGGGTTGGATGGATGAGGACATGGGTGTACGCATCCTTGAGATCTAGAGAACAAAGGCAATCCTGACTCTGAAGGTATGGCAGCAGAGACCCGAGAGAAATTATTTTGAATTTCTCTTTGACAAGGAATTTGTTCAATTCTCTGAGGTCTAAGATAGGTCTGTATCCCCCTGTTTTCTTTGGAATAAGGAAATAAGGGAAGTAGAACCCTGTACCCTGCTGATGAATGGGTACTTCTATTACCCCTTGGGCAAGAAGAATAGTGACCTCCTGCCCTAACAGGTTGATGAGAGAGGTCGGAGAATTGAACTGCCTTACTATTGTGTGAGGGGGCATGCTTGAAAAATGAAGCTTGTACCCCTCCTTTATGATGGAGAGTGTCCAATGCTCTGCTGTTATCTGCCCCCACCTGGGGGCAAAGTGACATAACCTTCCTGGAATGGTGGAAGGCTCTAGTCCCCCGAGAGCCAGGAAGACTAAGTTCTCTAGCTGAAAGTCAAAGGCCTTGTGGAGGCTGAGACTGCTGTGACGGCTGAGGCTTAGCAGTCTTTGCTTTCTTCTGTTTGGGTAGTTGCTGACCCTTCTTGACATACTGACCTGCCGAACGTGCCTGCTGAGCATAGGCAGGATAATATCTTTTCTTCTTAGAAAAGAATGGTTTCTTGAAAGATTTCTTTCTAGCAGGATCAGCAGTGGACTTGGATAATCTATCCAAGGATAATCTATCCAAGGTGGAATTTTCAGCATCCATCTCATTGGCTTTTTCCTGCCAATCTCTACCAAACAGGTTCTCACCAGTACAAGGGATGTTTCCCAATTTGTCTTGTACCCAGAGCTCCAGATAGATGCCTGGAACCAAGCAATCCTATGTGCACCTATGGCAATAGCATAGGTCCTGCTTATGCACTCAAAGCAGTCAAAGGCTGCACGGTTGGCAAATTTAGAAACATCTTGAGCATGTTTGACCAAAGTGAGAAAATCCTGTCTTCTATCCTCAGGAAGAATAGGACTTAAAGCTTCTAAATCATCTGTGACCTCCTTCAGGAACATTCCCATGTATAGGAACTGATCCTAGCAGAAAGTATGGAAGCTTGGAAGACCCGACGTCCAAAAGCATCCAGGGTTCTGCACTCATGTCGTGGAGGATTAGAGGCATGCCTCTTTGCACTCTTGATCCTTCTCATAGCTGATTCCACTACAATAGAGTGGTGAGGAAGCTGAGTCTTTTGGAAACCAGGACAAGGAGGGACTCGATACATAGTATCCAGTCTGCGAGAATGAGGAGAGGTGGTAAGAGGTGTCTCCCACATCCTTAACATGAGATCATATAAAATCTCATGAATGGGCAAGGTAGCTGCCTCTTTAGGAGTTTTGGGATATTGTAGAATTTCCAACTCCTTGGCCCTTGGCTCTGTTTCAGGGGCCACAGTAATGGATAGACCCGAAGCCACCTCCCTGATAAAATCCTGAAAGGAAATATCCTCTGGAGGAGACATCCTGCACTTAGGGGAGGAGGGCTCCTCTGGGAGAAGCATTCCCGCATCGACAGAACTGTCAGAATCCTCAGATTCTTCTGAGGACTCGAAGTGCCGTCTGTCTGGATGCTCTTGAAGAGCCCGATACCCGTACCGACCGAAGTCAGTACCGGGAGTAACCGGTACCGGGGTATCGGTACAGGAGGGCATCGGATGACTGGGTACCGGCAAAGCAGACACCGATGTCGATGCTATTGGTACCAATACCGGGGCCGGTGCCAGAACCGGCTGAATTGTCTGTTGCAGTTCCGAGGGCGTCGATGCCGCAAGGAGAGCTGCCAGACTGCGCTCAATAGCCAGGAATCTCTGGTCTATCTACTCTGCCGATGCCTGGATGTCGGTACTGGAGAAAACCGCAGGTACCCCAGAGCATGGCACCAGTAGTTCTGTCGAGGTCGAGGCCTCGAACATCCTGGAAACCGATAATGCTTTGGAAGCCGAAGCCTCCCGCCGGGGCAATTTTCCCAGTGCAGAATCCTCAAGGGCAACGCCAGAGGCATCTCGATGCTTAGCAGATCTACCCTTTGAGGACCGGCTGGACTTATGTTTAGTTACCTGAGATCCACGGGAAGAAGAGGAAGCCCTGGAAGACGTCGATGCCACCGAAGCTGCATCAGAGGGAAAGAGGGTACTGAGCTTAGCAGCTCGGTTCTGCCGACCTCTTTTAGACGACATGGCACAGGACATACAATCCGTGATGGAGTGGTCAGGACCTAAACATTTTAGACACCATTCATGGGTGTCGGTGACGGAGATGGTACAGCCACACTTGGTGCACTTTTTGAAACCTGAAGCAGGTTTCTCCATTGTAAGAGAAAGTTTTTGGGCCTAAGGCCCAAAAAGGCGCGTGCACCTGAAGAAAAAAGGAAAAAATGTAGAATTTTTTTTTTTTTTTTAAAGACAGAAAATAAGAAGAAAAAAACGGCGGTACCGGTAAAGCGTCGAGGAAGGCAGACGCGACCACAAAAAAGAAAGAAATAAAGAAGAATTCTTCTGCGGTGACAGGAACGACGACCTGCTGGCTCCGCGGAAAAAGAAGAACTGGAGAGAGGCAGTTGGGAAAGGCGGGAAGGCAGCACGCAGGCGCTTGGGATGCTCCCAAAAGCTTTCTAATTGGACGCTGGGGAGCGTTCCCGCGCAGGCTCCGTCGGTACCCACGATACCCATATGTGATGACTACGTTCCTGCTTGTTCCTGGAGATAGGACATTAATGGGTAAGTAAAACGTCACCATATGCTGATATGTCTCTCTATGGGCTGCTATCCATTCATTTGAATTAACCTGTCTGTGCAATGCTCATTTCAGTGGGTCTCCACCTGTATAGTTTATTTGCTGTTAAAATCATTCCATTTGTTGCCATGTAGCAGAACATAGTTCAGCATGGCTGAGCATCCTGCTTATTCAGGACAGTAATACTTTTTGAGATATTGTCCTATTTAAGCAAGAACAGGGCATACAATTGTCCCGTTTTTCAATCTGGCCACACAGAGAGAGAGAGAAATTTGATTGAACTTCATACATGACACACATAGGCAGATCTAGAATTTTTAAAAAAAGGAGTGCAGTAGGTATAGTACATTTTTTTTGCCCCTCCTAGCTTCCTCACTATCTCCTAAGTTCTCCATCTCCTTCTAAGTTCTTTTCCACTGCCGCCACCCTCTACCAGGCTCCTTTTCCCCTGCCCTTGTTTTCTTCTTTCCTCTCCTTACCCTTTTTAGAGTCTTTTCATCTCCCTGCTCTTTCATCTCTTCTTCTTCTACTCCTCCAGGTTCCTCTGAAGTTTTGGGGGGCAAAATAATTGAATGCCGGTAGAGTGGGGACAAAGCACGAGCTCCCTGTTGCTTGCCCCCCCCCCCATCCCGAGCAGCATACGTTTTCCTTTGTAATCAGAAAGTAGAAACTGGGAGTATGCTCTCATCAATGCCCCCTTGCTGCCAGCCTGCCATCACTTCTGTCTCTAATGAGCAGGATGGAAGAGAGTCTGAGTAGGGACGGCCTTACAAGTGTAGTGTATGGTCAGGCTTTTAAATAAGGTGATGCCCCATATTCTGGGATGACGGGGGTCAAACCCTAAGTGCATTTAACTCTTTTCTGGAAATAGACATTCATTGTTTCTATTCTAGCATGTGACTTTGAGAACTTGGGGGGCCAGATTCCACTCCCAAGGCTTACATGTCTCCCATATGATGGGATGTGAGTACTAGCCTTGAACGGTATTAGTTAAGCCCTTCTGGAGTGGAAAGTTGAGACAGGATGTGGCACAGATATTCTGCTGTATCTTAATCCATTGGCTAAGTCAGCATGTTACGATGAAGTAAAACTGAAGCATGAGACTTTACTGGTCCTCTGTATTGTGACTCTTGTATTTTTATCCATAGTTCTGGCTGAACCAAGCCTAGAAATGTACCCCTCTCATTTTTTTCAAACATCCCTTCCCTCCTCTAGTTATAGGTGAGAATAAACTACACCCCTGCCCCCCCCCCCCCACACACACACACTTTTTCTGGGGCAGTGGCTGAATCAGAACACTCAGATTCTGAATAGAAAGCCAGTGAAGCATGTGAAAGGGGGGCTGGCATTCAGAGGTGCTACTCAGCTGAAAATCAAGGGGTGGGTGTGCCCCATCCTCATACTGTAATCCTGAGCCTCTTCTCCCTTGCCCTCTAGAAAAGATACAATCCCATGGTCATTTTTCCAGTTGAAAACATCTGATCACAAAAGATTCCTATTTACCATTTTTCATCAAACAGGTGCTAAAGTTATAATGATTTTTACTTTCTTAAGGTGACAGAGTCATTCCACTTTATATACCGCAGTGTGGGGAATGCAAATTCTGCTTAAATCCTAAAACTAACCTATGCCAGAAGATAAGGTAAGCATGGTGTAGACTTTCCTGCACATGCCATGGTCATTGAGGCAGAGCATGGAGCAGTCTCGTATTTTGAAATGCACTGTGAGGCTGTGCTTTCAATTCCATTATCCCTTAGAAATTTCCAAGGTCATGTGGATCCTGATATATTGAAAATTAGCATGCTTAAGAAATGAAATGTTGCAGTTGGATAAATATAAACTGTTTATTTAGACTTGTCTCGACACAGGGCATTTTCTGCACATGAATTTCTTTGTGCTCCAGCTATTCAAAGAATACATGGAGTCAATATTTTCTTTTGCTAGTATTTGGAAGGGTTTTGAACATAAGAAATGCCATGTTGGGTTAGACCAAAGGTCCATCAAACCCAGTATCTTGTTTCCAGCAGTGGCCAATCCAGGTCACAAGTACCTGTCAGATTTCCAAAAGGTAGACAAGATTCCATGCAGCAGTGTACTCTGACAAGTGTGTGTCCAAATGTGTGTGTGTGTGTGTGCACTAGCTCACAATCGACTGGTTGTGCTGGAACTATTACCGTACTCTGCCCATTTATGCTGCTACTCTGAGCAATCTTGAAATCCTGTTTAAAAGGCTGCCTGCTTTAGCATGCTGTCGAAGGGGCATGTCATAGGAGCATGTTCCTTTTGTGCACAGCAATTGTCCGTAGCACTGTGTGCGCTTTGTCATAAATTTTGTGTGAGTTTGTGTACTTGAGTTTTCTTATGCTGTTATAGATAAGTATGTGTATCATTTTGGGCTTTATTGGAGAGATGATTCTGGTAATGGATGTGGTCATTATGGCATATGGAATCCCATCAACAAGACAAGTTCACATGGCCCTTCTATATGAAGAACTGTTGAGTGTTCCTGATAAAGTACAGTGTGTTGAACAGGATTTTTTTCTGCACGGTTTGTGTTGGGTAACACAAATACCAATTTATATGATCTTTTAAGGAATCCTGATTTAGATCCTGATGTTTTTATGCATTATGGATGATGCATTTTTGACTAGAAGTTGCTGTGAGCATGTAGCCAACAAGAATTAATGTTTAAAATGGTGTATACTGCCTCTCCACTGGAGTTGAATTACTTATTGCAAAGCATGATTGAGATATATAGATTTATAGATATATCTATTATCTATGTACCTCGGAAATTATTTTGATTCGTTTTAGGGGGGGCCTTAATGTGCTTGCTACTAGTCCCTCAGTTTCTTTTACAGTGGATGTATTTCTTGTAGCTGTGTCATCCACTGGACTTTACACAGTTGGTCAAGTTCAGACATATCAAAAAGGACATACCTTAGATCCAGTTTATTTCTGAAGACTTAAGCTCATCAGCCGCTTCATCCGATGTTTCATATGCAATTGCTAAATGTTGCTTTAAGCCAGTTGACTTCATACTATTGGCAAGTTCTTTTTACAGCTAAATAATTTTAATATTTCTAAGGATTTAGATGCCATGATGGAAATATAGGATTTTGAGAACTTAAGTGGTGGTCAAGCCTCTTTGTAGAGCTTATCATTCACGTTGGTTCACTGTTGATGTAATTATTAAGACCAGAATTATGTAAACTTGAACAAAGATAGTGTCTTACAGGTACTTTTAATGGATAGAGGGTTTTGTAGCCTGCATGAATAGTTGAGTCCTCTCTGCGAATATCAAACAAGCTTTGTGTGTGCGATGGCTATAAAGGTTTGGGAGGGGGGGGGGGGGTTGTTTTTTTAAATGACTGCTTAAGTTATTCTGTAGAGTGAAGGAAATGACACAAAGTTTGGGCAATCAAAATGCATCTACGCCATTGACTTCCAGTTTGCTAGCTAATCCATTTTTATGTATAGGGCTCTGCAAATTCCTTATCGTTCCTCCAGTTTAGTCCTCCACCTCTGGGTAGTGCACCTCCACCTGCAGCTTGAAGACTGGACTTGTAAAACTTGTGACATCACTAGATATAGCCATCTGGAAACCCACATCAGCCCCAGTGTATCCAGTCTTCATGCAGCAGGAGGACGTAGTGAGCCTAGGTGCTGGGCTCACTGGAGGAACTAATAAGGAGCAGGCTAGTTAGGATCTAAATTTCTTTTAAAATTCCTTTTCAGTTGCTTTATCTGTTTTTGGATAGGGGATCTTTAAATTATTCTACCTTCATAGGGGTTCATGTTCCTTTAAAAAAAAAAAAAAAAAAAGTGGAGAGGGGGTCTGAGGAGCTCCTTTCCTGCCCAGCCGGGACCTCTGATTTTCTAATTTGGCAGTTCAGATCTCTTCCCCTTGAAGGCACGGGGAAGAGCTCCTGAGACACCAAGAGCACAGCTCGTTGTAAGCTGCTTGACAGCCCGTGGCTTCTGGGGCCGTGTTTGGTGCGATCGCAAAGTGAGTGGCAGGCCCTCGCGGTGAGCGTCGCTCCCGTGTACTCGGAGCGATGCCGCAGCTAGTAGGGCTTTTGGTACTGGAGCACTACTGTGCGGCCGTACAGAAACGGCCGAGTAAGTTTATTCTTATGCCGTTTTCTTTCTTTTGAAGTCTCCGCGGCCATTTTAAAAGCGTGGTTTTTTGCCGCGTGGCGGTTTGGCGTGATGGCTGTGCTGCGGCAGTCCTGCGTAGTGGCACTTAAAAGCTCCCAGAGACCCAGTTTGGAGGCTTATTGGGATTCATTTTTGTTTTTCTTGATTTCTTGATTTCTTTTAAAATTCCTTGTTCAACTTGGTCTCCTTGGAGTTGGCACAGGGGGGGCTAGACTCCAGTGTTTGTCAGCCAAGTTTTTCTAACAGAGTCCTTTTTAGTCTTTTTTGGTCCCTTTTAGTTCTTACTTAAAAAAATTTTAAAAAAGGAAAGATATAAAAGAGGGTATAGAAGTATACTTTAGTTTAACAGACTAGCGGACACTCTGCTCATGTTAGCACGTCCGCAGTGTATTGTGTGCGAATCCCATAGAGATACGGTCGCAGACACCGGCATTTGTCGGGGTTGCGCAGCAGATGGAGGCCCCTTTAGTTCCCGTCCCTCAGGGCCCCAGAGGGGGGTCTGAGGTAGATGCGGGTATGGCAGGTCCTTCTACGCCCGGTCCGGAGGTTGATTTAGGGGACTCTGGGCCGTCTTAGGGTCTCGGATCTGATTCGCAGTTGGAGGATTTTTGTCCAGACTTTGTTTTGCTTATGCACCAGGCGTTCTGTCTCCGGCGGCAAGGTAAGTTGCCGGGATCCTTGCCTGTCCCTTTGGTGGGTGCACGTTCTGGGGTGGCGGATCGCGACTCTATTGTCCCTAAACCTTCTAAGAGGGCTCACCCTCTGGAAGCCTCTCCCTCAGAGTCGGGTTGGCAAGAGGGGGAGGAAACTGTCTTAGACCTGGAAGTTGATATGGATGAGTTGGAAGAAGGTGAGATCCTGGAACCCGAGGATCAGTCTAGAATCATCCAAATATTCTGGAGAGATGAGCTATCGGCCCTCATTTCGGAATCGCTTCAAACGCTCAAACTGGCAACGGAGCAACCAGTCGAGGAAGATGGAGGAGAGGACCCTATCATTCAGGCAGTGCGTCAGTTGCAGGTGGTCTTCCCGGTCCACAGGGTGGTGGATCGAATGATCCAGGATGAATGGGACCAACCCGAAGCGGGACTCAAAGGGATTAGGACTAAGAACAAGTTATATCCTCTAGCGGATAAGGACAAGGAGAAATTCCGTTGTCCTAAGGTTGATGCTGCAGTTTCAGCGGTCACTAAGAAAACAACTATTCCGGTGGAAGGTAGCGCAGCCTTAAAGGATGCGCAAGATAGGAAGGTGGATGGCTTATTGAAACAATCTTTTGAAGTAGATGCAGCTTCCTTACAGGCTTCCATTTGCAGGGCGTGGGTAGCACGAGCCTGTCTTCGCTGGGTTCAGCACTTACGGCACTCGTCTTCTTTGGAATCAGAGGGTGTAAGAGAGCTAGAGCATTTAGAATCTGGGTCCGCGTATTTGGCGGATGTTCACTACAGCCTGATCAGAGCCCCAGCAAATAGTATGGCTTCGTTGGTGGCTGCGTGGTGTTCTCTATGGCTGCAAAATTGGTCGGCTGATGGTTCCTCTAAGTCGCGGCTAAGTAAACTCCCCTTTAAGGGAAAGATGTTGTTCGGTGAAGTCCTTGACAAGCTGATTAAGGATTTGGGGGAGTCCAAGGGTGGTAGGCTGCCGGAGGACAAGCCCAAGCAGGGAAAATCTTTGTCGGTTTTTCGAGGTCCGTTTCGGGATTTTCGAAGATTTTGCTCCTCCCGTTTTTCCGGGTTCCAAAGGGGGAGATTCCTTTCTCAGGCCCAAGGCTTTCGAGGTTTCCGTGGCGCTAGCAGAGGGTTTGCAGCGGCATCCGTGGGACCTGCTCGAAAGCCGCAATGAAGGGAGGCGGGTCCCGGCGGAAAGTCAGCTGATCGGGGGTCGTCTTGGAAGTTTTCTTTCCACCTGGACCCACATAACGTCAGATCAGTGGGTGCTGGAAATCATCCACAAAGGTTATGCTCTGGATCTGGCACGACCGGTACTAGATTCTTTCGTCGTTGCTCCCTGCATGGGTCAACAAAAAACTCTGGCAGTTCGTCAAACGTTGGACCGTCTTCTGTAATTGGGTGCCGTCGTGCCCGTGCCACTAATAGAGTATGTCGTAGGGCGGTACTCCATTTATTTTGTGGTGCCAAAGAAGGACGGGTCTCTTCGCCCAATTTTAGATCTCAAGGGAGTAATCGTTGCCTTCGAATATCGCACTTTCGGATGGAAACTTTACGTTCCGTCATGGTAGCGGTGCGGCGGGGCGGGTTTTTGACTTCTCTCGATCTAACGGAGGCGTACCTCCACATTCCTATCAGGTCTTCTCACCAAAGGTTCCTACGGTTTGCGCTGCCTTGGGGACATTACCAGTTTCAGGCGTTGCCCTTTGGGCTTGCAATGGCTCCGCGGGTTTTCACCAAGGTCATGGTGGTGGTGGCGGCAGCCCTGCGCAAGGAAGGGGGCCTAGTTCATCCTTACCTCGACGATTGGTTGATCCGGGCGAAATCCAAACTCGAGAGCAAGCGGGCCACGGAAAAGGTGGTGTCATTCCTTCAGAGCCTTGGCTGGGTGGTCAATCCAGTCAAAAGCCACTTGGCTCCGACCCAGGTCCTCGAGTATTTGGGAGTGCAGTTCGATACTCGAAAGGGGATGGTGTTCTTAACGGAGCGGAGAGTTCTAGCACTTCAAAAGCTAGTGCGGTCCTTCCAGTCTACTCCGGCAACCACGGCATGGAGTTACCTTCGGGTGCTGGGGACAATGGCTGCGACGTTGGAGGTGGTTTCCTGGTCCAGGTTCCACATGAGGCCATTAGAGTGTGCGTTGCTTCGCCGCTAGTCCAACCAGTTCGACTCGTTGAGCAAACGTCTCCCTTGTCCCTTGCGGGTCAGGCACTCCCTGCACTGGTGGTTGCGGCCAGCGTCCCTAAGAACGGGAATGCCTTTGGAACAACCGGAGTGGATTCCGCTGATCAGACGCGAGTCTCACGGGCTGGGGAGTGCATTGCAAGGGGTACTTTGCACAAGGTCATTGGTCAGTGGAAGAGAGCGGTTGGTCAATCAACCGCCTGGAGCTCCGGGCGGTATTTCTGGCTCTGCGCAGCTTCGAGACCACGGTGATGGGACGAGCAGTTCACATGCTCTCGGACAGTGCTGCGACGGTGGCCTATATAAATCGACAGGGCGATACCGGAAGCGTGGCCGCGGAGGCGGAAAGTCTGTTTGCCTGGGTAGAGGCTCAGCTGCAAGCGCTATCGGCAGCTCACATTGCGGGGAAAGACAATGTGCGAGCGGATTTTCTCAGCAGGGTCCAAGTGGATGCAGGAGAGTGGGAGTTGCATCCGGAGGTCTTTGCGCAGTTGGTTCTCTGTTGGGGAACTCTGGTCATGGATCTGATGGCAACTTGCCAGTCGGCAAAATCGAGTCTTTCTTCAGCAGGCGTGGGGAGCCCATGTCGGAAGGGATTGACGCCTTGATTCAGCCTTGGCCGTCGACGGGTCTTCTCTATGTCTTTCCGCCGTGGGCGCTCATCGGGCGAGTGCTTCAGAGAATCGAGGCGCATCGCGGGTCTGTGCTGTTAATAGCTCCAGACTGGCCCAGGTGTCCGTGGTACGCCGACCTGGTAAGGTTGCTCGACGGGATTCCTTGGCGATTGCCAGTATCACCGGATCTTCTGTTACAAGGTCCGCTTTAGATGCCTCAGGTGGATCGATTCTCCCTTACGGCTTGGCCATTGAAAGGGCTAGGCTAAGAAAGAAAGGTTACTCCAGGTCGGTCATTGCGACTTTGCTTCAGGCGCGGAAAAGGTCGACTTCATTGGCTTATGTGCGCGTCTGGCGCATTTTTGAGGATTGGTGCTCGAGGCGGCAGGTTCGAGCCACTACTGCATCCATGCCTGTGGTGTTAAATTTCCTACAGGATGGTTTTGAAAAAGGGCTCACTGCCAGTTCCTTGAGAGTCCAATTGGCAGCCCTGGCGTGTTAGAGGTAAAGTTCACGGTATGTCTTTAGGAGCTCACGCTGATGTCGTGCGGTTTCTTAAAGCAGTTGCCCGGTTGTGGCCAGCGCGTAGAGTTTCCGTTCCACCTTGGGATCTCAACTTGGTTTTAGGGGCGCTTGTGGAAAGTCCTTTTGAGCCCTTAAGCCAAGCGTCCGTCAAGGATTTGACGTTAAAGACAGTGTTTTTGGTAGCCATTTGCTCGGTGCGGCGAATTTCGGAGCTGCAGGCCCTTTCTTGTAGGGAGCCTTTCCTGTCTTTTTCTAGGGAAAACGTGGTTCTTCGACTGGTTCCCTTCTTTTTGCCTAAGGTGTCTTCTCCGTTTCATTTGAATCAGACGGTTTCGTTGCCAGTCTTGCAGGATGCGGATGGGCGTGCTTCCAATAGACGGTTGCGTCGTTTGGACATTAAGAGGGTATAGCGTCGATATTTGGCAGTTTCTGAATCGTTCCGCAAGTCGGATCGGCTATTTGTTCTGTTTGGCGGCCCCAGGAAAGGAGAGGCGGCAGCGAAAGCTTCCATTTCCAGGTGATCAAGGAGATGATTGTCTCGGCCTATATCTTGCAGGGGCGTTCGGCGCCGGTGGGTCTGAGAGCTCACTCTACCAGGGCTCAAGCAACTTCCTGGGCGGAGCACAGTTTGATTCCGCCGGTGGAAATTTGTAAAGCGGCCACCTGGTCTTCTCTCCATATCTTCAGTAAACACTACTGCCTTGATGTGTTGGCAGCAAATGATGCCTGTTTCGGTTCGGCGGTGTTGCGTGCCGGCTGTCAGGGTCCCTCCCGTTAATACTGCTCTGTTACATCCCAGAGGTGGAGGACTAAACTGGAGGAACAATAAGGAAATTGAAATTACACTAACCTGGTAATTGTAGTTCCTTAAGTGACGACAGTTTAGTCCTCATTCTCACCCGGGGATTGGTTTTTTAGCAGGGCACGCTTCTTTGGGACAGGGATCATATACACAGGTAAGCTTCCTTAAAGAAAATTGTCTGATCTTATTGGTGCATCTTTCGCATCAGTTGCTATTCTCTGTCTTTTTTCCTCTGTTCAGTCCCGAGCTCGGCAGGATGGAGGAAATTAATGGGTGGATCTCGCCCTTTTGTTTTCAAAGGCAGGTTTCATAGTTCATAGGTTTTGTAGTTATGCTTTGCATTACAGTTTAGAATGTTTAAAATATGGGCTACTTATTTGTTGCTCTTTTGAGTCTGCTTTGTCAATAGTTCACTGGGGCTAATGTGGGATTCCAGATGGCTATATCCAGTGATGTCACAAGTTTTACAAGTCCAGTCTTCAAGCTGCAGGAGGAGGTGCACTACTCAGAGGTGGAGGACTAAACTGTCGTCACTCAAGGAACTACAATTACCAGGTTAGTGTAATTTTCAGTTTTGTGCCTGAACTAGATTCATCTTTGGATGATGCAAAGGTCCCTTCCTAAACACTCTCCACACTTGCAGAAAAGGACTTGGCAACCCCTGAGTTAGATTCTTGCCCTACAGGTACTATGTGTGGACTATGTTAGGCAGCATGGGTTCACCAATTGTTGAAGAAAGCCATCTATCATTGAGCTCCTCCTGTTTTAAAGAAATCCACTGTGGATATATGTCATCCTTTGAGCTACCATCCTATTTCAAGCTTGCCTTTATTGACAAAGCTTGTTCAGCATGTACATCGGAATGACATTGATGAGCATGATATGCTGGATTTGCATTTTTCTATGCTGGTCATAGAGTATAACCCTGTTAGTAATATTAGAAAAATAATGGCAGAAAAAAGACTACACGGCCTATCTAATCTGCTCTTCTGTATCAACTACAATAGTCCCCTTTTTACCTTTAGAGATCCTCTGTGTTTGTCCCATGCTTCTTTTGAATTCAGATACTGTCCTCATCTCTACCACCTCCACTGGGAGACTATTCCATACATCTACCACTCTTTCTGTAAAGAAAAATTCCTGCATATTACTCCCGAGTCTATCCCCTTTCAGCCTCATCCTATGTCCCCTTGTAGCAGAGCTGCTTTCAATCAAGAGTCTTCTCCTGTTCATTTATGCCACAGAGGTATTTAAACGTCTTTATCATATCTCCTCTATCCCGCCTTTCCTCTAAAGTATACATATTAAGATCTTTACATCTGTCCTCATATGGTTTATGATGAAGACCACTAACCATTTTAGTAGCCACCCTATGCATGGACTCCATCCTGTTTATATCCTTTTGGAGGTGTGGTCTCCAGAATTGCGCACACAACTCCAAATGAGGTCGCAACAGAGACTTATACAGAGGCACTATCGCCGCCTCTTTTTTTTTTAAAATGCTGGCCATTCCTCTGCCTATGCACCCAAGCATCCTTCTGGCTTTTGCCATCACCTTTTCTACCTGTTTGATGATCTTAAAGTAGCTAAACAGTCACGCCCAGGTCCCGCTCTTTTTTTTGTGGACAGAGCACGTCACCCCCATACTATACCGCTTCCTTGGATTTTTGCATCCTAAATGTATGACCCTGTATTTTTTAGCCTTAAATCTCACCTGTCAAATTCTAGACCATTCTTCAAACTTAGCTAGATCCCTCCTCATGTTATCTACTCCTTCCTGGGTGTCTACTCAATTGCAGATTTTGGTATCATCTGCAAAAAGGCAAACCTTACCCAACAGCCCTTACGCTATATCACTGACGGATGTTAAAAAGAATCAGACCAAGGACAGATCCCTATGGAACACAATTGGTGGTAATCCCCTCCTCAGAGTGAGCTTTGTTTAACTGTATGCTTGCCACCTCCCACTCAACCAATTTCTAACCCAATCAGTAACTTTAGGGTCCATCCCTAAGTTGCTCAGTTTGTTTATAAGTTGCTATTGTTTAGTGGTTTGCTCGGGACATTGGATAAGAATCAATACAGCTTATCTTTTGGTATTTATAGATATTTTATTGCCTTTTGACATTGTTGGCTATAGTATTCTTTTGACGTGCCTTGGTGAAATGGGAATTGGATCAAGTGTCATCTTATCTCTTGGGCAATTGTCAGCAGATACAAATGGGAGACCATGTTTCCGATCAGTTTCCCTTACCGTTTGAGATTCCTCAAGGGTCAGCATTGTCTGCATTATGGTTTAACCTTTGAGACCTGTGTGTGACTGTCTTAGAGAGCTTGGAATTTTTATCATTTTTACATCAATAATGGCTTATTTCTCTTTCCTTTTTAAGACCATGTTTGCACTACATTCGTCAACTTTGGTCTGTTGCTTGAGGACTGTGAAAGCTTGATTGGTTTCTAATCAGCTGGTCATAAATTTCAGTAAGACTGAAACTGTTAGTAGTTCCTGAGGTCTTGGGAGTATTGAACAAATTCATACTCCCGTTTAAAACAAAGATGGATTATTTGGGAGTGCTTTTTGACACCCAAGTTTAAATTAAAGTCTTATACTCAAGAATGGTCAAAATTAATTTTTTTACACAAAATCCGCTTATGTCATCATTTAAAGCCTCATTTGACGCCTAGTGAACTGAATGCCATTTATCAAGGCCTTGATCTTGTCCACTTTGGATTACTGTAATGTAACATTCATGGACTTGTGTTACTCTATTAAAGCCCTACAATTGGCTTAGAACGTAGCAGCCTGTGTTTTAATGGGTTGCGCAAAAAGTTTATATTCCTCCAAGATTGAGTTACACTGGCTTCCTGTGAGGTATGGAGATCTGCTTAACAAATCAGTTTACGTTGTCTTACAATCATAATGTTGTTTGACAGTTACTCTTGATGTGCCTTCTTTTATGGCAACCATACATTCAGGGGGTCTTTTCATTTTCTGTTATGGCTCCTCTGTGCCTGCCTGTACGGTTTTGAAAGATGAAGGCTTTGTTTAAATGGTATTAAGGACACAATGTTAACACAGTCGTTTGGTTTTAATCATATCCGCTATTTAGATGGTCATGGGGTTTGCAGAGGTTCTTGATGTGAGTAATTTGTATGAAGACTCTTTCTGATGATTTATGATATCCTGCCTAGAAACGATATTGATGGGCAGGCTATAAATATTTCAAATAAAATAAATATTTTGGGATATGTATTGTTGTTCTAGATTTGTTTTCTTTAGAGTTAAGGTATTGAGTCCTCTGTTTACTAAGCTGCATAATGTATTATTGGCTAATTCAATGCAGGTTAAACCAGTTCATGCAGCCTCTTAATACTACAAAAATTCAAATGCAGCACATGTCAAAATGAGCTATTTTGTTTACATAGTGGATCATTAATATGCAAAAAGGTTAATGCAGCTCTCGTTATCCCTTTTACTATACATTGTCCCTTGGAAGTTACCTAAATCTGTAGAGTTTTCGCTAACTTTCTTCCAGAACCCAGTGTCCCTGAGACCAAACGTAAAGCCCTCCGTGACCTAGTAGTGATTGCCAGTTCTCCCCATCTCCCATCGCATGAAACTCAAAATACAAATGGGCATCCCTGCATATCTGGGATAGAAAACTAATAATTGAAATAACATTCGATTTTTGTATGACTATAGTCCCATGGTCTTACCTGCTGTAATTTTGCCTCTCTCCAGCACCCACTCTTCGTTTTTAAAACTCTTTTGGGATTGCCCTTTATTTTAGAACTGAAAGTATAATTTCTCTTTGCATTCCTTCTTTGGTAGAGTCACTCAAGGCAAGGGGCTTATGCCTGATGGTACCAGCAGGTTTACCTGCAAAGGGAAGCAGGTTTTCCACTTCATGGGGACCAGCACCTTCTCCGAATACACTGTTGTTGCTGACATCTCACTCGCTAAAGTAGATGATTCAGCTCCCTTGGACAAAGTCTGCCTCCTGGGTTGTGGCATTTCAACAGGTTATGGGGCTGTGATCAACACTGCCAAGGTAAGGGGTTATATCCTCTTGTTTTCTCGCATTCAGATAATGTGATCTCAGAGGCACCTTGGCCCTGAAAAGAGGGGGGGCGGGGGTAACGATGGAGTTAAAGTAGTCTGGCATTGCAATAGGAAAGGGGAAATGGGCAAATTGGATGGGTGTGGCACTGTTCATTTACACTCATAGTTTCTGTACACTAGGAGGCCAATGCTCAAAGATTTAGGCTCCTGACCTTGACGGCTAGCTCCTAAATTGGTCTCTTGGAAAATTTATTAGGGCTGCATTCTTAATTTTATGCTCCTAATCATTACTAAGCCACTAAATTTAGGTGCCTAAAAAGAAAGCAACAGGGATGGATTTGGGATGAGGAAAACGGGAGCTTAGCACTGATTTTTCAGCACTAGGCACCTAAATTAAGCTCCCAAACTTAAGAACATAACTTTTGGGTGAATTTTGAACAGAAAACTTAGGCCCCTAGGTTTGACTGAAAATAGGAGACAAATTTCAGCAACTAAATATTAACTGCCGTCAAGTAGGTGTTGACTCATGGCGACCCTCTGGATAGTTGACCTAAATTGTGTTCGGTCTTCAGTCAGGCGGCTCATTGTTGATTAACATCCATAGCTGCTGTTATTGTATTGATCTATCTCATTGCCAGCCTTCCTCATTTAGGCGTTCAGTTGTTTTCCAAAATTGGGCTCTTATTCTGATACCTATAAGTAGATATATCCATAGGCTTGTTAATGTTTTAGCATTCAAAACTAATCTGCAACAAATGATGCCTGTCATTTTCTCTAGACAGTTATGGATTGATTATGTTCCCTTGATAATTAATTTATTTAAGAATGACTTTAGTGTCAGAGTAGGATGAGTTCTTTGTAAGTTATAAACTGAAGCGCTTCATCATATAAAGTTCCCAGAGCTATACCATTGATTTAAATTGTTTGCCTGAAACACTTGCGGAGCTTTTTCCTGCTAGTGCGTATGACTGGTGGGTTTCTGTAACTGCTTTGCCTCCCGCAGGTTGAACGTGGATCTACCTGTGCTGTGTTCGGTTTGGGAGGCGTTGGCCTTGCAGTGATCATGGGCTGTAAAATAGCAGGAGCCTCTCGAATTATCGGGATCGACGTCAACAAGGACAAATACACAAAGGCAAAAGAGTTTGGAGCTACAGAGTGCATCAACCCAAAAGACTATCAAAAGCCTATCCAGGAGGTGCTGATTGAGTTGACTGACGGTGGTGTAGACTATTCCTTTGAGTGTATAGGGAATGTTGCTGTTATGGTAAGTGACCATGGCAAACTGATGTAATGCATAATATAAAATAATTTAGCTTGATAGATTCATGTAAGGTAAAATATTAATAAAACCATTAATTGATAGAAGCCATTATAGTTCAAGACATATTAAAGAAAAATATTGATAGGATTTTACTTGACTATAACAAAATTCTTCGGGGTTTTGTTCTTGTTCAGGGCAAAGTGGTGGTCTGTCATTCTCAAAACTAAAGCTGCTGCTTGTTTTATGTATATCTTTAAAATTACGGGATAAGTGAGTTATGACACATAGCAGCGATCATAACTTCTGACAGTCTTTGAGACGCTGTAACTGTCAACTAGTGTTCCAAAGTCCACTTTCAATTGTACCCTTCTTTTATTTAAAAAAAACCACTTCTAGTTGAAATATTACATCCATTTTGTACTGTGATACTTTATAGATTGTGAGGCATAGGAAGGTCGCATTAAAGGCCCTGAAAAGCCACACTCAGCTGGAAGGCACGAGTCTCCCTCCTTAACTCACCATTGACAGAAGTGAAGTTGCAGAAATTAAGGATTTTTTTTAAAAATTTAAACAGATATAGATTCCTCCCTCTCTGATTAAACAGAGATTTCAAGACCAAATGACAGAGATAAAATAGATAAGTGACCTGTGCAGGTCTTGGAGTTGCATTGGCTAGCAGACCTGACTGTCAGTTTTTACTGTTCTGCTCCGTGGTTCCCCCTATTCCTCTTTACTAGAACTAGAGGATGTGAAATGAGGCTCCAAAGAAGTAAACTTTAAAAGCAACTTCCTGAAATGCTTTTTCAGGGAAAAGGTGGTGGATTCCTGGAATTATGTTACTGTTTTTGTCCCCACCATCTCCAGTGGGAGGGAATCCAAAAAGATATTGGATAAACACAGAGGCTCCCTATATACCAAAAGGATGGAAGCAACATAATAGAGCATGTCCACTAAAATAAGGGTAGGGGGGAACTGTCCAGAGCAACAGGTACAGCCCTAACCATCGTACTGGCCAGACTCGATGGGCCGTGCTGGCCTTTATCTGTTGTTTACCATGTTAGTATGCAGCTTTCCATCATAGTGCTGTACTGTAGGAGGAGGAGGATTCTGTGTTATACACTACCTGGAAGTGAGTACAGCACTCATCTTGTGCACAACAACAGCTGTAGCACCTCCCTACTCAAGTTTCCTTTTATTTAGATTTATTTCACACCTTTTTCAGTAGTACTTCAATGCAAGTTTCATCCAGGTACAGTAGGTATTTCCCTGTCCCCAAAGGGCTTACCATCTAAGGTTGTACCTGAGGTCGTGCACAGTTAAGTGGCTCTCCCAAGATCACAAGGGATGGCAGTGGGATTCGAACCCTGCTCTGCTCCTCTGGTTCTTAGCCTGTTGCTCTTAACCATTAGTCTATTCCTCCACCCAGAGATGAATCAGGAGAGATGAACACTTATCAACACGACACTGCTGCGTGGTAGCATCACTCACAATTCTTCTCCAAGCTGTGGCAGGCTACTTAACACCCTCAGGTCCCTAGCCTTATTTCAGCAGTTTTCATAAATACTGCTACTTGTCACTTTTATGTAGTGCTACTAGGCATACACATGCATGAGTCCCTACTCCACAGAGCTGACAATCTGCTAAGACAGACAAATAGAACAAACAGGGGACTAGGAAATTCTTAAGGGGAATACTTAAAATACATATGGGTGTAGATAGGAGAATAAGGAGGGCCAGGATCCAAAAGCAGTCTCAAAGAGATGAGTTTTTAGCCTGGATTTGAATTGCACCGTAGATGGAGCCCGACATACTGACTCAGGTAGTCTATTCCAGGCATATAGTGCAGCAAGGTGGTAAGAACAGAGTCTGGTGTTCTTGGTAGAAGAGAATGGCATAGATAAGTGATTTGCTGGGGAGGGGTGTAAGGAGAGATAAGAGAGGAGAGGTAGTGAGGAGCCGCAGAATGAATGCATTTGTAGGTTGGCAGGAGAAGTATGAACTGTATGCGGAAACGGGGAACTAATGAAATGACTTGAGAAGAGGAGTTACACAAGCATAGCGACACTGGCAGAAGATTAGCTGCGCAGCTGAGTTTTGAACAGATTGAAGGAGAAATAGATGATTCACTGGGAGACCAGTGAGGAGCAAGTTGCAATAGTCTAGATGGAAGGTGATGAGAGCGTGGATAAGGATCTTGGTAGTGTGTTCTAATAGAAACATAGAAATATGATGACAGAAAAAGACCACATGGCCTATCTAGTCTGTCCTTCCATATCAACAACTACAACAGTCCCCTTTTTACCTTTAGAGATCCTCTGTGTTTGTCCCATGCTTTTTTGAATTCAGATACTGTCCTCATCTCTACCACCTCATCTCTACCACCTCCACTGGGAGACTATTCCACTATTCCACGTAAAGAAATATTTCCGCATATCACTCCTGAATCTATCTCCCTTCACCCTCATCCCATGTCCCCTCGTAGCAGAACTTGCTTTCAATTGAAAGAGGCTCTCTCCCTGAACATTTATGCCACGGAGGTATTTAAACATCTCAATCATATCACCTCTATCCCGCCTTTCCTCTAAGGTGTACATATTAAGATCCTTCAGTCTGTCCTCATATGCTTTATAATGAAGACCACTAATCATTTTCGTAGCCACCCTCTGCACCGACTCCATCCTGTTCACATCCTTTTGATGGTGCGGTCTCCAGAATTGCACACTATACTCCAAATGAGGTTGCACCAAAGACTTATACAGAGGCATTATCACCACCTCTTTTTCTGCTAGCCATTCCTCTCCGTATGCACCCAAGCATCCTTTTAGCTTTTGCCGTCGCCTTTTCTACCTGTTTAGCTACTTTAAGATCATCAGACACAACCACGCCTAGGTCCCGCTCTTCTTTAGTGCACAAAAGTACTTCACCCCCTATACTATATTGCTCCCTTGGATTGCTGCAGCCCAAATGCATGACCTTACATTTTTTAACATTAAATCCCAGCTGCCAAATTCTTGACCATTCTTCAAGCTTAGCTAGATCCCTCCTCATGTTATCTACACCTTCCTGGGTGTCTACTCTATTGCAGATTTTGGTTTCATCCGCAAAGAGGCAAACCTTACCAGACAGTCCTTCTGCTATATCACTAACAAAGATGTTAAAAAGAATCAGACCAAGGACAGATCCCTGGGGCACACCACTGGTAACATCCTTCTCCTCAGAGTGAGCTCCGTTTACTTGTACTCTTTGTCGCCTCCCACCCAACCAATTTCTAACCCAAGCAGTAACTTTAGGGTCCATCCCTACAGTGCTCACTTTGTTTATAAGTCGCCTGTGAGGAATAGTGTCAAAGGCTTTACTGAAATCTAAATACACCACATCTAGAGCTCTCCCTCGGTCCAACTCCCTGGTCACCCAGTCAAAGAAATCAATCAGATTTGTCTGACAAGACCCGCCTCTGGTGAATCCATGCTGCCTCTGATCCTGTAATCCGCTGGACTCCAGAAACCTCACTATTTTCTCTTTCAGCAGCGTTTCCAATAATTTACTCACCACCGAAGTTAAACTAACCGGCCTGTAGTTTTCAACCACATCCTTACTTCCGCTTTTGTGTAAAGGCACCACATGAGCCTCTCTCCAGTCCTTTGGCACCACTCCCGACTCCAACGAGGCATTAAAAAGGTCAGTCAGTGGAGTTGCTAGAACATCCCCAAGTTCCCTCAGTATTCTAGGGTGTATCCCATCCAGTCCCATCGCTTTGTCTACTTTAAGTTGAGCTAGTTTCTCACAAACACAGTCTTCTGAAAATTGTTCAAGATGTCCCTCGCTTCTGTTCCTATTTGTGGGTGTTTTCTGAGGTCCTGCTCCTGGTTCTTCATCTGTGAACACAGAACAAAAATATTTGTTAAGCAATTCTGCTTTATCTTTATCAGCTTCTACATATTCCCCCCCTGCATCCTTGAGTCTGACAATACCACTTTTGCCCTTCCTCTAAGAAGAAGGGATGAATTTTGCTAATGTTATAGAGAATTCAAAAACCAAAAATTCCTCAATCGGTGATCAACAATAATGAATCTTCAAAACTATCACTGTGTGAATCCGAAATGAGAATTAATATTTTTTGTCGGGCAGAGTTGAGGGAGGATGATACTTCATACCATCCCCGCCAGTCAACAAATGTCCTTTTATTCACCAATTGTGTCTAAGATATTAAACTGTACTCGAAAAGTGCATCCAGAATTATATTGTACTTATCTGAATGCCAAATAATCATATCGGCACGATGTGCACGTTTCGGGGTGCCTCAACCCCTGTATCAAGTGCTCCGTAGTTGCTCGTAACTGCTAAAAAACGCCGGTACAACCGACCAATCAAATAAGGGACTCTATTCTCAGGATTGGCTGACAACGAACTACCAATCATCTTAGCTTACCACAATCACAGAGGAAGTTCCCACAATCCAGGGAAGCCCACATATGAATGGTATTACGTCAGAACGAAATTGTCCAATCTCGCGATTCATACCAGTTGGATTGACAGATTGTAATCTAAAAATCCAGCGCTGCTCAAGCCATCTTAACTGAAGTACACGGTCACCGCCCCGAGGATCCTGAGGAGTATGTTCAATGACAGACCAAATGAGTTGGTCAAAAGTATGATGATATTCCAAACAATGTTGAACCACAGGCGCTGAAAGTTCTTGCCGACGAAGTCTCGACGCATGTTCACCCATCCGCACCCTAATTGCTCATGTAGTACTGCCCACAAAGATGGCCGGGCAAGTGCATTGTAGAAAATATGCAACAAAAGTAGAATTGCAATTAGTTAGCCAGCATCGATAAATCCGGCCCATTTTCTAATCTGTCCAAGAATCACCCAACAATGTGGTGGCACAATAACTACAATCGTTACAAGGGAAGTGGGCTTGAGATGTCCCCTCCAGATAAACCGGTCTGTCCTGCTCCACAGCCGATTTTACCAGCAAATCCCGCAGGTTAGCACCACCATGCCTTATACACCCATCGGGAGTGGTTCTTGCAGCCGAATACCAGTGACACCGATGATTCAGCTGAGGATACAGTGGTGGGGGTTTTACCTTACATGAGCCATTGTTCTGAGGTGATGAACATACTAAAGAAGCATTGGACCGTGTTGTCTTTACATTCTTGTTTCAATAAACCCCAATAAACCCTTACATCTGGCGCACTCGCGTGGTGCTAACCTGTGGGATTTGCTGGTAAAATCGGCGGTGGAGCAGGACAGACCAGTTTATCCGGTGGGGACATCTCAAGGCCACTTCCCTTGTAACGATTGTAGTTATTGTGCCACCACATTGTCTGGTGATTCTTGGACAGATTTGAAAACGGGCCGGATTTATTATCGACGTTGGCTAACTAATTGCAATTCTACTTTTGTTGTTTATTTTCTACAATGCACTTGCCCGGCCATCTATGTGGGGAGTACTACATGAGCAATTAGGGTGAGGATGGGTGAACATGCGTTGAGACTTCGGCAAGAACTTTCAGCACCTGTGGTTCAACATTGTTTGGAATATCATCATACTTTTGACCAACTCATTTGGTCTGTCATTGATCATACCCCTCAGGATCTTTGGGGCGGTGACCGTGTACTTTGGTTAAGACAGCTTGAGCAGCGCTGGATTTTTAGATTACAATCTGTCAAGCTGGTATGAATCGCGAGATTGATTGGACAATTTCGTTCTGACGTAATACCATTCATATGTGGGCTTCCCTGGATTTGGGAACTTCCTCTGTGATTGGGGTGTGCTAAGATGATAGGCAGTTCATTGTCAGCCAATCCTGAGAGTAGAGTCCCTTATTTGATTGGTCGGTTGTACCGGCATTTTTTAGCAGTTACGAGCAACTACCGAGCACTCCATACAGGGGTTGAGGCACCCCGAAACGTGCACGTCGTGCAGATATGATTATTTGGCATTCAGATAAGTACAATATAATTCTGGATGCACTTTTCAAGTACAGTTTTTAATATCTTAGACACAATTGGTGAATAAAAGGACATTTGTTGACTGGCGGGGATGGTTTGAAGTATCATCCTCCCTCAACTCTGCCCGATAAAAAAATATTAATTCTCATTTGGGATTCACACAGTGATAGTTTTGAAGATTCAATGTTATGGAGAAAGCTAAAGCATGTTTCTGGTTTTGGATATGTGCAAAGAAAGAGAGAAGAGTCAAAGATGATCCCAAGGCTGTAAGGCAAAGAGACAGGGAGGATGACCGTGTTATCCACAGAAATAGAGAAGGAGGGGAAGGTGGGTTTAGGGGAAAAGATGAGCTCCATCTTGGCCCTGTTCAGTTTTAGACAGCTGTGGGACATCCAGGCAGCATCTTCAAATGAGCAGGCTAGAGATTTGGGCTGGAGAGATTTCTGGGGTAGAGGTAAATCCTGAGATTTATCAGCATAAAGATGGTACTGAAAACCATGGGAGAAGATCAGGGCACCAAGGGAATGAGTGTAGAGAGAGAAGGGGTCCCAAGACAGAGCCCTAAGGTACACAGACTGAAATCAGGATAGCAGTGGAGGAGGATTTACCAGAGCATACACTGAAAATGTGATGTGAGAGGTAAGAAGAAAACCAAGACAGAACAAAGTCCTGGAATTCAAGCAAAAACAGGGTATTGAGAAGAAGGTGATGATCAACAGTGTCAAAAGCAGCAGATAAATGAAGAAGGATGAGAATTTAGTACAGACCTTTAGATTTGGCCAGAAACGAGTCACTGGAGACTTTGGCAGGGGCCGTTTCAGTCGAATATAGAGGAGAAAACCCAGACTGCAGTGGATCTAGAATAGCTTGAGAGGAAAGAAAGTCAAGATAGCAACAATGAACCATATATTCAAGTAGTTTGGATGCAAAAGTGAAGAGAGAGATGGGCCAATAGTTGGAAGGGCGGGTAGAATCCAATGAAGGGTTTTTGAGGAGCAGTGTTACCCAGCATGTTTGAAGACAACAGGAACAATTGCAGTGGAAAGCAAGAGGTCGAGGATATAACCGACAAAAGGAATGAAGGAATGACACCTGGCGAAATCTGATTGTAAGGCCGATGTAATAAACTGCACCTTAGAACTAACTATTCGCTGACCTTGTGTATGGTTTTTCAATGAACGAGATTTTAAAATAAGTTTTACTCCCAAAGCCAAAAAGCAGGGAACCCCAGGCTCTTCACGTGGAGGACCTCATAAGACATTTTCAAATTATGGAAAGAGCCAGATGGAAATGGAGTCTGCTTCAGAGAAGAGTTTGCTGAGCAGGGAGTGTGGGGGAAGAGTGACCATGTTAGCTTTTTCTGTGATTTAAAATATAGCATAAGGAGGGAGGCAGGGGGCCCAAGGTTCCCATGGGTGAGGCAAATAACCTTCCTTTTTTCCCAGTATCCATTTCTGAAGGAGTATGTATGGGGGGTGGGGGATGATTTGGTATAGGGAGGTGGCACATTCTCTTCCACTCCTCCATCAATATACTTCTGTCTTTCTCTCATTCCCCCTTTTTTACCCCTTCCCTCTTATTTTTCTCCCTCATATTCTACTCTTTTTGCCCTTCCATTCCCTCCCTTCTGTCTTCTCTCGCCCCTCTCCATCCCCTTCCCCTGCAGCCTTTGAGTAGGGTACACATGCTCCCAGTAGTGCATCTCTGAGAGCAGGGAGCACCAAACATACACAGCCTGGTTCTGCAGCCCCAGGAGCCAAAAGCACTTGAGCACAATCCGTTCTGCGGAGAGACAGCCCTCTATCACCAAGAGCAGCAGTACCCAACCCATGACAGATGCCAAGCCGGGACTGAGCTGTAAAGGTGGTAGATGCATTCATTTTTGGCAGGTTTAGCAGTCCCAGACTCTGGAGGTAGTTTGGCTGTTCCTGGCCCCATCACTCTTACCTACTTCCTGGAGCTGATGATACTCTCCTGGCAGAAGGAAGGAGGAGGAGGTGAATCTGAACAGATGGAAAGCCTGGCAGGAAGGAAAGGACCACTGAGGCTGGGCTGTTTAGAGTCTGTTGGGTGAAAACTCTGAGCTGCAGGAAGGAGTGTACTGGCAGAAAAAAACCTGCTCTGGATTTGATATGGAGGACCAGAAAAATTTGCTCCAAGGGCTGCATGCAGCCCCCCAGGCCTTAGTTTGAAGACTCCTGCTCTGAGGTGTCAAGAGATGAGTGCTGACAGGAAAAAAAGTGCACACTGCTTCAGTAACGTGCCAGTTTTCTGCATCAGGCAGAAACCCTTCTATCAATAGAGTGAGCCAGTCTAACAGAGTTACTTACCTGTAACGGAGTTCTCCGTGGACAGCAGGATAGGTCAGCCACACCTGGTGACGTCATCCGACGGCGCCGTGACGGAAGTGCTCTCTAGCTCAGAAGCTTCTGAGCATGTGTGAGGAGACCCCTCCTCCCTGGTCCGCCCCCAGCCCGACCAGTGAGTCATTAGCTTCGGCCAGAGGCTGGGGCGCGGACCGCAGGCCACCCTCAGAGGGGAGGAGGGTGGGATCGTGTGGCTGACCTATCCTGCTGTCCACGGAGAACTCCGTTACAGGTAAGTAACTCTGTTTTCTCCTAGGACAAGCAGGATGTGTCAGCCACACCTGGTGTCTCCCCAGCTACTTGTTACGCGCTGAGGTTGAGGGAGGCCTGAGACAGGATAGTACCCATGGAGAACAGTAATGAAGCCTCATGTGATAAGAACAACGTTTATTGTGCAACAGACGTATTTGTGCAACAAGCAATAACATGAGGGCATGTCCGAGGGCACACGCACTGAGGTCTCCTGGTGCAACGACCTACAGTGGATTGCAACCTCAACAGTGCAGAATACAACGGATGTGGTTGAGGCAAAGCAGTGAGGCAGAACATAGTGCAACAATCACAATGCAAGGAACAATCTGTGCAATAGTGCAAACAATCAACAGTGCAAGGAACCGCAATCTGTGCAATAGATCAACAATCAAGTGCAAGGAACAATCTGTGCAATACTATAGTGCAGCAGTGTAAACATTTTGCAAATAACGACCACATTGTCATAGCAGCCACATAGTGAAACCACAGTGCAGAGTTACTCCCTGCAGTCTGCTACTGTAGCGTCGGGCTAGGAGGAACCCGTCGCTGTAGATAGAATCGCTCTTCCGAAAGAGCTGTCGGTTTCTGCTTGGAGGTCCAGGCAATAGTGTTTTTGGAAAGTGAGGTGCGAGGACCAGGTGGCGGCTTTGCAGATCTCGCTTACTGGCACCTCGTGTGCGCTTGCGAGAGAGGTGGCCAGCGCGCGGAGTTGGTGCGCGCTCGCCTTGTTTGCTGGATGAGCGCCCGCCTTCTGGAGGCAGTAGGAGACGCAATCAGATATCCAGTGGGAGAGCGTGCGCTTGGTGACCGGCCGTCCCGGTTTGTTGGGGTCGAAGGACACAAAGAGCTGGGTCCCTTGTCGGACTGGGGCCGTCCTGTCAATGTAGATGCGCAGTGCTCGGACGCAGTCAAGTGAGTGGAGACGTTGTTCTTCAGGTGACCCGTGAGGGGCCGGGAAGAAAGACGGTAGTTCCACTGATTGGTTGACGTGGAAGACGGAGGAGATCTTCGGAATAAACTTCGGGTGTGTCCTGAGGGACGCCCTGTTGTGGTGAATCTTGGTGTACGGGGGGTGAGCTACCAAGGTCTGTAGCTCGCTCACCCTCCTTGCGGAAGTGATGGCGATGAGGAAAAGCGTCTTCCAGGCCAGAAATTTTGATTCCGCTGAGAGCAGAGGCTCGAAGGGCTCCCGTGTCAGCTGTTGGAGAACGATGTTGAGGTCCCACGAGGGGACAGGTCTCTGGACCGGGGGCTGCAGGTTCCTGAGACCTCTCATGAAGCGGGTCACGATGGGAAGAGTGGCTATGGAGCCCGTGGGCGAGCTGTTTCGCAGTTGGTGCAGGGACGCGATGGCCGCGAGGTGCACCTTAATTGACTGGGGCTTCAGGCCCAGACTGAAGAGCGAGGAGAGATACTGTAGCACAGCTGGAACAGGGCAAGAGTCTGGCGGGATTCCTTGGCCTGCACACCAGATACTGAAACGTTTCCACTTGAGACTGTATGACTTTCTCGTGGATGGTCTCCTGGAAGCCAGTACGATGCGCTGTACCTCCGCCGGTAGATGTTGTTGTTGGAGGATCACCCTCTCAGTCTCCAGGCCGTCAAGGCAAGTGTCTGGAGATTGGGGTGCCAGGTTGTGCCGCCGTTCTGCGTGAGCAGGTCTGGTCTCATCGGGAGCCGGATGGGGGGCTCCTGTGAAAGCTGTCGTAACAGGGAAAACCACATCTGTCTTGGCCAGTGGGGCGCAATCAGGATGATGTGCGCCTTGTCGTTGATGGTGCGCTGTATGGTGGCTGTCATGAGGGGGGTTGGGGGAAAAGCGTAGATCAGTTCCCACTGCCCCCAGTGTACAGCGAATGCATCTGAGGCCACTCTCCTGGGAGAGGGGCGTTTTGAGCAGAACAGAGGGCATCTGGAATTGTCCTCGGTGGCGAAGAGGTCTATCTGCGGAGTCCCCCAGCGTCGGAAGATTGACTCCGCTACTTCCTCGTGGAGTGTCCACTCGTGGGGCCGGAGCTGCCTGCTTAGGCTGTCCGCTATGGTGTTCTGCTCTCCCGGGAGGTAGGTTGCCTGTAGAAGGCAGTTGTGTGCTAGGGCCAAAGACCACGTCTCGATAGCCTCCCTGCAGAGAGTGCGGGAGCCCGTACCCCCTTGTTTGTTGATGTAGAACATCGTCACTTGGTTGTCGGTCTGGACCAGAACTGTCTTCCCCTCGAGGTGCGGCATGAAGGTCTGGAGCGCATACCTGACGGCTCGGAGTTCGAGGGCGTTGATGTGGAGGGAACGCTCCGTCTTCTTCCAAGCTCCTTGTGTGCGGAGGTGCAAGAGGTGGGCTCCCCAGCCTGTGGGGGAGGCGTCGGTGGTCAGGATGACCTGGTAGCCGCAGGGTTGCAGGCTCTTGCCCTCGTTGAGATTGGCAGGGGTCATCCACCATAGGAGACTCGTAGATACCCTCGGTGTGATAGGGATGAGGGTGGTGAGAGGTTGGGACCGTTGCTTCCAGTGTGAGCGCAGGTGCCATTGGAGAGTGCGCATGTGCAGCCTGGCCAGGGCAAGGACAGATGTAGTCGCTGCCATGTGACCTAACAGGCGCAGGATGTCCTGGGCCTTGGTTCGCTTCATGGACGATACTTTCTTCGCAAGGCGGATGATGCTCTCCTGCCGATGCTCGGGGAGGAAGGCCTTGGCTGAGGTCGTGTCGATTATGGCCCCGATGAACTCCGTGCGTTGGGTGGGTTCTAGCCGGGACTTCTTCATGTTGAGCAGGAAACCCAGTCTGGACAGCAGCGTGGTAGTCTTTTGCACCGCCGCCTTGAGTTCCGTGGCGGAAGGTGCTGATATCAGCCAGTCGTCCAGGTAGGGAAAGATGGCGAGCCCTTGTTTGCGGAGGTGAGCCGCTGCCACCGCTACGCACTTCGTGAAGACCCTGGGGGCTGGGGAGAGGCCGAAGGGCAGTACCCGGTACTGGTAATGGCACCCCATTGCTACGAATCTCAGGAATTTCCTGTGAGAGGGGTGGATTTGGATGTGAGAGTAGGCATCCTGTAGATCCAATGTGGCCATCCAGTCCCCCCGTCTGATGAGGGGAAGGATGGAGTTCAGGGAGTACATCCGAAACTTCTCCTTCAGGAGGGTGTTGTTCAGCTTGCGGAGGTCCAGGATTGGGCGAAGGCCCCCGGACTTCTTGGGAATGAGGAAGTACCGGGAGTAGAAGCCAGTGTTGATTTCGTCGGAGGGAACCCGTTCGATCGTTCGTGTTCTGATGAGTTGCTGTAGGAGATCCGCAAGGGCAGCTTCCTGATGCAGCGGTGGTCTGCTGCTGGGTTGAGTGCGTTGCCATGGTGGGGAAGACAACCGTAAGCGGTAGCCCCTCTGGATAATCCGGATGACCCACTGGTCCGTGGTGATTTCCTGCCAAGCAGGTAGGAAGTTGGATAGACGGCCCCCCACTGGTGGGGTAGCAGGGGCACTCAAGGCCCGCAGGAGCGGATAGTCAGAAGGAGGAAGAGTTCTTACCAGCTTGCTGGTTGTTTGCTGGTTTGTTTTTGCGTTCTCTTTGTGGTTGTCTCTGAAAGGACGATTTGTTGTAGTGTTGCTTGTATTTCGGTGGCTGCCACTGCCGGTTGGAACCGTAATACTTCTTTGACGCGGCAAAGGGCTTGCGGTAATAGCTCCCTTTCTGTGGCCAGGAGGGGCGTTCGAGTCCGTCCGCCGCCAATGTTTTCAGAGTGGTGCAGTCTTCTTTCAGGCCGTTCACAGTATCTGCCACTTTGTCCCCAAACAGAGAGTCACCCAGGCAAGGCGCGTCAGCAATCCTGTCATGGGTGTTATCTGACAGGCCGGAGGCTCGCAGCCAGGCCCAGCGGCGGGCTGCGATGGCCGTGCCAGCTGTCCGGATAGCTGTGTCGAAGGCATCGAAAGCAGTGCTCATCAGATGTTTGGAGCATTCAGCTAATTCCTGGAGTGGGGCTGTATGCTGGTTTTGCTTGGGGAGATGGTCTTTAAGCTCCGCTAGCAGGGCGTCTTGGAACAGCAGGTGTTGGAATTGATGAGCTGATATCTTGGCACTCAGCATTGCTCCCTGGAAGACTTTACGCCCTAGGTCGTCGAGGAGCTTCGGGTCCCGGCCAGGGGGATGGGTCGTTTGAGTGCGCGAAGACTTAGACCTCTTGAGGGCTGACGCTACCACAATAGAATGGTGAGGAAGCTGGGCTTTGTCAAATCCAGGAGCAGTCTGGAGTAGGTACTTGCTGTCCAGGCGCCTGGCACAGGCATGACCGGAGGCAGGGGTCTGCCAGAGGGTGGATTGTTTGTCCTTAAGTTTCCGGTGCAGGGGAAGAGACAAGGCTGGCTTGGGTCCACCGAGGTATTTCATCACCTCCGGATCCTTCTCGTCAGAGGGCTCCTCCTTGGTGAGGCCTAGCCTGGCCACCACCTTCTTCAAGAATTTTGGGTAGGTGAGATCCTCCTGGATCGGTGTCTGCGCCTCCCCTTGTTCATCTGGTGTAGACTTGGACGAAGGAGATTGCGGGCCTTCTTCTTCAGGAGCGCTGCCTTCGGAGTCCTGTCCCAGTACAGGGGAAGGGCTCCTATGCCCTGAGGGAATGTGCTCTGGTGATGCCTCCCTCCTCTCAGGAGTGCGTACTGCCTCCCTCCTCTCAGGAGTGTGTACCCCCGAAAGGGGCGCAACGGAGTTCTCCCGGCCTGCAGGGGCAGTTTGTTGCACCAGGCGTTGCAATAGCTGCAATATGGCCTCAGAAGTGCTGGATCCACAAGATGTGTTGCTCCGGCGCCCATGGGAGTCAGACTTCCTGCCCCTCTGCTGAACACGGGATGACTCGCTGTCCCAGCTGTCGCCGCGTGAATAGGAGCGCTCTCGCCGGTGTCTCTTGCTCCTGTGTCTACTGCCCTTGTCTGCACTATTGCCGCGCCGACGGGAGGACTCCCGGGAGTCAGCGCGGCGTTTGCGGGTGCTATGGCAGTGGCTTCTGCGGTGTGAGCCGTCGGCGCGGGAGGAGTCTTCGGCGCGAGGGAGCTCCTGGAGGGGAATCCTCTTTGTGCGGGCGGGGGAGGAAAGCCCGTGCCGGGGGGAAGCCCCGACGTCATCATGCTGGGAGGAGACGCCCCTGGCCACCCGATTGGAGGGCAAGTCTTTGGGGGCGGAGACTGGCGCGGCCACGTGGGAGGCGCCATCTTGAACGCCCCCGCTTGAGCCGCATGGCAAAGGAGAAGCGGTAGCAGCGTTGGAGCCCAGAGTAGGGGCATCGGTGGAGCATCCGGCGGTGGGGGAGCTTGAGCCAGGCACCGCGGAAGCCAAGGAGGCTGATCTCGCCGGCGGGGGTGGAGCCGCAGGGGCCAGGCCTGCCCGGAGTTTTTTCTTTGCGGGAGCCTTCCCTTTGGCGGACTTACCGCGGTCGGCAGAGCCCGACGCAGCAGCTTGAACCGGAGCAGCCAGGAACTCTTTCAGGGAGTAATCCCTCATCTTCTTCGCCCTGGGGGACATCTGGGCGCAAGCGGCACAGTCCTCCACGATGTGAGAGGCCCCGAGGCATCGGAGGCAGCTCAGGTGAGCATCGGATATGTTCATTTTTCTTTTGCATGTTGGGCAGAGTTTGAATCCGGGTTTCGGCATTTCAAAGGGTGATAGTTGAATTTTGGTGAGAGAGAGAGTCTGAGATCCGTCTTGAGGCAAGGCGGAAGAATTGAAAACTGGTCGGGCTGGGGGCGGACCAGGGAGGAGGGGTCTCCTCACACATGCTCAGAAGCTTCTGAGCTAGAGAGCACTTCCGTCACGGCGCCGTCGGATGACGTCACCAGGTGTGGCTGACACATCCTGCTTGTCCTAGGAGAACCTTCAGCATTCAGTAAACGGGGACTGGCTCACTTCCTGTTAATGAAATCACTGGCAGGGAAGGAGAAACCAAAGAGACATCCCTCCTCCCCCCTTTATACCTACTATACCTGAATGTAACTTGCTGTGAACTGATCCTGCAAAAGGCGCGAACCAAGTCCAAAATCCCTTCCCTGTGGTTTCCTAGCTCGAGGATCCTGTCTCCAGGCTTCCCTTAACTTGAGGATGCAGTAGTGGCAGTGTTTAATTTCCCATCAACTTCACAGCTTAAAACTTTACTTCACCTCTAAAGGAAAGTTAAGGAACTGCATCAGTGTTTCGTATATATGTGTATACTAATTGCATTAAGATTTGTGTAGCAGTTTATTTCCTTGTTTAGCACGTTTTATGTGCTCTGATCCTTGCTACATAGGAAGCTATTGGAGCACATACAAATCGGCACTAAACTGAAAGTAATCATTGAGCTCTGATTAACGCGGCTTATTACACTGATGTGTCAGAAAGCAAAACAGCCTAGCATGAGCATTGCAAACTGGAGAGTGCTGTGTGGCACTAATGCCCTGCAGATTTTATGTGCTCCTAGAGTAGGGCTTGCCAAACCTGTCCCCGTGGCCCCTCTGTTAGGATTTCAGGATATCTACCATGAATATGTATGAGAAATAATTTGCATATGCTGGATCTTTCAGTGCACGCATATCTGTCTTGCCTTGGATGTCATGAAACCCTGACTGGCTATGGACGCGTAGGAACTGGCCTCATGCTCCTGATATTTCCTGGCAATTATTTGTCCTAGCCTTAATTTCTTTTTGTTGAATGATTTAATATTGAGGCTAGCATTTGTCAGGTTTTCAGCAATTGTGCTTCAAAAAACCAAGTTTGCAAAGCATCTATAATATAGACATTTTAAGGAAAAATCCAGTGTTAATTTCCAAGCAGAAACTCTTATTTAAAGTGTCGCGGCTATCAAAATAACTCATGGATGCAGTGATCCAGGAATTTTTTTTTTGTCTGGAAGCGTTAAGTTTTGTAAAGGATAGACTTCTTTTTTTCTCTTTGTGTGTGTGTAATAGAGAGCAGCACTGGAAGCCTGTCACAAGGGCTGGGGAACCAGTGTAGTAGTTGGAGTTGCTGCCTCGGGCCAAGAGATTTCAACCCGTCCATTTCAGCTGGTTACTGGCCGTACATGGAAAGGGACTGCTTTTGGAGGTAAGGAAAGTATGGAGAGATGCTAGCATTTCAGCATGCTCTAGGGTTGACTCTTTCTCCTTCTTTAGCAAAACACATGTTTTAGTTGTGTGACTTGTGCCCTTCTGGATGATGAGAACTTATACTTGGAAGCAATCCGTATGTGATGAGCAGCTTCTCACCTGCTCTATAACATCATCTGAAAAATTGTGTTTCTCTAACATCCAACTCTCAAAACAAAGGGATTGCAAAATATACATTGATATAAAGTTGTAAGGAGACATCAGAAGGTGTCCACAGAGCCTAAATTTCTGTATGGCTCATGCTGATCACCAAATCTTCATCAGCTATCTTCCAGCCAATAAGTCTTTTAATATGTAAAAGTCATAAATTCTACACTTGTAGCTACACAGGATTTCCACAAAGGTATACTCTAGGGTGTTCAAAACATAAGGCAATGGTCTTTTCTGTCCATTCAGATTATCACCTCAAAGCAGGACAGCATTTAAAGCACAGCCAACTTCGTGAATCCATCTAGTATGATTTAATGAAGACCCGACATCGATGTTGCAGTGATTATAGCTATCTTCAGGGACCATGTTACACACCAGACTGTGCAAAACTGATTTCCAAAGTTCTGCCAAACAGAAAAAAACCCCACCAAAACAAAGAGAGCTAAAATATGTTTCTTTTTGTTAGATATGGTCAGAGAAAGCTTGAAACAGTTGGACTATAATGGTTTAATTCTCTGTACCGATAGTGGAGATCCTGTGAATTTGTGAGCTTTAGTCATTGGACAGCAATAAAACGGAAAGAAGAGTTAAAGGGATTCTTGTCTGTAATTGCTTTCCTCTGAAGGAAAACTACAAAAACCAATGCTACAGGAGCAAGCATGAGAGCAGATCATGTTTCTTTAGTTCCTTGGCAAGCGGCAGGCGTGTCGTGGGAGCACCTTGGGAATGTGCTTCTCAGTTTGATCACTGAGGCTGATAAATAGCAAGCCAGAGGTAAACATGTTTGTACAATGCTGGGACAGTAAGATGGGCCCACAGGACCTATCAGAACTACAGAAAGCATCACAAGGCCAGCATGTAACAAAGGTGCATAGAGAGGACTGTAGCTCATCCCATTAGAATGTTCTTTGGTTAATTAAATACAACAAAACAATGAACAGTGGATGAATAAATTTTTGGTAGATTTTCATCCTGTAATTTGTTATTTTTTGTTTGTTTTTTTTTCTGAAAAAGTAGGAATTTGCTTCACCACTGTAAAAGTAAACCAGTGCTAATTTGCACACATTCACACTGGCCCCATAGTACCCTGCTAATCGTCCTCTTACTGCACCCAGGGCTGTCGGCCAGGGTCGTCACAGTCCCTGTCTTACATAGCAAGATACACAAGCACCTGTGCATGATGTGAAGTACTTACAAATGCCACATTTATGGATACAATATAACCTGCAGTTGAGTTGTGTTCATTCAAAATTTGCAGCTACACAAGCCAGAAACTTGATGCACCCTGCAGATGAAACTTTTGGTTACCAATTAAATCACAAATCTTACATTAAAAATCAATATGTTAGTATTTAAGTCTCTAAGCCTAGGGCCCCACTTAGTTTGCCTATGGCTTTGCAAGTTTACTGTTGTCCGCGTGTTTTATGCTCTCAAGAGACTTTACTTTTAGATGTTCCACTATTTTGGCAGATTCATTTTCAAGTGTTTCTTAATAGGATGTTTTTCAGGAACAAGCAGGAAGTCAGTCCTCATGTATGGATGACGTTGGCGCCGACAGAGCCCTCGTGGAAGCATCCCCCTAGCTTTCAAAGAAAGCCTTTGAAAGATGCCAGCACGCATGCGTGGTCCCCTTCTCGCCCAAGTGTGCCATCTTGCTCAATCTCCTTTTTTCTGCAGAGCCCTTCAGATGTCTGTTTGATCTTCCCCCGGAAAATGTTAATTGCTCGACCTGAGTTTCATATTCTCCTCCTGTAGTGCATCGGTCCTCTTCCTGCTACCCGAGCCTGCTGCCCCGGCATTGAGTCTCAGGTTCATAGTCTCTTCCTTCTTGGCGCCTTTGCGCCCTTTTATCCAACTGGCGGCACCGCGGGTCTTCGACCTCGCTGGGATACTATTTTTCTCCCATGGCTACCAGTGGTTCCTTAGCGTCCCTCCAGTCTAGTCCCGTACCATAGGGTTGTGCACCTCTTCCAGCAGCTTGGGAGACTGAGCATGTCAAAACTTTGATGACATCAGGATACTTAGGCAGCTGGCACCACCCCCAGCCTTCCAGTAAGCTCAGTCTCCTAGCAGCTGGAGCAGGTGTTTGTATCAGTGGGACTCACTGAAGGAACAACTAGGAAGAGTTAGTTTAAAAAAAAATTTTTTTGGATGTTTAATTTGGATCTGTAGTGTTAGGGGTTTGTCACTTTAAATTAGAGACATTGTTTTGCTCTTGCCAGTAAAGTTTAAAAAAAAGAAGAAACAAAGAAGGACAAGGAAGGTGAGCAGACCGGATTGCAGAGGCCGAGGTGGTGCTGGCTGGTCAATCGGGGTCTGGCTCTGCTCCCGAACCCCTCCTGTGCGGGTGAGGAGCGTCGAGCACGGCAAGAGTGTTTGCTGCGCGGCGATGCTGTGAGTAGCGGTAAGTCTCCGGCAACAGAGGTTGGCGTCAGGAGATTATAAGCAGCTAATTTTCTTTGTCAGCATTAGGGCAGAGCCTTGGCTGGATTCGCAGGGGTGTTTGGTCCGTGTGGGCAGTCAGAGGAAGTGAAGTTCTGTTTTTTTGCCGCCATTTTGTTTGCACGGGAAGCGGAGCCGCAGCAGCAGGGTGCTGTTTAGGAAGCTTTTGGTTTGCGGATCGCTAGTTTCAGCGGTCAGAGGTGCCTGGAGAGTTTCTCTATTCGGGGCACAGTGGACTGCGGTTCTTTTTCTGTCTCACCGGGGGGTGTAAAAAAAAAGAAAAAATATATATAAAGAATCAAGGAAACGATAGGCACAAGGGACTATGCCTACTAAGTCACAATGTGGGGTTTGTGGACAACGCAGGAGCTCTTACCATGGAGGGGGTCTGCAAAGGCTGTACCACGGAGACTCGCGCTGCAGAGCAGTGTGGTTTGGAGGACGCAGTTTCAGAGACTAGCTCAAGGGAGCAGGGACCTGGAGGTTCGTCGCAGGCAGACGCGGGGGGTCCTTTGTCTCTCCAGGAAGCTCAGCCAGCAGCTTCCACGGGACAGGGAACTGTGCAGCCGGTCCCAGGGGGATTTTCCCTGGAATTTGTGGTGGCGTTGCATAAAGCTTTTTGTCTTAGGCAGGGGGAGGCTAAGGCCCCTACCCCTGCTAAGAGAAGGGTTTTAGAGGACGGTTTAGAGGAACAGCGGGTACGTCTCAGCCGCTCATTAAGTCTCATCGGCTGGACCAGTTGGTTTCTGAAGTGGGCTCTGGGTCCTCAGAGGGAGAACCGGACCTGGAGGAACAGGACGGGGAGGAAGATGCGCTTCCTCCGGAAGAGGACTCCAGAATTGTCAGGGTTTTCCGTAAGGAGGAATTGGCGGGGCTCATTTTGGAATCCCTTAAGATGCTTAATATGGCACCGGCAGGGGCAGTGGAATAAGAGGCATTGGAGGATCCTATTCTTCAGGCGGTGCGAAAGCCCCAGAAAGTTTTCCCTTTGCACAGAGTTATTAAACAGATGATCCTGGATGAATGGGAACTTCCTGAGACAGGGCTCAAGGGGTCTCGTATCATGTCTAGGTTATACCCATTGGTGGAACATAAGGACATGTTTTGGTCACCGAGAGTGGATGCGGTGGTGTCGGCGGTTACAAAGAAGACCACTATCCCAGTGGAGGGTGGTGCCGCTCTTAAGGATGTTCAGGATAGGAAGCTTGATACCTCATTGAAGCAAGCCATTGATGTCAGTGCGCTATCACTCCAGGCCTCAGCTTGTGCAGCCTTGCGCTGGGCGCAGGGGCTACCAGATGCAGTGGATCCTGGTAAGGTGGAAGCGGCGGCTAGATTGGAATCGGTCACAGCTTACCTGGCAGACACCTTTTATGATTTGGTGCGAACGCTTTTGAACGCCATGGGGTCGATATTGACAGCGTGCCGATATCTTTGGCTCCGGAATTGGTCGGCAGACGTGTCTTCTAAGGCCCGGTTGAGTAAGTTGCCTTTCAAGGGAAAGCAGTTGTTTGGAGAGGACCTCGATAAACTAGTTAAGGACTTGGGGGAGTCCAAAGGGGGTCGTCTCCCAGAGGACAAGCAGAAGCAGGGTAGAGTTACTGGGCCTATGAGGGGTCAGTCCCAGGAGTTCAGGTGTTTTCGGTCAGTGAGGTTTTCACCGCTCCAGAGGGGCCATTTTACTCCTAGGAATCAGCCCTTTTGGGGGTTTTGGGGCAAGGGCAGAGGATATTACGGAACCGCTGCTGCTGCCCCCCCGAACCAGCGAAAGCAACAATGAAGTGAGGGGGACCCAGGCAGGGGTGTCTCCTGTAGGAGGGCGATTGAGGGAGTTTTATCATGCTTGGGTCCGAGTCACGACGGATCAGTGGGTTCTCCAAGTAATTAGAGAGGGCTATGCGCTCGAGTTTGCCAAGCCTCTGGCGCCAGCTTTCATTCAATCCTCGTGTCGGGCGAGGGCCAAGAAAGAGGGCGTACAATCAATGCTACAACGCCTTTTACGATTGAGGGCCGTAGTCCCGGTACCCGTCGACCAGTACGGTACAGGTCGATACTCCATATACTTCATTGTGCCAAAGAAGGAGGGTTCCTTTCGGCCTATCCTCGATCTCAAATGGGTAAACAGGTGTCGGCGCGTTCCTCGTTTTCATATGGAGACGCTTCGGTCAGTCATGGTGGCGGTCAGAGCAGGAGAGTTCTTGACCTCATGGAGGCATATCTTCACATTCCTATTCATCCGGATTACCATTGGTTTCTGCGATTTGCAGTCCCCATGGGGCACTTTCAGTTTCAGGCGCTCCCTTTCGGTCTTGTGATGGCTCTGCACGTTTTCACCAGGGTGATGGTGGTGGTGGTGGTGGTGGTGGTAGTGGCGGCGGCGGCCACGTTGAGGCGCAAGGGTATTCTTGTCCACCCTTATCTGGATGATTGGCTTATCCGTGCAAAGTCCAAGGAGGAAAGTGTACAGGTAACAAACCGGGTGGTCGACTTCCTGTCCGAGTTAGGCTGGGTGATCAATGCAGGCAAGAGTCACTTGAATCCTTCCCAGGATCTCAAGCACCTGGGGGCGCAATTCGACACCCGGATGGCTCGGGTGTTCCTTCCTCGGAGGAGAGTGTTAGATCTTTGGCGATTGGTGCGACAGTTTCTATGCATAACGAAGCAGACGGCGTGGCATTATCTACAGCTTCTGGGTACCATGGCATCAACGATCGATCTGGTTCCCTGGGCGAGGGCGCACATGAGACCCTTGCAGAGGTCTCTGCTACACAGGTGGTCCCACCAGCATCAGTCTCTAGGGCACCGGCTAGTTTGCCCCAGGGAGGTAAGGAAGACGCTCCGGTGGTGGTTGAGCGAAGCGAACCTGACGGTCGGGGTTCCCCTGGAGTCTCCGGACTAGGTGCCTCTGACGACGGACGCCAGCCTGTCCGGCTGGGGGGGCCCACTGTGAGGGGCAAGTAGCGCAGGGGTCCTGGATGACGGAAGAGCAGTTGTGGTCCATAAATAGTCTGGAAATGAGGGCAGTCGCAGGAATTTTTACCGCAGGGGCGGGCTCGTGCGGTGCAGATTTTTTCCAACAACGCCACCACAGTGGCATACATCAATAGACACAGCGGCACAGGAAATGCCAGTTTGGAGGCAGAGGCGGAGCTGCTGATATCTTGGGCCAAGCTGCATCTCCCAGCAATCTTGGCAGCACACGTGGCCGGCACAGAGAACGTTGCAGCCGATTTCCTCAGTCGAGTGCGTTTGGACCCGGGCGAGTGGCAGTTGAACGCTGAGGTTTTCGCGCAGATTGTGAGCCGCTGGGGGGAGCCGGTCATGGATCTAATGGCAACCTTTCTGTCGGCAAAAGCCAATAGTTTTTTCAGTCATCGAAGGGAGTGAATGTCGGAAGGGCTGGACACGTTAGTTCAGCAGTGGCCAAGGAACAGTCTTCTGTATGTTTTTCCTCCGTAGGCACTTATCGGACGGGTGATCCAACGGGTGGCGGCACACAGGGGACTGGTGATTCTTATTGCCCCGGATTGGCCTCGGAGACCGTGGTATGCAGATCTCGTACATCTCAGAGTGGCAGCATGGAGGCTGCCCGGCCGACAAGACCTCTTGCTGCAGGGACCGATTCTGATGCCGCAGGTGGAACGGTTCTCGCTTACGGCATGGCTATTGAAAGGGCAAGGTTGAGAAAGCGTGGGTTCTCGGCGCAGGTGATTTCCACGCTTCTGAGGGCCCGTAGAAGATCTACCTCTCTGGCATATATTCGGGTGTGGCGAATATTTGAGAGCTGGTGTGCTCAGAGGGAGTATAGTCCGCTATCGGCCTCAGTACCGGTTATGCTAGATTTTTTACAAGCGGGCCTAGAAAAAGGTTTAGCATTGAATTCCCTAAGGGTTCAGGTGGCGGCCTTGGCCTGCTATAGGGGCCGGATACACGGATATTCCTTGGGGAAGTAACTGGAGGTGCTGTGATTTTTAAGGGCGGTAAAGCAGTTGCGCCCTCCTCATAGACATTTCGTGCCTCGGGATCTCAATCTCATCCTTTCGGTGCTCGTGAGGGATCCTTTTGAGCCGTTGGCTTTTTGTACCCTAAAGGATTTGACATTGAAGACGGTGTTTCTGGTGGCCATTTGTTCGGCAAGGAGGATTTCTGAACTGCAGGCTTTGTCGTGTAAGGAGTCTTTTCTAAGGAGAAGGTAGTTTTGCGGATGGTTCCATCCTTTTTGCCTAAGATGCTTTCACCTTTTCATTTGAGTCAGCCGGTGCTAACAGGCTTGACAGCAGATCCACAAATTCAACTTCTAGATCTCAGGCGGCTTTTGAAGCGCTATTTGAAGAGAACGGCTTCGTTTTGCAAGTCAGAGCGTTTGTTCATTTTGTTTGGGTGACCCCGCAAAGGCGAGGCAGTGGCCAAGTCTTCCATTTCCAGGTGGATTAAGGAGGCGATCGCTTCGGCGTATCTCTTGAAACAGAAGCAGGTTCCGCAGGGGTTGCGGGCCCATTCCTCTAGGGCTCAAGTGGCTTCATGGGCGGAATGCAGTTTGGTGGCTCCAGTAGATATTTGTAAGGTGGCCACCTGGTTCTCGTTGCATACTTTTGTGAAGCATTATCGCTTGGATGTACAGGCAAGGGAGGATGTGAAGTTTGGCTCAGTGGTTATTCAGGCCGGGCTCGCAGGTCCCTGCCATAGTTAAGGGTCTCTGTTACATCCCTATGGTACGGGACTAGACTGGAGGGAAGCTAAGGAAGGTGAAATTAGGACTTATCTGCTAATTGGCTTTCCTTAACGAACTCCAGTCTAGTCCCGGAACCCTCCTGTCTGTGGTTCTGTAGTTTCAAGCTTAGTGACCCAGGTCCTTAAGAAGTTTGATCATGTTATAGGAGAGGTCTATTTTTCTTTTGTTTGTTCCCACCATCAGCGTGTGCTGGTTTTAGTGGGGGTTATGATGGTTTTGTTGTTCGGGAGCTGGTATTTACCTTGTATGGTTGAAAGAGTAGGACATAGGAAAGTATAAATAATAAATAAATGGATAAATGTTATATTAGATATCGGAAGAGGGGAATAGAAGTAGGATAGAGCAGGATTGGTTTTCGGAAAGTTACTTCTTATTTGTTGCTCCTGTGAGTCCACTTTGTCAGTGGGTTACTGGAAGGCTGGGGGTGGTGCCAGCTGCCTAAGTATCCTGACGTCATCAAAGTTTTGACATGCTCAGTCTCCCAAGCTGCTGGAAGAGGTGCACAACCCTATGGTACGGGACTAGACTGGAGTTCCTTAAGGAAAGCCAATTAGCAGGTAAGGCCTAATTTCACCTTTTAAATGTGTGATCGATGTGCCAAAATGTCCCTGACCGACACACTCGACTACTGCCTTCGCTGCCTGGGACCAGACCACAACCCCACGGCATGCAAACTCTGTAAAAAGATGTCCACCAAGGCCCTCGAGCCGGAGTCTAGGTACCTCTGAAGGCCAAGGCCTCATCTGAAACCGCTGAATCCCAGGGTAGCCTTATGGACTCCAACTGACACCATGGTTCCTTGGAAAGGTGGTCTGCCACGGGTGAACTCAAGAAGAAGGCGGCCTCAAAGGCGGTATCCCTGGACAGTTCAGATGGGCCGGGTAAGCCTCGAGCCAGGTCTCACAGTCCTAGATGCTCGTCCGAGGGATTGGAAATAGAACGACCTGCGAAAGTCCCCTTGGAAGGATTCTACCTTGGGCCGGCCTCTGTTGCCTGACAACATCCTCGTCGAGGACTCTCCCTCGGGAACTGGTGGCGGTCCCAGTTCCCTCGGTGCCGGTGGCTGCGGAGCCTTCTGCCTGGAGTCCAAAATGGCGGCCCTGGAGTGCAGTTTGTCTGCCTTCATGCACCAGCAGCGGGCGCTATTGTCCAGTGCTACTGGTTCCTTCACCCAGACCACTGGGCCCTCGACGTCGAGGACGTCTCCAGAGACCAAGCCGATCCTCAAGGTCCTTCGGCGTCCATCCTCGGCCGAGGTCTCGCTCCAGCTCCCGTTCCATGGGACAGAGATCTTCCCCAGCCAGTGTGCTCGGAACTGGCCACAGGGCCTCCGAGGGTCACGGGCAGGGATCAGCCCCAGAGCCCGCAAGCCATCCTTCCCTCGAGTCCTCAACGGACTATTCTGACTGGGAAACGGAGGACGAGGAATCGCCGGACACCCGTCGCCACTACAACGTCCCCTCAAGCTCCCCTCCCCCCTTGGAGCCCTGATGTCGTTCCCCACCTGAGGACATGGCATTCCTAGACTTCGCCAGGGGATATGTCCAAGGCCCTAGCATTCCCAATGGAATTGGAGGAGGATCCTCTGACAGAGGATCTTGAAATGCTCCAATTCGAGGCCCTTCCAAGGGAATCATTTATGGTGCCCATCCCTCCCATCCTGGAACAGCTAATGCTCCGTATGTGGGAGACACTGGCATCAGTGCTGGTGGTGAGCAAGCGGCTCAACTCGATGTATCGAGTCCGCTGGAGCATGGGCATCCAGAAATCACGTTTGCCGCACAACTCCATGGTGGTGGAGTTGGCCATTCGTCGCCTGAAGAGTCAGAAGACACACTCCTCCTGTGCCCCCTGGCAGGGAGGCACGCATCCTGGACACACTCGGCAGAATGTGCTGCCAGGGCTCGATGCTCATTGGATCAGAACCTCAACATGAAGCAACACATAACCAACACTGTAAGAGCGATTTACTTCAAGATTAAATCCCTTAGACACCTACGCCCTTTACTTGAACCAAGCGACTTCCGCACCATTTATCAAGCCCTCATCATTCCTCATTTTGATTACTCAAACGCCATCCTACAAGGACTCCCTTAAGCCACCTTACATCCCCTGCAACTTGCCATGAACAGTGCAGCGCGGATTCTCCTCAGCACGCCAAGAAGAGAACATATCACACCCCTCCTGAAACAGCTTCACTGGCTCCCCATTCAAGCCAGGTTAAGCTTCAAAACCCTAGTGATGACGTTCAAGGCCATCAAGGGGCTCTCCTCCTCCTCACTATGTGACCTCATCCGACCACCCATACCCAACAGGCTAAGAAGAACCTCAGTAGCTAACATGCTAGTGATACCGAGAGACATAACAAAATGCTTCAAAGCAACATCGAACAGAGCCTTTAGACTATGTGCCCCAAGTCTCTGGAACTCCCTACCACCACACATCAGAGCAATCCCTAACTTGATCAGTCCAGGAAGGCCTTAAAACATTTCCTCTTTATCAAATATCTCACTGACTGCCCCGAACCCCAGCCACCAAGTATGATCAATACCCAATAACTCCATCTGACATGTATATAGTTACCTATTCAATGCTACGCATATGTATATAGTTTACCCTGTTTTCCAAGTTACTTGTTCCTGTTCAATGTAATGACCTGACTTTTGTTCATTGTCGGATACCTTTTGTTTTATGTAAACCGCGCTGATCGCAAATAGTGCGGTATATAAGAAATGCAAATAAAATAAATAAATAAATAAATAGGCCGGATCCAGGCATACTAGCTGCATATGGACCATGTACCTGAGAGACCTGGCAAAGGAACTCGCTGGGTTCTCAGCTGGTCTTTCCGAGGAACCCCTGCAGCGGTTCAAGAACCTGGCCAAAGCCTTCCATGAGTGCTCCAAGTTTGTTTCGGGCAGCCTGTGATAGCTTTGAGTTGGAGGCTCGAGTAGCGACGATGGGCATCTGTGCTCGACGCCAGGCTTGGCTACAGTCTTCCGACCTCAAGCAATGGGTTCAGGACAAATTGGTCGACGTCCCATGCCAAGGAGAGAACCTCCTTGGCAAACCCCATGACTGACAAGGCTGCCGAACTGGAGACAGAGTTCATGATGAGGACCAGTCTCTCTAAAAAGACAGCTGTCCCTCCCCAATGGAAGGGCTCGGGTAAAAAGCCTTTCTACCAGAGGAAAGGGACTGCTTACAGAAACTACCCATGTTTTTAGGCCTCCCTGGCTCCCCAGCAGGGTCAGCAGGCCAAGGAATATGGGCATGGCCCTCGTAAGCAGAAGGCTCCCAAGCCCCAGGCATCTGCCCTGGCCCAGCCAGGAGGGAGTTTTTGACTCCTTGGGTATAGCCTCCCTACCCCAAGGAGATTACCAGCCCACAGGAGGACGTCTCATTCATTATGCCCAAAGGTAGCCAGCCATCACCACCGATTTCATGGGCACTCCAAGTGGTCAAGGAGGGCTACCTCCTCTTCCTGACCCAGACACCTCCCCCTTTCTTTCCGGGAGAGCCCACTAGGTTTCCCCTTCACCAAGACCACCTACTGAAAGAATTGGCAGGTCTTCTCAAGGACAGAGCATTAGAACTAGTTCCCCATCATCTCAGGGGCAAGGGGTTCTACTCCAGGTACTTCCTTGTACCAAAAAGAACTAGGGGCATAAGGCCCATCTTCGACCTGCGCAATCTGCACAGATTCCTGTTGAGGGAGAAAGTTCAAGATGCTCTCCCTTGGAACATTGCTGCCTTACCTCCAGCAGGGAGATTGGCTATGCTCCTTGGATCTGAAGGATGCCTACACACACATCCTCATTCACACCAACCACAGGCAGTACCTGAGGTTCATGGTGGGGAGGCAGCCATTACCAGTACAGGGTGCTGCCCTTCGGCTTGGCTTCCACCCCAAGGGTTTTCCCCCATGCCTGGCAGTTGTGGCCGCCTTCCTCCACCGGGGGGGGGGGGGGGGAGGTGGTGTGTTCATTTTCCCCTACCTGGACGATTGGCTCATAAAGGGAGGCATGGCCTCAGAGGTGCAGCAGGCAATTGCACATATAATCCAAGTCCTGCAAGATCTGGGGTTTGTAATAAACTGCCCCAGGTCCCACCTCCTCCTGACAGTATCTGGAGTTCCTAGGAGCAGGACTAGACACCCTCCAGGCCAGGGCCTGCCTTCGAGGGGACCAAGCCACCTGGCTCAGGGCTCTGGCCCTGGACATACAGCACTGGCCCTCAGTGTCTGCTCTGCTCCCGCTGCACCTACTTGGATGCATTGGCTCCACGGTCCATGTCACTCCAGATGCCCGCCTTCTCTTGAGGGCTACACAGTGGTGCCTTCAGGACCAGTGGCCACAGGCATTCTCCGTGACAGAGTTGTAGTGACTCGCCAGTTGGCGGAATCCCTGACCTGGTGGTAAAATCCCCAATACCTCGAGGTAGGGATGCCTTCCAGATTCTGGGTTCTCACAACTGAAGCCTCCCTGCAGAGATGGGGAGCTCACTGTGAGGAACTCTGCACCCAGGGCAGCTGGTCACAGAGCAAGAGCAACCAGCAGATCAACCTGCTGGAATTGTGGGCAATTCACCTAGCCCTCCGAGCTTTTTGCCTCCACCTACGGCGCCATCCAGTGTTGGTCCAAACAGACAACCAGGGGGCCATGTTCTATGTGAACAAGCAGGGAGGCATTGGGTCCCATTCCCTCTACAGTGAGGCGATGGCCCTCTGCTCCTATGCAGGTCCAACAAGGCATACTCTTATGGGCAGTATACCTGCCAGGCCAGGACAACGCACTGGCCGACAAATTGAGCAGGGTCCTCCAGCCACAAGAATGGCAGCTGGACCTCGGGGTGGCCAGCCGGCTTTTCCACCTCCAGGGGAATCATGTATAGACCTGTTTTGCCAGTCTGGACAACTACCAGTTGCCCCTCTTATGTTCCCGCTTCATCTCATGGTCGGAAGCTCTCATGTACGCCTTCCTACCCACACCACTAATTGCTAAAACATTATTCAGGACCCTCTGTAACAAGGCCTCTCTGATCCTGATAGTCCCTCGATAGCCCAAGCAGCCATGGTTCCTGTTACTACTCAAGCTGTCGGTGGAAACTCCCATCCCATTGGGGAGCTCCCTGGGGTTCCTGTCATAGGAGGGGAGCTCTCTTGCACACCAATCTGGCTGCTGAAAGGGTGACCCTAGTCCCTTTCAACCTCCTGGAGGAAGTGGAGGAGATCCTGCTGGCTTCCCATAAGTCCTCCCAACAGGAGAGCGTACACCTTCAAGTGGCGCAGAGCAGGGGATTGGCCCATTCTCCTGTTTGGTGCAGATGGTCCTGCAGCGCCTTCTCTATCTCTCACACGCTGGACTCAAATCGAACTCCGTCAGAGTGCACCTCTGTGCCCTGGCTGCACATCATCATCCAGTGGATGGCAAACCCCTCTCTGTCCAGCCATTGGTGACCCACTTCATGAAGGGACTCCTTTTATCGAAACCCCCAATATGCCCTCTGGCGATCGAGTGGGACCTCAGTGTTGTACTGGCGCAGCTTACTCACCTGTGATACCTTTCATGGAAGGTGGTGTTCCTGGTTGCGCTCACCTCTGCTCGCAGGGTCAGTGAGCTCCAGGCCTTGGTGGCAGAGGCACCTTACACCAGATGCTACAAGAACAGGGTTGTGCTCCGCACACCCCCAAAATTCCTTCTGAAGGTTGTATCGCCCTTTCACATCAACCAGGAGGTGCTGCTCCCCACCTTCTTTCTGAGGCCTCACGTCACAGGGCGGAAACTGTCCTCCACACCTTGGACTGTAAGAGGGCCCTCTCCTTCTACATTCAACATACCCAGGGCCACCGTAATGCTGCTCAGCTTTTTGGCTCGTATGACTCCAGTAGACTGGGGAAGTGGTGACCAAGCATACGCTATCTACTTGGGTAGCGGACTGTATCACCCTCGCCTATGAGCAGGCGGGACTTTCGGTGGATGGCTAGGTCACAGCGCATTGTGTCAGGGCCATGGCGGCCTCTGTGACAAACCTGCGCTTCGTACCAATGATGGACATCTGCCAGGCTGCCACCTGGTCTTCTGTCCATATCTTTGCAGCTCACTGTTGCCTTTAGAGGGAGTCCCAAAGGAACAGTGCCTTCGGCCAAACTATGCTCCATAATCTTTTCAGAGTCTAAGCAACTCCTATCCGCCGGCCCTTCTGTGTTCAGGCTAATGGAGTGCTGGTTCCCATTGGACACATGGGTCCTACTGCAGTTTGCATCTGCGGACTCAAATGCTGCTGCTCACAGCCTCCCTTGAGGGTAATCATGTTTTTTTTCTCTATGGACTTTAAGTAGTCTGTAGCTAGGGAGTCCTATATGTGAGGACTGACTTCCTGCTTGTTCCCAGAGAAAGCGCAGTTACTCATCTGTAATAGGTGTTCTCCAGGGACAGCAGGAATCAGTCCTCACAACCCTTGCTCCTCCCCTTGGAGTAGCTTCTTAACCATATTTTATTTTTTTGTTGTCTTTAAGTATGTCATCTGACCGAGTAAAATGGCACCCTTGGACGGGAAGGGGACCACCTATGCGTGGTGGCATCTCTCAAAGGCTTTCTTTGAAAGCTGGGGAGGATACGTCCCCAAGGGCTTCGTCGATGCCGACATCACCCATATGTGAGGACTGATTCCTGCTGTCCCAGGAAAATACTTGTTACAGGTGAGTAACTACGCTTTTTCTATGGCTGCCCCGTGAATTTGGAATGCTTTGCCAGCAGAATTAGACAGCATATCTGATACTCTGGCATGCCAGAAAAAATAGGAAGTGCTTTTGTTTCAGCAAACCTTTCAAGCCTTTTGTGTGAGTTGAGCTTTGTGTATGTGATGTCTGGTTTTTCATGCTTATCAAGATGGCAGGTTAATATGATGAGTTTTGCCTTATGTATGTTTTTGTTGTAATCCACCTAGGAGTTAATATGGAATATAAATTTTTTAAAGAAAAAATATTAAGCAAATTGATGTATGCATGGAGAGACACTATCCATAGTGGGAAGAAGTTTTTTTTTTAACTGCTTTCTAATTAAATATTTTGAAACACAACAAATATTTGGTTTATTTTTAGGTTGGAAGAGCGTGGAGAGTGTACCTAAACTGGTGTCTGAATACATGGCAAAAAAGATCAAAGTAGATGAGTTTATCACTCACACTCTACCTTTTTGTCAAATAAATGATGCTTTTGAGCTAATGCATGCAGGAAAGAGGTATGTTGTGTATTGTTCTCTTTAATACAAATACAACAATAACCACAAGAGACTTTTTAAAAATTCTCTTCCTTTCTCCTCCATCTTTGTCACACTTTTCCTTTTTGGAACAGCTGTCAGCTTCAAGCTGGTGTCTCTTTGCCTCCCAGAGTGCAGAACAAAATGTAATTTTCAATAATGATATAGGCTGTGGATGTGCAGAAGAGCCCTTGACTTTTAATAACATGCTAAGTTTTTGCAGTTGGTGCCGAGCAGCCAAAGAGGTTGCAGGTAGGGTTGACCATGAGACTAGAAGTGTCTCAAAATATGTCATGTCTAGGTTTCTACAGGACAAGTTTGGTGGCAAGATAACACTATAATTTGGACACCCACACTATTCAATAGTAGGAGTATTCCACAATCATTTAAAGAGCTGGGGGGGGGGGGATTCTTCTGAATATTTCTAAAATACAAGGGATTGCTATATGCTTTTTGAGTTGCTCTTCTACATAGACTCCTAACAGCATGAGTTGCCACCAGCAGGGCTGGGCTGTCGTCTTGCTGGAGTTCAAGAATCCTGCTGCTTTATTACATCAGCAGACAAAATTAATAGTGTTAAATTCTTTTGGAAAACAGACTTCAGCATAGCATTATGAGAGGTGCTTTTTCTTGTACAGTTACGTACAGGTTTTTGGGGGGGGTTTCCTTGAAGAAAAACATTAGGTATGATATCTTAAAATAAAATTGTATATCTAAACTATAAATGCAGTGATACAGCATTAGTGTCATTATTTGGTGCGGAAAACCTTGCAGCACAATCTCTTCAGGGATGTTTCATGTTGAAGCCCCTCTTTCCCTCCCCTCCTTTTTACAAAAAAGTGACTGGCTATAGAAACATTGACCATAAGGTCCATTATCTCTTCACAGTTTGCATCCTTTTGCAGTGTCAGACTACAGATCTCTGGTTTTCTCACTAATCTTTTTCTTTCAGTAGTTTCCACTAATTTACTCACTACCAGAGGCACAGCAACTGGTTGCCAATTATCTTTATGATGAGACATCTGCCCTTCGATTCCTAAAACCGTTCATGATATCTGGAGATTGATCTGTTCTAGCAGTAAAGCTGCCATACCATTTCTGTGCTCCCTGATTTAGCCCAAGAAGCCCTTTACTTTATCCGTTTATAGTTTTGTTTTTGTTTTTTTGTTCTGTAAAAGGTGTTTGTTAAAATATTTTTTATTTATATTGCCTTTTGCCTAATTGTCAAGCAGTTTACAGTATTTAAAATCATGGTACTAGACACTAAGGAGGGAAAGCGAATTGCAGTAGGAAACAATGGGAGAAGGAAAAAAACTGGGGGGGGGGGGAGGGGAGGGAGGGATTAAGAATTAGAAGAAAAGGAGAGAATGGGAAACTGTTCTTGGATCCTTGCTATGCCAGTCACCTAGACCTCCCCGAAGGCTGGCTCAAAAAAGTAAGTCTTAAGATTTTTCTTAAATATTTTTTTCCGTGATTACATCCTAATGTAGAGTGGGAAAGAATTCTAGAGGGTTAGAGCAAGAAAAAAAAACCAAAAAAACATATTGACGGGTTGATTCATAATGAACTAGATAAAATTAGAAGGGATGACAAATTTTGCTTTAGGAACATAAGGTATGGGAAGGAATATAAGGGGTGTGAGGGAGGAGTGGCCTAGTGGTTGGGGCAAGTTACCTCAGACCAGAAGGTCGGGGGTTCAAATCCCACTAGAGGACAGCAACCCTTGGGCCGGAAGGACTGGGGTGTCTAGTCCCACAGGTGCTCCTTGTGGTCTTGGGCAAGCCACTTAACCCTCCATTGCCCATGTTCCCTGTAAGTATTAGTGTATGTCTCTCATATCTCCTCGTGTTAAATGTATCTCCCAATTGTGTTGTGACCATTTTGATTGAAGGATAAAGTGGTATACAAAACTGTCTAAATAAATAAGGAAATTGGAAAGATAAGATGGAAGCCCAGAATAGAAAGACATGTAGGCTAGTAATGGGATTTTGAATTTGATGCAATACATGATTTTGAGCAAGTGGTGTTTTCTTAAACGTAGGTGACAAATTGTGAATTTTGGAGCCATTGTGGGGCTATGACTGAATATGTTGAAATCAGAGGCTCTGGATGTTCTTAGGTCCTGTGAGGAACTTAGAAGGGGCTCTTTCCCGGGCAGCTGATAGATCCCCAGGTATTTAAAACTATCTACCTGCAAATCCCAGGCGGCTCTAGTGGCTTAATGTCCCATTCACCCCCGCCCCCCTCCTCTGTGACAGACTACATGATTGCACCCTACACCTTCTCTCTCTCTCAAGCCGGGTAGCGGCATACAAGATGATGGGGTTTCCTAAGGTTTTATATGTCCTGCAGTTGTTGCCCTTGAAACTGTTGCAGAGGGATGTCCAGACAATGGAACAGCTGCTTCTGAGATAGAAGGAAGCCCTGCTTGACATTGAGCAGATTGCAGGGACCCTACACGAGGGAGGTGTGAAGCAGCCAGATTTATCCAACTATAATCTAGCCTGTATCTTACAGCACGTCCTTGACTGGTTAGGGGGACAGCCTATTTTTACGCCATGGGCCATGGAATCTGCTTAGTTGGCCCCTCACTCTCTCCTTTCGGTCCTACACATGGATAGAGTGGTGCTGCTAACCCAGATTAATGTGGTAAGAGGCGGGTGGAGGGCCCTTTGTAAGGGCTATAGGGGATCCCCCTGGAGATGATTGGATACTTACCATTTACAGGGTAAGGCTGCATTTATTCCCATCCATTTCACATATGGGGCTCCCCGGGACTCAACTAGGTGCAACAGGTGGTGGATGAGGGAGGCCGGATACTTCCTTTCTTGGACCTCCATGCTAAACTTGGGGGACACCATTTTGCTTACTTACAACTGATACATTACGAGAGCTCACTGGCTCTGGTCAGGTTGGAGAAAGGGGACCCTAGACAAGGTGGCTGGCTAGTTTGAGGAGAGGGAGCAGGTTTCAGTGGCCCACTATTATCAGGCTTTGGAAGATCTCGGCCCACCTCACCCCTGTGCACATTTAGTCCACCGATGGAAGGCAAAGTTGGGGATATCCCTTGAGGGGTTTGATTTGGCTACTGCAGTGGCCCTTATCCCCCGAGTGGTTCAGGGGGTATGGCTTCGAAAGATGCAGGTTAAGATATTGGAGAGGGCATTTCTCTCCCCTTATCAGGCCTGGAGGGTGGATCTCACAGAATCAGGGAAATGCCCCTGGTGTGAGGAGGGACGGGCACACTTGGGACACATGTTTTGGGGCTGTGTCTATACTACCGCTTTTTGGGGACTGGTCGTGTCCTTTTCTGTGGGCCTTTGGGCTAAGCCTTTGTCCTTTATCCGGGGTTTGATGTCTTGGATCATAAAGATTCTTCTGGACCTTGTGGAGCCGGGGCCTGGCTTTTAGTTCAGAAGGGGGGTTTCCTTGTTAAGCTATGCATCCTCCGACACTGGCGTGATGCAAAACGTCCCACATGTTTCAGAGTAGCACAACACACTCCATCAATTGTGGGATTTGGGAGGGTTTGGCCTCTAAGGGGGCTGCTGCCCATAGAGACTCTTATCTTGCCTTGTGAGAGTTGTATCTTTCCAGACTATCCTTGTGGGCGTGCAATTATCTGCTTTCTATGGTGGGGGAGGACTAAGGAGTGTGGCCCCTGGGCAGTGAAGAGTCCACTTGCCCGGGAGGCTGTTGGATTGTATGGCTGTGGGATCTGGTCGTCTGTAGGCTTGGGAGGGGAAATCGGGACTGGAGACACTGGAATCTATGGGTTACTGGGAGGGGAGAGGAAAATTCAAAAAGAGGAAAAACTTTCAGTACCTGCCTGGCATAGTTTGTGTTGAGGGATGTTTAGTTCGGTGGTAGAAGCCTCATGTGCTGGAAACTGGTGGCACTCTTTAGGGTATAGGGTATTGATGTCACATCAGATGTATAACCATGGCCTGTACACCCTTGTGGCCTCTCTTTGCACTATTATATATTTGTATTTTGGATCTGAACCTGCATGATCCTTTGCGTTAATAAACATGTTTAAACATAAAAGTGAAGTGGCATGATCTGATTTCCTAGAGTGGATAATTAGTTTAGTGACATTTTGAATATTTTGAAGACGATTGATGGAAAGAAGTAGCAAGACATTGTATAGGGAATTGCAATAGTCAAGACAACTAAGAGAAATGACTAGGGTAGACAATGGTAATCTTATAAGAAAATGAAAAAACAAAATAGAACTTGACCACCTCAGAAATTTGGCAATCAAAGGAGAGCTGAAAGTCCAGATCGCACCCTAGTATTCTGATTAAAGGAACTGAGTGACGTGTTATACTGGGGGGGGGGGGGGGTAGTCAAAGGGTTTATTGATTGACCGGTCACTTAACATAGTTTTAGATTTGCTGGGATTAAGTTTTAAGAGATTAGCTCTATTGAGAGGCTGGAGGTTGGGGCTATTAGGGTCAGGGATGCTATCAGCGAGATAATGGCCTGAGATGCCCAGTGATTGAACTAATAAAGCTAATGGTGACAGAAATATATTAAACAAGATTGGGGAAAGAATGGAGCCTTGAGGAACCTTGCAGTACAGTTGATGTGGTGAGATTGGTATTAACCATAAAAATACAATTAGATAAGAGAGGAGTGTGGCAGCTCTTCCCCAATTTCTTTGAACACTGAATGCATGTTGAGAGTTTCTGCTTTTCTCTTGTCATTCTCGACATGTTCCATCCCACGCTTGCACATTCTTATTTTATTAATATGACCTGGGAAATGCTGTCACCTTGTCTTCTTTCTTCTGCTTGTCTTTCCTGTGCTATCTTCCCTGCCTCTCTGCTTTTCCAGATATTCTTCCTTGCGCTTTCTGAGAGCTGTAGTGATGATTGAGGTTTCTGTTTAATGCTCCATATTTTAATGTCAAATCTCAACCTTAAATCTATCTTCCTGTTCTGTTATCGGTTACCACCCTATTTTTGTGGGTCTGATACTAAAGCAGTATGCTCTATTTTGGAGCAAGTGGAATGGAGGCAAAGCATGCAACTGTTCTAGCTACTAAGCACGAGTGGCTGTATTTACTGTCTTTTCTGGAAGGGAGTGTAAAAAATATAATCTCAAAACCATACTATTCTTGCTCTTCTGTCAGGATATAGAACGTTAAAGATAGGAGTGGGACCCTCCATTTTGTATCCTACATTAAAATGAATGTTTGGAGAGGGAGGAAGTGCAATCAGCCGACCTTATAAAGCTTAGGGGCTTCACTCCCCAAGCCTGGGCAAACAATAGCACTAATGCCTGTGGTGTATGGTGTGAATAAGGTGACCCCGGTTGGCATGGACAATCTGAGGTGCGATGGCTGCAAAGGCAAAGCAGCAGAAAGTAAAGAACAGGCACGAGTGTCTGGTCAGCAAGACCTGTCCGTGCGCAGAGTCGCTTGCCAGTATGGCGTCTGTGGAATCGGATATGGAGAAAGTGGAGAGCAGGCGGAATAGACGGGACTCAACCAGACTTTAAATGTGAGTTTCGGTGTGGTTTTGAAGAGCTGGCTGCTGAAGGTGGAGGTGACGAATAAAATTGATATGCACGGTGACATCCGGGAACTCTGAGGAAGTGGAGGCTAAGATAGATGAGCATGCTGAAGCACTGAATGACTTAGTGTACAGTTGATAGGCACAAGCAGCAAGCCTCGGAACTGATTTATAAGCTAGATGATATTGAAAATAGAAGCAGGCACAATAATGTGTGCATTCAGGGTGTTCCTGAAGCTAATGGAGAGGAAAAATATGGAAGACATAATGAGAGCTATTTGCAGAGGCCTGCTGGGGGGAGAAGAGCAGGAATCACGGGTAGCAGCAATGGAAATTGAGAGCCCATTAGGCTCTGTATAATCCCGCCCGCCCAGTTCTCCCCCAAAATAAGCTGAGAGACATAGTGCAATTCCTGCGATTTCTCGGATGTGGATTTACTTTTGGAAAGAGGCCATAAAAGAGGACCCTACAGTTTGGACATGCCCATGTAGCATTGTACCAAGACTTATCAACGTTTACCCTCAGGAGGAAAGAAATGAATCCTGGACTTAATGTGCTTACCAAGAATAACAAATCTTTTCCCTCGTGTTTCCCCTTTAGAATGAACTTTGCTGTAACTGGCAAGAAGCTTTCCGTTCAGGATTTGTCAGAGGCGTGGAGAGCATTACACTTGGTAGGGCTGGTAAAGGAAGATGTGACGCCCTAGGTAAAGCCGCAGCAGGTCTCCCTTTATAAATGGAGAAGAGTGGGAGATAAGTTGGTGACTGGCTGTGCTGCCCTAAGGATGCATCTAGTGGACTTGTTTGCTATAAGGGACCCTGCGGTGGTGTTTCTCTTCTATGTAACTAGTAAGATGTTTTTGCTCTTGGACTGCTCTAAGTGTGAGAGTAACTGATTCTACAAGTTACCAGATGCTGTGAATATCATGATCTGTTTGATCCTGGGGGGAGGAAAAACGGAAGAAAAAAAAGCAGGGGGGGAGAGAAAAAAAAGTGTCTCTGTATAATATGGAGCACGCTTGGCGTAAGTGGGGGGGGGGGGGAGCCTGAGGGCCTAGAGCTACAAATAAAGTCGTGAGGGGCCACAGGAAACGTCTGTATGATGGGGTAGATAACTTGAATGCGCATGGCGTGAGTCCATGGCGAATGATCCAACAGAGCTGTTATCTGCCATTTCCTTCCTCTTGCCTCTTCTATTCCTTTGTCTATCACTGTGTCTCTTATTCTGTCCTATCTTATAAATGGCGTTCTTTTCATATTTTCTGTAACATTAATATTGTATTGTAAACCGCTCTGATGCTTTGGCCTGAGCGGTATATCAAATGTAACAACAAACATAAACTGGGGGTAACATTGTATATTATGCTGCACTGAGGGCTTTTTTTTTTTTTAATAATGTTTGCATATCTTGAGGGTGGCAGGCGAAGCCTGGAGAGGAGGGATTTTCCTTGGGCTGCAGAGGTGGGTTGAATGTTTTGTTTGCTCTGCTTATGTAGTAGACTTGCGGGAAGGGGTGAAGTAGGGAGGAGATTTGCTGGGTGGGAGGGGTAGGTATAGATCACAGTTGGGGAGTTTGAGGGGGATTAGCATAGGGAAGGAGAGTGATTGTGTGTGAGTATGAGGGTTGGGTTACACATGTCACTTTTGCAGGGATATGGAATGGTTGTAACATGGATGTGCTTAGGAAAGAACCACCCAAACTTTGGTTACATGATGCAAGGTTTCACATTAGGAACAACCATCCAGGAAAAAGATTTAAGTGTCATTATGGATAATACATTGAAACCCTCTGCCCAGTGTGCAGCAGCAGCCAAGAAAGCAAATAGAATGAAAGGAATGGAGGATAAAGCCAAGCATGATATGCCTTTATATCATTCCATGATGCAACCGCACCTTGAATATTGTGTGCAATTCTGGTCGCCATATCTTAAAAAGGATATATCAGAATTAGAAAAGGTACAGAGAAGAGCCACCAAAATGGTAAAGGGGATGGAAGAATACCCCTATGACGGAAGGCTTAAAAGGTTAGGGGTTTTCAACTTGGAAAAGAGACAGCGCCACCAAAATGGTAAAGGGGATGGAAGAATACCCCTATGACGGAAGGCTTAAAAGGTTAGGGGTTTTCAAGTTGGAAAAGAGACAGCTGAGGGGAGATATGATAGTGGTCTATAAATTAATGAACAGAACGGGTGAACGTAGATCAGTTGTTTACACCTTATTGTTGTGTTGCTATATAACTCTGTTTCGCTGTTTGTGCCTTTGGAAAATAAAGTAAAAAAAAAAAAGTCAAGACTAGAAAATAACCCATTTAAGGCTAATAAGAGAAAATATTTTTTCACTCAACACATAATCGGACAAGTATTGTGAAATCTGGACCTTACCTCTTTCAGGAAGGAACTTAAAACCTACCTGTTTAGTCAACAATACAGCAACCTACAATCAAATATACTACACAAGAATACACAGCTAACCAAACACAAGTCTACCCCACCTAATTCAAGACTCACTTATGTTAGCATTTGCTTATAACCATCTCTGATACCTCTCACTCACTGAATCCTAACTAATTCCTTTAATAACTATTCTAAACAGCCCTCCTCCCAACACTGTACATGTGATTACAAATAACTATTGTAAATAGTTTTTGTTCAACCATGTAAATAATTTACACATTGTTTCTTTGTAACATAGTTCTTATGTTTCCCTTAATGTTATATGTAATACAATATTTCACTGTTTGTTATATTGTTTTTTTAAGTTCCTTGTAAACCGCCCCTGATCTCTGGAAGGGGCGGTATAGAAAAGCACATAAATAAATAAATCTGGCTGCCTTTTTGGCAACTGTTGGAAACGGGATATTAGGTTTGATGGACCTTGGTCTGACCAGAATGGTATTTTTTATGTTGTGTGTCTGTGAATGGCATCAGCCGCAGTGGTGGAAGCAGCTATAGATTACCATGCTTGAACGTTCTATCCATAAACGTTAAGGGGCTGAACTCGCCCAGCAAGTGATCCCTATCGTTTAAAGAGCTGAGACTCCTTGGGGGAGATGTGCTCTTGTTACAAGAGGTGCATCTTAAGACTGACTGACATAAGGGGCTAAAGAGAGAGCCATTTGGGGATGTCTGGGCGGCCTCTGATATACAGGGGAGTAAAAGGCATGGGGTGGCAACTTTATTCTGCCAGATCCTAGAAATAGCGATCAAGGAAGTGCAAAGAGACAAAGCGGGGAGATGGACTTTTTTTTTTAATGTGAAGATTAGTGGAGATCTATATACAATGGCTAGGCACATTTCTTTGAGCTGAAAACCTCATTTGCTCAAGGTTTGATAATACTGGGAGGGGATTGTAACTCATGTTTGCAGCCTCAGTTGGACTCAATGAATAGAGGAGTGCAGTGGGAAGGAGGAGATCTAGGCCTCTGAAATATATGGCGAGATTTGCATCAGGGGAAGTGGGGCTATGCTTATTTTTCACCTGTACATGTTTGCATCAACTATCTTTTGCTTGACCAGCAGTTGAAGGGTTTGATGCAGGAAGCTATGGTGGGTGTGACAACTTGATCTGACCACGTTCCCTGCTGAATGGATTTAGATGATTCTGAATTAGGTTGTAGGCAGTGGACCTTAAATAATTGCTTGTTACAGCGGGAGGTAGTGTTGAGGTAGCATGAGAAAACTGGGTTGAAGCAAGCTTGGAATCAACAGATGAACATTTATGGAACCACTGTCCTAGCAAATGCAAGCTTCTACTAATTTTATTTATTTATTTAACCAGTTTTATATACCACCTTATCCTTCAATCAAAGTGGTTACAACACAGGGTATACAAGTGTAGGTAGAAGCAAGGAAAGGTAGTGGCATCCGTGTGGGGGGAAAGAGTATAAGGTAGCGTTATTCACAGATGACATATTATTGTCTTTGAAGCCCCTGATGTCTTTTCCTAACGTAATGAGGCTATTTGATGACTATTCTAAGGCTTCAGGTTTCAAAATAAATTACTCTAAATCAGAAATCTTAACTATTAATATTGAGGTGGCATCTCTGTGAGCACTTTCCCTTTAAATGATTAGATTCCTCTATGCGTTACTTAGGGGTGAACCTAACTGTGGACCTTATGGTGCTATACAAAGCAAATTATCTTCCTCTGATTAGACAGGTGACCAGAGGCTTAGAGGTTTGATCCAGATTGATGCTGCACGGGGTTGGTAGAATTGCCATGATTAAGATGGTGGTTCCCCTTGCTTTTTATATCTTTTTCAGGTTCTGCTGATAGCGTTGCCATCTGGGATGTTGGAGAAGTGGCAGCAGCAGTTGATGAAGTTTGTTTGACAGTCTAGGCGGCTGAGTATAGCGAAACATACCCTTCGATAAAAGGGGGAAATGTGGGTTCTGAACCTTTGCTAGTATTATGCGGCAGCTCAGGTTAGGGTTGGAATTGAATGGATGAATCTGGCAAGTACCAACAGATGGGTCCAGCTTGAAAGAGATTTGCTAGGAGTTCTGGATTTAGGAAGGCAATTGTGACTGCAGGCACAGTTATGGGGGGGGGGAGGAATCCCTATATGAATCACACAGTCAAGTGCTGGGATAAGTACTTTTGGCCAAGAAGGGCCTCTTTTCCCTCCCCCCCCCCCCCAATCGCTTTTAATCAATAATGGGGCCTTTGAGCAGGGAATTAGATCAAAAAAATTTTGACAGTGGAGAGACTTGGGATTAGGAAAGGTGGGTCAGTTGTTTTGAGGATGGGCATTTGCTGTCCTTTCAGGAGTTACAAGAGGAGTTTGATCTAACTCAAAATCATGCCTACTCTTATACTCAGTGCATTGGGTGGGGAGAAAAGAGATTAAGAATCAGGTTGCAAGAACATTTTCTGAATTGAAAGATATCTGTGGCTATCGGACCTCTACCACTGGGTTGATCTCAGCTCTTTATTTGTATTAGCAAAACTTGGCCTTTAAAGGGGGGAAGCGTAGACCATACTGGACCCAAGAATTATAATTGTGGTATACTGAGAAGCAGTGGAAACAGATTGAGAGTCCATTGTGGAAGAGCTCTTTGGTGGTCAATGCCTAGGAAAATAAACTATAAAATCTTGTATGGGTGGTATATGACACCAGTGTGACTTGCTAGAGCCTATCCTGGTACTTCAAGGGTATGCTGGTGAAGGTACGGCATGAGTAAGACTCTGGCGCCTGTATGGTGGAGTTGCCCCCAGGATTCAGGATTACTGGAAAGGGTATACAACACAGAGTCCAACGTTTGATGGGTAGAGATGTGCCCTGGGACCCAGAGAGCTTTCTGTTTAACTGGTCTAAACCTGGGATGAAGACTCCACGGTTAGCGTTGGTAAAGCACTGCATGAATGCAGCTAAATTGAATTTGGCTTCAGCATGGAAGCAGGTGGCTCCCCCAGCACTGAGCCAATGGTTGGTGCATATCTAGAATATTTATAGTATGGAAAGAGTGATTGTTAGTTTGGTAAGGTGCATTTTGAACACATCAGGGAATTGTGTGAGTGAACTTGATTGTATTGGAAATGTGGAGTTCAAGGTGTCTCATGGGGGTTGGGCAGGCAGGGAGGTATGATTCTGGTTTATTGACAAAACTAATTATAAAGATGAGGCTGATGTCATATTGTATGACACTGATTGCTCTGTTGGTAGTCAGTTGCTTTATGTGTTCAATTTATTGTTAAAAGCCTTTGAGAAAAAAAATGTTTTGGAAAATTTTCCATGCAAAGGGAACCCATTAGTTAGCGCTGTCATTATTATTCAGATCTCTGTGCTGATGGATGGTTTTTTTGGTTTTTTTTAAAGCATTCGCAGTGTGCTGATTCTCTAAGTGACTGTGACATGGGATCTTGGCGCCTCATTCTACTGCCAGCATCTACAGCCTTCATATACGCCCTGAGATCGCCATCACTTCTGCAAATCAGGACAGTTCTCACATTTTATACTGTAAAAAAATGTTTTTCTGGATACTGTCAGATTTCTGTTTCAGCTGAATCATTTTAGAAATCAGTACATACTGCAAGTAGCCTGATAGCATCGTAACATTCTGAATCATAATAAAAGGATTTGGATATAAATTGCAAAGCTTCTTTATCTTGTCTTTTTTTTTTCTGTGTGCTTTACATAATGAATTCCGTAGTATGGAAAGTTGCAAGGAAATAGGACACAGTCTCGAAGGCGGAACAGGCAAGAAGAGATGTAATGCTGGTTTATACATTCTGCAGGATAAGAAATGATATGTACTGTGACAGACTCAGTACTTGCCCTTGAGACAGGTAACGGCAGAGAAGAAATACTTTCTTGTTTTAATTAGATCTTTTAAATATCAGCACTATTCCCTAGGCCATTGGTTCTCTAGCCAGTGTGGGAAGGAGGGGGAGGGAGGTTTCAGGAGTCCCACAATGAATATACATGAGAGAGATGTTCATGCACTGCTTCCCTTGTAATGTAAATCTCTCATGCATATTCCTTATGGATGTCCTGAAAACCTGACTGGCTGGATTGAGAACCATTGCCCGAGGCCTAGTAGAATGTATTTTATTTATAGTTGTCACCTATACAAACAGGTTCTAGGGAATGTACAGGAAAGTAGGAAATCACATAGTATAACTTGATCTTTTTGTAAATTTAATTAAGTGAAAAACAACCAATTTTTGTATTGCATGTAAAGCTGGATTTCTTTTTCTAGTTCATCTGGGATTCTAGATCTGTTTCCTGGCTTGTGCTAAAATGTATTTTGTTGGTAATTACCCTAGAATAGTGGTTCCCAAACCTGTTCTGGGGTCTCTAGCCCATCATGTTTTCAAGATATCTGCAATAAGTATTCACAAGATTGTTTTGCATGCATGGCCTCTATTGCATGCAGGTCTGTCTCCTGCATAGTCTTCGTGGATATCCTGAAAACGTGACTGGCTGGGAATTCCCATACCAAGTTTGGGAACTACTGCTATATAAGGTACCAACTTGGAACCACTGCACCCTGTATGAGGTGCTCTGATTATTTCTCCGGGTACAAGTTGGAAGTCCGTCCTCACATATGGGTGACTTTGGCACCAACTGAGCCCCTGCAGAAGCATCTCCCCAGCTTTCAAAAAAAAAAAAAAAAAACCTTTGGGAGATGCACCATGCATGCATGCATGGTTCCCTTCCCGCCCAAGGGTGTCATTTTGCCTCAGTCTCCTTTTTTCCATCTGACCAGTTTCCCCAGGAAAAAGTATGTGTTTTATACATTCCTGTCTGGTTTCCGTACCAGTTCCTTTCCCATCCCCAAGACAGCTCGCCTCTGTGTCACTCTTCGGGTTCATTCCCTTGTTTTTCTTTTTTGCCTCGAGGTATTCCTCGACCGGTGTTCATGCCTTTTTTTTGGACGAAGGCCTCTGACCCCTGCTGGGCAGCAGGGACCCCTTTCTTCCGATGGCCTCCAGCGGCTTCAGGAAATGCAATTAGTGCAGCAAGATGTCTCACCGATCCACTTGACTGCTGCCTCCAGTGCCTTGGCCCAGAACACAATGACTCTGACTGCAAACTCTGCAGAACCATAACATCAAAGGCCCGTAAGAGCGGTAACCAGCAGCAGAAAAATTATTACCAAAAGTCCAAATCTGCACCGAAATCGCCGGCAACACCCCCTTCAGTACCTCTGTGCCCTGCGAAGTCTGGGTCTTCTCAGAGTCCTGCAGATGCTCCAAGAGGAAATCCCTGGAGGTGGATGGCGGCCTTAGAGCACAGTATATCTGCCCTCGTGGCCTAGCAATGGGTGTTCATATAAGGTTCATCTGCCCCGATGATGGGAACCTCAACATTGAGGGCCTCCCTGGACATCAAGCCGATCCTTGAGTGCCACCGGCCTCGAGAGCCGCATCGGATGATGCCCTGGTCCCGTTCCTCAGGTCACTGGTCCTCTCCGGCAAGCGCATGCGGCTTGGATCGCAGGTTATCCAGAGCCCCCTTGGCTTGGTTTTAGACCACGGAGACCAAAAAGCCTCAGAATCAACCTCTGACTTCATCCGATTGGAAGACAGAGGACGAAGAGTTCCCTGACACTCAGCATCATTGAGGAGTACCTTCGGACCCACTCCCCTGTCGTCCTGATGCCATTCCCTGCCAGAGGATGTTGCCTTCCTCCATTTTGTGCGGGACAGGGCTAAGGTGCTCTCTATCAAGACCAAGGCGGAGGAGGGCCCTCGTACAGAGGAACTGGAGATCCTCAAGTATGAGTCCCCTCTGAAGGAGGCTCTCACGGTACCCATTCCGCTGATCCTACAACACCACCTCCTGCACATATGGGAGGGCACTAGCTTCTATGCTCATTGTCAGCAGGTGACTCAACTCCATGTATTCAGTCCACCGAGGCCCTGGGTTCCAGAAAGCCCAACTTCCCCACAACTCAATGGTTGTGGAGTCTGCCATACGCAGACTCAAGAGCCAGAAGACCCATTCCTCATTACCCCCAGCAGGGAGGCCCAGACCCTCAACTGGAAGGCCTTTCAGGGCTCAATGCTGACATGCTGGGTCCAATCCTACCAGCTCTACATTGGCATGTACCTCAAAGAGCTGTCAAGGGAACTCTGGGGTACTCGGCAGGCCTCAAAGGGGACATCCTTCAGAGGTTCAAGTCACTGGCCTTGGAGGTCAGAGTGCTCAAAGTTCCTGTCTCGAGCAGCTTACCACAGCTTCGAGTCGTCAGCCAAGGTGGTCACAGCTGGCATCGGGGCTCGATGCCAGGCATGGCTGCAATCGTCTGGCCTCAAACAATGGGTTCAGGACAAATGTATTGATGTCCCCTGCATTGGAGAGAATCTCTTCAGGATCCCATGGCAGGCAAAGCATCAGAAATCAAGACTGAGTTCCTCATGAGGACCAGACTCTCAAAAAAGACCTCGGTACAGCCCCGAAAGAAAGCCCCAGGAAAGAAGCCGACCTTCCTGAGGAAAAAGGGCAGCTTTGGTAACACCTTACAATCCCAGGCCTTCTCAGCCTCACAGCACAGCCAACAGCACAAAGGACAGGGGCACGTCCCCCATAAGCAAAAGACCTCCAAGTCCTGGCTCAGCCTGGGGGGAGCTTTTGACTCCCTGGGTGTGACCTCTTCTCTCCCAGGAGGTCCCCTACAGCCCACAGGTGGTCCATCATCACCACAGATACCTGGGTCCTACAAGTGGTCAAGGAGAACTACCTCCTTCACCTACAGCAGATGCCACCCTCATACTTTCCAGGAGACACCCCTCCTCCACCAGACCCTGCTCCTCACTGAGTTCGCAGGTCTCCTCAAGGACAAGGTGGTGGAACAGTGCCAAAACATCTCTGGGGCATCGGCTTCTACTCCAAATATTTTCTCATCCCCAAGAGAACAGGGGGCCTAAGGCCCATCCTGGATCTGCAGGACCTGAACAAGTTCCTGATAAGGGAAAAGTTCAAACTGCTCTCCCTTGGAACACTTATGCTATTCCTCCAGCAGGGAGATTGGATGTGCTCCTTAGACCTAAAGGATACCTACACCCACATCCTGATCCATCTCGGCCACAGAAAATACCTCAGGGTCGTGGTGGGAGGAGAGCACTACCAATACAGGCTGCTGCCCTTCAGGTTGGTCTCATCGCCAAGGGTCTTCACCAAGTGCCTCGCAGCCCACCTCTGCCTCCAAGGGGCCTTCATCTTTCCCTACCTGGATGACTGGCTTATAAGGGGAGGTACAGCTGCAGAGGCACAATGCGCCACAGGATGCATCATCAACGCCCTGCAGCATCTGGGGTTCATCATCAACTGCCCCAAGTCTCACCTCTCTCCGGCTCAACGCCTGGAGTTTATAGGGGCTTAGACAGACACCCCCCAGGCCAAGGCCTTCCACCCCAGAGGGTCCTTACCACGGACATCTTACTGGGCTGTGGAGTGCATGGCGAGGGCCTCCAGCCATAAGGCAGCTGGTCCCATTCGGAATCACAGATGCAAATCAATCTGTTGAGTTCTGGGCAATTTTTCTGGCTCTCAGAGCCTTCCACCACCAGCTGCAGCACCATTCGGTGCTGGTCCAGACCGACAACCAAGTCACAATGTTCTATGTGAATAAACAAGGGAGCACGAGGTTGTACTCCCTCTGCCAGGAAACAGTAACTCTCCGCTCTTATGTGACACACAGAGGGATGCGCCTAAGAGCCATCTACCTTCTGGGCCAAGACTATGCCCTGATGGACAACTTGTCCAACATCAAAATGAAAAGCCACCAGACCAGATGATCCTTGGACAATACTTAACCCCCCCCCCCCCCAAAAAAAAAACCCCATATAATCTCCATGTAAATGTCGGATCAAAACGGAAGGGAGAGGAGGAAACACAAACTCGCACTCCCAAACGATTGCGTCCTTTAAATCAAAACGGTTCATAAAGCAAAAAACTGTGCAAAATACTTAGCTTAAAGTGATATAATGAATGGCAGCAGTGCAGAAAAAAGTCATCAGGCAAATCACATGCCGTGCACGTTTTGGGCAAACATCATGGCCCTGTTTCAAGTGCCGTAGATACTATCAGCCCAAAACAGCCATTAAACGCCACCACCAAAGGCTGCAGTTTTTCAAGGAGCAGTCCTGACATAAAATTGGCTATTCAAACAAATTGTTCCAACTAGAACCACCAATGAGAGAAGGGGAAGACCCATCATCGGGAAAGCCCTCCTCACATTGGACAACATCATAGCAAGCTCGACCAATCGATCTCACTGTTCAAGCCATGAGGGTGTACAAAATTCAGCAAGTATATCCAATGCTGCTCAAGATGATGTAAACGTGAAATCCTGTCACCCCTGTGGGGATTCCAAGGGACATGATCTATAATGCGCCACCGCAAATCAGTGAGGGTGTACAGATGGATAGGTTGGGTCATTCGCCTTGCGCCCATTGCCAGTTTTGTCCCATGTCCTTGTCGGGTTTGGTTTGGTCGGATCCGATTTCAGGCTGTTCATATAGGTACCGGTGGACCACTTCTTGCTTGTCAACTTTCGTGGTTTACCTTTTGGAATGCCCATGCGCTTTATTGTACATAGGACGGATGATCTGTCCTGTCAAATTTAGGCTGGACGAACATGCTTCATGATTACACATGAAGGTTTCCTTGGCGCCTAATGTAGACCATTGTTTGTCACACAATCATCGGTTCACTGATTTGCGGTGGCGCATTATAGATCATGTCCCTAAGCTGCTGTTTTGAGCCCCTGGCTACCTGCCACTTGAGGTACCTCACCTGGAAGGTTGTCTTCCTTGTAGCACTCGCATCAGCTCGTAGAGGCAGCAAGCTCCAGGCTCTGATGTCAGAGCCTCCCCTACACGTGGTTCTACAAGAACAGGGTGGTGCTCCGCGCACACCCCAAGTTTCTGCCAAAGGTGGTATACCCATTCCACCTCAGTCAGGAGGTGGTGCTCCCCCACCTTCTTTCTGAGGCCTCACGCTAACAGGGCGGAGACTGTTCTCCATACATAGGACAGTGCCCTTTTACAATCCAATCTTCAACGGACTCGGGGCCGCTGCAAAGCATCTCAGCTTTTCGTATCCTATGACCCCAGCCTTCTGGGGCTCTCAGTAACTAAGCGAACTCTGTCCACTTGGGTGGCAGACTGCATTACCCTTGCCTTTGAGCAGGCAGGGATCTCGCTGGACCAGAGGGTCACAGCGCACTGTATCAAAGCCATGGCTACTTCTGTGCTAAATCTGCGCTCAGTTCCTATGATGGAAATCTGCTGGGCCGTCACCTGGTCTTCAGTCCATACCTTTGCAGCTCACTACTGCTTGAAGAGGGTCCCTATGGGATAGCACCTTCGGCCAGGCCGTATGTCATAATCTCTTCATGGTGTAGGAAACTCCTGCCCTCCGACCCGTGTTCAGGCTACTGGAGTGCTGGTTCTTGTGAGAGTCTCTCAGTAGGGACTCAACTGCTGCTGCTCACATCTTACCCTTTGCAGGTCACTGTGGTGTTTTTTACAGGTTCTCGGTAGCCTGTAGCGGGGGAGTCCCATGTGTGAGGACTGACTTCCTTCTTGTTCCTGCAGAAAGCGTAGTTACTCATCTGTAACAGGTGTTCTCCAGGGACAGCAGGAATCGGTCCTCACAACCCTCCCTCCTCCCCTTGGAGTTGCTTTTTTACCATATTTTAATTTTTGCGGTCTTAGCTGTGCCATCAGACTGAAGCAGCACTCTTGGGCAGGAAGGGAACCATGCATGTATGGTACATCTCCCAAAGGCTTTCTTGGTGCCATCACCCATATATGAGGACTGATTCTTGCTGTTCTTTGAGAACACCTCTTACAGGTGAGTAACTATGCTTTCTCTCCCATCCCACATTAGGAGTGCTTAGGATATGTATCAATAGACTGTGAAACAAAAAAATGCAGCCCAGGGTTCTGTAAGCTCTTTTAACAAGATAGGAGTTTCTGTGAGATGCTAAGGACATTTTGATCTTCTGGCATAATCTTCTTGACCTGTCTTAATCAGAATCAATGCCTACTAGAACTGTTTTAATTTCTACACATCTATCACAGCAGTACCCAAAAATCATAAAAACAATTTTCTTACTATCAGAGATCATCTAACTCATTTAGAAAATTTAAAATAGCAGACGGCCAGACTATGCTAAAAACCGCAACAGAGTGCACTAAACCATGTACCTAATAAAACTTGAACTGCCCCACCATCTTAACTAATTGGGAGGGAAAAAGCTACTGCTTTCAACACGTCAAGAAATGAACCTTCATTGGCATCTACCTGGGGTTTATCCTGTTTTTTTTTTTTGTTTGTAAGTTTTAATTGCCACCTCTCCCTTAAGGCTTAGTCAAACCACTGAAGTGGCAAGTGTTTTGGCTAGTGGCAGCAGGTTGCCACTCATTCACTTAAGTCTGACCATTTAGTGTTGTAGAATGGCTGGCGTGCTCTACTTGAAAGATTAAAGTTGTGGGAGTTAGTCGTCCTGCTCAGCAACACTCTGTATCCCTGCTGGAAGGCACTGGGCACCAAACCTCAGGAAGAAGTTTGAACCTTAAATGTTCGCCTTGTCCATTAAATAAAAATAAAGCCTGATCTCAGAGTGGAGGAGTAGCCTAGTGGTTAGAATACTGGCTTGGTAACCAAGCAACCAGGGTTCAATTTCCACTAGCACTCCTTGTGGCCTTGGGCAAGTCACTTAATCCTCCATTGCCTTGGAAGAAAGGCCTGGCAATCTACTTCCGGTGACACTGCCAAGAAAACCCAGGAGCTTCTGGGTCGCCAGGACGGACTCAAAAGCACACATTGCATTGTAAAACCCAATCTCTCTACCTGTGCTAATATTGGTGGTGAAGAGGATACTGGTAGGAACTAGGCTAGCTACAGCTGTTTTAAAGCACCACTAAAATTAAAGATAGATGGATATTAAGTATGTTTAGTAACTTCTTACTAAAAAAAAAAATAAAATCTTTTCCCCAACAAAATGCTATCACTTATGATGCAAAAGTGACATCTGGTGGCCACTGCTGAGGTTTTAGATTATTGGCACTTATTTTCTCTTAAAATATTGTATAAAGAACCATTAATCTGTCAGGTATGATCAGCAACATTGAAAGTTGTGAGCCCCACAACAAGCTAAAGCTTCATGCACAGTTAGTCTTCATACAAGCTATGGCATGTAGTGCTGACTCTGCACAGAAGGTGTTCCTCCATCATGAGGAAGGAAGCTTTGACCTTTGAAAGACAGTAAAAAAATGTACTTTGTTTTTCCAGTAAAAAGGTATCACTTAATTCTTTCATTTAATGATTAATAATAAAAAAAATATATTTCCCCAGCAAAGGCGTCCATTTCGCGTTGGTTGAAGGCAGCTATTGCTTCCGCGTACGTTTTGAAGGGGAAAGTCGTGCCGAAAGGTCTCCGAGCGCACTCGACTCGGGCTCAAGCAGCGTCTTGGGTGGAGTTCAGTTTGGTTCTCATTGGGGACATTTGTCGGGCGGCGACCTGGTCGTCGCTGCACTCCTTTGCTAAGCATTATTGGCTCGATGTGCAGGCAGCAGAGGATGGGCATTTTGGCTCGGCGGTTCTTCAGGCTGGGTTCGCTGGTCCCTCCCGTTGAGGTTTACTGCTCTGTTACATCCTCTATGGTTCCGGGACTGGACTAGAGGGACGCAAAGGAAAAGTAAATTAGACTTACCTGCTAATTGTTGTTCCTTAAGGAACTCTAGTCCAGTCCCGGAGCCCTCCCTGGGGTTATCAGCTCGTTAGCCTGAAGTGGGGCGATTTCTTTTTGCTGTTTCTGAACAAGAAAAAAAAAATACAGAGAAAGAAAACATTAATTTAACTACCCATGGCCTAGGTAGCGATGGAGAGGGTTCTCGGAGGGCGTAGTGTGGAGCCATGGTGGGACCCCTTTGTTATGACGGGAAATGTATCCTGTTCCTAATTTTGTTACTTTGCTGATTTTTTTATCTACTTATTTGTGGCTCTGCTCAGTTTGCTTTGTCAATAGGTACTGGAAATAGGGGGCAGTCCTTGCCTACTTCTACCCCTGTTGGTAAAGCGATGATGTCATTCAGTCTCCAAGGCTGCTGGAGGAGATTCTAAACTCTATGGTTCTGGGACTGGACTAGAGTTCCTTAAGGAACAAAAATTAGCAGGTAAGTCTAATTTACTTTTTCTGCTTATAGAACTGTCAAGAACCTCCCAGGATGTGGTGGGAAGAGGAAAATTAATCCAAGAAGTCTTATAAGGTTAGTGCAAAAAACACCATGTATAACATCCAAAGAGCTTAAGGCTGACCTGGAACAGTGGTTTCAACCCACAACATACCCTGTACACTAAACAAAGAAGGACTTCATGGGCAAAGGCCAAGGAGGACCCCACTGCTCAAAGACAGACATAAAAAGGACACGCCTGATCTTTGCCTGAAACCACAACCCTTCTGGGAAAATGTTTTGTGGACAGATGAAACTAAACTTGAGCTCTTTAGCAATACCGACCAGTGATTCATTTACAGGTGAAGAAATGAAGCCTATAAGGAAAGAAAACACCCTTCCCACAGTAAAATATGGTGGAGGTTCTATAATGTTGAGGGGCTGTTTTGCTTCAGGAACTGGAGGCCTGGAACATATTAAAGGAATCAAAGTCAGAGGACTAACATGGTACTTTGGAGCAAAATGTGCTACCTAGTATCAGAAAGGTAGATCTGGGTTGAAGGTCATGGGTCCTCCAGCAGGACAATGACCCAAAACACGTACAAAAGAATGGTTAAAAAGGGAACAAATGGACTATTTTAAACTGGCCAGCAATATGTCCTGATCTCAATCCAATCGAGAACCTTTGGAAAGAGCTGAAATCTGCCGTTGGTAAAAGGAATCCTGGAAACATTCATAAGCTGGAACAAATTGCAGTTGAAGAGTGGGAGAAGCTAGCAGGAGACAAGTATACAAAACTTATAGATGGTTACAAAAAACATTTGGAAGCTGTCATCACTGCCAAGGGTTGCGTAACCAATATTAGGAAAGAGTGCCATTAATCCTGTCCAGATCATATTTGGGGTTATTTTTTTCTCAAAAATTACTACAGACTTTGTTGTTGTTGTATACCTTTGAACATACTATTCAAATATTATGATGACATACATTTGAAATGTTTTCATTTATTTCTCAAGATATTGTATACAACATACCTAAAATATAAGGGTGCCAATAGCATTGATCACAACTGTAAAGCATGCACTACTGAGTTGCTCAATTAGCTCATCTACTCTGGGCATGGGATATGCTTAGAAGCTGCATTAACCCTCTGGAAGTCAATAGGAACCAAGACGATAAGTGATGACCAGTCACTCGTAGACTCTTCTATAACTTCCAGCTCCTTGGTGACAGCTTGTCGCCAGGCCTCCAGAATCAGATAGGGTCGTTGCTGGATAACCACCCCAGGGTTAGTAATGATATCATGATAAATGAGATGGGTTCATCCCAGGCAGGTGGATCAAACCTTCTAGACACCTTTTCTGGGCAGCAAAGATTTGGTCTACAATTGGGACTTGAGCTGAATCCGATGGGGCTGAAATTTCCAGCCCAAAATCATCTCCCTGTACTACCATAGCAGTCACTGGAGTCCACTTTTTCAGTAGGTTAATATAATAAATTTTGGCTTATCTGGCTGGGCAATCTTATAGTTAACAGGCTCCACTTCTACCTTATAGGGCCCCTGCCATTTACAGAGTAACTTGCTCTCAGATGAGGACAGCAAGACTAAAACTCTGTCCCCTGGTTGGAAGGTGCGGTGCCAGCTCACCAGTTGTAGTCCCTGGCCTGCTCGGCTTGGTTTTTTTCCAGACTGAGTTTGGCCACCTCTCTGGCTTTCCTCAGCCGATCTTGCATTTGTTTAACGTACTCCACCAAATTATGCCCAGCACGGGGTGGTTCTTCCTAGGTTTCCCTTACCATGTCTAATATGCCTATTGGTCGTCTTCCAAGGAGCAACTCAAAAGTTGAAAATCCTGTGGAACTTTGAGGTACTTCGTGGATGGCAAACATCAAATAGGGTAGGAGAATGTCCCAAGTCTTCCTGCACAAACATTTTTAACATTTGTTTCAGAGTTGTATTGAATCACTTGATGAGGCTATCTGTCTCGGGCTGATATACTGATGTTCGCAGCATCTTAACCTTCACCAAGGCACACATTTGTTTCATCACCTTGGATGCAAAGGGTGTTCCTTGATCTGTGAGGATCTCATTGGGTATTGCCACCTGCGAGAATACTTCCCAGAGGGCTCTCACAATCATAGTAATCTTCATATTCCTTAGAGAAATGGCCTCTGGATTTCAGGTAGCAAAGTCCAGTATGACTAAAATATACTTGTTGCCTTGGGTGGTTCACGCCAAGGGATCTAGCAGATCCATGGTCACTTTTTCAAATGGGCATATGAACTACAGGGGCCGGTCAGAAGCTGGCAGGGTTATGACTGGCAATATAACTGCACCTGTTTATGGACCTTGGGCTAAAACATGCTCTAGTGTTTCTTCCACCCCCAGCTGTCCCCCTCTAATAAATGGCTATGGGCCAACGATAGTTCCCCGGCCTTATCAGCAAGTGCTATCAGTTGTTCTACCTCTTCCCACTCTAGGGCACCCTCGGCTACTCTGTATAATAAATCTCCCTTTAGCACAAAATAGGGAAAGGTTCTTACAGAGGACTCTGTTACCTACTGGAACCCCATCCACCTCCAAAACCCATTCGCGGGCATATTTAAGGGACTCCTCCTCTTGCTGGACCTTCCTGAAGCTCCCTGAGTCTTCCCCCAGGTCCCACTCTGGGAAGGGGACAATTGTATTTGGGTCAGTACAGTTGGGCCTTGAGCTATCCCTAGAGGTTTCTTCCCTCGTCTCTCCCTCCCCCATAGCTGCCCCCAGATTCTGTTGGTAGTGTAGCCTTTCCCAGCGATGCCCACTCCAGGACTTGGCAAGCTTGGGTTTCTCTACATATAGATCCGTGTCTTCCAGCAGGAAAATCTCTGGAAAATCTTTCTAGTCCAACTTAACAAAGCTATCAGTCAGGCCCATATTGCTCCAATGTTTGGGTAGTTTTGGTTGATCACCACTCGATATGGGAGCCAAGGCAGAACCACAACCTAGACCGTGGCTTGTCCTGCTGGAGTCTTAAGTGAAACCTGTGCTGTTGGATACTGCCTCTGGTTTCCATGTACATAGGACAGTGTTACCATCTTGGTATAGTCAATTTGAAATTGGGTTATGGTTTCTAGGTGCATGATGGTCCACACATTCCTGGAGTCTATCAAGGCCTGGAGGAGAGTTCCCTCGAGCTCCACTAGAATCACAAAATTCTCTGCCCCTGGGTGGGGAGTGTCCACAAAAGCAGATGTGAGGGGTGGTTAGGCTGACAGCTCAGGACATTCCCAAGCAAAGTGTCCCCAGGCTCCACATCTAAAACAGGTGAAGGGGCCATGCCTGCACCTAGGAGGTGACTTTGGTGGTCAGAACATGGAAGCCAACATCTCTTCCTGCTTCCCCTTCTGTCATCCTGGACTGATGGGTGACGTCTTCCCCTTCTCACTGTCCACTTCAATCACCGGCTGGGCTTCATGATACCCCTCAGCTATTTCCAGTGCACTCTCCAATGTAAGCTTGGGGTGCTGACGTACCCACTGTATCATTGGGGCGGTCAAGCTCCAATAGTACAATTTTGGCTATCTTGGGCCCGGTCTTTCCCTCCAGTTGCAGTCACTTCCATGTGAGATCCTTCAACCAACAGCGGAACTTCAGAGGGCTCTCTTTTATTTGGAGCCTCCCTTTCAGAATTACTGATGGTGTTCTGGGATACAGCCAGCCCATTCCAGTACAGTGGCCTTGACAGCTGAATACATAGTTTGCCCAGCTCAGCATCCTGGAAAGCAGCCTGACTGCTGCCCATCAACAGATTCCCCACATAGGTAGTCCATAGCACCTCTGGCCACCCAGGTGGTTTGTTTAAAGTTCACCAAAAAGTGGTCTGGTTCATCTTCTGCCATCATTTTAAGCAGCACTTGCACTGGAAGGTGGGGTTGCGGTCTCTGCAGGGCTTGGGTCAACTGAGCTAGGGAACTCTTCTGTAGCTCCCCCTCTGCTCAAATAAGATCCTGTATCTGCTGCCCTTCCAGCAGGAAATGTTCAAACTGCTGTTGACATTGTTGCTGCTGACCTTCTGCCAGAAGCTGGAGGAGCTGCTCCATCCTGGTTTGTCACTGTTCCCCTGTAGCACCACCACAGCTTCCTCTTCTGCAGCTGAGTTAATCCTAGAGTGTTCCAGCTACAACAAACTTTTAGCGGCCTCTAGTAGCCAAAACAAAGCCTGTCCATCCAGCACTAACTATATCTACTTCTAGCTCTTTAACTAGGACAAGGCTAACTCTCTTGGTCCCATACAAACAAAAATAATCCTCATCTGCTGTAGAGGCCCAACCCTGGAGGAACATGGATTTGCCCTCAGTTACATGGTTAGAGGGAATCACCAAGTTGCCATCATGTGTGGCATGCAGTGGGAAGGTTACAGGCCAGACAGCAGTTTAGGGAAAACAAAAGCAGTTTTTATTCTGTCCCAGCTTGTTAAACCTCCACAAAGCAAACCCCAGAACAGAGAGCAATTCAGGAAAAACAGAATCAGCTTACTTCTGTCCCAGGTTGTTATACTTCCACAAACTGGTTCTCACAGCCCTTCCTCCAGTCCCAGTTAAAGTTCCTAGCTCAGAACTCCTTTGCACAGCTTGCCTTGGAAGGACTTCTCATACTACAGGCCCCTCTCTCCCTCCTGCAGCCTGCTGAGTTATTAACCTCTCCCAGCCCTGAATTCTGTACTACAGACTCTCTTAAAGGGGCTGTTGATAAACCCTTTGGAGAGGGACGGGTAACTCTATAGACCCCCATCACACTCACCCATAAGGTTTTGACAAAAGGTATTCTTGACAATATATTTGTCCCTTATTCTCCTGCCAGATCTCTTCAATCAGCACAAGAAAATGTATCATCTATTCCTGTGCCCCCTCGGATTCATTAAAAGTCCCATTCAACATTCTGCATTCTTTTCCTGAGCCCTCACTTTCTGGAACACTCTCCCTTGCTAGAGGGTTGAAACATCTGTGGAAAAATGTAAAAAGATTTAAAAACACATTTGATTTGGCCTCCAGAGAGTTCCCAGAGTGAAGGGCGATGTTCACTGCTTCCCTGGCTATTCTTTTAGCCCTTTCCTTTATATTACTGGTTTTCCTATTTTAGTGACATTCCATTTCTAGTTTAATTCACTAAGATTTTATTATTGTACCCTGCCTTGATATTTTTGAAAGGCGTTTAGGCAAATACAATAAAACATTCTTTTTCAGCTTCTTTCAAAAAGCATGGTAGCCTCTTTTTCTTCTTACTTTTATTTATTTTCCTAGCAAACAGGTCTAATTGCCTTTACAAAATCCTCTTTCAGTTTTGTCCACTGATATTCTACTTCCATTACATGTTCACATCCAGCAAAATTAGTTTTCCTTACATCTAAGACCCTCTTTTTTTTAATGAAATATCACCACCTGTGTCCCAGTACTAAACCATAACATCCAGTGATCACTAGGATCCTATATGCTAACCCACTATGACATCAGAAACACTCCCTTCATTTGTAAGCACCAGGTTCAACAAAATCCTCATGAGAGGAGGTGATACTAATAGTAGCTGCATCAGTTCTTTCCATAGAGAATCTAGGTTCTCCCTCCTTCTAGACATCAACACATCAATCAATACCCAGCAAACTGAAGCCACCTCGAAATGTGGGAGGAGTGGCTCAATGATTGGACAGGTTACCTCAGGCCGGAAAGCCAGGGGTTCAATTCCCACATGGGGACAAGCAACCTCAGGCTGGAGGGACTGGGGTCTCTAGTCCCATGGCCACTCCTTGTGGCCTTGGGCAAGCCACTTAACCCTCCATTGCCTCAGGTACACTTAGATTGTGGGGACAAGGGAATAAAAAGTACTTGTTAAGTATACATGTAAACCGCACCGATTCTAAAGAGCACAGTATAAATAAAATAGCATTTCCCTACATGGCAATTTTATGAATATCTTCAAATTAAATCTCTTACCTATTTCTTTTGCCTGCAAGATGCTACTGTGCATGTTCAGAACTTTACACTAGGTTGGGTGTTCTGGGAGAGCTGTTTTGTACTACTGATGTCATCCACTTCTGTGCCTGATCAATCCTACTGTCTACTGAAAATGCCTGTTAGAGGTGAGCAACAATGCTTTACATTAGTTGATTGTAAAGAATGTCTAAAATGGAGAAGCAGCAGCAGAGTAAGCCTGTGACTATATTTTATATTTTACAGCTTCATCATATAAATTCTTTTTTTCTTCAGATATCACTTTGAGATTTTGAAATGTGATGAATTATGATCAACCCCATGGATAGTTACTGACAGAGGAAGAAAGCTAAATCACACTCATTCCTAGAGGTATTTTCAAATCCAACCAAATATAGGTGAACAAATCCACACTCATACCCAGCATTTTTAAAGTCTTAGTCATGATTTGAATGTCCAAAATCTTCACGTAGCCATCCAAATAACGGAGATGTCCCTGGCTTTTAAACATGTCTCTGGGGCGGGGATGTCCCCTTAGGCAGAGGGCGTGGTGGAGGAGTGTATGGGATGGTTCAATGGACTTAGGCAGCCCTGCTTGATTTCAGAAACATTGGGGACATCTACAACCCCATCCAAGTTTAGACCTGCTCCAGGCACAAATAGGCAGGGATGGCTCAAGGCAATCTGCTGCTTGAGGTGAGGGATGAGATGGCAACCCCCACCCCTGAGCAAGGGGGGGGGGGGGGGTCTTTCTCAAAACTCCAGTTAGGGACTGAACAAAACCAAAAAGCCGATTAGATAATGTGGAGGAATTTCAAGATATTTGCACACCAAGCAACTAAAAGAAAGAATGAGAACCACAGCACTGTTTATAACACCAAATCATAACTCATTTTTATTTTGTTGTTATAAACTGCATTACGGTTCTTGCTTTTTATCTTTTTGAACATATAGTTTGCATCCAAAGAACCCCCTTCCTCAACAATGGGTGCAGAGCAGAACTAGGGCATTCACCCACAGAACTCAATATCTTAAAAAAAAAATCTGATTCCAACCATCTCACTAACAACAACAAACATTCTCCAGTACCAGGCATATTGTGAACTAATACAAAACCCTACAACAAAGTCACTGAAGATCTGTAGACCATACTACCATCCCATCCCATCCCATCCCAGCACAACTTCCAAAACTCACATAAGGAGCCTACCCAAAAAAAGCATAACTGTAAATTCAGCAGCAGGCCCTGGAACATCCAAACACCTATTTGAAAAGCTGAACAATTCAGATTACTACAGTACAGATCCCTACGTACAAACTCCATGCTAACAGAACACCTGGCCTTGGTCACACATTCAAAACACAGACCCACACCAAGTACAGAATAAGTGACCATAACCTAATGATAAACATATGTAGATAAAAATTAAACTGAAACCCCCAAAAGTCAGATTCTGCATACAATGCAATGCCAGAGAAATAGAAAGAGATGGATTTTCCTGTACTTTATAAAATATAAATATAGCACCAAGACTGTTCATTAAATTGAAAATAAAGTTATTTTCTACCTTTGTCGTCTGACCATTTTTTTCTTGATCATGCTGGTCCCAATCTGAGGTTTCTGCTTTCCTTCACCTCCTAGGGCCCCCCCCACCCGTCTACTTCCTCCCAGGGGCAGCATGAGCATGATGCAGAGCCATGTGTGGAGATTTATTGCAGCATTATTTGCATAAATTTAGTATACTTTATTTTAAAATGTATATGCCACCAATCTAAAATCCTAGGTGGCTTCCAAACATATACATACAATTTAATAAAACAGATGTTACAATAAAACAAACATATAAAAAAACTAAATTTGATTAATGTAAAGCCACTTAGACAGCCCCCCCCCCCCATCAGACCATCACCAATCTGCACATCAGATTTAATTCGCTATGACCAGATTGCTTCCTTACTGTCCCCTCAGCCAGAATACCGTCCCTAAACAGAGTAAATCTAGGTACCTGTCCAAAATAAGGCCATAAATAAGGGTGTTTTTTGGTTGTGATGAGTGACAGTGTAAGAGCCTTACCTTAACCCGTTTTGGACCAGCGTACGTTTTACATACATAAGGTTTCCATACTTACTACTCAACTGTTTACTAATTAATGGTTATAAATTCAATGGAACTATGTTTAACTATTATCGTTATGTCAAAAAGTGTTACATACAGATTTTTTATCTGAGATCTAGTTTAATAGGTATTCGAAGTTTGCTGATTTTGACGGTACTGGCGGCTCAACATAAAAAGATCACAAAAAATAGTAAGTAGCTTATAATGCTGTAATAGCTACTATTTTGCAAATAAAAGTATTTGTAGACTTTAGAAAATAGGTTTAGATAACTGTAAGTTACTTAGTGTCAGAGTTATTGGTGCGTATGTCGGCCTTGTATGTTTTTCATACGCTGGGCTAATATGTTGTTGAAACTAATTGCTGTCAAGCATTCTGTTCTAGATGTTTCAATGGTGCAATTTCGACGCACTGCATCTGAAATGTTTTCACGTGTATCATATTCCGCCGTCAGAATGGACTGTTGACAAACTATATTATATCATAATAAAGTGTTTTAAATGAAAACTGCAGTTTCAATAGTATCATACAGTATGTATGATACTGGCTCACTCTAAACTGCTTGCACCTCAATCTTGCAAAAACAGTAGCTATCTGGTTCACTCATGGCGGCCCTTCTCCTTCGGTCACTCCCTCTTTCTCAGGCTCACCAATCCCACTCGTTACAAGCTTTCGTTATCTGGGTGTAACTTTTGATTCCGACCTTTCCTTCCATGATCACATTTCTCACATTACAAAGACCTCCTTCTTCTTTCTTCGACAGATACGGTCCATTTGCCCCTTTCTCACCCCTGAAGCCCTCACCACTCTTCTCCTGTCTCTAGTAATGTCATGTATCGATTTCTGCAACTCAGTTCTAGCCGGGCTTCCTCTCTCACACCTTCACCATCTTCAGTGTGTTCAGAATACTGCTGCACATCTTATCTTTCACTCCTCCCTCCGCGATCATGTTACTCCTCTTTTTCTTCGCCTACATTGGCTCCCCTTGCAATTTCGCATCCATTATAAAATCCTCACACTGGTCCACCAAGTCTTATATAACCGCACTCCTTTATATCTGGCAGACCTACTTCAATTCCACGCTCGCTTCGCTCCATTCACATTAACCGGCTCCATCTTCCATCTCCATCACGTGCTCATCTACAATCCACACGTTCCTCTGCCTTTTTCTTTACCGGCCCTGCCTATTGGAACTCCCTCCCCCTTTCCCTCAGACTTGAGCAACACTATCCCACTTTCAAGAAAGACCTGAAGACACATCTCTTCTCCACCGCCTTTGACCTCCCCTGCCCCCTTTGTGTGACTCCTCTCCCCTGTCTTTCTCTCCTCTCATTCATGTCTAGTTTGGTGTCTTGCGTGCTCTCCTGTCTCCATTGTAATTTCTTTTCCTGTTCAGGCCTATTGGCCCCTCTGTATGTTTTTTGTAAACCGCTGTGCTCTAATTGGAACTGCGGTATATCAAGCCTAATAAACATAAACACATAAACATATGTTTGTCAATGAATATTGGAACTGAATCCTATCTTTTCTGAAGACAGACAATATACTATATTGGACCAGTGTATGAAAAACATACACTATGTGAAACTTCTATTTTCTGCAAAGTTTTAATATTTTTTATTATTACTGGTATTTCATAGTTGTTTGAGTGTAACAAAAATAATAAATCATCCAGAACAGAGAGAGAATATGCGAGCTGTCCAAAATGGGTTAACAGCAGTGGATGAAAGACTTACCGTACTCAAGGGAATTCACGTGATGACCTTGTGTTCCAGAAGTGATGTCTATTCTGATCCCTTTAAATTTTAAGCTAATATGGCATTTAACGCCATGGCAGCATATGCCCAAGAAGCAGACACGCTCTTTGGGCAAGCTCCTTAGGGGAGACTCCAGGGGCAGCTTTCATAAATTGTTAGTGTCATTCCAATCAATGGTTGATACCATTGATTTTCAGAAGATTCTAAAAGCTTTCTATTTTCAGCAGGCATTTTACTGATTTTATGGCTTTCTTGATTTATATACGTAAGTGTATGTTGTAGTAATTGTGTGATGCTGTATTATGAAGTATTTTCGTGACATGCCTAGAATTTAAGATAATTTTTTTTTAAAAATAAATACATTTTCATCATATTTTTGAGCTCTGTGGCTGCCCTTGGCTCAGCTTTAGTCGTCCTGTATTGCTTTGTGAATTACAGTGATTCAGCAACTATGGATTTGTCCTTCTAAATACCGATTGAGACTTTGATATGTCCTGACTTCTCTCCACTGCATTTCAATCAGGTAAAGAATTTAATTTATTGATGCCCCAAATATGTCTGAGTGAATACCCTTGGGCATGGTAAGTCTTTCATCCATGGCTGTTAAAGTAAGGCTCTTACACTGTCACTCTTCACAATCAAAAACCACCCTTATTTATGGCCTTATTTTGGACAGGGTCCTAGATGTACTCTGGCTGAGGGATGGTAAGGAAGTGATTCTTAACTGTTTATTCGTGGGCTTGAATTCTGTACCTATCTTGGAGTTAGCAGATGAATCTCTGTTATTCTGAATTGCTTCTGTTCAAAATTGGATTCCTCTTCAAAAGAGGCTCCACAGGCAAAACAATAAACCCTTCAAATAAAGTGCATTTACTCCCAAAGAGAGCAGTGCTAGCACTAGCTGCAGGTTTAGGGAGCAGATCAGTAACCGATGGTAGGCAAAAAAAAAACCTATGATGGACTTGAAATCGTATGCTTTCAAGGCAGCAGCCAGAGCGGTGCCAAACTGAGACAAGCTAGCGGCTGTAACCATGAGCAGCAAGAAGGGGAGATGATAGAGTGGCGTGCCGGCAGATGACTCAGTGGGCAAGCTGCAAAAATGGCAAGGGGACATAAAAGAATGGTTTTCCACTTTGCAGCAGGAGGCGCAGGGGTGGATTGCAGAACTTAAAAATGATCTGTCTGAGCTGGAGCAGTGCTTGAATGATGACCCTGCAGACTCACCCTCTCTTTTCTCTGTCGGCCGCGGCTGTGCTAGTGATCTTCAGTTTTAATAAAAGCCAAGCCGGTGCAGAGCCTTCCCCCCTCTGTGAAGGAGCCCGTGCAGCTGTGTCCTGCCCCCAAAGGAAAGGAATGGAAAATAAAACAAAGGATATTATAATGCCTCTATATTGTTCTATGGTACGACCGCACCTTGAATATTGTGTGCAATTCTGGTTGCCTTATCTTAAAAAGGATATAGCGTTATTAGAAAAGGTACAGAGAAGAGCCACCAAAATGGTAAAGGGGATGGAAGGCTACTCCTATGAGAGGCTAAAAAGGTTAGGGCTCTTCAACCTGGAAAAGAGACGGCTGAGGGGAGATATGATAGAAGTCTATAAATTAATGAACGGAGTGGAATGGGTAAACGTAGATCAATTGTTTGCGTTATCAGAATATAGAAAAACTAGGGGACATGTAATGAAGCTACAGGGTAAACTAAGACAAATAAGAGAAAATATTTTTTCACTCAATGTGTAATCAAACTCTGGAATTTGTTACAGGAGGATGTAGTAAAGACTGTTAGTGTAGCTGCTTTTAAAAAAGGGTTGCACAAGTTCCTGGAGGAAAGGTCCATAAACCATTATTAAAAAGAAGGGACCCAGGATATCAATGCTTGACCCAATACAAGCATTGTGGAACCTGTGTCTTTTGGGGAAACTGCTAGGTACATATGACCTAGATTGGCCACTGTTGGAAACAGAATACTGGGCTTTATGGACCTTGGTCTGACCCAGTATGGCATTTCTTATGTTCTTAAGTCTTCAGCTCCTCCCCAGTAGCTAGTTGAGTGCCTTCTGACCTGGGGGTCTCATCTTTCAGCACTATAGTGCAATTGGTTTTGTTGTGACTATTGGGTTGTCATGGTAAGATACGGAAGTAGATTGCCAGGCCTTTCTTCTGTGCAAGTAATTCTAGTGGTGTTGCCGTTGTCACAGAAATGTGATCCTCCACTGCCAACACTGTCCCATTCTGCTGCTGCCCAGAAATAACTACAGGAGTTTATTTGTTAAACAGAAATCAGACAGCATAATTTATTCAAGATAACTCATGAACTTAGAAGATATCTTAGATATATACATGAGTATTTGGGTTCCTTATTCATTGATTGAGGAATATGAATTTGAACTGTTTGAATTAAGAAGTGTTCTGTCTTGTATGTTATGTTATGGTGCTCACTGCTATTTAGATGCTATAGGTGACATTTTTATGTAAGTTTTTTATCTTTCTCTGGAGACAGCCCAGGTTACTGCAGCCACACCGCTGGTATGTCATTTGATAGCTCTTGGTGTAGAGGATTTACCTTTCTCTAGCCCAGAACCTTTGAAAAGGCTTACTGGGCATGTGTTCCTGTATGTTGGTGTTACTGTTACTTTCCTCAGTCTCTCTCACCCCTCCTCTTAAAAATAAAACCATACAGAAAAGAAAGATACATGAAACAAAACATAGGCAGGTATAGGGACAACAGACCATAATGAACACCCCAACCCAAATGGCCCTGCTGAGGTACCAGTAGGCACTGTGAAGCACACCTTTAACCCCAATAAGCCATCCCATGGTACTGTAGATTTCTGAAGTCTCAGCCCTGGACAAGGCCTCAAAACAGTGCTCTTTCTCCATACCAACAGAAGGCATCAGCATCAGGTATGACCATCAAGGGAGGGAAGTATCCCACTCTAAAAGCTCAACACCAGTACTGCCATTGCAATCACCATCCCCACCAAGCAGGAAAATGGAAAAGCCCTGTTAACTCCACCTACCCCTTGGAAGTCTAAAAGCCCGATCCTTGTGCCTCCTCCATGAAAAGTGCTGCTGAAAACACAAGCTAGCAAGTGGCCTTGCTCTTTCAACCTAACAAACTCACTGGACCAAAAGGTCAAGTATAGCTTCAAGAGCATGAAACAGGCTCGCTGACATCAAAATAATGTAAGTCTTTGTATGAGGTCAGTTTTAAAAGGGAAGTGCCCACTAAATACAAGAATAAGTACTCGTCAGGCAATCAGTCCTCTAAGCATAGGAAGAAACTTTTAAAAATGATTGAGGTGCTAAGCTCAGTACTGGTGAGCACAGCATCATGCCCCCCCCTCCCCCTATGCAGTTAGGGAGGTCCCAGCAGTCAGACAGGAGAACACTCTATATTAGTTCAGCTACTGCAGAAACTCCTGCAACTTAGACTGCATCCCTCACCATCTACTACAGGTAACATTTTTACCCACCCACTTCAGTCTCTAGAGGCTCCAGCATAACCAGGCAAGTCACCTGTCTCATCTCTGTTCCACTCACAGAGCCACTTGCCCTACCAAAAACTGGAACTCCTTGAACACTACCCAAGGCAAAGGTTCACGGATAGTGAGGAGAATCCATCACTCCCTCACCTTAGATGGAACCATCAGTGCCTTGATGCAGAGGACAGAGACAAGATCCTCAGGATGTCAAGTCACTCCCTGATGCCTAACCACATAAGGGACTCTGTGTCAGATAATTCAGTCTACGTGAAGTTCCTACAAAACCTAGCTCAAGAACTCTCTTCCTTGGTATCCAAGAACCTTCTGAAGACAAATAAGATTTTGAGGACACACTACAATCCACTGAGATCCCCAGGAAGCTTGCTGTGCTCCCAGTGTATCAAGCTATACAAACATTACAGGCAAGAATTTGGCGGAACCAAATAGAATATCAAATAGAGAGTGCAATTAGCTCCAGGGCACAAGAAAACACAATTACCACACCAGTTAGTTGTGAAAGTGGCTCTCAAAAGAATAAAAAATACCAAATCTCACTCACACTTCACATTATATGGGGATCCCAAGACACCTTTAAAAAAACAATTAAACCTGTTTTATGCAAGACCGTAAAAAAATATCAGTGATAAGAAAAATTACATTATCTATAATTTTCTTATCACTGATATTTTTATACAGTCTTGCATTGGACAGGTTTAATTATTGTTTTTTTAAAGGTGTCTATATATTTTTAAAAAACACATTTATTGATTTTGTCTCATGTATGTTTTGTTATTTCTGTTACAATTTAACGAGCAATAAATTGATTTTGATATATGCTGTAATCAACTTTAAATCTCTTTCAAAGTATAAGCAGAATAGAAATGTTATTTTAAATTGAGGAATACATCCGTCCCCTGATAATATCAACTTACAATGCACCTGAGACCTTCTCTAGAATAGCTACAGTAGCCATTGGAGCATGGAATGGCTAAAAGAATCTGGTATGAAAAAGGACCTCCATGAGTGTTCTGCTAATGTCCCATGTCATGGCGACAACCTTTTTTGGGGAAAAGGTGAAAGACACCATTTCTCAGATGAAAGATCACTCTTCCACTTTGAATGGAATTATTAGCACCCCACCCAGAAGTTGCATCAACTTACAGACACCAACAAGCTATCCTACTACAAAAGCGCCAGTTCCACTCACATTGCTACCAGCAAATCATCAGCTGCAAAACATACCAGTGCTCCCAGAAACCCACTACAATGTAAACCTACCCACAACACTAGAGAACCAGAACAGGGAAGTAGTAACCTTCATCCATGATGGCCCCCATCCAAGCCACTCCTAGTTGTCTCCTCTGCACATCAAATATTCATGAAAAGTCTCACTGTGGTGACTGTCCACTTTCATATGAGGGGGTATATTTGTTTTTTGTCTACTTTTATGGCAGTTGAATATTTTTTGTAGATTTGCCGATGGCATTTTACTTTTTGTTCCTTTTTCATTGAACAAGGACATTAGAGAAAACATGAAAATTTTGTAACAACAAAGTTATTTCTGATTGACTTAAGGCCAACAGGTTTCATATTATGAAAAAACTGAGGCCAGGTTGGTGATCAAGCCAGATGTGGTCTTAGATATTTAATCTGTTTCTCTTATTGATCATGTATCTATACGTACTAAGGTGAGAAATTATTATTTTAGATTTCATATTGTCTATTAGGAATGTGTTTTCATTTTGAAATGAAAGCAGCAATAGAGCACACTGTTGTGCGATATGGCACACTATTGCTCAATCAAATAATCCAATTTCCCCATGCAAAAGAGTGAAAAAATTCATATTTTTGTCAGACTATATTAACATTCGGTCACCTAATACAGGACTGACCTGCACCAAATAGTCCATTTTAATTATAAATTTGAAAAGGTAAAAACATGCTTGCTTTTCCCATGAATCAAAAATACTGCCAACACAGCCTGTGTTTTGAACTAAAGCAAAGTCAAACAATTCTGCATCAGATGAACATCAGCCAAGTCCATCACCGAACTTCATATCCAGCTCACTTCGAGCATAGCCCTGGGAAAATGAAAAATATGCCGAAAGCACCACACCTTATATAATAGGTGACCCATTCTACAGAAACCCTTACTAGCCAAAATACATCCAAATGTTTCCTTTGCCCTGATGCAGACCTGTTTAACTTTGCTTTAGTTCAAAACAAAGGCTGTGTCGGCAGTATCTTGGCAATATTGTTGATTCATGGGGAAAGCAAGCATGTTTTTACCTTTTCAAATTCATAATAAAATGGACTATTTGTATTGCATAACCATATGTTAATATAGTCCAACAAAAATATAATTTTGTCCCACTCTTTTGCATGGGGATTTGGTATTTCTTTTGATCCTTCTTTTGGACTTTTATGTATTATCAGTATTATTGTTCAATAGCACACTGTTCACACTTTTGTGAATAGTGTGAACTATTATGCAGTAGTGCATCCTATTGTGCAATAGGGTGCAGTGTTGAGAGAAAAAAAAATGATATAAAGATGAACAAAAAATAAAAACATTTTTTGGCCTGCATCACTATTGTTTATACATCCCCAGATATTAAAGATGATACATACCACTTTTTAAAAAATTACATATGATTCATGAGCTGAAGAACTATTTGGCAAGTGAGAATTTCTGTATGTTGGGTCAATTATTGCAATTTATTTGTATATAGGTCTTCCGGATTATTTGCTTAGATTTTTGCAATTGACACAAAATTCAGCAATCCATCTGATTTTTCATTTGTGGACAGGCCATATTTCATCCTCTTATGAGAAATTGCATTGGTTACATATTAAAGAACATATTCTACTTAAATGCCTTTGAAGAATTCATTGTATTTTGTAAACTAATTTTTCAATTGAGTTATCTGTTTTAATGTTCGATATCTACCCTATCATGGCTTTGAGTTCCAGCCAGTTGGATTACCTGGAATTTCCTTTTGTTTTGGTGGCATGTACTCGGTCCAGAGCTTTCTCAATCATTGGTCTGGTTAGTTGGACTTCTATTCCTTTACTTTGACAGCAATCTAATTAGTTGCATTTTCACAAATTATTGAAAACTTATGTTTTTTTTCTGGTTGAATTATTCATTTTACTAGTCTGTGACATTGTTGTAGCTTGCCTAGTAAGTATTTGATAGGTGAGAGATAAATGAATTAAATTAAATTGATAATTGGCTAATCTCAGCTACATCAATACAGAAGACAATGTTCTCCATAAATATCATTATCTAAATGCTGCAGTTATCAGGGTTCCTCAATGCGATTTTATCCGACACAGTGTTGAGAATTTATTGGAGCACAGCTGATAGCTCCCTTGGGGAAAGCAACCCCCCCCCCCCCCACCACCTCACTGCTAGCAGCAAGTGATCATATGTTTCAGTCACTGCATGTCTTCTTTCCATGTTACCGCAGCCAAAACTATTCTGAAGTTACTAGACCACATGGTAACAGCTGAATTTATTATTCCCTTTGTGAAATTGCAGATGAGACCACTGTAATAGTATCTCAAAGTTCCGTGGAACCAGCACCATCAACCACTTACCCAAAAAATCAAAATCACCCTGCAGCTAAGACATGAATGCTTGGTGGAGCAAGCACCAGTTAATCTGATGTGGGGCTTAGATTTCCATCAAAAGCTGATTTTCATCACAGATATCTCTCCCACAGAATGGAGAGCTCACTTACTCCAAATATAGATGGTGTATGGACAAGATATACTTTGATACAGGGACTCTGTTGCAAGCAAGGTACCAAAGCTCCACCACCTGAACAATGGCTGGGAAAAATTGTATTACCAAAGCTGTTGCCCTGTTACAACTTCTGCCTCTGTCCAGACAGCGATCCCAATGCCAGTTGAAGAACTGTTCCATATGCAGGATGCCTACATGCTGACGTTCTCAGAAAACAAGTGGAGGAGCTCAGAAACGAGGAGGCGAGGCTGAGGCGCATTCAAGACAGTGAGAAGTACACTGATGAGATGCTTCTTGAAACATCCAAGCTCTCCAACAGAGGTGAAGATAGGAGCCAACAGAATGACGAAAGTTAGACATGAATTAGGGCCTGCACAATCGCCAATCTAACTCCTCCAGCCCTTGAATTGAAGAACCATTATGCAGCCTTAGAAGTGGAGGAAGTGAAAGCATCCCAGGAAAGGGAAGAACCAGAGTTCAAGCATCCCAAAGTTGCAGAATCAGTGACCACAAGGAAGCGAAGGGTAACGATGGCTGGTGACTCTCTTCTGAGGCATCCATCTGCCAACCAGAGAGGTATGTTATCTGCCAGGTGCCAAACTCCGAGATGTTACGGAGAGTTTACTGAGACTCATCAATCCTACTATTACCCGAAGATGTTCATCCATGCCAGCACAAATGATACTGCCAGATATCCCTCTGAGTGTATTGAAAGTGACTTCATGGATCTGGAACAGAGTGAAGCAGATAGGTGTGCAGGTGGTGTTCTCTTCAATCGTCCCTGTTGAGAGTAAAGGTCAAGGCAGTGAAGCTTGCATTCTAGAGATATACGCATGGCTGTGTGGATGATGTTGAGAGGGTTTTGGTTCCTGGACCAATGGGATGATGTTCCAAGGACTTCAGAGCAGAGATGACGTCCATCTGTCCAAGAAAGGTCAACGTGTCTTCAATAGCCAACTGGCTAACCTATTGAAGAGGGTTTTAACTAGATTCATTGAGGATGGATGAAGAAAGCCCCCAGGTAAGTAAAACATTAAATGCCTCTATAGTGAAGAATACCTGTGATCTGGCCACAATACCACAGCTCTTTCGGTCTCTGGTCCCTCAAGCAGTGAGAAATAAGCAGAGAGTAACACAGAACACAATCACACACAAAGTGCTACTTTCTTTGAGCTCAGAGGGAAGGCAACAGAAGGTCCATTGACACAGCATGGTTCCACCTCTGTTGGATTCAAAGTCTTCCTCCCTTGAAGCCCTTTTTATTATAGAAAAAAGGGAGGTAACAGTCAATCATAAACATAAAATAACACAAGGTGTCGCTAGAATTCTTTTACAGAGTAAGAGCTGATTACAGTATATTAGATGAAATCTACTTGATTATGACAGAATTATTTTAGAATTGCAGAGTTACAGAAATTATGCTGTGCCAGCAGTGACCTATAGTTGACTGTACAATGAACTATGGTTGCACAGTTCATAGCCTATGTTTACTCTTTATGCTTGCATTAACGATGTTCTCAAACTATTTTAAAGACAGTTACACAGAACTCATGATCATGATATCCTATTCTATTTAAGAAGAAGTAGGTGAAAGGATAAACTTGTGAGTGACGGTCATTGTTAGCAAAGTTCTTCTATCAGCACATTTTTAGAGATCTGTATTAAGAAATTCATCTATCTTCAATTACATAATGGGGATTCTAGTATCCCTTCTACCTGTCCATTCCTACATATAGAAATAGGTAAAAGGGGCAAATCTGGAAAGTGGTATATATAAATGCTCGTAGCATGGGAAATAAGATCCCAGATATTGAGGCTTTAATGGAACAGGATGACTTGGATTTAGTGGCAGTTACAGAGACATGGTTCACGGACAAACATGACTGGAATGTAATTATACCAGGCTATACTTTATTCAGATAGGATAGGATAGGAAGAAGGGGAGGAGGAGTGGCACTATAAGCAAAAGAAATAATATTAAAGCTATAGAATTACAGGACTCAAAAGGGAGAGAGGAGGCACTGTTGGTTAAACTAGAAAGAGGGAAAGAGAAATCTATTTGCATCGGCGTGATATACAGATCCCCCTCACAGGGAGAAAAAGTGGACAGAGATTTAAAAGAAAACATACGCAGCATTGCCAGGAAAAGACAAGTGCTGCTGATACATTATTTCTATATACCAGATGTTGACTGGCACATCCCTGCTGCAATGTCATCTAGAAGTAAGGAGTTCCTGGATTTTCTACAGGGAGAACTATTCAGGTGGCTGGTAACAGAACCAACACATGAAGAGGCCATACTGGACTTGGTGCTTACAAATGGTGAAAGTGTTTCTGATGTTACAGTGGGAGATCATCTCGCATCCAGAGATCACCAGATGGTGTGGTTCAGTATTAGGATTAGGGCTCAAAGTCCATTCAAAAGCGAGGGTCTTAGATTTTAGGAAAACTAACTTTGCCAAGATGGGCCAATACCTCAGGAGTCGTTAGCGGGATGGGAACAACTGGGACATGTAGAAAAACAGTGGGCAAAACTGAAAGGGGATATTTTAAGGGCAGCAAATCTTTTTGTTAAAATGCTAAAGTAAAAAAGGAAAAGGAGACCGCTATGTTTCTCAAAAAAGGTCTGGAAAGCAAAATGGTATTGCCAGATTCAAGGGTGAAGGAGAGGAATATGTAGAAGCTGATGAGGATAAAGCGGAATTGCTTAACAAATATTTTTGTTCTGTGTTCACAGATGAAGAGCCGAGAGTAGAACCTCAGAAAACACACACAAATAGGAAAAGAAGTGACGGGGATCTTGAACGATTCTCAGAAGACTGTGTTCGTGAGGAACTAGCTAAACTAAAAGTAGACAAAAAAGATGGGACTAGATGGGATACATCTGAGAATACAGAAGGAACCTGGGGACATTCCAGCAGCTCTCCAATGAATGACATTTTCAATGCCTCTTTGGAGTCAGGAGTGGTGCCAGAGGACTGAAGACAGATACATGTGGTCCCTTTACACAAAAGCAGAAGTAAGGATGTGGTTGAAAACTACAGGCCGGTTAGTCTAACCTCTGTGGTGAGTAAATTATGAGAAGCGCTGCTGAAAGAGAAAATAGCAAGCTTTCTCAAGTTCAATGGATTACAGGATCAGAGACAGCATGGATTCACCAGAGGAAGGTCTTGTCAGACAAATCTGATTGATTTCTTTGACTGGGAGACCAGGGAGTTGGACTGAGGGAGAGGATGTGGTGTAATTAGATTTCAGTAAAACCTTCAACTCCATTCTGCACAAGCGACTTATAAACAATCTGAGTACCCTAGGGAAGGACCCTAAAGTTACTAATTGGGTAAGAAATTGGTTGTGTGGGAGGCGACAAAATGTACAGGTAAACGGAGCTCACTCTGAGAAGGATATTACCAGTCGTATTTCACAGGGATCTGTCCTTGGTCTGATTCTTGTTAACATCTTTGCTAGTGGAAGGGCTGTCGGGTTAGGTTTGCCTCTTTGCAGATGATACCAAAATCTGCAATAGAGTAGACACCCAGGAAGGAGTAGGTAACATGAGGAGGGATCTAGCTAAGCTTGAAGAATGGTCTAGAATTGGGCAGCTGAAACATATAAATATGATGGCAGAAAAAGACTACATGGCCTATCTAGTCTGCCCTTCTATATCAACCGCTACAACAATACCCTTTTTTCCTTTAGAGATCCTCTGTGTTTATCCCATGCTTTTTTAAATTCAGATACTGTCCTCATCTCTACCACCTCCACTGGGAGACTATACCACACATTTACCACTCTTTCCATAAAGAAATATTTCCACATATTACTCCTGAGTCTATCCCCTTTCACCCTCGTCCTAGCACCCCTCATAGTAGAGCTTGTTTTCAATCGAAAGAGGCTCTCCTCCCATGCATCTATGCCATGGAGGTATTTAAATGTTTCATTCACATCACCTCTATCCCACCTTTCCTCCAAAGTATACATATTAAGATCCTTAAGTCTGTCCTCATATGCTTTACCGAAGACCACTAACCATTTTAGTAGCCACCCTTTGCACCGACTCCAACCTGTTCATATCCTTTTGAAGGTGCGGTCTCCAGAATTGTACACAGTACTCCAAATGACTTATACAGAGGAACCATCACCTCCTTTCTTCTGCTTGCTATTCCTCTCCCTTTGCACCCAAGCATCCTTCTAGCTTTCACAGTCACCTTTTCTACCTGTTTAGCTACTTTAAGATCATTGGACACAATCACACTTAGGTTCCACTCTTTTTTTGTGGACAGAAGTATTTCTCGCCCTATACTATATTGCTCCCTTGGATTGCTGCAGCCCAAATGCATGACCTTTCATTTTTTATCATTAAAACTCAGCTGCCAAATTATAGACCATTCTTCAAGCTTAGCTAGATCCCTCCTCATGTTATCTACTCCTTCCTGGGTGTCTACTCTATTGCAGATTTTGGTATCATCTGCAGAGGCACAAATTTAATCCTTCCGCTATATCACTAACAAAGATGTTAAAAAGAATCGGACCAAGGACAGATCCCTAAGGCACTCACTGGTAACCTCCTTCTCCTCAGAGTGAGCTCCATTTACCTGTACTCTTTGTTGCCTCCCACTCAACCAATTTCTTACTCAAACATAACTTCAGGTTCCATCCCTAGGATGCTCAGTTTGTTTATAAATCGCATGTGCCGAATGGCGTCAAAGGCTTTACTGAAATCTAAATACACCAAATCTAGGGCTCTTCCTTGGTCCAACTCCCTGGTCACCCAGTCAAAGAAATCAATCATATTTGTTTGACAAGACTTGCCCCTGGTGTGTATCCATGCTGCCTCGGATCCTGCAATCTATTGGACTCCAAAAGCTTCACTATTTTCTCTTTCAGCAGCGTTTCCAATAATTTACTCACCACTGAGGTTAAACTAACTGGACTGAATTTTACAATCACATCCTTACTTCTGCTTTTATGTAAAGGGACCACATGTGCCTCTCCAGTCCTCTGGTACCATCCAGACTCCACAGAGGCATTGAAAACGTCAGTCAGTGGAGCTGCTAGAATGTCCCTAAGATTCTTCAGTATTCTCAGGTGTATCCCATCTGGTCCCATCATTTTGTTTGCCTTAGGTTCAGCTAGTTCCTCACAAACCGTCTTCTGAAAATTGTTCAGATGCCCTTCGCTTCTGTTCCTGTTAGTGGATGTTTTCTGAGATCCTGCTCCTGGTTCTTCATCTGTGAACACAGAACAGAAATATTTGTTAAGCAAGTCCGCTTTATCCTCATCAGCTTCTACATATTTCTCCCCATCACCCTTGAGTCTGACAATACCACTTTTGCCCTTCCTCTTCTCACTAACATAGCTGAAAAATGTCTTATCCCCCCCATTTTATTGCATTGGCTATTTCTTCTTCTTTTTGTATCTTTGCTTTCCTGACTACTTTGCTAGCTTCTCTAAGTTTTTCCAAATATAGTTGTGTCTTCCTCTCTCCATAATCTCTTGTATTTCATGAAGGCCTCCCTCTTTTTCTTCACCTTTTCAGCTACCTCTTTTGAGAAACACAGCGATCTCATTTTCCTTTTAACTTTATTTACCATTTTAAGAAAAAAGTTGGTTGTCCTTAAAATATCCCCTTTCAGTTTTGCCCACTGTTTTTCAACATCCCCCAGCTGTTGCCATCCTGCTAACGACTCCTTGAGGTATTGGCCCATCCTGACAAAGTCAGTTTTCCTAAAGTCTAAGACCTTCACTTTTGAATGGATTTTATCGGTCCTAGTCCTAATTCTGAATCACACCATCTGGTGATCACTGCATGTGAGATGATCTCCCACTATAACATCAGAAACACTTTCACCATTTGTAAGTACCAAGTCCAGTATGGCCCCTTCACGTGTGGGTTCTGTTACTAGTTGCCTGAATAGTTCTCCTTGTAGAGAATCCAGGATCTCCTTACTTCTAGATGACACCGCAGCAGGGATGTGCCAATCAACATCCAGTATATTGAAATCACGTATCAGCAGTACTTCCCCTTTCCTGGCAATGCTGCGTATTTCTTCTATTAACTATCTGTCCTCCTCCCTTTGAGGGAGGTCTGTATATCACGCCCAATGCAAATAGATTTCTCTTTCCCTCTTTCTAATTTAACCCACAGAGCCTCCTCTCTCCCTTTTAAGCCCTGTATTTCTATAGCTTTAATATTATATTTTTTTTACATATAGTACCACTCCTCCTCCCCTTCTTCCTACCCTATCCTTTCTGAATAAAGTATAGCCTAGTATAGTTACATCCCAGTCATGGTTGTCCATGGACCATGTCTCTGTCACCACCACTAAATCCAAGTCAGCGTCTCCCATTAAAGCCTCAATATCTGGGATCTTATTTCCCATGAAATGGGCATTTATACACACTGCTTTCCATATGTTGCCCCTTTTACCTATTTCCATAAAGATATTTAATGCTTCACTTTCCTAGGAACATTCTTCACCCATCCCCAACGAATCTAGTTTAAAGCCATCCTCAGTATGTTAGCCAGTCTGCTACTGAAGACACGTCAACCCTTCTTGGACAGATTTAATGCTAAAAAAATGCAGGATCATGCATTTGTCGGCAAAAATCCAAGGAAGTGGTACAGCGTAGGGGGGGTGAAGTACTTCTGTTCACAAAAGTGGGACCTGGGTGTGATTGTGTCTGACGATCTTAAAGTAGCTAAACAGGTAGAAAAGGAGAAAGTGAAAGCTATAAAGATTGGGTGCATAGGGTGAGGAATGGCCAGCAGAAAAAAAAGGAGATGATAGTGCTCTGTATAAGTCTTTGGTGAAAACTCATTTGGTGTATCATGTGCAATTCTGGAGTCCGCACCTTTAAAAGGATATAAACAGGCTGGAGTCAGTGCAGAGAGTGGCTACTAAAATGGTTAGTGGTCTTTGTTATAAAGCATATGAGGACTGACTTAATGATCTTAATATGTATACTTTAGAGGAAAGGCGGGATAGAGGAGATATGAGACGTTTAAATACCTCCGTGGCATAAATGCACAGGAGAGCCTCTTTCAATTAAAAGTAAGCTCTGCTACGAGGGGACATAGGATGAGGGTGAAAGGGGGTAGACTCAGAAATAATATGCAAAATATTTCTTTACGGAAAGAATGGTAGATGCGTGGAATAGTCTCCAGTAGAGATGGTAGAGATAAGGACAGTATCTGAATTCAAAAAAGCATGGGATAAACACAGAGGATCTCTAAAGGAAAAAAGGGGACTATTTTATTTGTTTATTTATTTATTTAACAGCTCTTCTATACCGCACTCTTTATTATCAGTGCGGTTTACAGTTAATTTGACTCTAGGACAGGAACAGATCTGGCCTGAGTTTACATATAACAAGGAAAGTAACATGGAATTGAACTGGGGAAACTATGTACATTTTAAGCAGAGATTAATGTTGGTATTCTATTTACAATAATGTACACAGGAAGCAGAGCAACTGTTTGATTACAGATACTGTCTGGTCTGTATTACATGTTATGTAAATTCATATTTTGTGATTCATATTAAGAGATTGGGTTGTGAGGAGGGAGAAGGTGAGGCGTTATTTGGTTGTGAGAAGTGCATAAGGAACAGATGGTGCTTGAGGGCTTTTCTGAATTGCCTGAGGTCGCTGATCGATCTGATGTTGGGAGGAAGATTGTTCCAGCACCTGGGGGCGTAGAACGCGAATGCTCAATTATTAGTTGATTTAGCACATTTTATGGTTTCCCTCGGGATAATTAGCGTATTGGAAGCTAATGATCTCCTAGATCTGTTGTTGGGGGTGTGAGTGAGTAGGTCTGAGATTGAAGCGGGAGATATATTATTAATGGACTTGAAGGTAATGAGGAGGGCTTTGTATGAGATCCTGCAACTTATCGGAAGCCAGTGTAGGTCCCTTAGGATGAGGGTTATGTGGGCACTCCTTGAAGCTCCACACAGGATGCAGGCAGCGGCATTCATAGCTAATTGTAGCTGGTTTAGAGTATTCTTGGGGAGGCCATGGAGTATAATGTTTGCATAGTCGAAATGGGGTGTAACTAGTGCTTGGAATAGTGTGTGGAAGTTCTCTGGATTAAATAAATAAATAATAAATATGGGTCGTAGGGTCTTGATCTTGTAGTAGATGGCCTTTACAGTGCGGCTTATGTGTGCTGTGAAGTCGAGCTGCTGATCCAATGTCACACCCAGGTAGCGTATGGTAGGCTTGATTGGAAGCTCTGCGTCTCTTACTTTTAGGGTCGAGGGGGGTGAGACGTTTTTGCTTTTTGTGACAATTAGAACCTCGGTTTTTTTTTAAATTTATTCAAAGATTCTGATTGAGAAGCCAATCTGTTATTGCGTTGAAGCAATCGACTAAGGCTGTATAATCAGGAAGCGTGACATTGAAGAGTGTGAACATCAGCACATCGTCTGCATAGAGGAGGCAGGATATACCGAAGGAGCGGGTGACTTCACAAATCGGCTGCATGTATATGTTAAAGAGCAGCGCAGATAGAGAAGAGCCTTGGGGTACCCCTTGCTTTTGCTGGAAAGGTTCAGATGTATTGGAGCCGATCCGAACTTGTTGCCATTGGTCTTCTAAGTAAGATTTACACCATGCAAGACCCTGGATTCCCTTCTCATGGAGTCAAGTTAGAAGTAGTAGTTGATATGGAAAGACAGGCTAGATAGGCCATGTGGTCTTTTTCTGCCATCATGTTTCTATGATATGGCGGTGTTTTCTCAATCTTCTGAAACTAAGGGCCATATTCTACTCCCTTCAGACATTCCAAAAGTTAAAGCACAGTCAAGGCTCTTTTCATTTGCACCAAGTCAGGTAGCATATTCTGTATCAACAGGGAGGGTTGGGCTCCTGCATATTGTGCCAGGAAATACTTTGAAAATGGCATTTAGACCTCTCAGTGAAGATTCTTCAAGCCACATATCTTCCAGGTGACCAAAACTAGCAGACCAATTAAGCTAAAAAAACTCAGTTCCCAAAAACAAGCTCTCGGTAGGAAGGTAGCTCACTATCTCTTTGGGCTCTGAGGTTTCCCAGACAATAGATCTATTTGCTACCAAACAACACAAAATGCTGAATCTTCTTTTCCATGAGGCTTTAAGTAAGTTTTTCTCGCCATCCTCCTTCAATCCAAGTTCATACAAATGACAATTCAGGTCTCAGCAGACATCAAACTCATTGCACCTCAATGGCCTTAAGTCTGGTTCTCATGGCTACTGTTCCTATCCCTAGATCAGCCCTTTAGTCTGAGAACTCAACTGTCCCCCTCTTACACAGCCAGGGAGCCAACTGTTTCATCCTCACCTGTGTTCACTCACACTAACTACATGGAGATTGAAAGGCAAAATACTAAAGAATCTTCCACTTAAGAGATCCAAGACCTCCTCGTTATCTCCTAGAAGCCTGTCAACAGGAAATCATGTAGCTTCAAATAGATATTTTTACTCATTGATATGAAGACCATTGACTGGCCCTGTTCACATACCCCAAATTTGGTCTCAGTCAGTACTTTCTTCACCTTTCCAAGAGCAGTCTAAAGACAAACTCTACAGTACTAGGCTATATCTCAGTACTATTGCTGCATACCATGACTCTGTAGAGGGAAAACTCTCTTAACACACCCCATCCTACCCAAAACATTTGGGTCAACTCATCCTGGAACTGTTTGAACCCATAACTTCTATCTCTCTGAAACACCTCACCTGAAAAGCTTTGTTTCTAGTTACCATCCCCTCTGCCAGGAGGACCAGTGAATTACAAGCTCATGCAGAGGACATGGGGAAAAGAAGAAGCGCTCTGGATTGTGTTGGAAAGAGATGGCACTGTCATCCATACTGGTATAGTCTACAGACCTCAGACTCAAATTGAAGAAATAAATAAAGAATTGATTATATATATTACAAAGATAGCCACAAAGGGGTAAGTGATCATATTGGGTGACTTTAATCTACCCGATGTGGATTGGAATACTCCTGCAAATCTGGAAAGAAGTAAAAAAATTGTGGATGCTTTCCAAGATGCGTTACTTAGACAAATGGTGATGGAACCAACCAGGGAAAGCTCAGTGCTGGATTTAGTGCTCACCAACAGAGATAGCATGTTGAATGTCCACCAACAGAGATAGCATGTTTGAATGTCCCCTGTGAACAGCAATGATCATCACATGGTGTGGTTTGAGATAAAAGCCAAGGTGCAGTCCAATCATAGCAAGCTTAAAGTCCTAGACTTCAAAAACACTGACTTCAGTAAAATGGCCAGCTACCTGAAGGAGGAGTTGGCAGGGTTGGAGGGGATAAGGGAAGTGGAATTGCAATGGGCTAAACTAAAGGTGACAATAAAAGGGGCAACAGATAAATATGTAAGGAAAGTAAATAAAAACAAGAGAAGGAAACCTATTTGGTTCTCCAAAGAAGTGGCCGCTCAAAGGCAAAAGACACAGCTTTCACAAAATTCAAAAGCTTGCAAAGAGAGGAACACAGAAAGGGATACAGGATCAAACTAAAAGAAACAAAAAGAGAAATAAGGAAAGCAAAATCAAAGGCAGAAGAAAAGATGGCTAAAGATGTGAAGTGTAGCGACAAAACTTTCTTCAGGTATATTTGGGAGAGAAGGAAAATCAGAGATGGAATTGCAGGACTCAGAAGTGCTGGGAACGGACTCGTGGAAAGTGACATTGAAAAAGTGAAATTGCTAAACAAATACTTCTGCTCTGTTTTTACTAAAGAAAATCCTGGAGAAGGACCACCTGTGACTCCCAAATATAAAAATGGGAATGAAGTAGATACCACTCCATTCACAGAAGATGATGCGTTAGAACAACTTGAAAAACTGAAAGTGGACAAGGCCATGGCACCGGATGAGATACATCCCAGGATACTGAAAGAGCTCACAGATGTTCTTGCAGAGCCATTAAAAGATGTTTTTAACAGATCCTTGGAAACAGAAGTTCCTCAGGACTGGAGAAGGGCTGATGTGGTACCTCTTCACAAAAGGGATGACAGGGAAGAAGTGACAAACTACAGGCCGGTGAGCCTTACCTTGGTGGCGGGAAAAGTAATGGAGGCACTCCTGAATGAGCGAATAGTGGATTTTCTCAAAACCAACATGTTGCATGATCCGAGGCAACATGGTTTTACCAAAGGACAATCTTGCCAAACAAATCTGATTGAGTTCTTTGACTGGGTGACCAGAGAACTAGATCAGGGGCATGCGATGGATGTCATCTACCTGGATCTCAGCAAAGCCTTTGATACTGTTCCTCAGAGGAGGCTTATCAATAAACTCAATAGTTTGGGGATGGGTCCCAAGGTTGTGAACTGGATCAGAAATTAGTTGACTGTCAGATGTCAGAAGGTGATGGTGTAATAATTGGCATTTTGTCTGTAACAGCTATAATATCTGAGCTTATACGTGCCTAACCTATACTTAAATTATTATAGGCAGTTTGTCGTAAGTGCAAAATTAACCCACCAGAGAGATTATAACATTCTGTAGATCGGATTTGAACCTTGTCCTGTCACCTCATGGCTCTCATCGCCTATATGCTTGCTCTCTGCTTTTGCCTAACACTAGCCACATATGCATATGTACCATACTTGCCATACCACCAGACAATATTATGGCAACCAATATTTATTCATGGCCCAATACTGATACCGATAGTCCCTCTGCTATGTCCTACTTACCTTGCTCAGGATGAAGCAATGCCCAAGCCAGACCTGAATACAGTAGTTAAGATCTCAGGCAAACCCCGTAATAAGCGCGGCTCCAAGCTAAAAAAGCACAGGAAGCCGGCAGCCACAGCTAATAAAAGCAAGCACCAGCAACCATGCCAGATATCGCAATCCCCTATCACGATCTGCCTTATCAACGCCAGGTCTATTAGAAATAAAACACACATCATCCACAACATCATGTCTGACAACAAACCCGATATCCTCTGCGTCACCGAAACATGGCTCACTGGCACTGACCCAGCAATAGTAAACCAATTAACTAAACCTGACTATGCAGTATTTAACTGCCCACAACCTAACAGGAGAGGAGGTGGAGTCCTAATCCTTGCCAGAGCCTCCCTACTTTTAACGAACACGTCCCTAACTGCATCCGAGGGCATCGATATACTCAAGATTGAGAATAAAACGATAACCATCTGTTTAATCTACAGACCCCCCTCATCCCACCACGAAACCCTGGCCACTGCACTAGAAATCATCTCAACCACTGCAATCAAGAAACAGCGAATTATCCTGGGTGACCTGAACCTGCCATCCGTACCCCCCATGCAGGCCGACACTTTCCTTGAAGCCATGAACCAGCTCGGATATGATCAAATTATTCAAGAAGCCACTCATAGCAAAGGCAACACCCTAGATATGGTGTTCATATCATCTGACACGCAACTAAATGAAATACGACAACCTGAAACTCGAGTAACCCAGGTCCCCTGGTCTGACCACTACCTAATTGAATTTGAAATCCACTTACCATCCATAAATGAACAATCTCAAGCCGACCCAAAAACACATCACCAAAGGAAGTTCCAAAAATTCAATAGTGAAACATTGGTAACATCTATTTCTCCAGGACCAAGCAGGAAGTCGGTCCTCACATATGGGTGACGTCGGCGCCGACGGAGCCCTCGCGGAGCAATTTTCCCCAGCTTTCAAAAAAAGCCTTTGGGAATTGCAGCGCGCATGCGCGGTCCCCTTCCCGCCCAAGGGTGCCATCTTAGCCAGTCTTCTTTTTTCCGCGGAGCCCTACAGACGTACCCGTCGTGTCCCCGCGAAAAAGTTGATTTTACTCATAATTTTCTCTTTTTTAATTCGGTTCGACGCCGGTCTTTTTCCCGCCCGGACTCGCGACGCCGGTCACGAGTCCTCTTCTTCTTTTTCGGTTTTTCTGACTTAGTCAGTTTCGTTTTCGGTTTTTCCCTGGCAGCCCGGTCCTTTGACCTCGCAGGGGCCCTTTTTATTTATTTATTTATTTATTTAACATGTTTTGTATCCCGCCTTTTCCTTCAATCAAAGCGGTTAATACAGCACAAAGTTAAACAAAGGTGAGGGAAACATACATTGCATTATCATTACATCACAACAAAACACTAGGAGTACAAACAGGGAACACAGTACATAACTTACATTACATTACCTTACATTAACTACAAACAGCATATCGCTGAACAGAATGAGCATATAGCAGCAGATAGTGGGTCCCGCACGGTCCACCGCCTAAGGGCCACGCCAAAGGGCCCTCTTGCGAGGCCCTCAGGCGCGGGCCCGCAAGGCACGGGCGCGCCATTGCTGAAGGGATTTTAAATGATTTGAAAAGTGCTCAGATTGGCTGCAGTTTTCTCTCACACACAGTTCCCAACTAAGTAGGCACAGCTGATTCTCACTCACTGCTCACAGGATCGTTGGAGCCTTTGCTGAAGGGATTCTAAATGATTTGAAAAGTGCTCAGATTGGCTGCAGTGTTCTCTCACACACAGTTCCCAACTAAGTAGGCACAGCTGATTCTCACTCACTGCTCACAGGATCGTTGGAGCCTTTGCTGAAGGGATTCTAAATGATTTGAAAAGTGCTCAGATTGGCTGCAGTTTTCTCTCACACACAGTTCCCAACTAAGTAGGCACAGCTGATTCTCACTCACTGCTCACAGGATCGTTGGAGCCTTTGCTGAAGGGATTCTAAATGATTTGAAAAGTGCTCAGATTGGCTGCAGTTTTCTCTCACACACAGTTCCCAACTAAGTAGGCACAGCTGATTCTCACTCACTGCTCACAGGATCGTTGGAGCCTTTGCTGAAGGGATTCTAAATGATTTGAAAAGTGCTCAGATTGGCTGCAGTTTTCTCTCACACACAGTTCCCAACTAAGTAGGCACAGCTGATTCTCACTCACTGCTCACAGGATCGTTGGAGCCTTTGCTGAAGGGATTCTAAATGATTTGAAAAGTGCTCAGATTGGCTGCCAGTGGTTTCAAGCGGTGTGGTCAGTGTGACCGAAATATGTCACTAACTGACACACACGACAATTGCCTCCGCTGCCTGGGCCCGGATCATGAAGAAATGATCTGTGGGGCCTGCGGCAAAATGTCCTCCAAAGCGTTGAGAAGTCGGCGGCATCAGCGGGATAGGATCTTCGCTGACCCCAGCCGTACCCGGACCTCGTCGGAGGCCTCCGCGTCCAGAGGTTCCAGCTCGGACCGTCGCCGGAGTTCCTCCGACAGGGGTTCTCCCTCCGGGGACCATCGACGGAAGGTGAAACCCACGAGGGCGGCGTCGGTGGACGCTCCTGGCTCCACGAGGGCCAGGTCGCATAGCCCCGATAGCCGTCCCGGGTCCTTGGAGAAGGAGCACCTCTCGAAGCGACCTCGCCTGGAGTCGGAGCTGCCTGCTCGGGTAAGTCCTGTGGTCCTCCTGGACTCGCCTCCGAGACCGCCGACGTCGGGCCCGACGCTGTCGGGGCCCGAGTCGGGGGCTGCTGGGTCACCTGAGGTCGGACTCAGGTTGACGGCCTTGGAGAGCAGACTGTCTGCCTTCATGGACCAGCAGCGGGCACTGCTCGCTAGCGCCGCTGCCCCGACCGCCGGGACGTCGACGTCTAAGTCGACCCCGGAGACCGAGCCGATCCTCGAGTCCATGCGAACTCGAGTCGATCCTCGGTCGAGGTCACCCTCGGCCTCCCGTTCGGGACCGAGGTCACCGACGCCGTGGCCTGCCCGGGCCGACCCCACCGATTCCTCGTCGGAGTCGGTCTGGGAGTCTGAAGAGGAAGAGTCACCTGATTCTTTTCGGACTCGGTGTGTCCCCTCGGACTCACCTGAGTCCGAACCTCGGAAGCAGTCCACCCCGGAGGATGCCCGGTTCTCGGACTTCGTCAGGGATATGGCCAAGGCTTTGGCCTTCCCTGCGGATCCCAAGGAGGAGCCTCGAGCCGAAGAGCTCGACGCCCTCCAGTATGACTCTCCCGCCAGGGAACACTTTACTGTACCGGTTCCTCCCATGCTGGAACGACTACTCTTCCGCATGTGGGAGAGTCCGGCCTCTTCGCCGGTCCTGAGCAAGCGGGTCGATTCTATCGAGTCCGCAAGAGCCCTGGCTTCCAAAAGGCACAGCTACCACACCATTCCATGGTAGTGGAATCGGCCATGCATCGTCTTAAGAGCCAGAAGATGCACTCCTCGGTGCCTCCTGGCAGGGAGGCCCGTAACCTGGATGGCCTTGGTAAGAAGTGTTTCCAGGGCTCTATGCTTGCGTGTCGTGTCCAGACCTACCAGCTATACATGGGCATGTATCTCCGAGACCTGGCTAAAGAGCTAGCCGGATTCTCCGCTGGTTTGTCCGAGGAACCTTTGCGGAGGTTCCTGGCCTTGTCCACTGGCATTCAGGAATGCTCAAAGTTCATATCCCGAGCAGCCTATGATGGCTTTGAAGCATCGGCTCGAGTGGCCGCAGCCGGCATCGGTGCCCGCCGACAGGCTTGGCTTCAGTCGTCTGACCTTGAGCCCTGGGTGCAGGACAAGTTGGTCGATGTCCCCTGCCGAGGTGAAAACCTCTTTGGCAAGCCCATGGCTGAAAAGGCTGCACAAATCGAGACGGAGACTCTCACCAGGACTAGGCTTTCTAGGAAGACCTCCGCCCCTTCCCAGAAAAAGAAAGGCTCGGGAAAGAAGTCCTTTTACCTGAGAAAGGCGGCTGCCTACAAACACTACCCCCAATATCAGGCCCCTGCAGCTCCCCAACAGGGCCAGCAGGCCAAGGGACGGGGTAACGGGTCCCGTAGGCAGCAAGCCCCCAAGCCTGCACCACCAGCCCCTGCTCAGCAGGGTGGGGGCTTTTGACTCCTTAAGCATAGCCTCTCCCCCTCCGCTGGCTCCTCCCAGCACCGGAGGCCGGCTGGTTCACTTCGCCCACAGGTGGTCCAGCATCACTTCAGATGCCTGGGTGCTTCAAGTCGTAAGAGAAGGCTATCTTCTCCACTTCCACCAGGTCCCTCCCCCCTATTTCCCGGGGGAACCTCCACGACTCCCTCTGCACAGGGACTTACTCCTTCAGGAGTTAGCAGGTCTTCTACAGGAACAGGCGGTGGAACCGGTGCCCCACCACCTGAGAGGTCAAGGCTTTTATTCCCGGTACTTTCTAGTGCCGAAAAGGACAGGAGGCCTCAGACCCATCCTGGACTTGCGCAACCTCAACAGGTTCCTCGTGCGGGAAAAGTTCAAAATGCTTAACCTTGGAATCCTTCTGCCCTACCTCCAGCAGGGAGATTGGCTATGCTCCTTGGATCTAAAGGATGCCTACACGCACATCCTCATCCACCCAAGCCACCGCCAATACCTAAGGTTTGTGGTGGCAGGAAATCATTACCAGTACAGGGTACTGCCCTTTGGCCTGTCCTCCGCACCGCGAGTCTTCACAAAATGTCTCGCGGTGGTGGCGGCCCATCTCCGGCTTCACGGCCTCTATGTCTTTCCGTACCTCGACGACTGGCTCATCAGAGCAGCGTCCGCTCCGGAGGTCACCAACGCCACACGCCGCACGGTGACTCTTCTGCAGTACTTGGGCTTTGTTATAAACTTCGCAAAGTCCACTTTGCTCCCCTCACAGGATCTCGAGTTCATCGGCGCAAGGCTGCACACTCCTCAGGCACGAGCGTTCCTACCGCTCGACAGGGCTCAACGGCTCATGGACCTAGCCGACCGTTTTCGCAGCCAGCCCCTGGTCTCCGCCAGGCGCTTCCTGAGACTACTCGGCCATATGGCTTCCACCGTCCATGTGACCCCCAATGCCCGCCTGAATATGCGGCCTGCTCAATGGTGTCTTCGCAAGCAGTGGCAACAAGCCACAGGCGGCCTAGCAGACCTAGTGCGCGTCTCCGAGCCGCTGGCCTCGTCTCTCCAGTGGTGGCTTCATCGGCCGAACCTGGTACTCGGCATGCCTTTTCAGTCACCTCAGCCGGCCCAGGTGCTGACGACAGATGCATCCCTCCTGGGCTGGGGAGCACATTGCCAAGGGGCACGAACTCAGGGCCTCTGGACCACGTGGGAGTCTGCTCAGCAGATCAACTTCCTGGAGCTCAGAGCGATCCGCCTGGCTCTCAAGGCCTTCTCCCACCTGACCTCTCACCAGTCCGTCCTTGTCCAGACGGACAATCAAGTTGCCATGTTCTACGTGAACAAGCAGGGGGGCACGGGCTCCTTCCTTCTCTGTCGGGAAGCACAGAAGCTCTGCTCTTGGGCCGTCAGTCACGGCGTTCTTCTCAAGGCAGTTTATCTCCCAGGCCAAGAAAATTGCCTGGCGGACAAACTCAGCAGGATCCTCCAGCCGCACGAGTGGCGCCTGGATCCCTTGGTAGTTCAGAAGCTCTTTCTAAAGTGGGGCCTCCCACGATGGATCTCTTTGCCAGCCCTCTAAACCGGCAACTTCCTCGCTTCTGCTCTCGTCAGCCACATCCCCTTCGAGTTGCGGCAGACGCTTTTCTACTCTCATGGTCGGAGAGCCTTCTGTATGCTTTTCCTCCCATCCCGCTAGTCTCTCGAACTCTTTTCAAGGTTCTCCGAGACAAAGCTTTCATGATCCTGGTGGCCCCTCGCTGGCCCAGACAGCCGTGGTTTCCACTCCTGCTGCAATTGGCGGTAGAGGATCCCTTCCCTCTGGGGTTACAACCGGATCTCCTCACTCAGGATCAGGGGTCTCTGCTACACCCCAACCTCAGATCTCTCAATCTAATGGCCTGGCTGCTGAGAGGGTAGTCCTTGCTCCCCTTCTCCTGCCGGCAGAGGTGGAAGAGGTCGTCCTAGCTTCTCGGCGACCTTCTACCCGCAAATGCTATGCCCTTAAATGGCGTCGCTTTTCCGTTTGGTGTACCCAACAGTCTCAGGATCCCTTCTCCTGCCCGGTGGCGGTGATCCTGCAGTACTTGCTATACCTCTCTAATCTGGGACTTAAGTCCAACTCTGTCAAAGTTCACCTCAGTGCTCTTTCAGCACATCATGTGCCGGTGGACGGCAGACCTCTTTCCAGCGACCCTCTTGTAGCGAGGTTTCTCCGAGGTCTCCTTCTGCTTAAACCACCTCTGCGCCCGCCAGCGCCTGACTGGGATCTGAATGTGGTTTTACAGCGGATCACCTGTCCGCCTTTTGAACCTATGGCTACCTGTTCTCTCCGTTTTCTTTCTTGGAAAACATTGTTCTTGATAGCCCTCACTTCCGCTAGACGCGTAAGTGAATTGCAGGCCCTCGTGTCTGATCCCCCTTACACTCGGTTCTACAAAAATAGGGTAGTCCTACGGACTCACCCAAAATTTCTTCCAAAAGTGGTCTCCCCTTTTCACATCAATCAGGAGGTGGTACTTCCGACCTTCTTTCCCAGACCACACTCCAGCCGAGCTGAAACGGTCCTCCATACCCTGGACTGTAGAAGGGCATTGAACTTCTACCTTGACCGTACGCGGGAGCACCGTAAAGCTGCTCAGCTTTTTGTGTCTTTTGACCCCAATAAATTGGGGCTCCCTGTCTCCAAGCGTACTCTGTCCATCTGGGTTGTGGACTGTATCACTTGGGCTTATGGGGCAGCCGGACTCTCCTTGGAAGGTCGAGTCACGGCTCATTGTGTTCGGGCAAAGGCTACGTCAGTGGCTTACCTCCGCTCTGTTCCGCTGGCAGACATCTGCCGGGCCGCTACTTGGTCTTCGAGCCAGACTTTTGCGGTCCATTACTGTCTCGAGAGGGAGTCCCGCAGGGACAGTGCTTTCGGACAGGCAGTCCTCTGTAATCTCTTTGAGGTTTGAGCAACTCCTACCCTCCATCCCGGATGTGGGCTACCGGTGGGTAATAATTCAGCGAAGATTCCTTCCTTCTGTGCTGCTGAGCTAGAGGGAGCTCATTTTTGTGCTTAGGGTCTCCGGTAGCCTTAAGCTTGGGAGTCCCATATGTGAGGACTGACTTCCTGCTTGGTCCTGGAGAAAGCGTAGTTACTCACCTGTAACAGGTGTTCTCCAGGAGCAGCAGGAATCAGTCCTCACAACTCTCCCTCCTCCCCTTGGAGTTGCAATCATCTGCTTTAGTTTTTTTGCAAATTTTTATGCTGTCTTTTTTAGCTATGTCATCTGACTGGCTAAGATGGCACCCTTGGGCGGGAAGGGGACCGCGCATGCGCGCTGCAATTCCCAAAGGCTTTCTTTCAAAGCTGGGGAAAATTGCTCCGCGAGGGCTCCATCGGCGCCGACGTCACCCATATGTGAGGACTGATTCCTGCTGCTCCTGGAGAACACCTGTTACAGGTGAGTAACTACGCTATCTTCACGCTTTGAATACACTCTCACGGACCTAGATAAGCTGGTAGACATATGGAACTCAGGGATCGAAGCAGCAGCAAGACCAACCTTGAAAGCCACAAACACAGCAACAAGAACCGAACCATGGTACTCTCCTACTCTATGCAGAATGAAAAGGGAGCTACGCAAACTGGAAAAAAAATGGAGGAAAACACAAACCGAGGAATGCAAGCGACTATACCTAACACTCCTCATGAAATACAAGAATGAGGTCAACCTTGCAAAAAAGGTTCACCACACTAACCTACTCAATAAAGCTCTTAATAGACCCAGAGAGCTATTTGAGCTTGTCAAATCACTCACCAAAACCTCCCAGGACACTGTCTATGCCGACGAAATAAAGGCCCAGACGCTTGCAGACCATTACGCCAAGAAACTACACCCGCAAGTACCCACAATCATCGATCAAAGCATGTCTTTAGTCCTCACCCCTCGAGAAACCGACACCGTCTCTCAGTCAGAGTCGGCAACAGAATGGAATACCTTCCAGCAATTAGGTGAACAGCAGATCATAAACATCATAACCAATTTAAACTCCACCACCTCCCCACTTGACCCATGCCCAGCGGCTTGGATAAAAGCAACTAAGAAAGGTTTTGCGATTTCTATCTCCTACATTGTTAACCAGTCACTCCAACAAGGTACAATGCCGACCCATCTCAAGAGATCACTTACAAGACCCATCTTAAAGAATAAAACACTCAACAAAAGTGATCCTGCATCATATCGCCCGATCTCGAGCATATCATTCTTAGCTAAAACAATCGAAAAAGCGGTTCAGCAGCAGCTGCAGGATCACATCGACGATAGGAAAGCCTTAGATATGCATCAATATGGGTTTCGTCAGCATCACGGAGTAGAAACCCTACTGCTGGCACTCCTTGACAACCTCCTCAGGGGCCTCGAGAACAAAAATGCTATGTTCATACTTATATTTATCGACATTTCAGCTGCATTTGATACAATACACCACGGCACCCTCTTAAACCGTCTTGCATCCATAGGTATAACAGGGACCCCCTTAAAGTGGTTTGCATCATACATATTCAATAGGATGCAACAAGTTCAATTCAACGACGATAAAGCCGATGCCTTCCCCCAAACCCAGGGGATTCCTCAAGGGTCCGCCTTATCATCTCTCCTATTCAATTTGTATATAAAACCGGTCTGCGAGATCTTTCAGAAACGCAACATCAATTACCACATCTATGCTGACGATGTGATGCTGTATACGCACCTTGACATAACACAACCGGATTACACTCCACTAGAAGAATGCCTGACATGCTCCAAACATGGCTTCAACAAAACAACATGTCAATAAACCACAAGAAAACAGAGGTCATGTTTATCTCCAAGAAAACCAATTTCATCCCCCCCACCACAGTCACCCTCAACAAAAACATATATCACACGAAGCCTGCAATAAAATATCTAGGGGTCCTACTAGACAGCAACCTTAGGATGGATAAACACCTCCGAACAATTAACCGAGCCATTTTTTACAAATTGAAAGTTCTTCAACCACTTCGCAATATCCTCGAGAAATCTGACTTCAGGACTGTTGCACAAGCTCTCATCATTCCTCACCTAGACTACTGCAACGCCATTCTGCAAGGGCTTCCGAAGAACACCCTAAATATCTTGCAAATGGCTCAAAATGTTGCTGCAAGAGTCATCATGGAAAAAAGCGTCACAGATCACATAACCCCAGTGCTAATGGAACTGCATTGGCTCCCGGTGGCCGCTCGCATCATTTTCAAACTTCTCATAACAACTTTTAAACTCATTCACAACATTGCACCGTCCTACCTCAATAACCTAATCTCTATTCAACCACACAACAGGTGCAGAAGGACCATAAATCTCAACGCTCTCTGTGTTCCGATCAGCATAAGAACTGTCAAAGCAGAAACAAGCAATAGAGCATTCACATATACAGCACCAATCCACTGGAACCAACTCCCACACGAGTTGCGACTGACAAATAATTTGAGTGAATTTAGAAGGAAACTCAAAACCCACTTATTTCAGGCTCACTACAACCTGACCTAAGTGCGACACCTTACCCCAACTAGATGGCTTTTGCCTGCCACGACGGCATTTGGAATACCGGTATGTAATCTTGTATATATGTATATTTTAGGCCCCACCCACGCACCTGCAATCAAATGTATATTTAGATTTGTGCGCCCCAATCCAATGTATAATGTATCTAATTGCTATTTCCTGTTTTATGTAAATCATTGCCCAATCGAAATGTGTATCTTAAATTATTACTGTATTGTACAATACAGTATGATTCTGTAAAGTAAACCGCTGCTGATCGTAGGAAGCAGCGGTATACAAATGTTTACTAAATAAATAAAATAAATGGAGCTCACTCAGATTAAAGAAAGGTGATTAGCAGGGTGCCCCAAGGCACTGTTCAATGTATTTGTGAGTGATATTGCTGAAGGACTGAATGGAAAAGTCTGTCTTTTTGCAGATGACACAAAAATTTGCAGAGTGGACCCCTCCGAGAGAGTGGATAACATGAGGAAAGATCTACAAAAGCTGGAAGAATGGTCTAATGCTTGGCAGTTAAGACTGAATGCGAAGAAGTGCAGTGTCATGCACTTGGGAAGCAGAAATCCAAGGGAAATGTATGCGATAGGGGGCAAGAGGTTGGTGTGCACGGACCAGGAGAAGGACCTTGGTGTGATTATTTCTGAGGATCTCAAGGTGGCAAAACAGTGCAACAAGGTAGTGGCAAAAGCCAGGAGGATGTTGGGTTGCATACAAAGAGGAATTACCAGCAGAAAGGAAGAGGTACTAATGCCTCTATATAAGTCACTGGTGAGGCCTCACTTGGAATACTGTGTTCAGTTTTGGAGACCATATCTCGCAAAGCATGTAAAAAGACTGGAAACGGATCAGAGGAAGGTGACCATAATGATTTGGAGCCTGCATCCAAAGCCTTATGAGAAGAGACTTGAAGATTTAAAATATGTACACTCTGGAGGAGAGGAGGGATAGGGGTGATATGATTCAGACTTAATGAACAAACAAACCTCTTCCAAACACAGGGAAGCTGTAAAACTAGAGGGCATAACATTAAGCTGCAAGGGGGTAAATTGAAAGGCAATGTCAGGAAAGCACAGTTACTTACCTGTAACAGGTGATCTCTGGGAACAGCAGGAATAAGTCTTCACATATGGGTACGTCGGTACCGACGGAGCCTGCGCGGGAACGCTCCCCAGTGTCCAGAAAGAAAGCCTTTGGGAGCATCCCACACACATGCGCGCTGCCTTCCCGCTCATTCACTTCCCTCTCATTAGTTGGGTTTGTAGCTGAGACCGAAGGAGGGAAGTAGACAAATTAGAGAAACAACTCCTAGGGGAGGTGGGTGGGTTGTGAAGACTTATTCCTGCTGTTCCCAGAGATCACCTGTTACAGGTAAGTAACTGTGCTATCTCCAGGAACAAGCAGGAATGAGTCTTCAGATATGGGGACTCCCAAGCTAGAGATGCCTAGAGGAGGTCCCAGCATGTTGCAAATCTAATGGATGGGTCATGCTATTTCCAGAACCTCAGGCATCCAAGGGATGGAGGGTAGGAGTTGAATTAAAAAGGGTGTGCTGTGGAACAGCTTGACTAAACAAGGAGTCTAGAGGGGAGTCCTTGTGTAGATCATAATTGTTAGTACATATTGAATTCCAATTTCTAATGTGGACCTTACTCAAAAGTATTTGTTGAGGCTAATATGGGTCTGCTGCTAAGAGCCAGTACATTATCCTCAAAGAAATTACCTAGCTGTGAAGTAGAGGAAAATAAATTTTGCAATACAGGCAGAGGTCAGAAGCCTTAATGGCTAGAACTAATCCCAGAAGAAAAACTGGGGGAGTTTAATGAGGTTGGACTTTGGAGGAAAAGCTAAAGCTTCTGTAGGCCAAAGTTTAAAGCTCTTTGTCCTTGGAGCAGAATAAGGCTCTAGGAAAGAGAGGAGATAAATCTGACTGATTTGGACGAAAAGGTAGAAATAGGCCTTGCAGAAAAAGGATGGGTCTTTAAGACCCCTTTTTCCAAATGAAAGAAAAAAACATTTGTAGTAGGCACTGTAGCCTCCAATTTCTTGAAGATCAGTAATGTCTTCCCTAAGTGATGTCACTTAGGATAATGACTTTACATGGAGAGCTTCAGATGTAACATAACCGGAAAGGTTACGGTAAAAGAAGGTATTTTCTAATTACCGTAGAAATTGGTAGTTCATTTAAAACCCTAAGGTATGCTGGAACAGCATTAATATGGACAGTAACAAATCTTTCAGTCAGATTATATATCTATCTCTATCTATCTATCTATCTATATCTATATATATATCTATATATCTATATATATATATATATATATATATATATATAGAGAGAGAGAGAGAGAGAGAGAGAGAGAGATTCACTTAATAACAAGAAGGGGTAAAGACCTGCTTGAGAATATGGATAGAGAATCTCTTTCTGGTTACAAGTGGAAGAACCATGGAGAAGGTTTCATGGAAACCAGTGGAATGTTCTTACTTATAAGGAGAGGTCTAGATTTCTTTAAAAATTCTAGCCTTTGAATAACCAGGAATGGAGACCTACGTGAAGGGGTGCAGAGGAGATCCTTAGTCTTAAGACATGAAGTCTGGATCCTTCTAACCTCAGTGTAGTAGCTGGAGAAGAAGACGCAATATAAGGGGATACCATGTTTGCCCCTCTATGAGGGCAATATGAGTATCATGCGTTCTTTGTTCAGCATAAGCTTCAATGAAGTATTGGGAATTAGAAGGAAAGCACTAGACAAGGACCGACTGCAGCGAAAAGGAATGCATCCCTGTTGTAAGAGTTCTACTGGAGATGTGGAACAACCCAGGGAATCGAGCAATTCTTTATGCTTTCACATGGTCTAAGCCCTGGCTCCTTTTCCTAAAAAGGAAATTTTAAGGAAGATGGTGAGAGTAGGAAAAAACCAGCCATGTAGGAGCATGACTGGGCAAAGCCTTTTTAACCATCTGGAAGTTACCTACTAGGAATGGCTCTGACGCTCTCTGGCAAAGGCCCATAGTTGCAGAGCTTTTTTGTATAATTGCAGAGAGCATGTTATAGGTTGCTTAGGTGTGATCTGGTTGTTTAATTGCCAGTGTGCAACCTAATCTATTCCGTTGGAGCCAAAAAGAATTGAAGATAGCTAAGAATAGTAGACATGCCGGTTGCCTGCAATGATAAATTGTCCAAGTGGGTTGTAGAAACTCTCTTGGAATTATCTTTTATTAAGGCAGCAGAAAACGTTAGGTCCTATAGATTGGAAAAGAACCGACAGACATAATTAGGAGTGGTAAAACTCAATTACCGTCTGATAAGCTGTCTTAAAAAAATATTTGAGAAGATTGCAAAGGGGAAGAAAACTGTGTATGGAAACCACTTACTGGAGTAGGTATTGAAGAAAATCCTATGGGCTTAAAGTGTAAGCCCTCCAGTTAAAATAGTATCACTCTTAGAGGCTGAATGACACGACTAAGAGGGATAGAAAGTAATACAGAGTTGAGAAGACTTACAATTTGGTAAGTCCCTGAAAAGGCAAAGCCCCCTTGCAGTCAAAACTATGAGATATCTTCATACAGGAAAACTGTCAAGGTGAAGGGCATAGCCTGCCTTGTTGTTAGTTGTTACTCGTCTTTTTCCTTCAAAAAGGAGAGGAGAAACCTGTTACTTGTAGGGCATGATTGTCCTCAATAGCTCTTAGAGCTAAAAGAATGGATTTCTCTTGTGGCAAGAGATTCATGCCTAGAGTCGAGGATTGAGTCAGTGTATCACTGATATCTCAGTAAGGATGAGATGAACTGTAGATGCTTCTGTTGATAAGAAGTAGGTTACCGGTTCTAAACCTCAAACAGGAAAAAGAGATTTAATGAATGAAATATCAGAAACCCTGCGACTGCTGGGTTTGCTGAGCCTGTTGAGGTTTTTATTTTCTTAGCCTGGTATGATGTTGCCCTTCTTTGGAAACTCTACATGATGGGTAGAAGATGGATAAAACCTTTTTCCCTTAGGGGGATAAAGTTTGTTAGGAGATTTTTTACTAGCTGGGATAGAGGAAAGTTTTAACAATCCTCAAAGCAACAATATCAGTGTTTAACTGATTAGCTTGGAATAAAGCATCCTTGTTAAAGAGATTTTCACCAGTACAAGGAGTATTTCCCAGCCTTTCTTGTACTCATTTGTCCAAGTCTGAAGCTTGGAGCCAGGCCATGCGTCGGCCCCTATGGCTATAGCAGAAGTTCTGCTAATAGACTCAAAACAGTCCAGGGAAGCACGATTAAGGAACTTAGAGACATTTTGAGCATGACTGACTAATAAGAAATAGTCTGCTCTTTTATGTTCTTGAAGAAAAGGGTTCAAAAGCTTTAAGTTCTTTGTGACCTCTTCAAGAGATAATCCCATATAGAAAATATATGAGATAATTCTTGCTGAAAGCATGAATGCCTGGAAGCATCGACGTCCAAAGGCATCTAAAGTCCTAGACTCACAACCTGGCGGATAAGAGGAGTGCTTCTTTGCACTCTTAATACGCCTCATTGCTGATTCTACAACAATAGAATGATGAGGAAGTTGAGTCTTTTGAAAACCTGGAGAAGGTGGCACCTTGTACATAGTGTCAAGTGTCTTAGAATGTGGGGATACCGTTAAAGGAGTTTCCCACATTCTTAATAGTAGATCCTGTAAGATCTAATGCAAAGGAAGCATGATCACCTCCTTTGGAATCCAGGGGAATTGCAGAGTTTCTGAATCCCCTGGTATGGATTCTTTACCAGGTATAGAAATGACAAGTAACTTTGCCATATCAAGCAGAAAAGCTTGAAAAGAAATCTCTCCTGAGGAGGACCCTCTGAAATGAGGGGTAAAGGCTAGAATTGTTGAAAATTCAGCCTTGGTACCGATGGATTCATCCCAGTCATTGGGATCGGAAGACTTTAAAGGATGAAGCATCGGATTTTCTTTATAGAGATGTCTTCGGTACCGCCCGAGATCGATACCGAATCCTCCATGCTAGAGAGCGATTCCAGGCTCGGCATCGAAGGAAGCGAGTCTGTCGAAGCAAGCATCGACGGTACCGACACCGGTGCCGATACCGATAGTCAGGGAACGATTTGCTAAACTACGTTCATCAGTGAGGAATATCTCATCCATCGCCATAGCCGATGCCGGACTGTCGGTACTGCTCGAAGCGGCCACAACCACCGAGCATGGCCCAGGTATGTCCATCGAGGTAAGAACCTCAGGAACAACCTGAAGCCCCATTAATGCTTTGGAGCCCGAAGACTCCCGCCGGGGCTTGATTGCCAAAATGTCCTCGAGGGCAACACCAGAGGCATCTCGATGCTTAGAAGGAGATCTACCACTCGAGGACTGGCTAGTCTTAACAGACTTTTGTTTGGTTACCTGATCCTGTGAGAAAGAAGATATTCTGGATGGTGACATCGAGTTGTGCTCGATCCTGAAGACTTCTTCTATTTAAGCTCCTGCAGGAGAGACACTCCAGTGGGCAATGGTCAGGACCTAAACATTTTAGACAACAAGAATGAGTATCTAAAAATATATTTGTACTGCCACACTTTGAGCATTTCTTAACCCTTTCCAGGCCGAGCCCAAAACTCTCGGGATCCAAAATTCTGACTAAATATCCCTATCAAATGGTATATAATACATGACCATAGCAGAAGGAAAATCACTATTAGAACATATTGAATAAGACGGGTACAATTTTCCTGAAATATGCAAAAATTAACCTGGCTGCAGAATGTGGATTAAAAATTTAAAGTAGGCCTTCGAAGGGTTAAGGATAGTGGCTGGCTTTTCCATAATGGAAAGGATAGAGGCCTAGTGGCCAAGAAACCGTCAGGCACTAAACAGGAAAAAATTCCTTAGAAAAAAGAAGAAACTTTTAGTAAAAATAAAGAAAAGCACCGGCGGTACCGGTGGCGTCGAGGGAAGGCAGACGCGACCACAAAAAACAAGAATAAAAAAGAAGAATTTTCTGCGGTGACAGGAATACGTCCTGTCGGCTCCGTGGAAAACGGAAAACTGATGAGAGGGAAGTGAATGAGCGGGAAGGCAGCGCGCATGCGTGTGGGATGCTCCCAAAGGCTTTCTTTCTGGACGCTGGGGAGCGTTCCCGCGCAGGCTCCGTCTGTACCGACGTACCCATATGTGAAGACTCATTCTTGCTTGTTCCTGGAGATATACTTTTTCACTGAAAGGGTCGTGTATGCTTGGAATACCCTCCCAATGTAAGTGGTGGGGGCAAATACAGTGACAGAATTCAAAATGGCATGGGACAGACACAAGGGATTCCTTTATAGCAACAGGATAAAATAAAAATAAACTATCTAATTTCTCAACAAACGGGTGCCCTACATGGGGTAATGGGTTCACCCCTAAACAAAGACATGGGGGAGGGGTGACCTGCATGGAGCGGCAGGTGCACCTACTCTTGCCATCTTGCTGGGCAGATTAGATGGACCATACTGGTCTTTATCTGCCGTCATTTACTATGTTACTATGTCTACTACCCCCCTCCCAACAAACAATTCTATCCAAATCAGATTGTCCCATACATACATCCAAAATGTTTGCCTAAGGGAGTTTCCTCCTTTTATATTAAGCAGAACATGATATTTTCATTTGTTTTTCCAAAATCTTCCTCTCAGCACAGAGAAGCAGCTCTCCCCACTCTCAGCACAGAGAAGCAACTCTCCACACTTTGGATTGCAGGGAGCTATGATTTATTATTTACATCACACCAAAGATCTCCACAAGAGCTCTCAGCTCTTTGTTTCCTTTGACTCCACCAAGCTGGCCACCAAACTCTCCAAATTCTATCATTCTTTGCTACCACACCAGTTACAGGCAAAAGCAGCCTTTGTGGCCAATCTACAGTCTGTTTCCATCCAAGAGATATGTAGGACTGCCACATGGTCATTCATCCACGTCTTCACAAGAGACCATTTTCTTGATTCCTCCTTGAGAGACAACAGTAATTTGTCTTGCAGAACCTATTTGCATAACTGATTTCTGTTCTATCACCCTAGGTATTTGCTACCTGGGTTTCCAAAAGAATTGGCAGACTAAGGATAACTCTCAGCTCTGCAGTCACTAGCGATGTGGTTACATTATCCCACTAGCACTACTTGTGGCCTCGGGCAAGTCACTTAACTCTTCATTGCCTCAGAAAAATCCAAGTTATCAAGGTCCCTGTTTAATGTACATTAACAAGTTTAAGTTGCAATGTAAACCGCTTTGACTGAAATGATAAAGCAGTATAAAAAAAACGGCTAAATTATCTTGGGTTGTCTGCAGAGAAAGTGGATTTGCTTACATGTAATGAAGGCTCCCATGGGGAAAGAAAGAGGAAGGCAGCAGGATAATGCCGATGCACCATTTCTCCTATCAACCTCTTGAAGAAAAGAAAAAAAAGGACAGAAGAATTTTATTAAAAAGTTTACTATTGCATTATCTATGTGAACCTTACATATTCGAGATGGACTGAGGGAGGTAACAGCACACTCCAGCGTGGAAACGCATGCACATGCCTAGTAAGCCTTTTTTGAAGGTTCTCGGCTAGAGAAGTACAAATCTCAGCACCAGAAGCCATTGTATGACATCACCCGTGGTGTGCCTGCATAAGCCTAATGTCCCTGTTATAGGTAAGCAACTCCATTATTTGGTCCCACTTGTGAATTTTCAGTACACATTGAAAGTTTACTTGGGAGTCAGTACCCAAAAGGACTTATGCATAAGTCCTATTTTAAAAAAATATAGTGGCAGCCAACACAACGTTTAGCTGAACATTTCAATGTCAGGCCAAAAGTTTTGTTTTACGATCAGGCAGGATTAAAGGCATTCCAGAAAAAGGTCAAAAGTCATCTAGTGGCAATATTCAGCCACCATCCAATTAATTGTATCCGTTTAGTAGGATGTATGAATAGCAGTTCTACCTTAAATGGAAAAACGTCTGTTTACATTTAGGACCACACATTTAGTGGTCCTACTAAATGGACAAGGTCACAGGCTATCAAGCATAAATGAATGAGACATCTGCTTATCCTTATGTGGTGGCCAGGCATCTGAAAATATTGCCAGTTTATTGTCATGTGCTTGTATAAATAAAGTGGGCTTTTTTCGAGTATAGACACATATAGAATGACGGCAAAGACCATATGGTCTATCCAGTCTGCCCACCCACACCAACTGCTCAGCTTTACAATCCCTTCCTCTTCCTCAGAGATCCTCTGTGCTTGTCCCAGGTTTTCTTGCATTCAGATATTTCTTCAATTACTCCCGGATGTACTGCCTTTTACCTTCCTTCTGTAATCCCTTGTTTAAAGAACTTCCTTTCCATTGAAGAAGATCTGCTACCTGTGTATTTTGGAGATATTCAACTCTATCATTATCTCCCCATTTCACCTTTTTTCCAAAGCATACATATTTAGATCTTTAAGTCTGTCCCCATACATGTTATGATGAAGACCATGGATCAATTTAGTAGCAACTCTCTGGAACAACTCCATCCAATTTATATCCTTTTGAAAGTGTGAGTCTCCAGAACTGAATACAGCATTCCAAAGATCAGTGACTTACAAAGGCACTATCACCTCCTTCTTCCTGCTGGCCATTCCTCTCCCTATGCACCCTACTGGCTTTTGCCATCACTTCATCTACCCATTTGGCTATGTAAAAGATCATCAGATACAATCACCCTGAGATCCTACTCTTCTGGGCACAGAAAAACTTCACCCCTTATACTGTACCACTCCAATGGGCTTTTGTAGCCCAAATGCATAACCTTACACTTATTTTAGTATCCAGTCTTAACTGCTGCACTCTAGACCATTCCTTGAGCCTTGCTGTATCTCTCCTCCCGGTATCCACATTTTCCAAGGTTTCTACTTTATTGCAGATTTTGGTATCATCTGCAAAGTGGCAAACCTTTCCCAATAGCCCTTCTGCAATAGCATAAAAATTATTTTTGAAGAGAACCAGACCAAGGATCAATCCTTGCAGCACACCACTGATAATGAAAGGATTTTATGTACTGGAAGCTCTAAGCAGCATTTCTTACATTTAAGAAATTAGCAAACATATCCTAATGATTTCCCTACTGTTAATAGATGGATTCAGGTCATTGGCAACATACTGAACTGGTTCTGGTTTTGTCCCATTACATATGTGCACTTTGTTTAAACTGTTATAAAGAAGACTTCTGAAACGGTATATCATATATTAGGGTAAACCCAGGACTGGCTTTTTTGGTTCCTGATTAGCTAAAGTCACCTGGCGTCCCTATTACAGAGTAGCTGCCTGCAGTCTTGGGCAAGGGCTGTAATTAGCATACTTCAAGCAGCAGCTGCATAGAGTATTGTATTACTGAAGGGTGACTTCCAAGCTGTTTATTTACTTTTAAAAAGGCAGCACAAGGCCTCTAAATATCAGAGTCAGAGGTTCAAACCTTCCTTGGCAGAAATGAGAAGGGAGGTGGAAAACTGATACGTCCAAGCTTTCTCATGGATTTCCCTCTGGGGAGGGGGCATTTTTTTCCAAGCCTCATCAATAATATAGGTAGTTCCCTTTGCTCTTTTGCATCTTAAGTCAGGACCAGCCATATTTGAAAAATGAGTGCTGTTCGCCCTTATGCATCCTGACTGATGAAGCTTTACAAACTACTTGCTGAAGAGCATCAAAGGAAATGGGGAGAGACACGCTGACACAAAGCAGTCTGGGTCCTTATCTAGCTGGGACGACTGCATCAGACTGCAAATGAAACATACCTCCCACATATTAGAAACCAGATATCTTTTAGGGAGGTATTCTTCTATGAACTGTTTGCTGCTCTATATCAGAGACTGAGGAATTGAGGCTTTGACATTTCAGAAGCATTAACAATTCAAGGCAATTCTGGATGCCTGTTTATGAAGATAGCCGAGTAATACTCATCAGAACAGCATACTCCACCTACCCCTTGTAAACAGACCAGTGTCAAGAAATGAAAACTGGATTCCAAGCAGACCTTGAGACTTTTTCTTTTAATCAGTCTAAGAATTATTCAAAGAGTCAGCTCCCAAGAGCAGACAGGTCTGAAGAAACCTGAAGATGAGACCTCTCTGAGCTGGAAATCTCATGTACGCCATCTCTGTTTAATCCTTTCCTCAGCACAATGAAAGGCATCACAGCCTACAAGGTCTTCCAGGACCAACATGGCTACTGAAACTCTTCACTTCAGTGAATGAAACAGTTTTAACCAATCAGGAACCTTGCCCTCTATTTTTACTGCAAGTCAATTTGATGTTGGGTTCTGAGGTCAATCATCTGCTAATCTGAAAATCGTGTGCAACCTTCTACTGATTTTAATAGTGTTCTGCCAAATTCCATTTAGTGTAAGCACAGTTAGGAGGTAATTATATAAGGAGCCATATAAAGTTACGCATCATCAAAGTGTGTAAATCACATATTTCTAATGGCTTACGCATGTATTTTAGCCAGCTGCTATTCTGTAAATACACATGTCAGGCTGATGGCACGTACTTTCACAATGGGCATGCAAGGGATGGAGTGTAGGCAAAGCACAAATCTATGTGTGAAAATTATAAAATACTATAACTTATGTGCATCCCTTAGAAATCTAGACACTGGCATTTATACCAGCCATAGGGTAGGCATAAGTGCTTGCGTCTAGATTTAATGCACGTTTCTGACAACTCACACCCTATTTTATAAAGTGAAGTACACAGGTAATTGACTTTATAAAAAAGGCGCTAGTGATGCACAGGAAAACACAAGTTAACCACACAAGAGTTTGCAAAATTACCCTCAATATCTTTTTTAAGAGACACCTTTGAATAAAAGAAAAAGAAATGTAACATTGTAAGCAAGGAATAGTATCTGACGAGATTTTATTTTGAATTTTATGATTTTTGACAATTTTACCTGAAATTGCCTGAGAAAGGGATCTTTAGTGGTCCCAAAATCTTGCATCACAAAACATTAGTCAGTCTCAAAAAGATATTGGCTTCTGCCCACTATTTTATTGATTTTTCTCTTATACATACATTTTTACTTCAACTTTTCCAGAATTCCCTCCCCTCCCCCTTTAACTTCAAGCCCACCTCCCAACCCCAGTAATACTTTGGCAGAATAATGTAAAGAAAATCGAAGAACTCTTTCATCCATTAATCCAGGATAAAGTAAACTATTCTACATGCCAAACCACTTCCTTCTGCTTTTCACAATTAACCTCAGGTAATATTCTACTAATTTCTGTAGGAATTCATGAAACTTGTAAAGAAACTTCACAACCCCACAGAAATTCTGTAGAAATTTACATATAGTTTTCAACTCTAGAGAATGGCTACCCAGACCCCAACAGAAATGATGGGGCTTTTGTTGGAGGGTAATGGAAGTTTACCTATTGTTTTCACAGCACAGAAAATCATTATGTGTGACCTCCCGCCACTATGTAGCCTAGAGATGGTAACTTCTGGTATCTTCCACCAGAAATGAATTACTAAATGTTTTGTTGGCTTATGTACTGGACCATGATATTGTTGCTGCCACCATGGTCGCCTTACTTAGGCGTTCTGAAAATGATAAAGTCTGAGAGGTCTCTATACCACAAAAATGCCAGTTCCCCCTTTAAAAAAAATTGGTTTATGATTTTAAAGTCAAGTCCTCACATTACACAAGGAAATAAACAGAACCTTGCACAAGAAAATGTAACCAAGTAGAGGCAGCACCAGAAGTCTGAACTCACCTCCAGGCTTTCAAAACTGCAACTAGTTTAAAGAGACGTGACTTAACACAAGTCCATCGCCTTCAAGCACAGTGGCCGGGTTTCTTAAAATCACCACAAAACTATCCAGCTATCTTATTTAAAAATTTCTGGTATTTACTGAATCAATAAAATAATAACGGCAATTTAAAAAAGAAAAGAGAGTAGGCAGCCATTATACAGATTTACAGCACCAAAAAGTCAGAGGTTCTTTGAGATAGGGTGACACTTCATGTTGCCAAGCAGTAATCTGTGGAACTTATCCCATTGGTGGAGTGGGGAAGAGAGAAGAGAAAAGGACAGTAAAGGACATTATTTATAGGGAGAGCTAATTCCATTTCAGAGTCAATGAAACAATCTTTTGAAAATCAATGACACATCTGAAGAGCCCAGTGCATTCATGGAGATCCAGTTTCGATTTCTTTAGGAAAATCAGGACCGCCCTGTTCATGCACACAATGGAGGAAAACTAGCACTGGAGTAATGTTCTTTTTGTGATGAAGCTCATCATAATAAACAAGTACACTGTGTATTCTGAATTTTAGGCTCTTATAGAAGAGGCTGTTAAACTATAAGCCATCAGGGATACTCTTGCCAATTTTGGTTTTCAGACTCTCTCATACCTAACCACCAACGTCTGGTTTGTACAACAAGAAAAGATGGAAAGCCAGAACCCAGAATTTTTAGAGATGGGTAATGTAAAACCCAAGATTGGCATAAAGTGTCAGAAGTCATGACAATCAAAGTACATTTTGCTCCCATCTCCATTTACTTCAGATAATCAGGGTTTCCCGCAACTATCTTTGGAGAATTTCAAGGCTGAGACATGCACTCCAAAATACTGTTCACCCATAACAGTCAGAGAAGGTTTGCTCTTGCCTACTGTGCCCCCATCTCAGTTTTATACTGTAGTCCTCTGTTCCGAAAGGTGGAAAGAAAATGTATAAACTGAAGCAGATTCAATCATTTTGCCTACTACCAGAATAAAGTTCTGGCTGCAGCTGCCATCTTTGTAATATGTTGCACTCGTGTCAAATTAAGAAATGCTCATTAGTCCAGGGATGGATTCATTCTTCTATTCAAGTTTGTCTCAAATCTCAAATGCTCACTACAGCCATTGTTTCTTCTACTGCCACTGTGCTCTCGCCAAAGGACTGTCTAACGTTGTCCATGTGAGCAATATTTGATTGAATCAATGTGACTCAGTTTCCTGTTTGTCTCCATTACTGAGAGCCTAAAGAAAACTGAAAGCCCAAATATTTACTGTACTATCTGAAGTGTAATCGGTGGCATTTGGAATGGCAGCTTTCAGCTGGTTCATTGCCAGGCAACCAGCGCTCTGCAGCCTAGCAAGAGGCAAAGCAGCAAAAATGGGGGATGTTCTTTCTGTGTACTCAAGGCTACACAATTGACAACCATCAGGCAGGGTGGTGAGAAAAATCTCACAGATCACTGACTGCAACACCCACCACCACTACCATAGCAGGACTGGATATACAGGAGAATGTGGAAAGAAGGCAAACAGATTGAAGCCCCACCTTGCAGGGTTAAAGCTTTACAATGGTAATTTAAAAAAAATATATAATCCCAAGTAAGGACAGGCTAAGCCTGCTGGCACAGCATTTATACCGCAGGCATCAAGAGACATCGCCCAGGGCTAGAAAAAAAAAGGATTTAAAATCACTGCACATCAAGTAAAGGCACAGAGTGGAAGAGCAGGGAAAGGAAAAATGAGGGTACACCTGAACCTTCGAGTGTCCGGCGGCGGGCAGGTGGCCTGCTGGTAGTGATCAAGAGACCAAATGCTGCCGGTCTTGGGAGGGAGAACATGCTGAGTGGGGCAAGTGGATGTGAAGGACAGGGCCAAAAGTGCGAAACAGACAGGAGGGAGGGGCCAGCACAATTTAAAACAAGAAGCCCACAACAAAGCTTCTCCACATCTCTTCTTTTCAGAACTTGGCAAAGTTCTTCAAGATACTGCATAGGTCAAATGATGTTCCTCTATTATTTACAGTCAATGAAGAACAAAACAAGAGATAAAATCCCTCATGTTGTGAGAATGTGTTGTACAGGGAACAGAAAACCAAAAAGAACACCACTTCATGCCCGCCATACGGGCAAGCGTGGGAGGACTAAAACTGAGACATGAAGTGAGGGCGGCTGCCGCTGTCCAGGCGCCGTGTAAGGATCTCGCAGCCTGTTTCTGTGACCAGAAGCGTGTGCTCAAACTGCGCAGAACGCTTCCCATCTCTCGTCACTGCAGTCCAGCCATCCGGCCAAGTCTCATCCTGCCAACCACCTGCATTAAAAAAAAAAAAGGGAACGACATATGCCCTGCATATTACTCAGTTTGCACACACAGAGCACACATTTACACACTCTCTCACTGGAATCTCTTTAGTTTGAAACACTTATTATTCAATTAACAAAATTATCCAACGGTGATATTACATACGAGCATGACAGGTCCCTTCAGGTATCAGGACCAATATGACCACTGAAACTCTACATAATGCAGTACTCAGAAGCACACAGTCATGAGGAAGAGTGAGACTAAGGATGCATGCTGGGGTTTATGCTGCATATACATACGTACAAAAGACAAAACTAGAGAGGCACAAGTACTACACACTAACCAAACATCTTATATTCACACTTTCTATAGTCATTGTTCTTGTTTTTTGTTATATATCTTTTGACTCAAAAGTAGTCTCATGTATTCCCATTGTGTTTGTGCATTGATTCTCCACTATTTGTCTATACATGTGAACATACAGGACCCCCAATGTACACTGTAACACTAAGTACATCCTAGAGCTCTTGAAAGGTGACATTTTACTTACCAAATAATGTCTTTTCCTTGAATCCTTCTAGACCAGTCCAGACAAGTAGGTTGTGTTCCCCTTCCGGCAGAGGTGGAGACAGAGAAAAAGCTAGAAGCTTTTAGTGACATCATCACTGCTGCTGGAGCTGGTGCAGCTAGGGTCATACTTCAGTATTCCTACCCAAGCAGATGGTCAAGAACCTGACTGTGCACAACCTCATTGAGGGTAACAAGACAGAACAGCCATCACACAGAGCAGATGAAATTGGGATGACTTTTGGCCTAGACAAATGTGCTAAGGCAACTTCTTTTTAGAGGAAAATTGAGCAAAACGGAAAACATTTCCCTGGGTGAGGGGCTGTGACATCAAGGAACTTGAACAGGAAGGTGTATATAAATATCTTGGAGTAGAGGAAGGAACGATCTTCAAGCAGAAATTACTGAGAGAAGAAATCAGTAAAGAAATACTATAGCAGATTAAAATCATTACTGAAAAGTGCCTTAACATCATGGAATAAGACACAAGCCATCAATCAGCTAGCAATCCTGTACTCTCATATAGCTTTGGGATTGTAGACTGGCCTCTTAAAGATCTTGAAAAACTGGATGTGTACAAAAGAAAACTCCTCCATATCCATGAAGTAATTTACAAGAATCAGTGTATGCCAAGACTGTACATTCCTAGAGCTGGAGGAGAGCTAAGCCTCAGAGATTGATAACACCTACAGGAACTAATATCATAGGCCTCCAGGCCTACCTAACAGCATCATCAGATCCAAATACACAAAAACTGCTGAAATATTAAAATAAACGTCCAGAATCTGTCTTCATCATTAAACTTGGATGAGCGTTCCGACGACTAGAAGGAATGAGTGAGAATCCATAAGCACACACAGGAAAGGAAGCAACAGAATTTGCAAAATAAGAGAAAAAAAAACTCTTCAAAGAATTAGATCAGCAAACGAGGAAAAACAAGTGGCAAATGCACAAATACAGTGGAAAATACAATGTGTTACTCTAAGAACCCTTTGTCAATCAAGAATGGACACATGAATGATTAAGGAGAGGTGAACTGAAACCGAAGGATGAAAGATTGATAATTGCAGCCCAGAACAGCGGATTACAGACAAGATGGTTTACGGTGAGTATTGAAAAAACTGACGACTTCTGGTGACGTCATGGAGCTGATGGCGGCATAGAAGCCTAGCTCCGTCCGATTCCTGTGATTGTGGAGTTACATTTGAGCCCCCAAAGTCCTTAAAGTGGAGGGAAAGAGAGGATCCACCTTGGTGATGGCAGCGAGAAAGAAGTTGGCGAACTTCCAGTCCCCGTACGCATGGCGGGAGCTGAAGACGGCCGCGGAGTCGGCTGGTTCGGGAGCGGAGGCAGATTCTGGGAGCTCGGAGGAGGATGGCAGAGGGGAGAAGGAAGGCGTGGAGGAGATTCCGTTAAAGCAGTGTCTAAAAGACTTTAAGATGGAGATGCGGGGGGAGATAAAGGCCATGTGGAAAGATGTGAAGGAGACCCTGATGGCGATACAGCAGGAGGTGAGCGGCCTGGGTCAGAGAGTGGAGGAGGTGGAGTGCCACATGGAGCAGTGCGAGGAAGAGGTGAGAGAAGTGGCGGGACTTCAACATAAAATGCAAGCTCAACAAGAGGAGATACTGGAGAAATTGGAGGAGATTGAAGACAGAGCATGAAGGAACAATCTGCGCATTAGGGGGGTACCCGATGAGGAGGCCTTCAGGGACTGTGTCCAAGTGGTGCAAAAGCTCTGTAGCCATATCTTGCTGCTAGGGGGGGCTGCAGGGTCCACCGAGGCCTCCATCGTAGTGGAAAGAGCGCACAGAAGCTTGGGGCCTCGGAGGGAGAAACAGGCCAGAGATATCATAGCCTGCATGAGCAGCTTCCCCCTCAAGGAACAAGTATTAAATGCGGCAAGAAAGTATGGACGAATTGCCTGGGAGGGCAGTGAGGTGGAAGTGTTTAATGACTTGTCGAGAGGCACGTTGGAGAGGAGGAGGAGATTGATGAAAGATGTCACTGCTTACATGAGGGGGAAAGGACTGAGATATCGATGGATGTTCCCCTTCGGGCTTTTGTTGACTGTGAATGGGGTGACCAGGAGAGTGAAAACAGCGGAGGAAGTGTGGTCAATGCTGAGAGAGCTGGGATGTGAGAATCTGCCCCAAGCGGAGGGGAGTGCACAACCGACCTCAGCCAAAACTGGACCGGGTAAACATCCATCTGTTTCAAAATGGCAGAGAGCGGGAGAAAAAGGAAAGAGATTGCAGCGGCTGCCCAAGGAGCGGACAGAAGTGGCGATGGAGGGAGTATCCTGAGCAGAGGAGAGTGAAGGCCGTGGCCTTGGATGTGTGTACCAGCGTTTGGGGCGGTAGAGCTCCTTACGGGCTGATGTAAGGACACTGGACTCATAGGGCTAAAGGGAGAAGGGGAGGTGGGACTGGGGGTGGAAGGGTGAGGGAGCTGAGGGGAGGGGGTGTGAGGGGGAACTGGTGGAAAAGGAAGGTGGAATGGAGGACTGGGGTATGGTATGGAGTGGCAGGATAGGACAAGATGTCCCGGGAAGGTGGGGAGAGGGAGTAGTGGGGGGGTAGGAAGGAGGGGGGTGGGGGGGAGAAGGAGGGAGTTTGGGGGGGGGAGGAAAGGGGGGGGGAGGCTCCAGGGCACAGCAGATGGGAGAGAGTGGGGGTAAATAAGATGCGATGTTGCGGATAGGCACGGTTAACGTAAAGGGTTTGAACTCCCCGGGGAAGCGCAGCCTACTATTTAGGGAGCTATTCAAATCCCAGTGGGATGTAGTGATGTTACAAGAGACTCATCTGAGGAGGGGGGATGTGGGGAGGTTGAAGCACCAGCAATATCCTGACCAATACTTTTCATGTAATAGGGAGGGGGTGAAGAAAGGAGGGGTAGCGTTGTGGGTGCGGCAAGGGAGTGGTATACAGGTAGAGGGGCATTTTTTTTTTTTAAATTAAGCATTTATAGTGAAAAATACACCAAATTAGAAAGGAAAATAAGTACAATTCATACTACATACAAAATACTAAGAAACATAATACAATATAAAGTCCACATTAAGTGGTGCTGACAAGTTTAACTAAAAAAGAAATAAAGTCTATGCTGAAAACCAGGCTAAAAGCCTACACTATTGGAGAACCTACCATTTGATTACCAGACTTATTTCCAGAACCTGCATTTGAACGGTCAATCACGAATTTCTCAAGATGAGTAATATCCGTAAATACATAAGAGGCACCCTCAAACCTAATCAAACATTTACATGGAAAACGTAGAAAAAAAGTGGCCCCTAGGGCCAAAACCTTGGGTTTGAGAACCAGAAATTGCCTCCTACGAAGCTGAGTCTCGTGGGATACGTCGGGAAAAATATTAAGAGGCTGTCCACAAAAAGGGACAGATTTTTTCTTTAAAAAAGCACGAAGTATCCGCAGCTTGACCTCAATGGAGGCAAATGACACCAGTAAAGTAGAACGGGTGGAAATATTATCAGTAGAGTCTTCTAAAAACGCGGTCAAATTTGAAATAGCTGGCACAATTTCATCCATCCCCCCTTCCTGAGGATTAACATTTTTACTACTGGCAGGAATATAATAAGCCTGTGACACAACAATTGGCTCTTGAATATTAAGAATCTCTTTGAAATACTTATCTAAAAGTATTCCAGGAGCTAACAAAGAAGTACAAGGAAAATTAAGGAACCTTAAGTTGCATACACGAAAAGAATTCTCTAGGGCCTCCACCCGGGAATATAACACCAAAGAATTTTTAACAGCAACAGTATGCGCCACTTGAAGTGGAGGAACTTGAGAATTCAGAGACTGAACAGCATTATCAAGACTATGAACCCTCTCATCAAGTTGCTGAAAAGTTAAAACAGCCTCTTGAGAGAAGGTGCAAAGCGCATTTAACGTAGAAGAGACTTTCTGATCAATAATCACTAAAGCTGACCAAATATCTTTCAATGTTACATCACCATCAGGCGAGGTAGGTGAAATAGCAGACACCATATTCAAAGATTGAGATTGTACAGGAATAGGCAAAACCAATGGTGACTTAATTATACTTGCGGAATCAGAAGCTCTAATTGATAAATCCATAGACTGCAGGCTGAGGAGGTGGAGATCTCCCACTGGAATTGAGGGATACTCCGTCTGGTGACGACTGCGCAAGAGGGACAGGTATGAAATGCCTGTCCAATGGACCGGTCTGTTTCTCTCCAGGACCTACTGCAGCAGTAGGGGCCTTGTCAACATTCTTAGGCTTCCGCTTCCCCATCAGTTCAACGAAAATGAAACCAAACCGCAGAGCAGAGCCGCAGTATCGCCGAAGGAGCGCCCAAGGAGCACAACCTGCTCCTTTAATCACGCTCCTTCGATCCACGCTCCGCGATGAGAACAGGAGCCCAAAGATATAACAAGGACCCCGCAGGGAGGAAGGTGCCCGGACCCGCCTGCCCGATATTCCTGAGGCACTTCTGGGAATAGCAAACCACGCTGAAGCCGAGAACCGGCTACAGCAGTCCAGGCAGCCGAGGAGCTGCTGTTCTGCCCCGTATCCTCCACGTTCCTCTGTCAGCACAAGGTACTTCGGCACAAGGCAGTTTTTAAAGGGAAAAGAAGACCCCGCCGACACGAGGGTGCCTGAGGCCCGCCTGCCCGATATTCCTGAGGCACTTCTGGGGATAGCAAACCACGCTGAAGCCGAGAACCGGCTACAGCAGTCCAGGCAGCCGAGGAGCTGTTGTTCTGCCCCGTATCCTCCACGTTCCTCTGTCAGCACCGAGGGGCATTTTAAGGATGGGGAGGGAAGGGTGGTAGGTATAACGGGGAAGCTCGGGGGGGAGGATATTGTGGTGGTGGTGGTATATGGTCCTAACGGGAACCAGGGGAATTTTTGGCAAGAGGTGGGGAAATTAATAGAGGGAGCGGGAGGGGGGAAATTGGTAGTGGGGGGAGATTTTAATTTGGTTTTAGATCCAGGGGTGGATAGGGACCCACAGGGAGTGGAGGGGGGAAGGAGGAATAGAAGGGGGCTGAGAGCACTGATGAAGAAATTTAATCTGGTGGATGCGTGGAGGACCCTCAATCCGGGAAGGCGGGAGTACTCTTTTTACTCCGCGCCGCACCGGAGCTGGAGCAGGATTGATATGATCCTACTGGATAGGACGTGGATGTTGGAGGTGGAGGACGGGAGTATTAGGACGGCGGGATGGACAGATCACGGAGTAGTGGAGGTTAGATGTCGGCCTCCAAGGAGGGGAGGAGTGGTGTTTTGGAGGTTGAATGAGAGTCTGCTTAGGGATGAGAGAGTGGTGGCGGATATACGCGGAGTCATACAGGAATATTTGGGCTTTAATGATACAGGGGAGGTGGCGGAAGTATGTCTGTGGGAAGGGTTGAAAGCTGTAATACGGGGGAGATTCATTATGTGGGGAGCCAAGAAAAAGAGGGAACGTGGGAGGAAGGAAGAGGAATTGGGACGGGAGTTACGGGAGGTGGAGGGGAAGTACCGGGAGACGGGGAGGCAGAGGGATAGGGTGGAGATGGAGCGGGTACGGGGGGAGTTACACTCCTTACAGGTGGAACAGGTGGCTTTTGCATTGCAGAAAGTTAAGCAAACCCAGTATGAGTTTGGGGACAAGGCGGGTAGAGTGTTGGCACGTAGGTTGAAACAACAGCAAGGAGCGGCTACGATATAACAGGTGAGGGGGAGGGAGGGAGGGTAGGATATGTAGAATGGAGGATGAGATAAGGGAGCAGTTTCGGGCATATTATAAGGAGTTATATGAGGGGATGGAGGGGGTGGGGGATAGGGACATTGAGAGGTACCTGGAGGGGGTGACGTTACCTGGCCTATCGAAGGAAGCTAGACAGGAGTTGGAGGCAGTGGTGTCGGGGGAGGAAATTAGGAGGGCCTTGAAGGGGGGGAAGGCCCCGGGTTTAGATGGGCTACCCGGGAGTTTTTATAAGATCTTTATAGAGGAGATAGGGGATCTATTGGCTAGGGTGTTTAATGGAGTGGTATGTCAAGGGGGGGAGTTGTCCCCGGAGATGCTGACGGCAGGGATTACGGTCCTGTTAAAACCCGGTAAGGATCCGGTTAACTGCAGTTCGTATCGGCCTATTTCCCTTCTCAATGTGGATGTAAAAATATTGGCTAAGATCTTGGCGGGGAGACTGGGGAGGTGGCTGCCGGGAGTAATCAATGTGGATCAACCGGGATTTATAGAGGGTAGGCAGGCTGGGGATAATATTAAACGGGCAATTGCGGTGATTTGGGAAGCTAGGCAAGAGAAGGAGGATTTTCTACTGATGTCTATCGACGCAGAGAAAGCTTTTGATAGGGTCCACTGGGGTTTTTTGATGAGGGTTCTGGAAAAACTGGGTTGTGGGCCGAATTCTGTACAGTGGGTGAAGGGATTGTACAATGGCACTAGGACGCGGGTTAAAATAAACGGGAGGTATTCTAGGGACTTTGGATTGGGGAGGGGAACTAGGCAGGGGTGCCACCTATCCCCGCTACTGTTCGCACTGGCAGTAGAGCCGTTGGCGGAAAGTATTAGGGGGAATAACAAGATAGTGGGATTGGTGAGGGGGGGTTTGAACCATAAGATTTCTTTATATGCAGACGACATCCTATTATACTTAAGCCGGCCGCAGGAGTCCCTACCCGAGGTAATGGAAGAGGTGGGTCGATATGGAGCAGTTTCGGGGTTCAAAATGAATATCGATAAAACGGAGGTGATGAAAGTCCAGATGAATAGGGAGCTAGAAGAGAAGTTGAAGGGCTTATATCCCTTGCGGTGGGTGAGCAAATCCTTAGGGTATTTGGGGGTGAGACTTACGGTTCGATATGAAGATCTGTATCGGGAGAATTACCCAAAGCTCTTAGGCCAGATATACAAGGACCTTGAGGGATGGATACGACTGGAGATTTCCTGGGTGGGAAGGATTGCAGCGCTTAAGATGAACGTCTTACCGAGGCTGTTATATCTGTTCCAGGTGCTGCCGATAGCGGTGCCAGAAAGTGTGATGCGGTTGTTGCAAAGGCAGGTGTTTGGCTATATTTGGAAGAGGAAGCCACCAAGGATAGTGAGGGAGGTGTTGTATGCGCCCAAAGAGGAGGGGGGCGTTAGGGGTACCTAATCTGAGGGACTATTATAGGGCCGCACAGCTGACCCATGTGCTCGGATGGCGGGGGGGAGGGGAGGAGAAACCCTGGGTTAGTTTGGAGAAATTTAGGGTTCGGGGGGGGGGGGGGCATTTGGACGCGTGGGTATGGGCCCCAAAGGGGGAGAGGGCGGAAATGGGGGGTGGTACGCCTGCTATGAGACAGGTCGTGCAGGTATGGGATAAGGTACAGGAACCAGAGATTGCTGGGAGGGGGACGGGATTTTCAGTAATGACTCCATGGAGGGGGTGGAAAGCTTTTCAACCAGGGTGGGAGGGGGGTAGGTTTGATGTATTGAGGGGGAAGGGGTTGAGCTGTAGTTTGCAGTTGTTGGCAGAGGGGGAGATTAAAAGCTTTGAGGTAGTGAAGGAGGAGTTCAACCTGGAGGAGGGGGACAGGTTTGCCTATGTCCAGGTGCGCTCCTTTTTACAACAGGTGCTGAGAAGGGTGGGGTTGGAGGAGGCGGCCTCACACCTGGAGGCTATCTGGTACGGGAAGAGAGGTTCGAGGGGGATGATATTGGGATTATACAAGGGGGTAAGAGGGGAGGGGAAAGGGAAATCTCGGTATATGGTTGAGTGGGAACGGGAGTTGGGGGTGTCTTGGACAGGGAAAGACTGGAAAAGGGTGTGGGATCAGATAAAACGGGGGCCTAGGGCGAGTCGAATTAGGGAAAACAGTTATAAGGTGATGATGCGCTGGTATTATACGCCAGAGAGAGTAAGTCGGATGTTTCAGGGGGTGTCTCCCCTATGTTGGAGGGAGTGTGGGGAGGTGGGGACTTTTTGGCATATTTGGTGGAGTTGTAAAAAAGCGCAGGGGTATTGGCGGCGGATATTGGAGTGTGTGCAGGGGAAGCTAGGGGTGGTGGTGGATTTGGAGCCCCAAATTTGTTTACTGTCCTGGTGGGGGGAGGGGCAGGTGCAGTGGGGGGGGTAGGCTGGTGCTGGTGTGTCTCAGTGCAGTAAGATGTGAAATGGTGCAAGCGTGGAAGCAAAAGGAGCTGCCCTCGGTGGAGCAATATGAGAACAGGCTACGGGAGATGGTACTGATGGAGAGGCTTACGGCAGCAAGGCAGCAGAGAGGAGGGAAGTTTGAGGAGGTGTGGGGTCCATTGTGTAGTGCTCTGTGGGAAGGTTAGGGGGTGGGAATGGAGGGTAATAGGGTAACCTCTTAAGGTTAGAGGGTAAAGGGAGCTGGGGTCTGGGTGGTGGGGGAGGCGGTCATAAGGTGATATTGTGGGTGGTAGGTAGCATTGGCAGGGCTGCAGGGGACGGGAGGGGGGGAGGGGCGGTGGGGGGGGGGTTGGAGGGGGGAGGGGTTATGGGGGACAGGAGACTTAGATAAGAAGATAGTACTTACTGGTTAGACTCTTTGGGGGGTAGTGGTGAGGGGATGCCTTTCAATTGGGATGTCTGTGTAACTATTCAGGGAACTATTACTCTGTTAGCTGTGTTTTAATTTCAGTCAAAGGCATGGACTGTCCTTATTAGCACCAGGTTTCCAGTGGCAACGCAGGTTGCTCCAGCGGAACTTGGCAGGTGGGGACATTACAGCATTATGAGTTTTATTACCCTTGCTTACTCAATGTAATGGTGTCTCTGTTAATGTGAATATTTCCTAGGTTTCATCGGGGTTAGTGTTCGCTGTTTTTTTTTTTTTGTAGTAGTAGTAATGTAACCACAGCTTTATAAGTGAGTGGGATTCGAGGGAATGCTAGGTAAAAATGTTTTCTTACATTCTGTCTGATATGTGTTAAAGCGGGGAGAATCTCCCTTTAATTTCTTTGTATGTAATTTTTCTTGAAACTATCAATAAATATTAAAAAAAAAAAGAAAAAACTGACAAAGCAGATATATGTCGATTCAATAAGAAAGAGCAGGCTGTGAAGTTCTGATAGCGGAAAATTTCTATACTGAAAGGCACAACAAAGTAGCATGTAGAATCTCTATGGATTGAAATTCCATGTAAAAAGGGGAAGGCGATGGCGGTGGGGGTGTACTATCGACCGCCTGGCCAGAATGAACAAATGGATGATGAAATGCTCAAGGAAATCAAGGAAGCTAACAAAAGTTACAGCGCGGTAATAATGGGCGATTTCAATTACCCCGGTATCGACTGGGTCAGTGTCACGGCAGTACATGCTAGGGAGATAAAGTTCCTAGATGACATAAATGACTGCTTCTTGGAGCAGCTGGTCCATGAACCGACGAGAGGGGAAGCCATATTAGACCTAGTCCTTAGTGGAACACCAGATCTACTGCAAGAGATAAGGGTGTTGGGGCCACTTGGCAATAGTGATCATAGCATGATCGCCTTTGATTTAATTAGTAGAGGAGGGATAGTAAGGAAATCCACAGTACTACCTTTTAACTTTCGAAAGGGAGACTATGATAAAATGAGGAAAACAGTTAAGAAAAAACTAAAAGGAACAGCTGCAAAGGTTAAAGACTTACATCAAGCTTGGGTGTTGTTGAAAAATACTATCTTGGAAGCCCAGACCAGCTGTATTCCACGCTTTAAGAAAAGTGGAAGGAAGTCCAAAAAACTGCCAGCATGGTTTAAAGGTGAGGTCAGAAAGGCTGTTGTTGCCAAGAAAGCATCTTTCAGGAAATGGAAAAAAGAGCCAAACGATGAAACCTGGAAGCAGCACAAGCACTGACAGGTCAAATGCAAGGCATTGATAAAGAAGGCAAAGAGAGAATTTGAGAAGAAGCTTGCTGCGGAAGCAAAAATGCGAAATAAAGATTTTTTTCAAGTACAATCGTAACAAAAAACCTGAGAGAGAGTCAGTTGGACCATTAGATGATAGAGGAGTTAAAGGGGCACTAAGAGGCGACAAGGCGATAGCGGAGAGACTGAATGAATTCTTTGCTTCGGTCTTTACTGAGGAAGATGTAGGGATGTTACCCATGACTGAAGTGGTATTTAAAGGTGCGGAAGAATTGAAGGAAATATCGATACATCGGGAAGATGTATTACAACTATTAGATAAACTGAAGAGTAGCAAATCACCTGGGCCAGATGGTATACATCCAAGGGTGTTGAAAGAACTGAAATATGAGATTGCAGACCTGCTATTAGTAATCTGTGAACTATCATTAAAATCATCTCTAATACCTGAAGATTGGCGGATCGCCAATGTAACACCAATTTTTAAAAAGGGTTCGAGGGGTGATCCGGGAAACTACAGACCGGTGAGCCTCACGTCAGTACCGGGAAAAATTGTAGAAACCATCATAAAGAATAAAATTACTCAGCATGTAGATAGTCATGGTCTAATGGGAGACAGCCAACATGGCTTTAGACAAGGAAGATCTTGTCTTACTAATCTGTTATGTTTTTTTGAAAGTGTGAATAAACAGGTGGACAAAGGTGAGTCGGTTGATATAGTGTATCTGGACTTTCAGAAAGCCTTTGACAAGGTCCCTCATCAGAGACTTTTGGCAAAACTAAAGAGTCATGGGATAGGAGGCAGTGTACTACTGTGGATCAGGAACTGGTTAAAAGACAGAAAGCAGAGGGTTGGGCTAAATGGCCAATTTTCCCAATGGAGAAAGGTGAATAGTAGTGTACCCCAGGGATCTGTGCTGGGTCCGCTGCTTTTTGACATATTCATAAATGACCTGGAAAGTGGAATAACAAGTGAGGTTATCAAATTTGCAGATGACACAAAACTATTTAAAGTTGTTAAAACCCAAGAGGATTGTGGAAAATTGCAAGAGGATCTTGCTAAATTGGAAGACTGGGCATCAAAATGGCAGATGAAATTTAATGTGGACAAGTGCAAAGTTATGCACCTAGGAAAGAACAACCCAAACTATGGTTACACGATGCAAGGTTCCACATTAGGAACTACCACCCAGGAAAAAGATTTAGGCGTCATTGTGGATAACATGTTAAAACCCTCGGCCCAGAGTGCAGCGGCAGCCAAGAGAGCAAATAGAATGCTAGGTATCATAAGGGAAGGAATGGAAAATAAAACAAAAGATATTATAATGCCTCTATACCGTTCCATGGTGAGACCGTACCTTGAATATTGTGTGCAATTCTGGTCGCCGTATCTTAAAAAGGATATAGCGTTATTAGAAAAGGTTCAGAGAAGAGCCACCAAAATGGTAAAGGGGATGGAAGGAAACTCCTATGAAGAAAGGCTAAAAAGGTTAGGGCTCTTTAAACTGGAAAAGAGACGGCTAAAGGGAGATATGATAGAAGTCTATAAATGAATGAACGGAGTGGAACGGGTAAACGTAGATCGACTGTTTACGTTATCAGAATATAGGAAGACTAGGGGACATGCAATGAAGCTATAGGGTAAACTATTTAAGACTAATAAAAGAAAATATTTTTTCACTCAATGTGTAATCAAACTCTGGAATTTGTTACCGGAGGATGTAATAAAGGCTGTTAGTGTAGCTGGGTTTAAAAAAGGTTTGGACAAGTTCCTGGAGGAAAGGTCCATAAACCATTATTAAGAAAGGACCCAGGATATCAATGCTTGACCTAGTACAAGCATTGCAGAACCTGTGTCTTTTGGGGAAACTGCTAGGTACGTATGACCTAGATTGGCCACTGTTGGAAACAGGATACTGGGCTTGATGGACCTTGGTCTGACCCAGTATGGCATATCTTATGTTCTTATATCTCCTGAAAACACTACAGCATCATTGTCCCTGAAAAGCACTGGATTCATGACCCTAAGAGAATGAAGAGATTATGATCACCTGGGACATTCCTATTCCAATGGAAAAGAAACTGGATGTGAGGAAACCTGACGTAGTGGTAAAAGGAGAAAAACACCAGAGCAGCATTCATAATAGAGGTGTCTGTTCCAAGTGACTATTCTGTGAATTGCATGGAGAGGAGGAAGATCCTGCAGTGCCACGCAATGCAAAGACCAAGAAAATGTGGCAGAAAGATAAAGAAATATTTCCTATCATATTGGGAGCCACAGGCTTGATAAAGAAGAATTTCCAAGCACATCTTGACAAACTATCCATACATGTTACATCTTATGAACTCCAGAAGGAAGCTCTCTTTGGCACGATGCAAGTACTATGCCGAGAATTAGCAGGCAAATTTGAGAGAGTGAGATCATACTCCATTTACCCTGGCTTATAAGTGAGATTCATGACTGTCATGGTATGTGCAAAACTAACCCATTTGGAGAAACTGCCCCAAGCAGTTATCAGAAGTTCAAGCCTGCAAGGCTAAACTGCAAAGATAACAGAACAAAAGGGCGAGTCCTGGACCAGTCTAGCAGGATTCCAGGAAAACACATTATCTGGTAAGTAAAATGTCACCTTCCAGATCATCCTGCTAGACCAGTCCAGGCAATGAGAAGTGCCAAATATACTACTCCACTGGGCAGGAAGAAGACACGGCTGCCTTCAAAATCTCCTCAGTGAAGGTTCTGTCCATCCTGGCTTGGACATCCAAATGATGCTGCTTTACAAAGGTCAAGGAATGACCAAGTTGCTGCCCTATAAATGTCAATAAGCATGACCAAACTACACTCGGCCCAGAAAGAGGCCTGAGCCAGAGTAGAGTGTGCCTGCAATCCCTCTGGGATCAATCCATTCCACAAAAGATAAGCTGAGGACAAAGCCTCTTTTATCCAATGGGCCAAGGTAGCCTTAGAAGCTCCTTCGTCCTTACGCGGACCTGGAAAAAGGACAATCTGGTCTGACTTTTGGAAAGAATTAGTGATCTTCAGGTACCCGAGAAGCACCCTGCAAATGTCAACTAAATGAAAGTCCTTGTCCTTCCTCTTACACTGGTTCCATTGAAAAGGATGAAAGACAGACCACCTAACTGATATGAAAGGCTGAAACTACCTCAGGCGATAAAGAAAGAACTGGCCAGATAGACAGGCCTTCTCTGAGAAAGACAGGTAAAGATCTCTACACAACTTCAAAATGCGACTTCCCAAACAAATGGCAACCAGAAAGACTGTCCTGAGAGAAAGATCCTTAAGAGTAGCCCGCTTCAATGATTCAAAGGGAACAGACAACAGGGCCCAAAGAATGAGACGTAAATCCCACAGCTGGACAACTGACTGAAAAGGAGGCCACAAATGATGCATCCCCCCCCCCCCCGAGGCCCTGGGGGCAAAGCTATGGAGCCACCAGCTTCAGCCTGTACCCTCAAGGAACTGAGGGACAATCCTTATCAAACCCATCCTGCAGGAAGGCCAGCAAGGATGACAATTCCCCTTTTTGAGGGAGCAAGTAATGCTCCCATCACCAGCCCTCAAAAAGACACCATACTTGCACATAGGAAAGGCAGGTGGAACTTCGCTTTGCCTGTTGATTCTGTAAGAAAGAGCTGGACACAGTGATTCACCTTATAGCTGCATATGTCTGCAAACTAAGGTCTCCATGGCCAATCTGGTGCCACCAGAATCACAAGTCCCGGTGATGCTCTATCTAGTGAACCACTCACTCTACAAGAGGCCATGGCGGAAACACATATAGAAGGAGGTTTCCTCCTGGCTCCTCAACACCATGCGGCACCTGATCGAGCATCGGGGTGGAGGCAGGAGCTGCTCGCCCCTCCCGCTCCCACCGCCAGAGCCTAATCGGGGCGCCGCCAGAGCCAGCAGGACATTTAAAACACGCAGCCAGCGGGAACATCGGCCTCTCGGCTCCTCAACAGCATGCGGCACCTGATCAAGTGTCGGGGTGGAGGCAGGAGCTGCTCGCCCCTCCCACTCCCACCGCCAGAGCCCAATCGGGGCGCCGCCAGAGCCAGCAGGACATTTAAAACATGCAGCCAGCGGGCGGTCCCGCGCCTGAGGGCCCTTTGGCGTGGCCCTTAGGCGTGGCATGATGGCGAGGCTCACACCCATGGACGCCAGCACAAAGAGCAACCGAGTGACCCTGACTCCACCTCTGCAGGGTAAGAATCTACCGCATGGAGATGAAACACCAGCAGACTTTTAAATTTAAAAACACTCCTAGGCACGGCACTCTGGAAAGGTCATGTTCTCCTCCTCCTCCCCACTCCAACAACTCCGCTGAAGAGCAGACCTGATATGAGGCAACCAAACCACAAGAAACATCACCATGTAAGCATCCTCTAAATGCAACCCTTAATGTAATGTAATGTATGCCATGATGCCCAGCCTGCTTGGAATGTATGTTCAGTAGTTATGTATACCATGTGTGTAGTTGATGCGCAGTAATACTAGTAGTAGTTATGGGAGGCAGCCAACCTGGTTTTGCCCTAACTAGATTGCTACTCTGTGTGTATTGTTGTTGTCTTAATTAGATTGTAAGCTCTGATGAGCAGGGACTGTCACTCTCTATATGTCTGTACAGCGCTGCGTATGAGGTAGCGCTTTATAAATGTTAAATAGTAGTAAATAGTACTAGTAGGTTTCCATAGTCAAGGCTGAACTAGGGCATTGATGCCTTTGGCATCCAGTTCCTTGTGCCTATTGAAGAATCTCTCTACTTTTGCGATGGACTGGGTCACCATCAGATCCATCCAGGGACTGCCTTCCCCCCTCAATCCAGGATCTGCTGGAATGCAGATGGCGCTAGTTCCCAAGCTCTGGGATCAAGTGTGTGGTGACTGAGAAAATCCAGCTCTACATTGTCCATGCCCACAATGTATGGTACCAATAATGCCAGAAGATTTTGCTTTACCCATGGAAATAAGAGGGCCCTTTGCAGAGTTACTCCCACATATTTGGAGCTGTCCTGATTGTTGACATATGCCACCATCATGGCATTGTCTGAGAACATTAGGATTGCTCAGCCTTTGACCAGGTGGCAAAAAGGGCAAAGCAAATGGCATATGCTTTGAGACAATTGATTGACCAAACCAACTCGTGACTGGTCCAACGTCCCTGAACCAACTGTCCCTCCAGCCAAACAAACTGGCACCCAATGTCAGGGTGAGCCACCAACAGTCATCCAGGGCAGGCTGAAACCTCCAAATCAAGCTGGATGCTACTGACAGCAGAAGGAAGAGCTTGATCTTGAAGTCTTGCGAATGAGGCGACCAACACAACAGAACAGCCCTTTGGAGTGGCCTCATGTGAGCCCTTGCCCAAGGGATTGACTCTAGGGTGGCCACTATCGAGCCCAGGAGCTGAAGATGATCCCAAACCTTGGGAAGTTGCTGTCACTGGAAGGCCACCAACAATGCCAGAAACTTGGATATTCCTTTGGTGGTTAAGACGACTCTGTCATTGAGGGTACTGAAAGAGAGAGCTCCAGGTAACTCTTGCTTCAATTCACCACCCAGCTGAGGCCTTCCAGAAACTGGACCACTTGCACTGTCACCTCAATTGTTTCTGTTTGCGACCTGATGTGAATAAACCAGTCACAGAGGTAAGGGTGTAGACGGATACCCTCGCACTGCAGAGCTGCAGCCATAACTAAAATGACCTTGGAGAAAGTTCTCGGGGCTGGCAAGGCTGACGGACAGAGCATGGAACTGAAAGTGACTGCCCAGAACAGCAAAGCATAGAAACCTTTCCTGGTCCTACCAAATGGGAATGTGGAAGTACACCCCCACCAGATCAAGAGAGGACAGCCATTCCACACGACGAACCATTTGAATAACTGACTAGAGTGTCTCCATCTGGAAATGAGGAACCCTAAGGAAGGCATTGACACCTTTTAGTTTGAGGATGGGATGGAAGTAACCATCCTTCTTCGGCATGCCGAAGTATATTGAGTACCTTCTGTGGTCCTTTGGGCAGGGGTACAGCTACAGCTATAATGGCCTGGAAGCGCACCAGCTTCTCTGGGGTGGCTTGAAAGGCAACCTTCTTGGTTTTGGAGTCACAGGGAAAGACCATGAAGACATCAAAAATAGGCTCCCTGCACTCCAGGACATAACCATGCTGAACAACATCAAACACCAAAGCGATTAGTGATAACCTGGGCCCATTTCTAGTGAAAATGACTGAGATGGCCCCACACTGGAGGCACCTCAGAATGAGCTTCCTGAAAATCATTATGCTGGATGGGAAGGATTGATCCTCAAGGGGATCCATAGGTCTGGCTCGGCGTTTACCGTAAACCAGACAGCGCTTTTTATGTGCTTTCATGCAAAGCTCTCCCATTCAGCATGGCAGTGATAACCGGACTTACACGTGGAAACTCTTCACGTATAAATATGGACATTACTTTGCATGTATAACTTACATGTGTACGTGGCGGCACACCTGTTACACCTGTATGGCCGCAGGGATACCCGTGCCTCAGGAAAAGAGGGAATTACACTTTAAACGCACAAATGCACCAGGCCTGATGACAGATCATGCAAAAAGAAGGTCGGACTGCCCCCCGCCCCCCCCCAAGGCTGTAGCTGACAAAAGTAAGCACAAGAAAAAAAGTCACAGATTGCATGTACCCCTGTGGAGACTGGGCCTGAAGACAGTGCTGAACTCGGGCTACTCCAGGGTACTCTACTCTCTCTTCACATACCTTCTCCCCTTCTGAAGGCTGTTCTGGGGTGCAGGGGGAGGGAGGCTGAAGGCTATGTGAAGATAGGGTCTTGATTCGGTCAAATCTTCGGCTCTCAACTGGTCAGGAATACTGACAGGGAGGACTGTTCTTTTCCTCCCTCCAAGCGGGAACCTCCAACAGAGTACCCTTAGATATGCTCTGGAGACATCCACTGTCAAGCTCTACTGGGTCTACAGTGCTCCTTAGTCAATTGCCCAGGAGTTAATCTACTTCCAAAGTCGAACTGCAGCAGTCCTGCATCCATCATCTTCTGGAGACAGAGAAGTACTGAAGTATGCCTCTAGCTGCACCAGTGCAAGCAGCAGTGATATAATCACCAGAAGCTTCTACTTTTTCTGTCTCCACCTCTGCTGACAGAAGAATACAACCCACTTGCCGGCACTGGTCTAGCAGGATGATCTCGAATGGTTTTACATGTGGGTCAGGGATATTTAATGACATTGATTTCTGACTGCATTTTGCATTTTATTTTTTGTAATTGTTCATAATTAAACATAGAAACATATCAGCAGAAAAAGATCATATGGCCTATCTAGTCTGCCCTTCCATATCAAATACTATAGTCACTTTTTTCCCTTTAGAGATCTTCTGTGTTTATCCCATGCTTTCTTGAATTCAGATACTGCCCTTGTCTCTACTGCCTCCACTGAGAGACTATTCCACGCATCTACCACTCTTTCCATAAAGAAATATTTCCACATGTTACTCCTGAATCTATCCCCTTTCACCCTAATCCTATGCCCCATTGTTGCATAACTTACTTTCAATTTAAATACCTCCGTGGCATAAATGCATAAGAAGAGAGCCTCTTTCAACATCTCTATCATATCTCCTCTATCCCATCTTTCCTCTAATGTTATGCAACTCATGGGAGTTAGTTCTGTGCATATCATGATAGTAATGAACCTCAATGCTAAGCTAGAGGTATGTGGAGTATGCTCTCCATAGTAAGCTTCTTTGTGCCAAAGAGAGCTTATTTCTGGAGTTCATAGGATGCAATATGTACAGGCAACCTATCAAGGTTATGCCACTTATCTATGTGCAGTTTCAGCTTTATGTATTTATATATTTTATTGTATTTATTGTCAAGTACATTATCTTCAGCTTTTAACTATTAGAGGTGCTTTTTCTGAAGGTTAATGTGCAGTAAGTGCCCTTGCACCCATAGAAATAAAAAGGCTATGGGCACTTAACGCACATTAAAACTTTTAGTAAAAGGGCTTCTTAATGTAAATAAATGAAATGGAAGCTATAGCATACCACTCATTTCTCTTACTCTTTTTTTGGCTCACTCTGAGGCATGTTTACTATAGGTTAATGCACATTAATGAAAGTTAACGCGTGTTCAATTTTGCCATAGCAACACTTAACTAACGTTAACCTTTAGCAAGCATACCCCTCTATTTATTAGTTTTAATATTCAAGCATGAAGCATGCTACTAAGGGATGTGAGAAGATAGGTTGTCCATCCACTGGTCTGTGAGAGGCCACAATAGCACTAAGGTGAACTCTTACTGAGTTACTTTTAAGACCTGTGAAGGATAAGTGAAGGCGATATTGTAGAAGCAACTCTATCGGGTAAGAAAAGGGGTTAATGTCTTTTGAGGAGCAACAGAGGGCAAACCTATGCTATTTGAAGGCATAACAGCACCTGGTGGAAACTTTATGAGATGCAAGGAGGACATCCTTGACTGCCTGTGGTAGGTCAAGGTTGGCAAGCACTAGCCCTTCAGCAACCAAGGTGTCAGGCGTAGGGAGTGAAGATTGGGATGGAGGAGCGTCCTGTGTTCCTGAGAGGGGAGTTTGGGTGCCCATCCCAGGCTGAGAGGCTGAGCCTGTGCAAGGTGAAGAAGTAGAGGAAATCACGGTTGACGGGGCCAGAAGGGGGCTTTGAGAATCATCGAGCCCCTGTCGGCTTGTAGCTTGAACAGCATCTTGGGTATCAAGGGGATGGGAGGGAATGCGTAGAGCAGTCCCTGTCCCCAGTGGAAAAGGAAGGCATTCAGAGCCTGTCAGTGCAGTGATGGAACCCAGAAGCAGAAGCATGGAAACTGTGTGTTTTGCGGAATAGCAAAAAGATCTATGAGTGGGGTTCCCCACATCTGGAAGATCCAAGCAGCCATCTCCCGATGCAGGGTCCATTCGTGTGGATGAAGGATACAGCTTAGTCTGTCTGCAAGGACATTGAGTTCTCTCAGGAGGTACACCGCTCTGAGGTGAATGAGGTGTGAGATGGCAAAGGACCACAGCCAAATTGCTTCCTCGCAGATGGAACGGGACCCTGTTCCCCCCTGTTTGTTCACACAGAACATGACAACTTGGTTGTCCATCCTGACTAGACAGGTTGCCACAAAAGTTGGGGTTAAAAAACCCAAAGAGCATTTGTCAGTGCCTGTAGTTCTAGCAGGTTGATCTGCAGGGCACATTCCTGTTGTGTCCACAGTCCCTGTGTTGTCAGGTTGTTCAGATGCATCCCCCCAACCCAGCTTAGCAGCATTCGTCGTCAGGGTGCATCGAGGTGGAGGCATCTGAAGAGGTGACCCAATGAGTATGTTCTGTGGGAGATACCACCACTGAAGGGATTTGATCAGTTGAGGGGTGAGTCCACTGTGCTTGTTGCATGTGTAATTAAGCGTAGTGGACGACATGGATCGCGGAGGCCATGTGTACTACTAGTCATAGCAATTCTCGAGCTGTTACTCGGCTTTGCTGTTGTACCCCTTTTTGCCAGCTCTATAAGGCAGGCACACCGATCCTGTGGGAGGAAAGTTCAGGCCTGTTGAGTGTCTAAGAGCGTTCAAATGAACTCCAGTCATTGGGCTGGAGCGAGGTGAGACTTTGGGAAATTTATGACAAATCAGGCACCATGATGGTGCAATGAAGGCAGAGTCTTAATCCTGAAGGGTGTGTCCCCTGATCAGCCAATTGTCTAAGTAAGGGAAGACGAATACCCACAAGGTGCGTAGGTAGGCAGCGATTACTGCCATGTATTTTGTGAAGATTTTTGGGGCAGAAGCTAGACCAAAGGGGAGAACCTGGTATTGATAATGGTTTCCTTGAAACATGAAGCGCAGATATGGTCTGTGCAAGTGATGGATCAGTAAATGCATGTATACTTCTTTTAGGTCTAGAGAACATAGTAAATTGTGTCTCTGGAGGTAAGGTAGAAGAGTTCCTAGAGAAATCATTTTGAATTTTTCTTAGACCATGAACTTGTTTAGGGCTCCAAGATGGGCCTGAATCCTCCTGTTTTCTTTGGAATGACAAAATATAGAGAGTAGAAGCCCATCCTTTCTTGAGGAAGAGGAACTCTTTCTACGAGGTGTGATCAAAAAATATTGAGACTTGTTATGTAACTATATAACAATATGCTGCACCACGACTCTATTAAGCATGCACTGACCTAGTTATGTGCTCTGCATGTGCAGAGTGTAGCATGGCTGCAGTACACCAGTACTTTTTTTTAATCACGTGATGTTTGGTATCGTGTAAAAGTATTTCATCAGATTTACGATGAGTGAAAAAAATAAACAGCGAATTTGCATTAAATTCCACCAGAAACTTGGAAATTCCTACAAACAGACTTATGACGAGTTACAGCAAGTGTATGGCGATGAATGCATGAGTCGTGCTCGAGTTTGACTAGTACAAACGTTTCCAAGAGGGCTACCAAAGTACTGACAGCACCGAATGTTCTGTAAGGCCATCCACAAGCAGGAATGAAGACAAAGTTATCTTTAACATACTGGGTCAGACCAAGGTGCATCAAAACCAGTATCTTGTTTCCAACAGTGGCCAATCTAGGTCACAAGTACCTAGCAGTTTCCCCAGAAGAACCAGGTTCCAAAATGCTTGTATTGGGGCAAGCAGTGGATTTCCTGGATCCCCTTTAATAATGGTTTATGGACCTTTCCTCCAGGAACTCATCCAAAACTTTTTTAAACCCAGCTACACTAACAGCTTTTGCTACATCCTCCGGTAACAATTCCAGAGTTTGATTATGCGTTGAGTGAAAAAATATTTTCTCTTATTAGTCTTATATGGGTTACACTGTAGCTTCATTGCATATCCCCTAGTCTTTCTACATTTTGATGGCGTAAACAATCGATCTATGTTTACCTCTTGCACTCCATTCATTAATTTATAGACCTCTATCATATCTCCCCTCAGCCATCTCTTTTCCAGGTTGAAGAGCCCTAACCTTTCTAGCCTCTCCTCGTAGGGGTATTCTTCCATCCCCTTTACCATTTTGGTGGCTCTTCTCTTACCTTTTCTAATTCTGCTATCCTTTTTAAGATACGGTGACCAGAATTGCAAACAACATTCAAGGTGCGGTCCCCACCATGGAATGATACAGAGGCATTATAATATCCTTTGTTTTATTCTCCATTCCTTTCCTTATGATTCCCAGCATTCTATTTGCTTTCTTGGCCGCCACTGCACCTGGGGCAGAGGGTTTCAACATGTTATTCACGATGACGCCTAAATCCTTTTCCTGGTGGTGGTTCCTAATGTGGAACCTTGCATTATGTAACCATAGTTTGTATTGTTCTTTCCTAGATGCATAACTTTGCACTTGTCCACATTAAATTTCATCTTCCATTTGAAAGTCCAGTCTTCCAATTTATTAAGGTCCTCTTGCAATTATTCACAATCCTCTTGGGTTTTAACAACTTTGAATAATTTTGTGTCATCTGCAAATTTGATTACCTCACTCGTTATTTCCATTTCCAGGTCATTTACGAATATGTTAAAAAGCAGTGGACCCACAATACGTTTAAATCGTCGATTGACTATGCTGAGGACATGGACTTCAGTTTTGGACTGGTATAGTCCATTCTTGCTGTCGATTTGGGGATGAGACATGTGTCTGCAAAATTCATGCCGAAAATCCTTTCCCCTGTCCAAAAACAAGATCAACTATCTGCAGCTAGGAAGCTGTTGGAATGCATTGAAAATGACTCAGATTTCATCAATAAAGATTATTACTGGTGCGGAATCATGGGTTTATGGTTATGACCTTGAAACTAAGGCTCAATCCTCACAAAGGAAGACTCCAGACTTTCCCAGACCCAAGAAAGCCTGTCAGGTGAGGAGTGATGTCAAGGTCATGCTCTCAGTTTTCTTTGATTACCAGGGTAAATATGCTCCAAAAGGCCAAACCATCAATAAGGAGTACTACGTCCAAGTTCTGACTTGTTTGAGAGATGCAGTTCGTCGTAAGAAGCCAGAGTTGCACAGGAAGAGTGAATGGCTGCTTCATCATGTTAACACCCCAGTTCACGTACCACATCTTATCCAGAAATTCTTGGCCAAACACCAAATCAAGCAAGTCTGTCAGTTCCATACTCAACTGATCTTGCATCCAGTGACTTTTTCTCGTTTAGGAAACTGAAATTACCACTGAAAGGAAGGAGATTTGGAGACCATTAAGCAAAATTCAACACAGCAGCTTCACAGCATAACAAAAGAGGCATTTCAAAATTGTTTCAGCAGTGGCAGGAATGCTAGAAGAATTTTGTTTTATCAGAAGGGAACTACTTTGAAGGAAACTGAGCTCAATAAATGTTAGCGTTATACTTCTGGATAAGATATGCAAGTCTTGATACTTTTGATCGCACTTCGTATGGCACCCTGGGACAATAGGGTGGTCACTACTTATTTTTAAGAGAATGCTTTGAAGGGGTTGTATGGGATAATCCCCTGTGAAGCTGGTGGAGGGTAAGGTCTTGAAGTGAAGCTGATAACATTGGACACTCCACATTGTCCAAAGAGGTTATGAGGTGCCACCTGTGGGAATAGTGACAAAGTCTGCCTGCTATACAGAGGGGCTGGGGGACCCTCCAGGGGCAGATTGGCAATGCTCTCTAGGAAGGAGTCAAAAACCAGGCACTGATTGTGGCTGTGTGACTTGTTGAGGCTTAGGAGCCTTGGGCTGGTGAGGGCCCTGTTGTCTCTGCTGAGGATGTTGAGGCCAATAGGCAGTAGAAGGCAGGTAAGAAAGATAGTATCTCTTCCTTTTAGAACAGAAAGACTTCTTGGGAAGAACCTCCCTCTTGGATGGGACAGCTGTTTTCCTGGAAAGGTGTTTTAGGGTGAGATCATCTGTCTCAATCTCCCCTGCTTTTTCCCTCCAATCCTTACCAAAAGGTTCTCTCCAGTACACAGAATATTGGCCAGTTTATCCTGGACCCATTGCTTGAGATCTGATGCCTGTAACCAGGCCATTTTGCGAGCCCCAATGCAGACTGCTCAAGCTCTACTTGTTGATTCAAAGGCATCAAAAGAGGTTTTCTGGCCCTGTTTGATGAGTGTCTGGAATGCACTCTGCTTATCCTCAGGAAGCAGGGGGGTGAATTCCAGATCCCTGGTGATATTCTTCAGAAACATGCTCATGTAGAGCATGTAAGAGTTTATTCTGGAGGTCAACATGCATGCTTGGAAGCACCAACTCCCAAAGACAGAGTGTTCTTGAGTCTCTACCAGGTGGCATGGATGAATGGTTCCTATTTGGCGCAGGAGTGGAGGAGTGGCCTAGTGGTTGGGACAAGGTACTTCAGGCCGGAAGGTCGGGGGTTCAAATCCCACTAGAGGACAGCAACCTTGGGCCAGAAGGACTGGGGTTTCTAGTCCCACAGGTGCTCCTTGTGGTCTTGGGCAAGCCACTTAACCCTCCATAGCCCATGTTCCCTGTTATCTCCAAGTTATAATGCCCTGTTCAATGTAATTTCAGTTTGTTCAATGTAAACCGCACTGATGCAGAATAGCGCGGTATATAAGAGAATGTAAATAAATAAAAATAAAATAAATAAATAAAATCGCCAATTCCATCACCATTGACAGGCAGAATAGTGAGTGGAGTCTCCCACATGCGGAGCATAAGATTCTACAGGATATGATGTACCGGTAATGTAGCCACCTCCTTGTGAATGGGAGGGTACTGGAGTATTTCCAATTCCTCTGCTCTCGGTTTCTTTTCTGAGGCTACTGTGATGGCAAGCCCTGCTGCCATATCACGTATGAAGTCCTGAAAGGACATTTCTTCTGGTGGGGACCGACGCCATTCCTGAGGCGGCAATGGGTCTGTAGGGATGTCTGGAAGTTCTCGGCAATCAAGTGATCCCTCATCAGATTCTGAAGTGGTGGAATCAGAGTCTAGTAAGAAGTCAAAATATTGGTGGTCTTGGGTTCGACCTCAATGCTTCATGGATGTCAAAGGTCGATACCGATATTAGGAGGTATCGGAACCGAAAGCCATGGCAATTTGAGTCTGTTGGATACCAGGGGTATTCTTCAGTTCCAATGAAGACATCGGCCTCAGGGATTCCAACGATGCAGGTTTGAGGTCTGGCATCGGGGCCAATATACCTGGCTGCAGGCTCTGTGTCAAAGCCTGCACTCCTGTAGCTCTCGATGTTAATTGGTACCAAGACTGCAAGGAGTGCCACCAAATTCCTCTTGAGAGCCAACATATGCTGGTCTAGGGAGATGGCCAATGTCTGGGTGGAATCACCCACGGGGCTGTCAGCCACTGTCCCAGAACATGGAACCGGTAGCTCTCCAGAAGTCAATGCCTTGGGAGCATTCCAAAGCCCCTCTTGTGTTTTGGAGGCCAGATCCTCCCGCCGGGGCTGTTTGGCTGGCTGGTCTGCATCGGAAGCTCCCCTAGGGGAGTCGCGCTGCTTATGTTGGAACCATCTCTGGTCTCTGAATCGGTCTTCAATGCTGATGACTTGGAGTAACCAGAGACTTTCACTTACTTTTATGTTTGGACTTTGAAGAAACCCGAGACCCATGAGAGGAAGTCGATGCCCTCGATGAATTGGAAGCCACTGAAAGAGTCCAAGGTGAACAATAATCCATACTGTCTGGCTCGGTTCTTTAGGCCTCCCTTTGTCATTTGTTGGCACAAAGGGCAAGAATTGGGTTGATGTTCATGGCCCAAACATTTTAGACACCAGTCATGTTATCAGTGACTGATATAGTACCGGCACACATGGTACATTTTTTTAAAACCACTACTTGGCTTTTCCATGTCTCAAAAAAGTAGTCTTCAAGATTGAAGATAAGGCTATGGAGGTCTAGAGGCTTAGTTCTGCGGTGAAAACCACATTGAAAATAAGGGGAAAAAAATAGAAAATTTGTAATATTAAAAAGAAAAAATTATCGGGACCGTGTCGGATTCGACAGAACAGGCATCAATGGGAAGGCAGAAGAACAATATTCTACAAAAAAAGAAGTTTTTCGGTGGTGACAGGATGATACATCCTGCTGGCTCCGTGAAAAATGAAGTTGGGAAGGCGGCACGCAGGCATAGTGGAGTGCTCCCAAATGCTTTCCTATTGGATGCTGGGGAGCGCTTCCACGCAGGCTCCATCGGTGACATTCATCCATATGTGAAGACTGCATTTCTGCTTGTTCCTGGAGTAATCCTTTGATTCGCCTTCCACAGGAATGGTGGTCCTTCTAGTAACCACCATGACCTGTGCATCCACCCTGGGAATGCCAAACCACTCAACACACTCCTTCTCCAGGAGAGCATAGATCTTCTTATACACCCTTATCCCTTTAGGCAAGGAGTCGGCAGAGTCCCACTCCAACAGATCATATCCTTAATCACTTCTGGGAAAGGGAAGACAGTAGAGGATTTTCACACCACTGGAAGAAGTGGGTGCACCTTCGGCTCCTGCTCTGTGCCGGAAGCATCCATCAAGTTCAAGGCAGATGAATCCTTGCCAATCAACACTGCTAGCTTCTCCTTCCAGAACAGGCAGATCACCGTGACCTCTTCAGTCTTCTGAAGGCAAGAGTACTTCTTCATCCACATCAGAGCCCAGTATCAAGCCATCTGAATCCGAGCTACAGTCAAAATCTTGGACAGCTCCCAGCTGTTCCCCATCTCCATGGGGTGCCCCTCGCTGGGAGTACTTAGCCAAAGACAATCAAAGAGGGCACCGCATGAGACGGCACCCAGAGGCTGCAGAGTTCAAATTTCCACACCAGAATGACCAGGCCAGCTGCAAAAAAAAGAATTCCAGGGAGGACAATTTTGAGGCCAGAAGCTCTCCTCTTGGAAATGACCCCCAACATCAGGGGGTAGAGCCACCACAGACCCCCTAGAGGATGAGAAGCAGCTCACTGCATGGTCGCCGGAGCCTCTGGCTGGCTGGATACATCCTTACCCATAGCGCCATCCGTCACCTCCTCCCTGAGGCAGGCAAGGCCAGACTAACTGCATACCCCGGCTGAGAGAGGGGAAGCAGGCCCTCCAGGGATGACTCTGAAGTTGCCATGCAAAAAGAGTAGAATCTGGAATCCAGAGATGAAGCATCTCACTTACCACAAGTCAAACAACATTTCCTGGAAGAAGACAGAGCATTAAATTAAATATTACAACAGCCTGTGCTATGGTTGTGGCGGCCCGAAAAACACGGTTAACTGAGCTTTTATTGCAACACGTATTACAGGCACTAGGGAAGGAACGCACATTGTTGCTGCTTAGGCGGAACATGCGTTAGGACCGTGCAATTGCCAGGCGCACGATATATAAAAATGCTACTAACACATGCAGACAATGACAGGAAACCCCCACACAGCATCAAAGGTCACCAGCGGTCCACACCGAAATGCGACCCAGGGAGACAGAATCAGGAGCCCTTATCAAGAATAATGAGGTGGTCAAGCCTTGGAACTCACCCCAGGCAGAGAATCTGTGCCAGGCCCAGCTCTAAATGCCTGAAATTGTTTTAATGGCTTTACAGCACTGTTTTTAAGGTGGCTGGCAGGCAGATCCCTCTGAGAGTCTTCTGCAATCTTCGGGAGAGAGTATGGGGGGACAGAAGAGGAGGGAGGGGTTACTGAGGTTGTGTGAGGCTGCTGCACTTTTCCAGAACCTCCCAAATCCTTCCAATTTCTGACTGCCCAACAGGCTCAGCATGATAAGAGTGTGGAACTAAACCAATTTTCCCACCTCATATGGCTACCGAAAAGACTGCAGTCTAGTGCACTTCCCATGTCGCACTCAAGTAAGAGGGTCACCCTCAATGTGGTCGTTCAAGAGCATTTAATCAATATTCCACTTAATCTTCAGATTTTCTTCAGAGAATTGAAAATCCATCCATCATCTGCTAGAGACAAAGAAATACTGAAGGGACCTCTGGTGGCTAAGGTGAATTGAGGCATGGGAGTGATGTCATTGGTTCTTTGTCTCCACCAGTCTGCTGGTAGGAGAACATAACCCACTTGTCTGGACTGGTCTAGCAGGACGATATGGAAACATTTATTCTATGCTAAAGCAATATCCCAAGATTTAAAGATGATTTTTCTCACAATCGAACAAAAAAATGGCACATAGCATTTGACATGCTTCCGATTATTGTGCCAGACTGTTATAGAATGTATCATGCTGTCCGCAGTGGTATGCCTACAAAGTTAGTAGCAAATATAGCAGGCAGATAGCCTGACAAAAAAGATATTCCTAGGGTGAGAGCCAGGATCGTCACAACTCGAAAAGCAACATCATATCACACTCTAGCTGTTCACACCATTCTGAAAGACAGCATGGATACCACCTTAATGCAATCACATTTTTAACACATTGGACTACTAGAACAAGGGTTCCCAAACCTGTCCTGGGGCCTCCCCAGCCGGTCTGATTTTCCAGATATCCACAATAAATATGCATGAGACAGATCTGCATACAATAGAGGCAGTGTATGCAAATCTCTCATATACATATTCATTGTGGATATCCTGAAAACCCGACTGGCTGGGAGGCAGGTTTGGGAACCCCTAGACTCGAATTCAGGATTGAAATGCCAGTGTCCTATACCTCAGAGCAGACCCCAGGCAGGAAGTGCTCACAGAGAAGAGCAGGGGTCAGAAGTGATGTGCGAGGGACGACTGTAATTGCCTGCTCATGTCGTGCCTGACCAGACCACAACTGCTCTTCTTCTCTCCATTACCAATAGTAGCACCAGGCACAATGCAGTAACTACCTTAAAAGCCAAGGAAAATCCTTCAGACTTCAGACATGGGAGAGTTAGTACAGTGAAACGCCCAGAAAGCAATCCTGTAAGCCCCACAGTATCTCTCCACGATAGCCCTGGTTGCTTACCTTCACAGATCATTGGCTCAATGGTAAACACGTGACCTGATTTTATGACTCCAACAGCTTTATTTTCTGAAACAAAAAAGCACATGCACTCCTGTGAGATCTGGGTCTATTTTTAAATGATTTTTAATCCGCTTTTAAAGGGTTGCTCATTCAACATGTGAATTGGGGAATATTTCAAAGTGTTGAACAGCAGCCAAAAAAAGTAGACTCGAAATTATCAAGAGTTCTTTGTAGGTTCTACAAAGAGATCAAACACAACAGAGGACAGCACAAACTAATTATTATACTCAACTGGAATTTTATTTTAGAGAAGTATGGAAAGCTTGCATAATGCTGCTATAGATCAGTTGGTTTCATGGGAAATTGTAGCCAACCGTCCACTTAACATTTCAAAGTGAAAAACATGAAATAATTAAATTACTTGCTGGAATTCATCTCCCACTGACAACCCCAACACTTTGTTTTGTATTTGATCAGCTTTAGGTCAGTGGTCGGTGAGCCTTTATGGCGAGATTATTAGGACGGTACTGTTTGTTGATCTCTGTTTGTTATTTGTTTTGCTTCCAGTTGTGAATCGGCAATCTATATGGACTTTTCAGAGTTCTTCTCATTGGAGCGTTGATGCAGCTCTAAACGCAGTACTGTGTTAGCAGAAGCAAAGGAGAACTGACAACTACACAGATAGCGAGATGAGTGATAGAATAAGAGGAGAATGGACAATCACTGAGCAAGTTTGAAATCCAAGCAGAGTGTTTTGTGGCATCTTATGTTGGAAGCAGATGTGCTAATCTTGAGTGGTGGGCTGACAGAATGTCCACCACGTTTTGAAGCAGATAAGTCATTTTGGTCTCCACATTTTGCACAAGCTTGGCTTTTTATGTGCAAGTCTGTCATGAAAGTTCACTAAGATTGTTTATTTTAGTGTGTCACATGTGGCTGTGTGGACACACTTGGTTAGGAATGGTTCACCAGTGTTTTTAGGTAAACCTTAAATGATTACACAGGAAAATTGGTTACAAAAGGAAGTATTTTTTCATGACCAATGTTCCAACAAAAAAAGAGAATCACTGGCTGTTCAGGTTGTGGTCTACTGTTTTACTAAGTGTGGGGATTATTTACAGTGGGCTTTGTGTTTTTCTTTGGTGAATAATTTTAGCCAGCTTGCACTGTCATTTTTAAGGTTTTTTTTTTATTTTTAACTGAAGTCTTTTTCCTCCTGTTTTGGTCGCCCATCAAGCAACCCTTTTTTGACTACAAGGTGCTGTTAATTAAGAAAATTTGGTTGGAAGGTTTTTGGTTGTGGTTTTCATACTTCCACTGATAAGGTTGATGTGGTTTACTTTAGAAGACTTGCATCAAACAAGGATAGCGGTACCAGCTCTCTGATGGCTTTTGTCTTCCAGACCTGCTGAGTAGGCAGAACTGAACAAGTGAGGTTGTAAGGGCATGGTGTAGCTGTGTGGCTTGCTGGTAATGCCATAGTTTTATCAAAATCTACAGCAATGGGTTTAGCCGAATAATGGGGTTTCCTCTTGTTGTTTGTGCTGGCTACCTGAGGTCTAGGAAACCTATCTCATTTGTGTCAGAATGCAGCTATAAGATTCTCTGATCCATCATCATAAAATCTATTATATTTTCTAACTGACTGGCATTTTGAAAATGTCACTTTTTCTGTTTTTACAGGTAAACTTCACACCTTATAAAGGAAGAGAGATCTTGTATGCGTTTTCATTTGATAGCAGCAGCTAAATATCCTTTGGCATTTTTACAGCTAGTAATTTCCCTATTTTATTATTTATTTATTTATTATTTATTAATATTTTTTATATACCGCACTATTCGTTATCAGCGCGGTTTACATGGAACAAGAGACCTCAGACAAGATACAAATATCTGGGTTTACAGATAACAGGAAAATCAACTTGGATAACAGGATAACATGAGTAACTATGTACAAGACAACTATTTACATCAGGGAGTCAGGGTATAGTACAGTGATGGCTAACCTTTTTGAGCCCGAGTGCCCAAACTGCCGCACAAAACCAAAGAATTTCCTCAAAGTGCCAGCACGTCCATTAAAGCCTCATTTGCATAAGGTGCCTCATTTGCATAAATATTTGCATAATGTTACCATACACTAACTTTTAGTAAACATGCCTCTTAATGAGTATATGGATAAAGAAAGACTAAAAGGTTTCTACATTACTATAATCCAGTACCAACCGCCAGGCACATTAGGAACTACTACAAACGCTGCCCATTTAGAACCCATAGCAAACCCGCCGTATCCTAACAGTACTACCAGGACTCACAAAGCACCATACCCTAACTATCAAAAGGCAACACTGCAAATATTAAACCAATACATTTCAGAGAACAACAATACATGACCTACTGGGGAAAGAACAAGTGGCAATGTCAAATAGGAATTATATAAACAGAATACCTCAGCTCAGTTACACATGCAGAACAGACCATCACCAAACAAGGAATCACAATTTAAAAACAGGAAGACAATAATTAAACTGGGAACCCCAAAAGCCAAACTTGGAATATACAACAACACTGTAGAAATAAAACTATAAATTAATTTCCTCTTGTACTAAACAAAGCGCAAAAATTAATGATGCACATTTCCCAGAGCTGACATATTCCAGTTAATAAATTCAAAATAAAGAGATATTTTTCTACCTTTTGTGCATTTTTTTTCAGTTGCAATTGCTCCAGCCACTTTCTTCTGGTTTCTTCGTGTCTTCTCCTAACTCTCCATCTGCTGTCCATTTGTCCTTTCTTCTGTCTTCTTGGTTTTTTTTTTTCCATTCTCTCTCTACATCTGCTTTAACATACTAATCTTTCTCCTTTTGCTCTTTCCTCATTCCTATTTCATCTACTCAAAATTTACCCCTCCATCCTCAATCCCCACTTATTCTCCCAATACCCGGCCAATTGTAGATTTTTTATCCCTCCCACACAAAATATTTTTCCCCTCTCCATTTTACTCTCCCAGCCCCATCCCATTCTAATCCTCCCACAACACCAGCTCCCTTCTAGTTCCAGCCTCACCCAGCATCCATTCCCTTCTAGTCCCTGCATCAGCCCATTTCCAGTCCTAGCAGCCCCCCAACCCATTTCCAGTCCTAGCAACCTCCCAACCCAATACCAGTCCTAGCCCCCCCTCATCAACCCACTTCCAGTCCTAACCCCCCATAAGCCCATTTCCAGTCCTAGCTCCCCCATCTATTTGCAGTCCCATCCGAGTCCCTCCATCAGCTCATTTCCAAACCCAGCCCCCCATGAGCCCATTTCTAGTCCTTTCCTAGCCCCACCATCAGCCCATGTCAAATCCTAGCGCCCCTCCACTCAGCCCATTGCCAATCCAAGCCCCCCATGAGGCGACTTCCAGTTCTAGCCCCTTCATGAGTCCATTTCAATCCAAACCCCCACCACAGCCCATTTCCAATCTTAGCACCCCCCCAACAGCCAATTTCCAGTCCTATTCTAGCCCCTCCATCAGCCCATTTCCTGTCCTAGCCCCCCTCACCCATTTCCAGTCCTAGCTCCCTCCCCCTCACAACCCATTTCCATTCCAAGCCCCAATCCCATCAGCTATTTGCAGTTCAAGCCCTCCTTCCACTCAGCCCATTTCGAGTCTTAGCCCATTACCAGTCCTAACCCCCCCATAAGCCCATTACCAGTCCTACCCCCCCCATCAGCCCATTTCCAGTCTTAGCCCCCCCCCATAGCCCATTACTAGTCCTACCCCCCCCAAATCACCTTAACCATCACCATCACCATCCCTCTTCCAGGCTTTGCTACCCCCCTGGAACATTACTAGTCCTAACCCCCCCCCCCATCAGCCCATTTCCAGTATTAGCCCCCCCCATGGCCAATTACCAGTCCTAACCCCGGCCAATTACAATTCCTAACCCCCCCCCCCTGGCCAATTCCCAGTCCAACCCCCCCCCCCGGCCAATTACCAGTCCTACCCCCCCCCCCGGCCAATTACCAGTCCTACCCCCCCCCTGGCCAATTACCAGTCCTACTACCCCCCCCCTGGCCAATTACCAGTCCTAACCCCCCCCCATCAGCCCCCTTCCCGTCTTATACCCCCCCCCATGGCCAATTACCAGTCCTAACCCCCCCCCCCCGGCCAATTAACAGTCCTACCCCCCCCCCCCCGGCCAATTACCAGTCCTAACCCCCCCATCAGCCCCTTTCCAGTCTTAGCCCCCCCCCCCATCATGGCCAATTACCAGTCCTAACCCCCCCCCCCATCAGCCCCTTTCCAGTCTTCGCCCCCACATGGCCAATTACCAGTCCTACCCCCCCCCCATCAGCCCATTTCCAGTCTTAGCCTCCCCACCATAGCCCATTACCAGTCCTAAACCCCCTTCCCCCCTATCATCCCAAATTAAAAAAAAAAAACCCAAACAAAGCGGCTGCTTCTGCCGCGGCAGCCTCAAGAGCTCTGCCGCGGCAGCCTCAAGAGCTCTGCCGCGGGGCCCCCCCCCCCCTGCCCGGCAGAGCCTCCCTGCATCATCTACCTTCAAGTCGCAAAACGCGGGCTTCTTTCAGAGCCGCGAGAGTTTCCTTTCTCGCGGGAGAGCCGCGAGAAAGGAAACTCTCGCGGCTCTGAAAGAAGCCCGCGTTTTGCGACTTGAAGGTAGATGATGCAGGGAGGCTCTGCCGGGCAGGGGGGGGGGCCCCGCGGCAGAGCTCTTGAGGCTGCCGCGGCAGAGCTCTTGAGGCTGCCGCGGCAGAAGCAGCCGGTTTGTTTGGTTTTTTTTTTTTTTTAAATTTGGGACCTTTTAAATGCGGACCTTCCCGCGTGCCAGCTGCAAGGCCTTCGCGTGCCACAGCTGGCACGCGTGCCATAGGTTCGCCATCGCTGGTATAGTATATATTGTATAGTATATATTGCTTGTACCTCGATGTTTCGTTATATTTGGTCCTCCTTTAGGACCAAAAAAGTGAGATTTTCTTATAAAGACATCCAGCTATAGCAAAAATTGATGCAACAAATAAGCAGTCAACGATACTCTGGGACACTTCTATCTGCTTTAATTAAAGCTTATGAAGTATGATCACATTTATCCTGTTCCTCTTTGTCTACTTCTGCGCATCTCAGGTAATATGCTACCTCCTGAACGTGCAAACATTTTCCCCTTCCCAAGAGGTGGCTGTATGCATTTTTCTGCAAAAGCTACAACTGTAAACTGTGCCGAGATTGAGTTCAGATAGAAAGCACAGTTACTTACCTGTAACAGGTGATCTCTGGGAACAGCAGGAATAAGTCTTCACATATGGGTATCGTCGGTACCGACGGAGCCTGCGCGGGAACGCTCCCCAGTGTCCAATAAGAAAGCTTTTGGGAGCATCCCACAGCGCCTGCGTGCTGCCTTCCCGCCTTTCCCAACCGCCTCTCTCCAGTTCGAGTTTTAAAGCTGAGACAAAGAGAGAGAGAGAGGGAAGGAAAGATAGATAGAGAGATACAACTCCTAGGGGAGGTGGGTGGGTTGTGAAGACTTATTCCTGTTGTTCCCAGAGATCACCTGTTACAGGTAAGTAACTGTGCTATCTCCAGGAACAAGCAGGAATGAGTCCACATATGGGGACTCCCTAGCTGCAGATGCCAGGGAGAGACCCCAGAGTTGTGTGTCCTTGAAAAGGGCTTCACCTCCCCCCATGGATCTCTGGCATCCAACCAGGGTAGGTGGGTAGGAGTTGATTAGGAATGGAACAGGTATTTGAGAACAGCCTGACCAAATGAGGCATCCGGGCGGGAGTCCTTGTCCAAACAGTAATGGGCTGTGAAGGTATGAACCAAGGCCCAGGTGGCCGCTCGACAGATTAGGTTGATGGACACAGAGTTTAGATGAGCCATAGAGGCTGCCATGGCCCTCACATTGTGAGCTGTGACATGGCCTTCCAGAGAAAGGTTCCTACTCTGGTAGGCGAAAGAAATACACTGAGCAATCCAGCTGGACAGTGTTCTCTTAGAAACTGGAAGTCCTAAATGGGAAGGATCAAAAGCAACAAAGAGTTGCGAAGACTTTCTATGTTGCTGTGTTCTTTGTAAGTAAAAGGCAAGAGCTCTTTTACAATCCAAAGTATGAAGATTCCTCTCTGCACTTGATGCATGAGGTCCTGGAAAAAAGACAGGTAAGTATACCTCTTGGTTCAGATGAAAAGGCGAGACCACTTTGGGCATAAAGTGTGGATTGGTCTTGAGGACTACTTTATCATGATGGAACTTTGTATAAGGAGGATTAGCCACCAAGGCTTGCAACTCACTGATGCGACGTGCTGAGGTGACTGCAATGAGAAAGATAACCTTCCAAGAAAGAAATTTCAAGGAGGTGGTGGCTAAAGGTTCAAAGGGTGGCTTCATAAGCTGGCCAAGAACCAGATTTAAGTCCCATGCCACTGGAGGTGGTCTAATGGGAGGTTTAGTTAAAAGAAGGCCTCTCATGAATCTTGCTATAAGAGGATGAGAGGAAATAAGTTATCCATTGAGAGGCTTGAGGGACGCTGCAATAGCACTCAAATGGACTCTTATTGAATTTGTTTTAAGGCCTGCATGGGATAGATGCAGAAGATACTCTAGTAAAGAATTCAGAGGTATTGCAAGAGGGTTAAGACCCTTCTCTGAACACCAAATGGTAAATCTTTTCCATTTGAAAGCATAAGAACGTCTAGTGGAAGGTTTTCTAGAAGCATGAAGAATATCTCTGACTTGCTGAGAGAGATGAAAAACTTGAAGGTCTAGGCCTTCAGCAACCAGGCCCTGAGATGGAGAGACTGGGGGTTTGGGTGCCACAACGTTCCGTCTTCCTGGGATAGAAGATCTGGTGCAGAGCCCAATTCCAGGGAGGGAGCTTGAGAGAGATGCAGAAGTAGAGGGTACCACACTTGGCGTGGCCAATGTGGTGCTATGAGGATCATGGAACCTCGGTCTCTCTGAAGCTTGAAAAGTGTTTTGGGAATTAGGGGAATGGGTGGAAAGGCATAAAGGAAGTCTTGACCCCAGTGAAGAATGAAGGCATCCTTGGCCTTAACTCCCTGACACGGAATTCTGGAACAGAACCGGGGAAGTTTGGCATTCCACGGACTTGCAAAGAGGTCTATGTCCGGGGTTCCCCAAATTCGAAAAATCCTGGCTACCTGGTCCATATGGAGGGACCACTCGTGTGGAAGCAGAACTCGACTGAGTCTGTCTGCCCAAGAGTTTTGAACGCCTGGAAGATATACTACCATAAGATGAATCTGATGCTCTCTGGCGAAGGCCCACAGTCGCAAAGCTTCGTTGCAAAGCGACAGAGAGCCAGTCCCTCCCTGCTTGTTCACATAGAACATGGCTACTTGATTGTCCGTGTGGATGAGGACTGTCCTGTAGCTGAGCAGGGAGTGGAACACTCTGAGAGCTAAGAAAATTGCTCTGAGTTCCAAGAGATTGATGTGTAGAGAAGTCTCCTGTGGAGACCAGATGCCCTGGGTGGAGAGATCTTGCAGATGAGCTCCCCAACCCATTGGAGAGGCATCTGTTGTAAGGGTTGCTTGGGGAAGTGACTGCTGAAAAGGGGACCCCAGCAACAGGTTTTGAGAGGACTTCCACCACTGGAGAGACCAAAAAAGGCGACTGGAGTTTGCTATTTTGTCTGACAGGCAACCTGATGCCTGAGTCCATTGGGTGGACAAAGTCCATTGAGCTGCCCTCATGTGAAGGCGAGCATATGGAACCACATGCACGGTGGATGCCATGTGGCCTAAGAGTTGTAACATTTCCCGAGCAGTTAAATGGGACTTTAACTGAATTTGGGAGGCTAACTGCACCAAGCGTAGTCAACGAGCCTGAGGAAGATAGGCCCTTGCCGTTGTGGTATCCAGGACAGCCCCTATAAACTCCAGAGATTCAGTAGGGGTGGGATTGGATTTTGGGATGTTTATTACCAGTCCCAAATACTGAAGGACACGCATTGTGCAGGTTAGAAAAGTCTTGGCCTCTGACTGAGAGGGAGCTCGAATGAGCCAGTCGTCCAGATATGGGAAAACGAATATTCCCAGGGTGCGTAGAAATGCAGCTACTACTGCCATGCATTTCGTGAACACCCTTGGTGAGGAGGCCAGACCGAAAGGAAGCACCCTGTATTGGTAGTGCTTTTCTCCAAAAAGGAACCGAAGGAACCTTCTGTGTGTTGGATGGATGAGGACATGGGTGTACGCATCCTTGAAATCTAGAGAACAAAGCCAGTCCTGACTCTGAAGGTATGGAAGCAGAGCACCGAGAGAAATCATCTTGAATTTCTCCTTGAATAGAAATTTGTTCAATTCTCTGAGATCTAAGATGGGTCTGTAGCCCCCTGTTTTCTTTGGAATAAGAAAATAAGGGGAGTAGAACCCTGTGCCTTGCTGAAGAAGAGGTACTTCTTCTATTGCCCCCTGACCCAGAAGGTCAAGGAGAGATGTTGGAGAATTGAACTGTTTCACTATGGTGTGAGGGGGAAGGCTTAAGAAATGAAGCTTGTACCCTTCCCTTATGATAGAGAGTGTCCAATGCTTTGCTGTAATTTGTTCCCATCTGGGAGCAAAGTAAGTCAACCTTCCTGGAATGGTAAGGGGCTCTGGTTCCTCCAGAGCCAGAAAGGCTAAGTTCTCTAGCTGCAAGTCAAAGGCCCTGAGGAGGCTGAGGCTGCTGGGTCATGGCAGGCCTAGCAGCCTTTGATTTGGCCTGTTTAGGTGGTTGCTGACGCTTTGCAGCAAAACGACCTGCAGAAGATGCCTGCTGACCATAAGCAGGATAGTATCTTCCCTTTTTGGAAAAAGATGTCTTTTTGAACAATCTTTTCTTAACAGGAGCAGAGGTAGACTTTGAAAGTCGATCCAAAGCAGAGTTTTCAGCATCCATCTGATTGGCCTTTGCTTGCCAATCCTTACCAAAAAGGTTTTCACCTGTACAAGGGATATTCCCTAATTCATCTTGTACCCAGAGCTCCAAATCAGAAGCTTGTAGCCAAGCAATTCTGCGTGCCCCTATGGCAATAGCCGAAGCTCTGCTTACACACTCAAAAGAGTCAAGGCTGCACGGTTGGAGAATTTGGAGGCATCTTGGGCATGTTTGAGCCAAGTAAGAAACTCCTGCCTTTTATCCTCTGAAATAAAAGGGGTTAAAGTCTGCAGATGATCTGTGACTTCTTTTAGAAACATTCCTATATAGAGACTATAGGAGTTGATCCTGGCAGCTAGCATAGAAGCTTGGAAAACCCTTCGGCCAAAAGCATCTAAGGTCCTGCATTCACGCCCTGGAGGATTAGATGAGTGTCTCTTTGCACTCTTTATCTTTCTCATGGCAGACTCTACCACAATAGAGTGGTGAGGAAGCTGAGTCTTGTGGAAGCCAGGACAAGGAGGGACACGATACATGGTGTCTAGCCTGCGAGAATGAGGAGAGGTGGTAAGAGGTGTCTCCCACATCCTCAACATGAGATCATAGAGAATCTCATGGATAGGTAAAGTAGCTGCCTCTTTAGGAGTTTTAGGATATTGTAAAATATCTAACTCCTTGGCTCTGGGTTCTGACTCAGGGGCCACTGTGTTGGAGAGGCCCCTAGCCACTTCCCTAATGAAGTCTTGAAAAGACAAGTCTTCTGGAGGAGACATTCTTCGTTTAGGAGAAGAAGACTCCTGAGGAAGAAGTATCGATGCCTCGGCAGAACCCTCAGACTCATCAGATGCTCCTGTAAAGCCCGATAGCCGTACCGAGTAGGATCGGTATCGGGAGTAACCGGTACCGGTTCGGTACCGATAGGCATCATAGGACAGGGTACCGTTGCAGTCGACACCAAAGCCGATGCAATCGGTACCGGCACCGGGAGTGATGCCAGTATCGAAGCCGGTACCGACAACGGGGATTGTCGCGGTACCGGAGGCGTCGCCGCCTGTATGAATGCCGACAGGGTGCGCTGCATGGCCAGAATCTTCTGATCCATCGATGCCACCAATGTCTGGATGTCGGTACCAGTGGGAGTCACCGGTACCCCAGAACACGGCAACAGGTGATCTGTCGAAGCCGAGCCATCGATGTCAACCTGTGACCCCATAGATAACGCTTTGGAAGCCGGAGCTTCCCGCCGGGGTAATTTTGCCGGTGCGGAATCCTCGAGGGCAAGCCCGGAGGCATCTCGATGCTTGGAGGGAGATCTACCCTTCGAGGACCGGCTAAATTTATGCTTGGTTACCTGAGATCCATGGGAGGAAGAAGAAGCCCTGGAAGACGTCGATACCACCGAAGCTGCATCAGAGGGAAACAGGGTACTGAGCTTGGCTGCTCGGTTCTGCCGACCTCTTTTAGACATCATGGTACAGGACATACAATCCGTGATGGAATGGTCAAGCCCCAAACATTTTAGACACCAGTCATGGGTGTCGGTGACAGAAATAGTACCGCCACATTTTGTGCACTTTTTGAACCCGGAGGCGGGCTTCTCCATGAGGAAAATATTTTTAGGCCTAAGGCCCAAAAACTGAAAATGGAGTGATGAAAAGATAATCCCTTTTTTTTTTTTTTTAAAGAAGGAAAAGAAAAGACCGGTGGTACCGGTCCGACGTCGAAGAAGGTAGACGCGACACAAAAGAATTAAGAAAAAATAAAGAACTTCTTCTGCGGTGACAGGAACACGACCTGCTGGCTCCGCGGAAAAGAAGAACTGGAGAGAGGCGGTTGGGAAAGGCGGGAAGGCAGCACGCAGGCGCTGTGGGATGCTCCCAAAAGCTTTCTTATTGGACGCTGGGGAGCGTTCCCACACAGGCTCCGTCGGTACCGACAATACCCATATGTGAAGACTCATTCCTGCTTGTTCCTGGAGATTAATTAATACAAAAACAAAAAGGTTATTAACCTCATCTTTTCTCTCACATCTGGACAAATCACATTACAGTAAACACAAGCCTTGACAGAAGACTACATGACAGAACCAGCTGGATTTCCCGGAGATGCCCGGGTGGCATATCCTCGATGGGTATAATAGATCATCATTTACTATTTCACATAGGCAAACAGAAGCCAGATATCTAGACAGTACTCACTGGCATAATGGGGCACATTGGGAGCCGTGTGAAAAAGTTTGTGGATCCCATGCCCACAGTAGCTTCTAACCACCGAGAAACCATTAGCCTGGGCATGCCTTTGAATGATGTTTCCCAACTCTCTGTACCGGACTCCAGGTTTCACTGCAAAAGGAGCACACACACAGACATTTAGTGTCACAGTCCTGGCTTGGATGGAGAGGGAGAGATGGAAAATACTTGAACCACAATACTTTTGTTCCAGGCTGTAGTATGACAGCAGAGTAAGGAAGAAAAATCACAAACAGGTATAGTAGGCATTTTGCTGTCCCTGAAGGGCTTAAACTCCCAGTTTTTACCTGAGGCAATGAAAGCTTAAGTGACTTGCCCAGGACCACAAGGAGCAGCAGTGGGATTTGAACCCGGGCTTCCCAGGTTCTCAGCCCACTTCTCTATTAGGCTCCTCCCATCACTCTCTTCTGGTCCCATTTTCAAAGCAATTTACATGAGTTAAAAGCATTTTACTGGCATAAACTGTCCGTCTGAAAATGCCCTCCATTCATGCAAAAACAAATAACTAGGTTTAGGTTGGAGAAGGATAAGATTGTGTTTGTCCTGAATTTTTTTTTCTTTTCTTATTTCATAGCGTTTTTCTTCCCATTTTTTGTACTGGATCACATACACTACATTCGTAGAGAAGCAAGAATGGGAACATTGGCTGTCTTTACTACGTGAGTAGTTGTAGGGTCTTGTGATGTGTACTGGCAGAGCTTGCACCATGGTAACCCATATTACACTATCCTTTAATTACCCACTGTAAAAAAAAAAAAAAAAAACAACTGTGACAAAGGATGCCATGTCAGTGAAACAAGGCAAAAATTAAAGGGAAAGAGTAAATCTTAGCAGACATAAAACAGGGCACTTAAAACAATCTTTAGGAGTACGCAAAAATGTAAAACATTTCAAAGAAGGACGATCAAACACTTATGAAACAAACACAAAGAGGGTAATGTTATAAAGTCACGCATATTTTATGCCTATTTTATAATATCAAATACATTCATATTAACTTTATCAAATACTAGCATATGTGGTAGAGAGCATACTTCAAGGCAAAATGACTTATACCAGTCCTACAGCTGATGTAAATTACTGTGCCTACCTTTTGCAGTACACATGTAAATTAAAATATATAATAAATGCTCATAGTTGCGGGCTCTGCCCAAACTCTACCTATGTGCCCACCTACAGTGAAAGTACAAGATATAAGAGGCCATTTATACATGCAAGTGGCCACTTACGCGCATGAATGACAAAATATCAACATTTAGGTGCACTGGTGCCCAAAAATAGGCAGCTCCTTATCCAACTTCTTACCCTTTGAACTGTAAATTTTACTGCAGTCACCTGTCAGCCCCTCTTCCCCGTTTCTCGTTACTGAGCTATAATGGTGTAAACACAACCCATGCCTAGCCAACCCTGTACTATTTAAACTCACTGTAATTGCTGTTTCTTAGCCGACCTGATGAAGGAAGCTTAGTTCTCGAAAGCTAATCACAGGTGTATTAAGTTAGTCCAATTAAAAGCATCACCTGCAATTCATCTGTTAACCTGTCGACCACAATACTTTACTCAAATAATAAAAGCTTAAACAGGCAAGAGCAACCACTGCCCACAATAATCCAGAGCAAGTGGGTTGCTATGCAACTGAGGGGCAGAGGTGTTGTTCCCAACAGGTAAGGATTTTAAAAAGCTCTTTTGAGGTGTGAGGGGGTTATGCTATATTTTGCACTTAAAGGGATAATTAGGACTTAACTGCTAATTGGTTTCCCTTGAGTACCTCCAGTCTCGTCCCATCCGGACTGGTGGGTTGTCACCCCCAACCAGCAGCTTGGAGACTGATCATGTCAACTTTGGTGACATCACCCTAAATAGGGAACTGGCACCACCCACCAGTCTCAGTATTCTATTGACAAAGCAGACCCACAGGAGCAACACATAACAAACCAGCCAAATATCAAGCAAACCACACCTAACTTCTCCAATACACCTAAGACAGGCAAGATAACACCCCCCCTTCCACCCCCCATGAGCAAAGGAAATATCTTACCCTGCTTTTTAATCCACTCCAGATATTCTTTACATCTTCAGATTTTCTTTTTTTTTTTTTCAGTACATGCCAAAAAGCAACTGAAACAAATAGGCCAGTGTACCCCCTAAAGGAGTCCCACCCGGCCACGGTAGCAATATAACCACCAGACCCCGGACCACACTTGGGGAATTAACTCTTTCAGCCCGGGATTGCCAACACCCTAATATAAAGTAAACTAGGGAGGGTCTGGGACTGGACTGTAAGTACTCAAGGAAAGCCAATTAGCAGGTTAAGTCCTAATTATCACTTCCTTATTGTACCTCCAGTCTAGTCCTGACTTGTGGGAGGTACCATAGCAGTACTAACCTTGCGAGGAAACTGAAAGCCCAGCCTGCGGCACCGCCACTCCGAATCTCACATCTCCCGCAGCCAGCACATCCAGACGATTGTGCCACATGAAGGTATGTAAAGATGACCAGGTGGCCGCTCTGTAGATGTCCACCAGCAGAACTAGATTGCCTCCGCCCACGAAGACAACTGCGCCCGGGTACAATGAGCTTTCAAGCTTGCAGGCACACTCTTCCACCGCAACAAATATGCTGAAGAAATCGTTCCTTAATCCACCTGGAAATGGAGGCTTTGGAGGTCACCTCCCCTTTATGCTGTCCGCCAAACACGAGAAACAAGCAGTCCGACTTCCGAAACGGCTCCATCCTCTTCAAATACCTCTACAGCACCCGGCGCACATCCAGGAGATGTAGCTGAGGGACCTCCCCAGCTGCTCCTTCAGCCGAAAACACCAGCAGGGTGACAGACTGGTTCAAGTGAAATAGAGACCAACTTAGGCAAAATAAGAGGGAACCGGCCGCAACACTATTTTCCTATTCGTCTCTCCGGGCCAGGCCAGGACTTATGGGTGATCAATCCGTTCCAGCAGCTGGGGACTGAATACTGACAGGTTTTACTGACAGCTTACCCTGCTCCCCCTGGTGTCCCAAGATCAGTCTTTCAGTCCTCAGCAGCTGGATAGGACGTCTGATTGTTCAGCTTCCCTAGTATTAGATTTTGCTGGTGTTCTTTACATAAAAAAAAAAAAAAAAAATTTATATATATATATCTATCTATCTCTGTGATTTGTTTAGAGGAGACTGAACTTGAGAGCTAGGAGTGGGCCAGGTTTGAGTGGGCCGTGGGGTTTTTTTCTGTCCTAGCAGGGCAGTTTTTCCCTCGATCGCAAGGGCACCGCGGGGTGATACCGCGCTCCTCTATCCCCACTGTGGTCGGGGCAGCAGAACGAAGTTATTTATTTGAGGCTTGCAAGCTGCGGCTTCCTTCTTCTGCCGTTCCCGACACGGAGCTCGTCGAGGCAGGGCCTGTCTCTCTACCGAGCTTGTCTCCTCCGTGCAGGAATTTGGCCTGGGAGCCCCAGAGTCTTCTTCCTCTTGAGAGCGTTGTCTGCCGGCCTTCCGCTAGCAGCGGTTTAGTGCCGGGTGGTGCGGCTGCCCCGGAAAGGTGGGCAGTCTGTTGGAGAGCGCTGCTATCGTTATCCTTGCTTGGCTCTGAGGTAGGTTTGTTGGTCCCTCGGTTTCTTCTTTTAAGTTTTGAGCTGGTAGCTTCACGGGCAGTGCTCTTTGGGGTTTTGTTGCGCTTCACTATGGATGAGAAAGCTTCGGGAGACTTTTTAGCCCCCTCTCACAGCGCCTTAGAAAAGGCGGGAACGGCGGCCATTTTAGGTGAGCCGGCCGTCTCTCCCGCGTTGCACACAGCGGCGAAAAAGAGTAAATCTAAGTCCCGCAAAGCTTCCTCTGCATCGGGGGACACTAGGGAGTTGCACCCGCAGTCTTCTCCTGCCTCTCAACAGGCTTTGGGCTCCTTTTTTTCCCCAGACTTCATATTAGCTTTGCACAAAGCTTATATTTTAAAATCCTCTCAGCTGGTTCTGGGATCAGCTTCGGAGGGGAGCCAGGGGTTGCTGCCCTCAGTAGACGATCCTGGGGAAGGCCCTTCCTCCAGGGAACAGGGCTTTGATCCGGGGGTTGGGGCCACTGCGGGGCACGGTGCCCTCTCCCAGGTTGCTGAGGAGGGGGAACTTCTCTCCGACACAGGCTTTGATTCCTGGCCTAGTGAGTTGGAGGAGGGGGAGTTGGGACCAGGGGAGGATCCCAATGTCTTCCGCATGTTTCGTAGAGAGGAGCTAGGAGCGCTCATTGCTCACTCGCTGGGGGCTCTTAATTTGGTGCTGCCGGCGGTGCAGCAGGAGCCCCTGGAGGATCCCCTGTTGCAGGGTTTTCGCTCCGAACAACGCTGTTTCCCGGTTCATAGGGTTATTAAGCAAATGATAGAGTCCGAATGGGAATGCCCGGAGGCTTCCTTACGGGGGGGGGCACGCTATGGCTAGATTGTACCCTGTGCCCCAGGACGATAAAGAGCTGTGGCGTATGCCCAAGGTGGATGCTTTAGTTTCCGCGGTCACCAAGAAAACTACTATTCCCGTGGAAGGTGGTTCCGCGCTCAAGGATCTACAGGACCGGCCGTTTGAGGCGCTTCTGAAACAAGCGTTTGAGTCCACTGCATTGGCACTGCAGGCCTCCGTTTGCAGAGCCTATGTGTCCAGGGCCTCTATCCGCTGGCTACAAGGTGAGACGCAGTTGGATAAGAGAGGCAATGAAGCTGCGGATGGGGCTAAGCTTGAATCCGCGGCGGCTTATCTGGCGGACCTCTGCTATGATTTAGTAAGGATTTCAGCGAAATCTATGGCATCTTTGGTTGCAGCCAGACGGTTCCTCTGGCTTCGGAATTGGTCAGCTGATGCATCGTCCAAGGCACGACTCAGCAAGCTTCCGTACAAGGGAAGGTTACTCTTTGGAGAAGCATTGGAGAAGATAGTAAAGGATTTGGGAGACTCCAAAGGTGGTCGTCTGCCTGAAGACCGTCCGAGGGGTTCGAAGCTGGGTTCGGTGCAGAGAGGTCAAGGCAGGGACTTTCGCAGATTTCGGGGGTCTCTTTTTGCTCCCTATCAGAGGGGACGTTTTGCGTCCAGGGGGCAGTCCTTTCGAGGAGCCCGCCCGTTCAATAGGGGTTTCTTTAGCGCTCCACAGAGCGCCGGTAAGAAGCCTCAATGAAGGTTCGCCGGTCCACGTGGAGGTTCTGGTAGGGGGACGTTTGCAGCAGTTCCTCTCCGCCTGGACCACAATAACGACGGACCAATGGGTCCTAGAAATTGTAAGAGAGGGATATGCGCTGGAGTTCGCACAACCTTTGCCGGATGCCTTTGTTCTGTCGCCCTGCGGTCCGCTGCCGAAGCAAAAGGCGGTCTCCGACACTCTGTCCAAGTTACTTCGCCTGCAGGCCGTGGTCCCAGTGCTGGTAGACCAGTACGGCTTAGGTCGGTACTCGATTTATTTTGTGGTGCCCAAGAAGAAGGTTCTTTTCGGCCCATTCTGGATCTCAAACACGTGAATCGGGTGTTGCGAGTTCCTCATTTCCGGATGGAGACCTTGCGGTCCGTTATCAATTCGGTGAACCGGAGCGAGGTTCTTACTTCCATAGATCTGTCAGAGGCCTATCTGCACATACCGATTCGGCGGGACCATCAGCGGTTCCTGCGATTTGCGGTTCCCATGGGGCACTTTCAAGTCCGGGCGTTGCCTTTTGGTCTGGCGACGGCGCCGCAGACGTTTACCAAGGTGATGGTTGTGGCAGCGGCGGCTCTGAGAAAGGAAGGGATTCAGGTCCATCCCTATCTCGACGACTGGCTTATCCGCGCGGCGTCTCGAGAAGAGTCGTTGGTGGCTACCGCTCGGGTGGTGGAGTTTCTAGAGCAGCTCGGTTGGGTTATCAAACGGGGAAAGAGTCGTTTGCAACCGACCATGCGATTAACCTATCTCGGAGCGGTATTCGACACGGCGATTGGTTCGGTTTTTCTTCCGGAGAAGCGCGGTCGCAAGCTTGTGGCTCAGGTGGTGGCGTTCCTGCGCTTGAAAGCTCCGACCGCCTGGAGATACCTACAGGTGTTGGGATCGATGTCGGCGGATCTGGATCTGGTTCCGTGGGCCCGATCACATATGCGTCCTCTGCAGCAAGCGTTATTGTCTCGTTGGTCGCCGCAAATTCACCCTCTGTCACGCCGGCTGCCGTGTCCGCCGGAGGTCCAGAGCAGTCTTCAATGGTGGTTGGCTCCTGCTCACTTGTACGCCGGTGTTCCTCTGGCTGTTCCAGAGTGGGTTTTGTTCACGACGGATGCGAGTCTCTCTGGTTGGGGGGCTCATTGTCTGACGCGGTTAGCGCAAGGAGTTTGGTCGGCGGAGCAGAGCCTTTGGTCTATCAATCGCCTGGAGCTCTGGGCGGTGCGCTTAGCGCTGTTGGACTTCGTCGACGTGAGCGAAGGCAAAGCGGTGCGCGTTTTTTCCGACAATCAGGTCACAGTGTCTTATATAAACCGGTATGGGGGCACTGGCAGCGCAGTGCTGCTGGCAGAGAGTCAGCTATTGTTTCACTGGGCCGAGAGCCATCTGGTAGCGCTTTCCGCGGCGCATGTGGCTGGAAAGGACAACGTTCAAGCAGATTACCTCAGTCGCCATTTCCTGGATCCGGGGGAATGGGAGTTGCACGAGGAAGTTTTTCGCGAGATTGTGCGACGTTGGGGTCAGCCTGTCATGGATCTCATGGCGACCCTGTCCAATGCAAAGGCGCCGAGGTTTTTCAGCAGGCGCAGGGAGCACATGTCGGAGGGCCTCGACAGTCTAGTGCAGCCCTGGCCGGAGGATCGGCTTCTTTACGTGTTCCCTCCATGGCCGCTCTTAGGGCGGCTTATTCGACGGATTGCGAGCCACAAGGGGACGGTGATTCTCGTGGCTCCAGATTGGGCCAGGTGCCCGTGGTATGCCGACCTCGTGAGGCTTCTAGTGGCTCCTCCCTGGCGCTTGCCTCTCCGGTTCGACCTGTTGCGGCAGGGACCCGTGTTCATGCCGCAGGTGGATCGGTTCTTGCTTACGGCTTGGCTCTTGAAAGGGAGCGTTTGCGGCGTAGGGGCTACTCTAAGTCCGTAGTGGACACTATGTTGCAGTCTCGGCGTCGGTCCACTTCGTTAGCATACATTAGAATTTGGAGAATTTTTGAGGCGTGGTGTAGTGAGCGCCGTGTGTCGCCCGGGAGAGCACGGCTTCCAGACATCTTAGACTTCCTTCAGGGAGGTCTCGCTAAAGGACTGGCGCTGAGCACGTTGCGGGTTCAGCTGGCAGCGCTGGCTTGCTATCGGAGTAAGGTACAGGGTGGGTCTCTGTCCTCGCATCCCGATGTGCTCCGTTTTTTGCGGGCGGCCAGGAATATTAGGCCTCCTGTGAGACCGGTCGTGCCTCCTTGGGATTTGAATTTGGTCTTACAAGCGCTGACGGAACCTACTTTTGTGGCTCCGGGGTCTCCAAACCTTCGAGAATTGTCATGGAAAACTGCCTTCTTGGTGGCGTTGTGCTCAGCGTGGAGAATTGCGGATCTTCAGGCTCTGTCTTGTAGGCAGCCGTATCTTCATTTTTCGACAGAAAAGGTGGTTTTGCGTACGGTGCCATTCTTCCTTCCGAAGGTGGTTTCTAGTTTTCACGTGAACCAAGTTGTGTCGCTTTCCACTTTTGTAGAACCGGCAGGGGGGAAGCTGGATCGTGCACTTCGACGGCTGGATTTAGGACACGTGCTGCGCCGCTATTTGAAGGCGACGGAGTCGTTTCAACGGTCTGATAGGTTGTTCGTCCTTTTCGGGGGGTCGGCTAAGGGAAAGGCGGCTACGAAAAACGTCTATTGCGCGTTGGGTGAAACATGCTATTCACGCTGCCTATGAGGCCAAGGGCAAGCCTGTTCCCGTGGGTCTCGGAGCTCATTCGACCAGGGGGCAGGCGGCCTCTTGGGCGGAACATGCGCTGGTGCCGCCGGTAGACATCTGTCGGGCAGCGACGTGGGCTTCTCTGCACACGTTCGCAAAACACTATAGATTGGATCTTCAGGCACGGGAGGATGCCAGAGTGGGGGCCTTGGCGATTGTTGCGGGGCTCGCAGGGCCCTCCCGAATTTAGGTACTGCTTTGGTACTACCCATAAGTCCTGGCCTGGCCCTGAGAGACGAATAGGAAGAAGAAATTAGACCTTACCTGCTAATTGTCTTTCCTTGAGTTCTCTCCGGGCCAGGCCAGGGCCCGCCCTGTCTGTCTGAGAGTCTGCGAGCGTGAGGAGCGTTCCCTCGGAGTCTTAGGATGTGGTTCTTGTTGGAAGGCGATTCTGGGGCTTCCCCCGTGCGACGGTGCGGGTTGCCATAAAAAAAAAAATAAAAAAAATTTCTTTTTGGATACGAGAGTAAGCGTGTCCTCCTTTTTGTCTTCTCTTCCGTGTAGTTTTTCTATAGGTTTCTTGTTGCTTGGAGGTAGTCTAGTTCTGGTTTGTTTTTGTCACTGCTTTGTACGGATAGACTGATCTTGGGACACCAGGGGGAGCAGGGTAAGCTGTCAGTAAAACCTGTCAGTATTCAGTCCCCAGCTGCTGGAACGGATTGATCACCCATAAGTCCTGGCCTGGCCCGGAGAGAACTCAAGGAAAGACAATTAGCAGGTAAGGTCTAATTTCTTCTTTTCCTTGGAGAAGGAGAGAAAAGGATCCCGGCACGACAGCGCCTGTAATTCTGCAATCTTTCTGGCCGAGCAAATGGCAACCAAAATAACTGTCTTCAATGTCAAGTCCTTTACTGAGCATTCTTTGAGTGGTTCAAAGGGCGCCTCCGTCAGAACAGACAATACTAGATTCGGGTCCCAAGGAGGCATGATCGCTCTCACTGGTGGCCGTACCTTTTTCACTGCGTGGAGAAATTGAATGACATCCGGATGGGCTCCCAGGGTCACCCCCTGGACCTTAGCATGGTATCAGGTCAGGGCTGCCACCTGCACCCGGAGCAAACTGCAAGCAAGACCCTTTTCCAGCCCAGCCTACAGAAATGATAATCCTCCAGAATCAATGCTGAGAAGGGTCAACAGACGTGTTCCACACACCACCCCTCATAAATCCTCCATACACACACACACACACATACGATAGTGAAGTGGAGTGTTTTCAGGCTTTCAACAAGGTAGAAATGACAGGGACCAAGTAGCCCCATTTCCTCAACCTAACCCTCTCAAGCGTCAAGCCGTATGTGAGAATCGATCCACTTGCGGAATCCACACTGGACTTTGTGTGAGGAGATCGGTCCTGGCCGGAAGGCGCCACGGACAATCCACCACCAGTCGAACCAGGTCCACATACCAGAGCTGCTGCGGCCAATCGGGAGCAACCATGACAACCGGTCTTCTGTGTGCTTCGATCCTCTGCATCACCTGACCTATGAGTGCCCACAAAGGAAACACACATCAGTCCCTCCATGGGCCAGTGCTGCACTAACGCATTGGCATGCACTCTCTTCTCCTGCTGTAGAAACAAGCTGCTTTGGTGGTCTTTTAGGTTGCTATGAGGTCCATGACTGGCACGCCTCAACGCTGCACCAGCTGGGCAAACACCTCCATATTGAATGTCCATTCACCGGGGTCAAGGTGACACTAACTGAGAAAGTAGGCTGCCACATTTTCCTTGCTGGCTACCTGAGCCATAGAGAGTGCCAGCAGGTTGTCCTCCACCCACTCTAACAGTGGCGATATTTCGCCATCCAGCTAAACGCTTCCGGTGCCCCCTTGTCGACTGACGTAGGCCTCTGTAGTGATGTTGTCTGAAAAGACTAGCACAGCCTTTTCTTGCAGGAAGAACCGAAACTGCTGTAGTGCCAGAAACACCGCTCTCATCTCCAGGTGAATGATGGACCAGGTGCTCTCTACTGTCGACCAGCAGCCTTGCACAATCTGACTTTCGCAATGAGCTCCCCAACCAGTAAGACCGGCATCCATCATCAACAGAATCCACTGCGGCACCTCTAGAGGCATTCTCGCCATTAGCTTGTCCGATTGTGGCCACCACCCAAGAGTCACTCTAACCTCTTTGGGACAGGGGAGCGGCTGCGTGAGTAAGTGGTGCTGAGCCAACCACCTCCACAACAGTGCTCTCTGCAACGGTCGCAAGTGGGACCGAGCCCACGACATCAGATCGATGGCCGCCGCCATCAATCCCAACACCTAAAGATAAACACCACGATGTAGGGGCTTTCATCTGAAGTAACTGTCGCACCTGCCTCTGTAAGGTGTTGTGATGAAGAAGATGCTAGTGAGCCTATGGAGATAGGAAAAACTAGTGAATGTACTTTTAAAGAATGTGACTGGTCTGCAATACGAGGGTTGCTATTTATATTTCTGGCCTTAGCAACAGTAAGTGTTGCCAGGCGCCATCCAATGGTTCCATTGGAACACTGACATTGTTGAACATAACCTTATTCATAACATTTTATCATTTGAGCGCGATTTGTTGTTTACAGTAACTTGAAAAATTCATCTCGGGTGAAAAATGGAATTAACTCGTGAACATTTTCGTGCGATTATTTTTCATAACTTTCGACGTGGATTATCAAGACAAGAGTGCATCGATGAACTTAATTTTTTATACGGCGATAAAGCACCATCCTACAGCACTGTAAAAAACTGGTATAACGAATTCAATCGTGGCTGACGTTCGCTCCAGGACGAATTCCGTCAGGGTCGTCCAAAATCGGTTGTTGTGCCAGAAAATATTGATGCTGTGTGTGAACTGATAAAGCAAGATCGTCATGTGGCATACCGTGAGATTGAGGCATCTTTGGGCATTAGTATGACAAGCATCAATAAGATATTGCATGATCATTTGGCCGTAAAAAATATTTGTTCGCGTTGGATCCCGCATAATCTGACAAATGCTCAAAAGAAGGCTCGTGTCGATTGGTGCAAGGAAATGTTGAAAAAATACGTTCAAGGTGCATCAAAGACTGTGTACAACATCTACACAGGTGACGAATCATGGATCTATGCATATGAGCCCGAAACAAAACAGCAATCGACTGTATGGGTCTTCCAAGACGAGCCAAATCCAACAAAAGTTGCTCGCGGAAGAAGCACATTGAAGCAAATGGTTGCCTGTTTCTTCGGCATTACCGGTCACGTGGCGACAGAGCCGTTAGAGCAACGTAGGACGGTCAATTCTGAATGGTACATGACCATTTGTTTACCAGAAGTCTTCAGAGAAATTTGGAAAAAGTCGAAGAAGAGGCGAATAATTCTTCATCATGACAATGCGAGCTCTCACACATCGGCTCAAACAAAGGAATTTTTGACCGGCCAAAACATCGAATTGATGGGTCATCCACCCTACAGCCCTGATTTGGCACCCAATGACTTCTTTTTATTCCTGCACATCAAAAACAAATTACGTGGTCAACGATTTTCAACACCCGAAGATGCGGTTGATGCATTCAAAACGCATGTTTTGGAGTTACCTCAATCGGAATGGAAAAAGTGCTTCGAAAATTGGTTCTAACGCATGCAAAAGTGTATTGATCTTCATGGAGAATATTTTGATCATAAATATTTGTTTTTTCATTATTAGGCCAGAAATATAAATAGCAACCCTCGTACACACACTGCAGAGTGCAGCTAGAGGGAGTAAGCACAGAGAGTCTGAAGCTAGGTTGCCACTCCCAAGCTATCCTGACGTAGTTACAAACTTAGGGGATGATCACACACACCTGGGGGGGAGTGAGAGAGACCCTGACAGAGAAGCAGCTTTATAAGCCTTGCTTAGAAGGAGAGAAGGGGGAGAAGGAGAAGGTGACGAAGCAGTACCAAGCAAGGCAGCTAGAGTGGCTGTCGTTGCAGGATAAGAGAAAGTTCCAAAGAGGCCAGCAGTCCCAAGGTGGAGAGCTCCAAGGAGAAGCCGTCAGGAGAGGTACCAGGAAAGCACAGCTCAGAGAGAGCGAGCATAAAAGTCTTCCCACGTCTATGCCGGACTGGCAGTCTCAACGTGTTCAGAGGTGGGTGCCCAAGGCTCAAGCTAGGAGGCAGAAGAACCCAGCCAGGAACAGGAAGCCATCGATTAACCCCAGAGAGGAACTTAAGCAAGGAGGCTAGGAACTGTTTAACCGCAGCTAGAGAGAGGTTTGTGAACCTAGCCAGAAAGTAATAGCTCAGAACCCAGATACTTGTCTTCCATACCAGGTAGACCACTGCTGGAGGGAATTACAGAGATCCCCAGAGAAAGTGTATCCTGGGAGACACGAGGAAAGCTCAAAGCAAGTTGATGTTTCTTCAGAGTAGGAAGAAATGCAGATAGATCCTAGCGAACAGGATTCCTTGATGCCTGAGTTTCCCATGGATTGCACATTATGTTTGGCTGGAAGCAGGGAGTCCTTAGCTGATGAATAGCTTTCAGGATGTGTGCTTTTTGAGTAACAGAGTAAAGAAGTCTGACCTTGTTGAAGGTAAGAGCTTTTTTAATCAAAGGAATATTGCCTAGCACCTGTGCTTGGTGTTACTAAGGAATGAAAGGATAAAAGAGAACATTTTTACTAAGCTGAATAAAGAAGCTTGTGTTTTGTTTTATCTGCTATGTTTTGGATTAAAACGCCTGCACAGAAGTAATGACTGTGAAACACATGCAACCTGAGTTTTGTAAATATCTTTGGAAATACTAACTGGAGAGAATATCCTGATGCTTTATGTTGAACCTTGTGACATTGGGGAAATAAACCTATATAGTGGAGGAGTGGCCTAGTGGTTGGGGCAAGGTACTTCAGGCCGGAAGGTCGGGGGTTCAAATCCCACTAGAGGACAGCAACCTTGGGCTGGAAGGACTGGGGTTTCTAGTCCCACAGGTGCTCCTTGTGGTCTTGGGCAAGCCACTTAACCCTCCATAGCCCATGTTCATTGTAAAATAGTTATCTCCAAGTTATAATGCCCTGTTCAATGTAATTTCAGTTTGTTCAATGTAAACCGCACTGATGCAGAATAGCGTGGTATATAAGAGAATGTAAATAAATAAAATAAATAAATATCATTTACCTTCATACTGGTTTGTCACGGCTATACTTTTAAAAGGGAAACTACAACTCCCAGCATGCCTCAGTGCTGAAGATAGTTTTTCAACCCGTTTATGAAGGACATAATGTCCACCCTAGCTCTTTAGGCACGTTGCCGGGGGCTGGGGTGTGACAGTGTGCATCCTGTCCTCCGGCAATGACATCCAGCCCGTGTCCATCCGGAACTGGGCCCCCAAGTACATGACATCCTGAGATGACTGTAACCAGCTCTTTGCAAAATTGATGACCCAGCCTAAACTTTGTAGGCGGGCGGTGACCCTCTGTGTGGCCCACTCGCTCTCCTCCTTGGATTTTGCCCGAACGAGACAATCGTCCAGGAAAGGATGCACCATAATGCCTTCCTGCCACAGAGCTGTGGCCATCATCACCATGACCTTGGTGAAAGCACAGGGGGGGGGGGGGCAGTTGTGAGACCCAACAGCAGCACCCGGAACTGAAAATACCCCATGGGCATTGCAAACCGGAGAAACTGCTGATGCTCTGGGTGGACCAGAATGTTAAAATAGGCCTCCGTGAGATCAAGCGCCATCAGAAACTCTCCTTCCCGGACAGCAGCGAAGACTGAGTGAAGCATTTCCATATGAAATGGGGGCACCCTTAGGCAGCAATTGATGTGCTTCAGATCTAAGATGGGTCTGAACGAGCCCTCCCTTTTTGGGGACTACAAAGTAAATGGAGCATCGACCCAATCCGCACAGGTCTGGCGATACCTCCACAACCGCATTCAATTCTTGCAGCCGTGAAAAGCTGTCCCACACAGTCCTGACCTTGAGAGGTGCCTTGCAGAGAGACCTACACTAACTCTTGGTCTGCTCTCAGAGTAATGTAATTAATACACCGCAAATGCTATTTACTTTATTACAACATCCATCAAACGTGGTAACAGTTTCTTCTGTGGAGATATTCTTAACAGCAGTTCTATCAAAATGCTCGGAATGTCTCAGACTCATTGGCACTCAAAGAAATCAATATTGAAAACATCTGATCATGGTGCCTAATAGCATCAATGACTTTTCCGGCATATATTTCTATATAGATACTCCCACAGATGAAATCTTTAAACTAGATTTAAATAAATATTGCTTAGCTTTAAGTGCTCCCCAACGCCATCCATAGGCGCCCTTTCTTGTGTTTCACTCTGTAATGAGTTTCTTCAGGGGGGTCATTAAAGACTTTCACATAGATGCTGCAGACGTTATCTTCTCTGATAACGCGGCGTCTTTTTGAAACATTCACTGCTTTAGAAAACCTCAAAGCATGTAGCCCTCTCATATGACCTCCAGCACCTACTGGTCTGTCGTGATCTACGAGAATCACCCGCACCAAGGTCCCCCTCAGTTCACCGTGGCTTTTTAGACATGGCCAAGGAAAAGGTAGATGTACCTCTGTCCAATCCTCGAAAGCCACAAAAGGGCTGCCCCCTGTCATGAGGCTGGAGCTAGAGAAGAAACAGTGTTGAAAAAAGCTCCTGATTTTCATGGAACTCAGAAAAGGCAGAGAGCGCAGTTCCAGCGCAGCCCAGCCAGAGGGCGCATGAACAATTACACAGTACCTGAAGCAACGTGCTCTAGCAATGATCACATTAGTAACAAGCAGTTTCACCTGTCCTCAAACTCAGAACGTGCAAACCAGAAATCCCTTTATAAAGGAAACCAGGTGATCAGTGAGATAGGAGGAACAGGAAGAGGAACAGAAGAAGGAACAGGTACCAGAAGAGGCAAGAGCAAGTGCTGGGGAAGTGGCAAGAGCGAGGTCAGAAGGACTGGCAGCAGGACCAGTGAGAGAAGCCTGGAACAGGAAGGCTTCCAGGTGCAGCCAACTCAAGGAGACAGAATCCAAAAGAGGTATACTCAAAGGGATAAAGTCCAGAGAGGCCAAAGGTATTGGAACGGAGTCCAAAGCCAAGCAAACCAAAGCAGCTTGCCTGATGAAAGCAACTCTCCTAGCCCAAGTAAGTCTCCTATGCTAAACCAGAAAGGCACAAGGAAAGGAGATTACTTTTACAGTGATAATTTTGCCAAGAAACACAGAGAGTGGAAATCCACGTCAGGTTTTCCTGGTAACTCTGATTGTAGAGCAGTGCACAGAACAGCTTGTCAGCCTGAGAAGCTACGTCACAAGCTGAGTCCTGGGTGTGGCAGCCTACAGAAGCCAAGGTATGAAAAGCCTTCCATTATAAGGAAAAGTTTAAGTGATGAAAACCTTATGCAAATAGATAAGCCTCAAAAAGTTAGAAGTAAAGCTAACCTTTTAAAAGCACTTCCTAATAGTCTGCTAAGGAAGTTGTATGAGAAACAGAAGAACCCTTGTGAGGAGATAACAGATACTGAAGACAGTCTTAGCATTGAAGAAGAGAGTGACCCAGAGTCAATGGACTTTGATTGTGAAACCAGTGTTCCCATTCCTCAGAGTGAACCAATGGAATGTAACTTCTGTTCAAGAACTAGCTTGATTGCCTTGCTAGATGAAAAGAGAACTCTGCATATGGTGAAGTTGATAACCATTTGTTTCCTGATGCTAATTTCTGTTGATTTGAAAGAAGCCTTATCCCAGATAAATAGTTAATTGTGAAGCCTACAACCCTTAACTGTTTATATAACGGTGGAACCTTTTTGTTAGAGGAAAGAATTACCTTCATTTTCTTTTGTGTCTTATTGAACCTAAGCGTTGACCGGGGAAATAAAGCCTTATTACCCTATACTTTGGCATAGATTGTTCTTTATAAGGAGTTCTGCACTACAAGGACCAGAATCCTCTTGGTCCTTCAGCTCAACCACTCCTTAATATAAATTAAATGTCACTGGACGCCCTTATTTCCTACGCCAGTAGGGGCGCCTGGGGACACCCCTCGCTGGGAACTGGCCCCTCTGGTACAATGCAAAGCAAATGGCACAGAACTGCTGAAAAATCTTGTGACTGCCCCCATGCTGGACCCAAAGCTCTCACTGGCTTCTGCTTATCTTCCGGTAACCTACCGCCTTTAGACTCCCCCAAGTCCTTTATCAACTTATCCAATGCTTCTCCAACCAACCCTTAAAAGGAAGCCTACTCAAATGGGACTTGGAAGAGACATCCGCTGACAAATTCCGCAGCCATAAATAGCATCGAGCAGTCACTACTGAGGCCATGCTCTTAGATAGACCCCTGATAAAGTCATAAAAGGCATCCGCCAAATAGGCCACCCCCGATTCCAACTTCAACGCTTCCTGCGATGGAGGTTGCTCATACCCTGCTGCCTCCAAAATCCCTTGATCCCAGCGCAAACAGGCCACAAAAGCGCCACAGACCAATGCCTACAACAATAAAGCATTAATATCAAACGCCTGCTTCAATAAGGTTTCCAGCTTCCAGTCATGAGTGTCTTTAAGGGGAGTACTGGTCTCCACCGGAATGGTGGCCTTCTTCGTGACCGCCGAAACTGCTGCATCCACTTTAGGACAGCATAGGAGGTCCTTTTCCTGATCAGGCAGGGGGTAAAGTCATGCCATCACCCGCGTTCCCTTAAGCTCTGCCTCTGGGACGTCCAATTCGTCCTGAATCAGCTGTTTAATGACTCGATGAAGGGGAAACACCATCTGTGGCTTCCTGACCGTCTGGAACAAGGGATCCTCCAGCGGCTGCTTCTCTTGCAGAACCTCTGCGGACATATTCAGGGTCTTTAAGGACTAAGTGATCAGTGCCACCAGCTCCTTCCAGTGGAAAACGCACACAATACAAGCCTCCTCCCCCTGAGGGATTTTGCCCTCTTCTAGACCTGCCGACTCCACCCAGGCATCCTCCGCCAGATCTGCTTCCTCCTACAATCTTAGGGAACCCATGTCCTCCCAAAGGTCCTCATCGAGGCACCTGTGACTAGCACCGGGCTCTTCCCCCATCTTCGCTCTCTCCTGGGCTCCCAGGGAGCTCACCTCCCCCTGCTTCATGCAAAAGGCCTTATGCATGAGGAGAACAAACTCAGGGAAGAACTCCCCTCCCCCCGGGCACTTCCCCAGCCGTGTGTCTGGAAGAAGAGCATAGGGACCTAAAGCCCCTGACCTGCGCTTCCAGAATAGGCGGGGTGGGTGCACCTTCCTTTGCAATGGCCACTGATGCCACCGCCGAGGCCACGGGGGAGTGATGCCCCCCCCTGGAGTCCGAGAAGGACTATCTGATCCCTCCAAGGTCTTTTCCCTTCCTCCCTTTTGTGACCTCTTGTCCAAAAACTCCCCTTCTGCAGACTGAGATTCCATCACACAGCTCCTGTGAAACCCTGCTGTGGAGACCAAGTTCTTATGCAGCCCACAAGCTAAATAAGTAGTCTTCGAGGGCATGAGACTATTAGCTCCCTCCCTTCCCCCAGCCCCTATCGGCACCCTGGGCTGAGAGCTCAGCCTGCCTGCAGTACTAACCCAAACCATGTGCTCTCTGAAGCCTTGTCCTTTTTCTTTCTTTTCCTTTTTTTTTTAATCTGGTGTTTCTCCAATCTGCTGCACAAGGCCCCTGATGCTATTAAAACAAAAAAACGTGAAGGCAGAAGCCGCCCAGCATCAGGGCCCACACAACTATTGCTCTTTTTCTTACAGGCTCTGCTGGCTAGCACAAAATGGTGCAGTTTCCCGCACACTGCAGGACGGTGCTCCTGACTGCATGTGGTCTACAGGCCTTAGCCTTACCCTCCTGAGGCAGAGAACCTGATCTGCAGTGGAAAGAAACCACCCTGAAGCAGAGAAAAAAAAGAAACCCCCTTCTCACTCTCCAGCAGCTGCACTCCCGCTCACGTGCTCAGCCCTTCACAATGGCGTCAGCAGCGTGAGGAGTCCAGTGCAGGTGCCTGACCTCACTGCAGCGAGCAGCTTCTCATCCACTGAAGGGATCAGGAGCTTCTGCAAATAACCAAGCCGAAGATCAAGTGGAGGTACACTGACTTGAATGGCATAGGAGGTATCTTTTACTGACCAGGCTTAGCTGCCTGTCTTTAGTTAGTTAGTTTGTCAGCTCAATAGACAAATGATTTAAATAATTAAAAGGGCCAGACCCCTACTGGAAAACACCACCAAGACCAAAAGAGAACAAAGAAAATCAAGTAACTCTTCTTAGTTATTCCTTCAGTGAGTCTACTGGTGGGAATCACCCCTGTCCAGCTGCTTAGAGCCTGATAATTCTGAGGCTGGTGGGTAGTGTCAGGTCCCTATATAGGGTGATGTCATCAAAGTTGTTATGATCAGTCTCCAAGCTGCTGGTTGGGGGCAACAACCCACAAGTTGGGACTAGAATACAGGTACGATAAGGAATATTGGGTTAAGAGTTCTGTGCACTCAAAGGGGCGGAAGCTGCCACTTGATTTTTCCTTTTCCCTTGCTCAAGCCCTATTCTATGTTCATGGATAGAATGGTTAATTCTATCAGAAACCTCAACATGCAGTTGGGTTAAAATAGCAAGGAGAGCTAACTGTGTCCTGGCAAATACAGATGAGGAATCACCAGTAGGTTAAAAGAGGCAATACTGCCCTTGTTCAGGTAATAGGAGGGTCAGATAAGTACAAAAAAAATGCAGAGGGACTGAACTGTGAGGTGATAAATTATGATTTAAAAAATTAAAACAATTACCCTACCTCAAAGCTATGAAGCTTAATAGATAAATGTAGCTAGCTGAGAAGGATGTGACCTTGTTTTCCTCTCAGAAACCCAGTCAGGCAGTTGTCATCCCCTTCAGAAAGTTCCTAGCTTCTTAAATGTATGAGGTATTTGTAAATAGGGCCATCAAAAGGAGATGGGCAAGGTGTGTCTCCTAAAAATAAGGTACATATTTGGTAGTAACTTTTTAAAATCAGAATTCAGAGTACTAATCTTTGCTGAATAAGCGAGGACAGTTATTTATGGCCCTACTGACGTAGCTAGAACTGCTGTGCGTAATCACTCTCCTGCTTTAATCTCTGCTTATCTGCTCGTATGATCATGTTGGGAGATTTCTTTTTAGGTAGTAATCAGAAACCACAGACTCTCACCATTCCTATTACCTTCTAAAGTGTTTCCTGCACCTTTAGCTTCTATACACAAAGATAAATGTCAGCAAAAGACTATTACTGTTGGCCTAAGATGGTACAGACAGCCATGTCTTGTCTCCCATGTTGTGCACTGTCCAGCTCAGTGCAGGGTAGAGTGCTGCAGCTCTTTCACTGGCTGGATGGGCTATCCTCTACCCTCCACCCCCTTTCCAGGCAGTACCATAACACCTTTTATAAAATACAGGAAGGCAGGAAGAAAACAAAACAGCAGGCAGATACTGAATGCCAAGAGATAAATAACTTGATCCAATCAAGCTATTATTTCATGAAATGGGGGACGTTTCACATGCAGAGGCAGGGCTGGCCCAACCATTAGGCAAACTAGGCCTAGGGCTGCAACTCTGACAACTCTGAGTAGGGGGGGGGCAGCAAAAAGCAGGGCATTCAAAGTTAAACAATAGATTTTAATAGCTAGGAGGCATAAGGCTTAAGGTTTGCCTACGGTGCCAACACCTCAAACCAATTCTGGGGTCAGCCCTGTCCACAGGGCACAACAAAAATCGTTTCAAGTATTCTGATCATTTTCTAATGCTTCATTTCACATCAAAAATGAGTGTTTAAACATCAAAGGCCTGATATTCAGCTGGGCAAGCTATGCGTCGTTACAGCGCATAGCCCTGCATGCCGACCCTTAACACTGAATATTCAATGCCACGGCGACAGCATTAAATATCCGTCATCACTGCACATGCCCTGGAGTGGTCGAGGCTAACGGGTAGCAGCGATATTGCACTGCTACCCGGTTAGCATCCATGGCTAAAACTAAGCGAGCCAAAAGCTGGCCTAGTTTTAGCCGCAGATTGCTAACCGGGTAGCAGTGCAATATTGCTGCTACCCGGTCAGCGTAGTTTCCATCTCTGCTCCACTCTGGAATGCCCCCAACACGCCCCAATGTGACTACAGAGCATCGGGATGTGTAGCGGGCTTTGAAGGAGATATTTAACGGCACTAACCTTGTAAGTGCCGTTGAATATCCCGATTTAGGGCATTTACACTGTTTACTGGGCTGCAAACTGTGTAAATGCATTTAGAATATCATGCCCCAAGTTTATAGAGATGGTGCAGCCCGTCAAGGCTCCGGGACTGACGCTTACCTTCATCGATGGCTTGCATGAGGCACTCGTACGTTGTCTGCACTAACTTCTTTGCTCCCTCATCCACTTCCCCAACGTAAAATGTCTCATTCAGATCCCCATGGTAGCCATTGCGATAAACAGTGATGTCCACTGCAGAGAACATGAAAAGAGAGCAACCTGCATTTAGGTGTCATGTTCTGTCTACTGGTACTGTGAAAACTACTGGAGGATATCACACGTATATTAGTCGGGGGAAACAAATAGGTTTTACAATTCCTATTCTAATGTTATTTGTTGCTACTTATGTAGTTATGTCTTGCATGTCTGTTAGCTTGTTTTTCTTTCACCCTTGTCTTATAAAACCATAAATGCTCTGGGGTGTAACGCACACAATGCATTTCTTTGTAACCATGGTGGAGAAGCAGAGATAAGAATATTGAAGCAAGAGACCAGGTCACAATAGGAATGAATTTAGGTGCCACATTCTACAAAAACATTTTTTGGGGGGGCCTAGAAATGTCTTTCTGCTCCTTTGGATTTACAGCTCAACCAGAACCAGGGCTGGGATCTGGCACCATGAGCCTTCATTCATTACTACCTAGGAAATCTTTCCACCGTTTTATATTCCTTTCCAGCTTATTTTGGCCCAGTCAGTGCAGCAACAATCCTCAGCCATGCGCCAGGCACAAGAGCCCCTTTTGGAATCCTACAATCATAGACCCTAAACCCAGACACTAAATCTCTCCCTCTGTCCCCGGCCTCACCCTATGGGGCTGTAAACATTGCATCCGCAACATCCCCAGACCTGCCTGACCTAGCGAGAAAAAAATACCTGAACCAGGAATTAAATCAGTCTGCATCTCTTACTGCACTACAGCTGTGAACCTTCTCCAGCTGTTTTCACCTTACCAACCCCGACAGTGCCTCTTTCCTGGATAGATATCTGCCTGGCAGCAACACCCACAACTTGCTGAAAAAATTAACTTCATCTGTTCAGTTCTGCTTTCATGATGGACATGCTAGCCAGGGGAACTAGTAATGAAGATATTTTGTTAATCCAAAATAGATAAGATAATAAAAACACTAAAATTTTACCCAGCAAGAGTAACACACTAACTGAGGCTTTCTTCCCATAAACCCAGAAAAGGCGAATATACTTTGATAAAACCTTACTGTAGCTGCTTGCTGTTCGAAAATAATCCAGGAACAATAGCAAAAATATTCTAAAGGTGAACACGATGAGGCCAGTGTTCAAAGGAGTTATGCTTCTAACTCTGAGTTATGCTCTTAACTTGGGGGTATGTTTACTAAAGGGCGTTAGGGTAACAGGCGTTAACAGCAGCGATAAGGGGTGTTAAATGTGTAAAGGGCACTGGGCAGGTAGGAGGTGTCCGGCGTAAAGGGCGCTATGGGCCAGTTAACGTGCGTTAACAGGACATTGGGCGTTAAGGTGTCAAGCATGCACCTCAACATCTGAAAACGGCTGCAACCCTAACGCTGGATAAAGGAGCACCAAGGAAAGTCAATGTAAAGGTGATAAATGGAAGGTCAGATGGGATCTGAAGGACCTGCCATATCCGTGGGCACCCTACGTGGCAGCCACTAAAGTGGATGAGCATGTGGGAGCAGCTGTACGGATGCATGGGGGGGGGGGGGAGGTGTGCCAATGTAAAATGGCGCAATGTCAGTGTGTGGCATAGGATGGGGAAGACGTGTCTCCCAGCGGAGCCAGAAATGGCAGGATGTGCAGCGACAGGAGGACACAGTAGGAGTGGTGACGTGCAGATCAGGCACAGGAGAGGCATGTGTGAAAAGCCGAAATGTGGAAAAGAGTACCAGTATAGGCCATGGTGTAGCAGCTTGCAGACAGCATTACTGCACACAGCCGACAGAGGTGGATGGATGGGTTGAAGGAAGGATGGCGGCTGAGGAGAGGGTGGTATGGGCTGCCATCACTGATGTGCAGTAAGTTGCATCCGCAATGTATTTGTACTGTACGTGAAAATGTGCGCCAGTGCCACTTGGAAGGCCTGATACCAGACATGTAGGTCTCACACCTGTCCCAGCCACACAGTCACCATACAACAGCTCAAACAAACGTGCAGATAACAACTGCACACAGGGGCAGCTCAAGGCAATCTGCTGCCTGAGGCGAAGTATGAAAAGGTGTCCCCCCGCCCCCCCTTAGAGGGGGCGGGGCTTTTTCAGAAATCCAATCAGACTGAACCAAACCAAAAAGCCGATTAAGATTATATGGAGGAAATGCAAGATGTTTGCACACAGGGCCATATCGAGCTGCAATCACACCCTGTGAGACTTGCAGCTCGGGCCCACACACCCCTCCTCCCACATACCTCCGTTCAGCGCTGCCTGCTCTTTCCCTGCTGCTGCTGCCCTCTGTTTTTTTCACGGAGGCGCTAGCAGCAGGGAAAGAGCAGGCAGCGCTGGACGGAGGTAAGGGGAGGAGAAGGGGGGCATGCGCCCGATCTGAAAGGCGCCGGCACTTTAAGCAGATCTGTCCCTCCTTGGCATTGAGTCGGAGGAGGGAAGGACCAGACCTGCTTAAAGTGCTGCGAAAAGGCTTGGGGAGCGCATTTTGGCTGCCTGTTATTGTCCTGCCAGCGGCGGCAGGGCGACAGCAGACAGCCGAAATACGCCTCCCAAGCCTTTCCGCCCTGTGCGGCTGCACCGTTTGCACAGGTCTAGGTATGGTCCCATTTGCACACCAAGGAACTAAAAGAGAGCAAGAACTAACAGCACAGTTTATAAAACTAAATTATAACTCATTTTTATTTTGTTGTTATAAACTGCGTTATGGTTCTTGCTTTTTTTTCTTTTTCAACATATATTTTGCATCCACAGTAGGTGCAGAGCAGAACCAGGAAATTCACCCACAGAACTCAATATTTAAAAAACAAATCTGATTATGATCATCTCACTAACAACAACAACCACCACCACTATTCTCCAGTACCAGGCATATTGTGAACTAATACAAAACCCTACAACAAAGAGCAAACCTACCATACCATACCATATCAGCACAAACTTCCAAAACTCACATAAGGAGCCCATCCAAATAAAGCGTCACTGTAAATACTACAGTAGGCCCTGGAACATCCATACACCTATTTGAAAAGCTGAACAAGTCAAATTACTACAGTACAGTATAGATCTTTATGTACAAACTCCATGTTAAGAGAACACCTGACCTCAGTCACACACTCGCAACATCGACCCTCACCAAGTACAGAATAAGTAACCACAATCTAAAGTAAAAATAATATGTAGACTAAATTTAAATTGAAACCCCAAGAAGCCAGAGTCCACATGTAGTGCAACATCAGATAAATAAAGAGATGTAGTTCCCCAATACTGTGTAAAATATAAAAATAGCACAAAGTCCAATCACTAAAATTAAATAAAATTATTTTTTCTACCTTTGTCGTCTGACCATTTTATTCTCTGATCATGCTGGTCCTGATCTGAGGCTTCTGCTTTCTAGTCTTCTCTTAGCTCTCTTTCTGTGGTCTATGGTCCATCAGCCCATTTCCTATCTCTTTTTTTGTTTTCTTCACTTCCTTCCATCAGCCCATTTCCAGTTCCAGTAACCCTCCCCAGTATCAGCCCCCTTTCCAGTCCTTCCCTCCCAGTTCCTTCCAATGTCAACTGCCTTGCATTCCCATGACTGCAACTGGTGTCCATTCCCTTCCAGTCCCTCTCCTTCCCCACTGTCCAGCCCCTTCTAGTCCAAATACCATCCCAGATATTAGCTCACGTCCACTCTCAGTGCCACCCCCCCAGTCAGCTCCCTTCCAGTCACCCTACCCTCTTGTCCATCCCCCTTCCAGTGCCATTTGCATGTCAGCTCCCTTCCAGCCTCCTCCCCATTACCCAACCACCTACCACTCCCATCCCCAAGTGTCAGCTCCCTTCCAGTCCCCCTTCAGTACATCCCAGGTGTCAGCTCCTTTCCAACCCCCTCCTTCCCCCGTGTCAGCTCCCTTCGTGCCCCCTCCTTCCCCTAGCAGACCCTCCCATTATCCGCTCCCTTCCAGTCCCATTCTACCATCTTCCCGCATCAGCCCATTTGTAGCCCTAGCCCCTAGTTTTCTTCCAGGGCCAGCAGCACTCTCCTGTCCTCCCCTCCCCATTAGCTCATTTCCAGTCCCAGCCCATTTCCAGTCCTAACCCCCCATCAGCCCATTACCAGTCCTAGCCACCCCCATAGCCACCTCCATAGCCCATTAACAGTCCTAACCCCCCATCAGCCCATTTCCAGTCCTAGCCCCTCCACAGCCCATTACCAGTCCTAAAACCCCAACCACCCATTTCCAGTCCTAGCCCCCCATAGCCCATTACCAGTCCTAACCCCTCCATAGCCCATTACCCAGTCCTAACCCCTCCCCCATCAGCCCATTTCCAGTCCTAGCCCCCCCATTGCCCTTTACCAGTCCTAGCCCCCCCATAGCCCATTACCAGTCCTAAACACCCCCATCAGCACACCTCGTCCTAACCCCATCAGCCCACTTCCAGTCACTACCCCCCCATCAGCCCACTTCCAGTCCTAACCTCCCCCATCAGCCCATCTCGTCCTAACTCCCCATCAGCCCACTTCCAGTCCTAGCCCCCCCAAAGCCCATTACCAGTCCTAAACACCCATCAGCCCACCTCCAGTCCTGACCCCCCCATTAGCCCATTTCCAATCCTAACCTCCCCCCCCAATCAGCCCATTACAAGTCCTAACACCCCCCCCCCCTCGGGAAATTAAAAAAAAAAAAAAAGAACCTGGCTTCTGAAGCCGCTGCCGCAGCAGCCGCAGAAAGTGCTCCACGGCCTCTCCGGCAGAGCCCTCCTGTCATCCCTGAGCGCGGCTTTACAGATCCGCGAAGGGAGAGTACCCCTTTCTCGCGGCTCTGTTAAGCCCGCCGGCACAGATGGGAAACTCTTAGAGAACCGCAGCTGTGCTGTGATCTGCAATTTTAAATAGAAACAAAACCGGTGTGAAGCCTTCCTGCGTCTGTGAAGGACCAACCCTGTGTAGCTTCATCCTGCCCACAAAGGAAGTTATATGTAACTTCCTTTAGGGGCGGGACAAAGCTGCATGGGGTCCTTCACGGAGGTGAGAAGGCTCCGCACTGGTTTTGTTTCTATTTAAAACTGCAGATCACAGCACAGCCGCGATTCTCTAAGAGGCAGGGAGCCGCAGCTGCCTGGAAGAAGAGGGTGAGTTTGCCACTGCCGAGAAGCGGACTCGGCAGCCACTTGTGCACTTCTTTTTGGGGTTTTTTTTGTTTTTTTTACTTTTGAAGGCGAAGTGAGGCGGCTGTTTTGGTGGCATTTTTTGCCGCCCTCAAGACTTTTCCACCTGAGGCAGCCGCCTCACTTCGCCTCATTATAGAGCCGCCCCTGACTGCACATATGTCATCCAAACTGGGCAAATGTGGCACGTACGGACATGAGGTAATACCTGCAGGTGGCTATCCGAGGAGTAGGATGTGTCTGCATGTACTGCAGAGATATAATCGAGCCAAAGCTGTACAGTCACAGACATGATGTTAGACATGACTCATTCTGCCTGTAGGTTACAGGTGTATGCATGTAACTGCCTGTTAGTATACCGCTGTAGCAGAGCAGTCGCATCGAGGTACATCTTACCGTCAATTGGTAATGTCTGATGATAAACGGGGGCTGTATGGATCTGCAGTCAACTGAGCCATTGGTGGGTTAAGTGATCAGCTCAAGGTCACAAGGAGGTGTGGTCAGTCCATGAAAGTTGTGGCAGACATAAAATGCGACAGAAATGCATTCCAAAATATCACATAAGGAGTGGTAGTGGGCCTCAAACCCTAGTATCTTGGCCCCCAAGCCATTGTCATGACCATCATGCCATGCCTCGAGCAGGGGCTTGACATCTGCAGGGTGAACATGTCTGACCCCCTGCAATCGACTGCAGCAGATTGAATAAAGCCATGGTCTCAGAAGGCCATGATGGAGAATAGCATGTTTGCTGACCCAAAGTGTGGCCAAAATGCATAACAAAATATAAGGATGAGTGTCTGCAAGTCACAGCAGAGCCTGGACTGTTACAGGCAGGGAAATGACCTGAGGTCTATGCATTAATGACTGGAATGGAATGGGTAAACATAGATTGATTGTTTATGCCATCAAAATGTAGAACGACTAGGGGACATGCAATGAGGCTACGGTGTAACCCACTTAAGACTAATAAGAGAAAGTAATCAAACTCTGGAATTCATTACTGGAGGATGTAGTAAAAGCTGTTATTGTAGCTGGGTTTAAAAACGTTTTGGACAGGTTCCTGGGGAAAGTCCATAAAGTGTAAATTAGACTTACCTGCTAATTGTAGTTCCTGAAGGAACTTCAGTCTAGTCCCGGAAACTCTGGGTTATGATCCTCTTCCAGCAGCTTGGAGACTGATCAACGTCATCTTGCACAAGTTGCTGCCGAGTCCGCTTCTCGGCAGCGGCAAACTCACCCTCTTCTTCCAGGCAGCTGCGGCTCCCTGCCTCTTAGAGAATTGCGGCTGTGCTGTGATCTGCAGTTTTAAATAGAAACAAAACCGGTGCGGAGCCTTCTCACCTCCGTGAAGGACCCCATGGTATAAGGACTCAGGCACCGCCTCCTCCCTCCAGTAACCTATTGACAAAGCAGACTCACCAGAGGAAGAATTAAGGCAGAAAACATATATACAAAGCAACTGCAAACGTATTCCCTAACTCTTGAACCTTATGAACCATGCCTTAGTAAAAATGTGATACTGAAATTCACCTGCAAAGGCCCTCGCCTCCTCTTTCGGCCGAAGCGTACCTAAAATACACTTCCCCTATATTCCCCTTACCTGTAACCTCTTCTGCTTCAGGCTTCAATCCATAGACAGGATCGGGACGGGGATCCGGGACTAGACTGGAGTTCCTTCAGGAACTACAATTAGCAGATAAGTCTAATTTACACTTCCTTATCGTCCCTCCAGTCTAGTCCCGGAAACTCTGGGGATGTAACAGAGCAGTAAAAGAACTTAACGGGCGGGACCTGCTAGACCAGCCTGAAGCACCGCTGATCCAAAACAGGTATCTCTCCTCGCTTGAATATCCAGATGATATTGCTTTACAAACGAACTTAGGGACGACCACGTCGCTGCCTTACAAATTTCCACCGGCGGGACAAATTTGTACTCAGCCCAAGACGCGGCCTGCGCTCTAGTAGAATGCGCCCTCAATCCCTCAGGGACAACCTTACCCTTCAACAAGTAAGCAGACGCAATCGCCGCTTTTATCCATCTGGCTATTGACGCTTTAGAAGCCGCCTCTCCTTTGCGAGGCCCCCCGAACACCACAAACAGCCTATCAGACCTTCTAAACTCTGCCGTCCTACCGAGGTAATTTTTCAAGGCCTTCCGGACGTCCAACAGATGCAACTGCGGCGCCGACTCCTCCTGCGAACGCGTTCGAAACACCGGCAGAGACACTACCTGATTCAAGTGAAACGGAGACAGAACCTTTGGCATAAGGGACGGCACCGGCCTCAAAACCACCTTCGACTCAAAAAAGGAAAGAAACGGCTATCTACACAAGAGCGCCTGCAACTCGGAAATCCTCCTTGCCGATGCAATAGCCACTAAGAACACCACCTTTAGCGTCAAATCCTTCAACGTTGCCTCCGCCAAAGGCTCCAATGGCTGTTTCCCTAACACCTCCAACACCAATTGCAGATCCCAAGTAGGGACTAGTTGTCTGCACGGAGGCCGTAAGAGACTTACCGCCCTCAAAAACCTTTTAATATCTGGATGAACTCCCAGCGCTTGGCCTTTAACCTTTCCTCTATAACAGGAAACCGCCGCCACCTGTACCCTTAAGGAAGCGGCCACTAACCCTTTTTGAAAACCATCCTGCAAAAACGCTAAAATTTGCGGCACCGGCGCTCTCAACACCTCACACTTCCTATCCGCACACCAAGCTTCAAAAATATGCCACACACACATAGGCTAGAGACGTAGATCTTCTACGAGCACCCAACAAGGTGGAGACCACCGCCTCCGAGTAGCCCTTAGCTCTCAACCTCGCCCTTTCAAAAGCCATGCCATAAGCGAGAACCGAGCTTCTGAGGCATGAACAACGGCCCTTGTACCAACAGGTCTTGTCTTACTGGCAGCCGCCAAGGCCTTTCTACTAACAACCTTCTGAGATCCACATACCATGGCCTTCTGGGCCAGTCCGGAGCGATCAGAATCACTAATCCTCTGTGTCGTTCGATGCGCCACACCACACGCGCTATTAACACCCAGGGCGGAAACACATTAAGTAGCCAACCCACTGGCCAGTCCTGGATGAGGGCATCTAGCCCTTATGACATCCTTTCTCTCCTTCTGCTGAAAAAGCACAGTTACTTACCTGTAACAGGTGATCTCTGGGAACAGCAGGAATAAGTCTTCACATATGGGTACGTCGGTACCGACGGAGCCTGCGCGGGAACGCTCCCCTGCGTCCAATCAGAAAGCTTTTGGGAGCATCCCTCAGCGCCTGCGTGCTGCCTTCCCGCCTTTCCAACTGTCTCTCCTCAGTTGAGTTTCATAGCTGAGACAAAGAGAGAGAAAGAGGAAAGAAAAGATAGATATAGAAATACAACTACTAGGGGAGGTGGGCAGGTTGTGAAGACTTATTCCTGCTGTTCCCAGAGATCACCTGTTACAGGTAAGTAACTGTGCTATCTCCAGGAACAAGCAGGAATGAGTCTTCACATATGGGGACTCCCAAGCTAAGATGCCTGGAGCCCTAACATGTTGAAGATTGAAAACATGCTACACCTCATATGGCCAGGCATCCTGAGGATGGAGGGCAGGAGTTGAAAAGAGAGGAGCTGCAGAAAAAAACAGCTAACCTAAGAAAGGACTACCCACAAGGAGTCCTTGTATGTATGATCATTATCAAAAGATATATTGAAATGATCAATCACCATAATACTGAAATGAACAATCACCATATGACGGTCACCTACTGGATTGCAGGAAGTAGAGAGGTTGATGGAGTCTACTGGGGATCCAGTAGAATAATGTTCAAGGTGACCTCACTGGAGTGAAGGTGGAGGTCAACATCTGGAAGTGAGAGGTGACCTCAGGATTCAATTGGGGTAGCACAAACACGGCAAGTCTTCAGTGGGAAGCTTCATGGAAAGCTGAAAACTCTTTTGGCTACAGAAGTATTCAGAGGTAGGAACAAAAGAGGAAGACTGACCGATCTGGACAAACAGACCTAGTCCTTGAGGGAGGAAAGGGTATGAGAAGAACCCCATACTCCCAAGAAAGGACAGATGTTTGAGGAATTGAATCTGAAATCCACTGAAGATCCACCATGTCTTTCCTAACTGGTGAGAGGTAGGAAGACATTGGGGCATGGAGCTTCAGGGATACGTAAACCTAGGATACGGTAGGGCTGTCAGTACCACAGCAGTGAATGTGTGCATAATATCCGAAACATACTGTGGAACAGTATGAAGCTGTGCAAGCCCACTGTCAGAAACATACAGGAAGGTAAAAACCTTTATGAGCATAGACAGTCAGAGAGATAAGTATGGAAATACATATCTACCTATAATAAGTATCTGGACAGATATACACATATATGGAGTGGAGGAGTGGCCTAGTGGTTGGGGCAAGGTACTTCAGGCCGGAAGGTCGGGGGTTCAAATCCCACTAGAGGACAGCAACCTTGGGCCGGAAAGACTGGGGTTTCTAGTCCCACAGGTGCTCCTTGTGGTCTTGGGCAAGCCACTTAACCCTCCATAGCCCATGTTCCCTGTAAAATAGTTATCTCCAAGTTATAATGCCCTGTTCAATGTAAACCGCACTGATGCAGAATAGCGCGGTATATAAGAGAATGTAAATAAATAAATAAATATATATATATATATATATATATGGGTAGATAGATAGATAGATATCTATAATGAGATCTAAAGGACATAGCATATACACACTTAGCTGACAGACAGATACATCTACAGAGATGTATATAGGTATATATATATATAGACATATATATACCTGAATATATAGGTCTAAAGATAGATGCCTGCAACTAAGCAGACAGAGCTATGCATATCAGGACATTCACATGGAGATGTGAAGGGAAAAGATTCATCTAAGAACAAGGAAGTGAAACCTACTTGAGAAGATATATAGAGAATCTATTCCCCCAGAGATGATGGTAAAGGAATGCTATCCAGTGAATAACCAGGATGGTTATGTGAAAAAACAGAGGATAATATCAGTCTGTAAACAGCAAGTCCGGAGTCCTGTGGAACTCCAGCATGGTAAAAGGACAGAAACGCATAGAATGAGATACCAGGTTGACCTACGTGAGGGACAAAGGAGGTATCAGGCATTTTCCAGATTAATATGTGCTGTCCTTGAAGTATTAGGATACCATGAGGACAAGCTGCAAGAAAAAAAAAAAAGAGTATATTCCCTATAGGAATGGGATAACTCTTAGACTTTCACGTGGAGAAGGCTCCTTTTTTTTTTTTTAAAGAAGATAGTAGGGTGTGAAGAACCCTCACAGTCATAGGGGATGACTGAGGAAGCCTTTTTCAACCATGATGGATAGCCATTAGAGAAACTCTATGCTCTCTAGCAAGGGCCCATAGTGGAAAGCTTCTCAGTAGGATTGCAGAGAGCATTATGCAGGAGAACTGGGATGTAGAACTGGCTGATGGAGAAAACTGACAGCCACGTACACTACGTTGCCAAACCCAGAGATTGGAGATGGCAAGGGTAGAAGATAGTGTAAGAAGCCTGTAGTGAAAAGATTATCCAAGAAAGATGTAGAAAACTTTCTTGGAATCACTACTAAGGCCAGACAGGAGTGGTGGAAGACAAGACTGGGACTTGTGGAAAAGTACCAGTAGTCAAACACTGGACTCCTGCAGGGGCAGCTACTGAATAGGACAACAGAGAGAGTCGGTCTGTGTCAAACAGAGAGAACAGACTGAACAAAGAGAGCAAGCTGTCTCTGTCTGCAGAGCTGCCTAGATAAAGAAGGGAGTTTACTCAGGAGAAGAAACTCTACAGTGAAAAGAAAGACAAGAAAAATCTTTCAATGGTATGGTACCACTCTTACAGGGGAAACCCTGGCGAAGAGGGTAGAGATAGAAGCTGAAGAAGGACTTACCACATGGTAAGTCCCTGGAAGGAAAAAAAAGCCATGCTGGTACAGAGAAACTATCATGTGATAGTTGCTAAACCTCTCTTCTAGTCAGGAAGAGGTAGAAAACTCTGTAACTTATAGACATGAATAGCCTGACAGTTCAGCATAGTGAAGAGTAACTGGATTTCCTGAGAATAGGAATCCCTGAGCAGAGTTTTGAATGGAAAAACAGTGAAAAACTTCTGCTGAAAATAATTAACTGTAGTTATAAAAAGATTAATCAGAAACCTATGGTTACTGTGTTTATTCAGCCTGGCTAGAGTTTGGATTCTTCAGACCAGGGCGAGGCTTCCCCTGCTTGGGAACATCCAAATGATGGGCAGGAGAAGAGGAAAACCTTTTTCTTTTAGGGAAAGAAGGTTTGGTAGGGCATTTCCTACCTGCTGAGGAAGGAGAGGGCTTAGGATGGCCCTCAGAAACAGGAAAGTCAGTGGAGCAATGAGCAACCTGACGTAAGGACTCCTTATTGAAGAGATTTTCTCTAGTACAAGGAGTATTACTCAGTCTTTGTTGTGCCCATCTACTCAAGTCTGAGGCTTGGAGCCAGGCTTTACGACGTGCTCCTATGGCTATAGCAGAAGTTCTGCTAACAGACTCAAAAGAGTCTAGGGAAGCACGAGAAAGAAACCAAGAGATATTTTGGCTATGACTAAGAAGTAAGGAATAGTCTGCAGCCTTGGGTTCTGATAGAAAAGGAGACAAAATAGATAATTTCTTTGTGATCTCCTGAAGGGATAGACTCATATAGAAAATATATGAGAGAATCCTTGTTGCCAGCATAGATGTTTGGAAGGTTTGACGTCCAAAGGCATCCAGTGTTCTAGATGCACGCCCTGGCGGGAAAGAAGAATGTTTTTTCTTGCTTTTTACCTTCCTCATTGCTGATTCCACTACAATGGAATGATGGGGAAGTTGAGGCTTTTGAAATCCTGGAGAGGGGGGCACCTGATACAGAAGATCAGTTGCTGTAGGAGATGAAGAAACCCTTAAAGGTTTTTCCCATACCCTCAGAAGAAGATTCTGCAAAGAGTGATGTAAAGGAAGCATTATAATTTCCTTTTCTGCAGAAAAATCCTGAGAAGACTCATAGCCAGGGATAGGAATATTAAGGAAGGTTGCCATGTCAAGGAGAAATTTCTGAAAAGAAGGATCTCCGATGGGAACCATCCCTGGACAGGTTAAACCTGAAAAGGAAGCCTGGGCACCGGAGGATGTACCTGTCCGGTGCAGAACAGGATTTGTAATGGATGGATACTGGAACTGGCAATTATGAGTTGAGACAGTCAGTAGTGCATCATCCATGCCAGGTATCGACTCCAAACTAGGTATAGAAAGGAGCGATCCAGGTGAACCAAGCATGGAAGGAGCTGGTCCCGATGATACTGCCGGTACCGACATTGATACCGATACCAGTAGCAGTGCCGGAATTGCCGAAGCAGTCAGCGGAGGCTGCTCAAACGGTACCGAGGAAACTCGAAAGTCTCGGTGGATATCCTCGGTACCGCGCATCCGGAATCGGTGCGTGTCGGTTCCGAGACGCATCGGTACCCAGTCTTCCAGACTAGATATCGATTCTAGACTTGGCATCGAAGGAAGCAAATCCATCGATGCAAACCATGACTGGGATGTAACTATACCTGGCTATACTTTATTCAGAAAGGACAGGGTAGGAAGAAGGGGAGGAGGAGTGGCACTATATGTAAAAACTACTATTAAAGCTTTGGAATTACAGAGCTTAAAAGGGAGAGAGGAGGCATTGTGGGTTAAACTAGAAAGAGGGAAAGAGAAATCTATTTGCATTGGAGTGATATACAGACCTCCCTCACAAGAGGAAGAGGTGGACAGAGAGTTAATTGAAGACATACGCAGCATTGCTAGGAAAGGGGAAGTGCTACTGATAGGAGATTTCAATATGCCAGATGTTGATTGGCACATTCCTGCTGCAGTATCATCTAGAAGTAAGGAGATCCTGGATTCTCTACAGGGAGAACTATTCAGGCAATTGGTAACAGACCCCACACGTGAAGGGGCCATACTGGACTTGGTGCTTACCAATGGTGAAAGTGTTTCTGATGTTGTAGTGGGAGATCATTTTGCATCCAGTGATCACCAGATGGTGTGGTTCAGTATTAGGACTAGGGCTGTTAGAATCCATTCCAAGGTGAGGATCTTAGACTTTAGGAAGACTAACTTTGCGAAGATGGGCCAATACCTCAGGGAGTCGTTAGTGGGATGGGAACAGCTGGGAGATGTAGAAAAACAGTGGGCAAAACTGAAAGGGGGTATTTTAAAGGCAACCAACCTTTTTGTTAAAATGGTAAATAAAGGCAAAAGGAACAGGAGACTGCTATGGTTTTCGAAGGAAGTAGCTGAACAAGTGAAGAAAAAGAGGGAGGCCTTCATGAAATACAAGAGATCACAGAGAGAGGAAGACAGGCATCTGTATTTGGAAAAACTTAGAGAAGCTAGCAAAGTAGTCAAGAAGGCAAAGATTCAAAAGGAGGAGGAAATATCCCCCCATTTTATTGCATTGGCTAAGACATTTTTCAGATATATTAGTGAGAAGAGGAAGGGCAAAAGTGGTATTGTCAGACTCAAGGGTGCAGGGGGGGAATATATAGAAGCTGATAAGGATAAAGCGGAATTGCTTAACAAATATTTTTGTTCTGTGTTCACAGATGAAGAACCAGGAGCAGGACCTCAGAAAACACCCACAAATAAGAACAGAAGCGAGGGACATCTTGAACTATTTTCAGAAGACTGTGTTCGTGAGAAACTAGCTCAACTTAAAGTAGACAAAGCAATGGGACCGGATGGGATACACCCTAGAATACTGAGGGAACTTGGGGATGTTCTAGCAACTCCACTGACTAACCTTTTCAATGCCTCATTGGAGTCTGGAGTGGTGCCAAAGGACTGGAGAGAGGCTCATGTGGTGCCTTTACACAAAAGCGGAAGTAAGGATGTGGTTGAAAACTACAGGCCAGTTAGTTTAACTTCGGTGGTGAGTAAATTATTGGAAACGCTGCTGAAAGAGAAAATAGTGAGGTTTCTGGAGTCCAGCGGATTACAGGATCCGAGGCAGCATGGATTCACCAGAGGCAGGTCTTGTCAGAAAAATCTGATTGATTTCTTTGACTGGGTGACCAGGGAGTTGGACCGAGGGAGAGCTCTAGATGTGGTGTATTTAGATTTCCGTAAAGCCTTTGACACTGTTCCTCACAGGCGACTTATAAACAAACTGAGCACCCTAGGGATGGACCCTAAAGTTACTGCTTGGGTTAGAAATTGGTTGGGTGGGAGGCGACAAAGAGTACAAGTAAATGGAGATCACTCTGAGGAGAAGGATGTTACCAGTGGTGTGCCCCAGGGATCTGTCCTTGGTCCAATTCTTTTTAACGTCTTTGTTAGTGATATAGCGGAAGGGCTGTCGGGTAAGGTTTGCCTCTTTGCGGATGATACCAAAATCTGCAATAGAGTAGACACCCAGGAAGGGGTAGATAACATGAGGAGGGATCTAGCTAAGCTTGAAGAATGGTCTGGAATTTGGCAGCTGGGATTTCATGTTAAAAAATGTAAAAGGTCATGCATTTGGGCTGCAGCAATCCAAGGGAGCAATACAGTATAGGAGGTGAAGTACTTTTGTCCACTAAAGAAGAGCGGGACCTAGGCGTGGTTGTGTCTGATGATCTTAAAGTAGCTAAACAGGTAGAAAAGGCGACAGCAAAAGCTAGAAGGATGCTTGGGTGCATACGGAGAGGAATGGCTAGCAGAAAAAAGGAGGTGATAATGCCTCTGTATAAGTCTTTGGTGCGACCTCAGTTGGAGTATGGTGTGCAATTCTGGAGACCGCACCTTCAAAAGGATGTGAACAGGATGGAGTCGGTGCAGAGGGTTGCTACTAAAATGATTAATGGGCTTCGTTATAAAGCATATGAGGACAGACTTAAGGATCTTAATATGTACACCTTAGAGGAAAGGCGGGATAGAGGTGATATGATTGAGATGTTTAAATACCTCCGTGGCATAAATGTTCAGGGAGAGAGCCTCTTTCAACTGAAAGCAAGTTCTGCTACGAGGGGACATGGGATGAGGGTGAAGGGAGATAGATTCAGGAGTGCTATGCAGAAATATTTCTTTACGGAAAGAGTAGTGGATCCGTGGAATAGTCTCCCAGTGGAGGTGGTAGAGATGAGGACAGTAACTGAATTCAAAAAAGCATGGGACCAACACAGAGGATCTCTAAAGATAAAAAGTGGACTGTTGTAGTTGTTGTTATGGAAGGACAGACTAGATAGGCCATGTGGTCTTTTTCTGTCATCATGTTTCTATGTTTCTAGATGGTACCGGCATCAGGGATGGTATCGACGGAGCTGCCGATACTGGAAAGTCAATCTGGGTATCGATCGGCCCCGAAGGCACCGAGTACACCAGATGACGATCCCTGGTGAGGAGTGAATCGCTCCACACCAGTGCCGATGCCGGGTTATCGGTACCGCTCGAAGCAGATGCCACCCCCGTGCATGGCTCAGGTATGTTCTGTGAGGGGTGAGCCCCAGGAACAACCTGAAACCCCTGAAATGCTTTGGAGCTCGAAGACTCCCGCCGGGGTTTTAATGCCAATGGGTTCTTGAGGGCAAGGCCGGGGCCGTCAGCATGCTTAGCATGAGACATACCACTCAAGGATTGGCTAGTCTTAACAGACTGTTTGTGGGTTACCTGATCCTGTAGAGAAGAAATGGCCGGTGCCCTGACACAGGGAGGGTAAACGGTATCGAGGGAAACTCGAAATAGAGAATCTCTTCTCACAGCATTGTAGCCTGACGGTTCAGGGGAAAAAGGGTCAGGGCCCAAACAGGTTAGACACCAGTTATTGGAGTCTAAAAAGAAAACTGTATTTCCACAGTGAAGGCACTTCTTAGGAGAAGGCGGCTCCATGATGGAGAGGCCTTATAGGCCCAAAAGGTTTAAGACAAAAACTGAGGGAAACTCTCCCTCAGTTTGAGAAAAAGAAAAGAAAAAACTGCACCGGCAGTACCGGTAGCGGCGGAAAAACAGCCGCGACGACAAGAAAACAAGAATTAAAAAATTAAAGAAAAACGTTTCTGCGGTGACAGGACGACGTCCTACTGGCTCCACGGAAAAACGAAAACTGAGGAGAGACAGTTGGAAAGGCGGGAAGGCAGCACGCAGGCGCTGAGGGATGCTCCCAAAAAGCTTTCTGATTGGACGCTGGGGAGCGTTCCCGCGCAGGCTCCGTCGGTACCGACGTACCCATATGTGAAGACTCATTCCTGCTTGTTCCTGGAGATACTGACTGACCTTCGCTGACTCGAACGTCGCCATGAGATCCATTATCAGCGCTCCGCAGCGCTGCACCAGCAGGTCGTACACCTCCGGATGAAGCGTCCACTCCCCGGGGTCTTCTTTCACCCGACTTAAGAAATCGGCCGCTACATTGTCCACTCCTGCCACATGTGCCGCCGACAACGCCTGCCACATGTGCCGCCGACAACGCCTGCCACATGTGCCGCCAACAACGCCTGAAGGTGTTTTTCGACCCACTGGAACAACTGATCCGCCTCAACCTCCAAGGAAGCACTGCAGGTGCCTCCCTGCTTGTTGATGTAGGCCACCGTGGTCATGTTGTCCGAAAACACCCTGATTGCCGCTCCTCTTAGCGACTGCTGAAAACTTAGCAGCGCCCTTCGCACTGCACTTAACTCCAACCTGTTGATCGACCAAGACTTCTCCTGATCCGTCCACTGACCCTGCGCGTATCTGTTCTGAAAATGCGCCCCCAAGCCTAGAAGGCTGGCATCTGTAGTCAGTGGTAACCAGCTCGGTGTTTCCAATGGCATGCCTCTCGTCAAGGACTCCGGAAGCAACCACCACTGCAACGCTTCCCGAGTCTCCTCCGGACAGACCAGCCGCTGAGACAGCGGGTCGTTTTGGTGAGACCACCGTCTGAGCAAAACCCTCTGCAATGGCCTCATATGTACCCTTGCCCAGGGCACCAAGTCGATCGACGCCGCCATGGTTCCTAGGAGCTGCAAATAATGCCATGCTGTGGGACGCGACCTCCCAAGAAACCTCTGAACCAATCTCCTTAAGGCCTCTGCTCGATGCAGCGGCAGAAAAACCCTGCCAGCCACCGTATCGAACCGTGCCCCCAAATACTCGAGATTCTGAGACGGAACCAGACTGCTCTTGGCCACATTGACCACTCAGCCTAACTTCTGCAGGCAACCGACCACCTTGGCCGTCGCCTCTTCGCTTTCCATCCTCGACTTTGCCCGAATCAACCAGTCGTCGAGATACGGTGAACCAGAACACCCTCTTTTCGTAACTCTGCCGCAACCACTGCCATGACCTTGGTAAAGGTTTGCGGCGCTGTTGGCAGACCAAAAGGTAACGCTCGAAATTGGAAATGTCCCATCGGGACTGCAAACCTGAGGAACTGCTGATGCTCTGGACGAATCGGAATGTGCAAGTATGCCTCAGCTAAATCTAGCGACGTCAGAAACTCCCCTTTTTGGACTGCCATGATTACCGACCTCAGCGTTTCCATATGAAAATGAGACACCCTGAGACAGCGGTTTACTCTTTTTAAATCCAAAATCGGACAATAAGTTCCTTCCTTCTTCGGAACTACAAAATAAATGGAGTAGCGACCTAACCCGCATTGGTCTCGAGGCACCGGAACTACCGCCTTGAGATCCAGCAGTCTGTTCAAACTCTGCTGAACCGCATTGCGTTTGCGACGCGCTTTGCAAGGGGACTGAACAAACGAGTCGGATACCAGCCTCTGAAACTCCAAAGCATAGCCTTCTCGAATCACCTCCAACACCCACCGATCTGTCGTAATTCCGACCCAGGCAGCGTAAAACTCCTGCAGACGACCCCCGACTGCTACCTCTACCCTGGGCCTCATTGCAGCTTTTTGGCACCCACAGAGGAGGCTGCAAAACCTCTGCTGTCTCCCCGGAAACCTCGAAACCCCTGGTTTCTATAGGGAAAATGCCCCCTCTGACTCTGAGGAAACCTAGCTGCCCTAAAACGCCGAAATTTTCTTTGTGGCCCTCTAGTCATTAGCTGAAATCGCCCCGGTCTCTGCTTGTCTTCCGGCAGTCTTCCCGCCTTGGACTCTCCCAAGTCCTTGACAATCTTGTCCAAATCCTCTCCAAAAAGTAGCTTTCCCTTGAAAGGAAGTTTACTCAATCTGGCCTTAGAAGAAGCATCCGCTGCCCAGTTACGTACCTCCTCGCTGCTACCACAGAGCCCATATACTGTTCGAGAGACCTCGAATAAGGTCATAATGAATATCGGCGAGGTACGCTGCTCCGGACTCTAACCGAGCTGCCTCACTCACCGCGTCATCGAGTCTCTCTCCCTGGACTCGCTGAGCCCAGCACAAGCAGGTTCTCGCCACCCAAGCTCCACAAATAGACGCTTGAATGGAAAGAGCATTATCCTCAAACACCTGCCTCAACAAGGCATCCAGCCTCCTGTCCTGAGTATCCTTGAGAGCCGCACTGCCTTCCACCGGAATGGTCGTCTTCTTAGTTACCGCCGACACAGCCGCATCCACTCTAGGCGCCTTAAAGATTTCCTTATCTTGATCCACCAGTGGATATAGTCGAGACACTACCCTAGCGCCCTTAAGCGCCGCCTCAGGCATGTCCCACTCACCTTGAATCATTTCCTTTATCACCCTATGCATTGGAAACGCTCTTTGTGTCTTTCTAAAGGCTTGTAAGAGCGGATCCTCCAATACCGCCTCTTCCACCAGCCCCGACACCGGTACATTAAGCGCCTTAAGCGTTTCAGAAATGAATGCAGGCAACTCTTCTCTTCGAAAGATCCGCACCACTCTGGCTTGGTCCTTCTTCCAATTCTTCGTCTAACTCTGGCTCCCGCTCCTCCGAGCGCAAATCCTCTGAAAACTCCAACTGTCCCTCCCTGTCCAACTCTCCTTTCGGTCTCTTCGGCAACCCCCCCGAAGCAGGCACCGACAGCAGAGTTCCTGGCCTCTTCTGACCCAAGCCCCCCTCCCCCCCTCCCACAGGACCTGGGCCCGCCGCCAAGGAGGACTCTTCCCTTTGCGTGCCACCGAACACTTTTTGGATTAGAGTCACAAAGTCTGGGGAGAAAATGGATGACAAATGCCCCGGGAAAGATGTGTGAGCCACCAGCCCATCCGGTCTCGAGGAAGGCCCCGGTACCGGTTCTGCCAACTCTAGCCCCGGAGACCGAGGTCCCTCTATAGCAGGGGTCTCAAACTCAAATTGCTTTGAGGGCCAAATGAGGACTTGTAAAGTAACCCGGGGGCCGCATAAGACGCGGGCCTCATTTGCATAAGGGACCTCATTTGCATAAATATTTGCATAATGTTACCATACACTAACTTTTAGTAAACATGCCTCTTTAATGAGTATGGATAAAGAAAGACTAAAAGATTTAGAAACAGGAAGACAATAATTAAACTGGGAACCCCAAAAGCCAAACTTGGAATGTACAACAACACTGTAGAAATAAAACTATAAATTAATTTCCTCTTGTACTAAACAAAGCGCAAACATTAATGATGCACATTTCCCAGAGCTGACATATTCCAGTTAATAAATTCAAAATAAAGAGATATTTTTCTACCTTTTGTGCATTTTTTTCAGTTGCAATTGTTCCAGCCACTTTCTTCTGGTTTCTTCATGTCTTCTGCTAACTCTCCATCGTCTGCTGTCCATTTGCCCTTTCTTCTCTCCTAGTTTTTTTTCCATTCTCTCTCTCTACATCTGCTTTAACATACTAATCTTTCTCCTTTTTCTCTTTCCTCATTCCTATTTCATCCACTCAATTTTACCCCTCCATCCTCAATCCCCACTTACTCTCCCAATACCTGGCCAATTGTAGATTTGTCTTCTCTCCCAGACAAAATATTTTTCCCCTCTCCATTTCACTTTCCCAGCTCCATCCCATTCTAATCCTCCCCCAACATCAGCTCCCTTCTAGTTCCAGCCCCACCAGCATCCGCTCCCTTCTAGTCCCTGCATCAGTCCATTTCCAGTCCTATCCTAGCCTCACCATCAGCCCATTTCCAATCCTAGCCCCCCATCAGCCCATTTCCAATCCTAGCTCCCTCCCCTCACAGCCCATTTCCATTCCAAGCCCCCTCCCCATCAGCCATTTGCAGTTCAAGCCCCCCTTCCACTCAGCCCATTTCCAGTCCTAGCAACCCCCCCCCAGTCCATTACCAGTCCTAGACCCCCCATAGGCCATTACCAGTCGTAACCTCCCCATAGCCCATTACCAGTCCTAACCTCCCCATAGCGCACTTCCAGTTTTACCCCCCATCACCACATTTTCAGTCTTACCCCCCCCATAGCCCATTACCAGTCCTAGTCCCCCCCATAGCCCACTTGCAGTCTTATCCCCCATCACCCCATTTTCAGTCTTACCTCCCCTCATAGGCCATTACCAGTCCTAACCCCCCAATCAGCCCACCTCCAGTCCTAACCCCCATCTGCCCATTTCCAGTCCTAGCCCCCACCATAGCCCATTTCCAGTCATAACCCCCCCTGCCAATAGCCCATTTCCAGTCATAACCCCCCCCTGCCAATAGCCCATTTCCAATCATAACCCCCCTGCCAATAGCCCATTTCCAGTCATAACCCCCCCCTGCCAATAGCCCATTTCCAATCATAACCCCCCTGCCAATAGCCCATTTCCAGACATAACCCCCCCCGCCAATAGCCCATTTCCAATCATAACCCCCCCTGCCAATAGCCCATTTCCAGTCCTACACCCCCCCCCCCCAGGTAAATAAAAAAACCACCAGGCTTCTGCTGCTGCAGCAGAAAATCAGCTGTCCCGCGGCCCCTTCCCCTCTGCACGGAGAGCCCTGAGTGTGCTTCATCAGCGGCGTGCTTTTTAAGCCGCGAAGAGAGTATTTCCTCTCGCGCGGCTTAAGCCTATTCACTTTTCAAGCCTCGCGAGAGGGGAATACTCTCTCTTCGCGGCTTGACAAGCACCTGCTGATGGAGCACACTCAGGGATCTCCGGGCAGAGAGGAAGTGGCCGCGGCCGCAGGACAGCTGATTTTGCTGCTTGAGCAGCAGAAACCAGTTTTTTTTAAAAAAAATTGACAGTCGATTCTGCCGCTGCCACGGCGGCAACGGCAGCAGCAGAAGCAAGGCTTTTTTGTTTCCCTCCGTCGCGGGCCGCACAACGTTCTCGGGCCGCGTGTTTGAGACCCCTGCTCTATAGCCATCTCCTGGATCTCCAGCCTCATCTAAAAGCTTGTGGTCCACCAGAGCCGACTGGCTACAGCTTTTACAAACCCCGGCCTCTGACACCACAGATCTCTTGACTCCACAAAGTAGACACAACACGTTTGCTGGCATTTTGACTCCTTCGCCAGTAAGGTCAGCTCAACTAGTTCCCTCTTGAAACAACCCCCTTTCCAAGGGAACCCCAGCAACCGTTTCCTGAACGATCCCTGCTGACCTGATCCGTTTTTTTGTTTTTTTTAAACTACCATGAAATAGAGCAGAAGCTTTCCCAAGCTGACCCCTAGCAGAAAGAACTAAAAACGAAACTTTAGCACCGAGCTACAAGTGCTCCTACCCCCGCTACCGTTACCAGCGTTTTCCCGCCAAAACACACGCGGCCCGAACCTGTTCCCTCTGCTGCACTCGCACACACTAAAATATAAATACCAAATACCGCGGCTTACCCGAACTCTCAGGGCCAAGCCTCTGTCCCGGACCAGCTCCAAAAAATAAAAAACTGCCAATCCTGAAAATAAAGCTCGCATTCAGGCCTTCTTCCCCCGATGCAGAACTCAGCAGGGCATTAAAGTATTGCGGCTCTCACATGCCCGGTTCCCTCAAGCGCAAACAGGCAAAGTCCTCTGTGTGGCGCTGGGGAAGGGCTTCTCATCCAAAACAGCCTCCTGCTCTGCCGCTTTGTACCCGGGGACTTCCCTCTTCCTTCTAAGCCCTAAGTCGGCCCGATAGAGGAAGACAGGAATGAGGCCCTTCTCAGCCAAATTTAAAGGTATACAGCCCTTAAAGGCTAAAACCTCCCCTCCAATTGATTTGCCAAAATAGCCCTTCTTAAAAGATATCAGCAACACAGTATCACCGAATCATACCGGCAAGTGTATGCTATCCAAACCATAAGAGGAAGTAGTGACTTATTATAGATAATAATCGTGCTACATAAACAAGAGTACACAAAACATATAAATGTGGCACGAGGAATTTAAGTCATAAGAACAAACAAACAGAAGAAGACGACTAAGGAGTAGGAGTGAACCAAATATTACCTGAAAAACCGTATTAGACCAAGCTAATACAGTTACATTGAAAATGATACCACCTTGGGTAGCTGGAATATTTTCAATGTCAACTATTGTATTAAATGCCCTTAAGCAAGGTTCTTGCCATGCTAAGTGGTTTTAATAATTGAAACAGTTTTCCTCAAGTTCTAAATATATTACAGTTTTTAGTACGTTTGAAAGAAATCATGTATCCAATAGATAGAATCACTAATGCAAATATGTTTTGGGTTTTTTTTGCTTCTCTCATACCCTTCCAGCTACCCAAGCTACTTCCTCTTATGGTTTTGATAGCATACACTTGCCAGTATGATTCGGTTAGTTAATTATGTTTTAAGTTTTTTTACAATAATCTTTTATTTACATTTATTGAGTTTTATTTGTTTTATACATGTTTTTATAGGGATGACATGTACTGATATAAGTTTATGAATAATAAGTTTTGTATGTTATAATTTCAAACTTTGTTATTTATTTATTTATTGCTTATTATATATTTGTATTGCGTTCCTTTATGATGTTTTATTTTATATATGATTAGTATTTTATAATTGTGTTTTTTATTTATTTATGATATGTTTTTAGTATAAGGTGAGCCAGCCCCTGAAGAAGATTTTATCGAAACACAGCCTGTGTCGGGTCAGGTCTCCCTTTACATGTATGGACTAAAAGTTTTGGTGAGAACTTACACCTGCTACGTTTCTGTACTGTGTTGCTGATATCTACGTGGCAGGGTGCTGCCCTTGGTGTCCTTCTTAAAAGATATTACAGTCTCTGAAAGTTAAATGTACCCTCTCTAAAAATTCCTTAATTGTTCCTACAGTGAGCCAGAACTCTGGCTCACAACCTCCTAGCTGCTTGGAGACTGATCTAAACTGGAGGGAGGAGGCGGTGCCTGAGTCCTTATACCAGTGTCATCAAGAAGATGATGTTGATCAGTCTCCAAGCTGCTGGAAGAGGATCACAACCCAGAGTTTCTGGGACTAGACTGGAGGGACGATAAGGAACCATTATTAAAGAGGACCTGGGATATTGTGATGCTGCAGACCCTCTGAGAGGAGAAGAAAATGTTTTAAACGCAGGAAATGTCAAGCACAACCTGCAATATCGCGAGGAACCACATAGGGGGAGCAGGAGGGACCTCCGAGGAACAAAGGAACCACACCTCCTAGGTCATGAGGTAATGCCAGCCAGCTTCCAATCAAGAAAGAGAGGAGTGCCTCTTAAAGGGAGTTTGGAAGGTTGGAAGCCAGAACAGGTAGAATCGGAATCGGAATCAGAACAGGGAGAACAGCCTGGGAAAGGAGAACAGGCTGGCAAAGTGGTACAGCCCTGGAAAGGAGGATATCCTGAGGAGACAGGACAGCCCCGGAGAAAGGCACAGGCAGGACGGCCTGGGAAAGGAGGACTGCCAAGAGAACCAGCAGAACCAGCAGGTTGGGCAGGACATCCGAGTGAATGGGCTAGGTATCCAGAAGGAGCAGTAATCCCTGAACCACGGTTCCGCAGGTGGCAGCAGCAGCAACCGCATTGGCTTGGAGAAAGGAGACCCCGTGGAGAAGGTGGGACAACTCCAGCCAGAGTGAGTGTTTGTTGCACAGAGAGGCAAAGGCGTGGCTGTGACTGTGGTCTAAAGCTAACAGAAAGACGCTGGGAGAGCTCAAGGCCTATTGCTCAGGCCAGGCAGGATCGCAACTGGAGCAGGCCTCAAACCTCACCTGGAGCAGACAAGCCGAGAAGAAAAGGTAACCCATATTTAACTAAAAGCAGGGTACAAACTGCTGATGTATGGGGAGTCCAGGGAGCACAGGAATATTATCCTTGTGAGAATGCTTATGAGATAAGGTGCAAGAAACACGCACCAACTAAGAGACTTGTTAGTGACCAAGCTTTACAGAAAGCTAAGACAAAACACTTGCAAAAGGAAGACAGTTCCCAGTATCTGAGGGCGCAGGACCGACGCCCTGTATTCAACCCTGAGCATTGGGAGGTTGTGCAGAAGATATTTAAAAAGCCTTATTACAACTTACCAACAAATACTGACTTAGGCTCAGAGGCTTCAGAAGGGGAACCGATGCAGGTGGAATTTGCATCAGACACTGAGATGGACTGTAGCTTCTGTAAGACAGGAAGCTTGGAGTCCTTACTAAGCAACTAAGCTAGGTCTTGGGAGTTAAGACTGTTTGTTTGCGTGCTATACCATTTACTGTGAAGATAACAGTTTTGCTTTGATGTTTTCTTTTTCTTTATCCTGAAGTAAGGAATTTGTGTTTGACGTTTTTGTGTCCAAGCATATGAACCTTTTTGCATGAAAGGGGAAATAAATGCCTTTTGTTTTCCCTCCACTCGGACCTTTTGTTTTCTGTGGGATTTTGGTAACAAAGGACGCTACCAGGGCTGAAAGTCCCTGGGCCCTGTAAGTTATTGGCCAAACCCAACCCTAAATGTTTTTATGTCCCACCTACTTCACTCCAGTACGCTGCCAAGGTAGGCCCTGTGACAATATCCACTGCTTGCCCCAATACTGTGGCTCTGTGGAACTTGTGTGTCTTTTGGGGAAACCTCTAGGTACTTGTGACCTAGATTGGCCACAGGATACTGAGCATGATGGACCTTGGTCTGACACAGTATAGCATATCTTATGATCTTATGTGCCACCTGGCAGCTGCCTGGGCCGCCCTGTGCACCAGCAACCCCCACGTGCCACCTCCTTTGCTCCATTTGCACCATCGACATAGTGCCCTTTCATACTTGGGCACTATGCTGTTGCTGCCAATGGAGCACTACTATCACTATCTTGGGCTCCCCTGCCTGTGCATCACATTGCAGATGTTAAAATAGGCGCTTTCTCCTCAAAATACACCCTTTCCGCAAGGTTTTACTTGTCATTAGGGTTCCCAGTGTTAAAGGGCTTTAACACACGTTAGCGCAACAGATGTTAAGGGAACACCCGTTGTTAATGCCCTCTCTCTGCGCCATTTTCGCCCACTCCCCTCCTACTGCGCCCTTAACGTTGCAGTAGCATTCAACGCTCATTAATGCAGCTTTTTTGCAGCATTAAGGGCGCAAGGGTGCTGCTAAAAGGCACACTTGCTCCCTTAACACCCTTTAGTAAACATACCCCTTGGTCTCTCTAAAAATTTGCTAGGACTGAATATCTAAACTTATACTCAAAATTTTACTGAACTCTTAAATTTAGGAGCATAAAAGTGTGTGGTAGCAGAGGTGTATTTAAAGTAGGAAAAACGTTAGGAGCTTAGAAGTGATTTTCAATACTAGGCATCTAACCTGGGCTCATCAATCTAGGCAAATGAATGGTAGGCCTAAATTTAGGAGCATAATTTTTAAGCTCCTAAATTTAGGTGAATTTTCAGTAGAAAACTTAGGCTACCATGTCTGCCTGAAAATATGGGACAAATTTAGAAATTCAGCTTTGTTTTTTAATATTAAGCCTTATAATATAATGCACTGCAGTGCATACTAGTGCTAACCTTAAGTTAAGTAAATAACACAAAATGTTTCTTACAGTATTTTGCAGTGTCCTGTATATGTATTGCATCCTATTAGTCTTGATATTAATTTCTACATCACACTATATACCAGAGCATTTTGCCGCAGTAATCTGGACTGCACAGGCCTAACTACTGAGCACTTGCTATTTTAAGAAATCATATATTGCAGTATATATAAGGGGGTTTGTGCAAAGCTGCCGGGGAAAGTGAATTTTTACTTAATTTTTTATGCATAAAAACTGAATAAAATCTGCTATAGAGAAAAGAGGAATATTTATAAAGAGAAACTATTTCTTTTGTTTTCATGGGGATGGAGCCACTCTAGACTAGAATAATCATATTTTTAAAAGTGTAAAGTTCTACACTTTGGAAAACAGTTCTCTCGGTATCATCTAAATTAAGTTTACTTCAACCTTGATGCATTAGAAAAGGGTTTAGGCTACTTATCTGAGCAAGTCAAGAGAAGCCCTGCAACACAAGTTAAAATCCCAGCCCTTAGTCATCCCTGTGTCATCCTGAGTCTGTCACTTCATCTACCAGTGCCTGAATAGTAGTAGCAACAACTGTTCTTCCCTCTCCCAGGCACCAGGGATCAGCTCCTGCCCCTCCCTTCTTGGAGTGGGACCGCACACATGCTTTTTCAATACTGAGTTGCATGGCAGACCAGGAGACTATGGACGAAAATTGCCACATGAACCTGAATTAGTAGTAACAGGATGATGTTATATGTACATTGTGAAGATAATGCTATCTAGTCATTTAAAGCAAAATCTAATTTTATTATTTTAATGCAAAGATAATTAGAACTTCACTTAGATTAGCAGAATGATGTGCAGTTGCACTGATGAAGCAGGTTCTGTGGGCTTGCGGGTGTGTTTCACTCCACTGGCTTTCACAGCAGCCTTCCTGTGAATGTGGCAGGTTTACAGAAAGATCTTAGAGGTAAATACCATGAAAGAATTGCTAGATACCAAATGAAACATTCAGAGACTTCTATGTCAAGCATTTTGTCTTTCAGCAGAAGAACGTTAACTTTCAAAAATTAAATCAAATGGCATCAACAAATTCTACTTTAGTGTTACTGAACCAAGGGCCTGTTTTCAGGAATATGCCCAAGAAAACAAGTCTCGTCCCACTTCAGAAGCATGCTATGACAGAGGCACTTTAGCTACCTGGCAAATGAATGAGTACCCAACCACTTACTGCTGCCTTTCTTGGCTCATTTATGGCCCCTTTTACTAAAGCCCGGTGACTAGTTAACATGCGTTTTGACGCATGGCATTTGGCAACCAGGAACACTAACATGCCAGCATGCTCGCCACCATGCAATAAAACGAATGGTAATCGTCCATAGTGCAACAAGGAAGGCAATGGGTAGAATGTGGGCATGAAGAGCACACTGCCGCATGCTCAGTGGCAATGTGGCCATTAGCTCAAGTTCACCTAATGACACACTTATATGGGAAATGATGGGTGAACCCGCCTTACCGGAATGCATGTTAGTGTTCTTGGCCAAGCCTTAACTGTCAGGGACATGCTGGTCATGCCCCTGACAGTTAACATGGAGGCTTTACATTTATTACACGTTTGTTTCGCACGTTAACTGCAGAACCTTAGCGGACTTTAGTAAAGGGAGCCTTTACTTCTTTCAATAATGTAAACAAAAGACTCTCAACAGCAAATCTTACGCAGAAAGGACATTTCAGCAGAAACCTGTATAAACACGGATGGGGGATGGACGGAGAGTATGGTGTTGTCCAGCTGCCGTGCCTCATACCATTGACGATGTCGCCCTCTTGTAAAGGCCGTCGATCCGGGATCCCATGACAGATCACTTCATTCACCGATGTGCAGCAGGATTTGGGGAAGTTATAGTAGTTCAAAGGGGAGGGGTAGCAGTTTCTGGATATACAAGCCTATGACAGATAAAGGGGTACACATTTTTAAGTGAACGTTTTGTTTAAAGTAAAAATACAAAAATGGAAATGCATAACACTCAGGGCCAGTGCAAGAGTAATGGACACTCTAGGCAAACCTTCAGACTTACGCCTCCGCCCCCCCACCCAACCAAGCTTTTGATAATCAAACAATCATGATCATCCGAACACAACCCATCCCACAGAAAACCTGTAAAATTTAATAATTAGTCATGCATTTGGTTTTAAATATTAAATCTGGGGCAGTTTCCCCAAATGGGTTAGTTATGTGCATATCATAATAGTCATGAACCTCATTTCTAAGCCAGGATATGTGAAGTATGATCTTGCTCTCTCAAATTTACTGCTAATGTTCGGCGTAGTACTTGCATCGTACCAAAGAGAGCCTTCTGCTGGAGTTCGTAAGATGTAACATATATGGAAGGTTTGTCAAGATGCGCTTGGAAATTCTTCTTTATCAAGCCTGTGGCACTCAACACGAAGGGAAATATTTCTGTATCTTTCTGCCACATTTTCTTGGTCTCCGACTGCATTTCTTGGTGTTTCAGGATCTTCTGCCTCTCCACGCGTTTAACAGAGTCGTCGCTTGGAACCAATACCTCTATTATCAATGCCGTTCTGGTGGTTTTCTCCATAACCACTATATCCAGCTTCCTCGCATCCATCTTTTTATCACTTGGAAAGCATAGTTACTCACCTGTAACAGGTGATCTCCGGCAACAGCAGGAATTTAGTCTTCACATATGGGTATCGTCGGTACCGATGGAGCCTGCGTGGGAACGCTCCCCAGCGTCCAACAATAAAGCTTTTGGGAGCATCCCACAGCGCCTGCGTGCTGCCTTCTCGCCTTTCCCAACTGTCCCTCTCCAGTTGAGTTTATAGCTGAGACAAAAAAGAGAGGGAAACAGAGAAAGGGAAAGAGATAGAAAGATACAACTCCTAGGGGAGGTGGGTGGGTTGTGAAGACTAAATTCCTGCTGTTCCCGGAGATCACCTGTTACAGGTGAGTAACTATGCTATCTCCAGGAACAAGCAGGAATGTAGTCTTCACATATGGGGACTCCCTAGCTGCAGATGCCAGGGAGAAGACCCCAGAAGTTGTGTGCCCTTGTGAAAGGGCTCCACTTCCCCCCATGGATCTCTGGCATCCTACCAGGGATGGTGGGTAGGAGTTGATTAAGTATGGAACAGGTGTTGCAGAACAGCCTGACCAAACAAGGCATCCCGGCAGGAGTCCTTGTCTAAGCAATAATGGGCTGTAAAGGTATGAACCGAAGCCCAAGTAGCTGCTTGGCAGATGTCGTCGATAGACACAGAGTGAAGATGTGCCACAGAGGCTGCCATGGCTCTCACATTGTGAGCTGTGACATGGCCTTCCAGAGGAAGGTTTTTACTCTCATAGGCAAAAGATATACACTGTGCAATCCAGTAGGACAGTGTTCTTTTGGAGACTGGAAGTCCCAAATGACTAGGATCAAAAGCAACAAAGAGTTGAGAGGACTCCCTATGTTGCTGTGTCCTTTGAAAGTAAAAGGCTAGAGCCCTTTTACAATCCAAAGTATGAAGATTCCTTTCTGCATTTGAGGCATGAGACCTTGGGAAGAATACAGGAAGGTAAACCGCTTGGTTTAAATGAAAAGGTGACACCACCTTTGGCATAAAACGTGGATAAGTCCTAAAGACTACCTTATCGTGATGCCACCTTGTATAAGGAGGATCAGTCACCAATGCTTGCAATTCACTGATGTGACGTGCTGATGTGATTGCAATAAGAAAGATGACCTTCCAGGAAAGGAATTTCAAAGAGGTAGTGGCTAATGGTTCAAAAGGCGGTTTCATAAGCTGCCCAAGAACCAAATTTAAGTCCCATGCCACCAATGGTGGCTTAATGGGAGGCTTAGTTAAAAGAAGGCCTCTCATAAAACTCCCTATGAGAGGATGAGAAGAAATAGGTTGCCCATTTAGAGGCTTGAAAGAAGCTGCAATAGCACTCAAATGAACTCTCACTGAATTGGTCTTAAGCCCTGCATTAGACAAATGAAGGAGATACTCCAGTAATGATTCCAGAGGGAGCACCATATGGTAAACCTTTTCCACTTGAAAGCATAAGAGCGTCTTGTGGAAGGCTTCCTGGAAGCATAAAGGATATCCTTTACCTGTTGAGAAAGGTTAAAACCGTGAAGTTCTAGGCTTTCAGCAACCAGGCCCTAAGATGCAGAGACGGGGGATTGGGATGCCACAGCATCCTGTCCTACTGAGAAAGGAGATCTGGAGCAGATCCTAACTCCCGAGGTGGAGCTTGAGAGAGATGTAGGAGCAGAGAGTACCACATTTGCCGTGGCCAATGTGGAGCTATGAGAATCATATGACCTCTGTCTCTCTGAGGCATGAACAGGGTTTTGGGAATTAGGGGAATGGGTGTAAAAGCATACAGGAAGTCCTGGCCCCAATGGAGGAGGAAAGCATCCCTGGCCTGACAACTCCGAGCTGGAATTCTGGAACCGAACCAGGGAAGTTTGGCATTCAGCGGACTTGCGAAGAGGTCTATGTCCAGCGTTCCCCAAATTTGGAAACCTTTGGCCACCTGGTCCGCATGGAGAGACCATTCGTGTGGAAGCAGAACTCGACTGAGTCTGTGTGCCCAAGAGTTTTGAATGCCTGGAAGATATACCGCAAGGAGATGAATCTGATGCTCTCTGGCAAGGGCCCATAGTCGCAAAGCTTTGTTGAATAGCGACAGAGAGCCTGTTCCGCCCTGCTTGTTCACATAGAACATAGCTACTTGATTGTCCGTTTGAACTAGGACTGTCTTGTAGCTGAGCTGGGTATGGAATACTTGAAGAGCAAGGAAGATTGCTCTGAGTTCCAGGAGATTAATGTGTAGATAGGCCTCCTGTGGAGTCCATGTACCCTGGGTAGAGAGGCCTTGCAGGTGGGCTCCCCAACCCACCTGTGAAGCATCTGTTGTTAGAGTGGCTTGGGGTGGGGGTTGCTAAAAAGGAGACCCCACCAAAAGGTTCTGGGGTGACTGCCACCATTGGAGGAACAAAATAAGGCGATCTGAGTTTGCTATTTTGTCTGACAGGCAACCTGATGCCTGAGCCCACTGAGTGGATAAATTCCACTGGGCTGCCCTCATATTGAGGCGAGCATAAGGAACCACACATGCACAGTGGATGCCATGTGGCCTAGCAACTGTAACATTTCTCGAGCAGTGAGGTGAGGTTTTAACACTGCTTGGGAAGCCAACTGCACAGTGCGAAGGCAGCGGGCCTGTGGAAGGTAGGCCCTTGTCTGTCTGTTATCCAGCAGAGCTCCTATAAACTCTAGAGACTGAGAGGGAGCAAGATTGGTTTTGGGGGAGTATATGACAAGTCCCAAATACTGAAGGATGCGCATTGTGCGAGAGAGAGCAACCCTGGCCTCTGGCTCTGAAGGGGCTCGAATGAGCCAGTCGTCTAAGTAAGGGAAGACGAATATTCCTAGGGTGCCAAGAAATGCTGCCATCACAGCCATGCATTTTGTGAACATCCTTGGTGCCGAGGCCAGGCCAAAAGGAAGAACCCTGTATTGGTAGTGCTTCCCTTGAAATAGGAAGCAAAGGAACTTTCGATGAGTTGGATGGATGAGAACATGTGTGTATGCATCCTTGAGATCTAAAGAACAAAGCTAATCCTGACTCTGAAGGAATGGCAGCAGAGTTCCTAGAGAAATCATTTTGAACTTCTCTTTGAACAGGAATTTGTTCAATTCTCTGAGGTCTAAAATGGGCCTGTGTCCTCCTGTTTTCTTTGGAATAAGGAAATAGAGGGAGCAGAACCCTGTACCCTGTTGTAGAATGGATACCTCTTCTATTGTCCCTTGGGCAAGAAGCACAGTGACCTCGTGACCTAACAGGTCATTGAGAGAGGTCTGAGAATTGAACTGTCTTACCATTGTAGGAGGGGCATGCTGAGGAAATGAAGCTTTTACCCCTCCCTTACAATAGACAGAGTCCAATTTTCTGCTGTTATCTGACCCCATCTGGGGGCAAAATGACATAACCTTCCTGGAATGGTGGAGGGTTCTGGACCGTTCAGGGCCAGGAAGGCTAAGTTCTCTAGATAGGAGTCAAAGCCCCTGTGGAGGCTGAGTCTGCTGAGCCAGTTGAGGCTTAGCAGCTTTTGTTTTTCTCTGCCTAGGTTGTTGCTGCTGTCCCTTTTGGGAAGACTGACCCAAACGATATCTCTGTTGGGTATAGGAGGAATAAAACGTCTTCTTCTTACTGAAGAATGGTTTCTTGTAGGATTTTTTCCTTGCAGGATCATCTGTAGATTTAGACAATTTATCCAAGGTGATATTGTCAGCATTTATCTCATTAGCTTTTTCCTGCCAATTCTTGCCAAAGAGATTCTCTCCTGTGCAAGGAATATTTCCTAGTTTATCCTGTACCCAAAGTTCCAAGTCAGATGCCTGGAGCCAGGCAATCCTACGTGCACCTATGGCAATAGCAGAGGTTCTGCTTATGCACGCAAAGCAGTCAAAGGCTGCACGATTGACAAACTTGGAAACATCCTGAGCATGTTTGACAAGGGCGAGGTAATCCTGCCTCTTATCATCAGGAAGGAGAGGGCTCATAAGCTCTAAATCTCCTGTGACCTCCTTAAGGAACATCCCCATATAAGATATAGGAACCGATCCTAGTAGAAAGCATGGAAGCCTGGAAGGTTCGACGTCCAAAGGCGTCAAGAGTCCTACACTCATGTCCTGGAGGATTAGATGCATGCCTTTTTGCACTCTTGATCCTTCTCATAGATTATTCTACCATCATGGAATGGTGTGGTAGCTGAGTCTTCTAAAACCCAGGACAGGGAGGAACTCGATACATGGTGTCGAGTCTTTGAGAGTAAGGAGATGTGGTTAGAGGTGTTTCCCACATCCTTAATAAGAGATCATGAAAGATCTCATGAATAGGTAAGGTAGCTGCCTCCTTGGGAGCTTTAGGGTATTGTAGGATTTCTAATTCCTTTGCCCTAGGCTCTTTTTTAGGAGCCACTGTGATGGAAAGACCTCGAGCCACATCTCAGATAAAATCCTGAAAGGACATATCCTCTGGTGGAGACATCCTATGCTGAGGAGAAGAAGAATCCTCAGGAAGAAGTACTCTGGTATCGGCAGAGCTTTCAGAGTCTTCAGACTCATCCGAGGATTCAAAGTACCTCCGATCCGGGTGATCGTGCAAGGCACGGTACTGGTACCGATCGAAGTCGGCATCGGAAGGGTCCAGTACCGACTTGTCGATACCGGATGGATAAGCATGACTCGGTCCCAGTAGAATACCTGCCGATGTCGATGCAGTCGATACTGGTACCAGAGTCAGTGTCGGTACCGGTTGAATTGTCTGAAGCGTTTTCAAGGGCATCGAGGCCGTGAGAAGAGCCGCCAGACTGCGTTCAATAGCCAAGAATCTCTGGTCTATCGACGCTGCCAATGCTTAGGTATCGGTACCGGATGAAGCAGCCGGATGAGGCAGCTGGTACCCCAGAGCATGGCACCAGTAATTCTGCCGAGGTTGAGGCCTCGAGAACATCCTGGATCCCCGTTAATGCTTTGGAAGCCGAAGACTCCCGCCGGGGCAATTTTGCCGGTGAAAGTCCCTCAAGGGCAATGCCAGAGGCATCTCGATGCTTAGAGGGAGATCTTCCCTTTGAGGACTGGCTAGATTTATGTTTAGTTACCTGAGATCCATGGGAGGAAGACGAAGGGTTTTTTTTTTCCCTGGAAGAAAAGAAAGAACAACCGGCGGTACCGGTGTAGCGTCGAGGGAAGGCAGACACGACCACAAAAAAGAAGAACAGAAGGGAATTATTTTCTGCGGTGACAGGATGTGCGACCTGTCAGCTCCGCGGAAAATGAAGAACTGGAGAGAGACAGTTGGGAAAGGTGGGAAGGCAGCACGCAGGCGCTGTGGGATGCTCCCAAAAGCTTTCCTATTGGACGCTGGGGAGCGTTCCCGCGCAGGCTCCGTTGGTACCAACGATACCCATATGTGAAGACTACATTCCTGCTTGTTCCTGGAGATTGGGAGTATCCCAGGTGATCATAACATCCTTATTCTCTATAATTCTCTTAAGTTCATGATTCCAGTGCTTTTCGGGCACAGTGATGTTGTAATGCTTACAAAGTTTCCACTGGATGAGGTGCGCTACTTTATTATGTCTTTCTGTATAGAAATTTTCCGCCATCAGAATTCACAGCCAGCTATAAGGTGAGTCACCGTTTCAAAGCCTTTCTTACAGAATCGACAAATGTCTGTGTTGCCAGTTTTTTCAGTGCTTGCTGTAAACCATCTCATCCATAAGCCGCTGTCCTGGGCTGCAACTATCAACCTCTTATCCTTAAGTTTCAGTTCATCCCTCCTTAACAATTCTTGTGTCCGTTCTTGATCGACAAAGAGCTCCTGGAGTAATACTCCATTTCCCACTGTATTTGTGCATGTCCCACTTGTTTTTCCTTGTTTGTTGATCTAATTCTTTGAAGAGTTTTTTTCTTCTTTTGCAAATTCCGTTACTTCCTTCCCTGTGCATGCTTGTGGATTTTCACTCGTTCTTTCTAGTCACTGGAATGCTTGTCCAAGTTTGAAGAAGAAGGCAGATTCTGCATGTTTACTCTCGTATTTCAGCACATTTTGTATATTTCGATCAGAGGATGCAGTTAAGTAGGCCTGGAGACCTATGATAGTAGCTCTGTATGTGAAACCAATCTCTCTGAGTCCTAGCCCTCCATCTCTAGGGATGTACAATCTCGACATACACTGATTTTTGTAAATTACTTCATAGGCATGGAGGAGTTTTCGGGTTCACACATCCAGTTTTTCAAGATCTTTAAGAGGCCAGTCCACAATCTCAATGTTGTATGAAAGTACAGGACTTGCCAGCTGATTGATGGATTGTATCTTATTCCGTTATGTTAAAGTATTTCTCAATAAAGCATAGTTACTCACCTGTAACAGGTGATCTCTGGGAACAGCAGGAATTTACTGCTCACATATGGGTATCGTCGGTACCAACGGAGCCTGCGTGGGAACGCTCCCCAGCGTCCAATTAGAAAGCTTTTGGGAGCATCCCACAGCGCCTGCGTGCTGCCTTCCCGCCTTTCCCAACTGCCTCTCTCCAGTTGAGTTTTAAAGCTGAGACAAAGAGAGAGAGAGGGAAAGGGAAAGAGATAGAGAGATACAACTCCTAGAGGAGGTTGGTGGGTTGTGAGGACTAAATTCCTGCTGTTCCCGGAGATCACCTATTACAGGTGAGTAACTATGCTATCTCCAGGAACAAGCAGAAATGTAGTCATCACATATGGGGACTCCCTAGCTTTAGGTGCCAGGGAGAGACCCCAGAAGTTGTGTGCCCCTGAACAGGGCTCCACTTCCCCCCATGGATCTCTGGCATCCTACCAGGGATGGTGGGTAGGAGTTGATTAGGTATGGAACAATTGTTGGAGAACAGCCTGACCAAACAAGACATCCCGGCGGGAGTCCTTGTCCAAGCAGTAATGGGCTGTGAAGGTATGAACCGAGGCCCAGGTGGCTGCTCGACAGATGTCGTCGATACACACAGAGTGCAGATGAGCCATTGAGGCTGCCATGGCTCTCACATTGTGAGCTGTGACATGGCCCTCCAGAGAAAGGTTCTTACTCTGATAGGCGAAGGAAATACACTGAGCAATCCAGTTAGACAGTGTTCTCTTGGAGGCTGGAAGTCCCAAATGAGAAGGATCAAAAGCAACAAAGAGTTGAGAGGACTTTCTATGTTGCTGTGTTCTTTGTAAGTAAAAGGCTAAAGCTCTTTTACAGTCCAAGCTATGAAGATTCCATTCTGCATTTGATGCATGAGGCCTTGGAAAAAAACACAGGTAGGTAGACCGCTTGGTTCAGATGAAAAGGCGAGACCACCTTTGGCATAAAGTGTGGATGAGTCCTAAGGACTACCTTGTCATGATGGAACCTTGTATAAGGTGGATCAGCTACTAGCGCTTGCAACTCACTAATGTGACGTGCTGATGTGATTGCAATGAGAAATATAACCTTCCAAGAAAGGAATTTCAAGGAGGTAGTAGCTAAAGGTTCAAAGGGTGGCTTCATGAGCTGCACAAGAACCAGGTTTAAGTCCCATGCCACCGGTGGTGGCCTAATGGGAGACTTAGTTAGAAGAAGGCCTCTCATAAATCTTCCTATAAGAGGATGAGAGGAAATAGGCTGTCCATTTAGTGGCTTAAAGGAAGCTGCAATAGCACTCAAATGGACTCTTACTGAGTTAGTCTTAAGTCCTGCACTGGATAAATGAAGGAGATACTCCAGCAATGATTCCAGAGGTATCGCAAGGGGGTTAAGACCCTTTTGCGAACACCATATGATAACCCTTTTCCACTTGAAAGCATAAGAGCATATTGTGGAAGGTTTCCTGGAAGCAAAAAGAATATCTTTTACTTGCTGAGGGAGATTCAGATCATGGAGATCTAGGCCTTCAGCAACCAAGCCCTGAGATGCACAGACTGGGGATTGGGATGCCATAACATTCCGTCCTCCTGGGATAGGAGATCTGGAGCAGACCCTAACTCCAGAGAGGGAGCTTGAGAGAGATGTAGAAGTAGAGGGTACCACACTTGCCGTGGCCAATGTGGCGCTATGAGAATCATACGGCCTCTGTCTCTCTGAAGCTTGAACAGGGTTTTGGGAATTAGGGGCATGGGTGGAAAGGCATACAGGAAGTCTTCACCCCAGTAAAGGAGGAAAGCATCCCTGGCCTGAGCCCCCTGAGCCGGAATTCTGGAACAGAACCGGGGAAGTTTGGCATTCCACGGACTTGCAAAGAGGTCTATGTCCGGGGTTCCCCAAATTTGAAAAATCTTGGCCACCTGTTCTGCATGCAGAGACCACTCGTGTGGAAGCAGAATTCGACCGAGTCTGTCTGCCCAAGAGTTTTGTATGCCTGGAAGATACACTGACAGGAGATGAATCTGATGCTCTCTGGCGAGGGCCCATAGTCGCAAAGCTTCGTTGCAAAGCGACAGAGAGCCTATTCCCCCCTGCTTGTTCACATAGAACATGGCTACTTGATTGTCCATATGAATGAGGACTGTCTTGTAGTTGAGCAGGGTGTGGAATGCTCGAAGAGCAAAGAAGATTGCTCTGAGCACCAAGAGATTGATATGTAGATGAGTCTCCTGCGGGGACCAGGTGCCTTGGGTGGAGAGGTCAAGCAGATGAGCCCCCCAACCCATCGGAGAAGCATCCATTGTTAGAGTTGCTTGGGGTAAGGGTTGTTGAAAAGGGGACCCCAGCAATAGGTTTTGAGTGGACTTCCACCACTGGAGGGACAAAATAAGGCGACTTGTGTTTGCTATTTTGTCTGACAGGCATCCTGATGCCTGGGTCCATTGAGTGGATAAAGTCCACTGGGCTGCCCTCATATGGAGGCGAGCATAGGGAACAACATGCACAGTAGATGCCATGTGGCCTAGTAATTGTAGCATTTCTCGGGCATTGAGATGAAACTTTAGCACTGCTTGAGAAGCTACAATATTTTCTAGTGCAATCAATGTGGTGTACATACTGTATTCTGACGTGTAGTCAAATTTTAAAGTATATAACTCCGAGTGTGGCGCACAAAAATTTAACCTTCCTTCAAAAGCTGCACAGCTGATATTTTATGCGCACACAGCCTACAGAAAATTAGAGTGAACATTGGTCAGGACCTAAACATTTCAGACACCACTCATGGGTGTCGGTGACGGAGATGGTACCGCCACACTTGGTGCACTTTTTAAACCCAGAAGAGGGTTTTTCCATCGTGGAAAAAATCCTGGGCCTAAGGCCCAAAAAGGCGCGTGCACCTAAAAAAAAAAAATGGGAAAAGTACTAAATTTGTTTTTTTTTTTTTTTAAGAAAAGAAAGAAAGAAGAAAAAACCGGCGGTACCGGTAAAGCGTCGAGGAAGGCAGACGCGACCACAAAAAGAAGAACAATTTTCTGCGGTGACAGGAACACGACCTGCTGGCTCCGCGGAAAACGAAGAACTGGAGAGAGGCAGTTGGGAAAGGCGGGAAGGCAGCACGCAGGCGCTGTGGGATGCTCCCAAAAGCTTTCTAATTGGACGCTGGGGGAGCGTTCCCGCGCAGGCTCCGTCAGTACCGACGATATCCATATGTGATGACTACATTCCTGCTTGTTCCTGGAGATAGCGTAGTTACTCACCTGTAACAGGTGTTCTCGGGGAATAGCAGGAATCAGTCCTCACATATGGGTGACATTGACGCTGACGGAGCGTGCGCGGAGCATTTCCACAGCTTTCAAAGAAAGCCTTTGTGACATGCTACCATGCATGTGTGGTCCCCTTCCCGCCAAAGGGTGCCATCTTGCTCAGTCATATGACATAGCTAAGATGGCAGTAAAAATAAAGTAATGTATAGAGGCTACTCCCAGGTGAGGAGGAAGGGTGTGAGGACTGATTCCTGCTGTTCCCGGAGAACAGCTGTTACAGGTGAGTAACTACGCTTTCTCCAGGAACAAGCAAGAAGTCAGTCTTCACATATGGGACTCCCTAGCTCCAGGTTGCCAAGGACTGAACCAGGACATCATCATCTGTGACCCATCAGGTAGCCGGGAATTGCAGAAGATGAGTCCCCAGTGGAGAGACTCTGCGAGACCCTAGCGTCCAGCAACACTATCGCTCAGGTAGCCTGAACACAGAAGGGTTGGAGGGCAGGAGTTGCCTACACTCCGAGAATATTACGGAATACCGCCTGACCAAAGGCATTGTCCCTGGGGGACTCACTTTCTAGGCAGTACTGAGCTGCGAATGTATGAACTGATGACCATGTAATGGCCCTGCAAATCTCCGTCACTGGCACTAAGCAGAGGTTGGCCACCGACATGGCCATCACCCTCACGCGATGCGCTTTGATCCAGTGCTCAAGGGAGAGGCCAGCTCACTCGTAGGTGTGGGCGATACAGTCCACTCAAGTGGACAGAGTTTGCTTGGTCATGGGGGAGCACCAGTCTGCTGGGGTCGTAAGATACGAAAAACTGCGGCGCTTTCCAGATGGGCCAGAGTCCATTGCAAGTAGACATTAAGGGCCCATTTGCAGTCTAGCGTATGAAGGATCATTTCCTCCCTGCTGGCATGAAGCCGTGGAAAGAAGGTGGGGAGGACTACCTCTTGGTTGAGGTGGAAAGGAGATATCACCTTCGGGAGGAATTTGGAGTGTGTGCAGAGCAGCACCCTGTTCTTATAGAACCTCGAATATGGTGGATTCGCCACCAGGTCCTGCAGTTCGTTCACTCTTCGAGCGGACGTAAGGGCCACTAAAGGCGGCCACGCGGCAGTCTGGTGAGCTGGGAGAGCACCACATTGAGGTCCCATTCCTCTGCTGGAGGTCAGAGAGGGGGCTTGGATAGCAGAAGGTCCCGGAGGAACCTGGAGACCAGGGGCTGGCTAGAGAGGCTTCCCCTCGATGGGGTGGTGGTGAGCAGTTATGGAGCTCAGGTGCACCCATACAGAGTTAGATTTCAGCCCAGTGTGTGACAAGTGCAGCAGGTACTGGAGGACGAGCTGCACATGGCAGGAGAAGGGATTCTCCCCTCTTTCCGTACACCAGATGGAGAACCTCCTCCACTTAACATAGTAATATAATAAACATAGTAACATAGTAAATGACAGCAGATAAAGACCACTATGGTTTTTTTATTTATTTATTTATTTAACAGTTATTTATATACCGCTCTTTCCCTAGTATCAAGTGCGGTTTACATGGAACAGTAAGTTAATTGGTATGTAATATACCAAGTCAGTTTACATAGAACAGATAATTATAATTTACAAGGAATGTTGTAACATTAAAGGTATAACATATTAGAACATATATACATTGTTAGTTTAAATCTATAATCATCATGTGAATGAGAGTGTGGTATGGTTAATAGTGTATTAGTGATATTTATTTTGAAAATAGAGTATGTAATAATAATGTATAAATGTTAGCCTGTATCTATTTGAGTATTCTGTTCTGAGGGTGTATTGTAGTGTAATATGAATAAGTGAGTTTTTAATTTTTTTCTAAATTCCTTTATATCAGATAGCAGGCGAATGTTGTCAGGTAGATTGTTCCAAAGAATTGGAGCAGAGTGTGAGAAAGCTCTCTTATTTGTTTGTTTTCTGGCTTTTGTGAAATCTTTTGGTATTGTTAAGGTATTTAAGTTTCTGCTTCTTTGGGATCGTTTATCGATGTCTATATTAATCAGTGTATTGAGTGCCGATGGTGCAAGATTATTTATAAGTTTAAATGTAGTGACAAGAATTTTATATTTGATTCGGGAGTAAATAGGTAGCCAATGAAGTTCAGCCAAAATTGGTGTAACATGTTCAAGTGGGCTTATATTCATAATCATCCTGGCAGCTATGTTCTGAATTATTTGTATCTTTTTAATATTTTGTTTTGAAATGCCATTAAGTATTGTGTTTGCATAATCAAAATGTGGGGTGATGATAGCATGAATTATATTAATAAAGTCTTGTAGATGAATCAATGGTCTTAATTGTTTTAGTGTTTTGAGTTTGTAATGTATTTTTTTAGTTAGATATTTTATATGTGAATCCATATTTAGATTATTGTCAAGTATTACACCTAAATATTTTATTTCTTTTTTTGTATTTATTTCATGAGTATCTAGTGTGATCGTGTTTGGGGGTATGTATGTTTGATTTTTAGTGATGAATAATATATCAGTTTTAGTAAAGTTGATAAGTAGATTTTGTTCTTTGAGCCATTCAGTTAGTTCATTGAAACATTCTGTTATTTTTTGAAGAGGTGGGTGTGGGATTTCAAATGGGAGGTAGAACATTATATCATCAGCGTAGATATGATAATAAACATTGTGACGTTTAAAGATGTTACAAACTGGTTGTAAGTAAATATTAAATAATAGCGCAGATAATGCAGAACCCTGCGGGAGACCCTGAGTTTGTTTGAAGGTGTTAGAAATTTGGGTGTGGATTCTTACTGTTTGAGTTCTGTTTGATAGATATGATTTGAACCAATTATAAACAGTAGATGTAATTCCAATTTGTTGAAGTCTGTTTAACATTGTTAAGTGATTAACACTGTCAAATGCAGCTGATATGTCAAGGAAAACAAGAATAAAGGCTTGTTTAGGATTATCAATACCTCTTAATATTGTGTCATAAAGGATCGTTAGCAAGGTTTCTACTCCATGGAAGGGTCTAAAGCCATATTGATGTTCATCAAGGAGGTTTAATGTGTCAATAAAGTCTTGTAGTTGAATTTGTACAATTTTTTCAATAAGTTTGGCCATAAAAGGAATACTTGATATGGGTCTGTATGATTTTGGGGATAATTTATCTAATGTGTTATTTTTAAGTATAGGTCGTATTTGAACGTGTTTGAGAGATGGTGGTAAGTAGCCTTTTTGTAAGGATAGGTTCACTAAGGGTAGAATGAAAGAAGAGAGTATTGAGAAAGTCTTCTTTATCCAATCAACTGGGCATGGATCAAGGTATGAGGTTGTTGTATTAATGTTAGTTATTGTAGTTTTGAGAGTAGATTTTGATATTAAGTTGAAGTTGGTCCAGTTATCAAATGTAGCTTGCTTTGTTTGTGTTTGAATTTGTGGTTGAGTAATATGTAGAGGTGTTATTTGTAGCTTTGTTTTATTGATATAGTATTGAGCTAATTCTTGTGGGGAGATATCAATTGATATTTCATCAGAATTTAGTGTTTTGTTTGTTAGTTTTTGTACTATACAGAATAGTTCTCTTGGGCGATTAGTGGCTCTTGAGATTATATTAGAATAATAATTTTGTTTGGAGTTGTTTATTGTTTGTTTATAAATTTGTAGTGTATTAGTGTAGTTCTCATGATTTATTAATGATTTTGATTGTCTCCATTTCCTTTCCTCTTTTCTTAGTTGTCTTTTTAATGTTTTGATAGATATATTAAACCATGGAGCATGTCTTTTTTCAATTTTATTGTTGTTTATATTTTGGTGTGATTGTTTTGGATTACTTTCAGCTGCTTTAGAGATTATATTGTTCCAGTTTTTGATAGATTCTTCAAGATTTGTGGGTGTTTGTGTTAGTTGTGGTATTATTTGATCTAGAAATTCTTCTTCATTGAATTTTCTGAATCTATTAGTTTGAGGACGTTGTGGTCTTTTAGTTTGATTGTTGTAGGTGATGGTTATATTGAATTTTAGAAGATAGTGGTCAGACCAGGGGACTGGAATGTTTGAGAGGGATTCAGAGTTATATAGATTGTGTAGAGAGTTTGGTAGGAAGACCATGTCAAGAGTTTTTCCTTTATTGTGTGTTTGTTCAGTTATTATTTGGTGAAAGTCCAAATTATTTATCATTTCTAAGAATTGATTAGAGTGATTGTTGGGTATTGAAGGAAGATTAAAGTCTCCCATAAGTATTACAGGATTTGTATCTGTGGATGATGCTAGTAATTCAATTAAATTGTAAATTTTATCTATGTTGTATTCTGGCGGTCGATATATTAATGATATAGTTGTGTTTTTAATTTTTATGGTGAGTATGTCAACATTATCTATATTATTAGATGATATTAATTTTGCATTGAGGTTTTTCTTTATTATTATAAGTACTCCTCCTCCTTTTTTTAGTGTTCTGTGAGTATGGAAGATCTCATATTCAGGTGTCTTTAATTGGTTTAAGAATACTGAGTCAGTATCTTTGAGCCAGGTCTCTGTTATACAAAGGATATCAGGTTTATCATCATTGATAATGTCTACAAAAATTGGTAGTTTGTTTTTCATAGATCTTGCATTAATGAGTTGGCAGGTGAGAATTGTGTATTTCTGTGTCTGAGGTGAGTGTGGTGTGTTGCCTATTTTTGTTGTTGTTATATAAAAGTCTAGATTGTCTAGATCTAAGGTTGGTTCCTATTATGAATGGGTGTATTAAGTTATCATGTTTTGATATTCTTTGTATTATGGGAATTGGTCTATTATTCTTATTATCTATGGATTTTATTAGGTTAATCAGTGTAAGGATTGTGATACTTATAAGTATAGCATTGATGGGAGAAAGGAATTGTTTATGCATTTTTGGTTTGTATTTAGATTTACTTTTTATGTTTTAACTAGTAATAGGTTCAATAAATAGAATAGTGCTAGTGATTAATATCAGTGATAATTACCTGTGGTAGAGATACTACTGATAATACTAGTGTTTCAGTGATAGTAGGATAATTGAGGCTTACGTGAAGAATGAGTAACTATAACATTAATACTAGTGTCACAATGATAGCAGTATAACTGCAGATGATATTGTGAATGAGAAGCTATTTAGAGATAGCAGGATAACTGTAGCTTACAGGGAGAATGAGAAACTATAATATTAATACCAGTGTCCCAGTGATAGCAGTATAATAGTAGCTTACAGGGTGAATAAGAGATTATAACATTAATACAAGTAATTCAATGATAGTAGGGTAACTGCAGCTTACTTGATGAATGAGAAGATATAACATTAATACCAGTATTTCAGTGATAGCTGGATAGTTGCAGATTATAGAGTGCTATAACATTAACATCAGTGATTAATACTAGTGATAATACTTGATGATGATGCTAGTGATAATACCAGTGTTTCAGTGATAGCAGTATAACTACAGCTTATATGGTGAATGAGAGGTCATTCAGTGATAGCAGGATAACTGTAGTTGTTTCAAATGGAGCTGACTCTTCCCCCTCTCAGACAGCCCCAACTAGGCTGGAGTTCAACAAGCAGGACAGATGGATTTCTGCTAGGCTGTGTAACCCCAATCAGGGAGCAGAAGCTGATGACAGTTAGCTCTTTACTTGCCTGAAGGCAGCTGCTTTTGAAATGGAGCTGACTCCTCCCCCTCTCAGACAGCCCCAATTAGGCTGGAGTTCAATAAGCAGGACAGATGGATTTCTGCTGGGCTGTGTAACCCCAATCAGGGAGCAGAAGCTGATGACAGTTAGCTCTTTACTTGCCTGAAGGCAGCTGCTTTTCAAATGGAGCTGACTCCTCCCTCTCTCAGACAGCCCCAATTAGGCTGGAGTTCAATAAGCAGGACAGATGGATTTCTGCTGGGCTGTGTAACCCCAATCAGGGAGCAGAAGCTGATGACAGTTAGCTCTTTACTTGCCTGAAGGCAGCTGCTTTTGAAATGGAGCTGACTCCTCCCCCTCTCAGACAGCCCCAATTAGGCTGGAGTTCAATAAGCAGGACAGATGGATTTCTGCTGGGCTGTGTAACCCCAATCAGGGAGCAGAGGCTGATGACAGTTAGCTCTTGCCTGAAGGCAGCTGCTTTTCAAATGGAGCTGACTCCTCCCCCTCTCAGACAGCCCCAACTAGGCTGGAGTTCAACAAGCTGGACAGATGGATTTCTGCTGGGCTGTGTAACCCCAATCAGGGAGCAGAAGCTGATGACAGTTAGCTCTTTACTTGCCTGAAGGCAGCTGCTTTTGAAATGGAGCTGACTCCTCCCCCTCTCAGACAGCCCCAATTAGGCTGGAGTTCAATAAGCAGGACAGATGGATTTCTGCTGGGCTGTGTAACCCCAATCAGGGAGCAGAAGCTGATGACAGTTAGCTCTTTACTTGCCTGAAGGCAGCTGTTTTTCAAATGGAGCTGACTCCTCCCTCTCTCAGACAGCCCCAATTAGGCTGGAGTTCAATAAGCAGGACAGATGGATTTCTGCTGGGCTGTGTAACCCCAATCAGGGAGCAGAAGCTGATGACAGTTAGCTCTTTACTTGCCTGAAGGTTCATCTAGTCTGCCCAGTATGATGGCAAGAGTAGTTGCACCTACTGCTCCGTGCAGGCCTCCCCTCCCCACGTCTTTGTTTAGGGGTGAACCCACCACTCCATGTAGGACACACCTTATTTGTTGAGAATTTAGATAGTTCAATTTATTTTGATTTTATCCTGTTGCTGTAAAGGGATCCACTGTGTCTGTCCCATGCCATTTTGAATTCAGTCACCGTGTTTGCCCCCACCACTTCCATCGGGAGGGCGTTCCAAGCATCCACCACCCTTTCAGTGAAAAAGTATTTCCTGACATTGCCTTTCAATTTACCCCCTTGCAGCTTCATGTTATGCCCTCTAGTTTTACAGCTTCCCCATCTTTGGAAGAGGTTTGTTTGTTCATTAATTCCCTTTAAGTATTTAAAGGTCTGAATCATATCTCCCCTGTCCCTCCTCTCCTCCAAAGTGTACATGTTTAGGTCTACAAGTCTCTTCTCATAAGGCTTCTGAAGCAGGCTCCAAATCATTTTGGTCGCCTTCCTCTGAACAGTTTCCAGTCTTTTTACATCCTTTGCAAGATACAGTCTCCAAAACTGAACACAGTATTCCAAGTGAGGCATCACCAGTGACTTGTACAGTGACATAAGTACCTCTTCCTTTCTGCTGGTAATTCCTCTTTGTATGCAGCCTAACATCCCCCTGGCTTTTGCCACCGCCTTGTCACACTGTTTTGCCATCTTGAGATCTTCAGAAATAATCACACCAAGGTCTTCCTCCTGATCCATGCACACCAACCTCTCGCCCCCTATCGCGTACATTTCCCTTGGATTTCTGCTACCCAAGCGCATGACTCTGCACTTCTTTGCATTAAATCTTAATTGCCAAGCATTAGACCATTCTACCAGGTTTTGTAGATCTTTCCTTATGTTAACCACTCCCTCGGGGGAGTCCACTCTGTTGCAGATTTTTGTGTCATCTGCACAAAGACAGACTTTTCTGTTCAGTCCTTCAGCAATATCGCTCACAAATACATTGAACAGTGCCGGGCCCAGGACCGATTCCTGGGGCACCCCGCTAATCACCTTCCCTTCATCTGAGTGAGCTCCATTTACCATCACCTTCTGTCGTCTGTCAGTCAACCAATTTCTGATCCAATTTACCATCTTGGGATCTGTCCCCAAGCTACTGAGTTTATTGATAAGCCTCCTGTGAGGAACATATCAAAGGCTTTGCTGAAATCCAGGTAGATGACATCCATTGCATGCCCCTGATCCAGTTCCCTGGTCACCCAGTTGAAGAACTCAATCAGATTTGTTTGGCAGGATCGTCCTTCGGTAAAACCATGTTGCCTCGGGTCTTGCATCCTGTTGGTTTTGAGAAAGTTTACTATTCGCTCTTTCAGAAGCGCCTCCATTACTTTTCCCGCCACCGAGGTGACACTTCTTCCCTATCACCACTTTTGTGTAGAGGTACGACATCAGCCATTCTCCAGTCCTGAGGAACCTCTCCTGTTTCCAAGGATCTGTTGAAAATGTCCTTTAACAGCCCTGCAAGAACCTCTCTGAGCTCTTTCAGTATCCTGGGATGTATCCCATCCGGTCCCATAGCCTTGTCCACTTTCAGTTTTGCAAGCTGTTCTAACACTTCATCTTCTGTGAATGGTGTGGTATCTACTTCATTCCCATTTTTATATTTGGGAGTTACAGGAGGTCCTTCTCCAGGACTTTCTTTAGTAAAAACAGAGCAGAAGTATTCGTTTAGCAATTTCGCTTTTTCACTCTCACTTTCCACGAGTCCGTTCGCAACACTTCTGAGTCCTGCAATTCCACCTCTGATCTTCTTCCTTTCCCGAATATACCTGAAGAAAGTTTTGTCGCCACACTTAACATCTTTAGCCATCTTTTCCCCTGCCTTTGATTTTGCTATCCTTATTTCTCTTTTTTGTCTCTGAGTTTGATCCTGTATTCATTTCTGTGTTCCTCTGTTTGTGAGCTTTTGAATTTTGTGAAAGCTGTGGTTTTTGCCTTTATTTGAGCAGCCACTTCTTTGGAAAACCAAACAGGTTTTCTTCTCCTCTTGTTTTTGTTTACTTTTCTTACATATTTATCTGTTGCCCCTTTTATTGCCACCTTTAGTTTAGCCCATTGCAATTCCACTTCCCTTATCTCCTTCCACCCTGTCAGCTCCTCCTTTAGGTACTCGGCCATTTTATTGAAGTCGGTGTTTTTGAAGTTTAGGACTTTGAGCTTGCTATGATTGGCCTGTACCATGGCTTTTATCTCAAACCACACCGTGTGATGATCGCTGCTGCTCACAGGGGCACTCACACAGACATTCGACACGCTATCACCGTTGGTGAGCACTAAATCCGGCATTGAGCTTTCCCTGATTGGTTCCATCACCATTTGTCTAAGTAACGCATCTTGGAGAGCATCCACAATTTTTTTGCTTCTTTCCAGATTTGCAGAAAGAGTAATCCAATCCACATCCGGTAGATTAAAGTCACCCAATATTATCACTTCCCCCTTTGTGGCTATCTTGGCAATATCTATAATCAGTTCGTTATCTATCTCTTCAATTTGTGTCGGAGGTCTGTAGACCACAGCAGTATGGATGACAGTGCCATCTCCTCTTTCCAACACAATCCAGCGCACTTCTTCTTTTCCCCATGCCCCCTGCATTTCAGTAGCTTTCCTATTGCTTTTGACATACAAGGCTACTCCTCCTCCTCTTCCATTTCTCTGTCTCTTCTGAATAGATTGTAGCCAGCTATGGCTATATCCCAATCATTTATTTATTTTATTTAGACAGTTTTTGTATACCGCTTTATCCTTCAATCAAAGCGGTCACAACACAATCGGGGGATACATTTAACACGCGGGGATGTGAGACACATACACTAATACTTACAGGGAACATGGGCTATGGAGGGTTAAGTGGCTTGCCCAAGACTACAAGGAGCATCTGTGGGACTAGAAACCCCAGTCCTTCCGGCCCAAGGTTGCTGTCCTCTAGTGGGATTTGAACCCCCGACCTTCCGGCCTGAGGTACCTTGCCCCAACCACTAGGCTACTCTTACTCCATGCGATTCATTAAACCATGTTTCTGTAATGGCCACAATGTCCAAATCCATTTCCACCATTAGGGCTTCCAGGTCCGGAACTTTGTTGGCTAAGCTTCGAGCATTTGTGCTCATTGCTTTCCAGCATTTAACTGGCTTGTGTGTATTTTGAATTGATTTTGTTCTGCCTATATCTTCCCACTTGTTTTTGATGTGTGGTTTAAAAGTGTGGCTGTTTCTGATTTTAATCTGCTTTTGCAGGGGGTGACATCCAGAGCTTGACCTTCCACATTCGTCACCTCCATTTTCTAGTTTAAATGCATATCCACATATTGCTTGAATTTTTCACTTATGATTCTTTTCCCTGCGATAGAGAGATGTAGTCCATCAGCACAGTATAGTCTCTTGTTGTTCCATCTGTTGCCCCAATCGCCAATAAATCTGAATCCTTCTTGTTTGCACCAGGTCTGGAGCTATGTATTAAAGCTGTTAATGCGATGCAGCCTTTTTGCCCCTTACCAAGAACAGGTAGAACCTCTGAGAATGCAACAGTGTTAACAATGGGCTTGAGTTTCTCTCCCAAAGATTGGAAGTCCTTTTGGACTGTAGAGGCACTGTTTTTCTAGCCAGGTCGTTTGTGCACAAGTGGATAACATCATCAAGTTTGGAGTGTTCACTTTCTGCTCTAAGTACTTCAACAATGTGGTTTGTATTCCTGCTGGCTGAAGGGACTGGGAGGCACCTATGTTCTCTCCTTTGAACTGTGTTCCCAAGTTGGTGCTACTGATGATGGAATCACCAAGTAGTAGTAGTTTGCTGTTTGGTGAGGTTGTCTTCATATTTGGTCCTTTAGCAGCAGATTGGGTATCGTCTGTCTCATTTAAGGGCCCTTCAGTTTCTTTGGATTGGGCATCCTCATTCACCAAGGCAGAGAAGGCATTATGCAGGGATATCACCTGTTGCATACGATGCCTCTGTGTCACAGGTTGCAATCTACCAGAACCCACTGTGATTCATTTGTTTCTGGGGTGTTTGATTCTTTGTGGGAGCAGTGGTGGACATTGTTCAGTTTGTATCCTAGAAGAGATGTGCTTCATTGCAGCCAGTTCCTCCCTCAGTAGGGTCACCTCTTTATGCATGGCAACTAGGTCTTCCCTTAGTAGAGTCAGTTCTTTATGCATGGCAGCTGATCTGAGGCACAGAGGACAAGCTCCTAGGTTCCAAATGATTCATCTTGGAATGAATGTACTGAAGTTATTGCACTGAATACAAGACATGCTGAATAAGTAGTACTAGAAGGAGAAGAGGAAGAAGAAGAAGAAAGGAAGATGATGATGTGGGCTTTAACCCAAGTTAAAAAGATAGATGGCAATGTATGTGACTACTATATAGGCAATGCAGCCCCTGGGGGGTGGGGTGAGGGGTAGGGTGGGCGGGAACCTAAGTGTCTCTGGCCAGAAGGCTGTTCCTGAACTGGGGGCATCCACAGATATCTGCTCCAAGGCTACCCAGAAAAGCAGTCAGTCAGTCAGATTATCCCCAAGCTTAATGTATAACCACAGTTAAACTTTATATTAGCAATTTCCCCACAACAGACAGTTAAACTCTATATTGGAAGCTAGAAACCAGCAGAGATAAGAAAGAAAATTATAGTTTTTGCAAGCTTTAGGGCTACACAGTCAGAATATTCCCAAAGTAAGGTATAACAGTTAGAATCTATCTTAGCATTAAGCAAAAAGAAAATATAAGCTGTAACTTAGCGTTTTGCAGGCTTTATAAAATGTGCAGTCTAGAAAAGACTGGAGCTATGGCAGCCAGTAAGCTGATCTAATTAGCCCTTCCCCTGGGAGCTGGTTTGTACCAGAAAATTCAAACAATGGAAGCCAAATAGTTACACTGAACTGTTACTTTCCTTCCTGTATCACACACAGCTATCTAATTTAAGGGCTACAGTGTCAAAATATTCCCAAAGTAAGGTATAACAGTTAAAGTCTATCTTAGCATCAAGCAAAAAGAAAATATAAGCTGTAACTTAGCGTTTTGCAGGCTTTAAAAACTGTGAAGTCTGGAAAAGACTGGAGCTATGGCAGCCAGTAAGGCATATGCCCTTCTGGTAGAGAGCTTCCAGGATGCCAGCAGGATCTCCTCGACTTCCAATGGGAGACTGAAAGGGGCCAGCGCTACCCTTTCATCAGACACACTGTTAGCATCAGGGAGCCCACATTGGGGTGCAAGAATGAGTTCCCCTCTTGGGGCAGGAGGTCTGGGGACGGAATGCTGCCGACAAGAGAGCAGCAGGGGAAACCAGGGTTGCCTGGGCCACCTAGGAGCGATCAGTATCACTGATGCCCTGTCGCTCTGAACCTTGAAGAGGGTCCAGGCTACCAGGGAGGTCAGCAGGAACGCGTAGAGTAGGCCCTTGGCCCATGAAATTAGGAAGGCATCTGCTGCAACTCTCTCCAGGTGCAGCTGACGGGAACAGAAGCGAGTCAGCTGCGTGTTGTCCAGAGAAGTGAATAGGTACATCATGGGCCTGACCCAGAGGCTGAAGAGCTGTCTCATTACCGTGGTGTGCAAGTGCCATTCATGTGGCCACAGGATTCTGCTCAGCCAGTCCGCTAGGCAGTTGTCCTGGCTCAGGAGGTATACGGCTCGCAGCAGCATGCTGTGGCACGCCACAAGAGAGGACGGCTACCGCCTCCTGGCAGAGGGAGTACGAGCCCGTGCCCATCTGCTTGTTGATGTAAAATATGGCCACCTGGTTGTCCATCTGCATCAACACTGACAGATGCCGCAGGCAGTGGCGGAAAACTCATAGGGCCAGAAAGATCACCTGGAGTTCCAGGAGTTTGATCTGTAGGAGGGGCTCCTCCAGAGACCAACTGCCTTGTGTGCATAGGCCTGCGCAGTGTGCTTCCCAACCCAGGAGGGAGGCATCAGTGGTCAGGGTCGCTTGTGGTGTGGATGCTCGGAAGGGCATTCCCACCCGCAGGTAGTGTAAATTCTTCCACCAGTTTAGCGAGGCCGCCAGTTGGCAGGTTACCTTGACGCTGTCTCTCAGCCTGCCTGTGGCTCGAGTCCACTGTGAGAGGAGGCACCACTGAGCCGTCTGAAAATGCAGGTGGGCTGAGGGGATGACATGGAACGTCGAGGCCATGTGGCCCAGAAAACAGAGGAGGGGGCGGCATGCCGGGACTGTCCTGTGGCGCTGCACCTCCTCTGCTAGCTGCTGGAGGTGTGCTGCCCTTTCTCTTGGGAGTACCATCTTGCTGGCAGCGTTTCCAGGTATGCCCCTATGAATGTTAGGCTTTGAACCCGGGAGAGATGGGATTTTGGGTAGTTGATGACAAACCCCAGGTGCTGCAGGAGGCAGATTGCCCGCCCTGTGGCCTGGCTGTCCTCGAGGGCCGTGCTACCTCTGATAAGCCAGTCATCCAGATAAGGGAAGATGAAGGCCCTCTGTAGGCGCAGATAGGCAGCTACTACTGCCAGGCACTTTGTGAAAACCCTTGGTGATGAGGCCAGGCAGAAGGGAAGTACCCTGTACTGGTAGTGCATTCCTCCCACCACGAACCTTATGTACTGTCTGGGGGAGGGATGGCTCAGGATGTGGGGATTCACGCCCTTCAGTATCCCAAGGGAGAGTATCTTGAACTTTTATCTCACCAGAAACTTGTTCAAGTTTTGCAGGTATAGTATATGGGCCTGAGGTCCTCTGTTCTTTTGGGGACAAGGAAGTACCTAGATTAGACACCTTTTCCCCACAGATATCTGGGTACAGGCTCCACTGCCCTATCCTTGAGGAGTCTTGCAGGCTCTGAGAGGAGCAAGGCCTGGTGAAGAAGAGATCACACCAGCTCTCCTGGGACAAACCCCGGGGGTATTTGCTGGAGGCGAAGGAGATACACCTCTCTTACCACCTGCAGGATCCATTAGTATGTGGTGATCCAGGCCCACCTGTGGGCAAAGAGTGCCAGGCGGCCCCCTGTGGGCTGGGGAGGGTCCTCCCAGGAGAGAGGAAGTCCTGCCAGGGGAAGAGAGGAATAGTTCTTTTGGCTCTTGAGCTTCTGCATAGATTACTCCACAACCATGGAGTCATGCGATTGCTGAGCCTTTTGTTGCCAGGGCCCATTTTGACACGGTAGATGGCATTGAGGCGTTGGCTGACCTCCGGCACCGATGCCAGGGTCTCCCATATTCGCAGGAGCAGCTGCTCGAGGATAGGTTGCTCTGGCACCGTGAGGGTCTCCTTTGGCGGGGACCCATACTGGAGGATCTCCAGTTCTTCGATGCATGGGTCCTCCTCTTATTCGGTCAGGACTGACAGGGTCCGAGCCATATCCTGGACAAAGTCATGGAAGGCCACATCCTCCGGGAGAGAATGGCACCGGGGTGCCAGGGGAGACGGCTCCAAGGGAACGTCTCAGTGTCTAGAGGTCCCTGGAGAGGCTTAGTTGTTGTTCTCCCACTTGGAGCCGAAGGGCATCGAGGACTCCGAGGCTTGGGACTTCCATGCCTCGAGACCGGCTCTGGGGAAACGGGCTCCCCCGGATCAGACTCCCAGAAACTGGTCGGGGAGGACCGGACACCCAAGGATCGGGACCGGAACCTCAATCAGTGCTGAAGGCTCGTCCGAGGCTGGTGGCACTTGGTGCCCAACGCGACGCCCGGGGACTCCCCCCGCAGTCGGGGCAGACATCATTGCCTGCTGCAGGGCCAGGATAGCAGAGATATTCTGCTCCAGGGCCGCCATTCTGGTTTTGAGGTCAGAAGGCTCTGCAACTTTCGGCGTGGGCACAGAGGTTTCCAGGCCCCACACTGGCACTCTCACGAGTGTTTCCTCGATGAGGACCAAGGCCTCGAGGAGCCTCGCACAGTCTCTGCCAGCTGAGAACTCCTTCTTATGAAGGGCGCTGCTTGGAGTCGCCTGAGTCCCTCTGCGGGACCTTACTGGGCTTTGCCAGTGGAATCTCTACTGGTTTTGAAGATTTTTTCTTTTTCTTTTTCTTCTCGGGGTCCGGGGTCTTTTCAGAGGAACCACTGCCGTGGGACTCCAAAGATGCCTGGGCCTTGCGGGAAGTTCTGGGCTTGGAGTTCAGCATCAGGGAAGCCGGAGCAGAGTCGGACCGCGGGAATATCTTTCCCTGCAACTCTGACCATTTCTTGCTGGTTTTCAGAGTCATGGCCTGGCACAGGTTGCAGGTGGTGCTATCGTGGTCCAGACCTAGGCAGTACAGGCAGCAGTCATGGGTATCTGTGACAGACATAATTTGACTGCAGCGATCACATTTTTTGAACCCACCGGGAGACATGATGAGAGATACCCAGCTGAGGTCAACAACCCCCCGGCGAAAAAGGGTGCAAATGCCGGTCGAGGCAAGTCTCGTCAAAAAGGAGGAAGGAGCCAACAAACAGCGCCGGGGTCAGCGCTGACTCGAGGTGGGAAGAGGAACCAGTACCGGGAAAACCAACTTTTAAGGATAATTTTAGAGAGATTTTTCCAGGGAAACAGGATGAGCATCCGCTGGACTCCGCGGATAAAAGGAGACTGAGCAAGATGGCACCCTTGGGCAAGAAGGGCACCATGCATGTATGGCAGCATGTCCCAAAGCCTTTCTTTGAAAGCTGGGGAAATGCTCTGCACGGCTCCATCAGCGCCAACATCGCCCATATGCGAAGACTGACTTCCTGCTGGTTCCTGGAGAATGATTTTATTCTCCTGTAGTATTTTTTACTAATATTTTCTCAGGAATTTCTGCTTGAGTGTCATTCCTTCCTCTACTCCAAGATACTTATATATGCCTTCCTGTCCAAGGTCCTTGATATCATAGCCTTCAGCCAGGGAAATGCTTTCTGTTTTGCTCAATTTTCTTCTAAAAAAAAAAAGTTGTCTTAGCACATTTGTCAAGGCCAAAGGTCATCCTGATTTATTTATTTATTTGGTATACATTTGTATGCCGCCACTTCCAGCGATCAGCAGCGGCCCAATGGTGTAAAATACAAGGGAGTAAAGTATAAAATCAGATTGAAAATACAGTATGATTTGAGGGAGGGGTACACCACAATCACATAGAAATTACAAATATACATTACATTTTGATCACCCGGGTTTGCGCAACAAATGAAATAATAAATATACATTTGATTGATCAGATTATAAATATACATTTGATTGACCAGATAAGTTACAGTTTTATCACCCAGTTTGAGCAACCAGATAAATTACATGTTTATCAAGAACATAGATTACAGTTGTATAATACATTGGCAGATATGCAATCTTATTAACATTGACATCGGATCTATTTTTCTACCTCTTGTGCTTCGGGGGGTTAGGCAACTTGGGTAAGGAGGGAGTGTTGAATCTGCCTAGGTGATACCGTAATGTGTTTGGAACAGGTGGGTTTTAAGCTTCTTTCTGAAGTCCTGTATATTGTTGATCAGTCGTACCTCATGAGGTAGTTTGTTCCAAAGCATGGGTGCAGTGTACGTTGTCAGACGGCTGCCTGGGTGAGAATCTTCACAGTCTTGACAATGCATATATTTATATGATTTTTGCAAGATAATGTAGTTCATTCACACCAGACACAGCTGCTGACAATAATTTAGTTGTGCACAAGTGTTAAAGCCAATAAGATACTTCTTTATTTATGGGGTTATTTCTCCCAGCACAGATATGCTTGGTAGCACATAAATTAGGTTACTTGCTTGCAGTGTTTAACTTGGTAAAACAAAGTCAAAAATCAAAATCAGGAAAACAACCTTCAAACTTGTCAGGCAATTAGCTAATGTTTTCTTAGCATATCTCTAACAAACGAAAAGCCACAAAGAAAGAAATAAACTGCTCTTGTAAGGTTAACTTCTGATTACTTTCCACACAGATCCAGAAGTAATTCTCTCCTAGCTCACAAGCAATTAGGTGCAGCTCAATTGCTATCAGTTATCCAGCTGAAACCCTTTAGCAGGCTGGCTTTCTACTGTGTGAGTCAAATCCTGCTTCAGGAGCTTTTCTTAGTGGAATAAAGAACAAATTTATATTTTCTTTGTGATGGCTGCTATGCTTTATCACAGAAAGTTACCAACGGAGTTTGGATAGAGAGCAGTCCATATAAACAATATCTTGATCTGCTATTATTTCCCCTTCATCAACAAGCATAGGGTCACTATCATGAATTGGCACAGATGAATCTTTCAATGGAGCACTTTCAGAAGAACACTTATTTCCCTGCTGTCTTTCAAGGTTATAGCTAGGGCATAGATCAATGTTCATACCTGAGCTTCCATTGTTGCTATAGTTCCTCTCTATATAGCCTGGCCAGTATGTAGTCCAGTTCTTATGTCCAGCCTTCCAGTCCTGATCCCTGGACACTGGATCTCTCTTCACATACCTTCTGGCATAGGTCTTAGAGTCCCTTCCACGTGCAGCCGTCTCCCTCACAGGTAGCCTCTGGTGATTCCTTGTTCTGCAGCACCATTCCTCTGGCTTTCCCCAGTCCAATGGTCTATGCTGGCCCTTGGAATACCTCCCAGTATACGTACTGCCTTGGACTCTTCTAGACCTCTCAAAGGCTTTTCTCCTCTTCCTTCCAGAGGGTTTCTTTCCTTCTCTATTCGTCTGGTTTGGCTTCTGCTTCTGCTGATCCTTCAGATGAAAACTGATGATCCTTCTCTGCATATCCAAGGTGATCATGAAGATGGTCATCTGTAGAATAAACTCTACTCTTATTCTGCCTTGATGAGTGCTCCTCCCTAACACAGCGCAGCTGTGCTGAATCAGGCCCTGCCCTTTGAGATAAGTGCTTAGGGATTACCTCATAGCCCTTTTGATTGAACACACGTTTTCTCACTTCAGCTCCTCTAATGGCTGTTGGAAACCTGGTGCATTCTGGGACTGGTAGTCTTTTATGGCAAAATTCTGTTTTCATATTTCTACCAGAACTGACAGGTTGCTTGTTCAGAGTCACTTCACCTTTTCTACAGCTCCTTCCTGAGCTATGATAAGCTTCCTTATCACAACGTGTATGCCCGGTTGCTCGTTCCCTCTTTGACATCTCTTATACTGCTGGGAACACAGAGTGTGTTCAGGTTAGTAGTCCTTCGGCATCTATTGGGGGGCTCTGTGGTTATGAGGTTATCGAGGAATGATGGGGATATCCTGTGAATGATTTTGAAAGTCGTTACCAGTATTTTGTATACTGCACGTGCAGAGATTGGGAGCCAGTGAAGCTCAATCAGTACTGGTGTAATGTGATCCCTCAGTTTCTTATTCAAGATGATCCTGGCTGATACATTTTGCGCCAATTGTAAGATGTTTATGGGTTTTTTTGGTAGACCTTGCAAGATGGCATTACAGTAGTCAAAGTGAGGAATGATGAGCGCTTGAGCTACTGTTCTGAAGTCTGTTTGTTCGATTATGTTGCGTAGGGGTTGAAGGACTCTGATGTCATCAGAAAAGCTTTTCATCACATGGAGTTGCTCTGCTAATTGTTGGTCGCTGGAAATATAGAGCTTCAGATCATCTACAAATAAAGCACAGTTACTTACCTGTAACAGGTGATCTCTGGGAACAGCAGGAATTAGTCCTCACCTATGGGTACGTCGGTACTGACGGAGCCTGCGCGGGAATGCTCCCCAGCTTCCCAGAATGAAAGCTTTTGGGGCATCCCCACAGCGCATGCGCGCTGCCTTCCCGCCTTTCCTACCAACTCTCCTCAGTTCAAGTTTAAAGCTGAGACAATAGAGAGAGAGGAAAGGAAAGACAAAGAGAGATACAACTCCTAGGGGAGGTGGGAGGGTTGTGAGGACTAATTCCTGCTGTTCCCAGAGATCACCTGTTACAGGTAAGTAACTGTGCTATCTCCAGGAACAAGCAGGAATAAGTCCTCACATATGGGGACTCCCTAGCTAAGATGCCTGGGAGATCCCCAAGGGTATGAGACCCTGAAGGGTTCCTCATTTTCCTATGGATCTCAGGCATCCATTCAGGGAAGGAAGGCAGGAGTTGTTCAAGAATGGAACAGGTGTCTGAGGACAGCCTGACCAAACAAGGCATCCCGGCGGGAGTCGTTGTCCAAACAGTAATGGGCTGTGAAGGTATGAACCGAGGCCCAGGTGGCTGCTCGACAGATCTGGTCGATGGACACAGAATGAAGATGAGCCATAGAGGTGGCCATGGCCCTCACATTGTGAGCTGTGACATGGCCCTCCAGAGAAAGGTTCTTATTCTGGTAAGCAAAAGAAATACACTGAGCAATCCAATTGGACAGTGTTCTTTTAGAGACTGGAAGTCCTAAATGAGAAGGATCAAAAGCAACAAAAAGCTGGGAAGACTTTCTATGTTGCTGTGTCCTGTGTAAGTAAAAAGCAAGAGCTCTTTTACAATCTAGAGTATGAAGGTTCCTCTCTGCAGTGGATGCATGAGGAGCTGGAAAAAAGACAGGTAAATATACCTCTTGATTAAGATGAAAAGGTGAGACCACTTTAGGCATAAAGTGAGGATTTGTCCTAAGGACTACCTTATCATGATGGAACCTTGTATAAGGTGGATTAGCCACTAAGGCCTGCAGTTCACTGATGCGGCGAGCAGAAGTGATTGCAATAAGGAAAATAACCTTCCAGGAAAGAAATTTCAAGGAGGTAGTGGCTAAGGGTTCAAAAGGTGGCTTCATAAGCTGACCAAGAACCAAATTTAAGTCCCATGCCACCGGAGGAGGTCGAATGGGAGGTTTAGTTAAAGTTAGGCCTCTCATAAATCTTGCAATAAGAGGATGAGAGGAAACAGGTTGTCCATTGATAGGCTTAAGGGATGCTGCAATAGCACTTAAATGGACCCTTACTGAATTCGTCTTAAGGCCTGCATTGGAAAGATGCAGGAGATATTCTAATAGAGAATTCACAGGAAGTGCCAGAGGGTCAAGACCCTGTTGAGCACACCAAATGGAAAATCTTTTCCATTTAAAAGCATAGGAACGCCTAGTGGAAGGTTTCCTGGAAGCATGGAGGATATCCTTCTCTTGCTGCGAAAGATTGAAGTCTTGAAGGTCTAGGCCTTCAGTAACCAAGCTCTGAGGTGAAGGGACTTGGGGTTTGGATGCCACAAAGTCCCCTCCTCCTGAGACAGAAGGTCTGGAGCAGCTCCCAAGTCCAGGGAGGGGGCTTGGGAGAGATGCAGAAGTAGAGGGTACCACACTTGGCGTGGCCAGCGTGGAGCTATGAGGATCATAGATCCTTGATCCCTCTGAAGTTTGAACAGAGTCTTGGGAATCAAAGGAATGGGTGAAAAGGCATACAGGAAGTCCTGACCCCAATGAAGGAGGAAGGCATCCTTGGCCTGAACTCCCTGACATGGAATTCTGGAACAGAACCGGGGAAGTTTGGCATTCCACGGACTTGCAAATAGGTCTATGTCCGGGGTTCCCCATTCCTGGAAGATTCTGAGTACCTGATACATGTGCAGGGACCATTCGTGTGGAAGCAGAACTCGACTGAGTCTGTCTGCCCAAGAGTTTTCAATTCCTGGGAGGTATACTGCCAGGAGATGGATTTGATGCTCTCTGGCGAAGGCCCATAATCTTAGAGCTTCGTTGCAAAGCGAGAGAGCCAGTTCCTCCTTGCTTGTTTATGTAAAACATGGCTACCTGATTGTCCGTTTGAATGAGGACTGTCTGGTAGCTGAGGAGGGTATGAAAGACCTTGAGAGCTAGGAACACTGCTCGAAGTTCCAAGAGGTTGATATGAAGAGAGGTCTCCTGTGGAGACCAAGTGCCTTGGGTGGAGAGGTCCTGTAGATGAGCTCCCCAACCTGTTTGGGAAGCATCTTTTGTGAGGATTGCTTGGGGCAACAAAGGTTGGAAGGGGGACCCCAGCAACAGATTGTGAGTGGACATCCTCCATTGGAGAGACCAAAAGAGACGTTTGGAGTTTGCTATTTGGTCTGAGAGAGCTCCTGAAGTTTGAGTCCACTGGGTGGACAAAGTCCATTGAGCTGCTCTCATGTGTAGGCGAGCATAGGGCACCACATGTACTGTGGAAGCCATGTGGCCTAGTAGCTGTAGCATCTCCCGGGCAGTTAAGTGGCTCTTTGACTGAATCTGGGAGGCTAACTGCACTAGACGTTGGCAACGAGCCTGGGGAAGATAGGCTCTTGCAGTAGTGGTGTCCAACCAGGCCCATATGAATTCTAGGGACTGAGTAGGGGTGAGCTGAGACTCTGGGAGGTTTACCACAAGTCCCAGATACTGCAGAATGCGCCTGGTGCGGTCCAGGGAAATTTGGGCTTCTGACTGAGATGGAGCTCGGATGAGCCAGTCGTCTAGGTAGGGGAAGACAAATATTCCAAGAGTGCGTAGAAATGCAGCAACTATTGCCATGCATTTGGTGAACACTCTTGGAGCAGAGGCTAGACCGAAAGGAAGCACTCTGTATTGGTAATGTTTTCCCTGGAACAGAAAACGTAGGAATTTTCTGTGGGATGGATGGATGAGTATATGAGTGTACGCATCCTTGAGATCTAGAGAACAAAGCCAATCCTGACTCTGTAGGTATGGAAGGAGAATGCCTAAAGAAAGCATCTTGAACTTCTCCTTGCATAGAAATTTGTTCAATTCTCTGAGATCTAGAATGGGTCTGTATCCCCCTGTTTTCTTTGGAATGAGAAAGTAGGGGGAGTAAAACCCTGACCCTTGTTGAAGAAGAGGAACTTCTTCTATGGCCCTCTGGGCCAGAAGGGTGGTCACCTCCTGATCCAGAAGGTCGAGGAGAGATGTGGGAGAATTGAAATGGGTGTAGGGAGGAAGGTCTGAGAAATGAAGTTTGTAGCCCTCTCTGATGATGGAGAGGGTCCACTGCTCTGATGTGATTTGCTCCCATCTGGGAGCAAAATGAGCTAACCTTCCTGGAATGGTGAGAGGTTCTGGCTGTTGTAGAGCCAGAAAGGTTAAGTTCTCTAGTATCAAGTCAAAAACCCTGAGGGGCTTGGGACTGCTGGGTTGCAGCAGCCCCTGCAGGTTTAGGCCTAGCCTGTTTAGGTTGCTGATGCTTAGTAGCAAAGCGACCTGTAGAAGATTGTTGACCAGAAGTGGAAGGAAATCTGCCCTTCTTGTAAAAATACTTTTTAAAAGATTTTTTCTTGGCTGGAGTGGAGGTAGACTTAGAAAGTCTATCCAGAGCAGCATTTTCTGCATCCATTTGAGTGGCTTTAATTTGCCACTCTTTGCCAAATAGATTTTCACCTGTACAGGGCAGATTTCCTAAACCATCTTGAACCCAGGGTTCTAGATCAGAAGCCTGGAGCCAAGCAATTCTACTAGCAGCTATGGCAATGCCTGAGGCTCTGCTGGCACCTTCAAAATAATCAAAGGCTGCCCTGTTGGAAAAAATTTTGAAATGTCTTGAGTATGCTTAAGCCAAAGAAGGAACTCATCCCTTTTGTCCTCTGGAATAAAAGGGAGAAAGTTGTGCAGCTTTTCTGCAACCTCCTTTAGAAACATACCCATATAAAGGCTGTATGAATTGATTCTGGCAATAAGCATGCTAGCTTGGAAGATTTTCCTTCCAAAAGCATCCAAGGTCCTGCATTCTCTTCCTGGAGGAGTAGAAGAGTGTCTTTTGGTACTCTTTATCCTCTTCATAGCTGACTGCACCACAATGGAGTGGTGAGGAAGCTGAGTTTTTTGAAATCCAGGAGAAGGAGGGACACGGTACATAGTGTCCAATCTACGAGAATGAGGAGAAAGGGTGAGAGGAGTCTCCCACAATTCAATCAAATGTTCTTGAAGAATTTCATGAATTGGTAAGGTGACTGCCTCTCTGGGAACCTTAGAATATCCCAAAATATCTAATTTTTTTGCTCTAGGTTCTTTTTCAGAGGTTACTGAAATAGATAGTCCTTTAGCTACTTCTATTATGAAGTCTTGAAAGGACAAATCCTCTGGAGGAGACATTCTCCTTTTTGAAGAAGAAGGCTCCTCAGGAAGAGTAACAGATACTTCAGGGGACTCATCCGATGAATCAGAATCATCAGAAGAATCGAAGTATCGTCTGCTCGATTCCAAAGATCGATAGGCGTATCGATCGGTACCGACATCGGGTGTCCCCGGTACCGGGTCGGTACCGAGAAAGAGCCCAGGACAGGGAGCCGGAATCGGTCTCCTGGCCGATGTCGATGCAGCCGGTACCGGCATCGAAGTTGGTACCGGTACCGGCGTCGGTACTGACAACGGAGCTTGTTGTGGTACCGGCGGCGTCGCAGCCTTGATGAAAGCCAGTATAGCCTGCTGCATGGATTGCACAGTGTGATCCATGGACGCCACGACTGCCTGGATGTCAGTACCGGGAGATTGTGCCGGTACCCTAGAGCAGTCTAACAGGTGATCGGTTGAGGCCATTCCATCGATGTCAACCTGTAACCCCATTAGGAGGAGCTTTGGAAGCCGGAGCTTCCCGCCGGGGTTGTTTGGCTGGGGCAGGATCCTCAAGGGCAAGCCCAGAGGCATCTCGATGCTTAGAGGGAGATTTGCCTTTCGAGGACCTGCTAAAAGTATGTTTGGTTACCTGAGACCCATCAGGAGAGGAAGACCTGGAAGATGTCGATGCCACCGCTGGTGCATCCGTGGGAAACAGCACATGGAGCTTGGCTGCCCGGTTCTGTAACCCTCGTTTACACATTAGAGAGCAGGTTTGGCAATCCGGAATGGAGTGTTCAGGCCCCAAACATTTAAGACACCATTCATGGGTGTCTGTAACAGAAATTGTACCGCTACACTTAGTGCATTTTTTGAAACCAGAGGCTGGTTTATCCATGGAGGAAAAATTCTTGTGGACCTGTAGGCCTAAGAAAATAAATACACTAAGTGAGGAAAAGTATATATTTTTTTTTTTTTTTAAAGAAAAGAAAAGAAAAGACCGGTGGTACCGGTCCGGCGTCGGGGAAGGCAGACACGCGACCAAAGAAATAAATTAAAATAAAGAACTTCTTCAGCGGTGACAGGAACACGACCTGCTGGCTCCGCGGAAAAGAAGAACTGAGGAGAGTTGGTAGGAAAGGCGGGAAGGCAGCGCGCATGCGCTGTGGGATGCCCCAAAAGCTTTCATTCTGGGAAGCTGGGGAGCATTCCCGCGCAGGCTCCATCGGTACCGACGTACCCATATGTGAGGACTTATTCCTGCTTGTTCCTGGAGATTAAATGAGATGTTTCTGGGTTTTTACCATCTTTAGGATTCAGGCTAAATCTGTATCCCAAAGGGCTGATGAGAATACTCATTAGATTAAGCAGCACACAAAACAGAAGAGGCGACAGGGAATCCCCCTGAAATATTCCTCGCTGGATCCTAATGTTAGGAATGATATACTGATCATCCTCATATTTTCAAAAAGAGTGTGGTTTGCCACACTGTCATAGTGAATTTAATGTACTCTATCAAACCGGGATTCATTTTATACATTTCAAGGCAATTTATTATCCAAGAGTGTGGGAGGCTGCCAAAAACTCTCTTATAATCAATCCATGCTATACTGAGATTTCTGTTTTTCTTAGCGCTGGCCATGGTGGCCTTTTTTCAACATTAACTGGTCTTTGATGCCATGTGCTCCTCTCTTGTTGCCCTTTTGCTCTATTGCCATGATGTTATTGGACTTGATTTGATCATATATTCTGTCTGCATCTATTGCAGTGAACAGCTTATAGATTGTAAGTAGACAACTTATTGTTTTGTATGTAATGTGTGTGCCTGCTCTCCCCAAAGGTAAAAGAAGCTCTATTGTTTTGCTTTGTCTGCTGCCCCTCTCAAAAGCTGCTGACCGAGGTGACCACCTAATCCTGGCTAATGTTTGGGTTGTCCCCAGGACCGGCCCAAGGGTTTCTGCCACGCCAGGTAGAAGCCCTGGCTGTGCCACCAAGCTGCCCCTCCCCGCTGCCACTGATTCTGTCTTCAGGGGCAGGGGGAAGGCTCGGCTCGGCTCAGTGGAAGCAGCATTTAATGTCTTTGGGTTCAGCTCGGTGGTGGGGGGGGTTGGGCACGGGGGTGGATAGTGAGTAGCCTCAAAGATAACCTCAACATAGGAATACAACACATAGGTGAGTTTCTTTCTCATGCTAAACTGGATAGCCGGAGGAAATTGAACTTTTTGGGAATGGATACCCTGAAGATCATTTCATGGAATGCATGTGGGATAGGGACCCCTATCAAGAGATATGTATTGCGAGCCCTGGCCCGACAAAAATGTGATATTGCCATGCTGCCGGAAACTCACCAGACTGCCGAACAGCACCTTAAATTGCAGAGGGACTGGGTGGGGCAGGTATGGGGGGCTCCGGCGAAAGGAAAAAAAGGTGGAGTGGTCATTCTAATGCATAAAAGGATCAGGTTTGTTCGGGAGCGGATCTACGTGGACCCAGAAGGCCGATATGTGCTTCTGTATGGGACTCTGGAGGGGCAGCCCATAGTACTGGTGAGCCTCTATAGTCCTAATGTGCTGGACCGGGCGCTTTATGCCCTTTTGGCTTCTCGTGTGGAACAGCTGCCCGAGGTGCCCTTGATCCGGAGTGGTGATTTTAATGGGGTACTGGATGTTGAGTTGGATACGACCAGAGGGGGGGAGGGGAAGGGGCGAGGGCGCAGACGAGAACCATACAAGCCTTGCGGCGACGGCTGGGGGTGGTGGATCCTTGGCGACTCTTACACCCGATGGATAGGGATTATACTCACCAATCGTGGGCGCACGGTTCGAGTGTGCGGATCAATCATATTCTGGTGTCTGAGAGGGTTTTTGCCCGAGTGGAAGATGCCCAAATCGGTCCTACAGAGATCTTGGATCATGCCCTGATCTGGGTAGACCTTGAATGGACCACAGCCGAGATGCAAACTAGAATATGGCGGTTACCGACAGAATGGTATAAGGATGCTGAGTTCCATGCATATCTTAAGAAGTGCTGGACAGAGTTTGTTTCTTACAATGAATGTCATCAGGAGAGTCTGGAATTGTTTTGGGAGACTGCTAAGGTGGTCCTGCGGGGGGATATCATTGGGTATGTTGCATGAAGGCGGAAATTATTGACAGAACAGATAGTCCGCCTGGAAAAACAGGTGGTAAAGGATAGGCGGCGATTTGGACTTAATCCATTGTGATGAGGTAACTAGTACAGAGCCTATGTTATATGAGGAAATGGCTAGCTCAGAGCCTATGGTAATAGGAAAAGAGGAAGAGCTTACCTCACAAACACAAAGGCAGCAAACATATTCAGCTTTCTAAAAGCCCAAGTATAGTGGAGAAAACTTTCCATTCACCAAAGGTGATGCAGTAGAAAACCAAAAGGCTAATCAAGCTCACCTGAGTGGAAGGGCACGTACAACGTGCAGAGAACAGGAGCATAAAAACTACAGGGAAAGCCCAGTAGAGGAGCAAAGGGAGGGGCTGGAGCCAAGGCAGCAAAGGCAGGAGCAGAAGCCAAAGGGTGGAGCAGGGTGGAGCAGGCTGTAGCTGCAGAGGAGTCTCCCAAGCCAGAAGGGGCCTCGGTCACTGGAGAGTAAGTAACCAAGAGGAAGGAAGTCCTCTCAACCAGCAGATCTTGCTAGAACCAGGAAGTAAAGGAAGTGTCCCGGTAGCAAGAGGCAGCAGACACAGACTCTCTTCAGAAAGTGATTTCAGCTTGGACCCGGCTACAGAGACGTGGAAGTCTTGGAGAGGAGCCAGCCAAAGCCCAGAGAGAGAAGCTCATTACCCAGGGACAAAAGCTAAGTATCCTGTTGTAGCTAGAGGGAAAAAGCCAGGCATTGCCAGCAGAGCAAAGCCCAGTAATTGGGAGGAAAATCCCTATTGGAGAAGGAACCTGAGAGATACAGTTCCTAGCACAGGACTCTTGAACCCTGTTGATGTAGAGCACTTACCACATAGAATAACCAGTGTCATTCAAGGGAAGAGCTGTGAGGATTTCAGTTATAAAGATTGTTATGTGCCTCCAAATACAGACTATGAGCAGATGCAATGGGAAAACCAGGAGTGTGATATAGAACTGGATTCCATGGATTGCACGCTTTGTCTGTCTGATGAAATTACATCCCTATGTTAGCCAGGCAAGCAAGAGTTCTGTGATACCTTGTGCTGGCGAAGAGTTTATTTTCTATACTGTGAAGAAACAGTTTTCTTTTGTGTTCCTTTGTGCTGTTCATAAAGAATCCTATGTGGGACAGGGAATAAAACCCAAATTATTTCTTTTGCCTTAATTACACGGCTACTGACTATTTCTTTAATAAGGCAACCCACACTTCACGGCCCTAGGCGGGCGCCTAACAGGGCCAAAAAGGGGTGCAGGTGACACCATGTGCGGTCAATAAACGCAGACTGTGGGAGACCCAAGCAGCCCTGAACGAGGTATTGCACGGGAGAGCCAAAAAATCTTTGATGTATTATCGCTATCAGCTTTACCGCTTTGGCGATAAACCCGGGAGGCTTCTGGCACGCTGCCTCCGAGGTGGTAAAGGCTCTCGTGCAGTGGCGGCCTTACGGGATAAGCAGGGGAGGTTGCATAAGGAAAGTCGAGCTATTGCTCAGGTGTTCCGATCTTTCTATCAAAAGCTATACTCGAAGAGGGAGGGGTCAGTGGGCTCTATGAGACAGTACTTGCAAGATGTGCAACTGCCTAGTTTGATCAGAGGGCACAGCTGGATGCACCAATAGCGGTGGAGGAGGTCCACCGGGTTATCCAGAAGGCTGAATGTTATCAGGCGCCAGGACCTGATGGTTTTGGGGTGGAATTTTATAAGCTGCTGGGGGACCTGGTACTTCCGTCGCTGGTGGCGATGTACCATAAAAGAGTAGAGCAGGGAGATTTTGCATGGGGGGCCAACCATACGCACATTATACTCATACCTAAGCCAGGGAAGGATCACACGCAGGCTGCATCATATCGGCCCATCTCTCTGTTAAACTTTGATTTGAAAATTCTGGCTAAGATATTGGCGGATCGCTTGGCCCGATTTATGGGGGAGCTGGTTCATGGCTCGCAAGTGGGTTTTTATTAAAGGCAGATATGCGTTGCGGAATCTTCAAAAACCTTTGGCATCTTTGGAGTGGGTGCGTGATACCGAGCAGCAGTCCCTTTTGATTAGCTTTGATTCTGAGAAGGCATTTGACCAAGTGAACTGGGAGTATTTGAAATTGCTTTTACCATGCTACGGGGTAGGGAGGGTCGTTTTGTAGTATGGTGGACTTGCTTTACGCACAACCAACCGCAGGAGTGCTGTGCAACGGAGTATTATCTGAGAAAGTTTGCTTAGAAAGAGGTACACGGCAGAGATGCCCGCTATCTCCATTGTTGTTTGTGTTATCCCTGGACCCTTTGGTGCAGAGGATAGAGGCGTCCAAGGACATTCAGGGAATACGAATGGGGCGACAAGGGTTTAAGATGGCTGCTTTCGCGGATGATATGTTGGTGCACCTGACACTCCCGCAACAGTTGCTGCCGTGCTTGCTGGAGGAATTTGCAATATTTGGAAGGTTTGCAGGACTTTGTATCAATATGGAGAAGTCGGAGGCCTTGGATGTAGCTGGTACACTCTGAGAGAGGTGGGGAGGGACCTTTCCACTCAGATGGGTGCATGTCTCGTTCGTATATATGGGTATCCTTCTGACAAGAGACCCGAAAGATCTGTATAAAAAGAACTTTAAAAGGGTACTTCTTAAGACTCAGGCACAAGTGCAGGCTTGGACTCCTCTGCCATTGTCTTTGCTGGGAAGAGCGGCGGCGCTGGGGATGGTGATTCTACCACGAGTTCTTTATTGGTTGCAGACTCTCCCAGTGTGGATGACATGGAAGGACTTAACTCGTATAGAGCGGGAGATTCGGGGGTTTTTGTGGAAAGGGGCGAGGGCACGTATCCCGATGAACCAGCTGCGGGGAAGGCTGGAAACAAGGGGGGATAGGAGTTCCGGATTTGGGAGCGTATGTGCTGGCGTGCCAAGACCGACATATTGGGGACTGGCTGGGTAATATAGATGTATATACTCCTACAGAGATGGAGGAGGAGCTGGTGGCTCTCCACAGTTTAACGGCGGTGTTCTATTTGGACAGCTTAACCGTGCCACGTCAAGTGACTGGTAGCATGTTGGTGATGCAAGCTTGGCGTACCTGGCAGAAGCTACAAAAAAATTGGGGAGGAAGTCCGGAGGTGTCACGATGGCTGCCCTTACGGGGAAATGTTCAGTTCTCCCCTGGAACAGACACAGCTATTTTTCGACAATGGGGGAAGGTGGGCATTCGGAGTGTGGGCCATGTGGTGGACCAGGCAGGGGTGTGTAAGTCTTTTGATGAACTTTGTAGGGAATATGAACTGCCTTCTAGACATTTTTTTGCATATGCTCAGATTTTCTATTATGTGGCCTCGCTGCCGAGAGCAGCGTTGGAACTGGAGCGTTCGGAGAACATTTTGGCATTTTTTGCTTTGGGGGATGAATACCCACCCAAGATTGTAGATTTAAAGAGAAGGTTGGGGGCGTACGATGCCCCACCGGATTACTAGACTGAGGAGGCACTATGGGCGAGGGAACTGAATCTGGAGGTGACCCCAGGGTCGATCGGGAGAGCATTAATTCGGATTCCAGTGTTAGTGGACGGGGCCAGATGGTGCGAGTTACAATTCAAATATCTGATATGAGCACACACTTCTCCCCACGACGAGCATTGCGTAGCCATCTTACATTAGATGGAGGCTGCCCGAAGTGTTCTTGCTTTCTGGCAGATTTGGGGCACATGTGGTGAAGGTGCTTGAAAGTTCGGGGCTATTGGTTGCAGATTGGTAATTATATGAGTAGCCTAATTGACCAACAGATTCGATGTACGGGGTCGCTGGTGGTGTTGGACCAGCTTCGACCACTTCACCCGAAGGGAAGATGGGAGAGGATTTTGGTGCGAAAAGCATGTCTGGTGGGTAAGGGTTCATTACTATAAAAGTGGAGAGAGCCGGTGGCTCCTTCTTTCTAGGAGTGGCGCAATAGTTTCCACCAGTTAATGCTGTTGGAGCAGAGAGGAGCTCGAGGGAGTGTTAAACGATGGGCCTCCTTTTTACTGATTTGGGAGCCATACATCCAGCGGCTAGGACCGCAGGCTCGGAGTGCCATGTTGCAGAGCAACAGATAGGGAGCAGGTGCTCAGATGGAGGGGCAAGGGGAGTGCTGTCAATGGGTATCCCTTATCTATTTATTTATTTATTTAGAATACATTTATATACCGCTACTTCCAGCGATCAGTAGCGGTTTGATTACATTTTTGGGGGTTGTCAAAATCATGACAGAACAGTTGGGGCATACACACATAGGTCTGAGGGTAAGACACAGCACACAGAATTAGGGTATTAAAGATTGGACTTTACATATTTACATATTTTACAAAGAAAGATTGGACTTTACATATTTACATTTTTACATATAACATTTCTACAGAGCATGATACATGGTTTATTTATCTATGTGTTCCGAAGGAGTGTAAACCGAAGAGGTAGAGGCTACATAAAGGAGGGGGGGGGGTTGGGAGGGGGGAGGTGAGGGGGATTAATGAAACTTAAAACGACCTGGTGTATTTGTCAATAAATGCCATCACGGTTAGACATGTTTGTTTGAACCCCGAGGCGGTGGATCAGAGCCAGCCCTGTCAGGGGTTCTATGTATGTATTTGACTTGAGTTGTATAAGTGTGTGCTGTGAATTAATAAACAGAGTTTCAAAAAAAAAATGAGAAGCATCAATAAACCAATAGAAAGACTGGTAAAGCACAGTTACTTACCTGTAACAAGTGATCTCTGGGAACAGCAGGAATAAGTCTTCACATATGGGTATCGTCGGTACCGACGGAGCCTGCGCGGGAACGCTCCCCAGCGTCCAGAAAGCTTTTGGGAGCATCCCACAGTGCCTGCGCGCTGCCTTCCCCAACCGCCTCTCTCCAGTTCGAGTTTTAAGCTGAGACAAAGAGAGAGAGAGGAAAGGAAAGATAGATAGAGAGATACAACTCCTAGGGGAGGTGGGTGGGTTGTGAAGACTTATTCCTGCTGTTCCCAGAGATCACCTGTTACAGGTAAGTAACTGTGCTATCTCCAGGAACAAGCAGGAATGAGTCTTCACATATGGGGACTCCCCAGCTAGAGATGCCAGGGAGATCTCCAAGATTGTGAGTCCTTGAGAAGGGCTCTACCTGCCCCCATGGATCTCGGGCATCCAACCAGGGATGGGGGATAGGAGTTGATTAGGTATGGAACAGGTGTTTGAGAACAGCCTGACCAAACAAGGCATCCCGGCGGGAGTCCTTGTCCAAGCAGTAATGGGCTGTAAAGGTATGAACCGAGGCCCAGGTGGCCGCTCGACAGATTTTGTCGATGGACACAGAGTTCAGATGAGCCATAGAGGCTGCCATGGCCCTCACATTGTGAGCTGTGACATGGCCCTCCAGAGAAAGGTTCTTATTCTGGTAGGCGAAAGAAATACACTGAGCAATCCAATTGGACAGAGTTCTCTTAGAGACTGGAAGTCCCAAATGAGAGGGATCAAAATCAACAAAGAGTTGAGAGGACTTTCTATGTTGCTGTGTCCTTTGTAAGTAAAAAGCAAGCGCTCTCTTACAATCCAGGGTATGGAGATTCCTCTCTGCACTTGATGCATGAGGTCCTGGAAAAAAAGACAGGTAAATACACCTCCTGGTTCAGATGAAAAGGTGAGACCACTTTAGGCATAAAGTGTGGATTAGTCCTGAGGACTACCTTGTCATGATGGAACCTTGTATAAGGAGGATTAGCCACCAAGGCTTGCAGCTCACTGATGCGGCGAGCTGAGGTGACTGCAATGAGAAAAGTAACCTTCCAGGAAAGAAATTTCAAGGAGGTAGTGGCTAAGGGTTCAAAGGGTGGCTTCATAAGCTGGCCAAGAACCAAATTCAAGTCCCATGCCACTGGAAGTGGTCTAATGGGAGGTTTACTTAAAAGAAGGCCTCATGAATCTTGCAATAAGAGGATGAGAGGAAATAGGGTGTCCATTGAGAGGCTTAAGGGATGCTGCAATAGCACTCAAATGGACTCTTACTGAATTTGTTTTAAGGCCTGCATGGGATAAATGCAGCAAATACTCCAGTAAAGAATTCAGAGGTATTGCAAGGGGGTTAAGACCCTTCTGTGCACACCAAATGGTAAACCTTTTCCATTTAAAAGCATAGGAACGTCTAGTGGAAGGCTTTCTGGAAGCATGAAGGATATCCTTCACCTGCTGAGAAAGATGCAAATCTTGAAGGTCTAGGCCTTCAGCAACCAGGCTCTGAGATGAAGAGACTGGGGATTTGGGTGCCACAACGTTCCCTCCTCCTGGGACAAGAGGCCTAGAGCAGATCCCAAGTCCAGGGAGGGAGCTTGAGAGAGATGCAGAAGTAGAAGGTACCACACCTGGCGTGGCCAATGTGGTGCTATGAGGATCATAGACCCCTTGTCTCTCTGAAGTTTGAACAGAGTCTTGGGAATTAGGGGAATGGGTGGAAAGGCATAGAGGAACTCTTGCCCCCAATGAAGGAGGAAGGCATCCCTGGCCTGAACTCCCTGACACGGAATCCTGGAACAGAACCGGGGAAGTTTGGCATTCCACGGACTTGCAAACAGGTCTATGTCCGGGGTTCCCCAAATTCGGAAGATCCTGGCTATCTGGTCCCCATGGAGGGACCATTCGTGTGGAAGCAGAACTCGACTGAGTCTGTCTGCCCAAGAGTTTTGAACCCCTGGAAGATACACTGCTACGAGATGAATTTGATGCTCTCTGGCGAAGGCCCACAATCTCAAAGCTTCGTTGCAAAGCGACAGAGAGCCAGTCCCGCCCTGCTTGTTCACGTAGAACATGGCTACTTGGTTGTCCGTGTGGATGAGGACTGTCTTGTAGCTGAGCAGGGTGTGGAAGACTCTGAGAGCTAGAAGAATTGCTCTGAGCTCCAAGAGGTTGAATTGTAGAGATGTCTCTTGTGGAGACCAGATGCCATGGGTGGAGAGATCTTGTAGATGATCTCCCCAAGCCCTTGGAGAGGCATCTGTTGTAAGGGTTGCTTGGGGTAGCGACTGTTGAAAGGGGGACCCCAGCAACAGATTTTGAGTGGACTTCCACCACTGGAGAGACCAGAAGAGGCGACTGGAGGTTGCTATTTTGTCTGACAGGCACCCTGATGCCTGGGTCCATTGGGTGGACAGAGTCCACTGAGCTGCCCTCATGTGAAGGCGAGCATAAGGAACCACATGCACGGTGGATGCCATGTGGCCTAACAGTTGTAACATTTGTCGAGCAGTTAAATGGGACTTTAACTGAATTTGTGAGGCTAACTGCACCAAGCGTAGGCAACGGGCCTGGAGAAGATAGGCCCTTGCAGTTGTGGTATCCAGCAAGGCCCCTATGAACTCTAGTGACTGAGTAGGGGTGAGATGGGATTTTGGGATGTTTATTACAAGTCCCAGATACTGAAGAACACGCCTTGTGCAGGGCTAGGGAAGTCTGGGCCTCCGACTGGGATGGAGCTCGAATAAGCCAGTCGTCCAGATATGGGAATACAAATATTCCTAGAGTGAGTAGAAATGCAGCTACTACTGCCATGCATTTTGTGAACACTCTTGGAGCAGAGGCCAGACCGAAAGGAAGCACTCTGTATTGGTAGTGCTTTCCTTGATAAAGGAACCGAAGGAACCTTCTGTGTGTTGGATGGATGAGGATATGGGTGTACGCATCCTTGAGATCTAGAGAACAAAGCCAATCCTGACTCTGAAGGTATGGAAGGAGAGCACCGAGAGAAATCATCTTGAATTTCTCCTTGCATAGAAACTTGTTCAATTCTCTGAGATCTAATATGGGTCTGTAGCCCCCTGTTTTCTTTGGGATAAGAAAATAGGGGGAGTAGAACCCTGAGCCCTGTTGAAGAAGGGGTACTTCTTCTATTGCCCTTTGGGCAAGAAGGGTAGCAATCTTCTGACCCAGAAGGTCGAGGAGAGATGTTGGAGAATTGAACTGTCTCACCGTGGTGTGAGGAGGAAGGTTGAAGAAATGAAGCTTGTACCCCTCCCTTATGATGGAGAGGGTCCATTGCTCTGCCGTGACTTGTTCCCATCTGGGAGCAAAGTGGGCTAACCTTCCTGGAATGGTGAGAGGCTCTGGTTCTTCTAGAGCCAGAAAGGCTAAGTTCTCTAGATGTAAGTCAAAGGCCCTGAGGAGGCTGAGGCTGTTGGGCCGTAGCAGTCCTTGCAGCCTTAGGCTTGGCCTGTTTAGGTTGTTGCTGACGCTTTGCAGCAAAATGACCTGCAGAAGATGCCTGCTGACTATAAACAGGATAATATTTCCCCTTTTTGGGAAAGAAAGCCTTTTTGAATAACCTTTTTCTAACAGGAGCAGAAGTAGACTTTGAAAGTCTATCTAAGGCAGAATTCTCAGCATCCATCTGAGTGGCCTTTGCTTGCCAATCCTTGCCAAAAAGGTTTTCACCTGTACAAGGAAGATTTCCTAATCCATCCTGGACCCAGGGTTCCAAATCAGAAGCTTGTAACCAAGCAACTCTGCGTGCACCTATGGCAATAACCGAGGCTCTGCTGGCACACTCAAAAGAGTCAAAGGCTGCACGGTTGGAAAATTTGGAAACATCCTGGGCATGTTTAAGCCAGGTAAGAAACTCTTCCCTTTTATCTTCTGAGATAAAAGGAGATAAAGTTTGCAGATGATCTGTAACTTCCTTTAGAAACATCCCCATATAGAGGCTATAGGAGTTGATTCTGGCAACAAGCATATTGGCCTGGAAAATTCTCCAGCCAAAGGCATCCAAGGTTCTGCATTCTCTTCCTGGAGGATTAGATGAGTGTCTTTTTGCACTCTTTATCTTCTTCATAGCAGACTCCACCACAATAGAGTGGTGAGGAAGCTGAGTCTTATGAAAGCCAGGACAAGGAGGAACACGGTACATGGTGTCCAACCTACGAGAATGAGGGGAGATAGTGAAAGGTGTCTCCCATATGCCCAACATGTGATCATAAAGGATCTCATGAATTGGTAAAGTAGCTGCCTCTTTAGGAGCCTTAGGATATTGTAAAATATCAAATTTCTTGGCTCTAGGCTCTGATTCAGGGGCCACTGAAATGGAGAGGCCCCTGGCCACTTCCCTAATGAAGTCTTGAAAAGACAAGTCTTCTGGAGGAGATATTCTTCTTTTTGGAGAAGAGGGCTCCTGAGGAAGGATTACCGATGCTTCGACAGAAGCCTCTGATTCATCAGAGTCTTCGGAGGAACCGAAGTATCGCCTGTCTGGATGCTCCTGCAGAGCCCCGATAAGCATACCGAGTGGTATCGACATCGGGAGTGATCGGTAGGATCACAGAACAGGGTACCGCTGCAGTCGACACCGAAGCCGATGTCGATGCAATCGGTACCGGCACCAGAACCGATATTGGTGCCAGTGCCAGAACCGGTACCGACAATGGAGTTTGTTGCGGTACCGGAGGCGTCGTAACTTGTATGAATGCCGTGATGGCACGCTGCATGGTCAGAATATTCTGATCCATCGACGCAACCAATATCTGGATGTCGGTACCAGTGGAAACCACCGGTACCCCAGAACATGGCAACAGGTGATTGGTCGAGGCCAAGCCATCAATGTCAACCTGTAACCCCATAGATGAAGCTTTGGAAGCCGGAGCTTCCCGCCGGGGTAATTTTGCCGGTGCGGGATCCTCGAGAGCAAGCCTGGAGGCATCTCAATACTTAGAGGGAGATCTACCCTTCAAGGACCGGCTGGACTTATGTTTGGTTACCTGAGATCCATGGGAGGAAGAAGCAGCCCTGGAAGATGTCGATGCCACCGAAGCTGCATCAGAGGGAAACAGGGTACTGAGCTTGGCCGCTCGATTCTGTCGACCTCTTTTAGACATCATAGAACAGGACTCACAATCGGTGATGGAGTGGTCAGGACCCAAACATTTTAGACACCACTCATGGGTGTCAGTGATAGAAATAGTACCGCTGCACTTCGTGCACTTTTTAAACCCGGAAGCGGGCTTTTCCATGAGGAAAATTTTTCTAGGCCTAAGGCCCAAAAGGAAAAAATGCACAGAAGTGGGAAACGGTAGTTTTTTTTTTTTTTTTTTTTTTAAGAAGAAAGAAGAAAAGACCAGCGGTACCGGTCCGACGTCGAAGAAGGCAGACGCGCGACCAAAGAAATAAAAGAAAATAAATAACTTCTTCAGCGGTGACAGGAACATGACCTGCTGGCTCCGCGGAAAAGAAGAACTGGAGAGAGGCAGTTGGGAAAGGCAGGAAGGCAGCGCGCAGGCGCTGTGGGATGCTCCCAAAAGCTTTCTTTCTGGACGCTGGGGAGCGTTCTTGCGCAGGCTCCATCAGTACCGACGATACCCATATGTGAAGACTCATTCCTGCTTGTTCAGCACAGTTACTTACCTGTAACAGGTGATCTCTGGGAACAGCAGGAATTAGTCCTCACATATGGGTACGTCGGTACCGACGGAGCCCGTGCGGGAAAGCTCCCCAGCTTCTTAGAATAGAAGCTTTTGGGACCTCCCACTGCACATGCGCACTGCCTTCCCGCCTTCCTGAACAGCTCTCCTCAGTTTCGAGTTTATAGCTGAGTCAACAGAGAGAGGACAGGAAGATAGATAGATAAAAGATACAACTCCTAGGGGAGGTGGGTGGGTTGTGAGGACTAATTCCTGCTGTTCCCAGAGATCACCTGTTACAGGTAAGTAACTGTGCTATCTCCAGGAACAAGCAGGAATAAGTCCTCACATATGGGGACTCCCTAGCTTAGATGCATGGGATCCCCTGTAAAGGTTCGCCATCTTCGTATGGATCTCAGGCATCCATTCTGGGAAGGTGGGCAGGAGTTGTTTAGGAATGGAACAGGTGCTTGAGGACAGCCTGGCCAAACAAGGCATCCCGGCGGGAGTCCTTGTCCAAACAGTAATGGGCTGTGAAGGTATGAACCGAGGCCCAGGTAGCGGCTCGACAGATCTGATCTATGGAAACAGAGTGCAGATGAGCCATAGAAGTTGCCATGGCCCTCACATTGTGAGCAGTGACATGGCCTTCCAGAGAAATGTTTTTGCTCTGGTAAGCAAAAGAAATACACTGAGCAATCCAATTGGAAAGTGTACGCTTGGAGACTGGAAGTCCCAAATGGGAAGGATCAAAGGCCACAAAAAGTTGAGAAGACTTTCGATGTGGCTGAGTCCTATTAAGGTAAAAAGCGAGAGCTCTTTTACAATCCAGAGTATGAAGGTTCCTCTCTGCATTGGATGCATGAGGAGCTGGAAAAAAGACAGGTAGATATACCTCTTGATTAAGATGAAAAGGCGAGACCACTTTAGGCATAAAGTGGGGATTCGTCCTAAGGACCACCTTATCATGATGAAATCTTGTGTAAGGTGGATTAGCCACTAAAGCCTGCAGCTCACTGATGCGGCGAGCCGAAGTGACTGCAATGAGGAAGATGACCTTCCAGGAAAGAAATTTCAAGGAGGTGGAAAACATTGGCTCAAAAGGTGGCTTCATAAGTTGACCGAGCACTAGATTCAAATCCCATGCGACCGGGGGTGGTCTGATGGGAGGTTTAGTGAGAGTCAGGCCTCTCATGAATCTTGCAACAAGAGGATGAGAGGAGATAGGTTGTCCATTTATATGTTTCAAGGATGCTGCAATAGCACTTAAATGGACTCTTACCGAATTCGTCTTGAGGCCTGCATTGGATAGATGCAGGAGATAATCAAGAAGAGAATTCAAAGGAAGTGCCAGAGGGTCAAGACCCTGCTGAGCACACCAAATGGAAAAAACGTTTCCATTTGAAAGCATAGGAACGCCTGGTAGAGGGTTTCCTAGAGGCAGAAAGGATATCTTTCACTGGTTGGGAAAGATGAAAGTCTTGAAGGCTTAAGCCTTCAGTAACCAAGCACTGAGGTGAAGGGATTTGGGGTTTGGGTGCCACAAAGTCCCCTCCTCCTGAGACAGGAGGTCTGGCGCAGCTCCCAGATCCAAGTAGGATCCCTGGGAGAGCTGTAGAAGTAGAGGGAACCACACTTGGCGTGGCCAGCGTGGAGCTATGAGGATCATAGTTCCATGATCCCTCTGGAGTTTGAACAGAGTCTTGGGAATCAAAGGAATGGGTGGAAAGGCATATAGGAATGCCTGATTCCAATTCAGGAGAAAGGCGTCCGTAGCCTGAGCTCCCTGACACGGGGTTCTGGAACAGAACCGGGGAAGTTTGGCATTCCACGGACTTGCAAAGAGGTCTATGTCCGGGGTCCCCCATTCCTGAAAGATTCGGTTTATTTGGTCCAAATGTAGGGACCATTCGTGTGGCAGCAGAACTCGACTGAGCCTGTCTGCCCGAGAGTTTTGAACTCCTGGGAGATACACTGCTAGCAGGTGAATCTGATGCTCTCTGGCGAAGGCCCATAGTCTTAGAGCTTCGTTGCAAAGCGACAGAGAGCCCGTCCCTCCTTGTTTGTTTATGTAAAACATGGCCACCTGATTGTCCGTCTGAACTAGGACAGTGAGGTTGGCTAGGAGGGAGTGGAAGACCTTGAGGGCAAGGTAAATTGCTCGCAGTTCCAGAAGATTGATATGAAGGGTGGTCTCCTGTAGAGACCAAGTGCCCTGAGTGGAGAGAGTTTGCAGATGAGCTCCCCACCCTGTTTGGGAGGCATCTGTTGTGAGGGTTGCTTGGGGTAGCAATGGTTGAAATGGAGCCCCCAACAACAGATTCTTGGTGGAAGTCCACCAGTGGAGGGACCAAAACAGACGATCGGAGGTTTGTATTTGGTCTGAGAGCGCTCCTGAAGCCTGAGTCCACTGAGTGGCCAGGGTCCATTGAGCTGCTCTCATATGAAGACGAGCATAGGGCACCACATGCACTGTGGAGGCCATATGACCCAGTAGGCGTAGCATTTCCCTGGCTGTCAAGTGAGTGCTGGACTGAGCTTGGGAGGCCAAACTCAGGAGGCGCTGGCCTCGAACATGTGGAAGGTAGGCCCTTGCAGTGATGGTGTCCAACTGGGCCCCTATGAATTCTAGAGATTGAGTAGGGATGAGTTGGGACTTGGGAAGGTTTACTACCAGTCCCAGATACTGCAAAAGGCTCCTTGTGTGGTCCAGGGAAATCTGGGCCTGTGACTGAGTTGGAGCTCGGATGAGCCAGTCGTCCAGATATGGGAAGACAAAGATTCCCATGCCTCTTAGAAATGCGGCTACGACTGCCATGCATTTTGTGAATACTCTTGGAGCAGAGGCTAGACCGAAGGGGAGTACTCTGTATTGGAAATGTTTTCCCTGAAACAGAAAGCGAAGATACTTTCTGTGGGATGGATGGATGAGTATATGTGTATACGCATCCTGTAGGTCTAGAGAACAAAGCCAGTCCTGACCCTGGAGGTAAGGAAGGAGAATGCCGAGAGACAGCATTTTGAATTTCTCCTTGAAGAGAAATTTGTTCAATTCTCTCAGATCTAGGATTGGTCTGAATCCCCCTGTCTTCTTTGGAATGAGAAAATAAGGGGAGTAGAAACCGGACCCTTGTTGAGGAAGAGGAACCTCTTCTATGGCCCCTTGGGCAAGAAGAGAGGAAACCTCTTGACCCAACAGGGTTAGGAGAGATGGGGGAGAATTGAATGGTCTCACCATATGATGGGGAGGAAGGCTGGAGAAATGAAGTTTGTAACCCTCTCGAATGATAGAGAGGGTCCATTGTTCTGTTGTGATTTGTTCCCATCTGGGAGCAAAGTGAACCAACCTTCCGGGTATGGTGAGAGGTTCTGGTTGTGTTAGAACCAGAAGTGGCAAGTTCCCTAGGAGCAAGTCAAAACCCCTGAGGGGTTGGAGCCTGCTGAGCTACAGTAGCTGCTGCAGGCTTAGCTCGTGCTTGTTTGGATTGCTGACGCTTAGCAGTATAGCGAGGTTGAGAAGACTGCTGGCCAGTATTTGAAGCAACTCTGGCCTTCTTATAGTAAGGCCTTTTAAAAGACTTTTTCTTAGTAGGAATTGAAGTGGACTTTGAAAGTCTTTCCAAGGTGGCATTTTCAGCATCCATCTGGGTGGCTTTGATTTGCCACTCTTCCCCAAATAAGTTCTCACCTGTACAGGGCAGATTCCGTAAGCCATCTAGAACCCAAGGTTCCAGATCAGAGGCCTGGAGCCAAGCAAGACGTCGGGCTGCAATAGCAATGCCCGAAGCCCTACTGGCTCCCTCAAAGGAATCATATGCTGCCCTATTAGAGAACTTAGAAACCTCTAAGAGTTGTTTCACTAGGGAAAGGAATCCCTGCTTTTTATCCTCAGGGATAAAGGGGGCAAAATGCCGCACCTTTTTGGCAAGTTCCTCCAGGAACATGCCCATATAGAGACTGTAGGAATTAATCCTGGCTATAAGCATACTAGCCTGGAAAATTTTCCTACCAAAAGAGTCCAAAGTCTTACATTCCCGTCCTGGAGGGGTGGAAGAGTGCCTTTTGGTACTCCTAATCTTCTTCATTGCAGACTTCACCACAATAGAGTGGTGGGGCAATTGAGTCTTTTGGAAACCAGGAGAAGGAGGGACCCTATACATGGTGTCCAACCTACGGGAATAAGGAGACAAAGTCAAAGGATTTTCCCAGAAATCCATCAGTTGTTCTTGAAGGATTTCATGGATAGGCAGGGTAACTGCCTCCTTAGGGGCCTTTGAGTATCCCAAAATATCCAGTTTTTTGGATCTGGGTTCCTTTTCAGAGGATGTGGTAATAGAAAGGGCTGTAGCCATATCTAAAACAAAGTCCTGGAAGGACAAATCCTCTGGAGGGGACATTCTCCTTTTAGGAGAAGAGGGCTCCTCAGGTAAGTTGAGTGAAAACTCAGCAGAATCATCAGAGGAGTGAAAATCCTCAGAGGAATCGGTGCTTTCCTCTAACGCACGATACGCGTACCGATCGGTATCGATATCGGGCGTATCGGGTATGGAACCGGTATGGAGCGAAAGCCCATACGGTACCGACTTGCGTTTAGAGGTGGACGGCCTCGATACCGGCATGGCGGACGATACCGGTATCGGGCCCGGAACCGCTGAAAGCGGAACCGATGGCGTTGCAGCTTTAATGAAAGCCATGACGGCTTGCTGCATGGACTGTACAGTATCGCCCATGGACGCCATAGCTGCCTGGATGTCGGTACCGGAGTGACCCGGTACCCCAGAGCAGGCTAACAGGTGATCTGTCGAGGCCGTAGCATCGATATCAACCTGAGACCCCTGAATTGGCGTTTTTGGAAGTTGGACTTCCCGCCGGGGTTGTTTGGCTGGGGCAGGGTCCTCAAGTTCTAAGCTAAGAGCCTCTCGATGCTTTGAAGGAGATTTGCTCTTTGAGGACTTACCCACAGAAGGTTTGGTTACCTGAGATCCATCCGGAGAAGAAGACCTGGATGACTGTGATGCTGTATTCTCTGAAGCAAACAGCACATGGAATTTGTTGGCCCGGTTCTGCAGCCCACGTTTAGACATGTGGGAGCAAGATGGGCAGTCCGGTATGGAATGGTCAGGCCCCAAACATTTCAGACACCAGTCATGGGTGTCTGTGACTGAAATAACAGCATTACATTTGGAACACTTCTTAAATCCAGGGGCTGGCTTCTCCATGAGGAGAAATTGAGTAGGCCGAGAGGCCTCTCTGAAGTGACCAAAAAGCTAAAAAATAAGAAAAAAGAATTATAATTTTTTAAAGAAAGAAAGAAAAGACCGGCGATACCGGTATCGGTATGGGGAAGGCAGGTACGCGGTCTAAAGAAACAAATAAAATAACAATTTCTTCAGCGGTGACAGGAACACGACCTGCTGGCTCCGCGGAAAAAGAGAAACTGAGGAGAGCTGTTCAGGAAGGCGGGAAGGCAGTGCGCATGTGCAGTGGGAGGTCCCAAAAGCTTCTATTCTAAGAAGCTGGGGAGCTTTCCCGCACGGGCTCCGTCGGTACCGACGTACCCATATGTGAGGACTTATTCCTGCTTGTTCCTGGAGATCTGGAGATTACAACTTTCCAACACACTTAAAATAAGAGCAAATACCCTGCCAGGAAATCAACCTCTAGGTTTCAGCTGAATTCTGAATTCTTAGCTTCACTGCAAGCATTCTAGGCAAATGTAATCACACAATCTGCATGCACGGTATAGTGTAAATGGGTGAAGGTTACGCGATCTATGCAAACGTTGATATCTTTCTATACAAGGATGCCAACTGCTTCCTTACAAAAAGATTTCAAAGCAGGTGTATCATGTATGCAGGCCTGAAAGTAGAGACTTCTTTTGGGCCCAGACTACCAACTTTCATACATGCTGACATACAACAAAACAGCGCACCTCAGAAAGAACATGCCAAGGATGGAAGAGTCTGTTGTTAGCTGGCACAGTCAAGAGAACTAATGAGACTCAAGTTCAAAATCTGCTTTGCTGCTGAGCTTCTATAGGGTGCTGGGTGCAGCTCTTCATTCCCCTCTATAAGGAGTATTGTTAAGATTGTACTCTAGTTTCCAGCACTCTCCTTCTCCTGTGTGGAATATGCTAAGCATAATCAAGCAACCATATGGTCTAGTAGGCCTGACCGATTTAGTAACAGCCAAAAAAAAGCATGCTTCACCAAGCATCTTATATTTCAAATAAGTCTTAAACCCAAGCACTCTTTCTTTTAAAATGTTGTTTTTCTCCAGCTGTGTTATCAGCTGAAATAATGTCCTGTATAATTAAGCCAAGGTAACATATATGGGCCATTATTTATAAGGAATCATCTGTGGGGACAGCTGTATGAACTTTAATAACCTGAAGCATTAGGGTAAGGAGGCACTGTGCCCTGCTGTTCTCAAGAAACTTGGCTTCTTTTTATATTTGCAACCCAAAAGTGGCTAGAAAGCAACCTTTGCAAATCTGTACTTGGCCAAGAGGAGGATCAACAGCTTGCAGAAGGGCAAGAGGGTTTCTGTGGAAGAAAGGACCAGAGGGAAAACTTCTACAGCGATAAACCCAACATGTCTTGAAATGTTGCTTCAGTGTATGCGTGCAGGGCAGCGCAGCAAAAGCGCCAGCGCGAGCCACCATTGGTGGGTCTTACCAAGTGCACAGCGTGGTCAATTTCTTCAGTCGTTACGCCAGCTCTGACCATCATAGCAGCAACATCTAAGACTTCTCTAGCAAGCTGTGAAGGAAAAATTACACATATCCATTGCCCTTGAAAGACTGAATTCAGTGCAAGGATTGGTCAAGGAAATAAAACAAATTGCATTAGGTTATTTTTCTTAGGGGGAAGGACAAGGAATTGAGGTACTAACAAAAAAATAAAATAAAAGCAAGCTGGGGAACAACTGCAGAAGATTATTTTTTCTAGCTGTGGGATTCAGAGTCTGTCCTCAGTGAAACGTACTTGGTGGTCAATAGTCCAGGTCTTGAATGTTCTCCACCAATTAATAAGGTACAGATGGCAGGTTCTACTCTAGAGCATGCACATTTCAACAGACCAGCAGATATTTCAGTTGCCGTTTTTTTTTTAAAGTCAGCCGCAGCAGTTAAAAAAAATCCAGATATTCAGCACCGATATTTGGATAGTGGCTGGTGCTAAATATCCGGATAATGCACTGACTGGCAACATTATTCTGATACCAGCGATATTCAGTCCACTATATTTTTCCTGTCCTAACTTTACCTGGCTAGCAGACTGAAAATTGCCGCTGTTCAGATACTCTGCCATTCCACCCTGGCTCTACTCACAAACTGGCAATATCTTACAGTGCTGAGGTAGTCTGTAAGATATTCAGTGACACTATCTGGATAGTATCGCTGAATAACCATGGCCAGTAGCACATATCCAGACAGAAGCTGCTTCTGAACAGTGACCCCCCCAAGACGTTAAATGCTTGGGTTGTTTTTTTCTATTCATTCAAGTATCAGTTAAAACTTAAGAGCGTCATTGCCACCCAATTGAGCTTCGAGGATAGGATCTGCAAGACTGAAGCAATTGCTCAGGCCCCCTGCAGCAGCAGTTCAAGACATAGAACTGCAGCTAGCTAAATGTAAATGGAACCACTCCTCTCCAATGAGCCCTATGCCTGCTGCACTTCCATAATGTGACAAAGACAGATATACCAGAAAGGAACATAATTGCACTCAGGTCAATCTGCTGACTGATCCGCCATCTCTACAGAGCCAGACACGTGAAAACACTGGTTGTACGATTCACCAGTGGTGGCTAGTGGAAATGAATTCTTACACCCATGTCAGAAAAAGGAAAAAAAACCCCAAAAAACAGAAACTGAACATTCATGAAGTTTTAAAGTACAAGTATATTAAACGAAAAATAGAAAAACTCACCCTACATACTAGTCGCATCCCTTCTATATCCTCGGCGGAAAGGATCTTTATTTGAGATGTGCCTTTAAGAGCCTGCTCGGATTCAGACATACCTGTACAATTACAGCAAAAAATGTTTCATAATGCTATTTTTAAAGTTGACTTTTTAAACAGGGACACAACTTTTCCAGTTTATTATAGCTTTTTAATGAGCTTCTGTGGGTCAGTCACCTGTCAACCTCTTTCTATTGTCCTCCTTCCATCACTCCAAACTATGTCACCACTATCTTGTTCTATCTTTGACAGAGGATGAGACAAAGCTGCTCATTACAGATGAAATCTTTAAATACTTTAGTGCAGGACATAGAGAATGTAACAGAGTTTGATAGTGGGGACAGAGAAATAACCAAGAATATATTCAGGGCTAACCGTAGGTGGGTGCAGAGCTAGGATAGTTACTCACCTGTAACAGGTGTTCTCCGGAGACAGCAGGAAGTCAGTCCTCACATATGGAACTCCCTAGCTACAGGCCTCCAAAAGCCCATAGCAAAACTAGGGGCTCCCTCACGGAGGGCCACAAACAGCAGCAATTTAGTTCATGTACATAGACCACAGTAGGACCTGTGTGTCTGATGAAACCAGCACTCCAGTAGCCTGAACACAGAATGGTCAGAGGGTAGGAGTTGCCTAAACCCCGAAAAGGTCACGGAGCACAGCCTGGCTGAAGGCACTGTCCCATTGGGACTCTCTTTCCAGGCAGTAATGGGCTGCGGAGGTATGGACTGAAGACCAGGTGGCGACCCGGCAGATGTCTACCATCGGGACGGAGTGCAAGTTTGCCACTGAAGCCGCCATGGCCCTGACACGTTGCGCCGTGACATGGCCTTCCAGCAGGAGCCTCACCTGCTCAGCGAGGACGATACAGTCTGCCACCCATGTGGACAGCGTATACGCTTGGTCACCGCCTCCCCCAGCCTACTGGGCTCATGGGAGATGAAGAGCTGAGAGGCTCTGCAGTGGCCCTGAGTGCGTTGAATATAGAAAGACAAAGCCCTCTTACAGTCCAAAGTGTAGAGGACCCTTTCCGCCCAACTGGAGTGAGGTCTTGGAAAGAAGGTAGGGAGCACCACCTTCCTGGTTGAGATGGAAGGGCGACCCTACCTTCAGCAGGAATTTGGGGGGGGCATGTGAAGCACCACTCTGTTTCTGAAGAACCTGGTATAGGGCGCCTCTGCCACAAGCGACTGAAGCTAACTCTGCGAGTGGAGGTAAGCGCAGCCAGCAAAGTCACCTTCCAAGAGAGGTAGCGAAGGTGGAAGGTAGCCAGAGGTTCGAAGGGCGGGCAAGTGAGCTACCCCAACACTATATTGAGGTCCCTTTCGGTTGCCGGAGGGTGAACCAGGGGTTCAATAAGAGCAGGCCCCGAAGATAGAGTCACCAATGGTTGGACCAAGAGGGGCTTAGCCACCATCAGATGGTGGTGACCCACCAGGGCACTAAGGTGCACCCGGACAGAGTTAGACTTGCGTCCAGACTGCGAGAGGTGGAGAAGGTACTGTAACACCAGAGCCACTGGGCAGGAGAATGGTGTGCCAAACACGGGACTGACCCTAACAGAGAATCTGCGCCATTTGAGGGCGTAAGCTTTCCTAGTAGAGGCCTTGTGAGAGGCCAGCAGAATGTCTTCCACATCAACTGGAAGGTTGAAAAGGGCCAGAGTCACCCTCTCAGCAGCCATGCTGTCAACAAGAGAGACTCCAGATTGGGGTGCAGGAGAGAGCCCCCTTCCTGAGATAGAAGTCCCGGAGTGGTCCACAAGGGGTGGGGGGTCTCTACCATCAACCGGATAAGCCCGGGCTGCCAAACAGGTCCATCACGGGCTCCCCCCAGAGCCGGAAACGCCGACTGGCTACCCTGGGGTTCAGCTGCCACTCCTGTGGCTGGAGAACTCTGCTGAGTTTGTTGGCAAGCAGGTTGCCCTGGCCTGGCAGGTACACTGCCCGCAGGAGGATACCCTGTTGGAATGCGTACGAGCAGAGGACCAGTGCCTCCTGACAAAGGGTACGAGACCCCGTGCCCCCCTGTTTGTTCTCGTAGAACATTGCCACCTGGTTGTCTGTCTGGACCAGCACCGGCTGGTGATGCAGGTGATGACAGAAGACCCTCAGGGCTAGGTGTATGGCTCAGAGGTCCAGGAGGTTGATCTGCTAGGTGTTCTCGTCTGGTGACCAGTTGCCTTGAGTGCAGAGATCTCCGCAGTGGGCTCCCCAGATGAGCAGGGAGGCATCTGTGGTAAGACCCTTGAGAGGTTTGGGGCCTGAAAAGGCATGCCCGTCTTGAGATGCTGGGCAGACTGCTACCAGACCAGAGAATCCACCAATTGGCGGGTCACAGAAACTGTCTGAGGCGGTCCTTGGCCTGAGACCTTTGATCCCAGAGACACCACTGTGCTGTCCTCCTGTGGAGGCGAGCATCGGGGGTGACATGGACCGTGGAGTCCATTTGCCTGAGGAGGTGCAGGAGAAGTCGAGCAGACACCGAGGGACTGTACTGTACTTCCTGAGCCAGAGTCCTGAGATGACTGGCTCGGTCCCTGAGCAAGAAAGCCTTCGACTGGAGAGTGTCGATCTTCACCCCAATGAACTCCGGACACTGTGTCGGAAGGAGGTGAGACTCGGGATAGTTTACAACAAAACCCAAGTGTTGCAGAACCTGGATGGTGCGTACGGTTGTCTGCTGCACCTCTGAGGCTGTGCCTCTCTTTATGAGTCAATTGTCCAGGTAGGGAAAGACAAAGACCCCCTGGATCCGGAGGAAGGTGGCCACGACTGCTAGGCTTTATGTGAAAACTCTTGGAGCAGAGGCTAGGCCGATGGGGAGCACCCTATACTGAAAGTGCCTGCCCCCCCCCCCCCCACTATGAACCGCAGGTACTACCTGTGGTTGGGGTGGATGAGGATGTGGGTATAAGCATCCTTGAGGACTAAGGAGCATAGCCAGTCTCCCTGCTGGAAGTATGGCAGCAATGTTCCAAGGGAGAGCATCTTGAACTTCTCCCTCACCAGGAATTTGTTGAGGCTGCGCAGGTCGAGGATGGGCCTTAGAACCCCTGTCCTTTTTGGCATGAGGAAGTACCTGGAGTAGAATCCCTTGCCCTTGAGATGATGGGCACCGGTTCCACTGCTTTGTCCTTGCGAAGACCTGCCAACTCCTTCAGAAGAAGGTCCTGGTGAAGGGGAGACCAGAGGGGCTCTTCTAGGAAATAAGGAGGTGTTGTCTGAGTCAGTTGGAGGAGGTAACACTCCCTGACCACCCTTAGTGCCCAGGAATCAGTGGTGATGGACATCCACCTCTGAGCATAGAAAGCCAGACATTCCCCTGTGGGCTGTTGATCTCGTTGGGGTAGATAGGCTATGCTCAAGGAGTCAAAAACTCCCCCCTGGCTGGGCCAGAGCCAATGCCTGGGGTTTTGGAGCTTTTTGCTTATGTGGGCCATGCCCATATCCCTTGGCCTGCTGACCTTGTTGGGGAGCTGGGGAGGCCTAATAAGGTGGGTAGTTTCGGTAAGCAGCTCCCTTCCTTGGATAGAAGGACTTTTTACCCGAGCCCTTCCATAGGGGAGGGACAGCGGTCTTTTTGGAGAGCCTGGTCCTTGTCATGAACTCAGTCTCCAGCTCGGCAGCCTTGTCGGTCATTTGTTTGCCAAAGAGGTTCTCTCCTTGGCAGGGGACATCAACCACCTTGTCCTGAACATACTTCTCGAGGTCGGACAACTGTAGTCAAGCTTGGCAGCGAGCACCGACGCCAGCCGCCACTATTCAAGCACCAACTTGAACCTGACATAGGCCACCCGAGACATAAATTTGGAGCATTCACGGACTGCTTTGGCTAGGTTCTTGAACCGCTGCAAGGGTTTCTGGGACACACCAGCTGAGAACCCAGCGAGTTCCTTCAACAGGTCTCTCAGATACATGCCCATGTACAGCTGGGTAGGCCTGGATGCAGCCGATGAGCATTGATCCCTGGTAGCACTACCTGCTGAGGGCATCTAGGGTGCGGGCCTCCCTGCCGGGGGCACCAAGGAGTACGTCTTCTGGCTTTTCAGCCGACGCATGGCCAACTCCACCACCATGGAGTTATGCGGCAGCTGTGACTTTTGGAAGCCCAGGCTCCAGTGAACTCGATACATCGAGTTGAGCCGTTTGCTCGCCACTGGCACCAAAGCAGGTGTCTCCCACAATTTGAGCATCAGTCCTTAAAGGATGGGAGGAATGGGAACTGTGAGTGATTCCCGTGGAGGAGGATCCTCCTCCAACTTGGTCAGGAATGCCAAGGCCTTAGATATGTCCTTGACAAAATCAAGGAACCCCATATCCTTGAGCGGGGGACCGCTGTCGAGGCTCTGAGATGGGAGAGTCAGATGGGACGTCACGGTGGCGATGGGTATTGGGGGACTTCTTGTCCTCCATCTCCCACTCTGAGTAGTCCGTCGAGGACTCGTAGGAGGGCTGCTCTGTGGGCCTCTGGGCCTCCAATGCTCTGCGGCCGGTACCCAGCAAACTTGCCGTGGATGATCATAGCCCCGTCGAGCGGGACTCAGAGTACAACCTCGGCTAAGGATCGACTGAAGGCCGAAGGACCTAGAGGATTAGCTTGGCATCTGCAGACCGGTAGTCGGGGCGGATAAACCAGTCGTGCTGGACAACAGCACCCGCTGCTGGTCCATGAAGATAGACAAACTGCGCTCCAGGGCCGCCATTCTGGACTCCAGACCAGAAGGTTCTGCAGCCTTTGGCGTGGGCATCAAGAGACTTGGGCCCGATGCCGGCTCCCCCGAAGGGGAATCCTCGAAGAGGATAGTGTCTGGAGACAGAGGCCGGTCCGCGGTCGGATCCTTCCGGGGGACCTTCACAGGCCGCTCCTTCTCCGATACCTCGGACGAATGTCTCGGACTGCGGAACCGGGTGCACTGGGCCACTCAGAACCATCCAAGGACGCCACTTTCTAGGATTTCTTCTTCTTCCTGGGTTCCCTCAAGGGAGACCCCTTTCTGAGGACCCACGACGAGGCTTGAGTTTGGAGAGTTCCGCCCGAGATGTTGGGGCCTCAGACGAGGCCCTGGCCTTTGGAGGCACCGGGGACTCGGGGAAAAATGTATCGTGCTGCTGCTGGCGGCTCTTAAGGGCCTTACTGGACATCCTCTTGCAGAGACTGCAGGCTGCCGGGTCATGGTCTGGCCCAAGGCAGCGGAGACAGCAGTTGTGTGTGTCAGTCAAAGACATAATTTTGAAGCACCGAGCACAAAGCCACTGGGTAGCCATGGGGGAAAAAAGTACCCCTGCAAGGTCAAAGACTCTCCAGGCTGCCAGTGGGAGAAAAAAGGCACAAAGATGCCACAAAAAGAAAAGAACGAAAGACTACAAAAATAGACCAAACTTGAAGCTTAGGCAACGAGGTCGGTAGGCGGTTAGAGTACTGGTGCAATACCGGAGGTGAGTCAAACTCGGAGAGAAAAATCAACTTTTTCCGGGGATAAGCCAGATAAACGTCTGAAAGGCTCCGCGGAAAAAAGGAGACTGAGCAAGATGGCACCCTTGGGCGGGAAGGGGACCACACATGCTTGGTGGCATCTCCCAAAGACTTTCTTTGTAAGCTGGGGGCATGCTTCCACAAGGGCTCCATCAGTAAATACATCACCCATATGTGAGGACTGACTTCCTGCTTGTTCACGGAGAATGGGGTGAATCAGCCCCTCCTCTGTTCAAGATTAAAGAGCTGAGAGAGCCCTCGCCAGGGCATGCACAGGGCCCTCTGAAGCCCAGGACTATCTCCCCCAAGGATAGTCCTGGGTATACATACTGATTTTAGGTTTCAGATACCTTGTCACTGATGTTGCTAGTCTAGTACTCCTGGCAGAAGGATGCAATACCAATATGTATAACACCACTGCTATTAGTGGGGTTAATTTTCAGAGACAAAGTTTCAGCCTGCATTGTCTGCTGTATGTTCACATAACTATGTAAAATGCAATGTGTGCTTTCAAGTCAATGTTCCTGGCGACCCAGCAGCTCCTGTGTTTCCTTGGCAGTGTGACCGGAAGTAGATTGCCAATGCCAGGCCTTTGTTCTGAGGCAATGGAGTGTTAAGTGACTTGCCTAAGGCCAGAAGGAGTGCTAATAGGAATCAAACTCTGGTTTCTTGGTTACCAAGCCAGTATGCTAACCGCTAGGCTACCTCTCCACTTCTCACATAACTATAATCAATGGCAAATGATGGGAAATGTTCCCAACATCAGTGGGAAGCTGCAGGGATTTATTTAAACCAATTTCTTGCAGAATCTCTCTGCAATTGCAGTTCATTTGAGGTGAATCTGTTCTCATCTGCCCCATTTACAGCTGGGAGATTTCAGTCTCCCTCATAGGCTACCAAGCATCAGGGGGAAAGGTGGCCCGGAACTTAACAATACACTGGAAGGGGGGGGGGCATATTCAAAAGGATTAATGCAGTCAGCAGACCAATTAATAGCATTAATCCCGGTAAGCGGAATATTCAGCGGCACATAGCCATTTCATGCTGCTGAATATCCCCTCCTAACGCCGCTGCATTCCCTGATGCCAACCGTAGAGCTTTGGGACATTCTGGGGGTGGCATTTGAGTTAACCAGTCAGCAGCGATATTCAGCTGCTGGTGGTTAACTTAATCCAGCTAATGTCAGGTACAAAAAAGTCTGGCCTAACTTTAACTGGTCTAGCTATCTGGCCGGCAGATAAATATCACCACTGCCTGATTAGCATAAACACTAAACAGGCTTACCGGGCATTCAATGCCCAGCATTGAATATCCAGGTCTAATTTTAAACAGTGATGGCCACCACTGCTGAATACTGACCTCAGAGTATTAAGAACATAAACTGGAATTTAGCTCACTTTTCCAGTAGTAATGAAAATGACAATAAGAAATAAGTCATTAAACATGACAGGAAAATGTTGGAAACTACAGCCAAATCAAATAATTCTGCACTTTGAAATGTTATCGTCCATTGACCCTGGATAGAATCAAGCCTCAAAGGGCTCTTTCACGCATTACCACATCAACATTTGACCCACTAGTTGCCTGAACAGCAGAATACTGGAAACGGAAAATAAATTAATCATAATAAATTAATCATCTTCACCAGTCCCTAACTGGAAAAAATGCTACATAGCTCCCAGCATCATATTTTGTGTGGTTCTGAGTGAAAATCTAATACAGAAAAATAGCAAAACGATTTCCTAACTAAGGGAGGCCCACTCTACGGTGGTGGTAGTAGAGCACTTCAGCGAGACCACAAACAGCAGGCTGGGCAAATTCAGATGTGCAAACCAATAGGCTAGATTAGAGTATGGCAGAGGCAGGAATAATGAGTGAAATTAGAAAATTCTGTGTTCCATTTTTCAGCTGATTTCTCAAACAACAAGCAGCAGCACATCTCATGGCAACCAGTTATCTCAAGTGGAGTGCCATTAATTTAAAAAAAAATAAAGAGATAAACACTTCCTGATGGAGCTCCAGCTGCCCTGAGAAAAAATAAAATCAAAATCACCTGTTCCTAGACTAAACAAACCTCACAAACAATGTTCCCTCTAATTTTCTGTAGGCTGTGTGCGCATAAAATATCAGCTGTGCAGCTTTTGAAGGAAGATTAAATTTTTGTGCGCCACATAACGACACTCGGAGTTATATACTTTAAAATTTGACTACACGTCAGAATACAGTATGTACACCACATTGATTTTAATCAAATTAAATGAAAATAGGTGATTACTAAATAAAGCGGAAAATTTCTAGTAATTATAATCACAACTATTAAATTTTAAGATGTTTGTGTTGTTTTCTATCCGAATCAGAACCGTAATTTTTGTGCGCTCTGTTGTAAAGTATGTGCGCTCGCTCGGCGAGGTGTGTGCGCGCGCACAGCTTAGAGGGAACAGCGCTCACAAAGCTTTCAGGGAGTTTCTATGTCAAGTTTTGGAGGGTGGAAAATTATCTGCAATCCAAGCCATAGAACACAGTGGCGTAAAAGAAAGTGCCTTTGCCCGCAGGTTGGGGGCTGCATCGCTGCCACTATGACAATGGGGGGGACATCAGCAAAACTTTGCTTGGGGGCCCCTCATAGGAACTTATGTCACTGATAGAACAGCATAACTATAACATGGGAAAAGAAGTATAATTTAAAAAATGGAATGTAAAAAGGCAAACTTTAGAATTTTTTATCTTTAAAATAAAAACCAAAAAAACCCACTCCTTTGGCAACATTAAACTGATCTTTGGATTTTTATCCCTGAATCCATGGAGCAATATGCACACACCTGAATCTAAGATTAAACTCATTGAGACTTGCTGCACTGCTCCCTCCAGAAGGGACAGTTTGGTGTAAATCAAATTTCCTATTTCCAGAGTGTCTCTTGTATACATCATTTAGAAAAGGAATGGTAAACTGACTGCTAAAAATACATTTGTACCAATTAAAGATTCTTATAGGGATGAGGCATGGAACCAGATTCATGAAGGGGCATGTCAGGGTGGCCCCGAGCAAGACGTGGCACACAGAATCGAGCCCAAGGACATCCCAGAGTGCCCCTACTGGCGAGAAATGGGGGACATCCTCCCCATGGCAGCACATGTGAGGCGCACCCTGGGACCCTGATTCCCCGCTGTCTATGCCCAATAGGGACAGCCCATTCCCTGATCGGGTGGCGGGGACCCACATGCACCCTGGGCTGACCCCGGGAGGGGGGGGCTGGCGGGCAGGATCGGGGAGACAACCTGTTCTTAATCCACCTCCGAGGTGGAATAAGCAGCCAATCCCCCATGACCCTGCAGGACGTAAAGGGCAGACAATGAAATCGGACCTGTATGTCCTGCCAGCTCGGCCCACCCCTGCTCTGCCCAGATCCTGTGACCTCCCGCCCCCGCTGGCTCTCCTTGTCCTGTTGCTCAGGACATGCGGGGAGAGCCAGAGGGGGAATTGGGCCTGGACGTGCAGCCCCACATCCCACGTCTCTGTAAGGGCCCATAGTCAAAAAACACATTACATTGGGCACACTTGTCCAAAAACCTTCACTGGACCCTACTAGCTCTACTAACTATCCTTCCTTCTCCCTTCTCCGTTTTGTATCTAAGCAGCTTGAACATGTCATTCCCTATTCATTGTGTTGACTTATTCATCTCAAATTGTTCTAGATCCATTCCAATCTGGTTTTCTCTCTCTGTATTCCACAGAAACTGCTCTTGCCAAAGTCTTCAGTGACCTTATTATGACTAAAGTCAAAGATCTATCATACACTGTCCACCCCCTCCTTGACCTATCCACTGCTTTTGACACTGTTGATCACTGTGACGCACTATACTCAATTGGATTTTGGGACTCTGCTCTATTTTTGCTTTCCTCTTACGTCTTCCATTGTACTTTCAGTATATCCTCCGGTGGAGTTCTTTCTTCACTGCTATTGGTTGGCATACCTCAAAGCTTGGTCCCAGGACCTCATCTCTCTTCTCTCTACATTTGTTCCCTCCATGCTCTAATCTCCTCATACAGCTTTCAGTACCATTTTTATGCTGTTGTTCACTCCCAAATCTACCTTTTAACACCAAAACTTTGATTAAGAATACAGCCCCAAATCTCAACCTGCTTAACAGACATTTCTGCTTGGTTATCCCACTGTCACATTAACATAACCAAAAAATTATCTTCTCACTCCCCCAAACCCACTTCCCTTTTTTTCTGTCTCTATGGTCAGCACTCTTATCCTTCAAGGTTTACTTGAAGTTCTCTCCCTTTCTCTATGCACATCCAAAATTGTGTCCTCCTTCCTTTTCAGCATTGTTAAAATCCATTCCCTTCCATTTTCAGCATGCTACCAAAACATTCCTCTGCTATTTCAGTAGCTCCTACTTACGCTACCTCACAGGCCTTACTCCTCACAGGCCTTTCATGGAACCATCTTTCCCCACTGCAATCTATTCACAATGCAGCTGCTCTACATAAAGTTCAAATTCTACTGCACCCCTACAAATGCTTTCACTCTGCAGTTCCTCATTTCCCATCGCTATTCATCTGGCTGGTTGCTCTTATTTGTGCTCTTCTCCTCCACTGCTAATTCCAGTCTACATTCTTTCAACCTTCCCCTACCATTTATCTAGAACAGACCGAGTGTCATGTTCCCTCTCTGGTCAAATTCAAATCCAGAGTAAAAACTCACTTTTTGAGGTTACTACTACACCTTGATTACTTCACTATCACACATTCTCCTGGAATCTATTGGTATAGCATTGTATATGCTTAGTAGTGTTTTAGAAATTGATAATGGTATTGTAGGGTAGCCTAATTTTATTGATGTCTATGATTTTCTAATGAAGAGGCTCTGCCCTACATGAGATGCAGTACAGGGTCATTAGCACACAATGGGCTTTTGCTAGGGATGATTCATCTCAAGGAGGGTTCAGTTCAAATCTGAATTTCATAAAATGAAAGAAGTCACCGATCACAAAGCTGACTCATTAGAATTTTCTGAAACTAATCTTTTATGCTTTCTTCACATCCCATCCTCCTTTTATTTTGGTGAACCTTAAAGTTTCTCCCTCTTGCCACGAGCATCCAGCTCAAACAAAAGCAGCTCTACCAGTGCACCTTAAGCTTTCATTCACTGCTATCTGGCATTTTATTCCCCAGTTTAACCCAACCATTGTGTGCAGCCTGACCACTGTGTAACAGGCTGGGATGCCATTACCTCTAGGGGCTGTGAATGTTGCCTTTGCAATATCCTCATGAAATTTGTAAATGCAGATGCTACTTCTGTTGTCTTGTGTGTGTGTGTATGTTTTCTTGTGCATTGGTTACTGTTATGACAAAACTCAATAAATAATAAAAAAAATCAGACGCCCCCTCATGTTTGCAAAACACACTACCCTGGAGCCTTTGGGACAGCCACATTGACCAAACTTCTAAATACGAGTAAGTGTCCTTTACAGAAAAAAACCTATACCAACACTATCGTGAACATCTTTTCTGCACGAACAGATAAGAAAAGCAGAATCTTTGAAAAGGTGAAACATGACGTACCTAAAGGATGATCTGCATAGTCTGGTCTGTGAATGTAACTAGGCACTGGCCTCATTGGCATCTACAAGAAGCAAAATTAACAATGGTTAGATTTTAACTGGAAAATCTAAAATGGAAGCAAACAAAAAGAGTTAAAGACTTTTCTTAACAAAGAGTTTGAAGTCATACAATTATTACTACATTTCCAAATCATCCTGACGCTAATTTACAGAAAATGATTTGAGAAAATATGCATTATCATTGACAAAGGAAAAGCGAAACAGAGTACTGGGAAAGGGCATTTCTCTTATTTAGTCTGTTTACATTGTACAACTTCTTCATGCAAAAGACTGAATTGCCTTCAATATATACCCAACAAAGTTGATTTACCAGGGTAAATGGGCCTGGCTGAAGTACGCCTGGGCTTTCACAACACATGTCCTTATAGATTGGTTAAATGCATTTCTGGAGGGAGTGTTTAGGTTGGAAGGGCAAAGAGTAAGTGTACAATGGCATTTTCAAGATGTGTGCATGCTGTTTTGGCCTAATCTGCTGCCCACACGATAGCAGGGGCAAAGTAAGAGAGCATTTTTTTTTTTTTTTTTAAAGTATGTGCCTCAAAGTAGAAAAATTTTCAAAGGGAACGTACCTGGGCAGTTTTTCTTTAAATATCTGCTGCAAGGTACGCATACACACTTGTAATGATGCCAATTATTCAAAACTGTCCCCACTATGTACATGATTTTTAGAGCTGCCTGAGATCTGTATTGTGATTAAGGTTGATCTTCCATATGCCCTTTGAAAACTATATTTAAGATACCATTTGGGAATGTGCTACGTCATGACTATCTTAGCAGTAGCTGATATTTCAATTTAGGTTCTCTCCAGAAGGCCATGATATGGGTACATTCAAGGAAACCATATCACTGGTTGGTGTCCTTAGTTTTACATTTAATACACCACCTTGAGGTTGCACAATCATTTTTGGCACTCTTTTTGGGGCGCTTTCTCTCTATAGCTGTTTTAGTTATGGTTTGAGATGGCAAATTTTATCTGTGTATTCAGTCTCTTCTCCTGCCAATTCTAGTCAACACTTACTAGCTAGATGCAGAGGTCGGTGTCGATTTCTTCTTCTTCTAGAACTTTGCATATTCTTAACAGAGATTTATATCATTATGGGGAACACATCCATAAATTAAATGTCGAACCTCGCCATCACTTTGTCAGATTAGCAACAGGACATGGAGGATAATTTTACACAGGCTGGGTAGGTAGATGTGTGTCTCTGAAAAACTGGATGCTTAAATGCGCACCTGTATTTTATAAACTGCGCACAAAGAGCAGCACTGCTTATAGAAACAGAAACATGACAGCAGAAAAAGACCACATGGCCTATCTAGTCTGCCATTCCATCAACTATAATAGTGTCCTTTTTTTCCTTTAGAGATCGTCTGTATTTGTTGCATGCTTGTTTGAATACAGATACTGTACTCTTCTCTACCACCTCCACTGGGAGCACTGTTCCCTCTAAGCTGTGAGTGTGTGCGCGCGCACACACCTCGCCGAGCGAGCGCACATACTTTACAACAGAGCGCACAAAAATTACGGCTCTGATTCTGATAGAAAACAACAGAGACGTCTTAAAATTTAAAAGTTATGATTGTAATTACTAGAAATTTCCCGCTTCATTTAGTAATCGTCTATTTTCATTTAATTTGATTAAAATCAATGTGGTGTACATACTGTATTCTGACGTGTAGTCAAATTTTAAAGTATATAACTCCGAGTGTCGTTATGTGGCACACAAAAATTTAACCTTCCTTCAAAAGCTGCACACAGCTGATATTTTATGCACACACAGCCTACAGAAAATTAGAGGGAACACTGACTGGGAGACTATTCCACCAATCTACTACTCTTTCCGAAAGAAATATTTCTGCATATTAATCCCTAGTCTATCCCCTTTCACCCTCATCCTATGTACTCACGTAGCAGAGCTTGGTTTCAATCAGAAGAGACTCTTCTCCTATGCATCTATGCCATAGAGGTATTTAAACATCTCTATCACATTTCCCCTATCCCACCTTTGCTCTAAAGTATACATATTAAGATCTTTAAGTCTGTCCTCATATGCTTCATAACGAAGACCACTAACCATTTTAGTAGTCACCCTCTGCACTGACTCCAACCTGCTTACATACTTTTGAAGGTGCGGTCTCCAGAATTGCACACAATACTCCAAACGAGGTCGCAACAGAGACTTATACAGAGGGATTATCACTTCCTTTTTCTGCTGGCCATTCCTCTCCCTATACATCCAAGCATCCCTCTGGCTTTTGCAGTCACCTTTTTTACCTGTTTAGCTACTTTAAGACCGTCAGACACAATTATGCCCAGGTCCCACTCTTCTTTCATGGACAGAGGTACCTCACCCCTACACTGTACCGCTCCTTTAGATTTATGCAGCCCAAATGCATGACCCTGCATTTTTTAGCATAAAATTTCAGCTGCCAAATGCTAGACCATTCTTCAAGCTTAGCTAGATCCCTCCTCATGTTATCTATACCTTCCTGGGTGTCTACTCTATTGCAGATTATCCACAAACAAGCAAAATTTACCCGACAGCACTTCCGCAATATCACTAACAAGGATGTTAAAAAGAATCAGACCAAGGACAGATCCCTGCGGTACACAAATGGTAACCTCCTTCTCAGAGTGAGCTCCATTTACCTGTACCCTTTGTCGTCTCCCACTCAACCAATTTCTAATCTAATCAGTAACTTTAGGGTCCAGCCCTAGGGTGCTCAGTTTGTTTATAAGTTGTCTGTGCGGAACGGTGTCAAAGGCTTTACTAAAATCTAAGTACACCACATCTAGGGCTCTCCCTCGGTCTAACTCCCTGGTCGCCAGTCAAAGAAATCAAACAGATTTGCCTAATAAGACATGCCTCTGGTGAATCCATGCTGCCTTGGATCCTGCAATCCATTGGACTCCAGAAACCTCACCATTCTCTCTTTTAGTAGCCTTTCCAATAATTTACTAATCACAAATGTTAGACTGACCAGCCTGTAGTTCTCAGTGTCATCCTTACGCTTTTGTGTAAAAGGACTACACGTATCTTTCTCCAGTCCTCTGGCACCACTCCAGACTCCAAAGAAGCATTGAAAAGGTCAGTCAGTAGAACTGCTAGAACGTCCAAGTTCCCTCAGTATTCTAGGGTGTATCCCATCCGGTCCCATCGCTTTGTCTACTTTTAGTTTAGCTAGTTCCTCATGAACACAGTCTTCTGAAAATCTTTCGAGATTCATGTCACTTCTGTTCCTATTTGTGGGTGTTTTCTGAGGTCGTATTCCCGGCCCTTCATCTGTGAACACAGAACAAAAATATTTGTTAAGCAAGTCCACTTTATTATCTGTTTCTACATATTCCTCCCCTTCACCCTTGAGTTTAATACCACTTATGCCCTTCCTCCTCTCACTAACATATCTGAAAAATGTCTCATCCCACTCATTTTATTGAATTAGCTATTTCTTCTTCTTTTTGTACCTTTACTTTCCTGATTACTTTGTCAGCGTCTCTAAGTTTTTCCAAATATGGATACCTGTCTTCCTCTCTCTGTGATCTCTTGTATTTCATGAAGGCCTCCATCTTTTTCTTCACATTTTCTCTTTTGAGAACCGTAGTGGCCTTCTTTTCCTTTTATTTACAATTCTAACAAAAGGTTGGTTACCCTTAAAATATCCCTTTCAGTTTTGCCCACTGTTTTTCTATATCCCCCAGCTGTTCCCATCCCGCTAATGACTCTCTGAGGTATTGTCCCATCTTGGCAAAGTTAGCTGTCCTAAAGTCTAAGGCCCTCACTTTTGAATGGATTTTATCAGCCCTAGTCCTAATACTGAACCACACCATCTGGTGATCACTGGATGTGAGATGATCTACCACTATAACATCAGAAACACTTTCCCCATTGGTAAACACCAAGTCCAGTATGGTCCCTTCACCTGTGGGTTCTTTACGTTACTTTATTAGTTCTCCCTGTAGAGAATCCAGGATCTCCTTACTTGTAGATGACACTGCAGCAGATGTACAGATTATAAAACAGATGTACTCCTCCCTAAAGTGAGCACATACGTACCAAAAGTACTGTGGTGCCGCAGACCCTATGCAAACAGAAAAAAAGGTTTTAAATTCAGAAAAAAGATTCAAACACCAGATGCGACATTACGAGGAGCCAGATAGGGGGAGCAAGAGAGACCTTCCAGGGCCTAGAGAGCCGCACCCCAGAGCTTGTGATGTGATGCCGGCCAACAGCCAATCCAGGAAAGGGGGAGTTCCTTTTAAGAAAGGCTGGGAAGTTGGAAAAGGGAGGAGAAGGAGTTCTTGGCAACAAGACAGAAGGAGTTCTTGGCAAAGAGACACCGGGAGGAAAGGTACCCGGAGAGAAACAGAAGGCAGAGTCTTAGCTGATGGAACGGTGCCAGCGGACTCAGGACCCTGTGGAAGTTACCAGAAGGAAGATGAAGCCATCTCCATAGGAGGTAACACTCTGTTCAAGGAGAAAGAGGTATGGGGGTGAAAGGGAGATAACTCCACCCGAAGGCCAGCTGGAAGCCTGCTAACCGAGTAAGGCTGAATTGCAGCAGGACTAGGCCTCAAGCCTTAGCTCACTGGGATAGGCCCAGAGGAAAAGGTAATCCATATTTTTCTACTACTAACCGTTATAACCTGGTGACACGGGGAGCACAGGAAACAAGGGAGTGTTCTCCTCATCAAGCTGTTTGTAAAGCAAGACACAAGCTGTTACCAAATGAAAGACTGTTTAATGAAAGGCACAGGGACAAAAGAGGTTGTTCTCATAGTAAGCATGCACATGACCGAGGCCTACACTTAAGCCTAGAGCATTGGAGGCTGGTACAAACTTTATATGAAAAGCCTCATCATATTCCACCGGACTATATTGATACAGAGTCCCAGCTTTCAGATCCTCAGCCCATGCAGGTGGAATTTACCGAGGACCCTTCCGAAATCGCAATGGATTGTAGCTACTGTCAGGCAGGAAGCCTAGAATCCCTGCCTAGTGTCTAGAGCTATGCTCAGCAAACAGAGACTGTGTGTTTCATATGCATAAATTCCTGTGAAGATAACAGAGGATAAAGCAATAACTGTTTATGTTTCTTTCTACCTGAAGTAAGGTTGCTTTGTGTTGATGTAGATTCCAATATTTGAATCTTTGTGCATTAAGGGAAATAAAAAGCCTTTCTTTCCCTACTCTCGGACTTTGTATTCATTTGAGGCTTTGGTACACGGAAGGCCACTGGGAACAGAATACCCAGACCCCGCACACAAGGACCAACTCAAACTTAAAAATATAACTCATGTTCACCCGACCTGCCTTAACAACCTCTGGCCACTAGGGCGGCGGTGCGACAGTACATACACACACTTATGCATATAATAATGTTTAATGTTGTGATAAACTGTCATTAATATGAGACTGCAAAGCTGGTGCTTTCAGTAAGGATTACAAAGTGTAGCACGAGCCCTAGCTACAGCTTTCTGCCATTTCAGTGTTCTTTGACACTATAACTAAGGTACAGTAGCCAATCATTTCAAACAACACTGGAACATTCTCTCCTCCTCAAATCATTCAAAACCCTAGAGACAACAGGAGACAATCAGATGATATACAAACAGTACTAGAACAACCAGAACAGCCAAGATCCATTTCCACATTTTGCCTCTGCTCAAACACTATTCAGATAGGCTGAAAGAAGCCCAATTTTTATATCCTGGGAGTGCAGTCGCACAGGAGTTAATGCCAGTGTGAACACTACCTGTAGGTTTGCCTACCCACCCAGCAGGTCATATGTCAGAGCTGCTGCCCTGGCCTATAATTAATTCCATTCGATGCTTGCTGACGTACTCTACACTTGGTAACAGAAGAAGCAGAAAAGCTTTTGGGGGCAAGGCTCCCTAGTTACTATTTCCATGCAGGGCAAAGATTAGTTGGGTCAAGGCCACAGTGGCCCACCCCACTCTGCTGCTTATGCTTGGTAAGACAATGGCAGATGGCAGTCAGAACTACCAGGCCCTACATGCAGTGGGGGGTGGGGGGGGGGTCAAGCTAGCACTGAAGCCAGCAGGCCTGAAAGACTGCAAGCTGTAGGAAAAAAACACATACATGGCTAGAAACAGGCCCAGCTGCCTCTGGCATCAGGCAGCAAATAGATAGCTATAGTTTGTAGGTCAGGACCCAACCCTATAGACATTGTGCATGTCACACTTAACACTAGCACCAAGACAAAGATACACAGAAGAATGGCCACAATTTTTATATACATAAATCCTAAAAGAATTTAAGAGAAAAACAAAAAACTGTTGCATGTTAATAACATAGGGATGATATGTTTGACATGTCAAAGACATTGGAGGTTGACCACACTAAAAATCCAGCTCTCTTGTATTCCTTTCTGAAGCTCCAGCCATCACTGCTGCCTCCAGATTCTTACAGCTTATTAGAATACCCAACTAATAAGGAAAGTAGAGAAGCCCAAAAAGCTTAAGCTGAAGGAGCATTTGCTTATCTGGAGCATAAGGGCATTAGACATTTGGAGCAAGCATGCACTTGGTACCGAGGTTTGCATCATTTGCCCAATTTTTTTCTCAGGTACATAAGACCATGCATCATCTCACCATGCCTAGTTTCTAACAAGCCTACCACCCTACAGCTGTGTATAGTTTCCCCCTCCCAGTGTGAAAGCCTCTGTCTCAGAGTTGCAAGGGTGCAGTCTCCCCCTCTAGAGTGCCTGCCTTCTGGTAGCCTGATGTGGATACAAGTCCTCACAACTGGGTGATGCCATCTATTGGAGCCTGTGCAGAGAAAGCCTTAGAAAGGCACTACAGCGCATGCTCATGACGTCCTGCCTTGTCTCATCCCATGGAGCATTCTCAGTCATTGAACAGCTGAGTTGAGAAGACACCTCCCAGAGGAAGTGAGAGGGTATGTGAGAACTTGTATCCTGCTGTCTGTGGGAATACTTGCTAAAGCTAAGTAACTGTTTTCACTAAGAACACATAGGATCACATGTCCTCAAAACAGATTTCCTACTTACAGTTGCCTTCAACAAAAAAAGTGGAAAAAACAAAAGATGCTGCTAATGGGTAAGCACAAGTTTTTTGGCGACAGCAAGCCTTTCTTAGTTTTGTTTTAAAAAAGGCAACTCAGAATCAAGAAAATGGAGAATAGAGTCAGATTCCAAACTTTAGAGAGATTCCAGAGAACGAACTGGCTAGTCCTACTGTTGCTTTGGGAGTCCCTTGCAAAAGAATAATGAGATATGAATGTATGGACTTATGTTCATGTTGCAGCTTGTAAATGGGTGCCAGGCTTTCGCCTAGGGTGCAAAGGTTGGGGTTACCCTGATATCTTCGGTTAGCAAATAATAGTCGTAAGTCGAGTGTTCAAGGCAAAACATAACAAGGAATTTATTCCCCTTCCCAAAGGATTTTTTTTTCCTTTTTGTACATTTCTTTTTATTGAAGTTTATAGTAAAATACAGCTTCCCACACATAAAAACTGAACCAGAGAACACGCCTGCAAGCGCTCAACCAAAACACTCAAGTAAACACAACATAGAACCATGCAAACCCAGGGTTAGACCCCCATATCAAATCTCCTCCCCACATAATGATGCAGTCTCCTGGAGACCACCCCCTAGGACCCTGCTGTCTCCAAGCCCCCCATACCTCCTGGCCCAGGCACCCAAGGTCGCTCCGCCCACCCTATGCCCCTCTCTAAAACCTCCCCCACGCCCCCCCCCTTCCCACTAAACCCTCCCCTACTCCTCCCCTCCCCCAGCCCCACCCCCCCTCTATACACACCCCCCACCCCTCCCCCTATCTGCCCCCACCCCCCCTCTACCACCCCTCCCTAACTGACTCATTATGGGCAATCACCCCTTCAAATAAGACAATTATCGGGAGCCACTGTTCCTTAAATTTTGCCTCTGCCTGGTGCCGAATTGCTGTCAGGTGCTCCATCAAAGTAATCTGTCTAAGCCGACTCTTCCAGACCTCCACCCCCGGGAGCTGAGTTTGTTTCCAGGCCCTAGCTATTTCGCTCTGGGCCGCCTGAATACAAGCTCTCACAGGACGTTCAGAGCTACAGGACATTGCACTCGGCCAAATCCCCAGCAACCCCAATCCCATATCCAACCCCACCTTCTGCCCCATAAGGGTCTGGATCTGTCCCACCACCATATCCCAAAAAACTCGTACCTTAGAACAGGTCCACCACACATGCACGAAGGTCCCCCGTTCATAAGAACATAAGAAATGCCATACTGGGTCAGACCAAGGTCCATCAAGCCCAGTATCCTGTTTCCAACAGTGGCCAATCTAGGTCATACATACCTAGCAGTTTCCCCAAAAGACACAGGTTCTGCAATGCTTGTAAGCATTGATATCCTGGGTCCCTTCTTAATAATGGTTTATGGACCTTTCTTCCAGGAACTTGTCCAAACCTTTTTTAAACCCAGCTACACTAACAGCCTTTACTACATCCTCTGGTAACAAATTCCAGAGTTTGATTACACGTTGAGTGAAGAAATATTTTCTTTTATTAGTTTTAAATAGTTTACCCTGTAGCTTCATTGCATGTCCCCTAGTCTTTCTATATTCTGATAACGTAAACAATCGATCTACATTTACCCATTCCACTCCGTTCATTAATTTATAGACTTCTATCATATCTCCCCTCAGCCGTCTCTTTTCCAAGTTAAAGAGCCCTAACCTTTTTAGCCTTTCTTCATAGGAGTATCCTTCCATCCCCTTTACCATTTTGGTGGCTCTTCTCTAAACCTTTTCTAATAACGCTATATCCTTTTTAAGATACGGTGACCAGAATTGCACACAATATTCAAGGTGTGGTCTCACCATGGAACGATATAGAGGCATTATAATATCTTTTGTTTTATTTTCCAGTCCTTTCCTTATGATACCTAGCATTCTATTTGCTCTCTTGGCTGCCGCTGCACACTGGGCCGAGGGTTTTAACATGCTATCCACAATGACGCCTAAATCTTTTTCCTGGGTGGTGGTTCCTAATGTGGAACCTTGCATCATGTAACCATAGTTTGGGTTGTTCTTCCCTAGGTGCATAACTTTGCACTTGTCCACATTAAATTTCATCTGCCAGTTTGATGCCCAGTCTTCCAATTTATCAAGATCCTCTTGCAATTTTCCACAAACCTCTTGGGTTTTAACAACTTTAAATAGTTTTGTCTCATCTGCAAATTTGATAACCTCACTCGTTATTCCACTTTCCAGGTCATTTATGAATATGTCAAAAAGCAGCGGACCCAGCACAGATCCCTGGGGTACACCACTATTCACTTTTCTCTATTGGGAAAATTGGCCATTTAGCCCAACTCTCTGCTTTCTATATTTTAACCAGTTCTTGACCCACAGTAGTACACTGCCTCCTATCCCATGACTCTTTAGTTTTGCCAAAAGTCTCTGATGAGGGACCTTGTCAAAGGCTTTCTGAAAGTCCAGATACACTATATCAACCGACTCACCTTTGTCCACCTGTTTATTCACACTTTCAAAAAAACATAATAGATTAGTAAGACAAGATCTTCCTTGTCTAAAACCATGTTGGCTGTCTCCCATTAGGCCATGACTATCTACATGCTGAGTAATTTTATTCTTTATGATGGTTTCTACCATTTTTTCCGGTACTGACGTGAGGCTCACTGGTCTGTAGTTTCCAGGATCACCACTCGAACCCTTTTTAAAAATTGGCGTTACATTGGCGATCCTCCAATCTTCAGGTATTACAGATGATTTTAATGAAAATTCACAGATTACTAATAGCAGGTCTGCAATCTCATATTTCAGTTCTTTCAACACCCTTTGATGTATACCATCCGGCCCAGGTGATTTGCTACTCTTCAGTTTATCTAATAGTTGTAATACATCTTCCCGATGTATCGATATTTCCTTCAATTCTTCCGCACCTTTAAATACCACTTCAGTCATGGGTAACATCCCTACATCTTCCTCAGTAAGGACCGAAGCAAAGAACTCATTCAGTCTCTCTGCTATCGCCTTGTCGCCTCTTAGTGCCCCTTTAACTCCTCTATCATCTAATGGACCAACTGACTCTCTCACAGGTTTTTTTGCTACGAATGTACTTGAAAAAATCTTTATTTCGCGTTTTTGCTTCCGCAGCAAGCTTCTTCTCAAATTCTCCCTTTGTCTGCTTTATCAATGCCTTACATTTGACTTGCCAGTGCTTGTGCTGTTTCCAGGTTTCGTCGTTTGGCTCTTTTTTCCATTTCCTGAAAAATGCTTTTTTGGCAACAACAGCCTCTCTGATCTCACCTTTAAACCATGCTGGCAGTTTTTTGGACTTCCTTCCACTTTTCTTAAAGCATGGAATACAGCTGGTCTGGGCTTCCAAGATAGTATTTTTCAACAACACCCAAGCTTGATGTAAGTCTTTAACCTTTGCAACTGCTCCTTTTAGTTTTTTCTTAACTATTTTCCTCCACACCACACCCCCTCCAACACTGATCGGATGATCCGGGGAACATCTGGTGCAGTTGCTCCGGAGTATAATACCAACAATAGAGAAGCTTATACGATGTCTCCCGGATGGCCACCAAAAGTGCCTGTCGACCAATGTTCACATGCACCTTCCTCCATTCCTGAAGCCCTAGCTCCCTACCCAGATCCTTTTCCCATTCCACCTGATGAGGGAACTTCCCCTCCTCCAACACCTCCAACTCCCGATACAATTAGGAAATCAAACCCCTAGAACCCTCCCAAATCTGCCACAGCTCTGCTCTAGAGTCCTGAACCCCCTCCCACGCATCCCGAATCGGGCGCTGTGTCAAAAAGTGCTTTACCTGGAGGTAGGGAAAAAAATCACCCCCTCCTCAACTGGTATTGCACTCTAAGGTCCGGAAAGGGAATCAACCTCCCCTCCCTGTTAAATTTCCCAAAGGTATCCAACCCACCCCTCTCCCACCTACGGAACACCCCCTCTCGGCCCGGTACAAACTCACTAGTCCCCTGCACCGGTGCCAACAACGAAAACCCCCCCACTTCAGGCACCCATCGCCGCCTTGCCTTACGTCACTGCATAGTTAAATGCCACAGGAAGGGGTTGGCCTTCCATCTGCCCCCCGGCAGTTTGCCTAATATCCAAGGCAAGTGCTTCAACTGAAGCCACTCAGCCCAATACTGTTCAATCTCCCGAAACCTCTTCCCTACCCCTCCTACATCTCGCCACTCAAACACCTGTCTCATCTGAGCAGCCTCATAGTACCGCGCAATATTGGGAACCCCTAACCCCCCTCTCTCCCGATCCGTGTACATTACCCGCCTACTCACTCGCAGTCGACTCCCCCCCCCCCCCCCCACACAAAGGCAAAAATCTGATTTTGTAAGGTACGTAACTCCCTAGAGGGAATCCCAACGGGTAGCGTCTGAAACAAATATAACAACCATGGCAAGAGGTTCATCTTCAAGACTGCCACCCTTCCCAGCCAGGAGAGCTCCACCGCTCTCCATTTGGACAGGTCCTTCCTCAACTGCCTGAACAGCGACGGATAATTGGCTCGATATAAACCCAGCGGGTGGGCCGTAACTTGTACCCCCAGATACTTTATGGACCTAGTGGCCCACCTAAATGGAAATGAACCCTTCAAACTGTCAACAACTCGCGAGTCCAATGAGATAGACATAGCCTCCGTCTTGTCCCAATTTACCTTGAACCCGAAATACCACCATACTCCTGGCAGCTCTTTCATCAGTATTGGAAGCGAGACAATTGGTTGAGTCAGAGCAAACAGCACGTCGTCAGCAAAGAGAGCCATTTTATGTTGCTCAGTCCCTACCACGATGCTCTTTATATCAGAATTTGACCGTATCTTAGCTGCCAAAGGTTCCATAACCAATGCAAACAGCAATGGAGAAAGCGGGCACCCCTGACGGGTCCCTCTTCCCAATGGAAAGATGTCAGAAAAACCTCCATTGGACATTCACCGCTGCTACCGGCGCATCGTACAGTGCCCTTATCCACGCTCGAAAGCGGGGGCCCAAACCAACATAGGTCAACACCTCCTGCAAAAAGCCAAAACTGACCCTATCAAAGGCCTTTTCAGCGTCTATGGATAGGAACATAGCTGGTTGCTTCTCCTGTCTCGCTAGCCACCCAAGCTGAATCACCCTCCGGATCCCGTCGGCCGGTTGCCTGCCTGTGATAAATCCCGATTGGTCCGGATGAACCAAATCTGGCATGAGGGGGCCCAATCGTAAGGCCAAACTTTTGGCCAGAATCTTAACATCAACATTTAGCAATGAGATGGGGCGGTAGGACCCGCACACCGCCGGGTCACAGCCAGGCTTAGGGATCACCGCAATGGCGGCTTGGCTCATAGAAGGCGGCAAAGCCTCCCCACTCAACACTGCATTAAACACTCGCACCAATAAAGGGGCCACCGTCTCTAACATTACCTTGTAGAACGACCCCGAGAACCCATCAAGGCCCGGGGCCTTCCCAAGAACCAGGGCTCTGATCACCCCCTGCACTTCTTCAAGAGTAATATCGACCTCCAACCCCTCCCCCTCCTGGTCTCCCAACTTAGCACTTCCACTCCCCTCATTGTGCAAATATCGCTGAATATCCGCCCCATCCCCCTGGGGGTCCGCTGCATACAGATGCTGGTAGTACTCCTTAAAACTCTCCCGAATGTCCCCCGCTTTGTAAAGCATTTTATCCCGGGGACCTTTAATTTTGACAACTGTACGCTTCTGCCTCTGGGTTCGTAGTTTGTTAGCCAACAGCCATCCCGATTTATTAGCAAATTCATAGTACCGTTGCCCCATCCTATCCATCTGTCCAGAAATCCTTTCCAACTGAAGGGCGTTCAACTTCTTACGCACCTCCTCCACTGCGCTCTGCAGCTTCCGCCCCCCCCCCCCCCCCCGCGTCGTGTTCCCACTCCAACTCTGCCAATTGCCCCAAAAGGAGGCATTCCTCCTCCTCCCTTCTCCTCTTCCGCCGAGCCCCCAGCTGGACCAGATGACCCCTCACTACCGCCTTCAACCCATCCCAAAGAATACCCGTCGAAACTTCAGCATTATCATTCATGGCCATATAGTCCTCAATCACCTGCTTAATCTTCTGTTCTACTCCCCCCTCCCGCAACAAATATTCATTCAACCTCCAGAAAGTTCTCTTCCCCCTATCCCCAAATCCCCCAAAGCCCACCTGCACTGGAGCATGATCGGACCATGTCACCGGACCAATGCTGGCATTCTCCAAACTCTCCCTCCAATAGCTATCCCCCATCACATAGCCTATGCGGCTATAGGAGCCGTGAACAGATGAGAAAAAGGTGAAATCCCTAGCAGATGGGTTCGCCATCCTCCAAAGGTCCTCCACCCCCAACTCCTTCATCCACAGCCTCAACTCCTTTCTACCCCCCCACTCTCCCCGACCTCCCTTGCCTATCCTTCCAACTCGCTATTGCAATCTCCTCCCACCAACACCCTCCCCTGAATTCACCCTACCAGCCAGGAACCCAACTCCCTCCATTAATTCCCTCTGTCCCGAGTTAGGCCCATACACCGAAATCAGACACTCTTTTGCCCCCCAACTCCCCCCCCCCCCCACCACCACAGCCCTCCCATCCGCTTTCTGATGTATTTGATCAACTATGAGGGGAACCCCATGCCCAACAAGAATTGCAACTCCCATCTTTTTCCTTCCCCCCCCCCCCCCAGCAGCAAAGTATCCCTGGTAAACACCAGAGCGCATCAAACGCTCATCCACCTTACGCAGGTGGGTCTCCTGTAAAAAGACCACACCCCAATTCCGGGACCTAAGCTCTTTCCACAGCAACCTTCTCTTTTGCGGAGAGTTCAGGCCCCGCACATTAAGGCTCCCTACTATTAGTCCCGCTGCCATGGCCATTGCTCACCCCGACCCCACTCTCCATACAGCCCATCCAAGCCCTGCTCCTCAACTCCTTCTCCCCTCCCCCCCATCTCTATGGACCTCCAATCCGACCTCCTCAGAGGAAGTGGCACCCCCTTGGACGCGCCCCACTCTCTCCCTCCCCAGCCCCCCTCCTCCCCAGCCATCAACTCCATCCCACCTCCAAAATATTTTATACATTAACCCCCACGATCTATAACATGTTACACTAGCATTTGTGGAGGGTAATACATAGCTCTCCCACACCTCCTTCCAATCCCCCACCTCCCATCACTGCCCCGGCTTCCACAATCACCACTTAGCCCAGATAGAAAACAGTACTCTAAAGTGAAAAGTCCTCAATCTCAAACACAATTGTTCACACAGTCCCACTGATGGACCCTCCAGAATGTCCAGCAAGCTGCTCCCCGTGCTCTGCTGCACCGGTCCTCCTCCGCAGCCGCTGCCCCTGCACCGGAACTCTCTCCCAAACAGATCTCCTCTCCTTGCTTGCTCTGGGGTCGGAAGCCGTGCTCAGCTCCGGGAGCCTAGGAGCCCCCTCCCTTTTCAAAATAGCCCAGGCCTCATCTACAGTCCGCACCCGAAATCCCTGGCCATTAATGTCCATTATTTATTATTTATTTATTACATTCTCTTATATACCGCACTATTCTGCATCAGTGCGGTTTACATTGAACAAACTGAAATTACATTGAACAGGGCATTATAACTTGGAGATAACTATTTTACAGGGAACATGGGCTATGGAGGGTTAAGTGGCTTGCCCAAGACCACAAGGAGCACCTGTGGGACTAGAAACCCCAGTCCTTCCGGCCCAAGGTTGCTGTCCTCTAGTGGGATTTGAACCCACGACCTTCCGGCCTGAAGTACCTTGCCCTAACCACTAGGCTACTCCTCCACTCCATTCCATTAATAAAGCAAAGGGGAACAGCCACCGGTACCGCTTCTGCTCGGTCTGCAAATATGTTGTTACTGGTTTCAACTCCCTCCGCCTCTGTAATGTTGCCGTGGAAAGGTCGTGGAACACCTCTACTTTCTGGCCCTCCCACTGGAAGCTCCTTCAGGCCGCCGCTACCTTCATCACCTTTTCTTTCACTGCGTATGAGCCTAAACAGGCTACAATGTCCCGCGGCTGGCCTCGTCGCGCTGGACCCAAGGCCCGATGCGCCCTCACCACTGCTACCTCGCACTCATCTGCTTCGTCTTCACGGTGCAACAGGAAACGGCACACTCGTTTCATCACCGCTGAGGCATCCCCAAACTCCTCCGTCTCTGGCAGTCCCCGCACTCTGAGATTACTTCGCCTTAAGCGATTCTCAAGCTCCTCAATTTTATCTTTCAACAGCCCTTGCTCAAGTTGGTATTGCTGCATTAGGGCCTCCATCTCTGTTTCCTTCTCAGCATGCCTCTCCGTCTGTTCCTCAAGGGTTTCAACCCGATTGCCTAGATCCCTGATGTCGTCTTTTATAGCTACCAGGGTTTCCTTCAGCTCGCTCCGCATAGCTCCAATATCTCATTTAAGTGAGCGTATCCAGCCCTATATGTCACCACGGGTACAACTTTCATCAGCTCGCTCCAACTCCTCCTCTGTCTCTGCATCGGACGCCATGTGCTCTGGGCCCTTCCGGCCCTTACGCTCCGTCTTCGTAGCGTAAGAAGACTGAAATCTGACTAATGTTTTGCTGACCGACATCACTACAGCTTCTCATACCCTTCACACTGATGTAGCTGACTGGGGAGAAGGCTGGCCGCTACTTTTCTCCTTTAAAGCTGCGTCCCAACGGGAGCTCCAAAATCAGGCCACCATCTCCCGGGTGACATCACCTCCTCCTTCCCAAAGGATTTTAAGTGCAAAACAAAACATGGAAAACAAACAACTTCTTCTGAAAGAAAAATATCATCTTTTTCTTTGCTATATACAAAACTTAGCTTAAAGACTCAATGTTGTCTGCAAGGCATAGCGTACAATCCATAGGAGCATATTCGGGTTCACCAGTGCTACACTCCCATTGCATATCTTCACATTCAGTGTGTGTGTGGTTTGACTTCAGACCTTTACTGCTGTCTCTGGAAAAACCCCTCGCTGAGAACTCGGGTATCTCACAAGAACACAGTTCCATACAGTGAAGTTTAAAAGTACCTGTAGCTGTAGTGTTTCTTCCCCGGCTCTCCTTTTGTTCCCTCCAGTTATCAGGAACTCCTTTATAACTTTCTGCTGACACTTCTTGTGTTGAGCAGTGCCCTGGCCCTCTGTTCCAAACAGAACTTCTGGCTTTCCTTATTACAGTGCTAGGCTCCCACCTGTATGAATGCTGAAGCCTCTCCTCTGGCAGTGAGGTCTGGGCGACTCCCTGCTCTCTTGGTCCAGGTAAGTTTCTAGCCACAGGGTGTGCCTTCCTTCCTTCTGCTGCCCTGGCTTCTCTCTCTGAGCTGCAGCTTGGTTCCTTACAGGACCTCCAGCTGCCTGTAGTCAGTGCTTTTCCAGCCACGTTTCTCTGAGGCTTCTCCTCTGCTGCTTCCTGCTTCTCTGACACACCCACTGCTTCTCTCTGAGGAATCACGGCACTTCCTTCTCTCTGGGGAACCACAGCACTCCTTTGCTGGAGCTACCGTCCGGCTTTTATCTCTCTGTTCCCTGCAGGCTGGCTTGGCTTTCTTGCCCAGGTGAGTGTAATCAAGCTCTGAGCTTGCTGCTACGTCAGAGCTTGGGTGTGTCAGCTCTGCTCCTCTCCCTGTTTCTCATGAGCTGTACATGCTAACAGTTTCAAAGGTAAATTCCTCCTTTCTATCTATTTGCATAGGTTCTGTATGGGCTTCTACGTCACAAGCTCTGAAAATCTCCTTCCCAAAGGCCGATCTCAAGTAGGCAAACTAAAGCAGCCATGGCTTTGACATTATAAGCTTTGATATGACCCTCTGTCAGACCTTCTTGGGCATAAATGAATTAGATGCAGTCTTCTAGACAAATGGATGGTCTACACTTGGCAATGGCAATCCCAGACTTACTGGGATTAAAAGAAATAAACTGGGAGGACTTTCTAAGGACTCTAGTCCACTCCAAGGAGAAGGCCAAGACTCATTTAGAATACAAAATTTGTAAGATTACAATCCAAAATGTGTAAGACATTCACCACTGTGGCTATGTGGTTTAGGGAAAAAAGTTGGAATGACAGCTTATTAAGGTGGAAATTCAACACTACTTATTAAGGAATTTTGGATGGTGTGCAGAACCATCTTGTTGAAAAGTTTAGTGCAGAGTAAACTTGGTCAGCAGGGTCTGGAACTTACTAACGCTGCATGCTGAATATCCAGATATACAGAGACCAGGGACCACCCATGATAAGACATTCTAGATTAGGCACTATAGTTCACAGGAGTCTAATGACTTAAAAGAAACTTATCAGCTGGGTTAGAACAATGCTTGTTATGAAAATTATCTTGAAAAATTATTCCAGCTGTATACATATATTGTTTATTGAGAATTTAATAGACCGCCCATCACAATAGCGTCTGGGCGGTTTACAATGTGCAAAGTCTGCTTAGAAAGTTAGGAAAGGAACGCCATAGTGTGATAGGAAAGAGGAGAGAAGAGTAAAAGGTTGAGGTTAGAATACAAGTAACAGTAACAGGGGAAACAACATCATTTATAAATACATATACACACACACACATAGATATATATATATATATATATGCGCTTGCATATTTTCTATGTGTATTATATGTGTGTGTGTGTATTATATATGCAGTGACAAACACACACACACACATATACAGTATATACATATATATATTACTCACACACACACACACACACAGAAGCAGAATAGTAAGGTGGGTGTTAAGGAAGGATGTATATGCTGAAATTCACTCTGGAGAACTTGTGTTATGGACATAATTTACTAGTCCCTGTCAGTGCTACACTGCAGAGATGGAATGTGTCTTCATATTGAACTTGTCTTTCAAAAAAAACACTGGGGGATGATATTCAGCAGTATCGCTGAACTTTAAACCTAGATATTCATTGCCAGGGCCATATCTGGGCTCCAGCATTGAATATTCAGGTTGTATGGATTGCCGGGAAGCTAACTGAGCAGCAGCAATAGTCAGCCATTTCTGGTTAGCGTCTGCAGTGAAATTTGGGCCAGCCTCTAATGCACCTGACTTTCACTGCATGTCAGTAACCGGGCAGTATCAATATTGAGCTGCTGCCCGGTTGTCGATGGGTGCCATCCCAGAATGTCTGTGGCACACCCTGATGCTAACCAGTTAGCATTGGTGCATGCAGCAATGGCACCTGCAGATATTCAGCGGCACTAACCATGTGAGTTTCACTGAATATCCCGATGAGCGGCAGCTGCACAGTTTGCAGATCTGCAAACCATGTAAATGCCTTTGAATATCTCCCTTCCAATTGTTCTCAGATTTGGGCAGGATGTTAGTGAATCTTAACTGAGCTCTACACAAAGGTTTATCAAGGGAGGTCTTATCCCTACAGAACTGCAGTTTAAGAACAGAGGAAAAGAGAAACCAAAGTTATTTGGAATTTTAAGTTTACCTTGAATGGCAGGTTGACCCCTTGTGGTAATATGAGACTACCATTGGGGGTCACAGGTGCCATTTTGAACCTAGGGCCAGTGCCAGCAGGAGGAAAATGAGATTGGTCCTGCCAGCCAACCACCTAGACCATAAGGGATTAGTAAGAGTAAGCGTGGGTGGCTTTAGGGGATGGGGAGATCTTCAAAGGTTTTGGGGGGCATTGGGTCTATGTGGGGAAGTGGGCTGACTACTTGGATGTGCCAGGAGGGGAGAGGAACCCAAGACCACAGGTTGCATTTTCACAACATGACTCCTTTAAGACTGCGGCCTGGTGCAGCAGGCCATGTGTTAGTGGTGATCACTGCAAGCTGCGTTATTCATTTTCCGCAGGAGTTATGAACTTGTGGGATTGAATTACCATAGAATAACTCCTCCCATAGTAAAGTAAGCTACAGTAAAATGAGATATTTTAACACAGCTTAGTAACTAGCCCCCTTAGTCCTACTCTCTGTTTCTGGTCCTTTGGCCAGTCTGGAAGGGCAAAGTGGATAGGCCATATGGTCTTCAGCTGACATTTTTTTCCAGGACATTACATACATCTGATCCCATGACTCTTCAATTTCCTAAGGAATCTCTCTTGAGGGACTTTGTCAAAAGCCTTCTAAAAATCCAAATATATTGTACTATAAACAGTATTTTAGAAGGGACATCTCGGAGGAATCTGGAACATCCAGGTCAACCACATCTAAAATGCCAAAGGAGTGATAGCAGCAAAAGCAGGAATGTGTAAGTGCCTTCTGAAATTGTGCCGCCTCTGGAGACGGGCCAGTGCATAAAGCAAGGCTGAATAAGTGTATGTTTGGAGGCCATTTTAGAAATGTGAATGTCCCCAAAATGCATGGCTGCAGAAAAGGATACATAGACATGCAGGCTGAGGAATCTCAGAACAAGGGCATCTATGCTATGATACATGCACATCCCAACCAGCCATTTCAGATCTGCAGACGTGTGGCAGCAGGGCAGTAAAACGAATGGACTGTTAACAAACATACACGTTTTTTTCAATCTGGCAAAATTTACTGTGGTGGAGAAAGTGCATTTCGTTCTTCTACCTGCAAGTGTTGTTGCTATGAAACAAGCACTTTTTTACACTTTATTTGTGGTCAGAAGAAGGTATAGACATGGATGTATCAACAGCCAGTGTCAGACATGCTCAGGCCATGCTGGAATCGTGCAGCAATGTGCGTCTCTGTTGCACTGCCCAGGCCACACCTCCAGCATGCCCCCTTGTAACTTGGACGTGATTGTGCTAGAGATGTCTATATACCTGGCTTTCTAAAATGGCTCCAGGGACATCTTTGTGATTTGCACATTTGAATGCCCATTTTCAGATGTCCAAAGCACGAATAAAACTTCTAAAATGACCTCCTACTATATCAACTGTCTCTCATCTTTATATGCTTGTTTGTTTACACCTTAAAAAAAAACAAAAAAACTAATAAACTGGTAAAGCGAGACTTCTTCAGACAAAGCTTTTTGCAGATGAATCCAATGTTCGGCTTTTCACAATCTGCCTTCGCTGCGTTGTGACAGATGGTCTTTACATGCTTTGGACAAGGTGTCTGAATTTAGTTTTCTCTACCACTTCCAAATGCATTACTGATGTTTTTCATTGCTACTTGAAACTGCTAAAAGCTTTCCCTGATGAAACACAGGCAGTGATGGAGGATGTTTTGATGAAGACACTTGCTCCATTTTGGGAAGCAGCAATCTGGAGGAAACATAGAAACATGACCGCAGAAAAAGACCACATGGCCTATCTAGTCTGCCCTTCCAAATCACCCATTACAAGAGTCCCATTTTTTCCTTTAGAGAGCCTCTGTGCTTGTCCCATGCTTTTTTTAATTTAGATATTGTACTCATCTCTACCACCTCCACTGGGAGACTATTCTATGCATCTACCACTCTTTCCGTAAAGAAATATTTCTGCATATTACTCCTGAGTCTATCTCCTTTTACCCTCATCCTATGGCAAAGCTTGCTTTCAATCAAAAGAGACTCTCCTCCCGTGCACTTATGCCACAGAGGTATTTAAATGTCTCAGTCATAGCATCTCTGTCCCGCCTTTCCTCTAAAGTATACATATTAAGCTTCTTAAGTCTGCCCTCATATGCTTTGTAACGAAGACCATTAAACATTTTAGCAGCCACCCGCTGCATAGACTCCAACCAGTTTATATCCTTTTGAAGGTGCAGTCTCCAGAATTACACACAATACTCCAAATGAGGTCACAACAAAGACTTATACATCACCTCCTTTCTTCTGTTGGCCATTCCTCTTCCTATGCACCCAAGCATCCTTCCTATGCAGCCCAAATGGATGACCCTACATTTTTTAGCATTAAATCTCAGCAGCCAAATTCTAGACCATTCTTCAAGCTTAGCTAGATCTCTCCTCATGTTATCTTGGGTGTCTACTCTGTTCCTGGGTGTCTGCTCTGTTGCAGATTTTGATATCTGCAAAGAGGCAAACCTTACCCAACAGCCCTTCTGCAATATCACTAACAAAGATGTTAAAAAGGATCGGACCAAGGAAAGATCCCTGCGGCACTCCACTGGTAACCTCCTTCTCCGCAGAGTGAACTCCATTTACCTGTACCCGTTGTCGCCTCCCAGTCAACCAATTTCTAACCCAAGCAGTAACTTTAGGGTCCATCCCAAGGGTGCTTGGTTTGTTTATAAGTCACCTGTGCGGAACAGTGTGAAAAACCTTACTGAAATCTAAATACACCACATCTAGGGCTCTCCCTCGGTCCAACTCCCTGGTCACCCAGTCAAAGAAATCAATCAGATTTGTCTGACAAGACCTACCCATGGTCAATCCATGCAGGCTCGGCTTCTTCAATCCATTTGACTCCAGAAACCTTACTATTTTCCCTTTCAACAGCACTACCAATAATTTACTCACCACCGAGGTTAAACTAACTAGTCTGTAGTTTTCAACCACATCCATACTGCCGCTTTTGTGCAAAGGGACCACATGTGCTTCTCTCCAGTCTTCTGGCACCACCCTGACTCCAAAGAGGCATTGAAAAGGTGAGTCAGAGGAGCTGCTAGAACATCCCCAAGTTCCTTCAGTATTCTTGGATGTATCCCTTCTTGTCCCATCACTTTTTCCACTTTTAGTTTAGCTAGTTCCTCGTGAAGAGTCCTCTGAAAATCGTTTGAGATGCCCCTCGCTTTTGGTTCCTATTTGTAGGTGTTGTCTGAGGTCCTGCTCCCAGCCCTTCATCTGTGAACACCGAACAGAAATATTTGTTAAGCAAGTCCGCTTTATCTTCATCAGCTTCTACATATTCTTCTCCTTCACCCTTGAGTCTGACAATACTACGTTTGCCCTTCCTTCTCTCACTAACATATCTGAAAAATGTCTTATTCCCCCATTTTAGTGCATTGGCTATTTCTTCTTCTTTTTGTACCTTTACTTTCCTGACTACTTTGCCAGCCTCTCTAAGTTTTTCCAAATATAGATACATGTCTTCCTCTCTCTGTGATCTCTTGTATTTCATGAAGGCCTCCCTCTTTTTCTTCACCTTTTCTCTTTTGAGAACCATAGTGGCCTTCTTTTTCTTTTATTTACCATTCTAACAAAAGGTTGGCTGTCCTTAAAATATCCTCTTTCAGTTTTGTCGACTCTTTTTCTAATCCCCCAGCTGTTGCCATCCCACTAACGACTCCTTGAGGTATTGTCCCATCTTGGCAAAGTTTTTTTTTCCTAAAGTCTAAGACCCTCGCTTTTGAATGGATTTTATCAGCCCTAGTCCTAATACTGAACCATACCATCTAGTGATCAATGGATGCGAGATGATCTCACACTATAACATCAGAAACACTTTCCCCATTGGTAAGCACCAAGTCCAGTATGGCCCCTTCATGTGTGGGTTCTGTTACCAATTGCCTGAATAGTTCTTCCTGTAAAGAATCCAGGATCTCCTTACTTCTAGATGACACTGCAGCAGGGAAGTGCCAATCAACATCCGGCATACTGAAATCCCCTATCAGTAGTGTCAGCATGACATTATGCCTAGCATAGGTGTCATGGCTTTTCCCAGACCTTGGATTGCAAGCAGCTTTGACACTCTGGTGATGTCAGTCTCCAGACTTAATGAGCATAGTTTAAACAGCCCCTCCTTGCTAATCAAGTGATAGCAGACCTCAAACAAACCAAATTATGACAGAGGGAGGTGCTGAAGAATTTCACTATAAAATACAGAGGACAAAAATCTCTCTCTCTCTTCCTATTTTCATCGGACACTCCCCTCCCCCCCCACCCTTCTTTCTCTTCTCTTCCTATTCATTGAACACCCACTTCTGACCCCACCCTTCTCTCTCGCTCTCTCTCTCTTCTTCCTATTCTCTCTCTCACACAGACAGACACACAGACTCATTGAAGTACACTGAAGCAGCTCTATAACAGCTTTGTACATCTGTTCTGTACCTACTTAATAAGCCTATTTCTATATAAAACCCTTTTTCCAAGCCACACCAATTTTGGTTGTCTTATTGTGCTACTCACCCTACTGTCTCTGTGAAATGAACCCAGGACCAAACGGAGCGTAATCAACAGTAGAGAGCGGCGAAAGATTACAAGTAGCACTTCCCCTTTCCTGGCAATGCTGTGTATGTCTTCCATTAACCCTCCATCTTCTTTTTTTCCCTGTGAGGGAGGTCTGTATATCATGCCAATGCAAATGGACTTTTCTTTCCCTCTTTCTAGTTTAACCACCACTGCCTCCTCTCTCCCTCTTAAGCCCTGTATTTCCATAGTTTTAATATTATTTTTTACATATAGTGCCATTCCTCCTCCCTTTCTGAATAATGTATAGCTTGGTATAGTTATATACCAGTCATGGTTGTCCGTGAGCTATGTCTCTATAACTGCCACTAAATCCAAGTCAGCCTCTCCCATTAAAGCTTCAATATCTGGGATCTAATTTCCCATGCTACAGGCATTTATAGACACTGCTTTCCAGATGTTGCCCCCTTTACCTATTTCTATAAAGGTATCTAAAGTTTCACTTACCTGGGGGCTTTCTTCACCCATCCTCAATGGATCTAGTTTAAAGCCCTCTTCAATAGGTTAGCCAGTCTGCTATTGAAGACGTCAACCCTTCTTGGACAGGTGGATGCCATCTTTGCTCTGCAACCCTTGGAAAATCATCCTATGGTCCAGGAAACCAAAATGCTCTCGATGACATCATCCACGCAACCATGTATTTATCTCCAGAATGCAAGCTTCTCTGCCCTGGCCTTTACCCTCAAAAGGGAGAATTGAAGAGAATACCACCTTTGCGCCTGTTTCACCCTCTGTCCCAGAGCCATGAAGTCACTTTTGATATGCTCAGAGGGATACCTGGCTGTATCATTTGTGCAGACATGGATGAGCAACATTGGGTATTAGTCAGTAGGCTTGATGAGTCTCAACAAACTCTCAGTAACATCTTGGATTTTGGCACCTGGCTGATAGCATACCTCTCTGGACATCAAGTCTGGTCGGCAGATGAATGCCTCAGTATCTTTCAGAAGAGAGTCAACAACTACCATCACCCTTCGCTTCCTAGTGGAGAATATGATGGAAAGTCTATGTTGTGAAACAGCATGTGTCTATTATATAACTGATATTTGGGTTAATTTTGTGTATTCACATGGAGTTTTGAGGAGTTTACATCATTACTTGAACTGTTTTTTGAGGGGTGGGTTTTTTTTTAGTATACGACGACTGTACCAACAGTCTTTTCCTCACTTGATATGATATTTGTGAAACTAAGTTTAGGGATTTCTAATGAGTATTTTAGTTTAAAAAAAAAATTATGTCTTGAATATTTACCATCAGGGATTCTCTGTGCCAGAAATATTCAATAGCAAAGCCCTAAACATGCATGCACTACTTATTCCTAACTGATGATATACAGTCATATTTATGAGCAAATAGCTAAAAGTGCCACATTGCTTGTGTGCATATACCCAATTGGCTAATAAATAAGGAAGGCCATAGAAAGTATACATGTGACCATTTTGCTAAGTAAAGGTGGAACATCCTCCTCCTCCTAGCAGAAAGACCAGCTATCTTGTTACCCAGTACAATTCTGCAGGCAAACAGATATTCATGAGTCTCTGCATGGATTTGTCCCACCACAAACAAGATAGCAATGAAACTTAGGTTCATCAACATTCAGAGGGCTCTTCAGGATCATACACTTTAACCCACACCTGGCAATCATGATTCTGCACAGCAGTCACCTTTAGGCTAGAAACCAGTTTTAGGATCTGAGCTATGAGCTGAGGACAGTCCCTTTTGGCCTGTTGGCTGAGATTCAGAACCTAGAATAAAGAGGAGATCTGTGTCCTGTCGCATCACCCTACAGAGGACAATTACGTTAAAATCACTGCCAAAGCAGAAAAAATTATTTACTTTAAAAAAGTGGGGAGAGGAGAGTTGTTTGGAGAGAGACTTGTGCTTTTGCTGCTTTACCATTTCTAGAAATTTCACCTCTGTGGAGACCAGCTGTAAGAATGCTCCTCTCCCCCTGTGATCAGTAATGGAGGTAAAAGCTCAGTTCTTCTGCAGTGTGTTTGGAGAGAGGCTTGTGCTTTTGCTGCGTCACCATCTCTAGCAATTGCACCCCTGCGGAGACCAGCTGTAAGACTGCTCCTCCCTCCTGTGATCAGCCTCAAAGGTAAAAGTTCTTTTCCCAAGGGACATGGCTGAGAGCATGCGACTGTGGGAATGTGACCGAAGGGGTGCGACCAAAAGGGCAAATTCTGCCCCTTTGGAGCAACAGAGGAAACTCTGAATTGTTATGGGTGAGCGGAAGGTGAAGTACAAGGCATCGGGAGGTGCTGGAGGAACAGGCCCAGTCAGGGGGTCTATGGACCTCAATGTGCAACCTGTTGCTTTGCCTCTTTCTATAACCATGAGTAATACTTTGGATACTGAAAACTCCTTGAGTTCCGGTTGCCCTACACCTCCATCCCAGCCTTCTTCTATGACAGACTTGTTTGCTCTGGACACTAGTAGTGGTTCTCAGAGAGCCACTTCTTCTCCGCCAGCAAGCAAGCTCTCTCTGCGATCCCCCTCCCTTTTGGGCCCTCCGGCTGGTGTTCAGTAATCCAAGGCAGTTTCTCTTGCATCACCATCTTCAAGTCTGGTTGTGCCATTGGACCCCTCCACTGAGGTTTCCTTGAGGGATGTTTGGGGTAAGCTGTCGAGAATGGAATCAATACTGCCTGGGACTAGGGGTCAATTGTGCAAGTTTTCTGAGGAGTCTGTGGACAAATTTAAACAGCAGGACTCTCTTATTTCCTCTTTAAGAGTCTCATGTAATGAAACTTGAGGGCTTTCAGCCCTCATTGCAGTCTCTAGTGGGGGCAGTAGTTAAGGAGTTTGGTTATTCATACCAAACTAGAGGCAATGGAGAATCAATTAAGGGCAAGGAATTTGCGATTCCTGAATTTTCCTGTGATGCAGCTTCTGTCCCCCCTTGAACTGCTGAAAAAGTATTTGAAAGAAATTTTGTTGTTTAGTAATGCTGATGCACTAGTTATTTCTAATTTATTTTATGTTTCCAAGGGGGCTCGGGTAGAAGTGACTGAAGAAGAGGGGTTGGATTCCATCGCCTCTCTGGACAGCTTTGATTTGACCACTTTTCTTGAGACCTCTCACGACATTGTCTCTGAGAGGGCGACTCTGCTAGTCACTTTTGGATCGGAGGCTGATAAGATTGCCGTCTTGAAATTATACTTTTTAAAAAGTCTATTCCCTTATGTGGCCAGCCGATAAGCATTTTCCCTGATGTTGCCAGGCCTACGCAAATGCAAAGGAAGGTTTTCTTGCAGATGTGGTCTAAAGTCTTGGCTATTGATGCCACGTTCAATCTCCATTTCCCCTGTAAGTGTGTGGTTATATATGCTGGAAATAAGTTTGTTTTCACAGATGTTTCCCATTTGGAAAATGTTCTTTGGGATAAATCAGTGGGTTAGTATGGGTACTTGGGGATTTGTGTATACTCTTGACTCTTGTTTTGTTTTTGACTGGGGTAGTTCTAGGTATTGATATATTTGTTCTCTTCTGCTTTTCTCCCATGATGGGGGCTAGAGCATCTCTTGCTATTGTTTTTTTTTTTTTGCATATTTTCCTAATTTCTAATGGTAGCAGGTTATGCTTTTCTTATATACATTGTGTATGTATTTTGGTTAAAATCTTAATTAAAAAAAAAAAAGTGGGGAAAGACAGACACACACACAGTCATGGGGAATACAACAGGTGATCAGTTACATTCAAACATTCCCAAAAGGAAACAGCATACTATACACAGACGTTTAGAGAATTCATATCACAAATGCCACAACAACTGATCCCCCATGCTGCCGGTCTATCTTCAATGGAGGCATATGTATTCTTCACATATCATGTACAAACTACTCTTGCTGAATGTCATCAAAGGAAACCAGGAGACAGCGTAGTTACTCACCTTTGACAGGTGATCTCCGGGAACAGCAGGAATTTAGTCTTCACATATGGGTATCGTCGGTACCGACGGAGCCTGCACAGGAACACTCCCAGCGTCCAAAAGGAAAGCTTTTGGGAACATCCCACAGCGCATGCATGCTGCCTTCCCGCCTCACTGCCTCTCTTACTTCAGTTGAGTTTAAAGCTGAGCCAAGGAGAGAGACAGAGAGAGAGATAGCGAGAGAGACAACTCCTAGGGGAGGTGGGTGGGTTGTGAAGACTTAATTCCTGCAGTTCCCGGAGATCACCTATTACAGGTGAGTAAAGCATAGTTACTCACCTGTAACAGGGTGATCTCCAGGAACAGGAGGAATTTAGTCTTCATATATGGGTATCGTCGGTACCGACGGAGCCTGAGCGGGAACGCTCCCCAGCGTCCAATTAGAAAGCTTTTGGGAGCATCCCACAGTGCCTGCGTGCTGCCTTCCTGCCTTTCCCAACTGTCTCTCTCCAGTTGAGTTTAAAGCTGAGACAAAGAGAGAGAGAGAGAGAGAGAGAGAAAGAGAAAGAGATAGATAGAGAGATACAACTCCTAGGGGAGGTGGGTGGGTTGTGAAGACTAAATTCCTGCTGTTCCCGGAGATCACCTGTTACAGGTGAGTAACTATGCTATCTCCAGGAACAAGCAGGAATGTAGTCTTCACATATGGGGACTCCCTAGTTTTAGATGCCAGGGAGAAAACCCCAGAAGTAGTGTGTCCCTGTGAAAGGGCTCCACTTCCCCCCCATGGATCTCTGGCATCCTACCAGGGATGGTGGGTAGGAGTTGATTAGGTATGGAACAGGTGTTGGAGAACAGCCTGACCAAACAAGGCATCCTGGCGGGAGTCCTTGTCCAAGCAGTAATGGGCTGTGAAGGTATGAACTGAGGCCCAAGTGGCTGCTCGACAGATGTCGTCGATAGACACAGAGTGTAGATGAGCCATTGAAGCTGCCATGGCTCTCACATTGTGAGCTGTGACATGGCCCTCCAGAGGAAGTTTCTTACTCTGATAGGCAAACAAAATACACTGTGCAATCCAGTTGGACAGTGTTCTCTTGGAGACTGGAAGTCCCAAATGAGAAGGATCAAAAGCAACAAAGAGTTGAGAGGACTTTCTATGTTGCTGTGTTCTTTGTAAGTAAAAGGCTAAAGCTCTTTTACAGTCCAAAATATGAAGATTCCTTTCTGCATTTGATGCATGAGGCCTTGGAAAATACACAGGCAAGTAGACCGCTTGGTTCAGATGAAAAGGTGAGACCACCTTTGGCATAAAGTGTGGATGAGTCCTAAGGACTACCTTGTCATGATGGAACCTTGTATAAGGAGGATCAGCCACTAGTGCCTGCAACTCACTGATGCGACGTGCTGATGTGATTGCAATGAGAAAGATAACTTTCCAGGAAAGGAACTTCAACGAGGTAGTAGCTAAGGGTTCGAAAGGTGGCTTCATGAGCTGGCCAAGAACCAGGTTTAAGTCCCATGCCACCGGTGGTGGCCTAATGGGAGGCTTAGTTAGAAGAAGGCCTCTCATAAATCTTGCTATAAGAGGATGGGAGGAAATAGGTTGTCCATTTAAAGGCTTGAAAGAAACTGCAATAGCACTCAAATGGACTCTTACTGAGTTAGTCTTAAGTCCTGCACTGGATAAATGAAGGATATACTCCAGTAATGATCCCAGAGGTATCGCAAGGGGGCTAAGACCCTTCTGTGAGCACCATATGGTAAACCTTTTCCACTTGAAAGCATAAGAGCATCTTGTGGAAGGTTTTCTGGAAGCATAAAGGATATCCTTTACTTGCTGAGAAAGGTTAAGATCATGAAGATCTAGGCCTTCAGCAACCAAGCCCTGAGATGCAGAGACTGGGGATTGGGATGCCATAACATTCCGTCCTCCTGAGACAGGAGATCTGGAGCAGACCCTAACTCCAGAGAGGGAGCTTGAGAGAGATGTAGAAGCAGAGGGTACCACACTTGCTGTGGCCAATGTGGAGCTATGAAAATCATACGGGAATGGTTGGAAAGGCATAAAGGAAGTCTTGACCCCAATGAAAGAGGAAAGCATCCCTGGCCTGAGAGCCCTGAGCCAGAATTCTGGAGCAGAACCGGGGAAGTTTGGCATTCAATGGACTTGCAAAGAGGTCTATGTCCGGGGTTCCCCAAATTTGAAAAATCTTGGTTACCTGGTCTGCATGTAGAGACCATTCGCGTGGAAGCAGAACTCGACTGAGTCTGTCTGCCCAAGAGTTTTGGATGCCTGGAAGATACACTGCCAGGAGATGAATCTGATGCTCTCTTGCGAGGGCCCATAGTCGCAAAGCTTCGTTGCAAAGCGACAGAGAGCCTGTTCCTCCCTGCTTGTTCATGTAGAACATGGCTACTTGATTGTCCATATGAATGAGGACTGTCTTGTAGCTGAGCAGGGTGTGGAACACTCGAAGAGCAAGGAAAATTGCTCTGACCTCTAAGAGATTGATGTGTAGATGAGTCTCCTGTGGAGTCCAAGTGCCTTGGGTGGAGAGGTCTTGCAGATGAGCTCCCCAACCCATTGGTGAAGCATCTGTTGTGAGAGTTGCCTGGGGTAAAGGTGGTTGAAAAGGGGACCCCACCAACAGGTTTTGAGTGGACTGCCACTATTGAAAGAACAAAATAAGGCGATTTGTGTTTGCTATTTTGTCTGACAGGCACCCAGATGCCTGGGTCTATTGAGTGGATAAAGTCCACTGGGCTGCTCTCATATGGAGGCGAGCATAAGGAACCACATGCAAGGTAGATGCCATGTGGCCTAGTAGTTGTAACATTTCTCGAGCAGTGAGATGAGGCTTTAGCACTGCTTGAGAAGCTAACTACACCATGCAAAGGCAACGGGTCTGAGGAAGATAGGCCCTTGCTTTTCTGGTATCCAGCAAAGCTCCTATGAACTCTAGAGACTGAGTGGGAGTTAGGCTGGATTTTGGGATGTTTATGACCAGACCCAAATACCGAAGGATACGCATTGTGCAAGATAGAGAAATCCTGGCCACTGACTCTGATGGGGCTCGAATGAGCCAGTCGTCTAAGTAGGGGAAGACAAATATTCCTGGAGTGCGAAGAAATGCTGCTACCACAGCCATGCATTTTGTAAACACCCTTGGTGCTGAGGCCAGGCCGAAAGGAAGCACCCTGTATTGGTAGTGCTTTCCTTGAAAAAGGAACCGAAGGAACTTTCTGTGAGTTGGATGGATGAGAACGTGAGTGTACGCATCCTTGAGATCTAGAGAACAAAGCCAATCCTGACTCTGAAAGTATGGCAGCAGAGTTCCCAGAGAAATCATCTTGAATTTCTCTTTGAACAGGAATTTGTTCAATTCTCTGAGGTCTAAAATAGGTCTGTGTCCCCTTGTTTTCTTTGGGATAAGGAAATAGGGGGAGTAAAACCCTGTACCCTGTTGAGCAATGGGTACCTCTTCTATTGCCCCTTGGGCAAGAAGCATAGTGACCTCTTGATGTAACAGGTTGATGAGAGGTGTTTGAGAATTGAACTGTCTTACCATTGTGGGAGGGGGCATGCAGAGAAAGTGAAGCTTGTACCCCTCTTTTATAATGGAGAGAGTCCAATGTTCTGCTGTTATCTGCCCCCATCTGGGGGCAAAGTGACACAACCTTCCTGGAATGGTGGAAGGCTCTGGTCCGTTGAGAGCCAGGAAGGCTAAGTTCTCTAGATGGAAGTCAAAGGCCTTGTGGAGGCTGAGACTGCTGAGACGGTTGAGGCTTAGCAGTCTTTGCTTTCCTTTGTTTAGGTGGTTGCTGACTCTTTCAGGCAGGTTGACCTGCAGAACGTCACTGCTGGGAATAAGAGGGATAAAACCCTCTTCTTTTTGGAGAAGAATGGTTTCTTGAAAGATTTCTTCCTTGCAGGATCAGCTGTGGCTTTGGATAATCTATCCAAAGTGGAGTTGTCAGCATCCAACTCATTGGCTTTCTCTTGCCAATTTTTGCCGAATAGATTCTCACCTGTACAAGGGATATTGCCCAGTTTGTCCTGCAGCCAGAGCTCCAAATCAGATGCCTGGAGCCAGGCAATTCTACGTGCACCTATGGCAATGGCAGAGGTTCTGCTTATGCACTTAAAACAGTCAAAAGCTGCACGATTGACAAACTTAGAAACATCCTGGGCATGTTTAACCAGTGTGAGAAAATCCTGCCTCTTATCATCAGGAAGAAGAGGGCTCAAAACCTCTAAATCTCCTGTGACTTCCTTAAGGAACATTCCCATATATAAAATATAGGAACTGATCCTGGCAGAAAGCATGGAAGCCTGGAAAGTACGACGTCCAAAGGCATCCAAAGTTCGACACTCACGTCCTGGAGGATTAGAGGCATGCCTCTTTGCACTTCTGATCCTTCTTATAGCTGATTCCACTACAAAAGAGTGGTGACGAAGCTGAGTTTTCTGGAAGCCAGGACACAGAGGTACTCGATACATGGTATCCAGTCTACGAGAGAGAGGAGAGGTGGTAAGAGGTGTTTCCCACATTCTCAACATGAGATCATGTAAGATCATGTAAGATCTCATGGATAGGCAAAGTAGCTGCCTCCTTAGAAGCCTTGGGATATTTTAGAATCTCCAACTCCTTTGCCAGGGCTCTGTTTCAGGAACCACAGTAATGGACCGACCTCGAGCCACCTCCCTGATAAAATCCTGAAAGGAGATATCTTCTGGAGGAGACATCCTGCGTTTAGGAGAGGAAGGCTCCTCCGGGAGAAGTACTCCGGTACTGACTGAGCTGTCAGAATCCTCAGACTCCTCCGAGGATTCAAAGTACCTTCTGTCCGGATGCTCTTGTAGAGCACGATATCCGTACCGACCGAAGTCAGTGCCGGGGGGGGATCGGTACCGGTGTATCGGTACCGGAAGGCATAGCATGACTGGGTGCTGGCAATGCAGACACCAATGTTGATGCCGATGCTGTCGGTAACGGTACCGGTGCCGGAGTCGGTGCCGGTACCGGTTGAACTGACGCGGTTCCAAGGGTGTCGATGCCGCAAGGAGAGCCGCCAGACTGCGTTCAATAGCCAGGAACCTCTGGTCTATCGACGTTGCCGATGCCTGGGTATCAGTACCGGAGAAAGCAGCCGGTACCCCAGAGCATGGCACCAGTAGTTCTGTCAAGGTTGAGGCCTCGAGAACACCCTGGAGCCAAGATAATGCTTTGGAAGCCGAAGCCTCCCGCCGGGGCAATTTTGCTGGTACAGAACCCTCAAGGGCAACGCCAGAGGCAACTCGATGCTTGAAAAGAGATCTACCCTTTGAGGACCGGCCAGACTTATGTTTAGTTACCTGAGATCCATGGGAGGAAGACGAAGCCCTGGAAGACGTCGATGCCACGGAGGCTGCATCGGAGGGAAAAAGGATGCTGAGCTTAGCAGCTCGGTTTTGTCGACCCCTCTTGGACATCATGGCACAGGCCATACACTCCGAAATGGAGTGGTCAGGACCTAAAAATTTAAGACACCTCTCATGGGTGTCGGTGATGGAGATGGTACCGCCACACTTGGTGCACTTCTTGAAACCCGAAGCGGGTTTTTCCATAATAGAGGAAATTTTGGGCCTAAGGCCCAAAATGGCATGTGCACCTGAGGAAGAAAAGTTTGGAAAAAAAGACTATATATATTTTATTTATTTTTTTTTTTTAAAAGGAAGAAGAAAGAACCGGCTGTACCAGTATAGCGTCAAAGGCAGATGCGACCACAAAATAGAAGGAGAATAAGAAAAATTTTCTGCGGTGACAGGAACGACGACCTGCTGGCTCTGCGGAAAACGAAGAACTGGAGAGAGGCAGTTGGGAAAGGCGGGAAGGCAGCACGCAGGTGCTGTGGGATGCTCCTAAAAGCTTTCTAATTGGACGCTGGGGAGCGTTCCCACGTAGGCTCCGTTGGTACCGACGATACCCATATGTGAAGACTACATTCCTGCTTGTTCCAGGAGATCTACACTATCTCCAGGAACAAGCAGGAATGTAGTCTTCACATACAGGGACTCCCCAGCTGAAAGATGCCAGAGGAATGACCCCAGCGAGCTGTGAACCCGTGTAAACAGGGTCATACTTCCTCCCATGGATCCCTGGCATCCTACCGGGATGGAGAGTAGGAGTTGCATTAAGTCTGAAAGAGATGCTGTAGGACAGCCTGGCCAAATGAGGCATCCCGACGGGAGTCCTTGTCCAGACAGTAGTGGGCTGTGAAGGTATGTACTGAAGCCCAAGTAGCCGCTCTACAGATATCATCTATAGACACAGAGCGGAGATTAGTAACCGAGGCTGCCATTGCTCTGACATTATGAGCTGTAACATGGCCCTCGAGGGAAAGACCTTTACTATCATAAGTGAAGGATATGCAGTTTGCAATCCACTTAGATAGGGCTCGTTTGGAAACTGGCAGTCCCAAATGACTAGAATCAAAAGCAACAAAGAGTTAAGAAGACTTCCTATGTTGTTCAGTTCTTTGAAGGTAAGAGGCTAAAGGTCTTTTACAATGTAAGGTATGAAGGTTCCTTTCTGCACTGGAGGCGTGAGGCCTAGGGAAGAATACAGGAAGGTAAACCGACTGGTTTAAATGAAAAGACGAAACCACCTTTGGCATAAAGTGTGGATGAGTCCTGAGGACTTTATCATGGTGGAACCTTGTATAAGGAGGGTCAGCCACTAAAGCTTGCAGTTCACTAATGCGTCTAGCATAAGTTATTGCAATTAGGAAAATGACCTTCCAGGAAAGGAATTTTAAAGTTGCAGTGGCTAAAGGTTCAAAAGGCGGCTTCATAAGCTGCCCAAGAACTAGATTCAGGTCCCATGCCACCAGTGGCGGCTTTATGGGGGGCTTTGTCAATAGTAGACATCTCATGAATCTTGACACAAGTGAATGAGAAGACCTTGGTTGTCCATCTTGGGGCTTGTGAAAAGCCGCAATAGCACTGAGATGGACGCGCACTGAATTTGTCTTAAGACAGGAATTTGAAAGATGGAGGAGATACTCCAGAAGCGACTCCATGGGCACGGAAAGGGGGTTAAGCCCCTTTTTTGAACACCATATACAAAACCTTTTCTATTTGAAAGCGTAGGAATGCCTTGTGGAAGGATTTCTCAAAGCTTGAAGGATATCCTTCACTTGCTGAGAGAGGTGGATATCTAAAGGTTCTATGCCTTCAGCAGCCAGGCCCAGAGGTGCAGGGACTGAGGATTGGGGTGCAGAAGCTTCCTGTTCTCCTGGGAAAGGAGATCTGCAGCATATCCCAACTCTAGAGGAGTTTCTTGAGAGAGACACAGAAGCAGAGGGTACCATGATTGCCTTGGCCAATGTGGAGCTATGAGAATCATATAACCCCTGTCTCTCTGAAGCTTGAAAAGAGTTTTGGGAATTAGGGGAAAGGGTGGGAAGGCATAGAGGAAGTCCTGACCCCAATGGAGCTGGAAAGCATCGTTTGCTAGACAGTATTGAGCTATAATTCTGGAACAGAACAGGGGAAGTTTGGCATTCAGTGGACTTGCAAAGAGGTCTATATCTGGTGTTCCCCAGGTTTGGAACACTCAAGCCAGTTGGTCTAACTGGAGAGACCACTCGTGTGGCAGCAGTATTCGACTGAGCTTGTCTGCCCACAAGTTTTGAATGCCTGGAAGGTATACCGCTAGAAGGTGAATTTGGAGCTCTCTGGCGAGGGCTTCATTGCCTAGCAACAGAGAGCCCGTTCCACCTTGTTTGTTTATGTAAAACATGGCAACCTGATTGTCGGTTTGGACCAGAACTGTCTTTTGACTGAGCTGAGCCTGAAATGCTATCATAGCATTGTAAATGGCTCTTAGCTTTAAGAGGTTTATTTGAAGAGAGGCCTCTTGTGAGGTCCAGAGACCCTGAGTGGAAAGATCGTGCAAGTGGGCTCCCCAACCCAGCTTGGACGCATTGTCAGGGTGATCTGGGGCAGTGGTTGCTGGAAGGGGGAACCTACCAGGAGGTTTTCGAGGGACTGCCACCACAGTAGCGACAAAACGAGATGTGTCAAATTCTTGATTTTGTCCGTTAAGACACCATTCGCAGGTGTCGGTGACGGAAATAGTACCGCCACAGTTTGAACATTTTTTTTTAAAACCACTAGTTGGCTTCTCCATGTCTGGAGATTTTTGGGTCTAGTGCCCAAAATGGCGCCTAACCCCAGCAGGGGTGAGGCACCGAAGAAAAGAAGAAACGTTTTTTGTTGTTGTTTTTCTTAGAAGAAAATAAGAAAAGAGAACCGGTAGTACCGGTAGGCATCGAATGAAGGCAGACGCGACCACAAAAAACAAGAAATAAGCTAACGTTTTCTGCGGTGACAGGAGAGACGTCCTGTCGGCTCCGCAGAAAACGAAGAACTGAAGTGAGAGAGGCAGTGAGGCGGGAAGGCAGCATGCATGCGCTGTGGGATGCTCCCAAAAGCTTTCCTTTTGGATGCTGGGGAGCATTCCCGCACAAGCTTCGTCGGTACCGATGATACCCATATGTGAAGACTACATTCCTGCTTGTTCCTGGAGATCTTTTTTATATGACTCAATGAAACAAGACCTAATCCATCTCAAGACAGAAGTCTTTGAAGCTCGAAGACCCCTTCCTGCTAGCACCATACAACATGAAATTGTCCTGATATTCTACAGAACTTTTTCTTAGGCAGGTAACACTATAATAAACTTTTGAGATTCAGGTCACAGTTTCAGAAGTCAGAACTTCCTTCCTGCTAGGGCTGCCCTCCTCTCAAGAGCATCTTCCCTTCCTCACAGACTATACCTCCTGAAATGATCTTGTGGTAGTCAGATCTTGCAACCCTGGAGAAATTAAAATTCTCTCTCTTCTAAAATCTATATCAGGGGAAACTACAGAAAATTATATGGGTCCAGATCTGCTCTGTGGTAAACACCCTTTTTTCCTTTAGCTCCTTCTTTAACCAGTTTTACAAGCTCTGGACCAAACTGATATATATCTTCAAAAGAGATTCCACAGATCAACTTTTCAAATCACCAGTTTCCATATCTGCAAATCACAGGCCATAGTCATCAAGGAAGCAGAGATGAAATGATAAAGTGGACCTGTCTAGGACTTTTCCCATTAGCTATAGCTGATAAGGATGGAATTAGATTGGCTATTCATATCCCAGCTTACTAATTATCTCTTTTATATTCTGGCATGGTTTTATCATGGCTCTAAACCATTTTACCAAAGATATAAGACACATCAGACTTTTCAGTTCCTGTGGACACTAAAACAGAGGGGCCACTATTTCTCTTTCTATTTAAACATTTGCCTGCTCTGCCAACGGAAAGCTTTGAGAATACTATGGATCTTTCAATGTACGTGATTTAACAGCTACATCATCTCCTGGCTCAGGGAGATCAGTATAGTGCTAGAAGATCCTAAATCTTGAGTATGCTACCTACTTGGATTCTGAAATTACTCACCTGTAAAGCACAGTTACTTACCTGTAACAGGTGATCTCTGGGAACAGCAGGAATAAATCTTCACATATGGGGTACGTCGGTACCGACGGAGCCTGTGCGGGAACGCTCCTCAGCGTCCAATCAGAAAGCTTTTGGGAGCATCCCACAGCGCCTGCGTGCTGCCTTCCCGCCTTTCCAACTGTCTCTCCTCAGTTGACTTTTATAGCTGAGACAAAGAGGAAGAGAGAGAGGAAAGGAGAGAGAGATAGAGAGACAACTCCTAGGGGAGGTGGGTGGGTTGTGAAGACTTATTCCTGCTGTTCCCAGAGATCACCTGTTACAGGTAAGTAACTGTGCTATCTCCAGGAACAAGCAGGAATGAGTCTTCACATATGGGGACTCCCTAGCTTTGGATGCCAAGGAGAGAGCCCATAAGTTGTGTGTCCCTGGGACAGGGCTGCACTTTCCCAGCTGGATCTCTGGCATCCCTTGATGGATGGTGGGTAGGAGTTGATTAAGTATGGAACAGGTGTTTGAGAACAGCCTGACCAAACAAGGCATCCCGGCGGGAGTCCTTGTCCAAGCAGTAATGGGCTGTGAAGGTATGAACCGAGGCCCAAGTGGCTGCTCGACAGATATCGTCAATAGACACAGAGTTCAGATGAGCCATTGAGGTTGCCATGGCCCTCACATTGTGAGCTGTGACATGGCCCTCCAGAGAAAGGTTCTTGCTCTGATAGGCGAAAGAAATACATTGGGCAATCCAGTTAGAGAGTGTCCTCTTGGAGGCTGGTTGTCCGAGATGAGAAGGATCAAAGGCAACAAAGAGTTGGGAAGACTTTCTATGTTGCTGTGTCATTTGTAAGTAAAAAACTAGAGCTCTTTTACAGTCCAGGGTATGAAGATTCCTCTCTGCACTTGATGCATGAGGCCCTGGAAAAAAGACAGGTAGGTAAACCTCCTGGTTGAGGTGAAATGGTGAGACCACCTTAGGCATAAAGTGTGGATTAGTCCTAAGGATCACCTTGTCATGATGGAACCTTGTATAAGGTGGATTAGCTACTAGTGCTTGCAATTCACTAATGCGGCGTGCTGATGTGATTGCAATGAGTAAGATAACCTTCCAAGAAAGGTATTTCAAGGAGGTGGTAGCTAAAGGTTCAAAAGGTGGCTTCATAAGCTGAACAAGAACCAAGTTTAAGTCCCATACCACAAGGGGTGGTTTCATGGGAGGCTTTGTTAAGAGGAGGCCTCTCATGAATCTTGCTACAAGAGGATGAGAGGAAATAGGTTGTCCATTTAGAGGCTTAAGGGAAGCTGCAATAGCACTCAAATGGACTCTTACTGAATTTGTCTTAAGGCCTGCATTAGACAGATGAAGGAGATACTCCAGCAAAGATTCCAGAGGTATGGCAAGGGGTTAAGACCCTTCCCAGAACACCAGATGGTAAACCTCTTCCACTTGAAAGCATAAGAATGTCTAGTGGAAGGTTTTCTGGAAGCATAAAGAACATCTTGCACTTGTTGAGAAAGATGAAGATCCTGGAAATCTAGGCCTTCAGCAACCAAGCCCTGAGATGCAGAGACTGGAGATTGGGATGCCATAACTTTCCGTCCTCTTGAGAGAGGAGGTCTGGAGCAGACCCTAACTCCAGGGAGGGAGCTTAAGAGAGATATAGAAGCAGAGGGTACCACACTTGCCTTGGCCAATGTGGAGCTATGAGAATCATGTGGCCTCTGTCTCTCTGAAGCTTGAACAGGGTTTTGGGAATTAGAGGAATGGGTGGAAAGGCATAAAGGAAGTCTTGACCCCAGTGAAGGAGGAAAGCATCCCTTGCCTGAGCTCCCTGAGCCCGAGTTCTGGAACAGAACCAGGGAAGTTTGGCATTCCACGGACTTGCAAAGAGGTCTATGTCCGGGGTTCCCCAAATTTGAAAAATCTTGGATACCTGGTCCATACGTAGGGACCACTCGTGTGGAAGCAGAACTCGACTGAGTCTGTCTGCCCAAGAGGTTTGAACCCCTGGAAGATAAACTGCCAGAAGATGAATGTGATGCTCTCTGGCGAGGGCCCACAGTCACAAAGCTTCGTTGCAAAGCGACAGAGAGCCAGTTCCTCCCTGCTTGTTTACATAGAACATGGCTACCTGATTGTCCGTGTGGATAAGGACTGTCTTGTGGCTGAGCAGGGTGTGGCAAACTCGCAGAGCAAGGAAGATTGCTCTGAGTTCCAAGAGATTGATATGTAGACAAGTCTCTTGTGCGGACCAGATGCCCTGGGTGGAGAGGTCTTGAAGATGAGCTCCCCACCCCATTGGAGAAGCATATGTTGTAAGAGTTGCCTGGGGCAGAGGCCGTTGAAAGGGGGACCCCAGCAACAGGTTTTGAGGGGGACTTCCACCACTGGAGGGACAAAATGAGGCGACTTGTGTTTGCTATTTTGTCTGACAGGCAGCCTGATGCCTGGGTCCATTGGGTGGATAAGGTCCGCTGAGCTGCCCTCATGTGAAGGCGAGGATATGGTACAACATGTACAGTGGATGCCATGTGGCCTAGCAACTGTAACATCTCTCGAGCAGCTAGCAGGGGCTTTAACTCTGCTTGAGAAGCTAACTGCACCAAGCGAAGGCAACGGGCCTGGGGAAGATAGGCCCTTGCCCTTGTGGTATCCAGCAACTCCCCTATAAACTCCAGGGACTGAGTAGGGATCAGATTGGATTTTGGGATGTTTATTACCAGCCCTAAATACTGAAGGATACGCATTGTGCAGGTTAGAGAAGTCTTGTCCTCTGATTGAGTGGGAGCTCGAATGAGCCAGTCGTCCAGGTAAGGGAAGACGAATATTCCCAGGGTGCGCAGAAAAGCAGCTACTACTGCCATGCATTTCGTGAACACCCTTGGTGCAGAGGCCAGACCAAAAGGGAGCACTCTGTATTGATAGTGCTTCTCCTGAAAAAGGAACCGAAGGAACCTTCTGTGAGTTGGATGGATGAGAACATGTGTGTATGCATCCTTGAGATCTAGAGAACAAAGCCAATCCTGACTCAGAAGGTATGGCAGCAGAGTTCCTAGAGAAACCATCTTGAATTTTTCCTTGACTAGGAATCTGTTCAATTCTCTGAGATCTAAGATGGGTCTGAAGCCACCTGGTTTCTTTGGAATAAGAAAATAGGGGAAGTAGAACCCTGTGCCCTGTTGTTGAAGAGGCACTTCCTCTATTGCCCCCTGGGCAAGAAGAGTGGCAACCTCCTGTTCCAACAGGTTGAGGAGGGAGGTTGGAGAATTGAACTGGTGCACTCTTGTGAGAGGGGGCAAGCTTGAGAAATGAAGTTTGTACCCCTCTCTTATGATGGAGAGTGTTCAATGCTCTGCTGTAATTTGCTCCCACCTGGGAGCAAAGTGACATAACCTTTCTGGAATGGTGGAGGGCTCTGGTCCTTCTAGAGCCAGGAAGGCTAAGTTCTCTAGCAGAAAGTCAAAGGCCCTGAGGGGGCTGAGGCTGCTGGGCTGAAGCAGGCCTCGCAGCCTTTGCTTTGCTCTGTTTGGAGGATTGCTGACGTTTGGAAGCTGCAGAAGATGCCCGCTGACCATAAGCAGGATAGAATCTTCCCTTTTTAGAAAAAGGTGTTTTCTTGAACAACCTTTTCTTAGCAGGAGCAGCTGTGGATTTGGATAGTCTATCCAAAGCTGAATTTTCAGCATCCATCTGATTGGCCTTTGCTTGCCAATCCTTACCAAACAGGTTCTCACCTGTACAAGGGATATTATCCAATTCATCTTGAATCCATGTCTCTAGATCCGATGCTTGAAGCCAAGCAATCTTACGTGCACCTATGGCAATAGATGAGGCTCTGCTCACACATTCAAAGGAGTCAAAAGCTGCACGGTTGGAGAATTTGGAGATATCCTGGGCATGTTTGAGCCCAGTGAGAAATTCTTGCCTTTTATCATCAGATATAAAAGGACTTAAAGTCTGCAAATGGTCAGTGACTTCTTTTAAGAACATGCCCATGTAGAGACTATAAGAATTAATTCTCGCAGCAAGCATGGAAGCTTGGAAGACTCTTCTTCCAAAAGTATCCAGGGTTCTACATTCACGTCCTGGAGGATTAGAGGCATGTCTTTTAGCACTCTTAATCTTTCTCATTGCAGACTCAACCACAATAGAGTGGTGAGGAAGTTGAGTTTTATGGAAACCAGGACAAGGAGGGACACGATACATGGTGTCCAACCTGCGAGAATGAGGAGAGGTGGTTAGAGGTGCTTCCCACATCCTTAACATGAGATCATACAGAATCTCATGAATAGGTAAGGTAGCTGCCTCCTTAGGAGTTTTAGGATATTGCAAAATATTGTCGTCAGCACTCCCTGGTGGCCAGTGGCTGTAAGGGTAGGCTGAGCATTTTTATTGTTTCAAGGAGGAAAGGGGTCTTTAAGGCCAAGTGCAGGTTGGTCTTTGTAGTCCAGCTCCTTGTATGAACAAATTGTATAAGCCAAATAGAGGGTATTAAGGCTTTTATTTCCCCTTTAATGCAAAGGCTCAGTAAGGCACAGAAATAAAGAAAGTCCTTTCTTTCAGGGTTCCACCAACCATAAGCAAGAAGAAAAACTGTTACAAGTTTCACAGTTGATTGGAGAGATTAACTAAAAGATTCTCTTACTTCAGAGCAACTTAAATAAGCAAAACAGTTCTCTGGCACTTAGCACAAAAGATGAGCATTCTTAAAGCAAAAAGGTCTGTTCAATTCACAGTTCTGCTAATGACTCAAGGTTGCTAGCAATACACAAGGTACAATCCATAAATTCATCTGGAGGCATGGGAATAGGATTCTCTAGGTCTATTTCCATGGACTCTGGGTCACTGGCCTCGTCCTCTGAATTGGATGTCTCCCTTGCTGCTATACTTTCCCAGACTCTTTCTCTGTTTGCTTGTTTCCAATAGGGCTGTTCTAAGGCTCCCAAACGAACATGGCCTGTTCTTCTGCCCTTAAATACTGGTTTGTAAAGCTCTGACTTGTTTCCTTTTCTCCTGCACTGAGCATCTGTTTCACCAGAGCTTCTAGGAGATAAACTTTCTTTTATAAATGAAGTGGCACCATACCTGGGCTTCCTCCTGTAGCTGGTATAACTGGAGCTTTCTCTCTGAAGCACCTCTCTCTGGAGATAGGCTTTCTCTTAGAACCTTCTGAGCAGTGCTTGCCCCTTTTGTAGTTTAGGAAAACCTGGTGAGGAATCCGGATTTCCTTGCTTCTGGGTAAAGGTAGCTCTGCTATCAGAACCTTTCCTTCTTGTGCCTCTTAATCCTGATTCAGACTCCTCCGGTGAGCGTAGGCCTCTCTCAAAGCATGGCTTTCTCCTCCCAAGCTCTTTGCCTCTGTGGTCCTTTGCTACCGAGTCTCTCTCCAGACTGACTCTCCTCGAGCTGTCTTTCTTTCTTTCTGACTTTCTCTGCTCCTTTTCCAGCACTTACTGTTCTGGGCGTTCTGCTTGATCCAGCTATGCTGCTTGGGCTGGAGGTGTCACTCCTTCCGTCTGAAGTGCTTCTCCTGGCAGTCTCTCTCTGGACTGTCCCTCTCTAGACTGCTTTCCTCCAGACCGGTTCCCTCTGAACTGGTTCCTTCTCCTGGCCTGCTTTCCTCTGAACTGGTTCCTTCTGCTGGCCTGCTTTCCTCTGGACTGGTTCCTCCTGCTGGCCTGCTTTCCTCTGGACTGGTTCCTTCTGCTGGCCTGCTTTCCTTTGGACTGGTTCCTTCTGCTGGCCTGCTTTCCTCTGGACTGGTTCCTTCTGCTGGCCTGCTTTCCTCTGGACTGGTTCCTCCTGCTGGCCTGCTTTCCTCTGGACTGCCTTTCTCTTATAAAGGCATTCTACCTTTGAGTTTCCCGGGCTTGTCGTCAGGTGCAGCTGATTAGCTCTTACATAATCAGTGGCTGGGTGTGTTAACTCAGCCTCAGTAGTTTTGCTCCTGCTCCCTCTAGCTGGGCTGCAAGGTAATTGCATCCTCTGCACATCAACAGCTCTGTGAAAGACAGGGTTTTTTTCTAAGTCTGCACTCTCAGTATCTTCAGCTTCATGACAATATCTAACTCCTTGGCTCTAGGTTCTGACTCTGGGGCCACTGTAATAGAGAGGCCCTGAGCCACCTCTCTGATAAAGTCTTAAAAAGACAAGTCCTCTGAAGGAGACATCCTTCGTTTAGGAGAGGACTCCTCCTGTGGAATAAGCATCACTGCATCGACAGACTCCTCAGAATCCTCAGAGTCGTCAGAGGAATCGAAGTATCGTCTGTCTGGATGCTCTTGCAACGCCCGATACCCGTACCGACCGCGATCGGTATCGGGAATCACCGGTACCGGGGTATCGGTACCGGAGGGCTTCCGAGGACAAAGTACCGGCATAGCAGACACCGATGCCAATGTCGATGGTACCGGGATCGGTACCGATGGCGATGCTAGTGCCGGTACCGGCGGAGTAGTCTGTTGCGGTACCATGGGCATCGATGCCACAAGGAAAGCCGCCAGACTGCGTTCCATGGACAGAATTCTCTGATCCATCGACGCCGCCAATGCCTGGAAGTCAGTACCGGTGGAAGCCACCGGTACCCCAGAGCATGGCACCAAGAGATCTGTCGAGGCCACGCCATCGATTTCATCTTGGAACCCCGATGATGACGCTTTAGAGGCCGAAGCCTCCCGCTGGGGTAATTTTGCCAGTGCAGAATCCTCGAGGGCAAGGCCAGAGGCATCTCGATGCTTAGAAGGAGATCTACCCTTCGAGGACTGGCTGGATTTATGTTTAGTTACCTGAGATCCATGTGAGGAAGAAGCAGCCCTGGAAGACGTTGATGCCACCGAAGCCGCATCAGAGGGAAACAGGGTACTGCGCTTGGCAGCTCGGATCTGACGACCCCTCTTAGACATCATGGAACAGGACACACAATCTGTTATGGAATGGTCAGGATCTAAACATTTTAGACACCAGTCATGGGTGTTGGTGACGGAGATAGTACCGCCACATTTTGTGCACTTCTTAAAACCTGAGGCAGGCTTTTCCATAGTTAAGGAAAAATGTTCTGGGCCTAAGGCCCAAAACTGAAGACCTGAAGTGGAAAAAGGGTTTTTTTTGGGGGGGTTTTTTAAAGAAGAAAAGAACAAGGACCGGCGGTACCGGTACAGCATCGAAGAAGGCAGACACGACAGAAAAGAAGAAAGAAAAAAATAAGGAAATTCTTCTGCGGTGACAGGAACACGACCTGCTGGCTCCGCGGAAAAAGAAAAACTGAGGAGAGACAGTTGGAAAGGCGGGAAGGCAGCACGCAGGCGCTGTGGGATGCTCCCAAAAGTTTTCTGGTTGGACGCTGGGGAGCTTTCCCGAGCAGGCTCCGTCGTTATCGACGTACCCCATATGTGAAGACTCATTCCTGCTTGTTCCTGGAGATTGGGTATTCTCTGGGGACAGCAGGAATCAGTCCTCACATATGGGTGACATTGGCACTGACGGAGCCCTCGTGGAAGCATCCCCCCAGCTTTCAAGGAATGCATGCGTGGTCCCCTTCCCACCCAAGGGTGCCATCTTGCTCAGTCAGATGACATAGCTAAAAGACGGCAAAAATAAAAAAGATAATAAAGGAGCAACTCCAAGGGGAGGAGAGAGGGTTGTGAGGACCGATTCCTGCTGTCCCCGGAGAATACCTATTACAGGTAACTACACTTTCTCCAGGAACAAGCAGGAAGTCAGTCCTCATATATGGGACTCCCCAGCTACAGGCTACCGAAAGCCCATTGGAAAAATAGGGGCTCCCTCATGGGGAGCCGCAATGAAACCAGCACTCCAGTAGCCTGAACACAGAAGGATCGGAGGGTAGGAGTTGCCTAGACCCCAAAAAGGTTACTAAGCACAGCTTGGCCGAAGGCACTGTCTCATTCAGACTCTCTTTCCAGGCAGTAATGAGCTGCGAAGGTATGAACTGAAGACCAGCAGCCAGGCAGATGTCCACCATCGGGACAGAATGCAAGTTTGCCACCGAAGCCACCATAGCCCTGACACGGTGCTCAGTGACACGGCCTTCCAGAGGGAGTCTCACCTGCTCATAAGCGAGGGCAATAGTGTCTGCCACCCAGGTGGACAACGTACGTTTGGTCACTGCCTCTCCCAGCCTACTGGGGTTGTAGGAGATGAAAAGATGAAGCTTTGCGGCAGTCCTGAGTGTGTTTGATATAGAAGGACAAAGCCCTCTTACAATCCAAGGTGTGAAGGACCATCTACGCCCAACTGGAGTGAGGTCCTGGAAAGAAGGTAGGGAGCACCACTTCCTGGTTGAAATGGAAGGGCGACACTACCTTTGGCAGGAATTTGGGATGCGTGCAAAGCACCACTCTGTTCTTGTAGAACCTGATAGAGAGTGCCTCCACCACAAGGGCCTGAAGCTCACTAACTCTGCAAGCGGAGGTAAGCGTGACCAGGAAAGCCACCTTCCAAGAGAGGCAGCGAAGATGGCAGGTAGCCAGAGGCTCGAAGGGCGGCCGAGTGAGCTGCCCCAACACTACGTTGAGGTCACATTCGGTTGCCAGAGGGTGGACCGGGGGCTTCGATAAGAGCAGGCCCCGAAAGAAAACGGGTCACCAATGGTTGGACAGAGAGGGGCTTACCATCTACCGGATGGTAGAGTGCCACCAGGGCACTAAGGTGCACTCTGACGGAGTTAGACTTGAGCCTGGACTGAGAGAGGTGGAGAATGTCCTGTAACACCAGAGCCACCGGGCAGGAAAAAGGATCAGCCCTGTGTTTGGTGCACCAAACAGAGAACCTGCACCATTTGAAGGCGTAAGCCTTCCTAGTAGAGGCCTTGCGAGAGGCCAGCAAAATGTCTTCCACCTCAACCGGAAGGTTGAAAGGGGCCAGAGTCACCCTCTCAGCAGCCACACTGTCAGTGACAGGGACCCAAGGCTGGGGTGCAGGAGAAAGCCCCCTCCTGATATAGGAGTCCCGGAGTGGTCCCCAAGGGGATGGGGGCCTCCACCATCAACTACAGAAGCAGCGGGAACCACGGTTGTCTGGGCCACCAAGGAGCTATCAGGATGAGGCCCTGTCGCGAAGGGTCCTGAACAAGGTCTTGGCAATCAGCAGCGTCGAAGGGAAGGCGTACATGAGGCCTTCCAACCATGAGACCAGGAACGCATCCTCTGACACCCTGAGGGGTGGGCCTGCCGGTTAGCAGAAACGGGGCAACTGGAAGTTGTCCAGGCTGGAAAACAGGTCCATCACAGGTTCCCCCCAGAGCCAGAAAAGCTGACCGGCTACCCTGGGGTCCTGCTGCCACTCATGCAGCTGGAGAACTCTGCTGAGTCTGTCGGCCAGCAGGTTGTCCTGGCCTGGCATGTACACTGCCCGCAGGAGAATACCCTGTTGGAATGCGTATGAGCAGAAGACTAGTGCCTCCTGACAAAGGGTAAGAGACTCCGTACCGCCCTGTTTGTTCACGTAGAACATCACCACCTGGTTGTCCGTCTGGACCAGCACCAGCTGGTGACTCAGGTGGTGACAGAAGACCCTCAGGGCTAGGTGTATGGGTCGGAGTTCCAGGAGGTTGATCTGCTGGGTGTTCTCGTCTGGTGACCAGTTGCCCTGAGTGCGGAGATCTCCTCAGTGGACTCCAGCGGCTTGGGGCCTGAAAAGGCATGCCCGCCTCGAGATGCTGGGGCGACTGCCACCAGACCAGGGAGTCCGCCAATTGGCGGGTCACAGAAACTGTCTCAGAGGCAGCCCGTGGCCTGAGACCACTGGTCCTGGAGACACCACTGCGCCGCCCTCATGTGGAGGTGAGTGTCTGGCGTAACCTGGACTGTGGAGGCCATGTGCCCGAGGAGGCCCAGGAGAAGCCGGGCGGGCACCGGGGCACATGGCCTAGACGATCAGCTCGGTCCCAGGGCAAGAAAGACTGACTGGAGAGTGTCGATCTTTGTCCCAATGAACTCCAGACACTGTGTCGGAAGGAGGTGAGACTTGGAGTAGTTTATGACAATGCACAAGTGTTGCGGAACCTGGATGGTGTGTGCAGTGGCCTGCTGTACCTCTGAGGCTGTCTCTCCTTTTTGAGCCAGTCGTCCAGGTAGGCGAAGATGAAGACACCCTGGAGCTCGAGGAAGGCGGCCATGACTGCCAGGCATTTTGTGAAAACTCTTGGGGCAGAGGCTAGGCCGAAGGGAAGCACCCTGTTTTGAAAGTGCCTGCCCCCCACCATGAACCACAGGTACTGCCTGTGTTTGGGATGAATGAGGACATGGGTATAAGCATCCTTGAGGTCTAAGGAGTATAGCCAGTCTCCCTGCTGGAGGTATGGCAGCAATGTTCCAAGGGAGAGCATCTTGAACTTCTCCCTCACCAGGAATTTGTTGAGGTTGCGCAGGTCGAGGATGGGCCTTAGGCCCCCTGTCCTCTTTGGCATGAGGAAGTACCTGGAGTAGAACCCCTTGCCCTTGAGATGGTGGGGCACTGGTTCCACCACTTTGTCCTCGAGAAGACCTGCCAACTCCTTCAGAAGAAGGTCCCAGTGGAAGGGAGACCTGAGGGGCTCTCCTGGGAAATAAGGGAGAGGTGTCTGAATCAGGGGGAGGTGGTAACCCTCCCTGACCACCCTAAGTGGCCAGGAATCGGTGGTGATGGTCACCCACCTCTGGGCACAGAGGGCCAGATGTTCCCCTGTGGGCTGCTGATCTCCTTGGGGTAGAGAGGCTATGCTCAAGGAGTCAAAACCTCCCCCCTGGCTGGGCTGGAGCCTTCTGCTTACGTGGGCCATGCTCATGTAATCTTGGCCTGCTGACCCTGTTGGGGAGCTGGGGAGGCCTGATAAGGTGGGTAGTTTCTGTAAGCAGCCCCCTTCCTCGGGTAGAAGAGCCTTTCACCTGAGCCCTTCTGTCGGGGAGGGCAGCGGTCTTTTTGGAGAGCCTGGTCCTCGTCATGAACTCAATCTCCAGCTCAGCAACCTTGTCAGTCATGGATTTGCCAAATAGGTTCTCTCCTTGGCAGAGGATTTCGACCAATTTGTCCTGAACCCACTGCTCGAAGTCAGACCACTGTAGCCAAGCTTGAGGGTGTACACCGATGCCAGCCGATACTACTGGAGCCGCCGATTCAAACGTGTCATAGGCCGCCCGAGACATGAATTTGGAGCATTTATGAACTGCTTTGGCCAGGTTCTTGAATTGCTGCAAGGGTTCCTCGGAGAGACCAGCTGAGAACCCGGCGAGTGGATGCGGCCGATGAGCATTGAGCCCTTGTAGCACTTTCTGCTGAGGGCGTCCAGGGTGCAGGCCTCCATGCCGGGAGGCACTGAGAAAGCGTAGTTACTCACCTGTAACAGGTGTTCTCCAGGGACAGCAGGAATCAGTCCTCACATATGGGCGACATCGGCGCCGACAGAGCCCTCATGCGGAGCAATTCCCCAGCTTTCAAAGAAAGCCTTTGGGATTGCATTGCGCATGCGCGGTCCCCTTCCCGCCCAAGGGTGCCATCTTGCTCAGTCAAATGACATAGTTCAAAAGACGGCAAAATGAATAAAAACCAATAATAGGACTGCAACTCCAGGGGAGGAAGGAGGGTCGTAAGGACTGATTCCTGCTGTTCCTGGAGAACACCTTTTACAGGTGATTAACTACGCTTTCTCCAGGAACAAGCAGGAAGTCAGTCCTCACATATGGGACTCCCTAGCTAAAGGCTACCAAGAACCCATAGCTGAAAAATGGCTCCCTCTAGAAGAGTCGCAATAGGAATTCAGCTGAGAAAGCAACATTCCCCCCCCCCCCCCCCAGTAGCCTGACACCAAAGGGTCGGAGTTGCCTAAACCTCAAATAGGTTATGGAGAACCGCTTGGCCGAAAGCACTGTCCCGTCGGGACTCCCTATCCAGGCAGTAATGGTCTGCAAAGGTCTGGCTTGAAGACCAAGTTGTGGCCCGGCAGAGGTCTGCCAATGGAACAGAGCGGAAGTGAACAACTGATGCGGCCTTAGCCCTGACACGGTGGGCCGTGACTCTACCCTGCAACGGGAGGTCGGCCACCCTGTACGCCCAGGCAATGCAGTCTGCCACCCAGGTGGACAGCGTACGCTTGGAAACAGGTAACCTCAGCTTACTGGGGTAATACGAGACGAAGAGCTGAGTAGCCCTTCGATGTCCCTTCACACGCTCCAGGTAGGACAACACCCTCTTATAATCCAGGGTATGCAGGACTGCCTCTGCCTGGCTGGAATGCGGCCTGGGAAAGAAGATCGAAAGAATCACTTCCTGGTTGAGGTGGAAAGAAGAGACCACCTTTGGAAGGAACTTCGGGTGAGTGCGGAGGACCACCCTAATCCTATAAAACCTTGTGAATGGTTTATCAGTTACGAGAGCTTGCAGCTCACTCACACATCTGGCTGATGTGAGTGCCACCAGGAAGAGCACCTTCCCGGAGAGGAAGCGCAGATGGCAAGAGAACATCGGCTCAAAAGGTGGGCGAGTAAGCTGCTGCAAGACCACATTTAAATCCCACTCAATTGCCAGAGGACGAACTGGCGGTTTCAGCAGAAGCAGACCTCTGAGGAATCTGGACACCAAGGGGTGAGCCGAAAGAGGTTGCCCCTCCACTGGCAAGTGGTTTGCTGACAAAGCACTCAGGTGGACCCTGACAGAGTTAGACTTGAGACCTAATTCTGAGAGGTGAAGCAGGTACTGCAACACCACTGGTACAAGGCAAGAGAAAGGGTTTTCATTGTGCTGGTTACACCACACCTCAAATCTACACCACTTGAAAGCATAGGATTTCCTAGTGGACTGCATCCTGGAGGCCAGTAACACCTCTTCTACATTCCAAGGTAGGAGAAGAGGAGCCAGCACTACCCTTTCAGCAGCCATGCCATCAGGTTGAGGGCCCTGAGGTTGGGGTGCAAGAGAGAGCCCTACTCTTGTGAAAGGAGGTTGGGCTGCGTCCCCAGTGGAAGTGAGGTTTCCACTGCCAGCTGGAGGAGAAGCGGAAACCAAGGCTGTCTTGGCCATCTGGGGGCTACCAGAATGACAGAGGTCTTGTCCCGAAGGATTTTGAACAGAGTCCAGGCCACCAGAGGCGTGGGAGGAAACGCATACATGAGGCCCCCTGACCAGGAGATCAGGAAAGCATCTGCAGCCACCCTCAGGGGATGTGGCTGTCTGGAGCAAAATCTGGGCAGCTGGTGATTTTGCAGACTAGCAAACAGATCTATGGACAGATGTCCCCAGTGGTGGAAAATCCGCTGGGCCACCACCGGATCCAGGTGCCATTCGTGAGGTTGGAGAATCCTGCTTAGTTTGTCTGCTAGGCAGTTCTCCTGACCAGGCAGGTACACAGCTTTGAGAGACATACTCTGCCTGATGGCAAAAGAGCAGAGGTCCAGTGTCTCCTGACATAGGATACGAGACCCCATACCTCCCTGCTTGTTCACGTAGAACATTGCTACCGGGTTGTCCGTCTGTATCAATACAGACTGATGTGAGAGGACATGACAAAAGGCTTGAAGAGCTAGGCGAATCTCCCGCAGCTCTAAGAGGTTGATTTGGTGTGCAGACTCCTGAGGAGACCATAACCCCTGAGTGCATGATCCTTGGCAATGGGCTCCCCAGCCCAGCAAGGAGGCATCTGTCATTAGCACTCTTGTGTGCAAGGGAATCTGAAAAGACACTCCTTCGAGCAGATTGGGTGGCTGACTCCACCACTGCAATGATTTCACTAGTCGTCTGGATACTGCTATGCTGTCTCTGAGGCTGCCGGTGGCTTATGTCCACTGATCCCTGAGGCACCACTGAGCTGTTCTCATGTGGAGACGGATATTTGGGGTCACATGCACCGTGGAGGCCATGTGGCCCAGGCAGCGTAAGAAGTGTCTCGCTGAGACCCGAGACCTGCGCCTGAACTGTTGTGTCAGTGCTAGCAGCCTCTGTGCCCTGTCCTCCGGCGGGTAAGCCTTCGCCTGAAGGATGTCCAATCTTGCTCCTATGAACTCTGTTTTGAATTGGGAGCAAAGTAGACTTTGCGTGGTTTATGCCAAAGCCTAGACGTTGCAACAGGTTGATAGTGCGAGAAGTGGCCTGTTGGGTCTCCTGAGGCGACTGGCCTCTGATGAGCCAGTTGTCCAGGTAAGGGAAGAGAAAAATTCTTTGACTTCTGAGGAAGGCCGACACTACAGCCAGGCATTTTGTAAATACTCTGGGAGCAGAGGCCAGGCCAAAGGGTAGAACCCTGTATTGGAAATGTTTCCCTCCCACTACAAATCTCAGATATTGTCTGTGGTCTGGATGTAGGAGGATGTGTGTATAGGCATCCTTCAGGTCTAAGGAGCATAGCCAATCTCCCTGGTGGAGGTAAGGCAGCAACATTCCAAGGGAAAGCATCTTGAACTTTTCCCTCACCAGGAACTTGTTTAAGTTTCTTAGGTCGAGGATGGGTCGGAGGCCTCCTGTTGTCTTTGGTATGAGAAAATACCTGGAATAGAAGCCATTGCCCTGCAGGTGGTGGGGCACCGGTTCCACCACCTGATCCTCTAGAAGACCTGCTAACTCCTGCAAGAGGAGGTCCCTGTGAAGAGGGGACATGAGAGGCTCTCCAGGAAAGAAGGAGGGTGGTATCTAGCTGAAGTGAAGCAAATAGTCCCTTTGGACTATTTGCAGGACCCAGATATCCGAGGTGATGGCTGGCCACCTGTGAGCGTACAGGGTTAGCCTGCCTCCTGTGCATGGCCTTACCACTGGCGGAAGAAAGACTATGCATTGGGAGTCAAAAATCCCCTCCCGGCTGGGTAGGAGCAGAGGCCTGGGACTTGGGGGTCTTCTGCTTATACGGGCCATGCCCATGTCTCTTGGCCTACTGCCCCTGTTGGGGAGCTGGGGTGGCCTGGTAAGTGGGGTAGTTGCGGTAAGCAGTACCCTTCCTCGGGAAAAAGGGCTTTTTACCCGAGCCCTTCTTCTTAGAAGGGGCAGAAGTCTTCTTTGAGAGTCTTGTCCGGGTCAAGTACTCAGACTCAAGCTCAGCAGCCTTCTCAGTCATGGGTTTGTCAAAGATGTTGTCATCTCGGCAAGGGACATCTACCAACTTGTCCTGAACCCATGGCTCCAGATCTGATGACATTAGCCAGGCCTGGTGGCATGCACCGATGCCAGCCGCGGCTACTCGGGCCGAAGCCTCGAAGCCATCATAGGCCGCTCGAGATATGAACTTCGAGCACTCCCGAATCCCGGTGGACAAGGCATTGAAGCGCTGCAAGGCTGCCTCGGAGAGGCCAGCTGAGAACCCGGCAATCTCGTTTGCCAGGTCCCCCAAGTACATGCCCATGTACAGCTGGTAGGTTTGGACACGGCATGACAGCATCGAGCCCTAAAAGCATTTTCTGCCGAGGGCATCCAGGTTCCGGGCCTCCTGGCCAGGAGGCACAGAGGAGTGCGTTTTTTGGCTCTTGAGCCTATGCATGGCCGATTCCACAACCATGGAGTTGTGCGGCAGCTGTGCCTTTCGGAACCCAGAGCTCTTGCAGACTCGATAGATGGAATCGACCTGCTTGCTGAGAACTGGCATCGAAGCCGGTGACTCCCACATGTGGAGCATCAGGCGTTCCAGCATCGGAGGAACCGGCACAGTAAGGGCTTCCCTCGGGGGAAAATCATACTGGAAGGCCTCGAGCTTTTCAGCTCGAGGCTCCTCCTCGGTATCCGCCGGGAATGCCAAAGCCTTGGCCATGTCCCTGACGAAGTCCGAGAACCGGGTATCCTCCGGAGGGGACCTTCTCTGAGGCTCCGAACCCGGTAAGGCCGATGGGACATACCGGGTCCGATGGGTATCTGGGGACTCCTCATCTTCCGTCTCCCATGCCGATCCCTCCGAGGAGGAATCGAAGGGCTCTGGCCCCGACTGCCCCGACGCCGAGAGCACTGGTGTCGACGCTGACCTCGGTCCCGGGAGACCTTGGCCGAGGATCGACTCGAGTCCGAAGAGTCTCGAGGATCGGCTCGGCCTCTGGAGTCGACTTGGTCGTCGAGGTCCCAGTGGTCGGGGTGGATGGACCGGTGAGACCGGCTATCAGCACCCGCTGCTGCTCCATGAAGGCAGACATGCTGTGCTCCAGGGATGTCATCCTGAGACCGAGCTCAGAAAACGCCGCAGCCTCCGGCTCGGGCAACGCCGGCTCCCCCAGAGGGGAATCCACAAGGACAACAGCACTTACCTGCCTCAGCGTCTCTGGCTCCGTGCGAGGTATCTTCGCAGGCTGCTCTGACTCAGAGGACCTGGGGCAGTGGTCAGGACTCCGCGACCTGGCCTTCAAGGGCCCAGGGCGATCGGAGGCATCCAACAACGCCGCCCTCATGGGCTTCTTCCTCCGATGTTCCCAGGAGGGAGACCTCCATTCAGAAGACCCCCGACGGTGCTCGGGTTCAGACAGCTCCCGAGACATTGAAGCTTCTGATGAGGTCCGGATCCGGGGGGGAATGTGGACTCCGAGAAAATCCTTTCACGCTGCTGCTGCCTACTTCAGAGTGCCTTAGAGGACATCTTTCCACACGGGCCACAGACCTTCGGGTCATGGTCGGGCCCGAGGCATCGGAGACAGCAGTCTTGTGTGTCGTGAGGTACATTAACTTCTTACACCGATCACACTTTTTAAACCCGCTGGCAGCCATCGGGGGAAAAAGGGCCCCTGCAAGGTTGAAGGACCGGGCTGCCAGTGAAAATAAAAAAAGAGCGTGAACGCTAGTCTCTAAGTTCAAAAACGGAAAAAATTGACTGACTCGATACTGGTGTACCGAGCCGTAGGCGGGAAGGGGAACTGGCGTCAAACTGGTCGAAGAGCAAAAATTCTTCTAAGTTTTGATGCACTTTTTCTGCGAGAAATTAGGGACAACGTCCGTTGGGCTCCGCCGGAAAAAGGGAGACTGAGCAAGATGGCACCCTTGGGCGGGAAGGGGACCACGCATGTGCGATGCAATCCCAAAGGCTTTCTTTGAAAGCTGGGGAATTACTCCGCAAGAGGGCTCCATCAGCGCCGACATCACGCATATGTGAGGACTGACTTCCTGCTTGTTCCTGGAGAAGTGCGTCTTCTAGTTTTTCAACCGATCCATGGCTGACTCCACCACCATGGAATTATGCAGCAGCTGTGACTTTTGGAAGCCCGGGCTCTGGCGGACTCGATATATCGAGTAGAGTCACTTGCTCACCACTGGCACCAAAGCTGGTGTCTCCCACATTCGGAGCATCAGCCATTCCAGGATGGGATGGATGGGAACCATGAGCGATTCCCGCGGAGGGGCCTCGTATTGGAGGATTTCCAACTCATCCGCCTGAGAATCCTCCGAATGAGCATGTCCTTGACAAAATCAAAGAACCCCATATCCTCGGCGGGGACTGCTGTCAAGGCTCCGAGATGGGAGAGTCCGATGGAACGTTGCGGTGGCAACAGTTATTAGGGGACTCCTTGTCCTCTGTCTCCTACTCGGAGTAGTCCTTCGAGGACTCATAGGAGGGCTGCTCTGTGGGCCTCGGGGCTCCCGATGCCCTGCGGCCAGTACCTGGTAAACTTGCCGGTGATGACCACGGTCCCGTCGAGCGGGACTCAGATCGCGCCCTTGGCCGAGGATTGCCTCAAGGCCTAAGGACCTTGAGGATCGGCTTGGCCTCCAGGGAAGTCTTGAACATTGAGGACCCAGTGGTCATGGCGGATGAACCAGTTGTGCCAGACAACAGCGCCCGCTGCTGGTCCATGAAGGCAAACAAACTGTGCTCCAGGGCCACCATTCTGGACTCGAGACCAGATGGCTCCGCAGCCTCAGTGTAGGCACCGAAAGACTCTGGCCTGAAGCCGGCTCACCCAAAGGGGAATCCTCGACGAGTATAGTGTCTGGGGACCGGGGCCAGACCGCAGTCGGATCCTTCCAGGGGACCTTCGCAGGCTGCTCCTTCTCCGATGCTGTGAATGAATGTCTCGGACTGCAGGACCAGGCCCGGGGAGCACCCGGCCGTACAGAAACGTCCAAGGACGCTGTCTTCGAGGGTTTCTTCTTCTTCCTGGGTTCCCTTGAGGGAGACCACCTTTCTGAGGACCCATGACAAGGCTTTGGTTCGGAAGGCTTCGCCCGAGATGTCAGAGCCTCAGACAAAGCCCTGGCCTTCGGAGGCACCGAGGTGTCGGGAAAAACCTATCGTGCTGCTGCTGGTGGCTCTTGAGGGCCTTACTGGACATCCTCTTGCAGAGACCACAGGCTCCCGGGCTGTGGTCTGGCCCAAGGCAGCGGAGAGAGCAGTCGTGTGTGTCAGTCAAAGACATAATTTAGAGCACCGATCACACTTTTTAAAGCCACTGGTAGCCATGGGGGGAAAAAAGTACCCCTGCGAGGTCGCAGACTCTCTGGACTGCCAGTGGTAGAAAAAAGGCACGAAGATGCCAGGAAAAGAAAAGAACTAAAACTACAAAAATAGACTGAACTCGACGCCGAGGCAATGAAGTCGGTAGGTGGGAAGAGTACTGGTGCAATACTGGAGGAGAGTATGAAACTCGGAGAGAAAAAAATCAACTTTTTCTGGGGAAAAGTCAGATGAACGTCTGAAGGGCTCCGTGGAAAAAAAGGAGACTGAGCAAGATGGCACCCTTGGGCGGGAAGAGGGACCACACATGCATGGTGGCATCTCTCAAAGCATTTCTTTGAAAGCTGGGGGGATGCTTCCGCGAGGGCCCTGTCAGTGCCATCACCCATATGGGAGGACTGACTTCCTGCTTGTTCCCGGAGAATCCTTCTTACTAAAGACAAAGACACAAACAAATAAAAGGATGCAGCTTTGGAAGTTTGAATTCTGGTCCTACAAACATCATTTCATCTCCATCTCTGAAAGGGCTTGCTCTCATTAGTCACAAAATCCTAGTGATTTAACCCTTAAGTTATGATGCAAATTCAGCACCTTCACAGGTACCAAAAGCTTGCCCAAGAACTTACATTATAGGTCCATTCCTATATCTCTAGACAGTAGCGGAAATAAACTTAGATAGTTTAGGCACCAGCCTTAAATTTTTGTTTCTAGGAATTAGGAATAATTTTCTGCTCACTTTTTTTTGCTGTTCTTAGTTGTTGCTATATTTACTGTTTTTTCTTATTTTATTCTTTTACTGCTTAGTTTTTATTTTGTTTGCTTTTTTCTTTAAAATTTTTTGCATTTCTGAATTTTAGGCATCAGGTGCCCAATTTATAGTGCCCAAGTGAGCTGGTTTAAAACATTTTCCAGTCCCATCCCTAGGAACCAAAGATCTGGGAAGTCTGCCAGTTAACCATCCGAGCACAATTAAGGCATAGGCAAACTAGGCATGTGCTTATGGCCCAAATTTTCAGGCAAGACCCTCTTAGATGTGGATCCTAAGGTATCTTCGTCTGTTGTCCGATTATAACTTTCATATGGTATTTCAGACTATTTTGTTTCCAACTCTGGATTATGCTAATGGTGTGCTGGTTGGTCTCCCTGATTCAACTTTGCGCGTCTTTCAGTTAGTGCAGAAGGCAGCTGCTTGTGTTTTGTTAATTTTGATCATATTACCCCCCCCCCCACCCCGTTTGCAGGATTTACATTTATTTATTTAAAATCTTTTCTATACCGCGCTTTTTAGAATCAGTGCGGTTTACAGGTAACATTAATTTGTACAATGCATAATGAATCATGCATTGTACTTACATAGAACAGGTACAGTAACTTGGGTTTTAAACAGGGTAGGTAATATGTACAAATTAAGCAATTATGTCCCGGAGGTATTGTGGCGACAAGACATGCTCTTACAACTATTTACAGGCTGGAGAACTATTTACAGGTCGGACAGTTGTATTAATGGATGTGGTTGCGTCACTATGACTTGAGTGTGCTGGTGGGGTCGTCATGGTGGGTAGGAGGTATGCTCAGTTGTGATGCATCACTGGAGTGGGAGTAATGTAGAAGGAAAAGATGGTGCTTTAGTGCCTTCCTAAATTGGGCAAGGTCAGTAATGGCTCGGATGGTGGTTGGGAGGGTGTTCCAGCAGGCAGGTGCGTAGAACACAAAGGCTCTATCTGCCAATGGAATCACTTTAAAGTGTTACTGTATGTGTGATTATGAAAATCCGCTTGGGTCTTTCAGAGGAACGTTTAACTAGTTTGTTACAACCATATTCTTCTGGTCAGCAGATTCATACTGGTATGCAGAATTCATTAGTTATACCTTCATCCTTTGCAATTTGTCTATGTACAATTTATACTCGTACTTGTAAGTACTTTGCACCAAGATTATGGAATTGCTTATCTAACAATTTGTGCTTACTTGATTTAACGAGTTTTCGGAAATTGCTTAAGTCGTATTATTTCAGCAGGTTTTTAATTCTCTTGAAATTTGATACGTTTGATTTATTGTGCATGTTTGTTGTCCACCCTGGACTTTCCGAATAGACAGTACATAAATATTTTAAAACAAATACATAAAAATGTGTTAAATGGTTCCCAAGGCATATTTATGCTCTGGTAAATCAGCTCCTGGCAGCAAGAACAGTGGTGGGTCCTCCATTTAATGCCACTGCCCCCAGAGGTCTTTCTATTTTTTCCACTCCCTGTGCACTCCCGGAGATCACCTGTTACAGGTGAGCAACTACGCTATCTCCAGGAACAAGCAGGAATGTAGTCTTCACATATGGGGACTCCCTAGCTGAAGATGCCAGGGAGATGACCCCAGGAAGCTGCCACCTATAGTGAGGTGGGCCATGATTCCTCCCATGGATCTCTGGCATCCTACCAGGGTTGGTGGGTAGGAGTTGTATTAAGTTTGAAAGATATTTTTTGAAGAACAGCCTGGCCAAAGAAGGCATCCTGACGGGAGGCTTTATCTAGGCAGTAGTGGGCTGTAAAGGTATGTACCGAAGCCCAGGTGGCTGCTCGACAAATGTCATCAATAGACACAGAGTGAAGATTAGCCATAGAGGCTGACATGACTCTCACATCATGAACTGTGACATGGCCTTGAAGAGGAAGACTCTTACTCTCATAAGCAAAGGATATGCATTGTGCAATCCATTTGGATAAAGTCCTCTTGGAGACTGGAAGTCCCAAATGACTAGCATCAAAAGCAATAAAAAGTTGAGAAGACTTTCTATGTTGCTGTGTTCTTTGTAGATAAATAGCTACGGCTCTCTTACAGTCCAAAGTGTGAAGGTTCTTCTCTGCATTAGAGGCATGAGGCCTCGGAAAGAATACAGGAAGATAAATCGATTGATTTAAATGAAAAGGCGAAACCAGCTTTGGCATAAGGTGTGGATGAGTTCTGAGGACAACCTTATCATGGTGAAACCTAGTGTAAGGAGGATCAGCCACTAACGCTTGCAATTCACTAATGCAACGTGCAGAGGTGATTGCAATTAGGAAGATGACCTTCCAGGACAAAAACGTCAGGGTAGTAGTGGCTAAAGGTTCAAAGGGCGGTTTCATGAGCTGCCCGAGAACTATATTTAAATCCCATGCCACCGGTGGTGGTTTGATGGGAGGCTTTGTTAATAGAAGACCTTTCATAAATCTGGATATGAGAGGATGAGAGAAAATTGGTTGTCCATTTAGAGACCTATAGGAAGCTGTAATTGCGCTAAGATGGACTCTTACTGAATTGGTCTTCAGACCAGAATTTGATAAATGAAGTAGATACCTTTGGAAGCGATACTAGAGTATCACCAGGGGGGTTTAACCCTTTCTGGGAACACCATATAGTGAAACGTTTCCACTTGAAGGCGTAAGATCGTCTTGTGGAAGGTTTTCTAGAAGCCTGAAGGACATCCTTTACCTGTTGGGAAACGTTGAGATCCTGAAGATTTAAGCTTTCAGAAACCAGGCCGTGAGATGCAGGGACTGGGGATTTGGGTGCCATAGGGTCCCGCTCTCTTGGGAAAGGAGATCTGGAGCACACCCTAACTCCAGGGGCACAGCTTGAGAGAGATGTAGAAGCAGGGGATACCACGCTTGGCGTGGCCACCTTGCCGCTATGAGGATCATATGACCTCTGTCTCTCTGAAGCTTGAAGAGTGTTTTGGGGATGAGGGGAATAGGTGGGAAGCATAGAGGAAGTCCTGACCCCAGTGAAGGAGGAAGGCATCCCTTGCCTGGCAATTGTGTGCTGGAATCCTGGAATAGAACCGGGGAAGTTTGGCATTCAGTGGACTTACAAAGAGTTCTATGTCTGGAGTCCCCCAGATGTGAAATATCTTTGTCACCTGGTCTAGGTGGAGAGACCATTCGTGAGGCAGCAGTACTCGGCTGAGTTTGTCTGCCCAAAGGTTTTGAATGCCTGGAAGATATACCCGAGAAGGTGGATTTGATGCTCTCTTGCGAGGGCACAAAGTCGTAAAGCTTCATTGCATAACGACAGAGAGCCTGTTCCGCCCTGCTTGTTCACATAGAACATGGCTACTTGATTGTCCATTTGGACTAGGACTGTCTTGTAGCTGAGCTGGGCATGGAATACTCAAAGAGCTAAATAGATTGCTCTTAATTCTAGGAGGTTTATGTGAAGACAAGCCTCCTGTGGAGTCCAGGTGCCCTGGGTAGAGAGATGATGCAGGTGGGCTCCCCAACCCACCTGTCATGCATCTGTTGTTAGGGTGGCCTGGAATAGGGGTTGTTAGAAAGGAGACCCCACTAAAAGATTCTTCAGTGATTGCCACCATTGAAGGGACAAGATCAGTCGATGAGAGTTTGATATCTTGTCTGACAGATGTCCTGTGGCCTATGTCCACTGTGTGGATAGGGTCCACTGGGCTGCTCGCATGTGGAGGCGAGCATAGGGAACTACATGAACTGTGGATGCCATGTGTCCCAGTAACTGTAGCAGTTCTCGAGCAGTTAGGGAGGATTTTCCCACTGCTTGGAAGCTAGTTGCACTATGCGAAGACACCGGGCCTGTGGAAGGAAAGCCCTTGACTGTCTGGTATCTAAACAGGCTCCTATGAACTCCAGAGACTGGGAAGGAACAAGTTGGGATTTTTGGAAATTTATTACCAATCCCAAGTACTGGAGGATTAGCATTGTGTGAGACAGTGCAGAGTTGGCTTCTGCACACGTGGGGGCTCGAATGAGCCAGTCGTCCAAGTAAGGGAAGACGAATATCCCTAGGGTTCGCAGGAATGCAGCAACTACTGCCATGCATTTCGTCAAAATCCTTGGTGCGGAAGCCAGACCAAAGGGAAGAACCCTGTACTGGAAGTGTTTTCCCTTGAAAAGGAATCGTAAGAATTTCCTGTGACCTGGATGAATCAGAATGTGAGTATATGCATCCTTTAAGTCTAGAGAGCAAAGCCAATCCTGACTTTTAAGGTATGGCAGAAGAGTTCCTAGAGAAATCATTTTGAACTTCTCTCGAAACAGGTATTTGTTCAATTCTCTGAGGTCTAGAATGGGTCTGTGTCCCCCTGTTTTCTTTGGAATAAGAAAATAGGGGGAGTAGAACACTGCACCCTGCTGGAGGATGGGTACTTCCTTTATTTGCCCTTGGGCAAGAAGTGTTGAGACCTCGTGATCCAGAAGATTGTCTGCAGAGGTCTGGGAATTGAACTGCCTTAGCATTGTAGGAGGGGGCATGCTGTGAAAATGAAGCTTGTACCCCTCTCCTACAGTGGACAGAGTCCAATTTTCTGCTGTTATTTGGTGCCATCTGTTGGCAAAATGACACAGCCTGCCTGGAATATTTAGGAGTTCTGGACCCCTCAGAGGCAGGAAGGCTAAGCTCTCTAGAAAGGAGTCAAAGCCCTTGAGGGGGCTGAACCTGCGGAGCTGGTTGAGCTCGCAGGCCTTTTGGCTTCTTCTGCTGTTTGAATTGCTGTTGTTGTCCCCTTTGGGCAACATGACTGTGAGCTTGGCTTTGCTGGGTATAGGATGGATAAAACTTCCTCTTTTTGCTGAAAGAGGGTTTTTTATAGGGTTTCTTTTTGGCTGGAATGGCTGTAGATTTTGACAATCTATCTAAGGTGATATTGTCAGCATCTATCTCATTAGCCTTTTCCTGCCAATTCTTGCCAAAGAGGTTTTCTCCTGTGCAAGGGATGTTGCCTAATTTATCCTGTACCCAAATCTCCAAGTCTGATGCCTGAAGCCAGGCAATTCGTCGTGCACCAATGGCAATAGCAGAGGTTCTGCTGATGCATTCAAAGCAGTCAAAGGCTGCACGATTCACAAACTTGGAGACATCTTGAGCATGCCTGACAAGCGTAAGGAAGTCTTGTCGTCTGTCATCTAGGAAGTGGGTTCATAAGCTCCAAATCTCCTGTGACCTCTTTGAGGAACATTCCCATATATAAAATATATGAGCTGATCCTAGCTGAAAGCATGGAAGCCTGAAAGGTTCGACGTCCAAAAGCATCAAGAGTCCTGCATTCACGACCTGGAGGATTGGATGAATGTCTCTTTGCACTTTTCATCCTACGCATGGCTGACTCCACTACCATTGAATGGTGTGGCAGCTGAGTCTTTTGAAATGCAGGACATGGTGGAACTCGATACATGGCATCAAGCCTCCTAGAATGAGGAGATGTGGTCAAAGGTGTCTCCCACATTCTGAGCATCAAATCATGAAGAATTTCATGAATTGGCAGAGTGGCTGCCTCCTTTGGAGCCTTAGGATACTGGAGAATTTCCAATTCCTTTGCTCTAGGTTCCTTTTCAGGAGCTACCGTGATTGAAAGGCCTTTGGCAACATCACAAATAAAATCCTGAAAAGACATGTCCTCCAGAGGTGACATTCTGCGTTGGGGAGAAGAAGAGTCTTCCGGGAGAAAAACTCTGGAACCGGCAGAATTATCAGAGTCATCGGAATCAGAGGATTCGAAGTATCTCTGATCACGATGTTCATGTAAGGCACGGTCCCGGTATCGATCGAAGTCAGTACCGAGTTGATCCGGTACCGATCTTTCGATGCCAGGCAAAGACGGCATGGGAAGAATTCCCACCGGGTCCAGTACTGGCATCAGTACCGGTGTCGGTACCGGTGCTGGTTGAACCATCGGTGTCAATGGTACCGCAGCTGTAAGGAGAGCTGCAATACTGCGTTCGATAGCAAGGAATCTCTGGTCTATCGACGCTGCCAATGCCTGGGTGTCGGTACCGGTGAAAGTGGCCAGGACCCCTGAGCATGGCACCAGTAGTTCTGTCAAGGCTGAGGCCTCGAGAATATCCTGGAACCCCGTTGATGCTTTGGAGGCCGAAGCCTCCCGCTGGGGCTGTTTTGCCGGTGTGGTTCCCTCAAGGGCAATGCCAATGGCCTCTCGATGCTTTGCAGGAGAGCTACCCTTTGAGGACCGGCTTTTATGTTTAGTTACCTGAGATCCATGGGAGGAAAAAGAGGCTCTTGAAGACGTTGATGCAATGGACCTGGCATCCGAAGAAAAGAGGATACCGAGCTTTGCAGCCCGGTTCTGTCTTCCTCTTTTAGTCATTCCCATACAAGAGACACTCAGATGGAGAATGGTCAGGGCCTAAACATTTAAGACACCAGTCATGGGTGTCGGTGACGGAAATGGTACCGCCACACTTAGTGCATTTTTTAAAACCACTAGCTGGTTTTTCCATCTTTAAGGAAAAATGGGGCCTAGTGCCCAAAATGGCACCTACCACCGAAAAAGAAAAGTTTCTCAAGAGAAACAATGCAGAATTTTTTTTTTTTTAGAAGAAAAGAAAAAAAGAACCAGCGGTACCAGAAGGCATAGTACGGAGGCAAACGCGACCACAAGAAAACAAGATTAAAGAAGAAATTTTCTGCGGTGACAGGGTATGTGTCCTGTCGGCTCCGCGGAAAACGAAGAACTGAAGAGGGACAGTTGGAAAGGCGGGAAGGCAGCGCACACATGCTGAGGAATGCTCCCAAAAGCGTTTCTATTGGACGCTGGGTAGCGTTCCCGCGCAGGCTTTGTCGGTACCGACGATACCCGTATGTGAAGACTACATTCCTGCTTGTTCCTGGAGATAGACCTAATCAAACGCATAACAGTTTAACATAAAAAAGAACACAAGTACAAAAAAACCTAACAAACAATTTGACCCATTAATAACAAGAAGGAGCACTAGGATGAGGGTACAGTCTATGAAACTAGCTAGTAGCAGAGTTAACAAATTGTTTTTTCAGCCAATACAAAAAATAAGCTGTGGAATTTACTGCTAGAGAATGTAACAAGGTTACTAGTATATCTGGGTTCATAAAATATTTGGACACATTTCTGGAGGACAGGTCAATTAACAATTATTAGCTAGATGGACACAAAGATCACCATCTCTTATATCTGGGAATTCACACCAGATTATTCCAATTAGAATCTGTTGGGCACTTCCATGTGATCTAAATGGGTCATAACTGTAGATTAGCAATTCCTAGTTCTTAATTATTTCCCCTTTCTTTTCTGTCAATAAAACTTTGCATCTTGTTTTCTTTTAAAAAGCTCAAACATGTCTTCAAAATGTAAATACGTTACTCACAAGAGACATGGTCCAGTCTAGAACTTGTATATTACTGATTACTAGTACCCTTAAATTTTGTGATCTGTAAAAGTTGGCCCTGCCATGGGGCCACATCAAATTGCCAATTCAGCAGACACAAAAAGCCTGCAAGTGAGACACACTTCCTTCCTTGTCTGGAGTATCAGTGGTCTGGCCCAGACTCGTAGGGCTTATTTTCTTCCTTTAGGGTACGAAAGCAGTAATGCACACAACTGGCTGACATCTCAGTTCTTTATTGCCTGAAACCAGCAAGAGACTGGACAGGAAGGGCCACTGCAAGAGATGGATGAACAGAAGGTTCTGGAAAGGAAAACAATTGCAGAGAAATAATCGCACAAGAAAAACAATTGTGCATAAATTACAATGGGATTTTTTTTCTGGTCCTTAAATTAAGTCTTAAGGGGAAAATGTTCCACAGTACTTTTTCCAAATTCTTACAAAATATTTTCCCTGTGGAATTTCCTCTTCAAGGTTGGTAGAAATTAAAACCTTGGTATTCAAACTTATGCAAGTCCACTGGCTTTAACCCCGGAATTCTGCCCTGGTTCCAAGTAACCTGAAATACTTTCCCTTAGCTCAGTATTACTTAGATGACGGAGCTTTGTGCAAATAAACAGCAGTTTTGCAGAAGTCAATAGGGACAAGAGGAAGCAGCTCCCACCTTTGCAGAGTCGATGCCTCGTGAGGATTCTGGAACATTCAGGACGACGACGTGAAGCTGAGGCCGTTCTATGCCTCAGGATCCTCAGGAGGCAGCACTCTGACAGGAAGAGGTGCTTCTCAAGATATTTATTAGGAAACAAAGTTAGGAATAAACTGTTAAAACACAACACAAAATGCAATGGGAACAAGAATGTGTTTTTTGATGGTTTGATTTTCTTGCTTGAAGATGGGTACTGTCCACACGTATCACATTGTGCATGCCGAGTTTTAATGTTAATGAGAATGCTTATGCAGTAACTATGGTAATGTGACATGGCAGTGCACAGCTCAAGGCACCATTTCCAAGGCGGCAATGCTTTTCTATTATCTTGTAACACATAGTGTATGCGGGTGAAAATCACAAAGTTGAATAGTTTGAAACCCTTAGAGGCTGATGCAAAATTTTATTCTGCATGCAGCATACCCGACATGGCTAAAGGTCATTCAGCGATTTATAATGTTGTGGATTTTATTACTGAAAGTCACATTATGAAACGTGAACAGGCAAAGTGAATTGGGGGGGAGAGAGGGAGGAAGGGAGCTCACCACATGCCAGAATGCTAGCCCAGCTGAAAACACAGCTGTGACATCAGCCTCATGTGCACGAGGTTCCCTTATGGAAATTACAGTGAGCTGGGGTTGCCCCAAGGGCTTAGTGACAGTGGTGCATGCTGCCAAGCATGATAACAGCATTCCATTCCTAAACCCAGCTTCTGCTTCTGGGCCCAACAGGGGCAAGGAATGCTCCAGTGACAGCCTTTACAACTTCAGAAAGGGGAGGAGCGAGGAGAGGAAGTCTCAACCATTACGCAACACTGATGTTTAAAGGTCAGACGCAGGCTGATTGTGTACTGGGTTCTGGAGAGGGCCATATTCTAGAATAGGCTGAGCTAACTAAGAAGAAAGTTAAAAATAAGACGATGACACCCCAGTCAGTTGCGAATAAAGGCTCATGGAAGCATAAAGCAGACAGAGTCCCCACCATCACCATCATAAAAATAATTACAGAAATCTGAATGCCAGGTAGCCTGAGATTTTCTAAGGATGTAGGACTAACATATAAAAATCATACAATGCATTAAGAGACCCCATTGGTCTTGTATTTTGGAAGAGGAGAGAATTGTTTCTCATTGATAGCCTGGGACCTAGAACACAGATAACAGGGGAAAACCAATAGTTAACCAAGAGCACATGGTTTGGAACAATCTATCTTGAAGGATACTAGCAAAAAAGCATAGTGACTCACCTGTAACAGGTGTTCTTCAGGGACAGCAGGAATCAGTCATCACATATAGGTGTGATGTCAGCGCCGATGGAGCTTGTGCGGTAGCTTCTCCCCAGCTTTCAAAGAAAGCCTTTGGGAGATGGCACCATGCATGCATGGTCCCCTTCCCGCCCAAGGGTGCCATCTTGCCTCAGTAGGATAACATAGCTCAAAGGCAAAAATGACACATAAAACAACTCCACATGGAGGAGGGAGGGTTGTGAGGACTGATTCTTGCCATCTCCAGAGAACACCCGTTATAGGTGAGTAACTATGCTTTCTCCGGGAACAAGCAGGAAGTCAGTCCTCAAAGATGGGACTCCCTAGCTACAGACTATCAAAAAACCTATAAAAAGCTACGGATGACCAGAAAGGTGAGTCATAAGCAGCAGCAATGAGTCCTGAGGACACAGACTCCCAAGCAGCCCAAGTGTTCAGCAAGTAACCAGCAGTGCGGTAGACTGAACACACAAGGGCCAGAGGGCAGGAGTTGCCTACACCCCGAAAAGAAGACTGAGTACTGCCTGGCCAAAGGCACTGTCCCTATGGGACTCTCTCTCCAGGCAGTAATAACCTGCAAAGGTATGGACTGAGGACCAGCAAATTTTCAACAGAGCAACGGAACAAAGGTTTGCTATGGCTGCCACCATGGCCCTGACGCTGTGTGCCGTAACCCGGCACTCCAGCGAGAGCCCAGTCTCCTCATAGGCAAGGGCAATGCAGTCCACCACCCAAATGGACAGAGTACATTTGGTCACCACTGCCCACAGCCAACTGGGGTCATAGGAGACAGAGAGCTACAAGGCTTTGTAGTGGCCTTGGGTACATTGGAGGTAGAAGGACAGGGCCCTCTTACAGTCCAGTATATGAAGGACCGCCTCCGCCCTGCTGGCGTGAGGCCGCAGAAAAAAGGTGAGGTGATTGAGGTGGAAAGGGGACACCAATTTGGGACGAAACTTGGGGGTGTGCAGAGCACAACCCTGTACTTATAGAACCTCATGTAAGATGGATCCACCACCAACACCTGGAGCTTGCTGACCAACATGAGTGCCATCAGGAACATGACCTTCCAGGAATGGTACCACAGGTGGCAGAAAGCCAAGGGCTCAAACGGTGGGCCATTGAGCTGCGACAGCACCACGTTGAGGTCCCACTCTGCCGCCAGCGGGTGGACAGGAGGACAGCAAGAGACCCCAAAAGAAGCAAGTCACAAGAGGTTGGACAAAGAGGGACATGGCATCGATAAGGCGGTGGTGTGCTGCACGTGCACTCAGGTGGACCCTAACAGGGTTGAACTTCAGTCCTTCCTGGAACAGGTGAAGCAAATATTGCAGCACAAGCTGCACAGAACAAGAGAACGGGTTGACCCATCGCTCTAAGCACCACCCTGAAAATCTGCGCCATTTGAAGGCATAAGCACATCTTGTGGAGCTCTTACAGGAGACTAGGATGACCTCCTCTGCCTCCCCTGAAAGGTTAAAAGGGGCCAAGGCTATCCTTTCAATAGCAGGCCATTAGCATCAGAGACCACAAATTGGGTTATAGGAGGGAGACCTCCTCCTGCGACAGCAGCCTTGGGGCACTCCCCAGGGGGATCAGGGGTGCCATGGATAAGTGAAGGAGCAGTAGGAACTATGGGCTGTCTGGGTCACTGAGGGGCTACTAGTATCAGAGATGCCCTGTTGTGTTTAATCTTGAACAAGGTCTTGGCAATCAGCAGCATGGGTGGGAAAGCGTAGAGAAGGCCCTCAGTCCACAGGATGAGGAAGGCATCCACTGCCACCCGCGATGGGTGTGGCTGCTTGTAGCAGAAGCGAGACAGCTGGGTGTTGGCCAGACTGGCGAAAAGATCCATCAATGAAGTCCTACAGAGCTGGAAGAGCCGATAGGCCACTCTGGGATCTAGCCGCTACTTGTGTGGCTGGAGGACCCTGCTCAGCCTGTCCACCAGGGCGTTGTCCTGGCCCAGCAGGTACACCACCCACAGGAGCATTCCATGGTGGTTCACATACAAGCAGAGAGCTACTACCTCTTGGCAGAGGGTGTACAATCCCGTGCCCCCTTGCATGTTAAGGGAGATCACCACCACTTGATTGTCTGTCTAGACCAGCACTGAATGGTGTTGCAGGTGGTGACAGGAGGCTCGGAGGACCAGGGATATGGCTTGAAGCTCCAAGAGATTGATCTGCTGCAGCCCGTCCGTCTGCCACCAACTGCCCTGAGTGCAGAGGCCTTCACAGTGGGCTCCCCAGCTTAAGAGGGAGGCGTCCATGGTTAGGACCCTCTGGGGGACAGGGGTCTGGAAGGGCATCCCAGCCAGAAGGTGTGGGGAGCCTGCTACCAGGCGAGGGAGTCAGCCAGTTGGCAGGTCACCACCACCCTGTTCTGCAGATGGGCTGTGGCCTGGGTCCACTGGGAGCGGAGGTCCCATTGAGCTATCCTCATGTGAAGATGGGCATCCGGGGTGACATGAACTGTGGATGCCATGTGACCCAGCAAGCAGAGCAGAAAGCAGGCGGACACTGAGTGTCAGCGCTGCACGGCAGCAGCCAGCATACTGAGGTGATCAGCCCTGTCTCAAGGGAGAAAGGTGTCCAGCCTTACCCCTATGAACTCTAGAATCTGTGCCGGTAGGAGTTGGGACTTTGGGTGGTTTATTACGAACCCCAAGTGCTGCAGGCCGAGGATGGTGCATGCCATTGAATGTTGCACCTCTGCGGCCGTGTGGCCACTTATGAACCAGATGTCCAGGTAGAGGAAAACAAAGGCCCCTTGGAGACGAAGGTAGGCCATGACTACTGTCAGGCCAGTCTGAAGGGTAGCACCCTATACTGGTAGTGGTCGCCTCCCACCACGAACCTGAGGTATTTTCTGTGGTTAAGATGGATGAAGATGCGAGTGTACGCATCCTTTAGGTCCAGGGAGCATAGCCAGTCTCCCAGCTGGAAATATGGCAGCAGTGTTCCAAGGGAGAGCATTTTGAACTTCTCCTTCACCAGGAACCTGTTTAGATCCCGCGGGTCCAGAATGAGCCGGAAGCCTCCAGTCCTCTTGGGTATGAGGAAGTACCAGGAGTAGAACCCTTAACCCCCGAGGTGTGCGGGCACCCTGTTCTCGAGAAGGCCTGTGAGCTCCTGCAAGAAGCAAGGTCTGGGGAGGGGAGTCCTGGAGGGCTCTCCCAGGAGGAGTGGAGGGGATGTCTATTTCAGACGGAGGAGGTAACCCCACCTGCAGTGCCCAGGAGTCGGTAGTGATGGATAGTGTCACAGGGCCTACACTTTGGCAGCGTAATGGACTGAGGTAGGTTGGACATAAAAACATATGAGGTTGGGTTTGGCTAATGTCTTACAGGGCCCAGGGACTTGCCGCCCTGGTAGCTTCCTTTGTTACCAAAATCCCAAAGAATACAAAGGTCCGAGTGGAGGGAAACAAAGGCATTTATTTCCCTTTCTTGCAAAAAGGTTCATATGCTTGGACAAAAACATCAACACAAATTCCTTACTTCAGGTTAAAGAGAAAGTAAAACATGACGTTAAAGCAAAGCTGTTATCTTCACAATAAATGGTGTATCAAAACAAACAGTCTCTATTCCCCAAGATAGAGCTTATGTGCTAAGCAGGGACTCCAGGCTTCCTGTCTTATAATAACTACAGTCCATCTCGGTATCTGAAGCAAATTCCACCTGCATCGGTTCCCCTTCTGAAGCCTCTGAAACCAAGTCAGTACTTGCTGGCAAATTGTAATCAGGCTTTTTATATATCCTCTGTACAACCTCCCAGTGCTCCGGGTTGAATGTAGGGCGTCGGTCCTGCGCCCTCATATACTGGGAACTGTCTTCCTTTTGCAAGTGTTTTACCTTAGCTTCCTGCAAAGCTTTGTCATTAACAAATTTCTTATTCGGTACGTGTTTCTTGCACCTTATCTCATAGGCAGTTTTACATGGACAGTATTCATCTGCACCCTGTCCTCCCCATACACCAGCAGTCTGCAACCTGCTTTCAGTTAAACATGGGTTACCTTTTCTCCTTGGCTTGTCTACTCCCGGTGAGGTTTGAGGCCTGCTCCGGCTGGGATCCTGCCTGGCCTGAGCAATAGGCCTTAAGTTCTCCAACCGTCCTTCTGTTGGCTTTAGACCATAGTCAGAACCACGCCTTTGCCTCTCTGTACGAAAAGCACCCACTCTGAATGGAGCTATCCCACCTTCTCCAGGGTTGCTTCTTTCCTCAAGCCACGGCGGCTGCTGCTGCCTCCTGCGAAACCCTTGTCCAGGGGTTACTGCTTCTTCTGGATATCCTGCCCATTCATTCGGATGTCCTGCCCATCCTGCTGGTTCTGCTGGTTCTCCTGGCAGTCCTCCTTCCCCTGGCCGTCCTGCCTGTTCTGCCCGTCCTGCCTGTTCTGGCCGTTCTCCTTCTTCCGGCTGTCCTCCTCCTGGCTGCATTCCTGGCCGTTCTGCCTGTTCTGCCCTCCAGTCTTCCAGACTCTCTTTAAGAGGTACTCCTCTCTTCCTTGATTGGAAGCTGGCTGGCATTACCTCATGACCTAGGAGGTGTGGTTCCTCAGTTCCTCGGAGGTCCCTCTTGCTCCCCCTATCAGGTTCCTCATAATATTGCAGCCTGTGCTCGACTTTTCCTGCGTTTAAAACATTTTCTTCTCTTCTCAGAGGGTCCACAGCATCACAATAGTCACTGGTGGGCATAGAGAACCAGACACCTCCCTGTGGGCTGCTGGGCTGGGCTTCCTGGGGGAGGAGAGGCTATGCCCAAGAAGTCAAAAACCTATGGTGTTTGGGAGCCTTAGGCTTACGAGGGCCATGTCCTTGTCCTTTGGCCAGCTGCCCTGTTCAGGAGCTGGGAAGGCCTGGTACTGAGGGTAGTTTCCATAAGCCTCTCTCTAATTCGGATAGAAGGACTTTATACTCGAAGGCTTCTGTCAGGAAGGGTCAGCGGTCTTCTTGGAGAGCCTGGTCCTCATCAGGAATTCGGACTCCAACTCTACAGCCTTATCAGTCATGGGTTTGCCAAAGAGATTCTCTCCCTTGCAAGGGACATTGACCAGCTTGTCCTGAACCCACTTCTTGAGGTTGGAGGACTGTAGCCAAGCCTGGCGTTGGGCACTAATGCCCACCACAGCTACTCTAGCCGCCGACTTGAATCCGTCAAAGGCTGCCCGAGTCATAAACTTGGAGCACTCTCTTGACACCCAAGGCCAGGGTCCAAAACCACTGGAGGGGTTCCTCGGAGAGACCAGCCGAGAACCTGATGAGCTCCTTCACCAGGTCCTTCAAAGTACATGCCCATGTACAGCTGGTGTGCATGGATCTGGCCAATAAGCATCGAGCCCTGGAAGCACTTCCTGCCCAGGGCGTCCAAGACGCAGGCCTCCCTACCCGGGGGCACCGAGGAGTGTCTCTTCTGGCTTTTAAAGGTAGTGCATGGCCAACTCCACAACCATGGAGTTGTGTGGCAGCTGTGCTTTTTGGAAGCCAGGGCTCTGGCAAACCCGGTACATCAAGCCCAGCCATCTGCTCACTATGGGCACCGACGTGCGGGGTCTCCCACATGCAGAGCAGCAGCTGTTCCAGAATTGGGAGAACAGGCACTGTGAGTGTCTCCTTCGGAGAGGCCTCATACTGGAGGATCTTGAGTTCCTCAGTCCGAGCCACACTGCCCCTGCCCCCTGGAGGACCTATGGCTGGAGCCATGGGCACTCATCAGCGATGAACTCGGCCCCGAAGACCGGGAATGAGATTGGGACTGGTGTCGAGGAACCTCTCAAGGCCGGTGGCGCTCGAGGATCAGCTCGACGTCTGGGGAATTCCTCGAGATTGAGGGCCCCATTAGTTGGGAAAGATGACCTAGTACAGCAGGGCATCAGAACTCGCTGCTGGGCCATGAAAGCAGACAAACTTTGCTCCAAATCCGCCATCCTGGTCTCAAAGTCAGATTACTCCACAGCCTTTGGCATGGGCACAGAGGGTTTCAGGCCTGATGCTGGCTCCATCAAGGGGGAGTCCGAGGCCAGTTGCCGGATACCGACAATTCCTATTGGGGTATTTTGGTCAGCCACTCCTGCTCTCTCCCCTCAGACTCACGACAGGGACTGTGGGCCCGGGGCCCGTGGGACTTCCCTGCTTTCCCAGGCTCGTCTGCCAACACGGTCTTGAGGATTTATGGCTCTTCTTGGACTCTCTTCTTCTGGGGTATTCCAGCTGAAGGACCCGTGGCCTTGGGACTCTGAGGCAGCACAGCCTCCCCAGGGTTCTGGCGGGGGCCCTGGAGCATGGTGTCATCGGAGACTCCAGTGCAGAGTCTGTCTTGTGAAAGAAGGACTCCCACTGCTGTCGATAGCTCTTGATGGCATTGGAGGTCATCTTCTTGTAGAGATCACAGTCGAAAAGGTCATGTTCCGGCCTGAGGCATCGGAGGCAGCAGTCATATGGGTTGATGCGCGAAATGTGTGGGTGCATTGGTCACAGAGGCCAAGGTGGGGAAGACAGCCCTCATGAGATCGAAAGCCTCAGGCACAGCCAAGGAAAAAGAATGCGAAACTAGTCGATAAACTCTCGGAGAAAAAAAAAAAAAAGAATGGACCCAAGACATGATGCTAAGGCAAAATGACACCCTTGAGCGGGAAGGGACCACGCATGTATGGTGCATCTCTCAAAGGCTTTCTTTGAAAGCTGGAGAGAAGTACCACGTGGGTTCTAATGACACCTATATGTGAGGACTGACTTCCTGCTTGTTCCTGAAGAAATTCAGGATAGGGCATATCGATAGAGAGGTTCTTATAAAGACAAAAGTAACCCAAATGCCCTTAAGCACAGCGCAAACAAAAGCACAAGGAGCGAGAGTATAGAAGGTCACCAATTTATTGAGAAAACAGCCCCAACGTGTTTCGGCAGGATTGCCTTCTTCAGGGGGCACACATCTTAAAATAAAACACATAAGATAAACAATAAAATACAAGTAACATATACAATTTTTGAATAATAAATAAATACATTCTTAAGAACATATAAAAAACATAGCCACAAAGATAGTCATGTAAATCTATACTGGAACTATGTTAGAGTGAATCAGAAACATGTAGACTTTCATAAGATAGCACTAATCGAACATGAACACTTCAAAATGATATAAATACATATAGAATAAATGAACGTTCAAATCATTAAAACGTGAACCTAAACAAATTTTGTTTAAAACACTATTAAAACGTAAACCAAACCATGTATGGGAGGAGATGAAGAGCAATTACAGGGAGCAACGTGTAACCAAAAGTCTTTAAAAAGACTTCATGCAGGATCCTGCACACTGAAATGGCATGGTGCTAAATCCCAGAGCCAGAGGGACAAGGAGGCAATCAAAGAATAAAACAAAGGAAGCAGATACAGATTAATGTGCAGACTAGTAAACTTATTAATTATGCTTTCTGTCATTAAAGAAGAAACCATTTTAGGAGTATACTAAACTCTTTATAAAAAGGGGGGAGGGGGATAACATGTGAAGAAAAATTTTTTTATTTATTTATTTGCATTTCTTATATACCGCACTATTTGCGATCAGCGCGGTTTACATAAAACACAGAGTATAAAAATAAAAACTAATGAATAAAAAGAATGATATAAAAGCAACTGATGAACAAAGAGTCAAACAGTTATATTTTGGCACAAAAAATACAAGTGCTTAATGTTGATACGATTGGTATAAACGAAAAAAGCCCAATACCTAACACCAGGTCAAAAAATCACCCACAAAAAAATGAAACCCAGTCCAAAAATGTAACCATCAAAGAAAACAAGAGAAAACCAATGTTTAAATTTCCTCAATTTTTTTTCGGAACAGCCATCCCAGTGAAGGGGGAACCTTCCCCTCACCACTGTGGCCCTTCCATTTTACTTAAACAAATACACTTAAAAACAGCAGCATTCACTTAGCTGTATGATGATAGTTATATAGGCTGCATCAACCTAACCACAGACAGCAGAGAATCCAACGATGTGTCACGTTTCAGGGTTTATTCCGTAATCCCCCTGTATCAGGTCAATCCACTGTACAGCAAACAATCAGCCTTTAAACTTGCTTCTAAAAGAACGGTTTTTATACCCAAGCACAGCCATCATCAGCCACAGCTGTTGTTAAACACGCCTTCTAGGGCAATTGGCAAACAGAAAAGCCAATCCAAGCTATCAGGGGAGGAGCCACTGATCAGAAATCGCCCCCTGGCCAGATGACTAGATGTTACAGAAAAATGCTATCGTAACGTGTGCCAGTCTAATTGCTGATTCATACCCCGCGGGTACACTGTATCCAGGCGAAAAATCCATTTCTGTTCCAAATACTGCAGGGCTTGAAGCCGATCCCCCCCACAAGGGTTAGGTGGCACAAAATCAAGTATACACCAATGCAACGTTTCAAAAGAGTGGGACATTGCCAAGCAGTGATCCACCATCGGGGCTGACATTGACTTTGTGCGCAATCGGGAGGCATGTTCGCCTAACCGAGTCTTGAAAGGTCTCGAAGTCCGGCCCACATAATATAAATTGCAGGGACACAGGATCAAATATACGACATATGATGAAGTGCAACATGTGCGCCACCGGGTCACGTAAGTCTTTTGAGTGTGGCAATCAAGCCAATCAGAGCCCGACAAGGTGTTCAAACAATAGTTGCAAGATCCACATGAAAAATGTCCCGCATGTTCATGAAAAGTAAGAGGGCGATCAACAGCCGCCGTGGTCCGTACCAGTAGATCCCGTAAATTAGCCTTGCGAGAATAAGCAATCTGTAGTGGTTTCCTGAAGCAAGTATGCAACCCCAAGATGGACCAAAACTTATGCACTGCTTTTATAACATTCGATGTGCCTTTCATATAAGGGAATACTCCCGTAATTTTATGTTGTGGTAATTGTGTAGCCGAAAAATCAAAAAGCCATTCCCTGTGAATAAAGCGAGCCCTTTTATACACCAGCCTGAACACCTTAGGTGGATAACCCCTCAGAAGCATACGAGTTCCGAGGTCTTTCGCATGTAATTTAAAATCAGATAGTCGAGTGCAATTACGGCAAAGACGCAAAAACTGGCCAAACGGTAGACCACATTTAAGTGCCGGAAGATGGAAACTATCACAATGTAATAAGGTGTTCCTTTGAACAAGTTTTCGATATAGAGATGTCTGGAAGCCCGTCAGGGATAGCTCAATAGTGATGTCCAAAAATTGAATTACTCGAGACTCAATTTGCGCTGTAATCTGTATATTTTCCTTGAAAGAATTTAAAGACCGCACAAAAACTTCAAGATCATGCTTAGCACCGGTCCATAAAAAGAAAACATCATCTAAGAATCTCTTCCAAAAAGGGATCAATACAAACAACGGGTGAGAGTAAATATACATATCCTCAAACCAAGCCATATATAAGGTGGCGATGGAGGGTGCCACAGTAGCCCCCAGGGCTATACCAAATATCTGACATATAAAAGGTCTCGCTTTATTCACAGGGAATGGCTTTTTGATTTTTCGGCTCCACAATTACCACAACATAAAATTACGGGAGTATTCCCTTATATGAAAGGAACATCAAATGTTATAAAAGCAGTGCATAAGTTTTGGTCCATCTTGGGGTTGCATACTTGCTTCAGGAAACCACTACAGATTGCTTATTCTCGCAAGGCTAATTTACGGGATCTACTGGTACGGACCACGGCGGCTGTTGATCGCCCTCTTACTTTTCATGAACATGCAGGACATTTTTCATGTGGATCTTGCAACTATTGTTTGAACACCTTATCGGGCTCTGATTGGCTTGATTGCCACACTCAAAAGACTTACGTGACCTGGTGGCGCATTTGTTGCACTTCATCATATGTCGTATATTTGATCCTGTGTCCCTGCAATTTATATTATGTGGGCCGGACTTCGAGACCTTTCAAGACTCGGTTAGGCGAACATGCCTCCCGGTTGCGCACAAAGTCAATATCAGCCCTGATGATGGATCACTGCTTGGCAATGTCCCACTCTTTTGAAATGTTGCATTGGCGTATACTTGATTTTGTACCACCTAACCCTCGTGTGGGGGGAATCGGCTTCAAGCCCTGCAGTATTTGGAACAGAAATGGATTTTTCGCCTGGATACAGTGTACCCACGGGGTATGAATCAGCAATTAGACTGGCACACGTTACTATAGCATTTTTCTGTAACATCTAGCCATCTGGCCAGGGGGCGGTTTCTGATCAGTGGCTCCTCCCCTGATAGCTTGGATTGGCTTTTCTGTTTGCCAATTGCCCTAGAAGGCGTGTTTAACAACAGCTGTGGCTGATGATGGCTGTGCTTGGGTATAAAAAACGTTCTTTTAGAAGCAAGTTTAAAGGCTGATTATTTGCCGTACAGTGGATTGACCTGATGCAGGGGGATTACGGAATAAACCCCGAAATGTGATACGTCGTTGGATTCTCTGCTGTCTGTGGTTAGGTTGATGCAGCCTATATAACTATCATCATACAGCTAAGTGAATGCTGCTGTTTTTAAGTGTATTTGTTTAAGTAAAATGGAAGAGCCACAGTGGTGAAGGGAAGGTTCCCCCTTCACTGGGATGGCTGTTCCGAAAAAAAATTGAGGAAATTTAAACATTGGTTTTCTCTTGTTTTCTTTGATGGTTACGATTGGTATAAAAGCAGTTTATAACAGAGATATAGTTGAAGCAATTGTGTTTTTCAGCATGCAAATCTCAAGTGCTCACTGTTGTTATACAATGTCATAGTTAAAAGTAATAACATTATAAAAGGTGAGTGTACAAAAAATATATATATATAAAAATCTGGGCTACGAGGTGTGATGTATCCAGGAAGGGGATCCATTTTAGAAATATACTTATTTTAGAACCGGTCGGAGTAACTAGTGTGTAATTGTGCTTAAAATGCAAAAATATAAACGTGTAAAGAGAGTATAATCAATTGCTAAGTATGGTGGGCCAAAGAGTATACCATAACCAAAATACCTGAAATGTATGATCAATGTGATTTCTCAGTATCTGGGAGCAGAGCGAGAGGAGACAATCATATTCTTCTGTGCTGAGCCCGCCAAACATACGGGTACTTTTAAAGGGAAAAGGAACTCACGCATGCTCTGTGAAAGTAACTAGTGCCATGAAAGGGAACAGCTGACACAATAAAATACTATAGTGTCCAAAATAGGGGGATCATTTTAAAGAATGTACTTATTTTTTGACCAGTCAGAGTGATCAGTATGTAGTTATGCAAATCAATAAAGCATGTTCAAATTGTGAAAATATAATAATGTATAACGGGCACAATGGAAAAAGGTTACAGACAAGAATCATTAACCAAATTTATATATTCATAGAGTGCAAATTCTGATAGCGTTCACAAGGGAGATACGATGTATCCAGGAAGGGGATCCATTTTAGAAAATGTACTTGTTTTTAACCGGTCAGAACAACAAGTATATAGTTGTACAAGTCAGTAAAACATGTTCATATTACAAAAATATAAACATGTCAAAAAAGTATAAGCAATTGTTGAATATGATAGGAGACGGAGCATGTCTAGACCAAAATACCTGTCATGTACAACCAATGCGATTTCTCGACATCTGAAAACAGAGCGAGAGGGAACAATCATATGCTTCTGTGCTAAGCCCGTCAAACTTCCGGGTATCTTTAAAGGGAAAAGGAACTCGCGCATACTCCGTGAAAGCACCTAGTACCATGGAAGGGGACAGCTGACACAGTAAACTGCTGTAGTGTCCAAGATAGGGGAATCATTTTTTAAAAAGTACTTATTATTTGACGGGTCAGTATGTAGTTGTGCAAATCAATAAAACGTGTTCAAATTAGGAGAGCATAATCAGTTGCTGAAAATGGTGGGACACAGTGTGTATCACAGCCGAAAATACCTGTAGTGTAAAATCATTATAATTTCTCAACATCTGAAACGGGGCAAAAGGAGGCATTCATATTCTTCTGTTCTGAACCCGACAAACATCCGGGTACCTTTAAAGGAAAGGAACTGGAACTCACGCTTGTTCCATGAGAGCAACTAATATCGTGAGATGAAACAGTTAACACAATAAACTGCTCAGAGTTAAGATAGGAAGCGCAAATAAACCTAGTAAAAAAGCTACAGACAAAATAAATAGACCAAAAATATGTCCACAGAGTACAGACACTGGGAACGCCAAAAAAATTAAAAACGAGAATGTATCAATCAACATATTTAAAAAACCTATACAGACAAGGCTAAAAAATTAAAGCAGTAAAAACAAAATAAAAAACAATAAAAACGAGGGGAAGTGTACAATAAAGAGTATAATCAGCAGGAAGAATAAAACTACTAAGATGAATAAATAATAAAATAATGTGGACTTAAATTAAAAACCTGCTACAGGAAGACAGAAAGGTCAAGTCCAGCCGGAGCCAGTGTCTCTAAATCAAAAATAAAACGTTGTTCCAGTCTCAGAAGTACCTTGTCAATATCACCTCCTCGCCAATGTGGCGTAACTGCTTTTATCACAAAAAAACCCCATAAATTAGAAACAAAATGCTTTTTTTCACTCCAATGGGCCACAAGGGGTTTTTCCTTGAACAAGACGTGAGAGACAACTCTTATGCTCAATGATACGTTTTTTTACAGGATACTTTGTCTTACCAACATATAGTAATCCGCAGGGACACTGAATAATATAAATCACATTTGGTGTATTGCAATTTGAATAATGATGCAAATAAAAAAACGTCTTCCATTATGAGTAAAAAAAGATTTGGTAACAATTGTATTAGGGCAAATGGTGCAATTACCACAATGATAGTGCCCTTTAACTTTAGGGGTAACAGAAGGTTTTGATAACGCTGAAGGTACAAGGAAGTGAGCTAAATTTTTATTTCTTTTAAAAGCAACAGTGAATTGTTTTGACTTGAATACAAGCAGTGAGGATAGCAAATACTATTCTTGTTTGAGAATTTTCACAATTTCGCTAGAGAGATCCGAAAAGGTTAAAGCGCAAACTAGCCTATTATCATTGGAGAGTTTTTAAGTCTTCAAAAGGGTAGTGCAATCTGTGTACTTAGCCCTATTATAGGCTTTTTTGACACAGTCCTTAGGATATCCATGGGTTGAGAACCTAATAGTAGATGTTTTTCAAAATCTTGTTCTGTGGTACAGAGGCGCCGAAGTCTCAAGAACTGACTAGTTGGAAGGTTGTTCTTCAAGGCCCTTTTGTGGAAACTATCATATCTTAATAATGTATTCCTATCCGTAGGTTTTCGAAACACATCTGTAATGAAACAACCATTACTTTTTTTAATGAGAACATCCAAATACGAAATGCATTCTGTACTATAAGTACCTTCAAAAGGTAAATTCTGGTCTAAGGAATTAATCAATTCGAAAAATTCAAACAGCGAAGTTTCAGTACCGTCCCAGATTAAAAGAATATCATCGATATATCTTTTCCATAGCCTAATGTGCCCTTTGAAAGGATGGTTACCAGATAAGTAAAGTTCTTCAAAGTGTGCTATGTACAAATTTGTGACGTCAGGCGCCATGGAAGAGCCCATGGCTACTCCCTTGATCTGTTTATAAAATACCCCTTTAAAACAGAAAAAAAAATTTCAGTCATAGCCAATATGGCCATTTGCAATAGAAAGAAGGAAGGAATCCTAATGGGTCGATCCCTACGGAACAAAGTATCCTCTATAATATTTAATGGGGCCGCCGCTCCGATAACGATCCGAAACCGCTACCGCGGCTTTCTAAACAAGCCCCTTAGAGAGGCTGGCAAAGTAGTCAAGAAAGCAAAAATAGAAAAAGAAGAAGAAATAGCCAATGCAATAAAATGGGAGGATAAGACATTTTTCAGATATGTTAGTGAGAGGAGGAAGGGCAAAAGTGGTATTGTCAGACTCAAGCGTGAAGGGGAGGAATATGTAGAAGCTGATGAGGATAAAGCAGAATTGCTTAACAAATATTTCTGTTCTGTGTTCACAGATGAAGGGTTGGGAGCAGGACCTCAGACAACACCCACAAACAGGAACAAAAGCAAGGGGCATCTCAAACAATTTTCAGAGGACTGTGTTCGTGCGGAACTAGCTAAACTAAAAGTGGACAAAGCGATGGGACCAGATGAGATGCATTCCAAAATACTGAGGGAACTTGGGGACGTTCTAGCAGCTCCACTGACTGACCTTTTCAATGCCTCTTTGGAGTCGGGGGTGGTGCCAGAGGATTGGAGAGAGGCACATCGGTCCCTATACACAAAAGCAGCAATAAGGATGTGATTGAAAACTACAGACCAGTTAGTTTAACCTTGGTGGTGAGTAAATTATTGGAAATGCTGCTGAAAGAGAAAATAGTGAGGTTTCTGGAGTCCAATGGATTGCAGGATCCGAGGCAGTATGAATTTACCAGGGGCAAGTCTTGTCAGACAAATCTGATTGATTTCTTTGACAGGGTGACCAGGGAGTTGGACCGAGGAAGAACCCTAGATGTGGTGTATTTAGATTTCAGTAAAGCTTTTGACGCTTTGGCAAGGTGACTTATAAACAAACTAAGCACCCTTGGGATGGACCCTAAAGTTACTGCTTGGGTTAGAAACCTGTTGAGTGGGAAGCGACAAAGGGTACAGGTAAATGGAGTTCACTCTGAGGTGAAGGAGGTTACCAGTGGAGTGCCACAGGTATCTGTCCATGATCCGATTTTGTTTAACATCTTTGTTAGCAATATTGCAGAAAGGCTTTCGGGTAAGGTTTGCCTCTTTGCAAAACATACCAAAATCTGCAACAGAGTAGACACCCAGGAAGGTGTAGATAACATGAGGAGGGATCTAGCTAAGCTTGAAGAATGGTCTAGAATTTGGCAGTTGAGATTTAATGCTAAAAAAATGTAGAGTCATGCATTTGGGCTGCAACAATCCAAGAGAGCGGTACAGTATAGGTGGTGATGTATTTCTCTCCACGAAAGAAGAACGGGACCTAGGCATGATTGTGTCTGATGATCTTAAAGTAGCTAAACAGGTAGAAAAGGCAACGATGAAAGCTAAAAGGATGCTTGGTGCATAGGGAGAGGAATGGCCAGCAGAAGAAAGGAGGTGATACTGCCTCTCTATAAGTCGTTGGTGCAACTTCATTTGGAGTATTGTGTGTAATTCTAGAGACCCCATCTTCAAAAGGATATAAAAAGATTGGAGTCGGTGCAGAGGGTGGCTACTAAAATGGTGGTCTTAGTTATAAAGCATAGGAGGACACACTTTAGAGGAAAGGCAGGACAGAGGTGATATGATTGAGATGTTTAAATACCTCTCTGGCATAAATGCACAGGAGGAGAGTCTCTTTCGATTGAAAGCAAACTCACCTACGAGGGGACATAGGATGAGGGTGAAAGGGGATAGACTCAGGAGTAATATGCGGAAATATTTCTTTACGGAAAGAGTGGTGGATGCGTGGAATAGTCTCCCAGTGGAGGCGATAGAGATGAGGGCAGTTGTTGTTGTTAACTGCCGTCAAGTCGGTGTCAACTCATGGCGACCCTCTGGATAGTTGTCCTAGATTGTGTTCCGTCTTCAGTCAGGCGGCTCATTGTTGACAGACTGGTAACCCGTAGCTGCTGTTATTGTATTGATCCATCTCATTGCTGGCCTTCCTCTTTTGCGTTGACCTATCTTGCTAAGCATGATGTCTTTCTCTAATGATCTCTCTCTCTTCGCATGATGCGTCCAAAGTATGAACGTCAAAGTCTTGTCATCTGAGCTTCTAAAGAAAGCTTAGGTTTGATCTCCTCTAGTACTGACTGATTTGTTCTTCAGGCAGTCCATTTTATACACAGTATTCGCCGCCAGCACCATAATTCAAAGGCATCAATTTTCTTCCTACCTATCTTTTTCACTGTCTAGCTTTCACATCCATATGATGTTATTGAAAATACCATGGCTTGAAGTGGGATTTAAAAACACTTTGTATGTGCAATCTACTGACCATAACTGTTTGCTTCATTATGATAGTTGTCACCCATGTCATTTGAAAAATAGTTTACCATTCTCACAATTGTTGCGCTGTAGAAGGATATGCTCTACAGATGATGAATACCATAGACAGGCAAGTATTATGAAAGAAAAGTTTTTAAAGACAGGTTACCCTGAAGACATTTTGCAGAAAGCTTTGTTGTTGTTAAGTACCGTCGAGTCGGAGTCGACTCATGGCGACCCTCTGGATAGCTGTCCTAAATTGTGTTCGGTCTTCAGTCAGGCGGCTTATTGTTGACAGACTGGTACCCGTAGCTGCTGTTATTGTATCAATCCATCTCATTGTTGGCCTTCCTCTTTTACGTTGACCTTCTATCTTGCCAAGCATGTCGTCTTTCTCTAATGATCTCTCTCTTCGCATGATGTGTCCAAAGTATGAAAGTCGAAGTCTTGTCATCTGAGCTTCTAAAGAAAGCTTAGGTTTGTTCTCCTCTAGTACTGACTGGTTTGTTCTTCGGGTAGTCCATAGTATACACAGTATTCGCCGCCAGCACCATAATTCAAAGGCATCAATTTTCTTCCTTCTGTCTCCGTAAGGGAGTCGGATGAAAGAGTCACTTGTGTGTTACAATATAGCATAGTTACTCACCTGTAACAGGTGATCTCCGGGAACAGCAGGAATTTAGTCTTCACATATGGGTATCGTCGGTACCGATGGAGCCTGCGCGGGAACGCCCCCAGCGTCCAATAGGAACGCTTTTGGGAGCATCCCTCAGCACATGCGCGCTGCCTTCCCGCCTTTCCAACTGTCCCTCTTCAGTTAAGTTTGTAGCTGAGTTAAAGGATAGAGGGAGAGAGGAAAGAGACAAAGAGATAGAGAGACAACTCCTAGGGGAGGTGGGTGGGTTGTGAAGACTAAATTCCTGCTGTTCCCGGAGATCACCTGTTACAGGTGAGTAACTACGCTATCTCCAGGAACAAGCAGGAATGTAGTCTTCACATATGGGGACTCCCTAGCTGAAGATGCCAGGGAGATAGCTCCAGGAAGGTGCCCCCCTAGAAAGGTAGGCATCCTTCCTCCCATGGATCTCTGGCATTACACCAGGGTTGGTGGGCAGGAGTTGAATTAGGTCTGAAATAGATTTTGAAGAACAGCTTGGCCAAAGAAGGCATCCCAATGGGAGGCTTTATCCAGGCAGTAGTGGGCTGTGAAGGTGTGTACCAAAGCCCAGGTGGCTGCTCGACAAATGTCATCGATAGACACAGAGTGGAGATTAGCCATGGAAGCTGCCATGGCTCTCATGTTATGAGTTGTGACATGGCCATGAAAAGGAAGACCCTTACTCTCATAAGCAAAGGATATGCATTGGGCAATCCATTTAGATAAAGTTCTTTTGGAGACTGGAAGTCCCAAATGACTAGATTCAAAAGCTATAAAAAGTTGCGAGGACTTTCTATGTTGCTGTGTTCTCTGTAGGTAAAATGCTAAGGCTCTTTTACAATCCAAAGTATGAAGGTTTCTTTCTGCATTAGAGGCGTGAGGCCTCGTAAAAAATACAGGAAGATAAATTGATTGATTCAAATGAAAAGGCGAAACCACCTTTGGCATAAAGTGTGGATGAGTTCTAAGAACAACCATATCATGATGAAACCTAGTATAAGGAAGATCAGCCACTAAAGCTTGCAGTTCACTAATGCGACGTGCAGAGATGATTGCAATTAGGAAGATGACCTTCCAGGTCAAAAACGTAATGGTTGTAGTGGCTAAAGGCTCAAAAGGCGGCTTCATGAGCTGCCTGAGAACCAGATTTAGATCCCATGCCACCGGTGGTGGCTTAATGGGAGGTTTGGTTAACAGAAGACCTCTCATAAATCTGGATATGAGTGGATGAGAGGAAATTGGTTGTCCATTCAGAGGCTTATAAGAAGCTGCAATTGCATTAAGATGGACTCTTACCAAATTGATCTTTAGACCAGAATTCGATAAGTGAAGGAGATACTCTAGTATCGATTCAAAAGGTATGACAAGGGAGCACCATATAGTAAAACGTTCTTGGAGCACCATATAGTAAAACCCTTCTTGGAGCACCATATAGTAAAACGATTCCACTTGAAGGCATAAGATATTGTGGAAAGTTTTCTAGAAGCCTGAAGGATATCCTTTACCTGCTGGGACAGGTTGAAATCCTGGAGGTCTAAGCCTTCAGCAACCAGGCCGTGAGATGCAGGGACTGGGGACTCGGGTGCCATAGCGTCCCGTCCTCTTGGGAAAGGAGATTTGGAGCATGCCCTAACTCCAGAGGTGCAGCTTGAGAGAGATGTAGAAGCAGGGGATACCAAGCTTGGCATGGCCATCATGGCGCTATGAGAATCATGCGACTCCTATCTCTCTGAAGCTTGAAGAGTGTTTTGGGGATGAGGGGAATGGGTGGGAAGGCATAAAGGAAGTCCTGACCCAAGTGAAGGAGGAAGGCATCCCTTGCCTGACAATTGTGAGCCGGAATCCTGGAACAGAACTGGGGAAGTTTGGCATTCAATGGACTTGCAAAGAGGTCTATGTCTGGAGTGCCCCAGAGATGAAATATCTTTGCCACCTGGTCTAGGTGGAGGGACCACTCGTGAGGCAGCAGTACTCGACTGAGTTTGTCTGCCCAAAGGTTTTGAATACCTGGAAGATATACCACTAGAAGGTGAATTTGATACTCTCTGGCGAGGGCCCACAGTCGTAAAGCTTTGTTGCATAACGACAGAGAGCCTGTCCCGCCCTGCTTGTTCACATAGAACATGGCTACTTGATTGTCCGTCTGAACTAGGACTGTCTTGTAGCTGAGCTGGGCGTGGAATACTCGAAGAGCTAAATAGATTGCTCTTAATTTCAGGAGGTTTATGTGTAGACCAGCCTCCTGTGGAGTCCAGTTTCCCTGGGTAGAGAGATGATTCAGGTGTGCTCCCCAACCCACCTGTGATGCATCTGTTAGGGTGGCCTGAAAAAGGGGTTGATGGAAAGGAGACCCCACTGTCATATTTTCTAGTGATTGCCACCACTGGAGGGACAAAATTAGTCATTGAGAGTTTACTATTTTGTCTGATAAATGTCCTGTGGCCTGTGTCCACTGTGCGGATAGGGTCCATTGAGCTGCTCGCATGTGGAGGCGAGCATATGGGACTACATGAACTGTGGATGCCATATGTCCCAGCAACTGTAGTAGTTCTCGAGCAGTTAGAGAGGATTTCCCTGCTGCTTGAGAAGCTAGTTGCATTATGCGAAGACACCGGGCCTGTGGAAGGAAAGCATTTGCCTGTCTGGTATCTAGACAGGCACCTATGAATTCCAGGCATTGGGAAGGAACAAGTTGGGATTTTGGTAAGTTTATTACCAACCCCAAGTATTGGAGGATTTGCATTGTGCGAGACAGTGCAGTGCTGGCCTCTGCAACTGTAGAGGCTCGAATGAGCCAGTCGTCTAAGTAAGGGAAGACGAATATCCCCAGGGTTCATAGAAATGCAGCTACTACTGCCATGCATTTCGTGAATACCCTTGGAGCTGAAGCCAGACCAAAGGGAAGAACCCTGTACTGGAAATGTTTTCCCTTAAAAAGAATCGTAAGAATTTTGTGTGATTTGAATGGATCAGAATGTGAGCGTATGCATCCTTTAAGTCTAGAGAGCAAAGCCAATCCTGGCTTTGAAGGTATGGCAGAAGAGTTCCTAGAGAAATCATTTTGAACTTCTCTCGGAACAGGTATTTGTTCAATTCTCTGAGGTCTAGAATGGGCCTGTGTCGTCCTGTTTTCTTTGGAATAAGAAAATAGGGGGAGTAGAACCATGCACCCCGTTGAAGAATGGGTACCTCTTCTATTGCCCCTTGGGCAAGAAGTGTTGAGACCTCATGACCTAGCAGATTGTCTACGGAGGTTTGAGAATTGAATTGCCTTAGAATTGTAGGAGGGGGCATGCTGTGAAAATGGAGCTTGTACCCCTCTCCTACAATGGACATAGTCCAATCTTCTGCTGTTATCTGATGCCATCTTTTGGCAAAGTGGCATAACCTGCCTGGGATATTGGGGGGTTGGGGACCCCTCAAAGGCAGGAAGGCTAAGCTCTCTAGGAAGGAGTCAAAGTCCTTGAGGGGAATAACCTGCGGAGCTGGTTGAGCTCTCGGGCCTTTTGGCTTCGTTTGCTGTCTAGTTTGTCCCCTTTGGGCAACCTGACCCTGAATTTGACTCTGCTGGGTATAGGAAGGATAAAATTTCCTCTTTATGCTGAAAGAGGGTTTTTTATAAGGCTTCTTTTTGGCTGGAGTGTCTGTAGATTTTGACAATCTAGAGTGGTACTGTCAGCATCTAACTCGTTAGCCTTTTCCTGCCAGTTCTTGCCAAAGAGATTCTCTCCCATGCAAGGAATGTTGCCTAACTTGTCCTGTACCCAAGCCTCCAAGTCTGATGCCTGAAGCCAGGCAATCCGTCGTGCCACAATGGCAATAGCAGAGGTTCTGCTGATGCATTCAAAGTAGTCAAAGGCTGTACGATTCACAAACTTGGAGACATCTTGAGCATGCTTAACTAGAACAAGAAAGTCTTGTCTCTTTTCATCTGGGAGAAGTGGGCTCATAAGCTCCAAGTCTCCTGTAACATCTTTGAGGAACATGCCCATATATAGTATATATGAACTGATCCTAGCTGAAAGCATGGAAGCCTGAAACGTTTGGCGCCCAAAAGCGTCCAGAGTCCTGCATTCACGACCTGGGGGATTGGATGCATGCCTCTTTGCACTTTTCATCCTACGCATGGCTGACTCCACCACCATTGAATGGTGTGGCAGCTGAGTCTTTTGAAATCCAGGACATGGTGGAACTCGATACATAGTATCAAGCCTCCTAGAATGAGGAGATGTAGTCAGAGGTGTCTCCCACATTCTGAGCATCAAGTTATGCAGAATTTCATGGATGGGCAGAGTGGCTGCCTCCTTAGGAGCTTTAGGATATTGGAGAATTTCCAATTCCTTTGCTCTGGGTTCCTGTTCAGGAGCTACCGTGATTGAAAGGCCTTTGGCCACATCACAAATAAAATCCTGAAAAGTCATGTCCTCTGGAGGTGACATTCTGCGTTGGGGAGAAGAGGGATCTTCTGGGAGAAGCCCTCTGGTACCAGCAGAATTGTCAGAGTCTTCAGAATCAGAGGATTCAAAGTATTCCTGACCCCGATGCTCATGCAAAGCACTGTCCCGTTATCGATCGAAGTCGGTACCGAGTTGATCCGGTACCGATCTGTCGATTCCAGCCAAAGATGGCGTGGGAAGAACTCCCACCGGGGCCGATACCGGTACTGGTGTCTGTACCGGTGTAGGTACCGGCATCAGTATCGATGTCGGTACCGGTGTCCATTGAACCATAGGTGTCAACGGTACCACAGCTGTGAGAAGAGCTGCAATGCTGCGTTTGATAGCGAGGAACCTCTGGTCTATCGACGCTGCTGATGCCTGGGTGTCGGTACCAGTGAAAATGGCCAGGACCCCTGAGCATGGCACCAGTAGTTCTTGCGAGGTCGAGGCCTTGAGAACATCCTAGAGCCCCACTGATGCTTTGGAAGCCGAAGCCTCCTGCCGAGGCTGTTTTGCCGGTGTGGTTCCCTCAAGGGCAATGCTAATGGCCTCTTGATGCTTAGCAGGAGAGCTACCCTTTGAGGACCGGCTTTTTTGTTTAGTTACCTGAAATCCATGGGAGGAAGAGGAGGTTCTTGAAGATGTCGATGCAATGGATCTGGCATCCGAAGAAAAGAGAGTACCGAGCTTTGCAGCCCGGTTCTGTCTTCCTTTCTTAGTCATCCCCATACAGGAGAGACATTCAGATGGAGAATGTTCAGGCCCTAAACATTTAAGACACCAGTCATGGGTGTCAGTGACGGAAATGGTACCGCCACACTTAGTACATTTTTTTAAAACCACTAGTTGGTTTTTCCATGTTTCAGGAATATGAGGCTTAAATCTCAAAATGGCGCCTAGCACCGAAAAAGAAAAGTTTCTGAAGAGAAACAGTTCAAAGTATAACATTTTTTGAAAAAAGAAAAGAAAAGAACCGGCGGTACCGGTAGGCGTCATGCGGAGGCAAACGCGACCACAAGAAAACAATTTTAAAGACGGAATTTTCTGCGGTGACAGGGTATGGGTCCTGTCGGCTCCGCGGAAAACAAAGAACTGAAGAGGGACAGTTGGAAAGGTGGGAAGGCAGTGCGCATTTGCTGAGGGATGCTCCCAATAGCGTTCCTATTGGACGCTGGGGAGCGTTCCCGCGCAGGCTCCGTCGGTACCGACGATACCCATATGTGAAGACTACATTCCTGCTTGTTCCTGGAGATTCACGATTAGCTACACATTTTGCCTCAAAACTTTATATTCTTGTGATGAAACAGCTATAAATGGTCTATTTCTGTGAGTGATATATTTGTCAAAGATTCAAGATGAAAAATCACTCAATTCATATCTTGAGGGTCTAGATGTACTCCAAACCAACTCACTCTTATGGTCAAACTCTTTTTAATCTATACCAACCAATTGTTGTATATCTTATTATGAAAAGGTCTCAGACTTAATGGCACCAGTTTTTAGACTTCAAATATGTCCAACTCTTGTGCCCATTCACATCAATGACCTTTCTCAAACAACTTCTATTCTAAAATTAAGAGAGAGTATATCAAAAACTGCACAAAGTTTATGACCCACTGGAATTAACATAATATAAAACTGCTTCAAAAACGTTTTGCTTAGCTCTTATCTTTTGCTGTAACTCAGCGGTATCCTAAGCTTCAGCAGTATGCTTAGCTTGTATCCCTATCTTGAATCTTTGTCAAAACTTTATAAGCATTGGGCAGTCTTTAATTCTCATCCAGTACTATCCAAATTGCGACCCAGGACAGGCTTTGCAAGTTTGTGCAGGACACAGACAGTGTGGAAAATGTTCCTTTTGGGTTATGATGGAGGAAGGAATGTCATTTACAGTGAATGGAAAGTTATATCAATTACGGGCAAACACTTCATGTATTTCAAGCTATGTTGTTTACTTATTGCATTGCCCGTGTCTGCAACTGTATGTTGGTAAAACTACCCATCAACTTCAGGTATGGCTATCAGAACATAAATACTGTTTGGCAAAGAAAAGGGAGGATGCCCCTTTAATAACTCATTTTTTAAGATTTCAACACGTTTGACAATATTCATTGTATAATAATTGATCATATAATTGAGACTACCAGGGTTGGAGATCGTGGGAAATTATTGTTACAAAAAGAGCAACAATGGATATATCGTCTTAACTCTTTAGAGCCTACTGGGCTTATTAGTAAGATAGAGTGGGGTGTATTTATATAGTAATATCGATGTATGTGAGGCCCTTTAAAGTAAGAGGGAGGGGTTTTTGGATATAATGTGGTTGGGATGTGGAGTTTGTGGGAATGGGTTCAACAGCAAGGTAAAGTGGGGTGTATTTCTGTGGTAATGTGGATGCACATGAGGCTTTTTAAAGAAAGAGGGAGGGGTGAATGTTTGTGTTGATGTATCCTTCAGATTAGTGATGACATCAGGTTTATGGGTGGGTCTGTGTCTCTCTGATTGGTGTGATAACCCTTTATAAGTTTGACTGATGTATGCTGGAAAAGTGAATGGTTGTCCCGTTGAGGTGAATGTGGATTGCTGCCCCCGATGAAGCTGTTTTCGGTGAAACAAGGACCATGTCTGGCACGCTTTTGTGAGAATCTATGAGGGACTACTATACCATTGAAAGTTAAGTATGGAAATCAGTTGGCTTGGAAGTGAAGTGACTGAATTACTGACGCTTCGTGCTTTTGTTTCAGGTGCGGCTTAAGTGATTAGCTGATTTGGTGTCTGCCGTGCTTTAAGCCATATTTGAATTCTGGAAGTGGGCTATACAGCTTGAAATGGACTAATTGGCATATTCTGTATATTATTGAATTTGGGGATTATTGTGATTTATATTGAGGGCTAGAGAAGTTAAGCTTATCTACTCAGCGTTTAAGTTACCGGATAATAAAGTGTAAATACGGAGGAGTTTTTTAGATTCTTGTTGGTACATGAAATTTTCCCCTGTTGGCTGGTGACTGCCTATTAGAGGGATAAATTGTTATCTGAGATGCATTCAATCATAGCCATGCTAACTTTGCTACTTCATATGCTAGATTAAGTGGCAACAACTATGCTATTTGTGACGTAGGAGACTCTTATGAAGCAATGGAAACTGATAGTGATCCGGTGGAGAGAACCAGTACTGCAAGGGAATGCAGGATTTTCTCTTCTGAGAGAAAAAAACACAGAGCTAATCAGGAACCACACCTCACCTCAAGGCAGGAGAGAAGCCAAGTCCCTGATTGGGCACGCCCAAGCAGGAGGCGGGCAGTGCAGTACTCAGGTAGCTTGTTAAGAATGCAGAAACAGAAACAGTTAGAGGAGCACGAGCACCAGGAGCAAGACGGAGAGGAGGAGTCAGGACACAAGCACCTGGACGAGGACAGGTCAGAGGAACAGGAACCATTGGAGAGAGAACCACTAAGCAATTGTGATCCACGAAGGAGCAGACAGGACCTGGGAGACTCAGGGGCAGAGAAAGACTTCTGTTACCAGAAGAATTCAAAGGCACTGAGAGACCCAAGGCTACAGCTCAGGAGTTTAAAGGACCAAGCAGAACCTTGGAACAGGAGGCAGAGGGAGAAAGAATTACCCTGGAAGAAGCCCCAGCACAAGGTATCTGGTGGGTTTGGAACGGCTAGCAAGCTTAACAGTGGGAAGCCAGAAAGAGTGAACTTTAATTGTGAAAGACAGAACAAAGGCAGAAAGTTTGATAGTAATTGGTTAAGCCAAGAGAAGCCTGACTGTTTTCCTTTTAACACTCTGAGAGACTCTCCAAGCACAGCTGAAGCGTTTTACCCTGCACTTTCATTTGGAGATAGGTGGGGGAAGGGAAATGCTTACACGCTGAACTGTTGTCCAAGTAAAAGCACTGATAATTGCAAAGAGATAAGAACATTAAACAAGCATTTACCTGAAGGAGGATATTCTCAGCTTAGCTCAGAAAATACACAGGCTGAATTACTTCTCACTGAATTCAGGGAGTTCCTTAAAAGTAGAGCAGTTTCTCCTCATGACGTAGCAAAGCCTATGAGCAGCTGTGAGGAAGAAATGCCCTTAATTTCTCTGCCGTCTACAGAGCAGGAAGTCCCGATGGACTGCTCTACATGTGTGATTCAAAAGGACATTTAAGTGATATGCTTGCCAATGTTTTATGAAAGAATATAACAAAGTTACCTCACTGATTGCTATGCAAAAGAAGCTTATGTGAAGAGAATAAGTGAAAGCATATTCTGTGCAATTCAGGAGCATTGCTGTTACCAGAGTTTTCTGTTACGTTAATGAAAGGAGGTCACATGACAACCGAATGTGATCAGTAATGGACATTTAGCCAAGCAGTGAAAAGCCTTGTTTAGTTAAGTTTCTCAGCCTTGTTTTGTGCTACATTATTTCATTTACGTCTGCTGCATTTTGAACTCCGGAGCGGGAGAAATAAACCTCCCAAAAGAAATTTTCTTTGCCTTGCCTTACTACTTGAGCACCTACACAACTACAACCTTAACCCTCAAGGGCATTCAAGGCCAGCCCCTCCCTTAACCCTCAAGGTCCAGGGAGTGGGTGGGTGGCATATTATAGTGTGTCACTTAAGGCCAGTCAGCATACTATCATATTGCACTTTACAGTAATTCCATTTTTGTAAATCTTTTTCAGAACAGGTGAAGTACGGTACATTGGAAGGGCTGAGCAGGTTTTCACTCTCGCCCATGCAGCTATGGAAGTAGCTCCCTGTAAACAACTGTGGCAGTTTACACAACTTACCAGCGGATAATATGGCCGGAGCTTGCCAGTGTATCGATAACCAGGCCACGGATCTGTATTAATTTCACCATCCATAGACCAAGGAGACACCTCTCGTTTTGCTTTCTCATTTTCTATTAAAAAGACAAAATGTAACAAATCAACAATGGCTTCCAGCTCGATGAACAAATCAAATTCAAGTATCAAAGACATGGCCCAAGCTTACCCAAATTATGTTTCTGTTATATTCAAAATACATCAGTAAAAACTACAATGTGGAAAAAATAGACCACTCAATGTTTTTTTTTCTTGAAAAATAGTAAATTTCAATTTTGATTCTCAAAGTGAGAACATAAGAACTATTATACAGAGTCAGACCAAAGATCCATCAAGTCTAGGGGATCATTCAGTAAAGTGAATAGCGGGGATGGACATCGGGTTTGGATGTTCATTCCTGCTTTTCGCTCCCCTGCCGGCCCCGGCTAATGCCTCCCCATATTAACAGCGCATTTGTACGGGGGGCCTAGACGGGGGTGGGGGGGGGCATTTCTGAGGCGAAGCAAGGGCAGGGCGCGACCCTGGACATAAAGGGCTGATTCTGAGGTCGACCCTGTACGTCTGGGGCAGTGAACATAGACGGGGGACTTATTCCACTGCAGAGGTGAAATAAGTCCTCCTGGACATCGAGGGATCCTGCTGCTGGGCCCAGAAAAAAAGATATGCACTTCAAGTAAGTTCCCCATAGCCAGACTCTGGCCATGGGAGGCTGGATCGAGGGTCCAGCTGCAGAGAAAGAATAAAATCAGTGGCAGCCAGCATTCACGGCTCCTGAATGGAGCCATGGTGCCTTGGCACTGCAGCTTCATTCAGGAGCCTGACTGAGGTAGCCAGGCATGTGGCTGGGTGTGCAGGCCGATCAGAATCGGGGCCCGGCTTGCACGTTCAGGCCATAGACCCAATTCTTATCCCACGGGCACGCCTAGCCCCCCCCCCCCCCCCGCCCCGGATCATAATCGGGTCTACCTCTGGACATCTCGCTTCTGATTGGCCACACAAGGAGCTGGACAGCCAGGTTGGAATGTGCCTCCACACGTCCTGTTTCCAAGAGTGGCCAAATCAAATTGCATATCCCAAAAGTATCCATTCCATGGGCAGTGGTTTTCTCTTGATCTATCTTAATTTATTTTAATTAACAACTTTTTTATAGCATCATATCTACTAGTCACAACGGTTTACATGGAACTAATTTGAAAGAAAAACTTGAATTTTACATGAACACATTAAAAATTAAAACCATACAACGTAAACTCTGGAACATTCAAACAATGTAACTATACAGCGTAAATTATAGGAAACTATGATACAAGATAACTGTGCAGGATGAGTATTCAAGGAGAAGTCTCAAGGGACAGAGCTGTGAGTTGCTCTGTGTCATGTGTTTGTAGGGTGGGACCTTTCCTCCACGAATTTGTCCAAAGCTTTTTTAAACCCAGTTATGCTACCTACTTTTACCACTTCCTCTGGCAATGAATTCCAAAGCTTAATTATTGGTTGAGAGAAAAATATATTGTTTTAAACACACTACTATTTAGCTTCAAAGCATGTTCCCTAGTCTTTGTACTTTTTGAAAGAGTAAACAATCAATTTGCATTTACTCTACTCAAGATTTTATAGATCTCTATATCATATCTCTCCCCCTCAGGGTCTCTTACTCAAGCTGTAGAGACTTAACCTCTTTAGCCTTTCCTCACAGGAGAGTTTTCCCATCCCCTTTACCATCATTTTGGTTGCCCTTCTCTGCACATGTTTTTAATGGCACTATATCTTGTGAAGACCGAAATTGCACACAATGCTCAAGGTATAGTTACATCATGGACCGATACAGAGGCATTATGATATTCTTTATTTTCTATTCATTTCCAAATGATTCATAACATTCTGTTAGCTTTTCTAGCTGTTGCCACACTCCATAAGAAGATTTCAACATACTGTCCTCTATTTCCTGAGTGGTGACTCCTAATGTAGAACCTACCATTGTGTATCTATAGCTCTCCACCACTGAGAAAAATGACCATTTAACTCTACTTTCTGTTTTTTCTCTCTCAGTTTCCAAACCACAATAGGAAATTGCCTCCTGTGCAATGACTTGTTAATTTCCTCAGGAGTCTCTCAAGTGGGACTTTGTCAAACGCTTTCTGAAAGTCTAAATACACTATCAACTAACTATCCACATTTATTCATGCCCTCAAGGAATGCCCCATATTGGATCTATGGAATTGCTGAGGCTCCAATATGTATATTTTACTTTATTTTTAAACCCAAATGAGCTGATGGGTCACTGAACATAGTTTTTAGAGTTCTGTTTTTCCCATAAACATGGAAACGAAGAAACCCTGCATCAGATCTTTCCACCCTGCTGAAACAGCATTAATGGGATAGTCCCCAGGTTTGGCAACAGCAGTGTGGAAGTAGGAGCTTCAGAATTTCTATCTATTGCGTGCATCAAGGGAGGGTGGACAAGGCGATGCAGCCATGACATGGCATCTGAGCAACAATGTTTGCTGGCCAAGGAATGAGGTTCCCATCTCAAAAGACCTGATGGTCACTGTCACTGAAATGTTGCAGAGGAACACAGGATCTTAAATATCTTCAAAATTTAAACACGCAACTATGGTTGACTTGAAAGTTGAGAAAAATATGAAGAAAACGTAGTTACTCACCTGTAGCAGATGTTCTCCATGAACAGCAGGAATAATTCTTTACATATGGGCGATGTCCTCAATGGAGCCCCACACAGGAACGCTCCCCGGCTTCCACTGGAAGATTTTGGTAGCCTCCATAACGCATGCACGCCTGCCTTCCCACCTGCCGTGGCACCATCTTATCTCCAGTAGGATACAAAGTTAGCAGCCAAAAACAACTCCATTAGGAGGTGGGAGGATTGTGAGGAGTTATTCCTGCTGTTCATGGAGAACACCTGCTACAGGTAAGTAACTATGCTTTCTCCATGAACAAGTAGGAAGTAAGTCCTCACATATGGGACTCCCAAGCTACAGGCTACAAACAAAAAAAAAAAGCCCAAGGAGGACTGGAAGAAACAGCATTTGTAGTCCCTCTCAGGAACTTGACTGACTCAGGGTCCACAGCATTCATCCACATCGGGAAGACTTCTAAGGTAGGCTGGACAGCCAGAATGGCCGGAGGGAAAGAATTGAACCTAAGTCCAAACAGATGTCGAAGTACAGCTTGACCGAGGTTACTGTCATGCCGGGAATCCCCATCCAGGCAGTAGTTGGCTGTGAAGGTATGGACAGAGGACCATGTAGCAGCCCTGCAAATCTCCTACGTGGAGACCAAGCGCAGATTAGCCAAGGAAGCAGCCATGGCTCAGACATTGTGAGCCATGACATGACCCTCAAGACCTGCTTGAACATAGGCGAAGAAAATACAGTCCGCCCACCCAAATGCTCAGTATATGTTTGGAAATGGCCAAATTAAGTTTGCAGGAGTGAAAAGAGATAAAGAGCTGGGTGTAACACTGATGCATTCTCATCCGCTTTAGACAGAAAGCCAGAGCACTTTTACAATCCAACGTGTCCAGCTGGGCCTCCACCCTGTTGGCGTGAGGCCTGGGGAAAAAGGTGGGCAAAACCACCAACTGATTCAGGTGAAAAGAGGAGACCACCTTGAGCGAGAAACGCAGATGCATTCGCAGCACCTCCCGGCTGTAACGAAACCTAGTGTACGGTAGATGGTCCACCAAGGCCTGAAGCTCACTGACACGGTGAGCCAAGGTGAGCGCCACAAGAAACACAACCTTACAGGTCAAGAATTTCAGTAGGCAGATTGCCAGCGACTCAAAAGGAGCTGGCAGGAGCTGCGCCAACACCACATTAAGGTCCCATGGCACTGGCAGGGGCTTAATTAGAGGTTTAGATAGAAGCAAACCCCGCATGAAGTGGCCCACCAGTGGCTGAGCACAGATGGGCTTGCCCTCCAAGCCATTTGGTAGGCCCCCAATTGTGATCAGGTATACCCAGAAAGAATTGGACTTGAGGCCAGAGTTCAAAAGGTGCAGAAAGTACTCCAGTAGCCTTTCCACTGAACAGGAGAAGAGATCCAGCGCCTTGTCAGCGCACCAAAGCGAGAACTTCTGCCACTTGAAGGCATAGGAGTGATGTGTCGAATCCCCATGGGAAGCCAGGAGGACATCTGTCACCTCTCTAGGCAAGTTAAGCTCTGAAAGAACTACCCGCTCAGCATCCAAGCAGTGAGGGCCACGGACTGGACAGTGGGATGCAGCAAGGTCTTGTCCTCCTGAGAGATGAGGTCGGGGTCGCAGCCCAGCCAAAGATGCTCCCGCCAGGAGAGTTGAAGCAGCAGGGAAGTCCACAGCTGTGTGGGCCAGTATGGTGCAATGAGTATCATGGTATCTCGGTCCGCCTGGAGTTTCAGTAATGTCTTCACCACCAGCAGGATTGGTGGGTATGCTTAGAGCAGCCCCACTCCCCAGTTCAAGAGAAGGCATCCGAGGCCAGTCTGTCCCTGGGCATTGTGTGGCATGGCGAAAATGTCCACTGACAGAGTGCCCCACTCCCAAAAGATGTGCTCCACCACCCTCCTGCTGAGGGTCCATTCATGTGACTGGAGGATCCTGCTGTGGTGGTCCGTCAGGGCATTGAGCTCCCTAGGAAGACAGGTTGCCCTTCGCTCCATCCCATGGGCCATGGCAAACTTCCTTAGGCACACCACCTCCCAACATAGTAGGTACAACTCCATGACTCACTGCTTGATATAGAACACCGCAATCCGGTTGTCCATCTGAATCAGGACAACCTGGTTGGCCAGGTGTGCCTGGAACGTTCGAAAGGCATTCGTGACGGCTTGCAGCTCCAGGAAGTTTATCTGGTGCATGCTCTCTTGCTCTGACCACAGACCCTATGTTTGCAGGCTGTCTAGGTGAGCACCCCAGCCCAACTTGGACACGTCCGTGGTGAGTGTCTGATGGGGCAACAGTGACTGAAATGGGAGACCCTGAAGCAAGTTCTGTAGTTGAAGCCACCACTGGAGAAACTCTGCAAGGGGCACAGTAACCACCACCCAGTCCCTGAGGCAGCCCATAACCTGCTGCCACTGAGTGCACAGAGTCCACTGAGCCTGACCCATTCGGAGATGGGCCAATGGGGTCACATACACTGTGGAGGCTATGTGGCCCAACATCTGCAGCATCCCCCGAGCTGTTGTGAGATGCTTCTGCTGAATAGCACCAACCACCTCTGTGAGCCACTGCAGGCCATCCATCAGGAGAAAGGCTCAGGCCCAAAAGGTATCAAGGAGGGTCCTGATGAACTTGAGCTGCTGAGAAGGTTGAAGGTGTGTGACTTGGGGTAACTGACGACGAACCCGTGTCGCCTGAGCACCTGAATACTCAGGTAAGCCGAATGCCCACAAAGCCATGCACTCTGACCCCCTAACTCACCTGCATACTCTACTTCAAACCCCAAAACCCAACAGATCAAGACAAGCCTCTACCAGGAACACCCTAGTCATCCCCCATGCCAGAACCAAATACAACAATCAAGCTTACGAACAAGCCTTCCAACTTTGCACACCATCAATCTGGAACCTGCTAACAAACCCCCTAAGAAACATCACAGACCTCAGCAACTTGAGGAAGCAACTAAAGACACACCTTTTCACCAAGCATTTTAGCCCAACTGCATAACCACCCCCTCCTCCCCCTGAAGAATCAATGATCCCTTGGATCTCATGTTTACTGTATGTGAAAACTAACCCTATAAACAATACATCCTCAAACTGTAAATATGTATATAGTTTATCCCAATGCATGCTGTATATAATTAAATGTTACACTGTACTATTAACTGTTTTGTTCGATGTACACTGCTTTGACCAGGTGAAAGGCAGTATAGAAATCCAGCTAAATAAATAAATGAGCCAATTGTCTACGTAAGGGAAGACAAAGAAACCCAGGGAAAGTGGCAATGACTGCTAGGCACTTGGTAAAGACCCTGGGGACCAATGCCAGCCCAAAGGGCAGCATTAGGTACTTGCCCAGCACGAAGCGCAGGTACTTCCTGTGATAAGAATGAATCAGGATGTGTGTACACGCATCTCTCAGATCCAAATGGGAGCAAGTCCTCAGCGAGACCATTTTGAACTTTTCCTGAACCAAGAAATGGTTCAGATTTCTTAGGCCCAGGATGGGTCTGAACCCCCCCCCCCCCACCTGTCTTTTTGGGGACCAGGAAGTACCAGGAGTAAAAGCCTTGCCCATTCTTAGCCAGGGGTACCGGCTCAATGGCCAACTCGCCCTGCAGGGCAGCAAATTCTGACTGGAGAAAACTGTGATGATGCGGGTCTAGAGGGTACTCCTCTGGAAGAAGCAAGGTGGCAGCTGGGAAAAATGCAGCAGGTATCCACCGCAGACGATCTGCAGCACCCAGGCATCCATGGTGATGAGTGGCCACCTGTGCGCAAAGTGGACGAGTCGAACCCTCACTTGAGGAGGGCACCCCGTTGGGAAGTGAGAGATTGGCTACACTCCTGAGGAACCAGTCAAAAGGCCGCTCCTGGCTGTGGTTGGGGCATGGGTTGGGCCTTCTGTTGTTTGGGATGCCGCTGCTGACGCAGGGCCTGAGTCTTCAGCTGAGCACTCTGAGGGCTCTGGTAGTACTGGCACTTCTGCTAGTAAAAGGGCTTTTTCCCATGGTATTTCTTCTTCGAAGGGTCCGTAGTCTTAAGCGAGAGTCTGGAGATAGTAACCTACTCCTTTTCAATCTTGCCTGCCCTCTCCCTCCATTGGCTTGCCAAAGAAGTTCTCCCCCGTGCCAGCTTGTCCTGAACCCACTGTTCCAGGTCCGAGGACTGAAGCCAGGAAAGGCATTGCACCCTGATGTCCACTGCCACCACTCGGCCAACAGACTCAAAGGCATTGTAGATGGCCTGGACCATGTACTTGGAGCAGTCCTCTGTGATGGTTTACAGCATTACGGACAGCGGCACTGAATATATTATAATCCTCATTACTTATTATTGTAATATATTTTTGTTTATATAATGAAACTCGGCCTTCATCTCCTGAATTTGAACAGCAAAGTTACACCACAGTCTCGCTGTGCTTGGAATGACGTTGGGGCAGCCTTATTTTTATTTGGCGCCCTCAGCCGGCGTTTGTGTTTTTCTTGGCTGCAAGTTGTGTAGAGACTATCGCTCTATTTAACGCTCAATAGAAGACTGTTGGTGAGCATTTTCGATTATTTTGAATTTATATATTTGGAGATTATGCAATTTTGTGGTTTGTGGCAAAGAGATGTTGTAGACTCCCGTGAAACATAAAATCAGGTAATGAGACTCCAGTGATGATTAGGGTAGATAGTATTCATTTCACAAGAAAGAGCTCCTAGATAGGCATGTTTGATATGCTTCTACAGCTATTAATATTTTTTGTCAGTTATTCTGTTATTAATTATACTACTTGTCTCTTATGAGATCCTCAGAGTGGCACTGGGTGCAGTTTAGAGATATCTTGCATAATTCCCATATATTTTTATGCTCATCTCTGATTATTACACTTTCTTAGGTTGCTTAATATCAGTAAGAATTTCCAACACATATCCTGGTAAGTCGCCTTATGGGTGATTTCCTTTTGCTCTGCAATTGTTTTTGTTTTCTGCATTTGTTACACTATTTTTGTTATTATTTATTGATAACCATCATTCTGTTTAATGATATGATGTTGTAAATAAGCCATATGGACCATTGATGTTTGTATGGTTATGGTTTTAATTTTTCAACATAATTTAGCTTTATTGGATTTATCTTTGGTTTTTATATGTTTTCATATGCTTTAATATGTATAGGTTTTAATTTATGTATATGCTGTTTTATTTTCACTTTTATGAGTGCTACTATTATTTATTGTGTTCTTTATTTTCAGAGGTCATTGTCCCCTGAAGAAGACCCCCAGCCAAAACAAGTGTTAGGCCGACCTCATCCCTTAATATCAAAGTTGTCCTTCCACGGTGAACTCGGTATCCTGCTGTTTCTTTGTGCTTGGAGCAGTCCTTACCATCACCAACCAGAGCGTGGAAGGTGTCAAGACGTTCGTCCGATATGAGGGAACTAAACTCGTTAAGGTCCTCCATGATGTCCCTCAGGAACATACCCATGTAGAGCTAGAAGGAGAATATTCGGGCGACCAGCATGGAGCCCTGAAACTCCTTCTGAATCCATCAAGGGTCCTGGCCTCCCAGTCCAGTGGCACTAATAAGTAGGTCTTTGGGCACTTAACCCATCTCATGGTGGACTCCCCCACCAAAGAGTGATGGGGCAGCTAAGGCTTCTCAAAGCTGGGGGTCTTCTGTACCCAGTACATGGAATAGAGTTGTCAGCTGATGGCCGGCACCATTAGGGGTTTTTCCCACATCCTGAGCAGAAGCCGCTGCAGGATCCTGTGCATAGACATTGTGACGGCCTCCTTGGGCACCAAGGGGTATTGGAGGATCTCAGATTCCTCCACCCTCGGCTGGTTCTCCGCCTCAGAGGAGAACAAAATGGCCTTCGCCATGCCCCGGACGAAATCCTGGAAGGACATGTCCTCCAGGGGTGATTTCCTTCTCTTGTATGGAGGGGATAGGTCTGAGGGTAGATCTGGAGACTCCTGCTGGAAGACCGGTGATGTCTTCTTCGTTTCCCACGCCTCAGAGTTCGATTACGAGAGAAAGTCAAAATAATGCTGGATCTCTTCCTGGCATCACTGCCACTCCAGTGGAGAAGGTGGGCACTGATGGGATCAGTGGCGATTCTTCTGAGGATGCCAGTGCATTAGGGTATTGACGCCCAAGATGCTGGATGAGATAGCAGTCAGAACTGGTGTGAACTCTGATCACAGACCAGACATGCCATCTTGACAGGGAGGGCGTGGGTCTCCAGGATTGGCTGCACAGCAGGGGGCGACACCACTGAAGGCAGTGGGGCCACCGGAGCCTGTGCAGCCAGGGGAGTTGCCATGTACGTCTTGAGGGCACGAGATGCTCGGCTAACACTGTGATCTCGGAGGTCATTGTGGCCAGTACAACGACTTCAGCCACCGGACACTGGCACCCGTTCCAGGGACTCAACAATAGTTAAGGCATTGGGAAACTGGCAGTGGCCCTCCAGGACCTTGGGAGTCAACTCCTCCCATCATGGCATCTTCACAGGTTGCTCCCAGCCATCACCCTTGACACTGCGTTGAGAAGGGCTCCAGTGACTATGTCCGTGGCCCCCTTCGCCTTCGATGGGCAGTTATTGTGAATCCTTCTGTAGCTCTGACCAGAGGTTGATGGAGAGCCTCCATGCCAAGATACCACGTGCCCTCAGTTCTGAGTGAGCACGGACACCATGCAATGCCGAGGCCTCAGCGAAGCCCCGCGAGGATGTCAACACTGATGTCAATGCCGAGACCAAGGACACCGAGTCAGGCAGCCCGAAGAGGGACACGCACTGCTTTTCACAGCCCTTGAGGCCCTTCCTGGTCATCTGCAAGCACAGATTAATGGAGGAGGGCTTGTGGTCAGGATTGAGGCACTGAAGGACCCAAATTATGTCGGTCAGTGACTGAGATGGTGTGTGCACACCGAGTTCACTTCTGAATCCACTGGCTGGTTTAGATATAATCAGAAAAATGGTCACCACAAAATCAAAGGGCTCAATGCCATGATGGAATATGGCCAGTTCAAACCGGTTCCTGCCACAGGCCGCGTTTGCAGAATTGGGCTGAAAACAGCATCCAATGCTAGCACTGCACTGATGGGAATTCCCCCACCCACCAGTGGTTTGACGGCATCGGAAAACCGTGTCATCAGGGGAAGCCTCTGATGCCATCAAACCACTGGCTGGTGGGGGGGGGAAATCAGGCCACTGGGCCACCAGGGAGTTGCTGCCCTGTGGTGGCCGCCAGCGGCCTGAGCGTGCAGCACCAGCAACGCAAACACATGCCATGCTGCCACCTGCTCAGTTCTGTCAGTGGCGGGATTGATCCAAACTGGTTCCTGTTCAGATCAAATCTTGCCACTGACTCAATGTCTGCCAGCAAAAAGCACACAAGGGAAAAGGAAAGATCTCACAATGCAAGTTCTAAAAAAAAATTTCGAAGACCAGTGGCAGGCACTAGAAAACAATAAAAGAAACACCAAACAGCCCCAAAACAATCATCTTTTTCTAGCAACGAACAGGAACATGTCCTAGGGGTTCCACGAAAAAAGAAGACTGGAGATAAGATGGCACCACGGCAGGCAGGAAGGCAGGCACGCATGCGCGATGGAGGCTCCCAAAAGCTTCCAAAGGAAGCTGGGGAGCATTCACACGCGGAACTCAATCAGGGACGTCACCCATATGTAAGGACTTACTTTCTGCTTGTTCACGGAGAAAGAAAAAAAGCAACTGAAATAACCTGCTGTTCAAATAGAGCCTTATTTCCTCTAATTACTGTATTTCTTTTTATTTGCTACACATGTCCTTTCCTGAAGAAAGGGATTTGTTTGCCCCCATTCCCTCTCTCTGTTCTAGTGCCCAACTTCTGTGTAGCTCACCTAATCTTAAAAAACTCACAGCAACAATGACAGAACATGTTACTTACTTGCTTTTTTGTGTAGCAACTTATGGGTAGCCCAGCTTCCCTTAAAGCATTCCTAAAATTATCAAATATAACAAAATTAGCATATGTACACATTCGACCAGAGAAAAAATAAGAACGAGAGACACCAAGACATACACATAAGCAGCCATTGATTAAATGTTTCCTTTTACATTTATACATTTTTTTTCATTTTTCTTATATATTTTCACTCATTTACATACAAGTTGTAATTTCCACTGGCAACAGCAAAACAAGGGGCATCTCTCTGCTTTGTATGGAGAGCCAAGAGGGTTCTGATGCCTCTGGAGCCGCTGGGCTCTTCCTGAAGAAGGCCTGTGACAGATTCAGTTTCTGCTGTCCAGACACAGGCTTATAACACTATTCTACAGCCAAAATGCTTCCGAAATAAATTCAGTCTCACTTTACTAAGTCTGGGCCACTGAGAATGAAAATGATGCTTAAAATTGTTTATTGGCTCTAGTTTTCAATTTATACTACTGGGTCAGTACAAACTCTACTTCGGAAGTGCTAAGGATATGCGGGTTATAATGGGAAGGTATCTCAATTTAAACCACAAATTACTAAAATACATGCACATCTTCGATTGAATTTGTGATAAATCTCTGTTTTGGACAATACTTGCTGTCAGGTAAAGCAATTAATAAATGATGCAATCTGAAGGTGCTATTGCATCATACCTGATATGAATTACGTCATGTTATTCCTAGAAGTCATAGGTGATACAATCCTAACTCAGCTTAATTACATCACTGCAGAAAAAATTGTGCAACATTTTTTTTAATGAACAGGAATGCCAGTAGTATTTTCGCTGTAGACCAGTCTTCTCAGTGCTTGATTTCTTTCCGTTTAGCCAAAGTGAGAGATGCCTTGTAATTGTTTGAACCATGTATATCACTTCTATGTTTGTGGTAAGTGACTTTTGCATCACAGAAACGCAGTATAACCGCCTTGATTAAGAAAACCTACCACCTTTACTTTGGCTCCAAAATTGGAGATCAGGACAAGAGCTCGGCCCCACACATATGCTGCAACACTTGTGTAACAAATCTTCACCAGTGGTTGACTAGAAAAAGGAAATCCATGCCTTTTGCAGTGCCAAAGATTTGGAGAGAGCCGACAGATTGTTACTTTTGCATGGTGCCTCCTGTTGGGAAAGGTTTGTCAAAGAAGAAAAAGTGGACTTTGTGATGGGGAAGATCCGTCCCTTGCTGTGCAGTCAGAGGAAACTGAAGAAAACAGGTCAGATTCTGACAGCCAGGCAATGCACATGGCTACAGGTTGCCAAGGGAGATGTAAACAAACCCAGCCACGAGTGCAGCAGCCCCGCCCAAGCTGCAAACAAGCCCTGTGCCCTGAGTGCAATAGGATTCACCTGGGTGGAGGAGGGGCGAAGCTAAGCACTGTGGAAGATAAAAAGCACTCATTAGAAAGCAGAGTTAGCTCAAGCGGTAGCGGTAGCTGTAGCTGTAAGCTCAAGCTCAGGCTCTGGTTCAGGTGCTGATTCGAGTTCAGGCTGGAGAGGAAGTTCAAGCTAGGGAGCAAGCTCAGGATCTGGATTAGGATCCGGGAGGAGTTCTGACGGAGCAGCTGTGAATTCCTGTAGCAGAGCTAGAACAGGAGAAAACATTGGAACAGACAGAGGAACAAAGAAAGCTCAAGCTGAAAAGGTACCGAGAGTTAAATCCCACAGTCTGCAGGAAAGCTTCTCTCAGTTAAAGCCTTGGGAGGAAGGCAGCTGGAGGGAGAAGCCACGCAGGGAGCCAGTTTGGGTGTGTCCAGAAGCTCACGAGAGAGAAAGGTACAAACCTCTGAACTTTCCTAATAGTGAAAGAGCACTGCTCAGTAAGCCTTGCAGGCAGAAGCCAGAAGGTAGTTCCTATAAGATGAACAAGGAGAAAACTAAGCCTAATAGTTTTCTCTGGGACAATAAAGCTTTCCAGAATTCTCTTAAGGCTAAAGAGAATGTTTTGAGAACCCTGTGTGAATGCGTCCCTATGTATCCAGCGGGGGATGGGCTGGAGGATATGCAGGTTGAATACACAGATGAAGACATAAACGATGTACCAATGGATTGTACGTTAACCATTGCAGATAATAGGGAAACACTTTGCTGAATTGAATGTTTGAAGCTAATGGTATAGCTGGAGAAAGCAAAGTGAGCATTACTGCCATTGAAAAAGAAGCCTTTATTGTTTCCTCTGTAAAGGACTGTGTATTTAAAAGCTGGAAGAAAAAGATGTCATTTTTCTGCAGTTCCTGAGTTACTATTTCTTTATACCAGACGTATGGTTTTGTCCTGAGTTCATTTGTGTTTTCCAAAACCCCGGGACGGGGAAATAAAACCTTATTTTGACCTTACCACTCTGTTACCTCAATTCCTTTGCCTGTGAGGTGTTTGGGACTCCATTACCCAGAGGGCCAGTGCACTACTACACCTGCACTACCCCCACTTCCTGGCTTAGGATAGTCATCAGCTGAACCCTCTCTGCTAGCCCTAGGACCCAGGGGGGCAACTGGTGACAACTTGCAGTATCCAAATATTCCATCAGCTATACGTCCAGTACCCCACGGAGGAGGACTGCCAATTCCTGATGCTCAAGAATCAGTCTCACTTGAATCAGGCGAGGATGAGGAAGGGGTTGAAACGTCTGGTCCCAAACCATCAATGTCACAAGACCCAGATTTTCTCCCATCCTCCTCCTCTGAACCACACCTCATAACACAAGGTGAACTGAATGACCGTGTCAGGGATTTGGAACTACCTAAGAATAAGGCAGAGCTGTTGGGCTCCGGACTGCAGCAGTGGAATCTCCTGTCAGGTGATGTTAGGGTTTCCATGTTTTGTGAACATCAAAAGGATCTTGTTACATTCTTCTTCATGGAAGATGATCTTGTAGCCTGCAACATCAGTGGTCTGACGGCAGCCCTCAACATCATTCATCATTTAGATGAGTGGAGACTGTTCATCAATTCATCAAAGACGAGTCTTAAAGCTGTTTTGCTGCATAATGGCAATGTTTTGCCGTCAATTCTAATTGGTCACATAGTTCATAAGAAGGAAACCGATGACAATATACAATAGTTGTTGAGATGCATAAACTATTACCAACATCAGTGGCAGCTTTGTGGTGAACAGAAAGTCGTTGCTCGGTCTGCAGACTGGATACACAAAGTACTGTTGTTTTCTTTATGAATGGGATAGTCGTGCGAAAGATTCCCAGTACATCAAGAGAAATTTCCCACTCCAACAGCTGCTGAAGCCTGGAAAGAAAAGCATGCAACATCCACCACTTGTTGAATTCAAGGAAGATTTTGTTACCACCCTTACACATTAAACTGGGTCTAATGAAAAAAAAATTGTCAAAGCCATGGACAAAACAAAACCAGATTTCAAGTATCTCAGCAGGAAATTTCCAAGACTAGGTGAAGCTAAGATAAAGGAAGGTGTCTGTTGGTCCTCAGATTTGTGAACTTCTTCGAGATGACGCATTTAACTGTGCACTACGTGGCAAAGAAAGGACAGCATGGAAAGCCTTCCAGTTAGTGGCAACAACAAGACAACTATATGGAGCTGGTGGAAAAACTCCTCAATACATACAAAAGTCTTGGCTGCAACATGTCACTAAAGATACATTTTTTAAAATTCTCATCTTGATTTTTTTCCACCGAATTGCGGAGCATTGAGTATGGCGAGCAATTTCTCAGGACATTGCAGCAATGGAGAAAAGGTATCAAGGCAAGTGGTGCCCATCAATCCTTGTAGACTACTGCTGGACAGTGACAAGAGATACTCTATTTACAGAATACAAGAGACAAACCAAGAAAAGCCGAGTAGACACTGAATAAGGTCTGAAATTAATACTAATGCATACATAGTCATTTCCTGCTTTCTATTTCATACTACATTTTTTTAATAAATTGTATTTAAATAATCCTTTGGATGATTTTTAAACTTTTAAACAAAGACAGCTGAAAGATTAAGAAGGTCATATACAGTATATGGCAACCATAAACACATGAAAAGACTTAGGTTTATAATTTGTGATTAAAACTCTACTATCAACACAATATATACACGTAAATGGAAAAGCTTAGATATCTTGGAAACAATAGCCAATCAGTGGTTTTGTCATTTTTTAATTCAGTGCTATTAAAATACATAAGAATTGGCAGATTTTGTCTCTGAAGCAGACAACTTTTTAAAAAATTGTAAACCAGTGTAATCTGTTCACTCTCTCACCTGCAGCTCAAGCTACAGATCAAATGGTATTCACTCTCAGCCCTCAAGGGCTGCCAATGGGTCAGGTTTTCAGAATAGCCCTAATGAATATGCATCCTCTCATGCATATTCATTAGGGATATCCTGAAAACCACAGCTTTAGACAGTAGCTTTCATGCACTAAACTGTAAAAATTTCTTTAATCTATTCCTTGCTACTAAACGTTTCGCAAAAAAAAAAAAAAAAGAAATTCAATCACAGTCTGTGGGACTTCCAGGTTCTAGATCTCAGTTTGCTTCTAGATGGTTGTAATAAGATATTTGGCGAAATTTACAGACTTACAGCAATAATGCCTTTGCTCCATGCTGCTAAGAGTTACCTTAAAAAAATACAACTAATAGCAGATATTCCAGTGGGAAAGTAGTTGCAGTCTAGGAAAATCTGCTCTAGCCAGAAGGATTTCTTTAACCATTCAGATAAGCAATCCAGGTGATCTATTAATCAAGGCTATTCAAAGCCAAGAGTATACCGGGCAAGGAACCAAGCCATTCAAACTATGCTCAATTCTTCAAGCAAAATAGAAAGCACAGCTGATTCTGGAATCACACCAAGCCAATGCCAGGGAGTACAGCAAAGCTATATAGATATGCTATTAATATATGCACCAATATACAAAGCAAATTTGTATCATATACACTTCCACAGAAAGTATCCTATGGATGCATTAATGTAATGAACAGAGCTTAGAGTGTGTGATTAAAGCGTGACCACACTGCAGCAGATATTGATAAATATCAATATGAATCCATCAAACATAAGGAGCTGAAGTACCTAGCCCATAGTAATCTGGTCTAGAGTTCTTTAAGAGCCTGGATGACGCCAAAGCTTTTCAACTCTTTCAGTCAGGGCATTGAGGACTATCTGAATTCCTGGCATCCCATGTTCAAGAGGATGTTTATGTCAATGTTGATGCTCATAAAAATATATATAGTGTTGCCAAACACCAACAGGCACACCAAGGCCGATACCAGTCTATGTACCATGGTCAGACCATCACATAATTAAAATTAAGTTTATGCCACAAGGGCGAAACCACGACGAGAACCTGGACAACCCACCAGTACAAAGAATATTTAAGAGCTTCGACAGGGACCAATTTCTACAGGACACTACTCCACCTGAACACGGAAGCAGAGGATCTAGACGAACAAATCAGAAAATGGAACAGCATCATCAATGCTGCTGCAAAAGCCACTGAATACAGACCCAAGAAAACTCACTGCACCAAAGCACATCACATACCCTGGTACTCAAAAGTCATACGGAACGAGAAGAGGGAACTCAGGAAGTTAAAACAGCGATGGAGACACACCAAGTCACCCAACACTCAGGCCCTATACTTAACAAAACAAAGAGAATACAACAAACTCATCAACCAAACGAAGAGAGAATACCACACAAACATCATACTCAAATCCAGCAACAAACCGAGAGAGCTCTTCGAAATTGTGAAAACCCTCACCAAGGAACAGAAAACCGAGAGCGAAGTGCAAATAGACCCACAAGCATTCGCAGACCACATCCAAGAAAAATTCCATTCAGCATCACAACTGAAAACACACACAAGCACCAAACCAACCACCCCCTCAAGAAAAACATGGGACAAATTCAGCACCCCATCCACAGAGCAGCTCTCACAAATCACCACCGCACTCAATACAAGCACGGCCCCAACAGACCCATGCCCAGTGACATGGATTAAGGCAACAAAGTCAAACTTCATCCACACCATAAACATGGTGCACAGTTCACTAACTCAAGGAATCATGCCAGACCAGCTAAAACTCGCCAGAATAAGACCAATCCCGAAGAAATCAACACTCGACAAGAACAACCCAGCAGCTTACAGACCTATCTCAAGCATCCCTCTACTGGCAAAGATTATTGAGAAAGCGGTACAGCATCAGCTACAAGACCACATCGACAACCACGCACAACTGGACCTCAACCAACACTGTTTCCGCCCCAACCATAGAGTCGAAACACTCCTGTTATACCTATTTAACGACATACTACACCTCACAGACAACAGCAAGAACGGAATACTCATGATATTCATTGACATTTCATCAGCGTTCGACACAGTGGACCACGGAACTCTACTAGCAAGACTATAGAACATCGGACTACACGAAGCCATCCTGAGGTGGTTCCACTCCTACTTAACGGACAGACAGATACAGGTCAAGATCGGCCCCAACACATCCCGACCCATAAAGGTCATGCAAGGCGTACCCTCAAGGATCCACCCTATCGGCGCTATTATTTAACCTCTACACCCAGCCAATATGCAGCATCATAAAAGAACACAAGATAAAATACACAATCTATGCTGACGACATAATGATATACACACCAATCACCCTCGACAACCCAGACTACACCAAGATAACAGAGTGTCTCATGCACATGAACAGCTGGTTTCGAGACAACAACCTGACCATAAACTACAGCAAGACCGAGGCACTAATCATCACATGAAACTCCGACTTCATCCCGCCACTCAACATCAAGATAGACAACACAACCATACCCATACAACCAGAAGTAAAATACCTCGGAGTGACACTAGACAAAGAACTGAACCTTCAGTCCCACATCAGCAAAACCACCAAAAATGCATACCACAAGATGAGACTAGTCCGACGCCTCAAGCCCCTCCTCTCCCAGGAAGACTTCCGCAGAGTCTGTCAGGCACTAATAACCCCAATCCTAGACTTCTGCAACCCAATCTATCTTGGCCTAACAAAACAAACACTAAGGCCACTGCAATTGGCACAAAACACAGCAGCACGCATAATAGCTGGCACCACAAGACAAGAGCACATCACACCCACTCTAAAAGATCTCCACTGGCTACCAATCAGCTCCCACATCAGATACAAGACAGTCATAAACATATTCAAAATCAAACAACAGTTATCAGCTTTCAGCCTACAACCACTCATACAACCCGACAGCAGCACAAGACCGAGGAGGAGAGGCACCTCAAACCGCATCAATACACCAAAGGACTTCACCAAGGTACGCAAGGACACCGAAAAACGAGCCTTATCAAAAGTGGCTCCAACAATTTGGAATGCCCTCCCTGATGAACTACGGTCAACAACAGACATTAAGGACTTTAGGAAACTGCTCAAGACGACCCTCTTCATAGAGCACTACGGTGACGTCACTTAAACTGTGCAGACAGTACCACAGCCAACCACCCTCCCTTCTCGACACGTACATAGTATTGAAGTAAAGTCCTGATGTACATAGTATTGTATATAGTGCATGTTGTAAATACCTCACCAAGAATTAACAACCCTCTACACACACACGCATTCACTGTTCAATGCATGCGCACACTAAACACAGTATTTTGTCGATTGTTTGCTGTGTAGACCGCCTTGATTATAGAAGGCGGTATAGAAAGCCGTTTAAATTTAAAAAATAAATAAATAAATTTACAGCCATTTAGCATCATTGTTCTAGCCATTATTCTTACCTATACAGTACGTATCCCAGGATAGACACTAAAACTAAAGACAATACTAAGCAGTCACTGAATAAAGAAATGATATGCTAAGGAAATGCTATAGTTAGAAGGTACAAACATCAGGAAATACAGAATTAGAACACCTCAGGAGCCATACCCAATGCCTTCTGCAATACTATTTACATCCCAAAACTGTGACAAATGCATAAGGTTATCATTTCTTTACATTAACAAGTGCAGTACCTGTGGGGGAGGGAAGGGGGAAAGAAAGCACACTGCTGCAGGGGACAGAGCAGAGATAAAGACAGACAACATGGTGGTAAAAAATGGAGAAGGGAACAGCTATGGAAAAAAAGGTAGCATAACGGATAAGAAGACTGATGCTTAACAGAATCTCATCTGCTGAAAAACAAGACCTAATTCATAGCCCATACTCTTTTCATAGTAATATAGATAGTAATTCATGGCAGATAAAGGCCAAACTGATCTATACAGTCTGCACACAATAATTCATCCAGTTCAGCTAAATTGATAAACATCATTACTATGCAACCCTCCCCCACCAAACGGTCTTGATTATGCCCAAAATACACCACAGCGAAGGTGTCCACCTTGTAGTGGCCATTTCAGATTATTCCATCTTCAGCTTGGCCTCCCATAAACTAATATCAAGCCACCCCCAGCACTCTCACCCCCTTCCATTCTCATTACCAGTCAACTAAGGTTAGTTGGGAGTAGCCTAGTGGTTATAGCTGAGACCTGGTAACCAGAGAGGCCAGGGTTTGAATCCCACTTGCACTCCTTGTGGCCTTGGGCAAATCACTTAACCCTCCATTGCCAGGGACAGAAAAACATCCACTGTACCTGATTGTAACTTGCCTTGAATTGCCGGAAAAGTGTGAGCTATGTAATAAATTATGTTGTGATCTGGACTACCCATGCTCATTGACTTTTAGGTTTTAACCATGGCCATCTGTACAGATCACCTCAGCCTTCTTGGAAGCCTGATGCTGTTGTATCACTGCTGTTCACAGTTATCATCATTACTCTATGCAGATTTAGACTTTTTGGACACGCGCTGCAATCATAACTACCACTTATCAGCTTATATTTCATGTTGGCCAGAAAGCTATAAACGTTGTGCATGTAGTGACATTTGCATTTCTACCAAATTACTAAGAAAGCTTGAGTCATCGTCTCATGCTTCAAAATTAAGATTCAGTCCAAAAAAGTGTCATTCCATGCATCTGAGATACAGACATCCAAAGGAGCAGTACACAGTGGCGGCCAAGAAGCTGATGTGCACTGATCAGGAAAGAGACATAGGGATAGATAGTGTCCAGTTATTCCAAGGAAGCGAAACAGTGTGTTAAGATGGTGGATAGCCAGAACCAGGAGGATGCTAACTTGCATAGAGAGAGGTCTAACCACCATAAAAAAAGCAGGTGATAATGTCTCTGAACAGCTGGTGAGACATCAGCTAGACTTCTGTGGGCAAGTCTGGAATGAAGAATGGGAATAAATGCATGGAGCAATGGTTATAACTTACAGTATATCAGCAGCTGTATGACTGTATCAGTTTTCCAAAAAGGTGCTGCAGTAACCTGCACAAAGCTATGCTTCTAAACCTAAACCAAAATGGTATGACTACATCAGGCCTCCGAAAAGGTTATGATACTATGGTTACATATCATTCAATGAGCACAGGGATGCTATTTATTTACATTCCACTAATCTAAAATCATTTTTAGAGTACAAAAATCACAGAAGAAATAGCAATAAAAATGTACTAATACAAAATAGAAATTACACTTACCTGGTAATTGTTGGTAATTGTTGTTCCTGGAGTGACTCCAGCTTAGTCCTCTACCTCTAGATTTTTGCCCGGACTTTGTTTTACTGTTACACCAGGCGTTCTGTTTGAGACGTCAGGGAAACTCCCGTATCCCTACCAATCATCCAAATAAGGGTGGACAAGAATTCCCCTCTTTCGCAACGCTGCCGCCACCACAACCATGATTCTTGGTGAAGGTTCGCGGCGCCATGGCCAACCCGAAATGCAACGCTCGGAACTGATAGTGACCCCAGGGTACGGCGAAGCGCAGAAACCTTTGATGAGCTGCTCTGATCGGAATGTGTAAATACGATTCAGTAAGATCGAGGGATGTCAAAAAATCCCCTTGGCGCACCGCTACAATTACTGACCTTAGCGTTTCCATCATGAAATGCGGTACCCGAAGACACTGGTTGACCCCTTTGAGGTCCAAGATAGGTCTTAGAATACCGTCTTTCTTTGGCACCACGAAATAAATTGAGTATCGTTCCGTGCCATAATCTCCAATCGGTACTGGTGCTATCGCCCCCAGATGTAGCAACCGATTTATCGTATTGCGGACCACCAAGGTTTTCTGTGGGCCCTTGCAGGGAGACATTACAAAGGAATCTCGAACCGGTCTTGTAAATTCTAGCGCATAACCTTCGCAAATTATTTCCAAAACCCACTGATCGGACGTCATCTGGGTCCAGGCAGAAAGAAAATCCCAAAGTCACCCGTCTATCGGTTGGCTTTCCACCGGGACCCGCCGCCCTTCATTGGAGTCTCCGAGGAGGTCGCCGCGGTTGCTGCTGAATAGCCTCTGCCTGGTCCGTGAAACCCCTGGGCTCTCGAACCAAATCTTCCTCTCTGGAAACCTCCTAGGTGAGAAGTCCAAAATCTTCTCAAATTTCTAGATTGGCCCCAAAAGGCCTGCGAAGCCTTACCCAGTTTAGGCTTATCCTCCGGAAGTCGTCCCCCTTTCGACTCCCCTAAATCCTTCACAAGCTTATCAAGTTCTTCGCCAAACAACAACTTCCCCTTAAACGGAAGTTTACTGAGGCGCGACTTAGAGGAACCATCGGCCGCCCAGTTTCTCAACCAGAGGGACCTATGGGTGGCCACCAAAGAAGCCATGCTATTAGCTAAGAAAAGCCAGTCAACATAGGTCCCTCAGCCAGGCATCTTGCCTCCAACAGTGGCCAGTCCAGGTCATGAGCACCTGACAGATCTCAAAAAGTAGAAGTATAGCTCATTTCCAGGGATTAAACATTCTCTCTCACGTGCACCTGGCTACTAACCTTTTATAGAGTTTCCTCCAGGAAGTTATCCAAACCTATTTTGAAATCTGCTGTCTTGGTCACATCCTCTGGCAACAGATCCCACAGCTTAATTAAATACTGTGTGTAAAAAAAAAGTTTCTACTATTTGTTAAACTAATGGCTAGCAGATGGAAAGCAGGGTGTCCTCTTGTTTTTGGGCTGTTTGAAATGTTAAAACAGCTTTCCACTTTACTCGAGATTTTATAAACCTCTATCATATTCCCTTTCAAGTCACCTTTTCCCCAAACTTATGAAGAGAGGCTAAACAGGTTAGGCCTCTTAAGGGAAATGTTCTATCCCCTTTATAATTTTTGTTGCCCTTCTATGAACCTTCTCTATTTCTGCTGTACCCTTTTTGAAATGGGGCAACCAGAACAGCACACAATACTTACAGTGCGGTGATAGCAGGGACCCATACAGATGTATAATGCTATTTTCAGGTTTTTTTTACCATTCCTTTCTGAATAATCCCTCACATTCTATTTACCTTTTTTGGCAGACCCAGCACACAAGGCTGAAAATTTCAAAGTACTGCCTACAATGACTCTAAGATCTCTTCCTAGGATGATGACTCCTAACTCAGGACCCATGATTTGTACCTGTAGTTGGGATTAATTTTCTCTATGTGCTTCACTTTTCACTTGTCCACATTAACATTTCATCTGCCATTTAGATGCCCAGTCTTTGGTTTCATGATGCTTCTGCAAATATTCCCAGGTCTGGTGCTTTTAAAGTCCCAGGGGAAAAGATCGAAAGAGGTTTTCCTCTAAGATATTTTTTATTGGCTCTGCTCTATGGAACTCCCTTCCCCCATCTCTCCGTCTCGAACCTCACTACCCCACCTTCAAGCGCTCCCTTAAGACTCATTTGTTCTCCCTTGCCTTTGACCTTCTCCCCCCCGACCCTTGATCCTTTTGCCTCTTCCTCTATCCTTCCTGTTATTGTTCTCGCTCTTCTCTCCTATCCAATATGTAACTTCTTTTCTGACTCCTGGCCTTGTGCCTTTCATTTGTAATTTTTTATTGTAAACCGCTCTGCCTATTAATGAAGGGCGGTCAATCAAATATATGAATATGAATATGCTTCTACTTTGCACCTTCCATCTTACCCTCGATCTTCACAAGCCTCTCTGTCTTCATTGCTTCAGAGTATGCTCACAACACAATGCTGCCACTAGCCTGTTTTATTGTAGGAATGGTGTTAGCAAGGCAATGGACTGTGCTTTAGAGTATATATACTGCTTATCATTCAGACCAAAAAGTTCTACTTTGGTTTCTTCAGGATCAAATCCTTGAGTGAGGCTTTACTAATAGACTCAAAGGGGGTTGGGGGCCTTTAGGAGTCTTCAAAACCAGAAAAAGATTCTACTGGGGAACCACTGAACACACTAGCAGACATATCTGCTTCACTCTCCTGAGGAAGCTTGGGGCATCAGGGTGCTCCACCAAGGACATATCCTGAACACTTCCCCCTTAGCACACTAGGGCTGACACCTGAACCTTCAGAGAGAGTTCAGAGCCAGACTTTGGTACAACCCAGACAACAAGAAGGGCAACACTGCAATTATTTCTACCTTCCTGGTTACCAGAGCCCAAGAGGTATACCACCTCTCGAAGACCCTCCAGACTCCAACACAGAGCCAGGAGGTAGAGGCCCTATGGGCTCTTAAGCAGACTAGGCCATAAGCGAGAAGGGAACGGTATCCTCCATCACCAGGGGCCCTAGTCGAAGACCCTACTCTTTAGGTAATAGAAGAGGGTGTCCTGCCATGTACTATGGTCTGCATGGCCAGTCCGGGGCCACCAGAATCACCAAGCCTGAGTGAGACCGAATCCTGAATAGGAGGTGGCTCACTAAGGGCCATGGGAGGGACAGGAGGGAAGACATATAGGAGCCCCTCTTGAGGCCATATTTGGAACAGGTCATCCAAGTCCACTGCTTGTGGGTCCCTCCTGTGACTGAAAAAGTTCACCACTTTGGTATTCTCTCAAGTAGCCATTAGCTTGGCTGTTTTTTCTCTGAGAAAATATCTGCTCTGCGCTCTACTTTTCCCTGATTGCCCCCCATCTCTGCCACTCTCCCCCTCTTCTCCCTCTTCCGTGGCTTCTCTTTCCCATGTTTGGCCGTCTTTCCAGCCCATCTTTGTGATGAAGCTCTCAAAACCCTTACTACTACTCATAAAAGTACTTGCATCTCAGACACCATTCCCTCTCATTGGATTAGAGCCGTCACTCGCTCTGGTTCCCTATGTGCTTGCTATACTCACAGTCTTTCCTCTGGTACTTTTCCTTCCCTGTGGAAGCATGCGATTATCCGCCCTATACTCAAAAAACCAATCCTGGATCCAATAGACTTTGGAAACTGGCATCCCATTTCCAACCTGTCATTTCTTTCAAAACATTTTTAGATAAAATGATCTTTACGCAACTGTCCTCTCATTTTGACTCCACCTGCGCCCTTCACCCCATCAGTCTAGATTTAGACCTGGCCACAGCATGGAAACTATCCTTCTCTCTTCGCTCAATGAAATTCATGTCTCTCACGATCGAGGTGATCTCTCTCTTGCTGTTTCATTGGACCTTTCCTCAGCCTTTGATTTAATTGATCACTCCATTCTACTTTTCCGTCTCCACGACTTTGGGCTCCGAGACACTGTTCTTCTCAGGTTCCAAACTTTTCTCTCCGTATGCTGCTCTGTTCTCTTTGGATTGACTTCCTCTCCTGCTGCTTCTCTCACCTGTGGCGTTCCTCAAGGCTCTGTGCTGGCATCTCTTCTATTTAACATTTTTCTAGCTCCCCTTGCTCTGATCATTCAACAGTCTGGTATTTCTGCATATTTTTATGCAGATGATATTATCCTCCTCCACCATACCAATCCATAGTCCCCTGATCTAACTCCTATGAACTCCTGCCTGCTGCATGTCCCTACCTGGTTATCCACAAATTGCCTCCACCTTAACCCCTCAAAATCTGCTGCCATTTGGTTTGCCTTCAATGCCCCCTGTCCTACACTGGCCCCTCAATTGCTAACTCCCCTGTCCCTTTTGTCTCTTCTCTCCAATAGCATGGGGTTATTCTGGACTCCACCTTTTCTTTTCACAACTACCTGTCATCTCTGATTCGGTGCTCCTTTTTCTCTGTACATCAGGTCCGTGCAGTTCGCCCCTTCCTCTCTGTACTTTCTCTCACAACCCTCCTTCTGTCTCTAGTTATTTCCAGCCTTGATTATTCTAACATTGCACTCGCTGGTCTCCCCTGCTAGCAGCTTCAATGTCTTAAAAACAAAGCTGCATGCATACTCATGCACTCCTCCCACTCTGACCACATCACTCCCGTCCTCATTCACCTTCACTGGCTGCCTCTCAAGTATCGTATCAACTACAAGAGCCTCACCTTGGTTCACATAGTCATTCACACTGGCACGCCGCAGTATCGTGCTAAACTCCTCCAGTTCCATACACCTCATTGCCTCCTTAGATCCATCCACATTGACCATTTAGTGCTACCCTCAGTCTCATGTGCACACTTGGAACAGACACGTTAACTCCGCCTTTTTCTTCCTGGGCCCTGCATTGTGGAATTTTTTACTTACCATCCTGTGGTCAGAACTCTCATTCCCCAAGTTCAAAACCCTGTTGAAAACACACCTATTTCATCTAGCTTTTGATCTCCCTCTTCCTCATTCTCAGTCACAACCAGCTCTTCCCCACCAGGCCATTCTCCTTCATCTTCCTTATTTATTATTTATTTATTTATTTATTTATTTACATTCTCTTATATACCGCGCTATTCTGTATCAGTGCGGTTTACATTGAACAAACTGAAATTACATTGAACAGGGCATTATAACTTGGAGATAACTATTTTACAGGGAACATGGGCTATGGAGGGTTAAGTGGCTTGCCCAAGACCACAAGGAGCACCTGTGGGACTAGAAACCCCAGTCCTTCCGACCCAAGGTTGCTGTCCTCTAGTGGGATTTGAACCCCCGACCTTCCGGCCTGAAGTACCTTGCCCCAACCACTAGGCCACTCCTCCACTCCTCCACTTCCTTACCTTGAGGCCACCTCTTCTTCCTCTGCCCCCTCCTCCTCGCCTTAAGGCCTCCTTCTCCTCTGCCCCTCCACCTATCCTCCATTCCCTCCCCATCTCTCTTTCTTTCTGCTATTCTGTCTGAACTATGGCATTCCTTTCATTTTCCTCACACAGCCAACTTGTTTGTAACCACTCTAATGCCTTTTATCCTGGGCAGTATATCAAGAACGCTAATATAGATAAAGGTCAAATACTGGGAGGCATGAGGGCTCAGTTCCCACTCATTGGGATCAACTTAAGAAATCTTCCTGCATATTGTCTACCCCAGCTATGTGAGTGGCCAACAGTCCATGCTCATACAAATAGCATCCGGCATAAGATAAATGTGATTTGATAAACTGCAAGATGAGCGTGCTGAGTTTACAGCAGTGAGGCGCTGAGTTTACAGCGCTAAGATATGTTTGCGAGGTTATATGCTCTTTGATATGGTGGGGGAGAGTTTTAGGATCCCTGAAGTTAATGCACCAGTCTCAGGCCTGGATTGATAGCCGAGACATGATGGCCCATGGGAACTGAGATCCTTTTCTCCCCCTCCAAGTGTGATTCAGTTCTCCCTGTTTGGTGCATATGGAATGAAGTTTTTTGATTGAATGTCAATATATCTTCATTCTAAGAAATTGGACATTAATTTATGGAAATAATCATGTCCTGGCAATGTCCTAGTTTTTATACTATTTCCTTTTCTAATTGATTTTGTTTTATTTGATTCTTTTATATGTCAAATATGTTTGGATATATAGTCCAAAGCTATTTCACTGGCCACTTTTTTTTAAAGAGATATTGAACATTAAGGGGATGAACTGCAAGGGTGCCAATAATGTTGACCAAGTATTCATTTTGAAGCTCCTCATTACATCTCTTCCTACACACCTCCATGGGAATTCTGCTCAGCAAGCAAATCACTTTTATCTGTGCCTTTCTCTTCTACTGCTAACTTGAGACACTGTTTATTCCACTTTGCTGCACCATAGGCCTGGAAATTACTACCTGAAGTCGGTACGTCAGGCTCCATCTCTGGTCCTATTCAAATCCAAGCTAAAATTCACCTTTTCGAGACTCCTTTTGGAGCCTGATCCCCTTATTCTCCCTTTTACCACCCATATGCGTTATAACCATTTCCCCTTAGATTTTATCCTAGTCCCGTTTATTGTGTTGTCTGTCTTGAATAAACTGTAAACGTTACTGAACAGGTCCTGTCTCTTACTTGCATGTGTACAGCGCTTCATATGGTTTGGAGCACTATACAAAAGATAAATGGTAGCACTTGAAACCTAAAATTCAAAAACAAAAAATACAAATAAAGGAAAAACAACTACTGTATATATTTTAAAACCCTAAAGAATAGAACAAAAATAAAAGGGGGAAAAAGAAGAAAATAAACAAAAAGTCTCAAAACAAGTAAAATAGCAATAACAATAAAAGAGTGAAAAAAGTAAGGAAATAAAACTTTCCTTGGCTCCTAAAAATTTTTGGCTGGTGCCTATGTTTCCAGGTTCTATTTCCAACCCAGGCTTTAACACTGCGAGTTCCACGACAGAGCAAATGATGCCACAGAGATTTAAAGCTTATGAGGTCATGCCAAAGCAATTGCAAAGTTATAATTAAATAGCTGTCACTAACCACCATCTACTTACATCACTCATTTTTTAAATTCCATTTTAGAATATGCATACTACAAGTTCTGACCAACTACATGAGATGGCTGTTTTGCTAAATATTACAAAACCTAATGAACCAACCTGTATATTTAGCAAGAATCAAAAATATTTTTAGGGTGAATGACCCTGCTGGTGATCACTCTAGAAGCATACCACCTCTGAACAGTATTAACTATGCCTCCTATGCTTATTAACTATAACAAGCGCAGGATTCCAAATGGAATTATCTATTGAGAAGCAGGCAACTCATATTACTAACAGATATCCCATGATCGGTTATGTTAAAGGGAGAGACTCAAGCTCCCAAATAAGAACTATAATTTCCAGAAAAAAAGAACAAAGCCAGCATTTCATTTGATTTGGGAAATTTGTTCTATCGTGTGTTCGTGTGTGTTCGCGTGTGTGTGTGTGTGTGTGTGTGTGTGTGTGTGTGTGTGTGTGTGTGTGTGTGTGTGTGTGTGTGTGTGTGTTCGCGCGTGTGTGTGTGTGTTCGCGCGTGTGTGTGTGTTCGCGCGTGTGTGTGCGCTCGCGCATGTGTGTGTGTGCGCGTGTTCGCTCGCGCATGTGTGTGTGTGTGTGTTATGGCATGGATAGGCTAGTGAAGAAGGCACCTGCTTGGACTTGAAGGTCAGCTAATGAAGCTCTGCTTACTACCCTTCTTCCCCTTCCCCTACCAAAGGAGATGAAGCTTCAAAGCAATAGAAATGGAGATGTTCATGCACTGCATCCGGCATGTGGAATATGCTTTCCAAAGTTTATCAGTCCACTAATCTGCTGGTTTTTAGAACAGGGGAAAGAACGCACAGCATGGCTCATGGAACTCTCTTCAACCCTACTATATATGTATAGGGGTGTATGTATGCAAGTCTGTGTTGCCTATGGGTTGGTGGGGGTGGCTGCGTTTATGAGTGCCTGTACGCGTGGGTTGCTTTCAAGGTATCTGACTCCAACAGCTGTGTCTCATTGGACAAAAACAGCCATCTTTAACTGTTAGCAGTCCCTGCTAGATAGTCAGGAAGCCCCTTGTGTAACTGTGATAGGCGAGAGTTGAAGCACTGCTTACATTCATAACAGGCAGTTTGCTGCAGAGAAAAGATTTTTAAAAACCCGTCTGAGAGCTTTGTTTTCACTGCTCGCCCATTGTTTAAAGTAGTATAGTTGCAGTTATTGCACTATGAAGGTTAATAAAAAATTTAAAATAAAAAAAGAATATGCAGCTGTGGTCAATATTATTGGCACCCTTGCAGTTCAACCCTTTCAAGTCCAATATCCCCCCCCAAAAAAAAGTGGCCAGTGAAAAGACTTTGGACTACATATGCACACATAATTGCCAGATAAAATATAATCAAATAAAACAAGACCAATTAAAAAGGAAATAGTATAAAAACTAGGACATTGTCAGGACATGATTATTGGCACCCTTATAAATAATTCAAATCAGGTTTGAACAGTAAAACTAGACAGACCTGTGATCAACTGTCATTACTCACATGACTTGAATCAACCAATGAATGATGGCTCTAATTTTTAAAATGGCTACATTCATTCCCTGTTCCATTTTCACAGTTCACAATGTTAAGAAGTTTTCTGCTCATGGAACTGTCAAACACCTCCCAGGAAGTGGTGAGAAGAGGAAAATTAATCCAAGAAGTCTTCGAACGTTAGTGAGAACTGTTGGAAAAACAGCACATACAACATCCAAAGAGCTTAAGGCCGACCTGGAGTGATTTGGTGTGGTTTCAACCTGCACCATATACCGTGCCCTAAACAAAGACAGACATAAAAAGGCACGCCTGATCTTTGCCCAAACCTACCCTGGGAAACAACAATCCTTCTAGGAAAATGTTCTGTGGACAGATGGAACCAAACTTGAGCTCTGGCAATACAGACCAGCGAAAACATTTACAGGTGAAGAAATGAAGCCTATAAGGAAAAAGAAACACATCCTTCCTACAGTTAAATATGGTGGAGATTCCATAATGTTGCCCCAGGAACTGGAGGCCTGGAACGTATTAAAGGAATCATGACGTCAGAGGACTAAGAAGCTATTTTGGAGTAAAATGTGCTACCTAGTGTCAGAAAGCTAGATCTGGGTCAAAGGTCCACAGCAGGGCAATGACCCAAAACATACATCCAAAAGTACAAAATAATGGTTAAAAAGGAACAAATGGACTGTTTTAAACTGGCCAGCAATGAGTCCTGATCTCAATCCAATCGAGAACCTTTGGAAAGAGCTGAAATCTGCCATTGATAAAGGAATCCTGGAAACATTCATGAGCTTGCACAAATTGCAGTTGAAGAGTGAGATAAACTACCAGCAGATGGATGTCTAAAACTTATAGATGGCTACAAAAAACATTTGGAGGCTGTCATCACTGCCAAGGATTGTGCAACCAAATATTAGTGAAGGGTGCCATTAATCCTCTCCAGGCCATAGTTTGTTTTTTTTTCTCAGAAATTACTATGTCTAAGTTGCACAGACATCTTTTTTTGGTTGTATACCTTTGAACATACTATTAAAAATATTATGACAACATACAGTTAGAATATTTCCAATTACTTCTCAAGATATTGTATATAACATAAGTAAAATGGCAAGGGTGCAAATAACATTGGCTACAACTGTATGGTGACACCTTTTTATTATCGGACTAAATAATATATATTTTAACTAGTGTTTGCAAGCTATTAAGGGGCATGTTTACTAAGTGCACTAACATTTACTGTGTTATAAAGCACGCATTATGGTAAAAATCCCATGTTAACTGCTTAACGTGCAAAGAGGTAGGGAATGGGCATTGACTGCACATTGCATATAGCATCGGGGGTGAAAAGTGTGCACTATCACTGTTGCAGGTAGGGCAGATACATTTACTGCCAACCTAATGAGTGGCATAAGTACATCTGCATGGTGATTGCAGTTTTAGCATGGTGCAGTGTTTCTCACTGTGTTAACTGCAGAGGGACATGTTGGGCATACCCCCAACACATAGTGTAGGACCGTTTCATATCCCATGCTAATTTTTACCTCTTAAAATACCAAACCTTAGCACACTTCGGTAAACAGGCTCCTAAAGAGACATTTTAAGTGCAACAAACTTTTTTGTTAAGAAAGTAAATAAAGAGGAAAAGGAGGCTGCTATGATTTTCAAAAGAAGTAGCTGAAAAGATAAAGAAAACAAGATTAGTCTTCATAATCTATAAGAGATCACGGAAAGCGTAGTTACTCACCTGTAACAGGTGATCTCTGGGAACAGCAGGAATCAGTCTTCACAAATGGGTGATTTCGGCACCGTTGGAGCCCGAGGGAGCGCTCCACAGCATCCAATAGGAAAGCCTTTGGGAGCACTCCACTGCTCCTGTATGCCTGCCTCCCAGCTCCTCTCCTCAGTTGAGTTTGTAGCTGAGAGAAAGAGAAAAAGTAAAAACCCCCTACAACTCTTAGGGGAGGAGGGTGGGCTGTGAAGACGGATTCCTGCTGTTCCCGGAGATCACCTGTTACAGGTGAGTAATTACGCTATCTCCAGGAACAAGCAGGAATGCATTCTTATTTATTTATATATCTATTTTTTCTATACCGCCCCTTCCAGAGATCAAGGGCGGTTTACATGGAACAGTTAACAATTTTGTATACTTCTGTATACTTTTACATAGAACGGTAATTCTAACTATGTACAGGTAATAATGCATGCAACTGTGTCAAAACTATTTACATTGGCTGTTTACAAAAGACTATAAACAATGTGTTTACAGGGTACAATAGACATTGAGTATGTGTAGTTTTTGGAATTTATTTCCTTTTCATCGTAAGTCAAGTGTGTGTGTGGTGGGGGTCTGTCTGGGTTAGTCAATTGTGATTTCAGGAGTTTTGTGGGAGTGTGTCCATATTCTTCACATATGGAACTCACTAGCTTGCAGGTGCCAGACTGGTATGGGGGAAGCAGTATGATCCCTGAGGCTAAATGTTGTAGCTGAAGAGTCTGGAGAGTTGTTGGTCATCGGACTCTATTCTAGTAGGTGATACTTCCCCCAATGATAGTCTAGTCTGTTGCAGAAGTCCGGGACGGAGGGTAGATGTTGAGTTTACATCCCAAAGAGGTGCTAGAGTACAGCTTGGCCAAAAACAGCATCCCGACGGGAGTCTCTGTCCAGACAATAGTATGCAGCAAAAGTATGAATGGAAGACCAGGTAGTTGCCCAACAGATCTCATCAATAGATACTGAATGGAGATTGGCTACACAGGTTGCCATAGCCCACACATTGTGAGCAGTAACATGAACCTCCAAAGAGAGTCCTGTCTGTGCATAAGCAAAAATCAATCTGCTATCCATCTGGATAGACTACATTTTGTCACCGACAGGCCTAGGTGACTAGGATCAAATGAGATGAATAATTGAGAATTTTCTGTGATCCTTAGTTCTAATCAGATACTAAGCCAGTGCTCACTTGCAATCTAAGATGTGCAGCGCTGCTTCAGCCCGAGATGCATGTGGTCTAGGGAAGAAAGCTGGGAGGATCACAGACTGGTTTAGATGGAAGGAGGAGACTACGTTCAGAAGGAAATACGGATGGGTACACAGAACCCACCTTGTCATAGTGGAACTGGGTATAAGGCGAATCCACCACTAACGCCTGCAGTTCACTGATGTGGTGAGACAACATGAGGGCAATGAGGAAGATTACCTTCCAAGATAGAAGCTTCAGTGAAATGGTGGCTAAAGGCTCAAAGGGAGGCTTTAGAGGTTGAGCGAGAACCACACTGAGATCCCAGGCCACCAGAGTCGGATTAATGGATGGCTTGGACAGTAGGAGACTCTGCAAGAAGCAGACTACTAAGGGGTGTGAGGTTGTCCATCCAGTGGTTTGTGAGAGGCCGCAATGGCACTAAGGTGAACTCTCACTGAGTTAGTTTTCAGACCTGTTAAGGATAAGTGGAGGAGATATTCTGGAATGGAATCCACTGGGCAAGAAAAGGGGTCAATGTCCTTTGGGGAACACAGAGGGAAAACCTATGCCACTTGAAGACATAAAATTGCCTGGTGGAATCTTTGCATGATGCAAGAATGACATCTTTCTCCACCTGTGGCAGGTCAAGGTCAGTAAGCACTATCCCTTCAGTAGCGCCATGCTGTGAGGCATAGGGAGTGAAGACCGGGATGGAGTAGCATCCCATGGTCCTGCAAGTGGAGCTCAGGTGCAAATCCCAAGCTGAGAGGCTGAGTCTGTGCAAGGTGAAGAAACAGAGGAAACCACAGTTGACGGGGCCAAAAGGGTGCTATGAGAATCAATGAGCACTTGTCAACCTGTAGCTTGAAGAGCATACTGGCTATCAAGGGGATGGGTGGGAATGTATAGTCCTTGTCCCCAATATAGGAGAAAGGCATCCAGAGCCTGTCAGTGCAGCAACGGAACTTTGGAACAGAAGAGTGGAAGCTGTGTGTTTTGCAGAGTAGCAAAGAGATCTATGAGTGGGGTTCCCCACATTCGGAAAATCGAAACAGCCATCTACCGATGCAGGATCCATTCGTGTGGATGAAGGATACAGCTTAGCCTGTCCGCAAGGACATTGAGTTCGCCCAAGAGGTACACCACTTGGAGGTGAATGCAGTGTGAGATGGCAAAAGACCATAGGCAAAGTACTTTCTCGCAGAGTGGATGGGACCGCATCCCCTCCTTTTGTTCATGTAGAACATGGCAACCTGGTTGTCCATCCTGACTAGAACCGATTGCCCCAAAAGTTGGGGGTGAAAAAACTAAAGAGCATTTGTAAGTGCCCGTAGTTCTAGGAGGAGATTGATCTGCAGGGCAGACTCTTGTAGTGCCCACAGTACTTTGGTATTCTGGTCGCTGAGATGCACTCCCCATTCCAGCTTGGAAGCATCCGTCATGAGGCTACACTGAGGTGGATGCATCTGAAAAGGTGACCCGGCGAGTAGGCTTTGTGGAGACCACCACCACTGAAGGGACTTGATCAGCTGAGGGGTGATGTGGATCTTGCCTCAGACGCTCCTTTGCTTGTGTCAATTGAGAAGAAAGGGTCCACTGTGCTTGATACATGTGTAATCGAGCATAGGGGATGACATGAACTGTTGAGGCCATTTGTCCTAATAGCCATAGCATTTCTCAAGCTGTTATCCGGCTTTGTTCTTGCATGCCCTTTACCAGCTCTATGAGGCAGGCATAGTGATCCTTTGGAAGGAAAGCTTGGGCCTGCTGGGTGTCTAAGAGTGTGCCAATGAACTCCAGTCATTGGGTTGGAGCGAGGTGAGACTTTGGAAAGTTTATGACAAAGCCTAGGCTTTGGAGCACCGTGATGGTGTGATGAAGGGAGAGTCTTAGCTCTTGAGGGGAGTCTCCCCTGATCAGCCAGTCATCTAAGTAAGGGAAGACGAATATCCACAAGGTATGTAGGAAGGCAGAGACTATTTTATTTATTTTTATTTATTTATCTATATTTTTCTATACCGCCCCTTCCAGCGATCAAGGGCAGTTTACAAGAAACATTTTAACAATTGTACACAGATGTATACATTTCCATTGAACAATCGGATTCAACTATTTACAATGAACGGTCATACTGTCATGCATTTTGTGAAGACCCTTGGGCAGAGGCTAGACTGAAGAGGAGAACCCAGTATTGATAGTGGCTTTCCTGGAACATGAAGCACAGATACTGTCTGTGCAATGGATTGATCAGTAAATGCATGTATGCCTCCTTTAGGTCTAGGGAACATAGCTAATCTTGTCTCTGGAGGTATGGTAGAAGAGTTCCTAGAGAAATCATTTGGAATTTTCCTTGGACCATGAATTTGTTTAGGTCTCTGAGATTTAAGACAGGCCTGAATCCTCCTGTTTTCTTTGGAATGAGAAAATAGGGAGAGTGGAAGCCCATCCCTTCTTGAGAAGGAGGAACTCTTTCTATGGCACCCTGGGAGAGGAAGGTGGTCATTTCTTTTAAGAAAGTGGTTTGAAGGGATTGTGTGGGATAATCCCCTGTAAAGATGGTGGGGGTTAAGGTTTCGAAGTGAAGCTGATAACATCCTTGGACAATCTAGAGTGTCCACTGCTCCAATGTTATGAGATACCACCTGTGGGCATAATGACAGAGTCTGCCAGCTATGTGGAGGGGCTGGGGACCCTCCAGGGGCAGACTGGCAATGCTCCCTAGGAAGAAGTTAAAAACCAGGCACAGGTTGAGCCTGTGTAGCTGGTTGAGGCTTAGGAGCCTTGGGCTTCTTAGGTTGGCGAAGGCCCTGCAGCCTTTGCTGAGGATGCTGAGGCTGATAAGCAGCAGAAGACAGGTAAGGAGGATAGTATCACTTCTTTTTAGGATAGAAAGATTTCTTAAGAAAAGCCTTCCTCTTGGATGGGTCAGTTGTTTTCCTGGAAAGGCGCTTCAGGTGAGATCATCTGTTTCAATATCCCCTGCTTCCCTCTCCAACCTTTGCCAAACAGGTTCTCTCCAGTACATGGGATGTTGGCCAGTTTATACTGGACTCTGCTCCAGGTCTGATGCCTGTAACCAGGCCATTCTACGAGCCCCAATGCAGACTGCTGAAGCTCTGTTTGCTGATTCAAAGGCATCGAAAGAGGCCCTGGTCAGAAACTTAGAAGTATTTTGGCCTTGCTTTATTTATTTATTTATTTATTTATAGTCTCTTATATACCGCACTATTCAGCATCAGCGCGGTTTACAATAAACAAGGAGTTACACAATTCAACGGTACTTTGTGTTTACAGAAAAAACAGGAAATACAACTCGGATAACAGGGTAATTAATTAATATAACAGACATGATCTCATCCTGGCTTCAGTATTGTGTATGGGAGGTCTGTGGGGTGTCTGTATTGAATTTGTATGTTTGGAAGGTCTGTGGGTAGGTTGTGTTATCTGGATTGTTTAATGGATAAGACAAGAGGAAGAGGTAGTGTTTCAAAGCTTTTCGAAACTGCAAAAGGTCTGGTATTGATCGGATGTTTTGAGGAAGGCTTGATGAGTGTCTGATATGCAGATGCAGGTAAGGGTTGTTGTTTTTGCAGGGTGGGGGCTTTGAACCAAAGATGTGTTACGTTAGAGGAACCTCTTCCACCACTGATCAATCTTTTATAAATCATAATTAGCCTGAATTTAGGAATCTCTGGAGTGGGATGGGAAATATGGCACTACGGAACCACTGGTCTGCCTTTGAATCCCTGCGTAAAGGAGACAATGAAGTACTGTGACTAAAAAAATTGGAGGTTCACAACCTGCTCAAGATGGTGGAGCAAGGGCAGGAAACATGCCATTCACTAGGCTTCAGACTGGGGCATACTGTTTAAGGAGGATACCAAAAGGGTTGGATGACAATGTCCCAGATCAGAAACCATATAAACCTATTCATTAAAAGAAAACCAACAAAGTAGCTGGGTGGATTATGTTGTGCTAAATTTAAAAACCACCATCGTTAAACCAAAGTTCAACTAAAGCAAAGTAATCAAACACAGAAAAAAATACAATAAAATTACATCAATAATCCAAAACATGTTAATTTAATACAATTATAGTTTTTGTTTTGAAAAACATCCTCATTTCTATAAATTGTTTTCCCTTTCAGACCCCTTCTGGGGCCTATGTGACTCTGAAGAGTATAGGGGGAATCTTCTAGGATACTAACAACCTCTTATCTGATCACAGAGACAGAATAGTGCCATGTCATAGTCTTGATTGCTGGCAATATGTTGTCCCTTTTCTAAGGCCAAATAAATGGAAAAAAACAAGTTTCAGCGGTTCCAAAACTGGAAGTCGACAGTCTCTTTTTTTTATAATTGGCAAATTAATTTAGACTGTACTAAAGGATAGGATAATAAGTTAAAATTGAAGCCACCAGGTTTCAGGATTCAAAAACAGTACGTTTTAACTAGCTAAATCTGATTAATTTCATTTATTAGGTGACCAGAATATTAGACAGGGGTGAACACTAGATATAGTATATTTGGATTTCAGCATCTACTTTAGCATTCCTGCACAGGAAACATATGCATAAGCTGGTGGGCTCCAAGGTAGGTGACTGGAATGAAAACTGATTGAGTGATAAGAGGTGAAGGTGGTGAAGGTAGTTCAAGTTGAGGACAATCAGAGTATGTCAGCTATCTGACTATAATGAGGGGTGTTCAGCAGGTAAAGTTTACTTTTTTTCAACAAACACTCAGATCTGTAACAGAGTGGACACTTAAGGGAACAGACAGAATACACAGTCAAGTGTTTTGTAGCCAAGTCTCAATGTAAAGAAGTACAGTACAGGGATGGAGAACTCCAAAGCAGCAACACAAAATGGACGGGAGGGAGGGATGAAAATACTTTTGAGACAGCAGAAGAGAAGCAATTGGAGTGATCATATATAATGATCTTTGGATAACTAAGCAGCGAGAGAGGGCAGTGGCTGGAGTAAGAAAAATACTAGTAGGGTGCATGGGGAGAATAGACTGACAAAGGGTTTTCCTCTTAACCATGTCTGAACACTTTGGTGGCTTGTATTTTTATAGAAGAGGCCTCTGTGCTTTGTGACTCGACCTCCGCCATTGAATCTGACAAAGGAATCAGAAGGAGCTGTCATCTTTACTCATATGTCAGTGCTTAAACCCCTAGCAGAAGCTATTCAACAGCATCTTAACATTACAGGAAGAGCCACTGGTGACATAAGCCACAAACTATCTTGCACCCAGATGACACTTTACTATGTTTAGAAAATCTCAGAATATCATCTGGATGACTTCCAAGCCTTTGCAGGTTCCAAGATCAATGTAAATAAATAGGTGCTATACATTTGATATCAAGACAAAACTAAAGCACTGCTGGGACTTGCTGCGTTTTGTAAGGCAGAGAGGAAAGTTACTTTATTTGGGGGCCATTTTCTAAGAGTGGGGGCCCCTTTTAATCATGCTTACCATGTGCTAATGGATATTAGCATATGCCATGTTGCCATGGCCGTAGGAATAAAATGGATGCAATGGTAGACCATGCATGCTAATGGTGTTAGTGTGTGCTAAGCGTTAGTAAAAGGGACCCAATATGTACTAAAACCATTATCGCACATTATCTGCACAGCCAACTACATAATGCGTGGTAATGATATAACTACAAGCTAGCTGCTAGTAAATGACCACCTTGGTATTTTTTTTCAGCGTCAACTAAGTCAAGTAACCTCAACAAAGATAACCTTAGGTGACTAGTTGAAAGGAAAAAAAATAAATAAGGTTACCTGGTAAAGGGGGCCCAGAGGGAGGCAAAGGCATGGGTGTCTAAATAACTAAATAAATAAAAGAGTGAGTGGGGACTGTTTCACGGTTCTAAGAAGCTGTGAAAAAAACAAAAAAAAGCAGCGTTTTTATTACATTTTTAAAAAAATGGAGGTGCTGCTCAATCAGGGTTGTTTCCCTTTTGAGCGACTCCGGGAGTGCTTTGAGGCCTGTTTAGAGTACCCTATTAGTGGATGTAGGAGCCTTTTTGTGGGCATCGGGGCTCTAAAAATGGTGGCCAGGGGGAATCCGAGAACAGTCGTGATGTTCGTGGCTGTCTCCAATTCTTACTGAGAACTGCTGTGGGGGGTTAGGTCTTCATAAACAGCCTGAGGAAGGCAGGAAAGGTGCCTGATGTTGGATAGTGGTGGAGAAGTCAGAGGAATGGGGCCATAATTTGTTTAGGCCTGCTGGAAACAATAAAATGATCTTCAAGGAGTGGAGTCGGCTTTAAAGGGGCCATGTGCTCCTTAAACAACAGAGACCCAGGTTGAATTTTAAAATGTAAATGTAAATGTTTAAAAGGTCCAGAAAGTTGGGCTAGAGATAGGAAGCCCTAAATATTGATTATTTTAATTTTTAAATGTTTCATCACTGTGTTTTACAGCGAAAAAGGAAGAGAGGGTGTGGCTTAGGTCCAAAAACAGCCATGAAATTAATGTTTAAATTTTAAAGTTTTATAGCTATAGAGACTCTGGACAAGTATGGGGAACCCTGAAACATGTTTATTTAAATAGTAAAAGGTTTAAATTGCTGTGTTTAGCAGCTTTATAAGAAAAGGGGGCATGGCCACTGCCAAAAATGTCTCGACATCAAAGATAAAAAAATTGAAGGTTTTAAACATTTTATTTTATTTATTTATTTTATTTATTATTTACAATACTTATATACCGCACTATTTATGATCAGCGTGGTTTACAAAGAACAACATCCGACAATATACAAAATGTCTGGTCATTACATTGAACAGGGAATGAAACTTGGAGAGAGAGGGTAACTATATACATAGGAAGTTAAATGGGGGAGGAACCTGTTTGGTGTTTTAAGTATTTGAGGTCGAGCTATTCGAGTGTGACTGGGGTTCAGAGCCGTCAGTAAGCTATTTGACAAATAGGAAGTGTTTCAGGGCTTTCCTGAACTGGCTCAGGTTAGGGATTGCTCTGATGTGTGGTGGTAGGGTGTTCCATAGCGCTGGGGCGCAGAGACTGAAGGCTCGGTTGGATGTTGTTTTGGTGCAGTTTGTCGTTTCTTTTGGTATTGATAACATATTGGTCTCGGCGGTTCTTCTTTGTCTGGTGGTGGCAAGTGGTTGTATGAAATCAGATAGAGAGGAGGAGGAGAGCCTCTTGATGGCCTTGAACGTCAACAACAAGATCTTAAAACTGATCTGGGCTTGAATGGGGAGCCAGTGCAGCTGTTTCAGGAGGGGTGTGATATGTTCTCTTCTGGAGGCTCCGAACAGTATCCGCGCTGCACTGTTCATAGCCAGTTGCAAGGGGTTTAAGGTTAATCGGGGGAGTCCTTGTAGGATGGCGTTAGAGTAATCAAAATGGGGTATGATGAGGGCTTGGTAAATGGTGCGGAAATCATCTGGTTCTAGTAGCGGGCGTAAGTGCCTGAGGGATCTGATTTTGAAGTATATCGCTCTAACAGTGTTAGCAATGTGTTGCTTCATATCGAGATGTTGGTCCAGTGTCACCCCAAGGTAACATATAGCTGGTTTCACTTGTAGCTCGGCATTATTTACCTTCAAAACGCTGGGTGGTGTGAAATTAGGGTTTCTCGAGATGAAAAGCACCTCTGTTTTCTTGTGTTGAATTCGTAAGTTCTGTGATAGTAGCCATTCGGATATGGTGTTGAAGCATGTAGTCAGAGGGGTAAGATCTGGGCTGTCAAGTGATATTGGCACGTATAACAGCACGTCGTCAGCATATAGCATACAACTCACATTGAACGACCTGATGATGTTGCAGATTGGTTGGAGGTATATGTTAAACATCAAGGATGATAGGGAGGATCCTTGAGGCACTCCTTGATTTTGTGGAAATGGTTTGGATGTAGCACCGTCTGCTCGAACATGTTGCCATCTCCCAGACAAGCAAGATCTGCACCACTCTAATGCTGTTCCGCTGACGCCTTTTTCTCTTAGCCGGTATAAGAGGATCTCGTGGCAAACAGAGTCGAAGGCCGCCGCTATATCCAAGAAGATGAGTACAAAGCCATGTCGTATGTTATCCACGCCTGAAATTACTATGTTGAAGAGAGTTGTGAGGAGTGTTTCAACTCCATGTGATTCTCTGAATCCATGTTGGGATGGGTCTAGTGGGGCGTTGGTGTCGATATGATCTTGTAGTTGCTTGTATACTATCTTTTCAATGATTTTCGCAAGCATCGGGATGCTGGATATTGGCCTGTACGACTCCACCTTTTGGGGGTCTAGCTTGGCATTTTTAATAGGGGTCTAACAGAGGTCTGCTTGAGGGTGGAGGGGAAAGACCCAGTGCTAACGGATAGTTTTATCATATTGGCTATAATTGGGGCGAGGTCAGTGCGCAACTCTTTTATCCAGAAAGCTGGACACGGATCTGTATATGCAGTGGTGGTGTTTAGGGCTGAGATGGTGTCTTCGATAATTTTCTTTGAAGGTGTGGAAAAGGAAGTTAGTGATTCTGGGTACTCTTGTTCGCAGAGGGGTCCAGGTATTACTATTTTATCGGTCTTGCACATTTTAGATTGCAGAAAGACAGCGTAGTCCTGCGAGCGTATGCCGCAGAGTTGCTCAGGGGTGGGTTCTTTGGTAAGAGATTTGACTAAATTGAACAAGTCATGTGGCTTATTCAATGACCGTTTCAGGGTGTTTGTATGGTGTTGCTTCATCTTGTCTGAGATGGCTTTGCGATGTGTATGTAGGTGTTGGAAGTATGCTGCATGGTCGCTACTGGTGCGTGACTTCCTCCAGCGCTTCTCCAGCCTCCGTAGAAGGGTTAGGGAAGCCTTCAGGTCGGCTGTAAACCATGGGGTAGATGGTCTTTTCTTTGGGGCCTTGTCTGTTGGAGAACGGACTGCGATTGTACCGAGTTTGCTGTTCCAGGTGGTGATTAGCTCCTCTAGGTCTAAGGAAGTCTTGTCCAAGAGCTTGTCTGTTTCAGCGAGGATGCGTTCTCTGTTAAATGGGTGGAAACATCTGGTCGTAGGATTAGAGAATTTGCTTGCATTCTGTTGGGGTTTCAGTGGCAGCAGGGTAGGCATCTGAAAAGTGATGAGCTTATGATCTGACCATGGTACTGATGTCAATGATAGCATGATATTTTGTGATTGTTCCAGAACTGCTTGCGGGGCGAAAATGAGGTCTAGAATGTTGCCTTTTGTGTGAGTAGGTTTATGCACCAGTTGAGTGTATCCCAGGATATCTAGGGCTTCTATAAATGCGGATGCTTGATTGTCCTGTAAGGATGGGAGATTAAAGTCACCTAAGATCCAGTTAGGCTTATTTGGACCTTGCGTATTGGATGCTATGTTTATTATGGTGGACAGGTTATCTGGGTCTGTAGTTGGTGCCCTGTAGAGTAGGTTTATAGAACATGTGTTATTGGAGATTGATACAGTTTCCAAGTTGTTAATGCTGTTGAATTCGACCATTTTAAACTGGAGATCAGTTCGGGTGATTATAACAACTCCTCCCCCTCTCTTGTTCTGCCTGTGGCTGGTGAAGGCAACAAAATTGGATGGAAGTAGTTGATTGAGAATGGTGTTGTCTTCAGGGGAGAGCCAGGTCTCAGTGACCATGATGATGTCCAATTTATGGGACGTTATTGTTTCAGTGATTGCCGGCCACTTTTTGCGAAGTGAGTGAGCATTAATGAGTGCACACTTCAGGCTGCTAGGGTAGAGGTTTTTACCTTGCTTGGGTTTCGAAGAGTGCTGTAGTGGGATGTGCAAAAGGTGGTGACAGTGAGGGTAGCTAGTCTCATGAGAATTGTGGTAGAAGTCACCTGACCATTTTCTCCCAATAGTCAAAACTATGGGAATGTGATTATGTGAAGTGAGAAGGGCTAGTGAGCTGGGTGGCCAGAATATGAGGAGCAGGAGAAGGCTCACTAGAGAAATGATTGTATGCTCCATTTTGTACCCTTCTGGGCCAGTTGAGTGATGCAGGAGTTTATGCTAGAGGGGGGATTTGGTGTGGCACTTAGATAAGAATAGTTTTAAGTAAGTTGTTATTGTTTCAGTTATTTTTATCATAGGTGTAAATGCTCTCTCCTAGGTGTGGGCTTTGGCAGGGTACAATGTTACAGCAATGGTTAAAGATATTTGGTGACTACTCCTTAGTGACTGTTCAAATACAGTACAGGTCAATGTATTACAGTGTTGCAGATATTTACTACGTGCTCAGCCACACAATCCCACCCAGGGATTTATACAGGATGTGCTATAAGGTCAATGATCTCTAATTGAGGGTTTTTAATTTTTTTTTAAGCCCAAACTGAGGTGCAATTTATGGTGATTCCTAAAGTTAAAAAGTGTCTCAAAAGTATGTACATGCTAATTCTTGTGAAGATTTCACATAAAAGGTTTTATAAAGTGTAAAAATGTTTATTAAAGGTGTGGCAGAATTCCTAAATGTGGTGGGAGTAGAGGAGGAATCCAGATTAGATATTTTGTTGCAAGCAGGCTCAGCTGAATGTTCACTGTAGAGACACAGCTAGAAGAAAAATGCTCTGGTGACTGAAGGAGGAAAATGACAGCGTGGGAATTTTTTTTTTTGGCTCCTGAAAGAAAGTTATGTAGATTTGTTTGTGTTTGAGAAGAATATGAGGGTTACAGGAAGGTTAGAGAACTATTGAATGACATCAGCAAAGGTAATGACACGATTGGAATGGAGTTTAGAATGGCAGTGAGATGAAGAGAAAGTGGTAATTGGAGAACAATTGGTGAAGCAAATGGATGTGAGACTGTGTGTGTATGGTGACAGGGCCCTGATTTTGACTGAATTTTCCTGGGTTTGTGAGTTGGAATGAAAGCTTGTGGTGACTGAATGAATGAGAGATTGAGTTTGAATGACAGAGACTGGTGTGATTTTAACTGAATTTTGGAGAGATTGAGAGTAAGTGTTTGGTGAGTCAGGTAAGAAGGGAAGAGCAGAAATAAGAGAAGGATAAGGAATAAGTTGAGTGCTAGTAAAGGAAGAGAAAGGATCTGAGGTTGTTGGGGTTTTTTTTTCAGGTTTAGTGAGATTGGAAAGGGAGAGGATAGGGAGACAGGAGGGGTATTGGTGAGGGTGAATTAGGTCAAGTAAGGGTAAGAGTCCTCTATTAGGAGAGTAAGAGTGATTATATTTTCAATTAATTTGGAAAAATCATAACAGAGCAAGCATAGAAGGGCTAGTTCCTATGGTACCAGATAGGACTGACAGAAAAGGAGAGATTGGAGAGATTGAGTATTTAAATGATTGGGTATGTGAGAAAGCTGGATAGTGGTAAAGTGGGGTGATTGTAAAGAAAAGTGAGGGTTCTCCTGCATGAGTAAGGGAATTGTGAGTGGAGGTATGGTTGGACTGTTAGGTGAGAAGGGAGAAGGGAATATTGCAAGCTTGCTAGGGTGATAAATTCTACATGTGTTGCCCTTCACCTTTTGCATTTTCTTGAGAAGGTAAAGTTTTTTTAGTTGGGTAAAGGTTAGGTTAGGACAGGGATTTTTTTTTCCCCGAGGAGCTGAAGACATCCTGCAATGATTCCAAAGAGAAGACCTAAAGATCTCCAGACTTCTATCAACCTCCTGAGTAAAGGTTATGACAACTGGGCCCCAATGGAGACAACGGGAGGATAAGTACTGATTTAAGTTGTGCACACTCTTATATATTTCAGCTCAAATATGCCTGGGACAGAAATTTTATATGGAATGAGCATTGTTCTGCAAGTGGGAGACAAAAATTGGAGACACTATTATTCAAATGTTTATTGTGACATTATTAAATACTTCAATCTTCTTTTACCAACACACTGGACATTTTGTATACTTACTTAACGATTATACTTACCTGATTTAAGCACAGATCTGCATCACAATGTCCATTTATCTAATGTCCGACCGCATATAATGCCGCGATCGGAGAACAGGCATAGTAGGCGTAACTGGAAGCGATTGCAAAGCTGGACGTACATACTCATTTACCAATCAAAGGTTTGCCGCTCTATTTAAAATTCATGCATCATAGCTCCCAAATGCAAAACCAGTTCTACTGTTAACAGCACCAAGAGGCAAAGGAAGAGTATCGATTTGGAAGTGAAAGAAAAAGTTATTAAACAGCATGATGGTGGAAAACCAATGAACACTATAGCTCATGATATGGGCATGTCGCACCTGACGATAACAACTATCATTAAGGAGGAGGAAAAGATTCTCCAAGATGTTAAAGGATCAGCTCCACTGAAAGCTACAAGGCTAAATGACAATGTGAAAGGAAACAACACTAGACATATTTCTGAAAAAGCCAACACCTCCCCAAGAAGAGCCTCAACCAGGTCCTTCAGGTCCTGCCATTGTTGGTGACAGTTCATCAGTGGAATTATTCCACCTGAGAATCTTCCAATGGGACACTATGAGGAAGCTGAGGACAGTAATATGTATGATCCTGCACCTCTTACTTAAATTGTGTGTGATACAGCCTAATAAAGCATAGTTACTCACCTGTAACAGGTGATCTCCGGGAACAGCAAGAATTTAGTCTTCATATATGGGTATCGTCGGTACCGATGGAGCCTGCGCGGGAACGCTCCCCAGCGTCCAATTAGAAAGCTTTTGGGAGCATCCCACAGCGCCTGCGTGCTGCCTTCCCACCTTTCCCAACTGCCTCTCTCCAGTTGAGTTTAAAGCTGAGACAAAGAGAGAGAGGGGAAAGAGAAAGAGATAGATAGAGATACAACTCCTAGGGGTGGTGGGTGGGTTGTGAAGACTAAATCCCTGCTGTTCCCGGAGATCACCTGTTACAGGTGAGTAACTATGCTATCTCCAGGAACAAGCAGGAATGTAGTCTTCACATATGGGGACGCCCTAGCTTTAGATGCCAGGGAGAGACCCCAGAAGTTGTGTGTCCCTGTGAAAGGGCTCCACTTCCCCCCATGGATCTCTGGCATCCAACCAGGGATGACGGGTAGGAGTTGATTAGGTATGGAACAGGTGTTGGAGAACAGCCTGACCAAACAAGGCATCCCGGCGGGAGTCCTTGTCCAAGCAGTAATGGGCTGTGAAGGTATGAACCGAGGCCCAAGTAGCTGCTCGACAGATGTCGTCGATAGACACAGAGTGCAGCTGACCCATTGAAGCTGCCATGGCTCTCACATTGTGAGCTGTGATATGGCCCTCCAGAGGAAGGTTCTTACTCTGATAGGCAAAGGAAATACACTGTGCAATCCAGCTGGACAGTGTTCTCTTGGAGACTGGAAGTCCCAAATGAGAAGGATCAAAAGCAACAAAGAGTTGAGAGGACTTTCTATGTTGCTGTGTTCTTTGCAAGTAAAAGGCTAAAGCTCTTTTAAAGTCCAAAGTATGAAGATTCCTTTCTGCATTTGATGCATGAGGTCTTGGAAAGAACACAGGCAGGTAGACTGCTTAGTTAAGATGAAAAGGCGAGACCACCTTTGGCATAAAGTGTGGATAAGTCCTAAGGACTACCTTGTCATGATGGAACCTTGTATAAGGTGGATCAGCCACTAGTGCCTGCAACTCACTGATGCGACGTGCTGATGTGAGTGCAATGAGAAAGATAACTTTCCAAGAAAGGAATTTCAATGAGGTAGTAGCTAAGGGTTCGAAAGGTGGCTTCATCAGCTGACCAAGAACCAGGTTTAAGTCCCATGCCACCGGTGGTGGCCTAATGGGAGGCTTAGTTAGAAGAAGGCCTCTCATAAATCTTGCTATAAGAGGATGGGAGGAAATAGGTTGCCCATTTAGAGGCTTGAAAGAAGCTGCAATAGCACTCAAATGGACTCTTACTGAGTTAGTCTGAAGTCCTGCATTGGATAAATGAAGGAGATACTCCAGTAATGATTTCAGAGGCATCGCAAGGGGGTTAAGACCCTTCTGCAAACACCATATGGTAAACCTCTTCCACTTAAAAGCATAAGAGCGTCATGTGGAAGGCTTCCTGGAAGCATAAAAGACATCCTTTACTTGCTGAGGGAGGTTAAGATCATGAAGATCTAGGCCTTCAGATACCAAGCTCTGAGATGCAGAGACTGGGGATTGGGATGCCATAACATTCCGTTCTCCTGTGACATGAGATCTGGAGCAGATCCTAACTCCAGGGAGGGGGCTTGAGAGAGATGTAGAAGCAGAGGGTACCAAACTTGCCGTGGCCAATGTGGAGCTATGAGAATCATATGCCCTCTGTCTCTCTGAAGCTTGAACAGGGTTTTGGGAATTAGGGGAATGGGTGGAAAGGCATAAAAGAAGTCTTGACCCCAGTGAAGGAGGAAGGCATCCCTGGTCTGAGAGCCCTGAGCCGGAATTCTGGAACAGAACCGGGGAAGTTTGGCATTCAACGGACTTGCAAAGCAGTCTATGTCTGGGGTTCCCTAAATTTGAAAACTCTTGGCCACCTGGTCTGCATGGAGAGACCCTTTGTGTGGAAGCAGAACTCAACTGAGTCTGTCTGCCCAAGAGTTTTGTATGCCTGGAAGATACACCGCAAGGAGATGAATCTGATGCTCTCTGGCGAGGGCCCATAGTCGCAAAGCTTCATTGCAAAGCAACAGAGAGCCTGCTCCCCCCTGCTTGTTCATATAGAACATGGCTACTTGATTGTCCGTATGAATGAGGACTGTCTTGTAGCTGAGCAGGGTGTGGAACACTCGAAGAGCAAGGAAGATCGCTCTGAGCTCTAAGAGATTGATATGTAGATGAGTCTCCTGTGGAGTCCAAGTGCCTTGGGTGGAGAGGTCTTGCAGATGAGCTCCCCAACCCACTAGTGAAGCATCTGTTGTGAGTTGCCTGGGGTAAAGGCTGTTGAAATGGGGACCCCAGCAACAGGTTCTGAGTGGACTGCCACCATTGGAGAGACAAAATAAGACGATTTGTGTTTGCAATTTTGTCTGACAGGCACCCTGATGCCTGGGTCCATTGAGTGGATAAGGTCCACTGGGCTGCTCTCATATGGAGGCGAGCATAAGGAACCACATGCACTGTGGATGCCATGTGGCCTAGTAGTTGTAACATTTCTCGGGCAGTGAGATGAGGTTTTAGCACTGCTTGAGAAGCTAACTGCACCATGCGAAGGCAACGGGCCTGGGGAAGATAGGCCCTTGCTTTTCTGGTATCCAGCAAAGCTCCTATGAACTCTAAAGACTGAGTTGGAGTTAGACTGGATTTTGGGATGTTTATGACCAGACCCAAATACTGAAGGATACGCATTGTGCAAGATAGGGAAGTCCTGGCCTCTGACTCTGATGGGGCTCGAACGAGCCAGTCGTCTAAGTAGGGGAAGACGAACATCCCTAGAGTGCGAAAAAATGCTGCTACCACAGCCATGCACTTCGTAAACACTCTTGGTGCTGAGGCCAGGCCAAAAGGAAGCACCCTGTATTGGTAGTGCTTTCCTTGAAAAAGGAACCGAAGGAACGTTCTGTGAGTTGGATGGATGAGAACATGAATGTACGCATCCTTGAGATCTAGAGAACAAAGCCAATCCCGACTCTGAAGGTATGGCAGCAGAGTTCCCAGAGAAATCATCTTGAATTTCTCTTTGAACAGGAATTTGTTCAATTCTCTGAGGTCTAAAATAGGTCTGTGTCCCCCTGTTTTCTTCGGGATGAGGAAATAGGGGGAGTAAAATCCTGTACCCTGTTGATGAATGGGTACTTCTTCTATTGCCCCTTGGGCAAGAAGCATAATGCCCTCCTGATCTAACAGGCTGAAGAGAGAGGTCTGAGAATTGAACTGTCTTACCATTGTGGGAGGGGGCATGCTCAAAATGTGAAGCTTGTACCCCTCTTTTATAATGGAAAGTGTCCATTGTTCTGCTGTTATCTGCCCCCATCTGGGGGCAAAGTGACACAACCTTCCTGGAATGGTGGAAGGCTCTGGACCATTGAGGGCCAGGAAGGCTATGTTCTCTAGATGAAAGTCAAAGGCCTTGTGAAGGCTGAGACTGCTGAGGCGGTTGAGGCTTGGCAGTCTTTGCTTTCCTTTGTTTAGGTGGTTGCTGACTTTTCCGGACAGGCTGACCTGCAGAACGTCCCTGCTGGGAATAAGAGGGCTAGAAACCTTTTCTTTTTAGAGAAGAAAGAAATCTTTCAAGAAACCGTTCTTGCAGGATCAGCTGTGGCTTTATTTTATTTATATTTATTACTTATTTATAGTCTCTTCTATACCGCACTATTCAGCATCAGCGCGGTTTACAGTGAAACAAAGAATTTACACATAACTTATCCAAAGTGGAGTTGTCAGCATCCAACTCATTGGCTTTTTCTTGCCAATTTTTGCCGAATAGGTTCTCACCTCTACAAGGGATATTTCCCAGTTTGTCCTGCACCCAGAGCTCCAAATTGGATGCCTGGAGCCAGGCAATTCTACGTGCACCTATGGCAATGGCAGAGGTTCTGCTTATGCACTCAAAATAGCCAAAAGCTGCACGATTGACACACTTAGAAACATCCTGGGCATGTTTAACTAGTTTGAGAAAATCCTGCCTCTTGTCCTCAGGAAGGAGAGTCTCCTGTGACTTCTTTAAGGAACATTCCCATATATAAAATATAGGAACTGATCCTGGCAGAAAGCATGGAAGCCTGGAAAGTATGATGTCCAAAGGCATCCAAAGTTCTACACTCACGCCCTGGAGGATTAGAGGCATGCCTCTTTGCACTCCTGATCCTTCTCATAGCTGATTCCACTACAATAGAGTGGTGAGGAAGCTGAGTTTTCTGGAAACCAGGACAAGGAGGGACTCGATACATGGTATCCAGTCTGCGAGAGTGAGGAGAGGTGGTAAGAGGTGTCTCCCACATTCTCAACATGAGATCAAGTAAAATCTCATGGATAGGCAGAGTAGCTGCCTCCTTAGGAGCTTTGGGATATTGTAAAATCTCCAACTCGTTAACCCTGGGCTCTGTTTCAGGAGCCACAGTAATGGACAGACCTCGGGCCACCTCCCTGATGAAATTCTGAAAGGAGATATCTTCTGGAGGAGACATCCTACGTTTAGGAGAGGAAGGCTCCTCCGGGAGAAGTATCCCAGTACCGGCAGAGCTGTCAGAATCCTCGGAGTCCTCCGAGGCTTCGAAGTACCGTCTGTCCGGATGCTCTTGAAGACCCCAAAACCCGTACCGACCAAAGTCGGTACCAGGGGGAATCGGTACCGGTGTATCGGCACCGGAAGGCATCGCATGACTGGGTGCCGGCAAAGCCGATACCGATGTCGATGCTATCGGTACCGGTACAACTGTCTGACGCTGTTCCGAGGGTGTCGATGCCGCAAGGAGAGCCGACAGACTGCGTTCAATAGCCAGGAACCTCTGGTCTATCGACACTGCCGATGCCTGGGTATCAGTACTGGAAGCAGCCGGTACCCCAGAGCATGGCACCAGTAGTTCTGCCGAGGTTGAGGCCTTGATAACATCCTGGAGCCCCGATAATGCTTTGGAAGTCGAAGCCTCCCGCCGGGGCAGTTTTGCCGGTACAGAACCCTCAAGGGCAACGCCAGAGGCATCTCGATGCTTGGAAGGAGATCAACCCTTTGAGGACCAGCTAGACTTATGTTTAGTTACCTGAGATCCATGGGAGGAAGACGAAGCCCTGGAAGACGGTGGATGCCACAGAAGCTGCATCGGAAGGAAAAAGGGCGCTGAGCTTAGCAGCTCTGTTTTGTCGACCCCTTTTGGACAGCATGGCACAAGCCATACACTCAGCGATGGAGTGGTCAGGGCCTAAACATTTAAGACACCATTCATGGGTGTCGGTGACAGAGATGGTACCGCCACACTTGGTGCACTTTTTGAAACCCGAAGCGGGTTTCTCCATAGTGGAGGAAATTTTGGGCCTAAAGCCCAAAATGGCACATGCACCTGGGAAAAAAAGTTTGGAAAAATATAGAATATTTCTTTTTTCTTTTTACGAAAGAAAGAAAGAAAAGAGAACCGGCGGTACCGGTATAGCGTCGAGGAAGGCAGATGCGACCACAAAAAAGAAAGAATAAGGAAAAGATTTTCTGCGGTGAAAGGAATGACGACCTGCTGGCTCCGCGAAAAACAAAGAACTGGAGAGATGCAGTTGGGAAAGGCGGGAAGGCAGCACGCAGGCGCTGTGGGATGCTCCCAAAAGCTTTCTAATTCGACGCTGGGGAGCGTTCCCGCACAGGCTCCGTCGGTACCGACGATACCCATATGTGAAGACTACATTCCTGCTTGTTCCTGGAGATAGCACAGTTACTTACCTGTAACAGGTGATCTCAGTTGAATTTTATAGCTGAGACAAAGAGGGAGAGAGAGGGAAAGGAAGAGAGATAGAGAGAGAGACAACTCCTAGGGGAGGTGGGTGGGTTGTGAAGACTTATTCCTGCTGTTCCCAGAGATCACCTGTTACAGGTAAGTAACTGTGCTATCTCCAGGAACAAGCAGGAATGAGTCTTCACATATGGGGACTCTCTAGCTTTTGATGCCAGGGAGAGAGCACATAAGTTGTGTGTCCCTGGGACAGGGCTGCACTTCCCCACCTGGATCTCTGGCATCCCATGAGGGATGGTGGGTAGGAGTTGATTAAGTATGGAACAGGTGTTTGAGAACAGCTTGACCAAACAAGGCATCCCGGCAGGAGTCCTTGTCCAAGCAGTAATGGGCTGTGAAGGTATGAACCGAGGCCCAAGTGGCTGCTCGACAGATGTCGTCGATAGACACAGAGTTCAGATGAGCCATTGAGGCTGCCATGGCTCTCACATTGTGAGCTGTGACATGGCCCTCCAGAGAAATGTTCTTGCTCTGATAGGCAAAGGCAATAGATTGGGCAATCTAGTTGGAAAGTGTTCTCTTGGAGACTGGTTGTCCCAAATGAGAAGGATCAAAAGCAACAAAGAGTTGAGAAGACTTTCTATGTTGCTGTGTCCTCTGTAAGTAAAAAGCTAGAGCTCTTTTACAGTCCAGGGTATGAAGATTCCTCTCTGCAATTGATGCATGAGGTCCTGGAAAAAAGACAGGTAGGTAGACCTCTTGGTTGAGGTGAAAAGGCGAGACCACCTTAGGCATAAAGTGTGGATTAGTCCTAAGGACCACCTTGTCATGATGGAACCTTGTATAAGCTGGATTAGCTACTAGTGCTTGCAATTCACTGATGCGGCGTGCTGATGTGATTGCAATGAGAAAGATAACCTTCCAAGAGAGGAATTTCAAGGAGGTAGTAGCTAAAGGTTCAAAAGGCGGCTTCATAAATTGACCAAGAACCAAATTTAAATCCCATGCCACCGGGGGTGGTCTAATGGGAGGCTTTGTTAAAAGGAGACCTCTCATGAACCTTGCTACAAGGGGATGAGAGGAAACAGGTTGTCCATTTAGAGGCTTGAGGGAAGCTGCAATAGCACTCAAATGGACTCTTACTGAATTTGTCCTAAGGCCTGCATTAGACAGATGAAGGAGATACTCCAGCAAGGATTCCAGAGGTATGGCACGGGGGTTAAGACCCTTTTCAGAACACCAGATGGTAAACCTTTTCCACTTGAAGGCGTAAGAACGTCTAGTGGAAGGTTTTCTGGAAGCATAAAGAACATCTTTCACTTGTTGAGAAAGATGAAGATCCTGGAGATCTAGGCCTTCAGCAACCAAACCCCGAGATGCAGAGACTGGGGATTGGGGTGCCACAACTTTCCGTCCTCCTGAGAGAGGAGGTCTGGAGCAGACCCTAACTCTAGGGAGGGAGCTTGAGAGAGATGTAGAAGCAGAGAGTACCACACTTGCCGTGGCCAATGTGGAGCTATGAGAATCATGTGGCCTCTGTCTCTCTGAAGCTTGAACAGGGTTTTGGGAATTAGGGGAATGGGTGGAAAGGCATACAGGAAGTCGTAACCCCAGTGAAGGAGGAAAGCATCCCTTGCCTGAGCCCCCTGAGCCGGAGTTCTGGAACAGAACTGGGGAAGTTTGGCATTCCACGGACTTGCAAAGAGATCTATGCCCGGGGTTCCCCAAATATGAAAAATCTTGGATACCTGGTCCATATGTAGGGACCACTCGTGTGGAAGCAGAACTCGACTGAGTCTGTCTGCCCAAGAGTTTTGAACACATGGAAGATATACTGCCAGAAGATGAATGTGATGCTCTCTGGCGAGGGCCCACTGTCACAGAGTTTCGTTGCAAAGCAACAGAGAGCCAGTTCCTCCCTGCTTGTTTATATAGAACATGGCTACCTGATTGTCCATGTGGATAAGGACTGTCTTGTGGCTGAGCAGGGTGTGGAAAACTCGTAGAGCAAGGAAGATTGCTCTGAGTTCCAAGAGATTGATATGTAGACAAGTCTCCTGTGGGGACCAGATGCCCTGGATGGAGAGGTCCTGAAGATGAGCTCCCCAGCCCATTGGAGAAGCATCTGTTGTAAGAGTTGCCTGGGGTAGAGGCTGTTGAAAGGGAGACCCCAGCAACAGGTTTTGAGGGGACTTCCATCACTGGAGGGACAAAATGAGGCTACTTGTGTTTGCTATTTTGTCTGACAGGCAGCCTAAGGCCTGGGTCCATTGGTTGGATAAAGTCCACTGAGCTGCTCTCATGTGAAGGCGAGCATATGGTACCACATGAACAGTGGATGCCATGTGGCCTAGCAACTAACATTTCTCGAGCAGTTAGTAGGGCTTCTGACTCTGCTTGAGAAGCTAACTGCATCAAGCGAAGGCAACGGGCCTGAGGAAGATAGGCCCTTGCCTTTGTGGTATCCATCAACGCCCCTATAAAATCAAAATTACACTTAGCTGGTAATTGTAGTTCCTTGAGTGATGACAGTTTAGTCCTCCACCCCTGGGTAGTGCACCTCCTCCTGCAGCTTGGAGACTGGACCAATCAGAATCTTCACCTCACTGGATGTAGCATGCTGGAACTCCCATCAGCCCCCAGTGACCTATTGACAAAGCAGACTCAACAGAACAACAAAGTAGCTAACATCCTCTGCAATTTATACTTTCATTTCTAAGTTATTTATCCATTTATTTATTCATTTTATTTTGCTATTTATTATTGTTATTTTATTTATTTATTTATTTTCCTGGAAAAAAAAAACAGCACCCTGATCAAGACAGGAACATGCCACTAAACCGAATACCAAGAGTCCCTCCATAAAATCGCCCTCCCCCGCCGAGGCCGAAAATACAGACATAGGCCGAAGAGAGCAATCCAAAGGGGAAGGTACCTGAGCTTACCGAGTAAACACTCCCCCGCAATTTTGCCATGCATTTCCGAACCCGTGCCGAGCTGACCTTTGACATTTAGGGCGGGCAGGAGGACTAAACTGTCGTTACTCAAGGAACTACAATTACCAGGTAAGTGTAATTTTGATTTCCTTATCATTCCTCCAGTTTAGTCCTCCACCCCTGGGATGTATCAGAGCAGTACTAACGGGAGGGATCCTACCAGCCGGCACCCAACACCGGCGACCCAACATAGACATCCCTTGCTTCCAACAACGCTCGACAAGAGTGTTTACTGAAAGTATACAGCGACGCTCAAGACACCGCCTTACCAAACTACAGTGGAGAAAACAGTAAAGTAAGTTCGCAATATCTATACCTGTAGGCCGAAACAACTGCCTTCTCAATTGACCTGGAAACGGACACATTCACCACAATTAGTTTTGCGAAAGAAATCGAACACAGTCGAAGGGCAACGCAACACCCTTTTTATGTCCCAACGGTTTCAGCGTCCACCCGAATCCAGTCCACCTGTTGCTTGCAAAACTGTAAGCTACCCTATTTGATGCGCATGAAAGGGAAAGAAAACCTCTGGCCAGCACCAAGGTACCGGACGACACACTCCCTGTCCAGAGACAAAAAAGAACATTCGCCACACTGGACGCAGACCAGAACTGCTTAAAGAAAACGTAGCGCCTCACCGCACCGCTCGACCCGACCCTCTAGCTCGAGCGCCTGCCACGCCCTGCGAATCGCTTGCATTTCCAGTCGGGGATTGATCACTGGGTCTCTTGTGTCCTCTAAGAGCCTTGTGCGAAACGACCCTCGAAAGAAGCAGAGGGAAACAAGGTTTTGGACAAGCTCCCGGAGGAAAGGTCCATAACCTTTTATGAGAGAGAAGCTGACAAATATAAACTATATATATTTGTAAGTCTTATCTCCACTATCTCTAATACATCTGAAGAACCTGCAACGGAACCCGTAAACTACGTGCATACCGGCATCCACCGCTTGCCCCGAGATACGCCTCGAGCAGTTTATATGTCCTTCTGGACACCAGCCAGGTTCTTGAGGCCAGGATTGGCTACCCTAGGAAACAGGATACCGGACCACAAAGTGCATGGTCTGCCCCTACGAATGGAACGTCCACCAAGCGCGTGGTCTGCCCCTACGAATGGGATGTCCACCAAGTCTACGTCTTAGATGTAATAGGTTGCGCCTGACCCCATGACCCGGTGGCTGGCTCCCACGGAGTAGTGCGTCCTAGTGGTTGACGCAAGTTGCCAGGGAACCGAGGGTTTGAATACCAATCGAGAGCCACACCCGAGGGCCATAAAAACTAGGGTGTCTAGCCCCCCGAGTGGTCCCTCCGGCCCTCGTAAGGCGACATAACCCCCTGCCTCAGGTACCAAAACAGAAATGGTGAGCCCTACCGGACTCAGGGAACTAGAAATACCGCAATCGATGGTATGCCCCCGTGAGCGGTAGGTAATCAGCCTACTCAAATAAATAACTGACTGAGAATATGTGACCGTAGCAAACAATGGCAGTGGAGAGACAGAGCTGGCGCTGGATCCTAGCATTCCTTTCTCGCTCACGCAGTCCGTCTGCCAACATTGAGAAAAGGCCGAGAATAGATTACCCAATGGGCCGAAGACCCTGCGTCCTGGCCATCAGAGGGAAAGAGGGCCAGGATCTGGGAGGAAAGCCCAGAGAGAAAGGAAAAACTGGTGACTGGTATTGTAGCTCCTCTTGATGGCTCACTCCACAGCAGGTCCCCCGACTGCATCTCCAACCCTACGTAACCGCATGCGAACCTCACGCACTCCATTGAAATAGCTATCCCCCTAATACTGGAGGAATTACCTTAACCTGATAATACCGTTCGAGCAAGAAATGAAGCCGCAGCCTGCAAAGAGCGCACCCAAAATCCAGCCTAAGCCATTGAGAACAAACACAAAATGCACATCTACATATATGGGTGACCCAACACCTACCACTCAACACCGCGCCGAGAGCAGGCCTGAAAATAGGCTTAAAGATCCATAGAGCCAGGGCTCTTTTCATCGTCAGAAATACGCAGACTTTGAGTATCGAACCGGACCCCCAAATACTCGAGGTCCTGAGGCGGGGTCAGGAGACATCTGAGCGGGGAGACCACCGATCCTAGACTCTGCCGGCAAGCGACAACCGTATCCGTGGCTTGTCCGCTCCCAACTGAGGACTTTGCCCGGATCAACAATCGTCCAGATACGGATGGACTAAAATACCTGCCCCCTGTAGCGCCGCCGCTCCCACTACTATTTTAATTAATTAATTTTTATTTTATTTTATTTTTTTTTTATTTGAGTTTCAGTCATTACAATAACCAAACAAGGATAAAGAAACATCTTGTACACCAACAACAATATCATTTTAAGAGGAAAACATCACTATAAAATATAGCCAGATATGCTGGGACAATAATTAGACCTCATCAAGGGAGTATACCTGCGTTAAAGCTATCGGCGCGCGCCCCCAAAAGGGCACCAAAAACAACGCGGGAAGACAGGCCCAGAAAACTGCTCTATGCCTCCCCGTCGCCGAAGACAGACTGCTGCCCCAAAGTAAAGCGAGAGGTGCAAGATCATGACCTTACCTCTCTCCGGGCATCGGGAACGGATGCAAGCCCGCGGTACTGCTGTAGGCAGAGCAGTACCCGTCGGTGCACCTCCTGCCTTCGTGCCTCTGGCTCCTGTCAGCTATCGGCAAGGACAGCAGTGCTCTCGCACCAGAGCTCTTCCCCGTCCAGCCCAGGGGGAGAGATCTGTCAAATGCTGCCACAGCCCTTCCATCGTTTTTTTTTTTTTTTTTAAAGGCAGCACTGAAAAATAACAAATAGTAAAAGAACTTTAAAGGATTAAAGGAACCGTGGCTAGAAGCAACGCGGCTATCGGGCAGTTCGGCAGAGAAGGAGCTCTGCCCTGGACTGTCAAGGGGCAGAGAGCCTGCAGAGAGAGACTGCCCAATTTACAACCTGTTTGACAGAACAGTGACCGCTAGACGGACCTCCCGTATAGCTAGAATCTCTCTTCTCCTGAAAGACGGTATCACTGTAAGGTGAACCACTGGAAACAAACAAAAGAAGTTAAATAATTGAAAATAATTCCAAACAAAAATTGTTCTTCTAAACTATCTAGCCTGCTCCTTAACAAATCCTCCAGTGAGCCCAGCACCTAGGCTCACTAGGTCCTTCTGCTGCTTGGAGACTGGACACACTGGGGGCTGATGGGAGTTCCAGCATGCTACATCCAGTGAGGTGAAGATTCTGAATGGTCCAGTCTCCAAGCTGCAGGAGGAGGTGCACTACCCAGGGGTGGAGGACTAAACTGGAGGAACGATAAGGAACTCCAGGGACTGAGTAGGGATCAAATTGGATTTTGGGATGTTTATCACCAGCCTTAAATATTGAAGGATACGCACTGTGCAGGTTAGAGCAGTCTTGGCCTCTGATTGAGTGGGAGCTCGAATGAGCCAGTCGTCCAGATAAGGGAAGACAAATATTCCCAGGGTGCGCAGAAAAGCAGCAACCACTGCCATGCACTTCGTGAACACCCTTGGTGCAGAGGCCAGGCCAAAGGGGAGCACTATGTATTGATAGTGCTTCTCCTGGAAAAGGAACCGAAGGAACCTTCTGTGAGTTGGATGGATGAGAACATGAGTGTACGCATCCTTGAGATCTAGAGAACAAAGCCAATCCTGACTCCGAAGGTATGGCAGCAGAGTTCCTAGAGAAACCATCTTGAATTTTTCTTTGACTAGGAATCTGTTCATCTCTCTGAGATCTAAGATGGGTCTGAAGCCCCCTGTTTTCTTTGGAATAAGAAAATAGGGGGAGTAGAACCCTGTGCCCTGTTGTTGAAAAGGCACTTCCTCTATGGCCCCCTGGGCAAGAAGAGTGGCAACCTCCTGCTCCAACAGGCTGAGGAGGGAGGTTGGAGAATTGAACTGGTGCACTCTTGTGAGAGGGGGCAAGCTTGAAAAATGAAGCTTGTACCCCTCTCTTATGATGGAGAGTGTCCAATGCTCTGCTGTAATTTGCCCCCACCTGGGAGCAAAGTGACATAACCTTCCTGGAATGGTGGAGGGCTCTGGTCCTTCTAGAGCCAGGAAGGCTAAGTTCTCTAGCAGAAAGTCAAAGGCCCTGAGGGGGCTGAGGTTGCTGGGCTGGAGCAGGCCTTGCAGCCTTTGCCTTGGTCTGTTTGGAGGATTGCTGACGTTTGGAAGGGAACTGAACTGCAGAAGATGCTCTCTGACTATAAGCAGGATAGGATCTTCCCTTCTTAGAAAAAGGTGTTTTCTTGAACAACCTTTTCTTAGCAGGAGCAGCTGTAGATTTGGATAGTCTATCCAAAGCAGAATTTTCAGCATCCATCTGATTGGCCTTTGGCTTGCCAATCTTTACCAAACAGATTTTCACCTGTACAAGGGATATTTCCCAATTCATCTTGGACCCAGATCTCCAAATCAGATGCTTGAAGCCAAGCAATCCTACGTGCACCTATAGCTATAGCGGAGGCTCTGCTTACGCATTTAAAGGAATCGAAAGCTGCACGGTTGGAGAATTTGGAGATATCCTGGGCATGTTTGAGCCCAGTGAGAAATTCTTGCCTTTTATTGTCAGACATAAAAGGACTTAAAGTCTGCAAATGGTCAGTGACTTCTTTTAAGAACATTCCCATGTAGAGACTATAAGAATTAATTCTCGCAGCAAGCATGGAAGCTTGGAAGATTCTTCTGCCAAAAGCATCCAGGATCCTACATGCACGTCCTGGAGGATTAGAGGCATGTCTCTTGGCACTTCTAATCTTTCTCATTGCAGACTCAACCACAATAGAGTGGTGAGGAAGCTGAGATTTATGGAAACCAGGACGAGGGACACAATACATGGTGTCCAACCTGCGAGAATGAGGAGAGGTGGTTAGAGGTGCTTCCCACATCCTTAACATGAGATCATACAGAATCTCATGAATAGGTAAGATAGCTGCTTCCTTAGGAGTTTTAGGATATTGTAAAATATCTAACTCCTTGGCTCTAGGCTCTGACTCTGGGGCCACTGTAATAGAGAGGCCCTGAGCCACCTCTCTGATAAAGTCTTGAAAAGACAAGTCCTCTGGAGGAGACATCCTTCGTTTAGGAGAGGACTCCTCCTGTGGAAGAAGCATCACTGCATCGACAGACTCTTCAGAATCCTCAGTCTCATCAGAGGAATCGAAGTATCGTCTGTCTGGATGCTCTTGCAAAGCCCGATACCCGTACCGATTGGAATCGGTATCGGGAATCACCGGTACTGGGGTATCGGTACCGGAGGGCTGCAGAGGGCAGAGTACCGGCATGGCGGACACCGATGCCGACGCCACCGGTACCGGATTCGGTGCCGATGGCGATGCCAGAGCCAGTACTGGCGGAGTAGTCTGTTGCGGTACCACGGGCGTCGATGCCACAAGGAAAGCCGCCAGACTGCGTTTGATGGACAGAATCCTCTGATCCATCGACGCTGCCAATGCCTGGAAGTTGGTACCAGTAGAAGCCACCGGTACCCCAGAGCATGGCACCAGGAGATCGGTCGAGGCCACGCCATCAAGATCATTCTGGAACCCCGATGATGATGCTTTAGAGGCCGAAGCCTCCCGCCGGGGTAATTTTGCCGGTGCAGAATCCTCGAGGGCAAGGCCAGAGGCATCTCGATGCTTAGAAGGAGATTTACCCTTCGAGGACTGGCTGGATTTATATTTAGTTACCTGAGATCCATGTGAGGAAGAAGCAGCCCTGGAAGACGTCGATGCCACCGAAGCCGCATCAGAGGCAAACAGGGTATGGAGCTTGGCAGCTCGGTTCTGTCGACCTCTCTTAGACATCATGGAACAGGACACACAATCTGTAATGGAATGGTCAGGGCCTAAACACTTTAGACACCAGTCATGGGTGTCGGTGACGGAGATAGTACCGCCACATTTTGTGCACTTCTTAAATCCTGAGGCAGGCTTTTCCATATTTAAGGAAAAAGGTTTTGAGCCAAGGCCCAAAAGTGAAGTACACCTGAAGAAAAAATAAATGAACAAAAGTTTTTTTGGTTTTTTTTAAAGAAAAGAATAACAACCGGCGGTAACAGTATAGCGTCGAGGAAGGCAGACGCGACAGAAAAGAAATAAAGAAAAAATAAGGAAATTCTTCTGCGGTGACAGGAACACTACCTGCTGGCTCCGCGGAAAAAGAACAACTGAGGAGAGACAGTTGGAAAGGCGGGAAGGCAGCACGCAGGCGTTGTGGGATGCTCCCAAAAGCTTTCTGATTGGACGCTGGGGAGCGTTCCCGTGTAGGCTCCGTCGGTACCGACGTACCCATATGTGAAGATTCATTCCTGCTTGTTCCTGGAGATAGTAGTTTACATAAATTTAAAATGTGTACATAGTATGGTGTTCGCACAATGTCCGATTCACATAACGTACTATTTCACAAAACATATCATGGATATTAAGCGACGCATAGCTGTAATTACCTGGGTGTAACTATCATATCTTATACCAACTGAGACTCTCCTCAGCTTTATCCATTTAGAGATTTATATTTTTTGACTGTGTTCCCTTACTGGGGTATTCCAGTTAGAACGTAGTGTTCAGATTCCCCTGCCACACCCCTGGAAGGGTTGACTAGTGTAACATCACCCCGGGCACTGTAGGACATTTTTATAAGGGGGAAGCCTAACCTGTCTTGCTCTGGGGTGACGTGGGAGGTAACACTTAAACAGCATAGAAAAATGGTTACGTGCAACCAGAGAAGATGGGCAACACTCCCTATTTTGTGGTCTGATCGCTCCCTCTTACATAAAAATGGATATTCTCCCAAGACTTCTGTTCATTTGGGTCCTTTAGCTCTACTCCTCAAAGGCTTTAGAAGTCTGGTTTTCAGAGTCATTGAAATATGCAAATGAACTCAGTTATCAGATCAAACATAGTGTGTGCTGTCAAGTCAATGCTGACTCCTGGCGACCCAACCCCTGGGTTTTCTTGACAAGGAGCAACTGGAAGTAGATTGCCAGGCCTTTGCTCTATGCAATACATCTACAATATCTGGTATTCCAAGGTGGTATCCCATCCAAGTATTAGCTAGACCCAATCCTACTTAGTTTCTAAGATCAGCCACGATTGCAAAATGCAATGCAATGTGTGCTTTTGAGTCAATACTGATTCCCGGTGACCCAGCAGCTCCTAGATTAGGATTATGCATGCTATTTATTTATTTATTTTACAGGGCAATTGAATTAATACAAGTTTAATGTAAGATGAAATGCAATTAATGATAGCCATACAGAGCCTGAATCCTTATAACTGTCATGCATCTTTAGATATTTGACTGACTGACTGAATTTAGTGTGTAAAGAATGCATTCCTGGGGTCCTAGGAAGATAGCAGCTGCAGGGTCAGCTCAGATCCCTCTGTCTGACATGCAGACATATTGATGACATTAAAGAACCAAGATACCTTGCTTGGAAGGTGGCCAACTGAAAAAATAATTACATCTCGAGTTAGGAAATACTCACAGGGAGCATCTAAATAAGAAAAATAGGGAAAAGCATTTATTTATTTATTTAAACAGATTTGTATCCCACCTTATCCTTCAATCAAAGTGGTCACAATACAAATGGAACTTTACAAATAACATAGGGTAGATAAGACATTAACAAACAAACTAAAAGAATTAATGTAATAAAATTGACCTATTGGTAAAAACTATTGATTATATATCAAATCATAAGTTTCAGCAAATAGCACGGTCTTCAAGGCCTTGCGAAAATCTTTAATATCAGTCATAATTCTAAGGTCCATCGGGAGAGAGTTCCAAAGTTTGGAAGCCAGTAAGGAAGGAGCTCTTTTTGAAGCTGCTTATTTAGTCCTACAGTATCCAGCAGGAGTACCAATTAAGTTGCCATTATTGGCGCTGCTTCTTCTTGGTCTATTGATAACATTTCTAGTTATAATATTTTGTAATACATCTGCTGATAATTAATTATCTTTAGGATTTACAATCACTTAAGTGTCTTGAATTTTGACCTGACACTTACTGGAAGCCAGTGCAATTGTTGTAGGACAGGGGAGATATGGTCCGCTTTTGCTGAACCAGTAAAAATACGTGCAACAGTATTCTGAACCATGTGGAGAGGGTGTAGAGTTAGCTGAGGGAGGAGGCCTTGATAAAGCAGATTTCCGTAATCTAGGAGGGGGTGATGAGAGCCTAACAAACGGTATGGAAATGGTCTTGGAGTAATGGCTTTAGTTTTCTCACAATCTTTAGACGATGATAGGCCTTGTTAGCAGTTTTAACAACGTGAGATTTAAGGTTCAATGCCTTGTCCAAAATTATGCCAAGGTATTTGATTTCATTTTTAACTAGTTAGTTAGTTCTAACCTATTACTACTGTTACTAATCATCATTTATATAGTGCTACTAGGCATATGTAGTGCTGTACACATACATGTAAGAGATTGTAAGCTCTGTGGCACAGGGACTATCTATTCAAGTTAGACAAACAGAACAGAAGGGATTCTAGAGTAGTAATTTGAAGGAAACGATTAAACCAGAGAATAAGGGGGTAAGAATTCAAAAGCAGCCTTGAAGAGGCAGGTTTTTAGCCTGGATTAAAATAGGACCAGAGATGGAGCCTGATGTACTGATTCAGGTATCCAGGCATATGGTGCAGCAAGGTGGAATGAACAGTGTCTGGAGTTGGCAGTAAAAGAGAAGGGCACAGATAACAGCAATTTGCCTGATGAGTTTCCAAGGAGAGTGAAGCAAAGAGAGGAGAGGTAAAGAGGAGTTGCAGAGTGAATGTACTTGTAGATCATAAGTTTGAACTGGATGCGGAAAAGGAGAGGAAGCCACTGAAGTAACTTGAGAAGAGCATGATGCGGTTAAGTTCTGAATGAACTGAGGAGGTGAAAAAAATTTTCAATGTGAGACTAGAGAGGAACAGTTTACAATAGTCTAAACGGGAGGTGATGAGAAAATAGATAAGTCTAGGTAGTGCATTTAGAAAGGAAGGTACAAATTTTGCTGACATTATAGAGAAATAAATGACAGGTTTTAGCTATTTAATTCTTCTTTCCTCCTCTGCACACAAGGCTGTTTGGGTCAACTAATACAACCACATGCCATCAAGTAGCAGTGTAACACAAATGTACAGAATATAAGCTGTACAAGAAAAAATATTTCCTGTCTGGTATCAGTACATGCCACCATTATCTAAGTCAGTGGTTCTCAACCCAGTCCTCTGGTACCCTCAGGCCAGTTAGGTTTTCAGGATATCCACAATGAATATGTATGAAATAGATCTGCATACAATGGAAACAGTGCATGCAGATCTCTCTCATGCATATTCATTGTGGATACCCTGAAAACCCAACTGGACTAGTGGTACCAGAGGACTGGGTTGAGAACCACTGATCTAAATTGACATGACACATAAAAGATACCACAATAACACACTATAGCGTTCATACATATAATTCATAAGACATGAGGGCATCGTCTTCACTACTCCAGCACGTTTTGAGTTTGTAATCTCCCTGTACATTAAGGCATAAAATTCAGATAATGCTAGCGCTTTGTTACTTTGATTGTCTAGACCAGGAATGGGCAAACTACGGCCCGCGGGCCGTATACGGCCCGGCAGACCTTTTAATCCGGCCCGCAGAGCGCTAGCCTCTATGTGGTTGTGGCTGTTGTGGTGCGAAGCCGTTGCCCTGTTGGAAGCGCAGCGTCCTCGCTGAAGCCTGGGACTGGAGTGCAAGGAGTGACCGAAAAGAGAGTCGCCCGGAGCCAAGGGTAAGAGGGCTTGTGGGGGTGGGGAAAGGCTGGGAGCGTTGTTGTGGCCTCGGTTTGTTTGCCTCTTATGTAAGGTGCGCCGCTGTGGCTGGTAGGGTGTGTGCGTGCTCTGCGCGGCCTCTGTTTTAATACCTTGGGGCTGGGGGTCGGCACGAGCACTTCCGGCCGGGGCTCCAGCTCGTGGGGGCTGGTTGCAGCGTGTTGGGGAAACACTTGTACTCCTGTGTACGTTTAAAATCGATGAGTCTGATTCGAGAACGGGGCGAATGTGTTCTTGTTCAAACACCGGAGCCCACCAACGCGTGCTCTTTAATGACGGGGAGGGGGGGTTTCTGCTTGTGTATTGGAGTTCCTACAAAGGGCGATGCACCTGGGTATTTTTGTGTTGGTGTCAAGTTTGAAAGATTTTGTGACGTTTGTTACTAGGCTTATTTCATTTTGTTACACTTCATTTCTACATTGTTAATGCTCTTGAGACTTGTTTTTTTTGTTTGTTTTATAATAATGAATGTTATTTACATTGCATTGGCAGAACGTAATCCAATGTGTGCCTTCGAATCAGTGCTGACTCCGTGCGATCTAACAGCTCTTGGGTTTTCTTGGCAGCTCTTGGGTTTTCTTGGCAGTGTGACCGGAAGTAGATTGCCAGGTTTTTCTTCCGAGGCAGTGTGACTTGACCAAGAGTCACAAAGAATACTAGTGGGAGTTGAACCCTGGTCTCTTTGTTATCAAGCCAATGCTCTAACCACTAGAGTCTAGTGTAAAATAACTCTTTTTATGCTCATCTACTCTTGGTCCGGCCCCCGGGTCCAATATATGAACCCATTGCGGCCCTCGAGTCAAAAAGTTTGCCCACCCCTGGTCTAGACCTTCCTTTGGGATAAACCTTGGCTAGGACTTTCTGCTGTGGTGTTCTCCACATAATTCAGTGCATTTGAAAATAACTTCAGATACTGAAATCCTTTCATCGTTCTTCCCATAATGCCTCAAAACAGGAACAGAAGCTTCCAGGGAGTTACTGTTCATGACATCTGGGCAGTGATACGTTTCTTGCTGTAACACTCTGTACACTTAACAGGTGCTCTACAATCTTGAGAGAGATGGTATGATGAACAGCAACAACTGTAATGGATTCCATACTCCTTCAGCAAAGTTGTTATGTTCTGGCAAAGGTTTCTCTCTAAAATCATGGCATTTCTTTAGAAGATGAAGTTTCTTGTGCAAATGGCACCTTGTCTGGGTCTTTTACCTGCCTGTCTGTAGTGTGTGATGGGGAAGAGACGTCCTTTGCCATGCAAACATAGGAATCTGAGAGAAGTAGGTCTGTTGCTGACAGGAAGGCAAAGCACATGACTTCCAGTTGCCAGAAGCAGCATAAACAAACCCAGCCATGAGCCCAGCTAGCAAACAATCCCCATCTCCTGAGCCTAATAGTTTTCACCTGAACAGGGGAAGGGCTAAGTTAGCTCCAAACCGGACGTATAAGAAACACCCCTTAGAGTTAGAGAGGGACGACGGTAGAGTGCTTGGAGAGCTTAGAGGGACGCAGAGTGAGAAACAGCGTCAGAATAAGCTGAAGTCTGAGGTCAGATAGAGAGAACAGCTGAAGCGTAAGTTTGGGAAGCAGACAGATTCAGAAGCAACGTGTGTTTCAGAGTGGAAGGAAGCACGAGAGAAAGCATGTGAGTGACTCAGAAGAGTGTGAATCTGAGAGTGAGTCGGATAGAGAACTACAGGAGGTAACCAGCAGGAGTAACTGGAGAAGCAGAGCCCAAAAGCCCTGTGGAAAGAACTCCAGGCAGGTGTCCGATTGGGAAGGCAGCCAGAGGGAAACGTTACCGGTGAAGCTATCTGGGAAGCACTTGCAAGCCCCAGGGAGTGAAAGGTATTCTGTAGAGGATATTTGCATGTCAGAAGAAGAGGGTGAAAAGCCAAAACTCAGAGAAAAATCTCTAAGGTTTAAACCCCTTGCTGACCAAGCTGTGCACAGACGTTCCCCTGTCTCAAAGCCAGAAGGTAGGCTGTCTAAATACTTTAAGGATAAAAGTACTTATAAGAAGTTCTCTTGTGAAAACCCTGAAGGGTGCGACTCTCCTCTCTGCTATTCTGATATATGTAGCAATACTGAACCCTATCTCACAGAGGGCTGGTTAGAGAAGCCCCGGGAACAGATAGAGGGTGGAAGTCTGAAAACGTTGCATACCAAGCAGAAGTTTTACCTACCGGAGAATCAGCATGAACCGATGCTGATTGACCCTCCTGCGGAGGAAATATCAGATGACCAAATGGACTGTACTTTAATGATTACAGATGATAACACCTCTCTGTGCTGAGCCAGGTGATTCATGAAAGCTGTTTGAACTGGCAGTTAAAGAGCACGGGATTTTTCCTTTGTTGTGCAAAGTGACTGTATGCTGTGAATACTGTGGAACTTTGGATTTCTGTTGAGAAGCTGTTTTATTCTTTACTTATTTTGTGCCAGAGTGTATGGCCTTTTTGTCCTCAGTTCTGTTGTGTTTAAATCCGCTCAGGAGGGGAAATAAAAATCCAGTCATTGCCTGTACCACTCTCACCACAACTGCTTCTTATTGAAAGGGAAAATACTACAACTCCCAGGAAGCAATGCATGCCTAAAGCATTGCTCCACTCCTTCAATAAGGGTCCCCAGGCAGTCCAACCCGTACGCCTATGCTGCGGGCCGACTACTGGTGACAAGTGAAAACAAAAGGTAGAGATGGTATAGACACTGTGGATGACACGACTTGTGTACAGACATGGAGGTCATGTGTTATATGACGCCTTTTGGCTGATCCTCCATTCCTAATGTGTCTAGCATAACACTTGTATTATTTCTTGCTACTACTAAACTGTGAGAAGAATGTGAAAAGAGGAGAAGCAACATCATTCTCCACTTCGAACCTTGAACCTCAGTAGATCTATTTCTCCTGCAGATTGCGTGATTGTTGCGCCAAGAATGACCTCACTTCAAGTGCGGTGTCTAAATAGCTGAGGCTTAGGAGATATGGGTCAGCTTTGGCTGCCTCAAATTCCAGCAGCAAGTCAAGATCTTGCAGCTTTTGGTTATCACTGGGTAAATTTCTTTGGAAAGATCATTCTTCTTAAGAGAAAGCCTCCACAATTGTTTCTATGCTACCACAGCGGTGTCCAAGTTATTTCCATGTACTTGTTAGACTAACCAAGGGATGATTTACATACATAGACTTTAGCTTGTACACATTGACTATGCAAACCCCAGCCATTTCACCAACAAGTCTATGTCCTCCCTTATGGTGAGCTCAGGTTTAAGATAACACTTCGGAATGTGATTCCTCTTGCTTTGTAGTTCTTATTTATTTAAAATATTTATAGTCTGCCTATCAATAGTTCTAAGCAGATAGCAGACTTCGCTGCCCTTAAACACTACAATAATTATATACAAAAAATAATATAGCCTAACTTGGTGAGAATTGTATTGACAAGCTCACAGCACACCGTATATTTAGCAAGATCTGACACATCTGATGTGTCAGACTATGCATGATAAAGTGCTTGCGAGATGCTATTTTAAGATTAAATGGTTTCCGCACATTGCCTACAATTAATACCATGAGCAAAAAATGTAAATTACACTTACCTGGTAATTGTAGTTCCTTGAGGGATCCAGTTTAGTCCTGTACTTCTGGGCAGTGTGCCTCCTCCTGCAGCTTGGAGATAGGGCATGTCCAAAAACGTGACATCACTGCATGTAGTCTGGAGGCTCTCCCATCAACCCCCAGTGAACTATTGACAAAGCATACTCAAGGGAGCAACAAAGAGTTATTGAAAACAACCAACCGCTCTAAAGCAATTAAACAAACACCTACAACGTGTCATTAGAAAACCTTCTTTTTTTTTTCTAGACAGGCTTTTTTTTTCCTTGTGCCTGCCGTTCTGTTCAATTAGCAAAGTCATAGACGAGAAAGACTAAAAAGAAGAATGCATACCTACCAGTAATCACTCTCGTCCACCAAAGGAATACCATCTGCATATGCCATCCCGGGCGGGAAGGAGGACTAAACTGGATTCCTCAAGGAACTACAATTACCAGGTAAGTGTAATTTACATTTCCTTATCGGTCCTCCAGTTTAGTCCTCTACTTCTGGGATGTAACAGAGCAGTAACTATTGGGTGGGACTTTTCCAAGCGGTTTGCAACACCGCCGTCCCGAAAACAGCATCCTTTGCCACCAACACATCCAGGCAGTAGTGTTTACTGAAAGTATGAAGAGATGACCAGGAGGCCGCTCTACATATTTCCACCGGAGGCACCAAGCTAAACTCCGCCCACGAAGTAGCTTGTGCCCTGGTAGAATGAGCCCGCAAGCCTGCCGGCACTGCTCTCCCATCCAAAAGAAAAGTGGAAGCAATCGCTTCTGTAATCCACCGAGAAATAAACGCCTTTGCAGCTGCCTCACCCTTTCGGGCACCTCCGAACAACATAAACAAATGATCCGATTTGCGAAAGGGTTCTGAGACCTTGAGATATTGGCGCAAGATCCGCTTTAAGTCCAGGCAGCGCAAACCACGGTCTGCCTCACCGCCGCCTAGCGAACCAAGAACTGGCAGAGAGACCGACTGATTCACATGAAACGGCGAAACTACTTTAGGTAAAAAGGAAGGCACCGGACGCAGCACCACCTTTTCCCTAGAAAAGGACAGGAACGGTTCCCTACAAGACAACGCCTGGAACTCCAAAATTCACCTCGCTGAACAAATGGCCACTAAAAACACTGCCTTTAAAGTTAAGTCCTTAACTGACGCTTTATGCAAAGGCTCAAAGGGTTCCCTAGACAATGCTCCTAACACCAAATTGAGATCCCATGGAGGAACCATTACTCTGCGAGAGGGACGGAGTTTGGTGACAGCCTTTAGAAAGAGTATCACATCAGAATGCGCCCCGAGTGCCACTCTGTGCACCTTGCCCCTATAGCAGGAAAGAGCTGCCAACTGAACCTTCAAGGAGCTAGAAGCTAGGCCCTTATCAAACCCGTCTTGCAAAAAACTGAGGATCACTGGAACAGACGCCGTCACCGCCTGGACCTGACCTCTGGAACACCAGTCCTCAAACACTCTCCAAATGTGAACGTACGCCAAAGATATAGACCTCTTCCTTGCTTTGAGTAGAGTCAAGATTACTGCTCCCGAATATCCTTTCTTTCTTTCTCAACCTCGCCCGTTCAATGGCCAGACCATAAGCGAGAATTGATCCACTTGAGGCATTCGTAGCGGACCTTGCAGTAAGAGACTCTGACACCAGCAACCTCCATGGGCTTCCGCTGAGGAGACGAATGAGATCTGCGTACCACGGCCGTCTTGGCCAGTCCAGGGCCACTAGCAACATTCGCCCTCGAAGTGCCTCGATCCGTTGCACCACCCGTCCAATGAGCGCCCACGGGGGAAACACATACAGGAGGTCTTACGTCGGCCACGGTTGCATCAGTGCGTCGATTCCTTCCGACATCCTTTCTCTCCGTCTGCTGTACAACCGACTCACTTTTGCTGATTGGAAGGTTGCCATGAGGTCCATGATCCGCGGCCCCCATCTCTGAACTATCTGCGCAAATATGTCCGGATGCAGCTCCCATTCCCCTGCATCCACTCGCACTGTGCTGAGAAAATCTGCCATCACATTGTCCTTCCCTGCAATGTGCACTGCCGAGATCGCTAGCAGACGAGCTTCCACCCACTCGAACAACGCGTCTGCTTCTGCTGCCATGGCCACACTTCCGGTGCCGCCCTGGCGATTGACAACTCCACAATGGTGGCGTATATCAGACAGCACTCTAACTGCTCTTCCTGCCACGGTGGACTCGAATGCTTGCAGTGCCAGCGCCACTGCTCTCAGCTCCAACCTGTTGATGGACCACATGGCCTCTTGAGCCGACCAGAGCCCCTGCGTGCAGAGGTGTCCACAATGAGCTCCCCAGCCCATGAGACCTGCATTCGTCAACAATGGGAGCCACTCCGGCTGATCTAAGAACATCCCTACAGACAGGGACTTCGGCATCAGCCACCAGTGAAGAGCTCTCCTGACTTTGAGAGGACAAGGAAGCCTTGTGTTGAGCGAATCATTCTGATGAGACCAGCGGCAAAGCAGCGCCCCCTGCAATGGGTGCATGTGAAACCTAGCTCATGGCACTGCCTCCAATGTCACTGCCATGGTCCCCAGCACTTGAAGGTAACTCCAAGCTGAAGGTGCCAAGACGGCTAAGAACTGACGGACCAACGCTGTCAGGCCTTGTATACGGCGGTCCGGCAAAAATACCGCTCCATTGTGAGTGTCGAAACGAACTCCCAGATACTCGAGATCTTGGGCGGGCACGAGATGACTCTTCACTCCATTGACAACCCAACCAAGATCCTCCAAGAACTGCACCACCCTGGCCGTGACCCGAACACTCTAGGCTTCGGATTTCGCTCGGATTAACCAATCGTCGAGACAGGGATGTACTAACACGCCTTCCTTCCTCAACGCCGCAACCACTACCATAATTTTGGTGAACGTTCAGGGTGCCGTTGCGAGACCGAAGGGAAACGCCTGGAACTGGTAATGCCCCCGCGGAAGAGTGAAATGAAGAAATTTTTGATGTTCCTCCCTGAACGGAATGTGCAGATACGCTTCCGTAAGATCGAAAGATGTCAAGTACTCCCCTTTTCGCACCACCACAACAACTGACCTTAAGGTCTCCATTCTGAAGTGGGACACTCCGAGACAGCGGTTCACTCTTTTGAGGTCTAAGATAGGACATAACGATCCGTCCTTCTTTGGCACTACGAAATAAATGGAGTATCGACCCCTGCCGTAGTCTTCTATTAAACTGAATAATTTGGTCTTTTCGGAGTGTATTGACTAGTATCAATCGAAGCTGATTACTCCACTAGAACCTTGCATTAATAACATAGATACCAGTGATTTGCTAATTACTTAAAATTATAACTTCTATTGAATGCCCATAAGTAGTCTCAGACTGTTGCGCTTTGAACCTCCTCACTATTAAGGATTGTATTGCGCTTATATTGCATCAATGACTACTGGGACTTTTTTGTGTGTTGCTTTTTTCATATATCACCAGTATTCTACCATCCTCGTGTTCTAAAAAATCAGTGGCTTATAAACATAGTATTAAACGTGCTTATCTTCTTCTTTGTTAATGTCTTCCTTCTTTCTTCTGTAGAGATTAAATTTCTCTTGGGTTTTCTCGAGTTATTTGACAATAACTATAAAATTCTCTACGCCTCCTCGGGCGCCTCTTAAGCGTTTCACTCCTGCCCGGAGTTTCATCAGGAGGATCTGTAATCGAGAAAAGACCACTAAAAACACTATTGCCAACTTTTCTTCTTATATACTATTGCTGTATAATAATGGCTTGGACTATTTTACAATTTTTGTTTTTTGATTTTTAAAAACTACCTCTTGCAATTCATGGTTGACTCACTGTTTGTTGCTGCCCACGTCTCTCAAGCATATGTTTTCGAAAAAACGCCGCGCATGCGGCCTAGTTCCCCTGTTTCCTTTTTAAGGTCTCAGCTGATTAGCTCCTTCAGAATCATGCTGTGCTACCTGCACATGTGCCATTCAATTGCGGAATTTAAGCCTTTTGGTTTAACTGTGTTAACTAAATATATCCAGCGTTGCCCTCGGTAATATAGCGTCTCATCTAAGGTTTTCCCTCTCATTGGTGTTGAAACCTGATCAATACAAAAGCACTTCAATTGTTGAAACTCATGGCCTAATTCTATGCAGTGTTGGACTATAGGTGCTGTCAAATTTTTACAGTTAAGACGGCTTCTATGTTCCTGCATTCTCACTCGAAAGGAGCGATTAGTTTTTCCAATGTATAACTGGTTACAAGGGCATTTGATGGCATATACTACTGAAGTTGTTGTACAGGTAGTGGAATGTTTCAAATAGTATGTTCTGTCTGAATAATGGAATTGCGTGACATTCTCAGTGATACTGCAGATGGTGCATGCTCCACAGGAAGTATGTCCTTTAGTCTGCTGAACTACTACCTCATTCAAAATGAATCGTGAACTTGTTGGGCTGAGTTGTTCCTTTAAGTTACTGTTTCGTTGCCAAACGCACTGGACTGTTTTCTCTGCTAAGCCGAAACATATGCTTGAGAGACGTGGGCAGCAACAAACAGTGAGTCAACCATGAATTGCAAGAGGTAGTTTTTAAAAATCAAAAAACAAAAATTTGACAGCACCTATAGTCCAACACTGCATAGAATTAGGCCATGAGTTTCAACAATTGAAGTGCTTTTGTATTGATCAGGTTTCAACACCAATGAGAGGGAAAACCTTAGATGAGACGCTATATTACCGAGAGCAACGCTGGATATATTTAGTTAACACAGTTAAACCAAAAGGCTTAAATTCCGCAATTGAATGGCACATGTGCAGGTAGCACAGCATGATTCTGAAGGAGCTAATCAGCTGAGACCTTAAAAAGGAAACAGGGGAACTAGGCCGCATGCGCGGCGTTTTTTCGAAAACATATGCTTGAGAGACGTGGGCAGCAACAAACAGTGAGTCAACCATGAATTGCAAGAGGTAGTTTTTAAAAATCAAAAAACAAAAATTGTAAAATAGTCCAAGCCATTATTATACAGCAATAGTATATAAGAAGAAAAGTTGGCAATAGTGTTTTTAGTGTTTTTAGTGGTCTTTTCTCGATTACAGATCCTCCTGATGAAACTCCGGGCAGGAGTGAAACGCTTAAGAGGCGCCCGAGGAGGCGTAGAGAATTTTATAGTTATTGTCAAATAACTCGAGAAAACCCAAGAGAAATTTAATCTCTACAGAAGAAAGAAGGAAGACATTAACAAAGAAGAAGATAAGCACGTTTAATAATATGTTTATATAAGCCAATGATTTTTTAGAACACGAGAGTGGTAGAATACTGGTGATATATGAAAAAAGCAACACACAAAAAAGTCCCAGTAGTCATTGATGCAATATAAGCACAATACAATCCTTAATAGTGAGGAGGTTCAAAGCGCAACAGTCTGAGACTACTTATGGGCATTCAATAGAAGTTATAATTTTAAGTAATTAGCAAATCACTGGTATCTATGTTATTAATGCAAGGTTTTAGTGGAGTAATCAGCTTCGATTGATAGTAGTCTTCTATTGGCACCGGAATGACCACTCCAATTTGCAATAAGTGGTCTAATGTTTGATGGATCGCCAGGGCTTTCCTTTGTCCTTTGCATGGCGATAGCACAAAGGCATCTTGCACTGGCTTTGCGAATTCCAGAGCATAACCATCCCGAACTATCTCCAACACCCATTGGTCTGTCGTTATTTGGGCCCAGGCAGGAAGAAACCTTCGGAGCCTCCCTCCTATTGGCTGACTTCCCACCGAGGCCCGCCTCACTTCATTGTGACTTTCTAGAGGGCGCCGCAGCCACTGCTGCAAAACCTCTATTTGCTCCATGAAACCCACGAAACCTGTGTGCTCTAGAAGCAAATCTGCCTCATTGGAAGCCCCCCAACGAGAAGTTCGAAACCTTCTGAAATCTTGGAACCGACCGTGAAAGGCCGACAACGACTTCCCTTATTTAGGCTTATCTTCCGGGAGTCTGCCCCCTTAGACTCTCCTAAATCTTTGACCAACTTGTCCAAATCCTCACCAAAGAGTAGGGTCCCTTTAAACGGAAGTTTACTGAGACGGGTTTTGGAAGAACGATCCGCCACCCAATTTCACAACCACAAGGACCTACGGGCGGCCACCAACGAAGCCATACTATTAACCAGGGCTCTGATTAAATCATAATGTACATCAGACAAATAAGCCGCCCCGGACTCTAGGTGGTCCAGCTCCCTTAGCCCTTCCGGTTCCAGCTGTGTAACCTGCCTTAGGCTCTGGGACCATCTGAGACAAACTCTGGCCACCCAAGGCCACAAATGGAAGCTTGTAATGATAAAGCATCTGCTTCAAAGGATTGCTTCAACAAACCATCCACCTTTTGATCCTGCGCATCCTTAAGCGCCGTGCTACCCTCTACTGGAATGGTGGTCTTCTTAGTGATCGCTGAGACTGCTGCATCAATTCTCGGGGATCGAAATCTCTCCTTGTCCTTATCCGCCAGGGGATACAACCTATTCATAGTTCTAATTCCCCTGAGTCCTGCTTCCGGCAGATCCCACTCATCTTGGTTCATTCGGTCAATCACGCGATGCACGGGAAACACCACTTGAGTCTGCCGCACCGCTTGTATAATCAGATCTTCTCCACTTTCTTCATCTACTGGTTGTTCCGTGGCCAATTTCAACGTTTGCAGGGATTCCGTGATAAGTGACACTAATTCCTCTTTATGGAACAACCTAATAATTTTCGCCTGATCCTCTGGTTTGGGAATCTCTCCTTCCTCCAAATCCTCCAGATCGGCTTCCAGATCCATCTCATTTTCTTCCGAGTCCTGCCAGTCCACCTCCGACTGATAAAGCTCCTGTCCCCTGGCTCTCTTGGGTGGCCTTGAGCCACCGCTGTCCAAGCCTGTCGCAGCACCCTGCTGACGGGAGGCAGGCAACGGCAAAGGGCCCGGCACTCTTCCCTGCCGCCTCAAACAGAACGCCTGATGCATAATTAGAACAAAATCTGGGCAGAAATCCCCCAGTTGTGGCCCAGATCTGCCAGTCAAGGAAGCCACCAACTGGCCATCAGGGGAATTGAGACCGGCCACTGGCGGAGTGATGGAGTGATTGATGAAGGCTCCCCTTCCATTCCAGGCACTGTGCCCTGGGGCTCTGTCGCCTGGATTTTCATCTGGTGCTCCAAGCTGGCAGAGACTGCCATACAGCCCCGACAGATCCCAGACGCAGCAATCACCCCTCTGCAAGTTCCACAAACCACGCACTGAGGCCGAGCTGCCATAAATTTCCCCTCAGAGGAAAAAGCAAGTATTGACTGGTCTTTTTTTTTTTTTTTTTTTTAAACGGAGGCAAAGCAAACCCAAAGGAAGAAATGAACGTAAATAAACTCATCTAAATACTCAATACACCTTCCAAACACCGTTTAAAACGTATTCAAACTTAATAAACTTATTAAACTTTTTAAAGTTTTAAAGTTTTCCTCAGCCGTTTACACGCAGCGACCACGCAGTTAAAATGGCCACTGCTGAAAGAAACAGAGAAAAGGTGCCAAAAGCTACCCGCGAGGCTGCCTTCTCTCCGACAGCCGCCGGCGATCCACTGCCCGCCGCTCTCCCCTCCAATTACCTTCAATCGCCGGCGCAGCTTCTCTGAGCTCTGCGATCGGCTCACCTCCTCCGAAAGCGCGGGGCTCCAGTCCATGCCGCTCTGCTCAACCAACAAGCGAACGAGGAGCCGCAAGACAAGCTCCCACCAAATAACAGCCTTCTTCGCTGAAGTAAATGTGCGATCGGAGGGAAGGACAGTGCAGGCTCGCTGGTTACAGAAGAGCTCTTCCCCATACTAGCAAGGGGAAAAGATCTTAGCCGGACAACAGAAAGATTAGTGAGCATAATAAAACAGAGCTCAACAGGGACTGGCACAAGCAAAGATCACCTGCCTCTTTTTTTTTTTTTTTTTAAGTCACAGGAACAAATTAATAAAATATTAAAGATACCCCAAATCAAACCAGAAAACAATGGAAAGCTACTCTAATGCTCCCTATCTGAGTCTTAAAGTGAGCCCAGCACCTAGGCTCACGATGTCCTCCTGCTGCATGGAGACTGGACACACTGGGGGTTGATGGGAGAGCCTCCAGACTACATGCAGTGATGTCATGTTTTTGGACATGCCCAGTCTCCAAGCTGCAGGAGGAGGTACACTACCCAGAAGGAGAGGACTAAACTGGAGGACCGATAAGGAACATTGGTGATTTAAGTCAGGTGTATTTGGTTGAAGTGAAATGTCTTCTTGAAGTACAAACCTGCATCATAAGCCAGCTGTAGTGCATCCATATGTATGTGACCATGTGGATCACTATAGTGGCGATTGGCATCCATGGCACAGCACGCATTAGACTGACCTCCCTCAGGCATATTATCTACTTGAGGGGAGGGCTGCACTTCCTCAGCATCTATTACTTACTTCTTGGTTGTTTTGTGAATGTAAGTTTGCACACCCCAGAATCTAGTATGCTGGGCAGGATCTCCTGAAGCAACCTGATTCAATTTTTTCTGCTTTTCTCTTCGGCAGCTGCTTCTAAGATCTCAGAATGAGCTTCGGTAGCTGCTATTTGTTTTTCTCGTCAAAGTAACAAAAAGGTGCCTATTTTTGTTCTTCGTAAAAGCAACATAGGCACCTATTTACCTTTATAATACACCCATGACCAGCCCCAAGAGCGTGCAAATCCTCACAAGCAAATTTACACCTGCTCTATAAATGGATGCATGCACTCCAGCATGTACCTGCGCCTCCTATAAAATATGCATGCACATCACAACTCTGCCCTTACTCTTCCCAAACGACATCTCCAAGAAAACACCTATATGCAATCTTTTCAGTGTGTGTATATAGCTCAAAAATTTCAGGAAAGTCCTGTTCCATGTATCAAACAGGATTTACACACGAAAAATCCTTTAAAAAATTAACATCCCCACCCCTTCCACCCCATAAATAGTGGCTGCCACCACTCTCTTTCCCTTTCCTTCTATCTGGGCTCTCTCAAGCTTCTCTTTCACGGTCAGAGATGCATGTTTTTGCAGCTGCTGCCTGTGTGCATGCTCCGCTGGTAGCTGCGCTTGCTGTAGACAGATTTGAATGCACTGACCTTGACGCGTGTCTAGAAGAGCGGATCACTATGAAAAGCAATCAAGAAGCCAGACTCAGATTTATCATAGCTGTGTGGGCAAAGGTATTTTACAGCTACCCTTAATTCCCTTTCATCTTATTCAAGTGCTTCTCTAAAGAAATTGTTTTAGAGTTAAGGAGCCATCTGAATATCTGAAAGAATCAGATATTTACTTTTCAACAGGAACTGCACACCACCACATGGAGCAATGGCAGAATAGTGAAAAGACAATGCACTCAAAGTCTCAGGGAGACAGTGGCTGCAAGATCAGCTCTGAGTCCTTTTCTTTGACATGTAGATAGACTTAATGCTCAGAATAAAGAGTTTCCTCAAGATTGCCTGCTTTGGTGGGTGGCCAGTTCGGGAAAAAAATAATCACATCCCGAGTCAAAAAATGAATTCAAGGAGCATCCAGTAGAGGGAAGGGAAATGAACCATAAATGCTACTCCTGACTTATAAGATCAAAAGGTTGAGCACAAGACTCTCTGAATCAACTAATATCAATTGCATGCCACTGGCGGTAGTATAACACAAATAAAAATGTTATATTTTGTACAGACATAAGACCAACGGAAAAGAGGGTTTTTGGGGCAAATGCAGGAAAAGACAGACAAATCAAATCATACTGAAAGGAAGCACAGAAAAACAGGATAGAAGAAGAAATACGCTTGCACATGGTTACATGTGTAAATGAAAAGCGTGCAATAGAGAAACATGGAAGCCCATGAAAATCATTAGGAAACAAGGACAAAGCTATACCGGTTCGGAGAATTAGGAATGGATTATATCAATGCATGGAATTGAAAGTCTGGTTGATCTCTGCAATTTACACAGGTACACTAATCTATGAACATTCAGGGACGAAATTCAGAAAGCCAGAGCTATTTACGTCCCTTCAAAGACTGATGTTTGAGAGCCCAACAAACAATTCCCACATACACTCTACACATTTTTTTAGGAATTTAATTAAAATCCATAACCCCCCCCAATACTGTATAAAAATCTGAAGGCCTCCTGCTTATCATCAATATCTCCACATTTGATGCCTAAACCACCAACCGCACTGAAATACCAACCGAACCGAAATGTATTTTGTCCAATCATAAGAAGTAATTAGATCTTACCTGCTAATTATTGTTCCTGAAGGAACGACAGTCCAGTCCCTTTACTTCAGGGTTACGCAACCCTTCCAGCAGCTTGGAGGCTGAGCCCAACCTTTTTGGGATGGAGCGGTATATACCACTGGTGCCACCCACCAACTCCAGTAACCTACTGCAAAAGCAGACTTGAACAAACATTCCAAAATAGCATAAAGGAACAAAAAACACCCCAATCCAACCATATTAGATGTACCCCTTTTTTTTTTTTTTTTTTCACGGGAGTAGAGAGAATGAGAGAGAATGAGAATGAAAATGAGAAAGAATGAGGAGGGGTCAAGGGCGGAGGCAGAATACCTGCTACTGCACGGTCCTCTCACCCCAGTGACCCTCCAGACAGACCTGCGTCCGTCCTCGGGCCGAAGCCCGACCCTGAGAAAAATGTCCGGAATGGCAACCTCGGGAGGGAACAGGGACTGGACTGTCGTTCCTTCAGGAACAATAATTAGCAGGTAAGATCTAATTACTTCTTCCTTATCGTCACTCCAGTCCAGTCCCTTTACTTCAGGGAAGTACCAGAGCAGTACCAGCCCGGGTGGGATCCGCCATTCCGGAACGTAGAACAGCATGCGCAAACCTGGAGTCCGTAGCACTCTGCACGTCCAGTCTATAGTGCTTGGTAAAGGAGTGCAGGGAGGACCAGGTCGCCGCCCTACAGATGTCCAGCGGAGGAACTAAACTGAACTCTGCCCAAGAGGTGGCCTGTGCCCTAGTTGAGTGGGCGCGCAGCCCTCCTGGAACTTGCTTCCCCTTGAGGATATAGGCGGAGGCAATCGTCTCCCTGATCCATCTGGAGATTGAGGCTTTGGCCGCCACTTCCCCTTTGTGGGGACCCCCAAACTGTACGAACAGTCGTTCGGACTTCCGGAAGGGGGCTGTGTGGGAGAGGTAACGCTTCAATGTCCTGCGGACGTCGAGTAGGAGGAGCCTACTATCTCCCCCTCCTAGCTCTTCCGCCGGAAGAGACGGGAGAGTGATCGATTGGTTGACATGAAAGGGGGAGATGACCTTAGGCAAGAACAAAGGAACCGTCTAAGGACTACCTTATCCTTGAGAAAGGACAGAAAGGGCGGCCGAGAAGACAGGGCTTGTAATTCGGAGACCCGCCTGGCCGAGCAAATGGCAACCAGAAAGACTGTCTTCAGAGTCAGATCCTTCAAGGAGGCCTTCTTCATTGGTTCGAAAGGTTCCGTGACTAGTGCGTTTAGTACCAGGTTGAGGTCCCAAGGGGGGATGACCGATCTCCTCTGCAGACGGAGCCGTCTGACCGCTTTCAGGAACCTGGAAACGTCCGCGTGCACTCCTAAAGGCTTCCCGCAGACCTTACCCCTATAGCAAGAGATGGCCGCCAGTTGGACTCGGAGGGAGCTATGCGCTAGGCCCTTGTCGAATCCGGCTTGCAAAAATTCCAGTACCTCCGGGATCGAGGTTGCCAGGGGTTTCCTCCGGCGCTCCGCACACCATGCCTCGAAGATGCGCCACACTCTCACATAAGAGAGGCAAGTTGAGCGCTTCCTAGCGCTCAACAGGGTGGTGATTACTGCTGCCGAGTAGCCGCGCTTCAAGAGCCGTGCCCTTTCAATAGCCAAGTCGTAAGCGAGAATCGATCCACGTGTGGCATCTGGACCGGGTCTTGCCTCAGAAGGTCCCTCCTGTTGGGAAGCCGCCAGGGACGGTCGGCGATCATCCTTACCAGATCCGCATACCAGGGGCGACGGGCCCAGTCCGGGGCAATGAGGATTACTAGGCCCTGGTGAGCTTCTATCCGCTGGATGACTTTCCCTATCAGTGCCCAAGGGGGAAAGACATAAAGGAGACCCTCCGAGGGCCACTTCTGGGCCAGGGCGTCTAGGCCTTCGGACATCCTTTCTTTCCGTCGGCTGAAGAATCGGCTTGCTTTGGCGGATGAGAACCGAGCCATGAGGTCCATGACCGGAGGACCCCAAAGAGCTACTATCTGGTCGAAGATTTCCTGATGCAGTTCCCACTCCCCGTGGTCTATCTTGCACCTGCTGAGGTAATCGGCGGTGATGTTGTCCGTGCCGGCCACGTGCTGTGCTGAGAGTGCTTCCAAGCGAAGTTCTGCCCACTGGAACAGTGCGTCCGCCTCTTTCTCCAAGGCTGGACTGCTGGTGCCGCCCTGATAATTGATGTAGGCCACTGCGGTGACATTGTCGGAGAGTACCCGAATTGCCTTTCCTAGCACTGAAGACTCGAGGGCCTTGAGTGCCAGAGTGACTGCCCTCAATTCCAGCTGGTTGATAGGCCATTGAGATTCCAACGCCGTCCAATGCCCCTGGACAAACTGGTCCTCGCAATGTGCTCCCCAGCCTGCTAGACTGGCGTCCGTCGTCAAGAGCAACCATTGTGGAGGCTCGAGGGGCATTCCGCGATTCAGGTTCCTTGGGCACCTCCACCAGTGGAGGGACTGCTTGGTTCGAGGGGCGCAGGGTAGCTGAAGGAACAAAGGGTGCTGTTGTGGGGACCACCGACGCAACAGAGATCGCTGTAAAGGACGCATGTGCGCCCTGGCCCACGGAACTACCTCTATGGCTGCCGCCATGGTTCCCAGTAGTTGCAGGTAATGCCACGCAGAAGGAAGTCGCCTGGTCATGAACTGCGTGACTAGGAGCCTTAGGTCCCTTACCCTTGTGCAGGACAGGAAGACCCTGCCCCTGCCTGTGTGGAACCTTGCTCCGAGATACTCGAGCTCTTGGGAGGGTACCAGACTGCTCTTTGCGCGATTGATGACCCACCCCAAGTTCTCCAGAACCTGTATCACTCTGGCTGTTGTCCAGCGACTTTCCTCTTCCGACTTTGCCTGGATGAGCCAGTCGTCCAAGTAGGGGTGCACCAGGATTCCCTCCTTTCGTAGTGCAGCCGCTACTACAACCATCACCTTGGTGAACGTCCTTGGCGCGGTCGCTAGGCCGAAGGGCAGCGCCTGAAACTGAAAATGGCCCCGAGGCACTGCGAATCTCAGGAACTGCTGATGGGATCTTCTGACTGGGATATGCAAATAGGCCTCTGTCAAATCCAGTGCTGTTAGGAACTCCCCGCCCCTTACGGCCGCTATAACCGACCGCAGGGTTTCCATCCTGAAGTGTGGCACCTTGAGACATCGATTGACCTGCTTTAGATCCAGGATCGGACGAAAGGACCCCTCCTTCTTTGGGACCACGAAGTAAATCGAGTACCGACCTGTACCGTACTGGCCTGGCGGGACGGGCACCACGGCCCCGAGCTGTAACAGACGGGACAGTGTTGTTTCTATAGCCGCTCTTTTTGTTGGAGAACCGCAAGGTGACTGAACAAATGCTGGAGGTATTTGCTTTGCAAATTCGAGAGCGTATCCCTCTCGGATCACCTCCAGAACCCATTGATCGGACGTGACCCGGGACCAGGCGGGAAGAAAATGCCTCAGGCGACCGCCTACCGGCATCCCGCCCTCCTGGGCCCCCGGAATCTCATTGTTGTTTCCTGGGGCCCGAGGATAAGGAGGAGGCGGAGAAACCTCTCCCTGATCCCCGAAAACCTCGGAAGTTTTGTCCCCTACCGGGAAAACGACCCCTAAGAAAGGGGTTCGGTCTTGTCGAACGAAACCTCCGGGTATCCCTAGGTTGGTTCCGTGCTGGGGCTAAGGGCCGCGCTTGTTTCGGCCTGTCCTCCGGAAGCCTGCCGCCCTTGGATTCGCCCAGGTCCTTTACCAGCTTATCTAAGTCCTCCCCGAATAACAGCTTCCCTTTGAAGGGCAGACGACTCAGGCGAGTTTTGGAGGAAGCATCGGCAGCCCAATTCCGTAGCCACAAATAGCGTCTGGCTGCCACCACCAAGGCCATGTTCTTAGCTAAGCTGCGGATGAGGTCGTACTGACTATCCGCCAAGAAGGCCGTACCGGATTCCAACCTCGCCGCGTTAGCTAATGATCCCTCGGCGGAGACCTCCTCTGCCTGGAGTTGCTGAGCCCACCTCAAACAGGCCCGCGCCACCCAGGCCCCTGAAACTGAAGCTTGTAAGGCCAGAGCGCTCACATCAAAGGCTTGTTTTAGGAGCGTGTCCAATTTCCTATCCTGGGGATCCCTCAGTGCCGCGCTGCCCTCAACTGGGAAAGTAGTTTTCTTTGTTACTGCTGATACCGCCGCATCTACCCTGAGGGACTTCAGCAGCTCTTTGTCAGATTCAGGGAGAGGGTAGAGGCGGGACATGGCCCGGACCCCTCTTAACCCTGACTCAGGCTGATCCCATTCCTCCTGTATCATCTGACGTACCACTCTGTGGACTGGAAAAACCTTCTGGGACTTCCTGATGGCCTGGATTAAGGGATCCTCCAATGCCTCATCCTCCTCTGGGGTATCTGAGGCTACGTTGAGAGCTTTCAGGGAATCATTAATTAAGGCAGGCAGCTCCTCTCGTCGGAAAACTCTAATTATGCGAGAATGGTCCTCCTCAGGGATCTCCCCTTCTTCCAGCTCCTCCTCTTCCTCCTCTAAATCCTTTTCAGAGCCCTCCTCTTCTAGGGTGCCCTGGGAAAGAGAAGAGAGTGGCTCCTCGTTCAACAGTCTGGGGCGCTTTGGGGGTATTCCTGAGTCCTGAACGCTTGCCCTCAGGGGTCTGGCTACTCTGCCTTCGGCTGTCGAGCCCCCCTCCCCTGTCCCAAGCCCCTGCTTGCGCATGCAATAGGCTTGGTGTAACAAGAGCACGAAGTCAGGGGAGAAGAAATCTCCGACTCCCCCCTCCCCGGAGGGAAGGGCGGAGGGGGGGAGCGGAGGAGGGGGTGCCTCCGAGCGAGAGGGAAGGGATAACTGGGACACTACTTCCCCCTCCATAGGATCCGAGGACCCCTGGGATGATTGGGCCATGGACAGGCTGATTTCTTGTTCTACTGAGGTGGCTACTGCAGCGCAGCCCCTGCAGACTCCTGCCTCAGATGCAGTACCCCTACGAGTGCCACAAGATGGGCACCTTGACTTGCCAGTCATGCTCTCCAGGGGATATCCTCATAGAAAACTGAAGCGCTCCGCTAGGCAGCCCGTTGACCAGAAATAAACTTTAAATTGAAATTTGAAATAAAAATAAACTTTAAATTAAAATATAAAAATATAATTAAAATATAATTAACTTTAAAATTAACTTTAAACCCCCTGCATTGCTCTCTCCTGTACCAGGGATAAGGCAACGAAATCCCCTGAAATAACTGGAGAATAAACAAGAATTAAATTAAACAGAAAATTAAACCAGCAATTACAATCTTCTTACAGCCCATGAGCTGAGTACTTGCGATTTTTTTTGTGTAGGCTTCTGCTGTTTCCCGGACTGGAGCGGCGATTCCTGCACCGTTGGCTCAACACGTGGCAGGCCGCGGCCACGTGGAGCTCTGAACGGAGGAACGCGACTGGTCTCAGCGCTTCTCTGGGTCCTCCGACTGAGGAGAAAGGGCAGAGAAAGGACATACCCTGCGCAGCCCGGGATGCGGTCTGTTTACCGGCGCTGCGATCACGTCTCCGGAGCTCGCCCCTGCACTCAGCTGACTCGGGGGTAAGGAGCGATCAAGCCTGCGCGCTGAAAATCGCTCTTCCGCTTTGCGTTTCCTCCAGCGCTCAGCCACCGGGGGGGCTTCGGCGCGAGGACGCAGGCCTTCTGGAGAGCTGAAGAGGAACAGCAGGCCTAGCCAGCAGCGAGAGGCTCCTGATTCCCCTGCTCGCTGCTGCAGGCAAGATGGTAACACCTCCGGTCCTCGGCCCGGGCCGGGGGGGGGGGGGGGGGGAGGAAACAGAAAACGGTAGAGAAAATAAATAAGATTGCCTAATGAAATAAATAAGATTTAAAGTAGAGATAAGTTAAAATAAAAGTTAAAATTAGTAAAAATTTGTAAAAATTAGCCAAATTTAAGAGAAGGTAGGACTCCAGTAAGCCCTAGGCTTACGGAACCCTCCAGCTGCTTGGAGGCTGAGTATACTGGAGTTGGTGGGTGGCACCAGTGGTATATATACCGCTCCATCCCAAAAAGGTTGGGCTCAGCCTCCAAGCTGCTGGAAGGGTTGCGTAACCCTGAAGTAAAGGGACTGGACTGGAGTGACGATAAGGAATTACAGATGTTATGTACATATTTGCGATGCACTCTGTAAAAGTTATTATGTATATAGTAGTTGGACCTTTGTTATAGCTATTGTTTTATGTACTAAGGCACAAGTACATAGAACGCTGATGTTTCATGTAAGAAGAACAGGATTTATATTTGTTTCTGCTTCTTTACCTTGTTTTATTGTAAACCGCGGTATATAAGTGTTTATTAAATAAATAAATTTGTGGTACAGAAAAAGCATTAACAAAAAGGAAGCACATCTGAGAATAATTTGGAAAAGCAAAGCTGTTTGTTAGGGACACTGTAACATGCCCAGTGAGTGCAGGATTCCTTTATACATGGGTCAAAACTCAGCTTTTGCTCTCTACTATAAAGATTATCTCAACTTCCCTGCTAGAAACGGCAATGTGACAGTCCCATCAAGGGAGAAGAAAGCCTTCTCAGCTTCAAACATTATTTCTCGGCTGTTCGGTTTTATTTCCTGTCAATTTAGTTGAGAATCTCTTTCAGTCAAACTGCTAGTCAACATGGAGAGGGATTTGCAAGTCTGCAGATCTCGCTGATCTTTTATTTTCTTTATAGACGCAGAAAGCACAGTTACTTACCTGTAACAGGTGATCTCTGGGAACAGCAGGAATAAGTCTTCACATATGGGTATGTCGGTACCAACCGAGTCTGCGTGGGAACGCTCCCCAGCATCCAATTAGAACGCTTTTGAGAGCATCCCACCACGCCTGCGTGCTGCCTTCCCGCCTTTCCCAACTGCCTCTCCTCAGTTAAGTTTTAAAGCTGAGACAAAGAGAGAGAGAGAGAGAGAGAGGAAAGATAGAGATAGAGAAATACAACTCCTAGGGGAGGTGGGTGGGTTGTGAAGACTTATTCCTGCTGTTCCCAGAGATCACCTGTTACAGGTACGTAACTGTGCTATCTCCAGGAACAAGCAGGAAAGAGTCTTCACATATGGGGACTCCCAAGCTAAGATGCCTGGAGGAGTCCCAGCATGTTGCGAATCAGAGAAGGCCATGCTATTCAACAGAACCTCAGGCATCCTGGGGATGGAGGGTAGGAGTTGAACTAAACAGATATGCTATGGACCAACTGGACTAAACAGGACGCCTAGAGAGGAGACCCTGTGTAGATAATATCTAGTAGTAAACACTGAACTAGAATTTAGCAATATGGACCTCACCTTGAGGTATTGAAAAAAGGTTTATGGAGGTTCATATGGGATTGCTAATATGAACCAGCAGAATATCCTCAAGGAATACCTCAATAGATAGAGGTAATAACTGTGCAAAGACAGGTTGAGGTCAGAACCTTCAGGGCGAGAAAGTCCCAGCGGAGACTGGGGTAGTTCAATGGGGAAGGACTTTTGCAGGAAATGCGGAAGTCCCTATTAGATAAACCTGAAGTTCTTTTGACCCTAAAGAGATATAGTTCCTACAGGAGAAGAGGAGCTTTGAAGACCCCTATATCCGATAACAAAGAAGGACAGAAGTATGAGGCATTGCAGCCTCCTATTTACTGAAAATTCAGAATGTCCTTCTTAAATGAAGTTACTTAGGAAAAAAGATGGTAGATGGAGGACTTCAAATGTACCTAAACTGAAGGTCATGGTGGAAACCTTTTAACTACCACAGGGAAGTGGTTGGTTATGTAGAATCCTGAACATGCTGGAGCAGCATTGAAAAAGATAGTGACTATCTGTCGGGGCCGTATAGGAAAAATATATATATGTATATGAATATATATGAACCTAGGCAGACAGATAGAAAGAAAAAAAATATTATATATATACATACAGATGTCTATATACATGTATGCATAAATATATATACCCATGTCCCCACATAGGGATATGTGAAGAGAGAAAGATTCATCTAATAACAAGAAGGGAATACCTGCTTGAGGAGATGTTTAGAGAATCCATTCTCCCTTGTTGTGGGTGGGAGAGCTAAGGGAGTGCTCTCACTGACAAGGAGAAATCTAGAGTATTCTAAGAACTCTAGCCCTTGAAAAACTAGGAATGGAGGATGTTTTAATCCGCTGACAGTAAGTCTGGATCCTTCCATAACTCCAGCATGACAGCTGGAGAAGAAGATGCAATGAAAAAAGATACCATATTTACCCTTCTAAGAGGGCAAAATGAGTATAATGCATTCTTGCGCTCAATGAATTACTCCATGAGGAATTGAGGATGGAAGGAATACACAAACAAAGACTGGCTGTCAGTGAAAGAAAACCATCCCTGGTGAAGGGGTCCACTAGGAATGTGAACCAACCCAGGGGATTGGATAATTCTTTAGGTCTTCACTTAATTAAAGGCGTGTGTCCTTTATTGAAGAAGAAGACTTTAATGGAAATGTTAAGGGTAGGGAAGAACTCATTAAAGTCCTTCCTAACCATCTGGAATTATTTGCTCTCTAGCAAGAGCCCATTGTGCAGAGCTGCTCCGTAGAGATGCAGAGAGCATGTTGCAGGTTGGCTAGAAGAAAAAACTGGCTGTTTAAGAGCCAGTATGTGATCTGAACTACTCCGCCAACTCCAAGGATTGAGAAAGGCTAAGGACAGAAGGTATGCTGCAACAAGAAAACCTGAGAAGGTTCTAAGTCTGTCTGGGACTTAGTACTAAGGTAAGAAAGATTGATACTGGAGATCAAGCCCTGGGTGCTTGGTTAGCAAGTTAGTGGTTTAAACACTAAGAGCCCCTGCATTCTAACTATTGTTAGAGCGGCAGAACAAATCTTAGGTCTCAAGACTAGAAAAAGACCTACAGACATAAGTAGGAGTGGTAAAAACTCCATCATTGTCTGAGAAGCTGCCACGAGCAACAGAATGCAAGGTGGCGATAACTCTGAAAAGAAACTCAGGCTTAGGGATAAGCCCTTAGTTAAGTAGTATACTCTTACAGACCAAAATGTCTTAGTAAGAGGGGCAGAGTTGAAAAAGACTTACGATGGAGTAAATCTTTGAAAAGAGTAGTATGAGACATGCTGATACAGGAGAAACTGTCAAAGATAAAGGTATATGACAACCTTATTGACAATTGTTACTCCTCTATCTACTTAGAAGGAAGAGGAGTAACGTTATTACCTGTAAAGCATAATCATGCTAAGGAGCTCTATGAGCTAAAAGTCAGGATGTCTCTTTAATGTAAAGTTTTGGATGGAACCGATGTAGATGCTTGTAAGAGAAGAAGCAAACTACAGGTTCTAAACCTCAAAGCAGGAAGAAGGATTCAGTGAAGAATCTATCAGCAACCCTGCGACTGCTGGGTTTGCTGAAGTGGTTGAGGTTGTGGTTTCTTTAGCCTGGTTTGATGTTTCCCCTGTTTGAAACAGCTGTATGATGGGTAGAGGAAGGATAAAACTTTTTCCCCTTGAAGGAATAAAGTTTGGTAGAAGATTTCTTACCAACTGGGATAGAGGAAGGTGTAGACAATCCTTTGAAAGCAACAGTGCCAGTGGTTAACTGAGCAACTTGGGGGCTTGTTTACAAAGCCGCGGTAGTGGTTCGCGATCGCGATCGCAGCCGCGGCCCCATTGAAATCAATGGGGCCGCGGCTCCGATTACGATCGCAAACCGCTACCGCGGCTTTGTAAACAAGCCCCTAGGTGTAAAGTCTCTTTGTTAAAGAGATTCTCCCCAGTACAAGGAGTATTTCCCAGCCTTTCTTGTAGCGATGTATCCAAGTCAGAAGCTTGGAGCCAGGCCATGCGTCGTGCTCCTATGGCTATAAACAGAAGTTCTGCTAACAGACTCAAAACTGTCCAGGGTAGCACGAGTAAGAAACCTAGAGATATTTTGAACATGACTAACCAGTAAAGAGTAGTCTGCTCTTTTGTGATCCTGAAGAAAAGGAGTCAAAAACAGCAAGCTGGTTGTGAGCTCTTCCAGAGATAGTCCCATATAGAAAATATATGAGAGAATTCTTGTTGAAAGCATGGATGCCTGGAAGCTTTTACGTCCAAAGGCATCTAAAGTTCTAGCCTCACGACCTGGCGGATAAGAAGAGTGCCTTTTAGCACTTTTCACACGCCTCATTGCTGATTCCACAACAAGAGAATGATGTGGAAGTTGAGTCTTTTGAAAACCTGGAGAAGGGGGCACCTTGTACAGAGAGTCTGTGGCCCTTGAAGGTGGGGATACCTTTAAAGGAGTTTCCCACATTCTAAGTAAAAGATCCTGTAAGGTTTGATGCAAAGGGAGCATAATAACCTTCTTTGGAGTCTCAGGGAGACACAGGAACTCTGAATCCCTTGGAGCAGGATCTTGATCAGGTATAGAAATGGCAAGTAACCTTGCCATATCACGCAAGAATGCTTGAAAAGAAATTTCCCCAGAAGGGGATCCTGTATTATGAGGAGTAAAAGGTCAGATCTGTTGAAGATCTAGCCTTAGCACTAATGGATTGATCCATTAGAGTACTAGACCCAAAAGAGTGGAGCATCAGGTTGTCCTGAAAGGATAGTCGGCGGTACCGCTCAAGGTCGGTACCGCGACGAATCGTTGAAAAACTATCCATGCCAGGGATGGACTCCAAGCTCAGTACCGAAGGAAGCGAGCTTGTGGAAGTAAGCATGGAAGGCACCGGTACCGATGCAAAGGTAGAAAACGGAACCGGCAGTGGTATCACAGCCGGTACCGACACCGGACGATCAGTCTGAAGCAACTCTAACGGTACCGAAGGTACCGAGAGCGGTAGACTTTGATCTCCGGGACAATGTCTTCGGCACCAAGCAAGGTCGATACCAAGACGAGTCGGTACCCAATCGTCCAGGCTAGAGATCGATTCTAGACTCGGCATCGAAAGCAGCGAATCAATCAAAACAGACCTGGAGGGTACCGACATGGATGCCAGAATCGGTACCGGGATCGATACCGATGCTGGAAGATCAGTCTGTAGCGACTCTAGCGGCACCGAAGATACCGAGAATGCTAGACTGCGATCATCGGTGTGGAGTTTTTCATCCAACACCATTGCCGATGCCGGGGTACCGGCACTGTTCCCAGCGGATACCACCACCGAGCATGGCTCAGGTATTTTCATGGAGGTGAAAACCCCGGAAATAACCTGAAACCCCATTATGGCTTTGGAGGCCGAAGACTCCCGCCAGGGTTTTAAAGCCAAATTGTCCTCGAGGGCAAGGCCGGGGCCATCTCAATGTTGAACATGAGATCTACCACCCGAGGACTGGCTACTCTTTACAGACTTTTGTGGGGTTACCTGATCATGTGAAGAAGTAGTTGTAGCTGGTACCCTCAGAGGTGACGGAAACCACGTATCGAGTTGAGCTCGATGCTGAAAACTTCTTTTGGAAAAAATGCTGCAGGAGGGACACTCCAGCGGGTAGTGGTCAGGACCCAAACATGGAAGGTACCAGTTATGGGTGTCTAAGACTAACTTAGTACCGCCAGTTGAAACATGTTTTAGGGATAGTGGCTGACGTTTCCATGAAGGAAGTGGAGAGGCCTAGTAGGCCGAGAACCATCAGGCACTAAACAGGGAAAAAAATTCCCTACCAAGGAAATAATTTTTCAAAAAAAAGAAAAAGAAAAAGAAAAACACCGGCGGTACCGGTGCGTCGAGGGAAGGCAGACGCGACCACAAGAAAAAACAAAAATAAAGGAAGAATTTTCTGCAGTGACAGGAGTACGTCCTGCCGGCTCCGCGGAAAAACGAAAACTGAGGAGAGGCAGTTGGCAAAGGCGGGAAGGCAGCACACAAGCATGGTGGGATGCTCCCAAAAGCGTTCTAATTGGACGCTGGGGAGCGTTCCCGCTCAGACTCCGTCGGTACCGACGTACCATATGTGAAGGCTCATTCCTGCTTGTTCCTGGAGATGAATGGATTTCAGGTTGCCATGTAATTTTTGACACTTTCAAAACTTGACACAATATATTCAATTTTATTGAATATAGAAGATGCCTGCAGGTAAGGGCCATGCAGTCTTCTCAGGTTATTCAGTTGCTCCTGCTTACTCTGCTCTAGTTCTCATGAATGTTTCGGGCCTACACTACTGCCCACTGCACTAAAACTCTACATGAAAACCCTGAGATTAGTCATGCGAGTTCTCTGGTGGAACCTGACTGGGAGAACTGAAAGGACTGCTCAAGTTTCATTCGCATACAGGAAACTTAAGTTAACCGAGTGCACTAAACCCAGTGACCAGATTCAGGTAAAAAATCTTCAGATGACCGTTTTAACACAAAACAAAGTTGGTTTACAGTTTTGGGTAGGATTTAGATCACATCTGCGAGATTTTGTTTTACGGTACAATAACTGTCAAAATGAAGGTGTGGCAAGTGGAAAACGTCCGTGTTAACTGTTTAGGACATTTTCAGCATTTTGGAGAGGACTGCCGTGCAGTTAGACAAAAATAATGACCACTGCACATTAATTGAACAGCAGATAATATGTGATAAAGTGAGCTACAGTTCTTTGAGGTAACATTAACTGCTCTCTATTACCTGCCGTGTTAAGTTGACATGCAATTAAGGACGTCCACATTAACTATTTATTTTATTTATTTATTTAGCTGTGCTTATATACCGCTTTTCACCGGGTCAAAGCGGTTTACAGATATATGCTAACAGGCTCTTTTTATTCCCTCGTCCCCGAAGGGCTCACAATCTAAGCGTACCTGAGACAATGGAGGGTTAAGTAGCTTGCCCAAGGCCACAAGGAGTGGCCATGGGACTAGAGACCCCAGTCCCTCTGGCCTGAGGTTACTTGTCTCTATGTGGGAATTAAACCCCTGGCCCTCCAGCCTGAGGCAACCTGTCCCAACCACTGAGCCACTCCTCCTATTAGCATGGAACCATGCAGTTAACAGAAATTCATGTATTAAAACTAGGGCTGGTCCATCCATTGTGGAAACTAGGTGGTCGCCTAGGGCAGCAACTTCGGGGGGGGGGGGGAGGATGCACAGCAAAAGATCAGGGCATTCAAAGCTAAACAATAAATTTGGACAGCCAGGGGGACAAAAGGCTTAAGGTGTGCCTAGGGTGCCAACACCTTGAACCAACTCTGGGGCCTCCCCTGATTAAAACAGCTAATACAGCTTAATAAATAGGCCTGTAAGTGTAATGTGACTAGTGGGGGACAAAAACAATTTTTTGAGAATGTTACATAAGTAAGGATATCCATACACCAGATGAGGACTACAATTATCATAATTTTTGATTCAGATATTGAATGCAGCTTTGTACATACATATACACTGAACAACATGCATTGCAGGAGAAAAAAAGATAGTGTGGTTAAACCAAAAGCCCCAAATGAATTTTATCTGGTTCCTTGCAAGCATTTGGCTATTCTTATTTGAACGGCACATAACCATGGAAGAGCAGAGTCCACTCAAACAGCATCCTAGCAAATTTTTGGATAATTGAGAACTGGTTATTTTTCGTACCAATAAAACTTATAATAAGTGAGCTATTATTCCATTACTGAGTTTAACTAACTGTGCTGGAAATGTTCCAGTGATTGCAAGGATTTTGTTTTATTCTGTGATTAGAGACAAGATAGCATGGCAGTTTTACAAACATGACTAATATGGTTTTCAATGGAAAGAAAACATTTTTTAAAAAAGCAACCTAATTATGTAGTCACTAAATCATAATACCCAGCATGCATTTCATTTTTTCTCCCCGATCTTTCCATTTAAAGCTCACATGAAACATGCTCCTAGGACTGGAAAGAAGTCTCTTCTGAGACCATCTCTGAGCAGATCCTGCATGTCACCCCTACCCAAGTTTACACTTTAAAACGCAAACACTACAGAGAACTCAATGTAAGCTGTTTTGATTGCACGAGAAGGCGGTATAAAAGACTTGTTAAATAAAATTAAATAAATAAATCTCTCAGCGATGGTCTATGGCCTATAGTAACGGTAATAAGCTACCCTTCTTCCACAGATTCAAGGAAATCACCTCCACAATACGCCCGAGTTCTACCGGCGCCATCATTCTGTCTGCTGCATTACAGAACAAGGCCAGCTCACACATTACTACTACGACTACATCACATTTCATTCTGTAGTAAATCCCTATCAAAGAAACTGAATTTCAGAACTAGCTTTATATAAAAATGTCCAAATATGAACATAATATTGTAAAAGCTGCTGACATGCAAGTAAACAATAGGGTGTGCAGGAAAAAAATGTGTTTCATATTCTGTTTTTTAATCATGCGCCCTATTGTGACTTTCGCTTCAAAACAAACACATATTCCTAGTAAACAGCCTATCTCTGCAAGTACAGGTTCCGCAGCAGCACACTATTTAAAGCAAACAGGACTCGGTTCTCAAGAAACCTGCAGTTCTGACATGTGCCACAGTTCCTTCGCTAAGTAATTATTCTGAATTATTTCAGAGATTCTGCCATTTCCCTATACTGGGTGCCTAGAATTGGGGCCTGACACCATCCCAAGCAACAGAGCAGCTGCCACTGAAGGCACAAGACAAGGAAAGAGACATTTAACATCAATTCATTCTATACTTTTTCTTATCTTTCTTTTTATTCATTTATTTCTTTTTTATACCGCGCTCTTTAGAATCAGTGCAGTTTACATGTATACTAACAGGTACTTTTTTATTCCCTTGTCCCCAAAGGGCTCACAGTCTAAGTGTTCCTGAGGCAATGGATGGTTAAGTGGCTTGCCCAAGGCCACAAGGAGTGGCCATTGGACTAGAGACCCCAGTCCCTCCAGCCTGAGGTTGCTTGTCCCCATGCGGGAATTGAACCCCCGGCCCTCCGGCCTGAGGTAGCCTGTCCCAACCACTGAGCCACTCCTCATGTCACGGACGTCAGGCCTCAAACCCTGCTTGAAGTGTGGCAGAAAGATCCAGAACTTTGACACACATTCTAAATGTTTAATCTGCTTGGGTGTGGATGACAATTAGAGCAAATGTAAGCCTGTGAGGATCATCTGAATTGCCTTCACAACCACTATGAAAGTTGAGGAAAGGTTACCTCAGGATCAGAAGGACGTTTCCTCTGGCAGCTCTGCTACGAGTCTGAAAACCTCAGAAGAAGCATGCCCCAGTTTGGGTGGCTCCCTAGAAGATTCTCAACTTGCATGTACTACTGCTACTACTACTATTGAGCATTTGAATAGTGCTACAAGACGTACGCAGCGCTGCACAGATACATATAACAGACGGTGCCTGCTCATCAGAATTTACAATCTAGTCAAGGCAGACAACACAGGATATATCTAGGGGGAAAGGTAAGGAAACACAAAGAAGATCAGGTGAGTCAAGACCCGAAAGTGGCAGCGAAGAGCTGAGTTTTCAGCCTGGATTTCAAGCGTTTTCTCTGGCCCTTCTCAAATTCAGGCTGAAAACTCACCTCTTCGCTGCCGCTTTTGGATCTTGATTTACCTTTCCCCCTAGATATATCCTATGTCTACACCTACTGTGTTGCTGGTCTTGACTAGATTGTAAGCTCTGTCTCTTACATACCTGTGCAGCGCTGCATATATCTTGTAGCGCTATACAAATGCTCAGTAGTAGTTGTAGTGGTACATACAAGTTGAGAATCTTCTAGGGAACCACCCTCAAAACTCCTGGCATAGTGGTTTTAAAAGTCCAGTCATCCAAAAGGACCAGCAGATAACACCTAAACTGAGGCATGCTTCTTCTGAGGTTTTCAGACTCATAGCGGAGCTGCCACAGGACTGCAGGGAAGGTGTCATTCCTGATGCTTTCCAAAGCACCTGAAAAATGAAAAGCATATGAGCGCCGTAATTCCTCAGCAAAATCCTCTACATCCAAGCGCCAATGGCTGTGCTCTACTTCTGCACAATTGTCCCAGTGCATGCCCAGGGCAAACTGCATAGCTGTCACAGACACAGCACAGGAGCTTGTTTCTCTGCATGTCTCTGGTTCAACAGCCTCTCTCATCACCTCTGGTACTCATGACAATAGTGGATGAATCCTCAGAGTAGCCTCATTCATTCCTGCAAAATAAGTTTAATGAATTTAAGGAAACCAAGGAGTTGCCAAATGTACTGTACAAACAACCCAGCAGGACGCTCTCCATTCAACAGGTGTTACTCCAGCACAGAGCAAAGGGAAACTATGCATACCCAATAAACTTGTGTTCCTTGAGTCCTTCCAGACCAGTCCCGACAAACAGGTCCAGCAAGCGGAGACCGAGCAATCCCGGGAGGCTTTAACTACTTAGGTTGGTGTGGCATAAAGAGTCCCTCAGTATTTGCAAATGACAGCAAACTCCCTCCTGGTTTCTTAACTATCTTATCCTGACTGCCTTAGCAGCATGCCTTTTATCTTATAGACTTGTTACAAACATATTGCTGCCTATAAAAGAGATTCTAGGTTGGAGCAGTATGCCTACCCAGCTCACCGCCAAGCTGCCTCCTTTTTCGCCTTCATATATATTCTCACCTTTCCCTTTTTTTCCCTGCAGTGTTACTCTTTTTTTTTTTAAAATCATGCCTATCCATAGATTGTGCCGTGCTTCTGCAAGCAGGCTTCTAAACTGGCTTAGTCTGGGAGGACTCAAGGAGCACAAATTATCAGGTACGCATAATTTCCCTTTCCTTTTCATCCTTGTCAGATCCGTCCTGACAAATGGGATATACCTAAGCATCATTAATCCCGGTGAGAGGAAGCCACAGTGCTTTCCAACACTCATGGCCAAAAGCTACTTCTTTATCTACCAGAGCATCCAGTCTGTAATGCCTAGAGCAGCGATGGCGAACCTATGGCACGCGTGCCAGCTGTGGCACGCGAAGGCCTTGCAGCTGGCACGCGTGAAGGTCCGCAGAAAAAGAAAAAGCGGGCTCTCGCTGCTGCCGCGGACGCGGCAGCATGCAGTGTCCCGCGGGGCCCCCTCCGCCCGCTAAGCCCCTCTGCAAGGGCTTTCAGATTCGCGAGGGAGACAGCGTCTCCCTCGCGTCTCTGTTAAGCCCGCAGGGGCTAATGGGAAATTTCCCATCAGCCCCTTTAGACGCGAGGGACTGATGGGAAATTTCCCATTAGCCCCTGCGGGCTTAACAGAGACGCGAGGGAGACGCTCTCCCTCGCGAATCTGAAAGCCCTTGCAGAGGGGCTTAGCGGGCGGAGGGGGCCCCACGGGACATTGCATTCTGCCGCTGCCGCGGCAGAAGCCAGAGCCAGCTGCTTTTTTTTTTTTTTTTAATTTGCCATGGGGGGTGGGTTAGGACTGCTAATGGGCGAGGGGGGGGGTTAGGACTGCTAATGGGGTAGGGGGGGTTAGGACTGCTAATGGGCTAGGGGGGGGGTTAGGACTGCTAATGGGCTAGGGGGGGGGTTAGGACTGCTAATGGGCTGGGGGGGGTTATGACAGCTAAAGGGCTAGGGGGGGGTTAGGACTGCTAATGGGCTAGGGGGGGTAGGACTGCTAATGGGCTGGGGGGTAGGACCGCTACTGGGCTGGGGGCTGAGGCGGGCTGTCTGGAAATGGGGTGATGGGGGGATAGGACTGGTAATGGGCTATGGGGGGGGGTTAGGACTGCTAATGGGCTAGAGAGGGGGGGTTAGGACTGCTAATGGGCTAGGGGGGTTAGGACTGCTGATGGGGAGGGGTTAGGACTTGAGGTGGGCTGTTGGGTGGGGTTAGGACTGGAAATGGGCTGATGGGGGGTTAACACTGGAGGTGGTCTGATGGGGTTAGGACTGGTAATGGGCTATGGGGGGTTTAGGACTGATAATGGGCTATGGGGGGCTGGGACAAGAAATGGGCTGATGGGGAGGGGTTAGGACTTGAGGTGGGCTGATGGGGTTAGGACTGGTAATGGACTGTGGGCTGATGGGGGGGGTTAGGACTGGCAATGGGCTATGGGGGGCTGACTGGAAGTGGGCTGATGGGGGGTTAGGACTGGAAGTGGGCTGATGGGGGGTTAGGACTGGTAATGGGTTATAGGGGGGGGCTTAAACTGAAAATGGGGTGATGGGGGGTTAGGACTGGAAGTGGGTTGATGAGGGGGGGATAGGACTGGTATTGGGTTGGGGGTTGCTAGGACTGGAAATGGGTTGGGGGGCTGCTAGGACTGGAAATGGGCTGATGCAGGGACTAGAAGGGAATGGATGCTGGGTGAGGCTGGAACTAGAAGGGAGCTGGTGTTGGGGGAGGATTAGAATGGGATGGGGCTGGGAGAGTAAAATGGAGAGGGGAAAAATATTTTGTGTGGGAGGGATAAAAAATCTACAATTGGCCGGGTATTGGGAGAGTAAGTGGGGATTGAGGATGGAGGGGTAAATTTTGAGTAGATGAAATAGGAATGAGGAAAGAGCAAAAGGAGAAAGATTAGTATGTTAAAGCAGATGTAGAGAGAGAATGGAAAAAAAACCCCAAGAAGACAGAAGAAAGGACAAATGGACAGCAGATGGAGAGTTAGCAGAAGACACGAAGAAACCAGAAGAAAGTGGCTGGAACAATTGCAACTGAAAAAAAATGCACAAAAGGTAGAAAAATATCTCTTTATTTTGAATTTATTAATTGGAATATGTCAGCTCTGGGAAATGTGCATCATTAATTTTTGCGCTTTGTTTAGTACAAGAGGAAATTAATATATAGTTTTATTTCTACAGTGTTGTTGTATATTCCAAGTTTGGCTTTTGGGGTTCCCAGTTTAATTATTGTCTTCCTGTTTCTAAATTGTGATTCCTTGTTTGGTAATGGTCTGTTCTGCATGTGTAACTGAGCTGAGGTATTCTGTTTATATAATTCCTATTTGACATTGCCACTTGTTCTTTCCCCAGTAGGTCATGTATTGTTGTTCTCTGAGATGTATTGGTTTAATATTTGCAGTGTTGCCTTTTGATAGGTAGAGTATGGTGCTTTGTGAGTCCTGGTAGTGCTGTTAGGATACGGCGGGTTTGCTATGGGTTCTAAATGGGCAGCGTTTGTAGTAGTTCCTAATGTGCCTGGCGGTTGGTACTGGATTATAGTAATGTAGAAACCTTTTAGTCTTTCTTTATCCATATACTCATTAAGAGGCATGTTTACTAAAAGTTAGTGTATGGTAACATTATGCAAATATTTATGCAAATGAAGCACCTTATGCAAATGGAGCTTTAATTGACGTGCTGGCACTTTGAGGAAATTCTTTGGTTTTGTGCGGCAGTTTGGGCACTCGGGCTCAAAAAGGTTAGCCATCACTGGCCTAGAGAATGAGGGCTCACTTCTATTCTGTAAAAATAAGTCGTTCACTTCTTTAGAAGTGAACAACTTATTTTTACAGAGTACACAGTTGATCGTTCCAAAGAAGACCAAGCAGCAGTGTAGAGAATGAGGGCAGCAAAGACTATGCTACTGCCTTACACATCTCCTCTGGAGACACACAGCCTTGCTCTGCCCAAGAAGATCCTTGGGTCCTTGAACAGTGTATTCAAGAGTCCTTCAGGACCAGCTTTCCTTTCCATACATTTACCGAGATAATGACTTCCATATTCAGGTGGCTAAAAGGAGCTTTCAAGGCTGTCTCTCCTTTCTTTGGGCTTTTAAACAGAACAGCTAGCTGTTCAGACCTTCTAAAGGGTACCATTACTCCCAGGTAGCAAAGCAGGGCCCACCTGATGTTGATCAGGTGCAGGGAGTGTCTTTCTCCAGGTGACCCCTTGTTTGTTTGTTACATAAGAACATAACATTTGCCAGACTGGGTGAGACCAAAGGTCCATCAAGCCCAGTATCCTGTTTCCAACAGTGGCCAATCTAGGTCACAAGTACCTGGCAGAATCCCAAAAGGTAGACAGATTCCATGCTGCTTATCCCAGGGATAAGCAATAGATTTACCCCAGTCCACAATGGTTCCTGAACTTTTCCCTCCAGGAATTTGTCCAAACCATTTTTTTAGCCCGTTTACATTAGCAGTTTTTACTACATATGCTAGCAACAAATTCCAGCGCTTAATTATGCATTGCATGAAAAAGTTTTTTTCCCTAATCTTAAATGTACATCTCAGTAGTTTCAATGCATGTCCCATAGCTTTTGTACTTTTTAAAGGAGTAAACAACTGATTCGTATTTACTCATTATTTTATAGACATATTTTCCTTCAGTTGTCTTTTCTCTAAGTTGAAGAGCTCTAACCTTTTAAGCCTTTCCTTGTAGAGTTATCCTTTCATCTCCTTTACCATTTTGGTTTCTCTTCTCTATACCTTTTCAATTGCTCATAATCCTCTTGTGATTTAACAACTTTGAATAATTTTGTCTCATCTGTAAATTTGATCATGTCGCTTGTTCCCATTTTTAGGTCATTTATAATTATATTAAAAAGTAGTGGGCCCAGTAGAGATCCCTGGGTACTCCACTATTCACCTTTTTCCAATAGGAAAATTGACCATTTACCCCTACTCTGTTTTCTATCATTTTACTAGTTCCCAATCACGATAGGACAAAGTCTCCCTCCCACCACCATGACCTTTTAATTTCCTCAAAAGTCTCTCATGAGGAACCTCGTCAAACGCTTTCTCAAAATCCAGATATATAAAAATGAGTTGTTGATTTTAGTATAAAAGATTTTATTCACGCCTTTAAAAAAATGTAGTAGATCGGTGAGGCAAGACTTCCCTTAGCTAAATACATGTTGGCTTTGTCCCATTACTGAACATATAGATGGGAATGATTTAATTGTATTCTTTATAATGGTTTCTACCATTTTGCACGGCACAGACGTCAGGCTCACCAGTCTGCAAGTTTCTCAGATCATCCCTAGAACGCTTTTTAAAAACTGGTGTTACGTTGGCCACAGTCCAATCTTCAGGTAGTATAGACTATTTAAATGATAGCTAACAAAAAAACAAATTACTAATCATAGATCTTCAATTTAAATTTTTGAATTCTTTCAGTGCCCTAGGATGTATGCCATCTGGTCCAAATGATTTTTTTTCCTCTTGTTAACACAAGTTTCTATCATAGCAATTATCTGATAGTACCCTCACTGTTCTTTCTGCAATCAGCAGAAAAAAAAGCTTTTCAGTGCCGTGTTGACTGCCCAAATTTCAACTCTGTTTATGGTCCAGAACTTTCTTCCTTGGACCAGCAGCCCTAGACTATCTGTGCTGGAAGTTGGCCCCCTTACCCGTCCAATGTCACATCTGCCAAAATCATGATCCTTCGTGACTGATCTAATTTGATACTCCTGCTTAGGTTCTTTTCCTGAAGCAACTGCAGCATAACCTCGTATCCCTTGGAGTTTGTTTTATATCTGGTCATCAGTGCCCAATGTTGCAGCTCCATGTGTATCTGGACCCATTAGACCACGTCGATTACTGCTACCATACTGCCTAGCACTTGCAGTTGTTCTCAACTTCTGTATTGCCTTGTGATTACAAGTCTGCAACCTGTTCCTGAAGTTTCCATAGTCTTGCTGGTGTTAGGGTGGTCAGTCCTCTGTATTGAACAGTAACCCCCAGATATTCCAGCTCCTGTGATGATAAAAGATTGCTACTGTTTTGATTTATCATCCAATTTAACAATTCCAGTACTTGGATGACATTAGTGGTAAACTGCTGGCTCTGCTTTTGTTTTCACTTTTATGAGCCAATCATCCAGATAGGAGTTTACCAGTATCCCTTCACTTTGCAGAACCATTGCTACCACTGCCAAAGCCTTGGGGAAAGTATAAGGAGCCGTGATCAATCCGAATAGCAATGCCTGCAACTGGAAATGAGAGTCCAAGATTGTAAATATCAGCAAATTCTGAAAAGGTTTATTTAATAGAGATATGCCTCTGCTAGATCCAATGATTCAAGATATTCTACTGGCTTTATTGCCATCATCATGGTTTTGAATATTTTCACGCTCAGAAGCAGGGAATTCAAAGGCTGCATTGATATCTCTTAGATCCAATACAGGCCAGTATTTCCATTATTTTTTGGGACTGCAAACTACCTAGTAAACTGGCCGCTGCCCCTTTCCACCATAAGCACCGGAATGATAGCCTGCAAGTGCAATAGATGTGCTAGGGTCTTCCTTGACCACTGCTGCCTTGTGGGGAGAAGTTCATCCGGAAATTGTCCCATATGGGCAACTTCATTTCTGGGGCACTGCCCTCCCAAATTATGGCCAGCACCCAACAATGCAACTTTGTACGAACCTACACTCTCTGTAGTACCACACCAGGCATCCCCTGGCAGTATTGCCACAAAAACAGAAGTGTCACTAATAGGTGATTTCAATATCCTAGATGTCAATTGGCACATCCCTGTTGCAGTGTCATATAGAAGTAAGGAGATCCTGGATTCTCTACAGGAAAGCGTAGTTACTCACCTGTAACAGGTGTTCTCCAGGAGCAGCAGGAATCAGTCCTCACTTATGGGTGACGTCGGCGCCGACGGAGCCCTCGCGGAGCAATTTTCCCCAGCTTTCAAAGAAAGCCTTTGGGAATTGCAGCGCGCATGCGCGGTCGTCTTCCCGCCCGAGGGTGCCATCTTAGCCAGTCAGATGACATAGCTAAAAAAGACAGCATAAAAATTTGCAAAAGAACATAAGCAGACGATTGCAACTCCAAGGGGAGGAGGGAGGGTAGTGAGGACTGATTCCTGCTGCTCCTGGAGAACACCTGTTACAGGTGAGTAACTACGCTTTCTCCAGGACCAAGCAGGAAGTCAGTCCTCACTTATGGGACTCCCAAGCTCAAGGCTACCGGAGACCCTAAGCACAAAAATGAGCTCCCTCTAGCTCAGCAGCACAGAAGGATAGAATCTTCGCTGAATTATCACCCACCGGTAGCCCACATCCGGGATGGAGGGTAGGAGTTGCTCAGACCTCAAAGAGATTACGGAGGACTGCCTGTCCGAAAGCACTGTCCCTACGGGACTCCCTCTCGAGACAGTAATGGACCGCAAAAGTCTGGCTCGAAGACCAAGTAGCGGCCCGGCAGATGTCTGCCAGCGGAACAGAGCGGAGGTAAGCCACTGACGTGGCCTTTGCCCGAACGCAATGAGCCGTGACTCGACTTTCTAAGGAGAGTCCGGCTGCCCCATAAGCCCAAGAGATACAGTCCGCAACCCAGATGGACAGAGTACGCTTGGAGACCGGGAGCCCCAATTTATTGGGGTCAAAAGACACAAAAAGCTGAGCAGCTTTACGGTGCTCCCGCGTACGGTCAAGGTAGAAGTTCAATGCCCTTCTACAGTCCAGGGTATGGAGGACCGTTTCAGCTCGGCTGGAGTGTGGTCTGGGAAAGAAGGTTGGAAGTACCACCTCCTGATTGATGTGAAAAGGGGAGACCACTTTAGGCAGAAATTTTGGGTGAGTCCGTAGGACTACCCTATTCTTGTAGAACCTAGTGTAAGGGGGATCAGACACGAGGGCCTGCAATTCACTTACGCGCCTAGCGGAAGTGAGGGCTATCAAGAACAGTGTTTTCCAAGACAGAAAACGGAGAGAACAGGTAGCCATAGGTTCAAAAGGCGGACAGGTGATCCGCTGCAAAACCACATTCAGGTCCCAGTCAGGCGCTGGCGGGCGCAGAGGTGGTTTAAGTAGAAGGAGACCTCGGAGAAACCTCGCTACGAGAGGGTCATTGGAAAGAGGTCTGCCGTCCACTGGCACATGATGTGCTGAAAGAGCACTGAGGTGAACTTTGACGGAGTTGGACTTAAGTCCCAGATTAGAGAGGTGCAGCAAGTACTGCAAGATCACCGACATCGGGCAGGAGAAGGGATCCTGAGACTGTTGGGTACACCAGACTGCAAAGCGACGCCATTTAAGGGCGTAGCATTTGCGGGTAGAAGGCCGTCGCGAAGCTAAGACGACCTCCTCCACCTCCGCCGGCAGGAGAAGGGGAGCAAGGACTACCCTCTCAGCAGCCAGGCCATGAGGTTGAGAGACCTGAGGTTGGGGTGCAGAAGGGACCCCTGATCCTGAGTGAGGAGATCCGGTTGTACCCCCAGAGGGATTGGATCCTCCACCGCCAGTTGCAGCAGGAGCGGAAACCACGGCTGCCTGGGCCAGCGAGGGGCCACCAGGATCATGAAGGCTTTGTCTCGGAGAACCTTGAAAAGAGTCCGAGAGACCAGCGGGATGGGAGGGAAAGCGTACAGAAGGCTCCCCGACCACGAGATCAGAAAGGCGTCCGCCGCAACCCGAAGGGGGTGTGGCTGACGAGAGCAGAAGCGAGGAAGCTGCCGGTTGTGAGGACTGGCAAAGAGATCCACCGTGGGGAGACCCCACTTGAGGAAGAGCTTCTGAACTACCAAGGGATCCAGACGCCACTCGTGCGGTTGGAGGACCCTGCTGAGTTTGTCTGCAAGGCAATTTTCTGGGCCCGGGAGATAAACTGCCTTGAGGAGAATGCCGTGACTGACGGCCCAAGAGCAGAGCTTCTGTGCCTCCCGGCAGAGGAGGAAGGAGCCCGTGCCCCCCTGCTTGTTCACGTAGAACATGGCAACTTGATTGTCCGTCTGGACAAGGACGGACTGTTGGGAAGTCAGGTGGGAGAAGGCCTTGAGAGCTAGGCGGATCGCCCTGAGCTCCAGGAAGTTGATCTGCTGAGCAGACTCCCACGTGGTCCAGAGGCCCTGAGTACGTGCCTCTTGGCAATGTGCTCCCCAGCCCAGGAGGGATGCATCGGTGGTCAGCACCCGGGTCGGCTGAGGTGACTGGAAAGGCATTCCGAATATCAGGTTCGGCTGCCGGAGCCACCACCGGAGAGACGAGAGCAGCGGCTCGGAGACGCGCACTAGGTCTGCCAGGCCGCCAGTGGCTTGTCGCCACTGCTGGCGGAGACACCATTGAGCAGACCGCATGTTCAGGCGGGCATTGGGGGTCACATGGACGGTGGAAGCCATATGGCCGAGCAGTCTCAGGAAGCGCCTGGCGGAGACCAGGGGCTGGCTGCGAAAGCGGTCGGTTAGGTCCATGAGCCGTTGAGCCCTGTCGAGCGGTAGGTACGCTCGTGCCCGAGGAGTGTGCAGCCTTGCGCCGATGAACTCGAGATCCTGTGAGGGGAGCAAAGTGGACTTTGCGAAGTTTATGACAAAGCCCAAGTGCTGCAGCAGAGTCACCGTGCGGCACGTGGCGTTGGTGACCTCCTGAGCTGACGCTGCTCTGATGAGCCAGTCGTCGAGGTACGGAAAGACATAGAGGCCGTGAAGCCGGAGATGGGCCGCCACGACCGCGAGACATTTTGTGAAGACTCGCGGTGCGGAGGATAGGCCAAAGGGCAGTACTCTGTACTGGTAATGATTTCCTGCCACCACAAACCTTAGGTATTGGCGGTGGCTTGGGTGGATGAGGATGTGCGTGTAGGCATCCTTTAGATCCAAGGAGCATAGCCAATCTCCCTGCTGGAGGTAGGGCAGAAGGATTCCAAGGGTAAGCATTTTGAACTCCTCCCGCACAAGGAACTTGTTGAGGTTGCGCAAGTCCAGGATGGGTCTGAGGCCCCCTGTTCTCTTTGGTATCAGAAAATACCTTGAATAAAAGCCTTGACCTCTCAGGTGGTGGGGCACCGGTTCCACCGCCTGTTCCTGCAGAAGACCTGCTAACTCCTGAAGGAGCAACTCCCTGTGCAGAGGGGGGCGCGAAGGTTCTCCCGGAAAATAGGAGGGAGGGACCTGATGGAAGTGGAGAAGGTAGCCTTCTCGCACGACCTGAAGTACCCAGGCATCTGCGGTGATGCTGGACCACCTGTGGGCGAAGTGAACCAGCCGGCCTCCGGTGCTGGGAGGAACCAGCGGGGGGGGAGAGGCTATGCTTTGTGAGTCAAAAACCCCCACCCTGCTGAGCAGGGGCTGGTGGTGCAGGCTTGGGGGCTTGCTGCCTACGGGACCCGTTACCCCGTCCCTTGGCCTGCTGGCCCTGTTGGGGAGCTGCAGGGGCCTGATAATGGGGGTACGGTTTGTAGGCAGCCGCCTTCCTCGGGTAAAAGGACTTTTTTCCCGAGCCCTTCTTTTTCTGGGAAGGGGCGGAGGTCTTCCTAGAAAGCCTGGTCCTGGTGAGAGTCTCAGTCTCAATTTGTGCAGCCTTTTCCGCCATGGGCTTGCCAAAGAGGTTTTCGCCTCGGCAGGGGACATCGACCAACTTGTCCTGTACCCAGGGCTCAAGGTCCGACGACTGAAGCCAAGCCTGTCGGCGAGCACCGATGCCGGCTGCGGCCACTCTAGCCGAGGCCTCAAAGCCATCATAGGCTGCTCGGGACATGAACTTTGAGCATTCCCGAATGCCCGTGGACAAGGCTAGGAACCTCCGCAAGGGCTCCTCGGAGAGACCAGCGGAGAATCCGGCTAGCTCTTTAGCCAGATCCCGGAGATACATGCCCATGTAGAGCTGGTAAGTCTGGACACGACATGCGAGCATAGAGCCCTGGAAGCACTTCTTGCCAAGGCCATCCAGGTTACGGGCCTCCCTTCCAGGAGGCACCGAGGAGTGCATCTTCTGGCTCTTAAGACGATGCATGGCCGATTCCACTACCATGGAATGGTGTGGCAGCTGTGCCTTCTGAAAGCCAGGGCTCTTGCGGACCCGATAGATAGAATCGACCCGCTTGCTCAGGACCGGCGAGGAGGCCGGACTCTCCCACATGCGGAAGAGTAGTCGTTCCAGCATAGGAGGAACCGGCACAGTAAAGTGCTCCCTCGCGGGAGAGTCATACTGGAGGGCGTCGAGCTCTTCGGCTCGAGGCTCCTCCTCGGGATCCGCAGGGAAGGCCAAAGCCTTGGCCATATCCCTAACGAAGTCCGAGAACCGGGCATCCTCCGGGGGGGACTGCTTCCGAGGCTCGGACCCCGGTGAGTCCGATGGGACACACCGAGTCCGGAAAGAATCAGGTGACTCTTCCTCCTCAGACTCCCAGACCGACTCCGACGAGGACTCGGTGGGGTCGGCCCGGGCAGGGTGCGGCGCCAGCCGTCCCGACGTCGAGGGAGTCGGCGTCGGCGACCTCGGTCCCGAACGGGAGGCCGAGGGTGACCTCGACCGAGGATCGACTCGAGTTCTCATTGACTCGAGGATCGGCTCGGTCTCCGGGGTCGACTTGGACGTCGACGTCCCGGCGGTCGGGGCAGCGGCGCCAGCGAGGCCAGCGAGCAGTGCCCGCTGCTGGTCCATGAAGGCAGACAGTCTGCTCTCCAAGGCCGTCAACCTGAGTCCGAGCTCAGGTGACCCAGCAGCCCCCGACTCGGGCCCCGACGGCGTCGGGCCCGACGTCGGCTGTCGCGGAGGCGAGTCCAGAAGGACCACAGGACTTACCCGGGCAGGCATCTCCGACTCCAGGCGAGGTCGCTTCGGGATGTGTGTTCCTTCTCCAAGGACCCGGGGCGGCTGTCGGGGCTATGCGACCTGGCCCTCGCGGAGCCAGGAGCGTCCACCGACGCCGCCCTCGCGGGTTTTTCCTGCCGACGATGGTCCCCGGAGGGAGAACCCCGGTCGGAGGAGCTCCGTCGACGGTCCGAGCTGGAGCCTTTCGACGCGGAGGCCTCCGACGAGGTCCGGGTACGGCTGGGGTCAGCGAAGATTCTCTCACGCTGATGCCGCCGACTCCTCAACGCCTTTGAGGACAGTTTGCTGCAGGGCCCACAGATCAGTTCCTCATGATCCGGGCCCAGGCAGCGGAGGCAAAAGTCGTGTGTGTCGGTTAGTGACATATTTCGGTCACACCGACCACACCGCTTAAACCCACTGGCAGCCATCGGGGGAAAAAGGGCCCCTGCGAGGTCAAAGGACCGGGCTGCCAGGGAAACCGAAAACGAAAGCTGACTAAGTCAGAAAAACCGAAAAAAGTAAGCGGACTCGAGACCGGCGTCGCGAGTCCGGGCGGGAAAGCGATCGGCGTCGAACCGAAAGAAAAAGAATAAAATAATGAAGAAAATCGACTTTTTCGCGGGGACAAGACGGGGACGTCTGTAGGGCTCCGCGGAAAAAAGAAGACTGGCTAAGATGGCACCCTCGGGCGGGAAGACGACCGCGCATGCGCGCTGCAATTCCCAAAGGCTTTCTTTGAAAGCTGGGGAAAATTGCTCCGCGAGGGCTCCGTCGGCGCCGACGTCACCCATAAGTGAGGACTGACTTCCTGCTTGGTCCTGGAGAAGAACTATTTTGGCAACTGGTGAAAGAATCCACACGTGAAGGGGCCATACTGGAAGGTTTTTCTGATGTTATAGTGGGAGATCATTGCTCATTCAGTGATCACCAGATGATGTGGTTCAGTATTAGGACTAGAGCTGATAAAGTCCATTCAAAAGTGAGGGTCTTAGATTTTAGGAAAAAACTAACTTTGCCAAGATAGGACATTACTTCAAGGAGTCGTTACCAGTTTTGGAACAGTTGGAGATGTAGAAAAGCAATGGACAAAACTGAAAGGGGATATTTTAAGGCCAATAAACCTTTTTGTTAGGAAAAGTAGGCCACTATGGTTCTCAAAAGAAGTAGCTGAAAAGGTGAAGAAAAAGAGGGTGGCCTTCGTAAAATACGAGAGATCACAGAGAGAGGAAGACAAGCATCAATATTTGGAAAAATTTAGAGAAGCCAGGAAAGTAGTCAGGAAAACAAAGATCCAAAAAGAAGAAGAAATAGCAAATGCAATAAAATGGGGGGGACAAGATGTTTTTTAGATATGTTAGCAAGAGGAGGAAGTCCAAAAGCGGAATTGTCAGACTCAAGAGTGGAGGGGAGGAAGATGTAGAAGCCAATAATGATAAAATGGAATTATTTAAATATTTGTTCACAGATGAAGGGCTATGAGCAGGACCTCAGAAAATACCCACAAATAGGAACAGAAGTGAAGGAGATCTTGAACGATTTTCAAAAGACTCTTTGTGACGAACTAGCTAAAAAGAAGACAAAGCAATGGGGCCAGATGGGATACATCCTAGAGTATGGAAGGAATTTAGAGATGTTCTAGTAGCTCCACTGTTTGACCTTTTCAATGCTTCTTTAAAGTCCAGGAGTGGTCCCAGAGGACTACAGAAAGACCCATGTGGTCCCTTCACTCAAAAGCAGAAGTAAGAATTAGGTTTAGAACTACAGGCTGGTTAGTCTGACCTCTGTGGTGAGTAAAATAATGGAAACGCTGCTAAAAACAGAGGATAGCGAGTTTTCTGAAGTCCAGTGGATTGCAGGGTCTGAGGCAGCATGGGTTTACTAGAGGCAGGTCTTGTCAGACAAATCTGATTTATTTCTTTGACTGGGTGACTAGAGAGTTGAATCAAGAGAGAGCCCTAGATGCTGTGTACTTAGATTTCAGTAAAGTCTTTGAAACAGTTCCGCACAGGCGATTTAAAAATAAATTGAGCACCCTAGGGATGGACCCTAAAGAGACTGAATGGATTAGAGGTTGGTTGCATGGGAGGAGACGAAGGGTATAGGTAAATGGACCTCACTCTGAGGAGAAGGAGGTTACCAATGGTGTGCTTCTCATAAATTCCAGAGTTTGATAATTCACTGAATGAAAAAATATTTTCTCTTATTAGTCCTAAATGGGCTATACTGTAGCTTTATCGAGTGTCCCCCTAGTCTTTATACTTTTTGAAGGAGTAAACAACTGATCCACATTTACCCATTCCACTTCATTCAGCACAGTTACTTACCTGTAACAGGTGATCTCTGGGAACAGCAGGAATTAGTCCTCACATATGAGTACGTCGGTACCGACGGAGCCTGCGTGGGAAAGCTCCCCAGCTTCCCAGAAGGAAAGCTTTTGGGGCCTCCCACTGCGCATGCGCGCTGCCTTCCCGCCTTCCTGACCAACTCTCCTCAGTTCGAGTTTAAAGCTGAGACAATAGAGAGAGGAAAGGAAAGAGAGAGATAGATACAACTCCTAGGGGAGGCGGGTGGGTTGTGAGGACTAATTCCTGCTGTTCCCAGAGATCACCTGTTACAGGTAAGTAACTGTGCTATCTCCAGGAACAAGCAGGAATAAGTCCTCACATATGGGGACTCCCTAGCTAAGATGCCTGGGAGATCCCCTGAAGGTATGAGACCCTGAAAGGTTCCTCATCTTCCTATGGATCTCAGGCATCCATTCAGGGAAGGTGTGCTGGAGTTGTTCAAGAATAGAACAGGTGTCTGAGGACAGCCTGACCAAACAAGGCATCCCGGCGGGAGTCCTTGTCCAAACAGTAATGGGCTGTAAAGGTATGAACCGAGGCCCAGGTGGATGCTCGACAGATCTGGTCAATGGACACAGAGTTTAAATGAGCCATAGAGGTGGCCATGGCCCTCAAGTTGTGAGCGGTGACATGGCCCTCCAGAGAAAGGTTCTTACTCTGGTAAGCAAAAGAGATACACTGAGCAATCCAATTGGAGAGTGTTCTTTTGGAGACTGGAAGTCCGAAATGAGAAGGATCAAAAGCAACAAAAAGCTGAGAAGACTTTCGATGTTGCTGTGTCCTGTGGAGGTAAAAGGCAAGAGCTCTTTTACAGTCTAGAGTATGAAGGTTCCTCTCTGCACTGGATGCATGAGGAGCTGGAAAAAAGACAGGTAAATATACCTCTTAATTAAGATGAAAAGGGGAGACCACTTTGGGCATAAAGTGGGGATTGGTCCTAAGGACCACCTTATCATGATGGAACCTTGTATAAGGTGGATTAGCCACTAGAGTTTGCAGTTCACTGATACGGCGAGCTGAGGTGACTGCTATAAGAAAAATAACCTTCCAGGAAAGAAATTTCAAGGAGGTAGTGGCTAAGGGTTCAAAAGGTGGCTTCATAAGCTGACCAAGAACCAAGTTTAAGTCCCATGCCACCGGAGGATGTCGAATGGGAGGTTTAGTTAAGGTTAGGCCTCTCATGAATCTTGCAATAAGAGGATGAGAGGAAACAGGTTGTCCATTGATGGGCTTAAGTGATGCCGCAATAGCACTCAAATGGACTCTTACTGAATTCGTTTTGAGTCCTGCATTGGAGAGATGCAGGAGACATTCCAAAAGAGAATTCAATGGGAGTGCTAGAGGGTTAAGACCCTTTTGAGCACACCAAATGGAAAATCTTTTCCATTTAAAAGCGTAAGAACGCCTAGTGGAAGATTGAAGTGGTGAAGGTCTAGGCCTTCAGTAACCAAGCTCTGAGGTGAAGGGACTTGGGGTTTGGGTGCCACAAAGTCCCCTCCTCCTGAGACAGAAGGTCTGGAGCAACTCCCAAGTCCAGGGAGGGGGCTTGGGAGAGATGCAGAAGTAGAGGGTACCACACTTGGCGTGGGCAGCGTGGAGCTATGAGGATCATGGACCCTTGATCCCTTTGAAGTTTGAACAGAGTCTTGGGAATCAAAGGAATGGGAGGAAAGGCATACAGGAAGCCCTGACCCCAATGCAGGAGGAAGGCATCCTTGGCCTGAACTCCCTGACACGGAATTCTGGAACAGAACCGGGGAAGTTTGGCATTCCACGGACTTGCAAAGAGGTCTATGTCCGGGGTTCCCCATTTCTGGAAGATTCCGAGTACCTGATCCATGTGCAGGGACCATTCGTGTGGAAGCAGAACTCGACTGAGTCTGTCTGCCCAAGAGTTTTGGATTCCTGGAAGATATACTGCCAGGAGATGGATTTGATGCTCTCTGGCGAAGGCCCATAATCTTAGAGCTTCGTTGCAAAGCGACAGAGAGCCAGTCCCTCCTTGTTTGTTTATGTAAAACATGGCTACTTGATTGTCCGTGTGAATAAGGACTGTCATGTTGCTGAGGAGGGTATGAAAAACTTTGAGAGCCAGAAAGATTGCTCGAAGTTCCAAGTGGTTGATATGAAGGGTGGTCTCCTGTGGAGACCAAGTGCCCTGAGTGGAGAGATCTTGGAGATGAGCCCCCCAACCTGTTTGGGAGGTATCTGTTGTGAGGGTTGCTTGGGGCAACAATGGTTGAAAGGGGGCCCCCAACAACAGATTTTGAGTGGATATCCACCATTGGAGAGACCAAAAGAGACGATTGGAGTTTGCTATTTGGTCTGAGAGAGCTCCTGATGCTTGAGTCCACTGGGTGGATAAAGTCCATTGAGCTGCTCTCATATGTAGGCGAGCATAAGGCACCACATGCACTGTGGAGGCCATGTGGCCTAATAGTTGTAGCATCTCTCTGGCAGTCAAGTGGCTTCTGGACTGAGTCTGAGAGGCTAAGTGCACTAGACGTTGGCAACGGGCCTGAAGTAGATAGGCCTTTGCAGTGGTGGTATCCAACCAGGCCCCTATGAACTCCAGGGATTGCGTAGGGGTGAGTTGAGACTTTGGCAGATTGATCACAAGTCCCAGATACTGCAGGATGCATCTGGTGCGATCCAGGGAAGTCTGAGCCTCAGACTGAGATGGAGCTCGGATGAGCCAGTCGTCCAGGTATGGGAAGACAAAAATTCCCAGGGTGCGTAGAAATGCAGCTACTATTGCCATGCATTTGGTAAATACCCTTGGAGCAGAGGCTAGACCGAAGGGAAGTACTCTGTACTGGAAATGTTTTCCTTGGAACAGAAACCGTAGGAATTTTCTGTGGGATGGATGGATGAGTATATGTGTGTACGCATCCTTGAGATCTAGAGAACAAAACCAATCCTGACTCTGCAGGTATGGAAGGAGAGTACCTAGAGAAAGCATCTTGAATTTCTCCTTGTATAGAAATTTGTTCAATTCTCCGAGATCCAGAATGGGTCTGTACCCCCCTGTTTTCTTGGGAATGAGAAAATAAGGAGAGTAAAAAACCTGATCCCTGTTGAGGAAGAGGAACCTCTTCTATTGCCTTTTGGGCGAGAAGAGTGGTCACCTCCTGACTCAACAGGTTTAGGAGAGATGGGGGAGAATTGAAACTTCTCACCATGGTATGGGGAGGAAGGTTGGAGAAATGTAGTTTGTAGCCCTCTCTGATGATAGAGAGGGTCCATTGTTCTGATGTGATTTGCTCCCATCTGGGAGCAAAATGAGTTAACCTTCCTGGAATGGTGAAAGGTTCTCGTTTTAGAGCCAGAAAGGTTAAGTTCTCTAGATTTAAGTCAAAAACCCTGAGGGGGTTGGGACTGTTGGGCTGTAGCAGCCCCTGCAGGTTTTGCCCTGGCCTGTTTAGGCTGCTGACGCTTAGGAGCAAAGCGAGCTGCAGAAGATTGTTGGCCAGTATTTGTGGCAAATCTGGCCTTCTTGTAGAAAGGCTTTTTGAAAGATTTTTTCTTGACAGGGGTAGAGGTAGACTTAGAAATTCTATCTAATGCAGCATTTTCTGCATCCATTTGAGTGGCTTTGATTTGCCACTCCTTACCAAACAGATTCTCACCTGTACAGGGCAAATTTCCCAACCCATCTTGGACCCAGGGTTCTAGGTCAGAGGCCTGGAGCCAAGCAATTCTGCGAGCCGCAATGGCAATACCTGAGGCTCTGCTAGCACCCTCAAAGGAGTCAAAGGCTGCTCTGTTGGAGAACTTTGAAATATCTTGGGTATGCTTTAGCAAAAGAAGGAACTCCTCCTTTCTATCCTCTGGGATAAAGGGGAGAAAATGGCGTATCTTTAATGCAATCTCCTTCAGAAACATGCCCATATAAAGGCTGTATTTATTTATTTTATTTATTTAACATTTCTTATATACCGCGCTATTAAGATCAGTGCGGTGTACATTGAACAAAATATACAACAATGTATGCAAGTAACATTGAGTTTACATAGAACATGGGAATATATAACATGGATTAACAGGTAAAACTATGTATGAGTGTATGAGTTGATACAACTATGTATGAGTTGATTCTGCCAATAAGCATACTTGCTTGGAAGATTTTTCTTCCAAAAGCATCCAGAGTCCTACATTCTCTTCCTGGGGGAGTAGAAGAGTGTCTTTTAGTACTCTTTATCCTTTTCATAGCTGACTGCACCACGATGGAGTGGTGAGGGAGCTGAGTTTTTTGAAACCCAGGAGAAGGGGGGACACGATACATAGTGTCCAGACGACGAGAATGTGGAGATAGGGTGAGAGGAGTCTCCCATAAGTCCATCATGTGTTCTTGAAGAATTTCATGGATGGGCAAGGTGACTGCCTCTTTGGGAACCTTAGAGTATCCTAAAATGTCTAACTTTTTTGCTCTAGGTTCTTTTTCAGAGGATACAGAAATAGAAAGACCTTTAGTACTTCAATGATGAAGTCTTGAAAGGATAAATCCTCTGGAAGAGACATTCTCCTCTTTGGAGAAGAGGGCTCCTCAGGTAGAGTAAGGGATACTTCAGCAGAGTCATCTGATGAATCAGAATCATCAGAAGACTCAAAGTATCGTCTGTTTGCTTCCAGGGATCGATAAGCGTATCAACCGGTATCGACATCGGGGGTACCCGGAACCGGATCGGTATCGGGAAAAACCCCGGAACCGGGAACCGGAATGGGTATCCTGGTCGATGTGGATGGCCTGGGTACCGGTATCGGTTGTGGTACCGGAACCGGAGTCGGTACCGCAGGGTGCGGTACTGAGGGCGTCGCAGCCTTAATGAAAGCGAAAATGGCCTGCTGCATGGATTGAACTGTTTGATCCATGGACGCCACGACTATCTGGATGTCGGTACCGGATGAATGAGCCGGTACCCCAGAACAGTCTAACAGGTGATCGGTCGAGGCCGTGCCATCGATGTCAACCTGTAACCCCATAGGAGGAGCTTTGTAAGCCGGAGCTTCCCGCCGGGGTTGTTTGGCTGGGGCAGGGTCCTCAGGGTCAAGCCCAGGGGTATCTCGATACTTAGAGGGAGATTTGCCCTTTGAGGACCTGCCAGAGGAATGTTTGGTTACCTGAGATCCATCAGGAGAGGAAGACCTGGAAGATGTCGATACTGGAGTATCTGTAGAAAACAGCATGTGAAACTTGGCTGCCCGGTTCTGTAAGCCACGTTTAGACATCAAAGAACAGGATGGGCAATCCGGAATGGAATGGTCAGGCCCCAAACATTTAAGACACCATTCATGGGTGTCAGTGACTGAAATAGTACCGCTGCACTTGGTGCATTTTTTAAACCCAGAGGCTTGTTTCTCCATGAGGGAGAATTTGTGAAGGCCTAAAGGCCTCACAGAACAAACACACCAAGTGAGGAAAAAAGAAGATTTTTTTTTTTTTTTTTTTAGAAATAAAGGAAAAAAGACTGGCGGTACCTGTCTGGAATCTGGGAAGGCAGACACGCGGCCAAAGAAATAAATTAAAATAACAACTTCTTCAGCGGTGACAGGAACACGACCTGCTGGCTCCGCGGAAAAAGAAGAACTGAGGAGAGTTGGTCTGGAAGGTGGGAAGGCAGCGCGCATGCGCAGTGGGAGGCCCCAAAAGCTTTCCTTCTGGGAAGCTGGGGAGCTTTCCCGCGCAGGCTCCGTCGGTACCGACGTACCCATATGTGAGGACTTATTCCTGCTTGTTCCTGGAGATATTAATTTACTCATTTATAGCATGTCCTGCAGTAACACTGACACAGTTGATACCAGAGTAACTGAAATCACCCATTATTACTGTGTTTTAACTTTTGTTAGATGATAAAATGCTAAAATAAATTAGGGAAGCTATCTGTTCATTCTGGTCTGGCAGTCTGTAGTATACCCCAACTGCCATTGCCTTTGCCTTCCCCTTTTTACATGGGATTTCTATCCATAGATATTCTACAGTGTATTTTGTTTCATGAAAAACTTTAATCCTATGTGGCACAATGCCCTTTCTGAGTGCAATCCCTCCACCAATTTGATCTACCCTATCATTGCAATATAGTTTCTGCTTTGTTGATTGTTGTTTTATTGTAAACCACAACTGATCTCTGGAAGATGCGGTCTATAAATGATTGTTAAATAAAATAAAAAATAGTTTGTACCCAGGTATCACAGTGTCCCATTGGTTCTACCAGGTCTCTGAGATGCCAATCATATCTAACATTTCATTTAGTGCTATATATTCTAGCTGTCCCATCTTATTTTTTGGCTTCTAGGGCTCAATATTGAGTTGGGCAGACTATGCGCCGTGGCGGCATATAGCCTGCCTGCCAACCCCCCTAACCCGGATATTCACTTCCGTGCCAGCAGAAGTGAATATCCGGGTTAGCCCGGACACCTCAGCAGCCGCAGAGGCTACATGGGTAGCAGCGATTTTCGTTGCTATGCGAATAGCCTCTGCATCTTAAAGATAAGCGAGGAAAAACCTTGCCTATCTTTAAAACTCAGAGGGCTATGTGGGTAGCAATAAAAACTGCTGCTACCCATGTAGCCCCTTTCTCCATCCCCCGCTCCGCCCCGGAATACCCCTAACATGCCCTGATGCTAAGCGGATAGCATCGGGGCACATTAAGGACTTAGCCGGGTTTTTCAAAAGGCACTACCCATGTAGGTGCCCTTCAAAAGTCCTGGTTAAGACCTTTACACAGGTAACTAAGGAAGTTACCGGTGTAAAGGCCGTTGAATATCGGGCCCCTATTATTTGCCTACAGGCATTTTAGATGTTGTATTTTATTCATATTAATATGATTATCAGTTGATGGGGTAATTTGAAATCGTTCAGATCTGTATTTAAGGGCATCTGGGTTACTTTTATTTTTATAGTGGAAGAGTAGCCTAATGGTTAAGAACACTGGCTTGGGAAACCAGAGACCAGGGTTCGATTCCCACTAGCACTCCTTGTGGCCTTGGGCAAGTCACTTAACCCTTCATTGCCTCAGGAAAAATCCAAGTTATCAATGTTCCTGTTTAATGTACATTACCAAGTTTAGGTTTCAATGTAAACCACTTTGATTGAAATGATAAAACAGTATATAAAACCTGTTAAATAAATAAATAAAATTTTATTGGAACCTCTCTGTTGGGATATCCTAACCTCCCTCTTTTGCTAGTATCCTTCAAGGATACATCCTTCTGAACCATGCGCCTTGGATGACTGTCAGCTTTCCCCTATTATCTAGTTTAAAAAGGAGAGAGAGAACAGTTTTTAAAGGTTAATGCCAGCAGCTTGGTTTCCATCCTGGTAAAGGTGGAGCCCATCCCTTTGGAAAAGCCCCTCCTTTCCCCAGAATGATTCCCAATTCCTAACGAATCCAAAACTCTCTTCTTTGCACCATCTTCTCATCCACGCATTGAGACTCTGCCTTTTGGGTCCTGCGTGTGGAACGGGAAGCATTTTGAAGAATGCTACCATGGAAGATAGTAATTACACTTACCTGGTAATTGTAGTTCCTTGAGAGATGACAGCTTAGTCCTCCACGAATGGGTAGTGCACCTCCTCCTGCAGCATGAAGACTGGACCAATCAAATTTCAGCACCACTGGAAACAGCATACCAGGCATCCCTTGAACTCCAGTGAACTACTGTCAAAGCAAACTCAAAGAAATAGCTAACCTTTAAGAAGATAAGTCAACATTATAAAAAAACTTTTTTTTTTTTTTCCCTGTATCGGACCCCGCAGCCAATCGAAAAAGACCACTCAAACAGAATGTCCCGCGCCTGCCGCAGCATAAGCAAATAGCGAGAGGAAGAGGGAAACACCGAAGACAAACGAAGAAACAATAGACACACTCACCTGTGAATACTGACTTCTGAACCCAAGGCGTGCCGAGCTAAAACACCAGAGGGAGGGAAGGAGGACTAAGCTGTTGTCTCTCAAGGAACTACAATTACCAGGTAAGTGTAATTACTATTTCCTTATCGTTCCTCCAGCTTAGTCCTCCACGAATGGGATGTAACAAAGCAGCCTTAACGGGCGGGATTTTTCCAGCCGGCACGCAGAACCGCGGAACCAAAACTGGCATCGCCCGCCGCCAAAACGTCAAGACGATAGTGCTTACTGAAAGTGTGAAGAGAAGACCACGTCGCCGCCTTACAGATTTCCACCAGTGAAACCAAGCTAAACTCTGCCCAGGACGCCGCATGTGCTCTGGTAGAATGAGCTCGCAAGCCAACAGGCGGCACCCGACCGTGCAACAGATAAGCCGAGGCGATCGCCTCTTTAATCCACCGAGCAATGGAGGCTTTCGCCGCCGCCTCCCCTTTCCGAGGACCTCCAAACAGGACAAACAAACGATCAGATTTACAGAAAGCGCTGGTAACCTTCAAATAGCAACGTAAAACTCTCTTGAGATCCAAGCGACTAAGACCGCGATCTGCAGCCTGTTCCCCCGACGCGGGAAACACCGGGAGCGATACCACCTGATTCAAATGAAAAGGGGAAGACACCTTAGGCAAAAAGGAAGGCACTGGCCGCAGCACCACCTTCTGATCCGAGAAAGAAAGGAAAGGTTCCCTGCAAGACAGAGCCTGGAGCTCGGAAATGCGCCGCGCCGAACAAATCGCCACTAAGAACACCATCTTAAGGGTCAAATCCTTCACCGAGCTCCGAGAGAGAGGCTCAAAGGGAGCCGCACTGAGCGTCCGCAATACCAAGTTGAGATCCCACGACGGAACAGAAATCCTGCGGGCCGGACGCAGTCTAGAAACCGCCCTCAAGAATCGAACCACATCGGCATGTGCACCCAGCGAGACGCCCTGAACTTTACCTCTGTAACAGGAAAGCGCCGCCAACTGCACCCGCAAGGAACTGGCAGCCAAACCTTTAGCAAAACCGTCCTGCAAAAAATCTAGCACCACCGGGAGAGAAGCCGTAGCAGCCCGAACCTGACGTCGAGAACACCAATCCTCAAAAATACGCCAAACTCGGACATAGGCCAGCGAAGTGGACCTTTTTCGTGCTTGTAGCAAAGTCGATACCATGGATTTCGAATAACCCTTTTTCCTTAGCCACGCCCTTTCAATAGCCAGGCCGTAAGAGAGAATCTCCCCACTTGCGGCATGCGAAGAGGACCCTGACACAACAGATCCGGATCCAGAGGAAGACGCCACAGGGAGCCGTCCACTAACCTCATCAGATCGGCATACCAGGGACGACGGGGCCAATCCGGCGCTATTAACAGCACCTGACCCCGGTGAGCCTCGATACGCTGAATCACTCACCCCAGAAGCGGCCACGGGGGAAAAACGTAAAGAAGGCCTGTCGAGGGCCAAACCTGCAATAGAGCATCTATGCCCTCTGACATTGGCTCCCGCCGACGACTGAAGAACCGAGCTGCCTTCGCCGACCGCAACGTGGCCATCAGGTCCATAACCGGTTGACCCCAACGCTGAACCACTTGCGCGAACACTTTTGGGTTGAGCTCCCATTCGCCGGCATCCACCTGAACTCTGCTGAGAAAATCCGCCGTCACGTTGTCCTTCCCGGCAATGTGCGCTGCCGAGATGGCCTGTAGCCGGGGCTCTATCCATTCGAACAGCGTCTGGGCTTCCGTCTCCATGCCCACACTTCCGGTGCCGCCCTGACGATTTATGTATGCCACGGTCGCGGCATTGTCGGAGAGGACCCGCACTGCCCGGCGTGATAACTGGGTCTCGAAACTGCGCAACGCCAACCGCACAGCTCGAAGCTCCAAGCGGTTGATCGGAGACCAGACCCCCTGAGTGACCTGCTCGCTGCAATGCGCGCCCCAGCCCGTCAAACAGGCATCCGTCAACAGCGGGACCCAGACCGGCTGCTCCAAGGGCATCCCCGCTCGGAGCGAGGACGGCCGAAGCCACCATTTCAGGTCCCGACGCACCGCCAGCGGGCATGGAAGACGTTTGTTCAGGGAATCGGACTGGTTGGACCAGCGACGGAGCAAAGCTCTCTGAAGCGAACGCATGTGGAAGCGAGCCCAAGGCACTACCTCCAGGGAAGCCGCCATCGTTCCCAGCAGCTGAAGGTAGTGCCAAGCCGATGGAGCTGGGAGTTGTCGAAACCTGCGTACGAGAGACCGAAGCCCCAACACTCTGCGGTCGGGAAGAAAGACAGAACACCCTCGAGTATCGAACAGAACTCCCAAATATTCGAGAGACTGCATCGGAACCAAGTGGCTCTTGCTCGGATTGACAACCCAGCCGAGAGACTGCAGTAGTTCTACGACTTTCGATGTTTCCGACATGCTCTCCGCTCGAGATTTTCCGCGAATCAACCAATCGTCCAGATAAGGATGGACTAGCACCCCTTCCTTCCGCAAGGCCGCTGCCACGACCACCATGACTTTGGTGAATACTCGAGGAGCTGTCGCCAGGCTGAAGGGTAATGCTTGAAACTGGAAGTGACCCCACGGCAGGGCGAAGCGGAGATACTTCTGATGGTCCTCTCGAATACGGATATGGAGATAAGCCTCCATGAGGTCAAGAGAGGTGAGAAACTCGCCCCTGCGGACGGCAACAAGTACTGACCGTAGGGTTTCCATCCGAAAGTGCGGCACCCTCAGGCAGCGGTTCACGCCTTTGATATCTAAAATGGGGCAAAGAGCACCATCCTTCTTTGGCACCACGAAATAAATGGAATACCTTCCGAGACCATACTCTGCCGGCGGCACGGGAACCACCGCCCCCAGCCGAACCAGACGATCGAGGGTTTGGCGCACCTGAGCAGTCTTCCGAGCTCCCCGGCAGGGAGATGCCACAAAGGAATGGAGCACGGGTCTGGCCAAGTCCAGGGCATACCCGTCCCGGACGATCTCCAAAACCCACTGATCGGATGTAATCTGGACCCAAGCAGAGAGAAAGCATCGAAGACGTCCTCTGATCGCTGGAACCTCCGCCTGGGCCCGCTGCCCTTCATTGGGACTTACGAGCGGCCGCAGGGGTTGCTGTTGCGAATCCTCTACTGGCTCCTCGAAAGCCCTGAAAGCTCGAAGCTCTCGAGATATACCTACCACGCTGGAATCCAGCCGGACGGGGTGAACGAAATCTACGGAAGTCCCGAAACTGCCCCCGAGAGGCCGGAAGCGACTTCCCTCGCTTGGAGTGATCCTCCGGTAGGCGACCGCCCTTGGATTCACCCAAATCCTTGACCAACTTGTCAAGATCTTCACCGAACAGCAGCCTACCCTTAAAGGGCAACTTGCCTAACCGCGACTTGGACGAACCATCCGCCGCCCAATTCTTCAACCAAAGAGCTCTGCGCGATGCCACCACGGATGCCATGCTATTGGATAGCGCTCTGATAAGATCATAATGGACATCCGCCAAATACGCTGAACCAGATTCCAAACGGTGGAGCTCACTTAACTCCTCGGCCTCCAAGGCGGGCGCCTGTCGCAGCCGCTGAACCCAGCGCAAACAGGCCCGAGCAACCCAAGCCCCACAAACAGAGGCATGCAACGCAATCGCGTCCGCCTCAAAGAACTGTTTCAAAAGGCCGTCCATTTTCCGGTCCTGCGGCTCTCGCAACGCCGCACTACCTTCCACCGGGATCGTGGTTTTCTTAGTCACAGCCGACACCACCGCATCAACCTTAGGAGCTCGGAAACGCTCAAGATCTTTTTCAGCCATAGGATACAGCCTACGCATGACCTTCACACCTTTGAGACCCGATTCAGGAGTATCCCACTCCGCCTGGATCATTTGATCAATTACTTTGTGAATGGGAAAAACCACCTGAGTCTGACGCACCGCCTGAATGATGGGGTCCGCACTGTCTGCGTCCTCAACCGGAGGAGGCGGGGCCAAGCCAAGAGTCTGAAGCGCTTCCAAAACGAGCGCAGGCAACTCCTCTCGTCGAAACACCCGAATAATCTTAGCCTGATCCTCCGGCTCAGGGAGTTCGCCTTCCTCCAAGGCCTCCTCGTCCGCCTCCAAGTCGAAATCCGGATCCTCACCCTCTGACCAATCCGCCTCAGACTGGAAGGGTTCGTGCAGTCTTTGCCGTTTAGGCGCCTTGACGCCGGGCAACGCACTCTCCGCCGCAGCCGACTGGGCGGCCACCCCTGGAACAGGAAGGGAACCAGTGGCCATGCTCTGACGCCTACGACAGAACGCTTGATGCATCAACAAAATGAAATCGGGAGAAAAATCCTCCAAGGGCAAGGCACCCCCGTGGTCCGACTGCTCCCCTGCGCCCAAAGTAACAGCAGAAGTTATCCCCGATGGACCCTCCAGGGGCGATTCCAACTCCCCAGCGGAGGAACCTGGCTGCGCTGAAGAAGCCAAGGAACTCTCCAGGTGCTGCTCCATACTGCGAGATACCGAAGTACAGCGTTGGCAGACGCCTGTCTCCAATGCAGTGCCCCTCCGGGATCCACAAATCACACAAATGGACCCCGCGGGCATGGGACCGCACTGACGCAGGTCCGCAAGCGCCAAAAAGTGCCCCTCAACGCTGAAAGAAAAATGACTCACCGCCCCAGAAGAACCAGCACACAAGCTGGGGACTGGGTAGCTGCCAGTAAACAGAGAGTCAGATGTGTATATGGTTTTTTTTTTTTTTTAAATGTTAAGGTCTGCCCTTCGTATAGTCCACAAAAGGGCTGTGCCAGAGTGCTGCCAAAATACCGAGCCAGCTGAAGAGATACAGACAGCCCCGTTAAAACAAAGTCGAGCTAGAGAGTAACCGCGAGCCCCCCCCTCAGCCGAGGGACCGTTGCACTCTAAACCAAACAAAGCAATAAAGGAAATTAAATAAATGAAATGAAAAGAAAGTAAATGAACAACTCAAATAAGTGGAGAAACCCGAGGAAAGAAGCTGTGTTCGCCCCCCGGCCCACAGAGAAACGAAAAACCGCCACGTGTATCGCACGCTGAAGAAGCCGCGGCTCCTAAAATGGCCGCGGCAGAAAGAGGAGCTTTGGCACGCTTTTGCCCGATGTGTGGAAGCCGCTTGGGAGAAAAAAAGAACCGCCGCCGCCGCCGACCAACTCCCTCACACCCGCAACACTAGCGACCCGGGGACTCCCCGAAAAGGAAAAGGAAAGTAAGCCGCAAGGGTCGAGCAGATGTGAAAGACCCTAGGCCAAGACAGCATTCTGACTGCCTTCAGCCGCGAGCACTCACCGGCACTTAACAAGCACACTCCCCACACACCGGAGAGGTGCTGCTGTACAGCCGCCGCCGGAGCAATGCCCCGAAGAGCCCTGGGGCAGAGATCCGTAGAAGTAAAAGGAGACAGGCAGGCAAAGACAAGCGGCTTAGGCTGGGCAGGAGAGAGACCTCCTTCAGGTCCCCCCCCCCCCCCACGGAGTCCCGCTTTTAAAACTGAAATTTAAAGGCACAGGTACCCCTAAATTAAGAAATCAAAGGAAGTCCTAATAGGACAAAAAATAAACAACAAAAAGGTTAGCTAGAGAAGAAAAAGACAAACTAAATTGACGAACTAGTGAGCCCAGCTCAGCTCACTAACATCTTCCTGCTGCATGAAGACTGGACACACTGGAGTTCAAGGGATGCCTGGTATGCTGTTTCCAGTGGTGCTGAAATTTGATTGGTCCAGTCTTCATGCTGCAGGAGGAGGTGCACTACCCATTCGTGGAGGACTAAGCTGGAGGAACGATAAGGAATTCTGGATTTCAACTTCCTACCTAAAAGTCTGAATTTGGCCTCCAGACCTCCCCTTCCCACATTTTCCTATGTCATCGGTACCAGTATGTACCAAGACAGCAGATTCCTCTCCAGAACTATCTATCTAAACCATGTCTAGGTGGCACAGAAAAAAAAAAAAATCACAGAAAATATCTTAGTTTTCTCCTTTAGATGAAATACTATGAATACAGGATCCTTCTTTTCTGCCTCTCTTTAGATCACAGAGTATACACAAAATGCATTGTAGCGGTAGCCACCCACCTCAACAAGCAAAGTCACCGAGCCTTCCCATACCTTAATTGGCTTCCAGCTGCTTCATCCGAAAACCCTGCTCTAGCCCTTAGGAACGAAACAATACACTTAACTCCAGAGTCTGGGCTTCATTAATTTTCAGAAATCTGTTTTGTGCCTTACAAACAGCATTTCCTTTATAGGTGGTATACTGGACAGTTCAGGCAAGGACCTTTCTATCAGAGGATAGATTACAATATCTTTCACATGTCTGCAACATATAAACCCTGCCAATGGTCATAACCAAAGCTTACTTACAAATGCTGATCCACATGGCTGCGGCTGTCCATATAGTCCCATTTACTCAATTAAAAATTAGATAACCACTATGGGAACTTAAATTTTAATGGAATCAGCATACTTAGCCTCTTTTGGCCATATTTTGTTTCTTAGTTCAACATCGAGCTGTTTTGCAGTGGTAGACATCCAAGCCTAATTTGACAGTATGTTTCCGTCCCTCCACTGGAATATTCACTTATCCTAAGCAGAGATGCATCAAACACTGGATGTAAAGCTTACATACACACTCATTGCAGGCAAAGAACATGGTCAAAGTCTGAAAAATTTCTCCACATCAAATCACTTGGATATCTAAGTCATCTACTATGCCCTTCAAGTCTTTGCTCATTTTCTCCTGGACACATCAGTTTTAATTCAGACAATGTTTTATGTCAACAAGCAAGGATGAACAGGCTCTCTCTTAGTCTCTGCAGAGAAGCAGCAAAAATCTAGGACTTTGCCATAGCCCATCACATCCAATACAAGCGTCTTATATTCCCAGAATTCAGAACCATGCAGGCAACTAGTTCAGCAGAGCTCTACAACTTCACAAATGGGTCCCTAGATGCAGCAACTTTGTAGACATCTTTCAGAACTGGGAGACCCTTCAGGTCAATTTCCTTACCAGCAAGAACATGAAGCTACTGTACCTCTCTACTGCTTTATCCTCATCTTTTAACCGCCTGGACCCAGATGCACTAGTAATTCCTGGACTTAGCCTCCTCTTCATGTAAATCCCACCATTTCTGCTCATAACAAAAACCATGCACAAGTATCAACAGTGTCTATGCACCATGAATCTAACATCTCCATACTGGCTTCCAAAGAACCGGTGCATTGTTAATATTAATCACTAAAAACAAAGGTCATTTCCTTCATCCTAATCTGAAATGACTAGCCCTTTGAAGCATGGAAATTGAGCAGCATTTAGTGGAGTAGAGGAGTAGCCTAAAGTTTAGAGCAGCGGGCTAGAACCAGCAAAGCGAGGATTCAAATCCCAGTGCTGCTCCTTGTGATCTTGACATGTCACTTAACCCTCCATTGCCTCAGGTACAGACTTAGATTGTAAGCCATCCTGGCACAGGAAAATACCTACTGTAACGGAATGGAACTTGCCTTGAATTTCTAAGAAAAGGCATGAGCTAAATCAAATTCCTTTTCTCTTTCTCTCTATTCTTAAAGACAACCAGATGCCCACTCAGGGTGGACATACTAATAACTGCAAGAAAACTGTCTACCAGTCAAATCTACGCCTTCAGACAGAAGAGAATTTGCATCTGGTGCTTCATAAGTCATCACAGCCCCGTTACATGTTCACCTAAGAATCCAAACAGCCTCCATAAGAGTACATCTTGTTGCTCTCTCCATCTAACACTCTACAGTTTATAGTCTTACAACTTCTCAGCATCCCATCATTTCATGCTTCATGAAAGGATTTCTCCATGTCAAACCACCAGTGCAGAACCCCCTGTACCACAGGATTCTAATGTTGCTCTAACTTCTCTTAAGAAGTCTCAGGTGGAACTACTGGAAAGTGCTTTTTCTAGTGACCTCAAGTAGAAGGGTGAATGAACCACAAGCATTAGTAACCTGCAAACCCATACATAGTTTCATAACATGATGAATTCTTATTTTTACTTCTAGAACTGCATGTGTGGTTTTGGCATCCCCAGTCCTTGTATTGCACATCATCCAGAGGTCTTCAGTTCCTGTTGATCTTTAATGCTTTGGGACAGTGACAGTTATGGACCAGATTCAGCCAGTGTTTATACTAACTTAGCAGATTTGGCCTTCTTACATCCAGCCACCCCAGTATAACGAAGATGGGTGTTCCAAAGAAGAGCAAAACCTACCACTTTCATGATGAATGGGAAATGGACTACTTCATCATGGTGAAAGACAAGTGTTGTTATCTAATTTGTAACGCCCCAGTATCCTTGCCCAAAAAGGGTAATCTGGAACGTCATAAGGCTCTGCATAGCAATAAGTTTGATGCTGATTTTCCACCCAAAAGTGAAATTTGTAAACTGAAGCTCAAAGAACTTAAATCGAAATTGGCTACTCAGCAACAGTTAATGGCGAACCCAAGGTCACATTCGGTCAATACAACCATAGTATCCTTAAAGGTCAGCAACCTGATCGCAAAGAAATGCAAACCTTTCACTGAAGGGGAATTTGGAAAAGACTGTTTTCTTGAAGCAGCTGACAATCTTTTTGAAGGATTTAAAAATAAGAAAGAGATCATAGCTGCTATTCAAGATGTACAATTGTCAAGAAACACTGTCGTGCGGCGAATAGAAAAGATGTGTGGAGACACAACTGAACAATTGTTGGAGGATGTTTCAAATTGTGTTGCTTTCTCACTCCAACTGGATGAATCTACAGACATAAGAGATCATAGCTCAGTTACTAGTCTTTAACCGGATGGTTTTTGAAGACTTCAGTGTTAAAGAAGAACTACTTGGAATGATTTCTTTAAAAGGGAGAACTACCGGTCAGGAAATATTCAATTCTTTCCATTCTTTTGTGACAAAGTGTAATCTTCCATTGCATAGACTTGTTTCCATCACTACTGATGGAGCAAGAGCAATGACAGGTGAGGTTCACGGTTTCATAGCCCTCTGTAGACAGCATGATGACTCCCAGATTTCCTTTCTTACCACTGCATCATTCACCAGCAAGTTTTGGCAAGCAAGAGACTCAATACAAAGACTGTCATGGACATCACTTTCAAAATTGTAAATTCAGTTTGTGGAAGATCACTTCAAAGACGGCTTTTCAATCTTACTCTTGATGAAGGGGCAGCGGAAATCATTTTGCACACAGATGTAAGGTGGCTAAGTAGGCACAAATTTCTGCAAAGATTTCGTGATTTGCTGAATGAAATAAGAAGTTTTTTTGAAGGAGAGGGGAGATGACCAAGCAGAGGAGCAGTGGAGCAGTGCTTTTTACAGTGCTCTGCTAGAAAAGTGGATTTTGCCACCTGAGACACCTTGCTGTGAGTTCTAGCTGTTTATTTAACTATTTATTGTTTGTCTAACTATTTAATTATTTATTGTTTGTCTTAGTGGTGTGCTAGTTCAGCTTTCTCAGCTGTAATTTACCTTGCCTCTCTCAACTAACTGGGCTTTGTGTGGTAGCCAGGTTAACTGTTCATTTTAAATTAAATCTCTCTCCCCAGACCCTGCTGTGTGTTCAACTTTTTTCCTGCCCTAGCCTGCTTGAGTGAATCCTCCCCTCCCCCCCCTTGCTGAGGTATTGTGTAGCCTTCTTCCTGTTTCCTCCACGTGTGCTTAGTCTGTTTTTAGTTTGCTTCTCTCTGATCAGAGAGGAGCAGTGCTTTTTACAGTGCTCTGCTAGAAAAGTGGATTTTGCCTCCTGAGACACCTTGCTGTGAGTTCTAGCTGTTTATTTAACTATTTATTGTTTGTCTAACTGTTTATTTAATTATTTATTGTTTGTCTTAGTGGTGTGCTAGTTCAGCTTTCTCAGTTGTAATTTACCTTGCCTCTCTCAACTAACTGGGCTTTGTGTGGTACCCCCTCCCCCCTGCTGAGGGTTCAGGACAGGGTACCTTGTAACTGCCCTCTTTAATAGGACTTATCTTCCTCCCTCCCTCCCCAGCATCCACCCACCCCTGGGGTAATTGTAGTTTTATAGGTACTTGCACATCTTAGAGGAAAGGGGCTGCTCTCAGGTGCAGCTCGTTATCCAAATCAGTCATACACGGAGGACCTGAGATTAATTAATTAAGCTTCAGGTACACAAGGTGTATTAGGGGTATTAGATACACTTTTATTTGAATAAGCATCTACACCAATCCTTATTATATACAGAATTTAAAAGATCTAAACACAAGCTTTAAACTAAGATGCAGACAGAAGTCCAGCAACAAGATGGGGATTCTCTGGTCTTTTGCATTGAGTGTCACATGTATGATTTTCTCCCAGTTGGTGAGAGGTCTTACGTATGCACTAAGTGCAAAGAACTCTTTGCTCTCAGGGAACAAGTCCGTTCTCTAGAGGCTAGAGTAGCAGACCTGGAAGACATAAGAAAGACAGAGAAGTACATGGACGTGACCTACAGGGATATAGTCCTGAAGTCCCACCTCCAGTCTGGCAGCATCCCTGTTGCCATGGAGGAGAGAGGTCACGTGACAGGAGAGCATCACCCTGGTGTGGCAGGAAGTGATCCTGTAACTAGGACCTGTCCTCCAGGTGATGTAAAACCCTCTCGCACCGAGGACGTTTCTCCAGGGCCATGTGCCCATGAGGGGAGGGTCAGGACAGCTGTTATAGTTGGTGATTCAATCATTAGGAATGTAGATAGCTGGGTGGCTGGTGGACGTGAGGATCGCCTGGTAACATGCCTGCCTGGTGCGAAGGTAGCGGACCTCACGCACCGCCTAGATAGGATCGTAGATAGTGCTGGGGAGGAGTCTGCTGTCTTGGTACATGTTGGTACCAATGACATAGGAAAATGTGGTAGGGAAGTTCTGGAGGCTAAATTTAAGCTTTTATGTAGGAAGTTGAAATCCAGAACTTCCAGGATAGCGTTCTCCGAAATACTTCCTGTTCCACGTGCAGGACCCAAAAGACAGGCAGAGCTCCGGAGTCTCAATGCGTGGATGAGACAATGGTGCAAGGATGAGGGTTTTGGATTTGTTAGGAACTGGGGAACATTCTGGGGAAAGGGGGGGCTCTTCCGAAGGGATGGGCTTCACCTTAATCAGGATGGGACCAGACTGCTGGCATTAACCTTTAAAAAAGAGATAGAGAAGCTTTTAAACTAGAAAATAGGGGAAAGCCGACAGTCACCCAGGAGCGCATGGTTCGGACAAAGGTATCCTTGAAGGATACTACCAAAAGCAGTGAGGTTCCAAAAGGGAGTATAGTAGCCCAAATGCCCTTGTGTAAGGAGCAGAAAGAGCATAAAGATTCCAAATTACCCCTGCCTACCAATAGCCAGATTAATATGAATAAAATACAGTCTCTAAAATGCTTGTATGCCAATGCTAGAAGTCTAAACAATAAGATGGGAGAGTTAGAATATATAGCACTAAATGAGAGGTTAGATATGATTGCACTCTCAGAGACATGGTGGAAGGAGGATAACCAGTGGGACACTGTGATACCTGGATACAAACTATATCGTAATGATAGAGCTGATCAAATTGGTGGAGGGGTTGCGCTCTATGTTAGAGAGGGCATTGAGTCAAAAAGGATTAAAGTTTTGCAGGGAACAAAATTTGCTGTAGAATCTCTATGGATAGAAATTCCATTTATGAAGGGGAAGGTGATGACAGTGGGAGTATACTATCGACCGCCTAGCCAGAATGAACAAATGGATGATGAAATGCTCAAAGAAATCAATGAAGCTAACAAAAGTCACAACAGAGTAGTAATAATGGGTGATTTCAATTACCCCGATATCGACTGGGTCGGTGTCACGGCAGGACAAGCTAAAGAGATAAAGTTTCTAGATGGAATAAATGACTGCTTCTTGGAGCAGCTGGTTCATGAACCGACCAGAGGGGAAGCCATACTGGACCTAGTCCTTAGTGGAACGCCAGATCTGGTGCAAGAAATAAGGGTGTTGGGACCACTTGGCAATAGTGATCATAGTATGATCATGTTTGATTTAATTAGTGGAGGACAGATAGTAAAGGAATCCACAGTACTACCTTTTAACTTTCAAAAGGGAGACTATGATATAATGAGGAATATAGTTAGGAAAAAACTAAAAGGAGCAGTTCCAAAGGTTAAAGACTTACAGCAAGCTTGGGTGTTATTTAAAAATACTATCCTCGAAGCCCAGACCAGCTGTATTCCACGCATTAAGAAGAGTGGAAGAAAGTCCAAAAAACTGCCAGCATGGTTTAAAGGTGAGGTCAGAGAGGCTGTTGCTGCCAAAAAAGCAACCTTCAGGAAATGGAAAAAAGAGCCAAATGATGAAAACTGGAAACAGCACAAGCACTGGCAAGTTAAATGCAAAGCATTGATAAGGCAGGCAAAGCGGGAATTTGAGAAGAAACTTGCTACGGAAGCAAAAACACGAAATAAAGACTTTTTCAAGTACATTCGTAGCAAAAGGCCTGTGAGAGAGTCAATTGGACCATTAGATGATAGAGGGTTAAAAGGGGCAGTAAGAGGAGACAAGGCTATAGCAGAGAGACTGAATGAATTCTTTGCTTCGGTCTTTACTGAGGAAGATGTAGGGATGTTGCCCAAGACTGAAGTGGTATTTAAAGGTGATACTGCAGAGGAATTGAGAGAAATATCACTACACCGGGAAGATATATTACAACTTTTTGATAAACTGAATAGTAGCAAATCACCTGGACCGGATGGTATACATCCCAGAGTGTTGAAAGAACTGAAATATGAGATTGCAGACCTGCTATTGGTAATCTGTGAACTTTCATTAAAATCATCTGTAATACCTGAAGATTGGAGGGTCGCCAACGTAACACCAATTTTTAAAAAGGGTTCCAGGGGTGACCCAGGAAATTACAGACCGGTGAGCCTGACGTCAGTACCAGGGAAAATGGTAGAAACCATCATAAAGAACAAAATTACACAGCATGTAGATAGTCATGGCCTAATGGGAGACAGCCAACATGGCTTTAGACAAGGAAGATCTTGTCTTACTAATCTGATATGTTTTTTTGAAGGTGTGCATAAACAGGTAGACAAAGGTGAGTCGGTTGATATAGTGTATCTGGACTTCCAGAAAGCTTTTGACAAGGTCCCCCATCAGAGACTTTTGGCGAAGCTAAAAAGTCATGGGATAGGAGGCAGTGTACTATTGTGGATTGGGAACTGGTTAAAAGATAGAAAGCAGAGGGTAGGGCTAAATGGCCAATATTCCCAATGGAAAAAGGTGAATAGTGGAGTACCCCAGGGATCTGTACTGGGTCCGCTACTTTTTGACATATTCATAAATGACCTGGAAAAGGGAATAACTAGTGAGGTTATCAAATTTGCAGATGACACAAAACTGTTTAAAGTTGTTAAAACCCAAGAGGATTGTGGAAAACTGCAGGAGGATCTGGATAAATTTATTTATTTATTTTATTTATTTAACAGTTTCTTATATACCGCCCCTTCCAGAGATCAGGGGCGGTTCACATTGAACAAAAATCAATATACTTCTGTATATTTTACATGGAACTTGTGTTAACTATGTACACGTTTAGTTTGGAAGACTGGGCATCCAAATGGCAGATGAAATTTAATGTGGACAAATGCAAAGTTATGCACCTAGGAAAGAACAACCCACACTATAGTTACACGATGCAAGGCTCCACATTAGAAACCACCACCCAGGAAAAGGATTTAGGAGTCATCGTGGATAACATGTTAAAACCCTCCGCCCAGTGTGCAGCGGCGGCCAAGAAAGCAAATAGAATGCTAGGTATCATAAGGAAAGGAATGGAGAATAAAACAAAGGATATTATAATGCCTCTGTATCGCTCCATGGTACGACCGCACCTTGAATATTGTGTGCAATTCTGGTCACCGTATCTTAAAAAGGACATAGCGTTATTAGAAAAAGTACAGAGAAGAGCCACCAAATTGGTGAAGGGGATGGAAGGCTACTCCTATGAAGAGAGGCTAAAAAGGTTAGGGCTCTTTAACCTGGAAGAGACGGCTGAGGGGAGATATGATAGAGGTCTATAAATTAATGAATGGAGTGGAACGGATAAATGTGGATCAATTGTTTACGCTATCAGAATATAGAAAGACTAGGGGAAATGTAATGAAGCTACAGGGTAAACTATTTAAGACAAATAAGAGAAAATATTTTTTCACTCAACGTGTAATCAAACTCTGGAATCTGTTACCGGAGGATGTAGTAAGGGCTGTTAGTATAGCTGGGTTTAAAAAAGGTTTGGACAAGTTCCTGGAGGAAAGGTCCATAAACCACTATTAAAAAGGGACCCAGGATATCAATGCTTGACCCAGTACAAGCATTGTGGAACCTGTCTTTTGGGGATATTGCTAGGTACGTATGACCTAGATTGGCCACTGTTGGAAACAGGATACTGGGCTTGATGGACCTCGGTCTGACCCAGTATGGCATGTCTTATGTTCTTATGTTCTTATGTTAGTTGGAAGATGAGGAGTGGTTATGTGATCTGGCATTTCTCGCTCACTTTAAAGGCGAACTAAGTGATATGAACCTTGAACTACAAGGTAAAAACAAATGCATTGGCGAGATGATGAGTACAGTTTCATCCTACAAGAGAAAATTTGAGCTAATGATGACTGACCTTGCAAACAACACTTTTGATCATTTTCCTAATACGCAGGACCATCTGGGACAATATCCAAATTTTGTTTTTCAGAACGAGAATTATGTGACAGAAATCTGTTCTGTTATCCAGGAATTCGAAAATAGATTCTGTGACTTCCAAAAAATTGGAACAGTTGTGGAGTACTTTTCATATCCATTCAAAGTAGATGTGGACATTAAAGAAACTGCAGCTGCTATCAGTAAAAATTACTCATTGAACAAGCCATCTCTTGTAAACGAAATATTAACCCTTAAAAATGACATTTTTCTCAAGACCCATGCTGAGCAAGAATCGTTTTGGAAGCTAGTGCCTAGAGACAAATTTCCGAACTTGAAAAGATGCAGTGAAGCTGTACACTCCTGTTTCGGTTCAACTTGTGTGAATCTGCGTTTTCCCATCTGAAAATGACAAAAAGAGTACACAACGTTCCAACATGACAGATGAACATCTCCAGGATTCCCCGAGACTGGCCCTCACGCAATATTCACCCAACTTCAAAAAGCTGGTGGATGAAATGGAGGCTCAGACGTCTCACTAATGAGCAAGAGCGAAATATTAAAGATTGTGCAAGATCAGCCTGGATCAATATACTCGACCTAAATTTAACACAATTAACTCAATAAAAGTTAAAGAAAGTTATTACTCAATAAAACTTTAAGAAAAAATGTATTTTCCATTTCCCCTCGCAGTTCTTACTGGATCTTTGTCTCTCTGTTTTGTTTTTGCTTAATTTGCTTAACAGTTGATCACATCCAAGTAAATGACAGAAGGTTCATTACAAATGGGGGGGGGGGGTCCTCCAACTTTATTGGGTTAAAATTTAATTTGAAACTAATTTGAAACTTAATTTTCATGGTGGTAGATCACCGGCACTTTTGGCCGGAAAAAGTAGATCACGACCTGTTCGAAGTTGGACATGCCTGCTCTATAGCATCCCAACCAACCCCTACAGAGAATAAGGTAGAGCTCTCAGAGGAACAGATAAGCAGAAAGGGCAAAGCAAGAATGCTTAACCCCTTACTACCCACAAGAGAAGCGCTCAAGTGCCCTAGGCCGCCATAGGGGAGGCCTGGACTTCATACATCCATGAAGGGAGCTGTCAAGCAGCTGAGAGAGACTGAAAACAGCCTGTCAGCTATTTGAGGAGCTGCAGCTCAAGCTGCTTGAAAAAAAAAAGAGGGCCTGAGAGGGCCTCCAGGAGTCCAATGAACATGAGGCTATGACCACTCCACAAGGCTCTCTCTCTGTAGAAACCAAGCAGATCTCAAAATGGCAACTACGCCCACCGGCAGGAAAAACAAAACAAGGAAGGAAGAGCAAGTGCCACAGAAACTGCATCAGGTGCTGAGCCCCCTATGAGGAGTCCCAACATACTGAAAAACAAATGTGCCCCATGCATTCCCATCATAATCAGAACAAAAATGAATAGCTGTGGGTAAAAACTGTGATAAAGAAACTCTAAAAAGAGAATTCCAGCACCTGACAGGCTGACCAGGGAAATCCGGGCAGGGAAGCCCCAGACACCCATGCAGGCTGGGAGACCCAGCTGCTGAGAAAAAGCTTCCTTTTTTTGTTATTTTAATTTAGAGCTGCATTACTGCAAGCAGTGAGAGCCAAAAAAACAGCCCACTGAATTGAATAGGGGGTAAAAGCAATAAAAAAAAAGGCAAAGGCAAAGAAAACATGCAAATAAAAAGGACAGCAAGAGGGAAGGGAGGCCAGAGCCTGACTTATGAATCCTGCTCAGGGCCAGTGGGGGTCCTCTTGTCCACTCTCCACTACTAAGAACTAGTTGTTAGCAACACTGAACCAAAGGCAAGCTATCAGCTTCAGGAGACAGGGGCGTACCTGAGCTCCAAAAAAACGATGGGCTAACAAATATCAGTCATACAAGACCATAGTCTAGGCTGGGGGAGACAGCCCTATCTGCACTGCTGCATCAGCCACCACACCTTTCCACCTGCTGGAGACACAAATACTGGCTTCTCTCAGTATTGCACCAGAGGATATACTATGCATGAGACCTGTTTGGGCTAGATCCCACTCCCATCCGCCTTTTTAAGAATGCGCTGGTGCCCGTGTTATCCTGGCTTTGGGATTAGGTCAATGCCTCCTTGCTGCAGGGATCCCTGTCCACCCGTCCACTTGAAAGAGGCTGTGGTAACCCCCCTACCTAAGACGGCTGGGGAGGGAGGTGTGGTTATTCCAAGATGGCGGCGGCGGTGTTGTTCTGAGCTGACATACCTAAGCGTAAAGGTAAACCTAGGGCTTTTCCCGCAGAGTCCTCGGTTACAACTGTGGGACCAATGGATCGATTTGTTCAGCTTTCCGAGACTCAAATTCAGGGGATTCGAGAGGACTTGGAGGATCCGGCGGAGTAACATTCGGCGGCATCCGCCCTAGATCTCTCTCTCCCCAAATGGGCGTATCCCTCCGGTCTTACCAGCCTCCGCAGTGTTCTCTTCGCCAAGTGGAACTGCGAGTTCTCCCGAAGTGGATGTTCTCCCGGCTCTGGAGCAGGACTTGACGGTAGAATTCGCTGGAGTTCAGCTTGGGAGGTCCCAGGCTGATGTTGCTGGTGAGACGCAAGTGTCAGCATCAGGGACTACCGCTCAGAGCGTCTGCCGTGCTGGTGAGGTAATGAAGGCTCCAGGTAAAGCTGTAATTTCTACAACTGCTTTCTCGTTTGAGATAATACGTCCAGCCTCTGTGACCCTTGACTGTATTTGGAAAGCAATTACCCAGCTATCTTCTGTAGTTGGTCAACAGTTGGCTCTTTCGTCGGATAAAGTCTCAGCTCTAGAGGAATCGGTATCAAAGTTGCAGACTGATACATTGGAACTGAATACAAAATTAACTGTTGTGGATTAGAAGCTTCTTCAGGTTTCTGAGGTATCTCATTCCTTAGTTAAGGATAATACTGCCCTACGGGCGAAGACTGAGACTTTGGAGAACATGGCTCGATCTTCCAACATTTATTTATTAAATTTCCCGCTGGTCCCTGGTTTAACTCCTTTAGAGTTGTTTAAGAAATATCTCCAGGATGTGCTGGCGGTTCCCCTTGATCTAATACCTCCTGTTGCAAGAGTTTATTATCTTCCATTGCGGAAAAAAAGAGGGTAAAACTACTATTGGGACTCTGGAAATGGACTTTTTAAATGTCTCAGATTTGTTGCAAACACCTAAGGATGAGGTCTTATCTGTATCCATGTTGTTAGTATCATTAGCATTACCCTCTGATAGAGAATGGCTTCTTAAGTTGTTCTACAAGAAAAGAGCCAATCTGTTTTATGGAAAAAAAAATTTAATGTTCCCAGATGTGGCTAGGGATCACAGAAGCGTCGGAAATCCTTTTTATTATTGAGGCCTGATGTAACGCAGTTAGGTGCTTCTTTTGCGCTACGCTTCCCATGTAAATGTGTGGTGGTCTATAAGATGCATAAATATATATTTTTTCAACCTGAGGACCTTTCTTCTTTCATCAGAACCCATGTTTCTATCTCTCTCCCTCCCTGAGATGGTATATGTTCCCATTTATTGTGTATGGATTTTCGGCTTCCCGCTCCGCCTGAAATTTCCTAATCGTTATTTCTTTAAGAAAGCCTAGGAGTAGTTCCCCTCCTACGGCCTTAGTTTAATGTACCACTCCTCATTCCGGTGGACTAATGATATTTCTTGCTATTATTGTTTCTTGATTTTTGTTTTTTCTTCTTTGTAACCTTGGTGCAAGCTGTATCTTTCTGTACAAGCTATTGCTTAATTTATTGTGGAAAAAAATGCATTAAAAAAAAAAAGACGGCTGGGGAGGACTTGCATGATTGCAGTAATTACTGACTGATATACAACCTGCCTATGATGGCTAAATTGATTGAGAAGGAGGTGGTAGCACAGGTTGGTGGATTTTTAGAGGATCATTCTCTGCAGGACTGTAGCCAGGGCGGATTTCACCTGGGTTGTGGAGTGGAGACCTTGTTGCTGGTACTCCTGGATCACGTTTATGATTAGCTTGACCAGGGAGTCTCCATGTTGCTGACTTTGCTAGATCTTTTGGCAGCGTTTGACTTGGTGGAGAGGCCACTGTTGTTGGTGCTGTGGTCGCCTTGGTATTGGAGGGAAGGTCCTTGACTGGCTTAACTCATTCATGAGCAATCACTGTTTCCGGGTACTAGGCCCTACAAGGTTCCCCCCTTTCACTGCTGTTATTTAATATCTACTGGCAGCCATTGGGAGCATTCGTGCGCTCCTTTGGACTGCTTTTTAATGGATATGCTGATGATATACAGATTGTTCTTGTCCCCCTCAGAAGGCAACCGGGAGGATGCCCTGGCGAAGCTTAATGCATGTCTGGTACAGGTGGATCTTTGGCTAGCAGGCAGTGACCTCGTACTTAATGTCAGTAAAACAGTCTATTTGCGGTTTGGGATGGTGGAAATTGTTGATCTGCATAGCCCCCCCCCTAGAGTAAGTGATGTTGTCATTCCCTGGCGAGAGAAACTGCAGTCACTTGGAGTGGTGTTGGAACGGGTGGTTGTGGGTGAGAAACAGGTGACCCGGGCAGTGAAATTGGCCTGGCTGAAACTGCGGATGATGCGGCAATTACAGCCCTTCCTCGAGCCGTCCGCTTTACGGTTGGTAAAGCAACCCTAGCGTATTTTGGATTACTGTAACGTTCTTTACATTGGGCTACCCAAGTGGACCATCCACAGGATACAGGTCATGCAGAATATGGCAGCATGAGTTCTGCTGGGTGCACAGCATAGGGATGAGGCTGGCCCTCTTTTGCAACAGCTTCACTGGCTTCCCATCCAGGAACAGCGTTTATTTAAGCTGATGGTTATTGTTTGTCGGGCATTACATGATGGTAGTCCAGGGTCTCTGGAGTTGATATAAGCCTATGAGGGCTTTACGATCCACCCAGGGTCACCTTCTGGAAGTTCCAGGCTTAGAGGTCATGCGGTCTGTGCATGGGAGGTTCTGGGTCTTTAGGGTGGTAGGGGCAGAGTGGCAGAACATACTTCCACCAGTGTTATGCTCTGTGGGTAGTTTATTGGGATTTCATAAACTGTTGAAACAGTTCTTTTTGAGGGAGCAGACTGATGGGTACTGCTGATGAGTGGGTTGGAGAGGTTTATGTTTATATCCTATTGTTTTTTTCCTATGCTGTACACCCCATTGATTGACCTTGGTCAGAACGGGGTTAAAGCATCTGTAAATAAATGCTAGTGATGACAGCACTGAAAGTTGCTCAGGTTTGCCTCCATCTACTGGCAAACGAGCATAATGCACCAATCTGGATCAGTTCCACATTATGATAAGGAATGAGGCTACTGCCAATTGCTTGAAACTAAATGAATTGATCTTAAACTCTGAAAAGACAGACGTTTTAGTTGTTGTTCACTCAAAATAGAGCATTCAGTCTCTCCCTCTTGTGATCAATGATGAACATTTAATGGTCAGTTCTAGCGTGCACAATCTAGGGGTGGTATTGGATCCTTGTATTACCTTTGAGACATTATAGTAAGGAAGTAATGAATGGCATTTTATATACTTTTTTGATGAGAAAACCGGAGTTTTAGACAGCCTTGACAAAGTTTCTTGGAAACTAGGAGCCAGCCTAAAATTTAAGAGCCGGCTGCCAAGACGTCGGTCACAGTGTCCTCCATTTACCCAAAAGGTGTATCACAGCTCCTTTTTAAAGGGCCTGATTTACTATTTTCCGATTTTCTATGGGAAAAGAAAGCTTAATAAAAATCAGGCCCTTAACATGTCATTACACGGTGCCAGCGATCCTTCTCCACTTCCCCCTCCAACTACCCCAATGAATAGGCTGTTGGCAGCATATAGGTGACCCTTTATAGCTACACCTGAGGCAACTTCTTTTTTTTCTTCACATATCACCATGACCTGGTAATATGTGAAACAAAAATTCTCCCAGTCTTCCTACACAGCCATCACCCAGTGTGTGTGTCTCTCTCTCTCATAGAATGCCCCTCCCAGCCGTCACCCAATCTCTCTCTCTCTCTCATTGCCCTCTCCTCATCAGTCATCATCTCAGGTTGCTCTCTCTCACTACCCCCCCCTTCATCAGCCATCATCTCTGTTCTCTCTCTCGCTCATCCCCCCACCCCCATCATTCAGGATCTCTCTCTCATCTCCCCCACCCCCATCAACCAACATCCAGGCTCTCTCTCTCATCCCCCCCACCGCCATCACTCCATGTCTCTTACCATTCCTGCTGTGCTGCATGCATATACTGTGCTACTCCTTCCACAGTGATCGGCTCTTTACAAAGAGCTCAAGCTGCTTGATGGAGGACATTCTTGCAAGAACTTCCCCCCACCGTGCAACTCGAGCTCTCTGTAGAGAGCCAACTGTGATAGAGAGAGGAAATACCATGTAGAACTCTCAAGGTCTTCAAATCCTGGGCATCAGGGTGCAATCTGTAGTCACCATGGCGACCAGGATTTGTCAAGTCCTGATTAAAGGCGTCAAATAGGTTGGTCCCTGATTGATACTGTGCTGTTGAAACATAAGCATTTAATATCACTTCAATGAAAGGTACAAATGGAGTGGAGTAGCAGCCTAGTGGTTAGAGCAATGGCTAGGTAACGAAGAGACCAAAATTTGATACCTAAGGCCACAAGGAGTGCCAGTGGGTAAGTCACTTAACCCTCCATTGCTCAGAAGAATCCAAGGGGCTTGTTTACAAAGCCACGGTAGCGGCTTCCACCCGATTAAATTCAATGGGGCCGCGGCTCCGATATCGGGCGGAAGCCGCTACCATGGCTTTGTAAACAAGCCCCCAAGTTAGCAATGTCCCTGTTTAATGTACATTACCAAGTTTAAGTTACAGTCTCCAACCTTCCGTTCCTCTCCAAACTCCTTGAGAAAATCGTCTTTGCCCAACTATCTCACCACTTGGACTCTATCAATCTCCTTCACCCCCGTCAGTCCGGCTTCCGCACTGGGCACAGTGTTGAAACTATTCTTCTCGCCTTCACTAACTCACTGCACGTAGCTCACGACCGTGGTGATATTTCGGTGGCGGTAGCCCTCGATCTTTCTGCTGCATTTGACCTAGTTGATCACTCCCTTCTCCTTTCCCGACTACGTGAAGCTGGTCTCTGCAGCACTGTCTATCAGTGGTTCCACTCCTTCCTTTCTTCCCGTTCTGGCGCTGTTCTCTCATCCTCCCCATCCGTCTCCCCCTCTGACTCCTTTCCCCATCCTGTGGGGTTCCCCAAGGTTCTATCCTGGCCCCTTTGCTTTTCAAATCTCTTCCTAACCCCTCTCACACTGCTAATACAACAATTCGGGATTTCGGCTTTCTACTATGCAGACGACATTCTTCTTCTTTATCACACCTCCCCTGTATGCCCCGACCTTGCCCCGCTCAACGCCTGTCTCGCTGCTGTCTCCAACTGGATGACCCAAAACTGCCTACACCTCAACTTATCAAAAACTACTGCTATCTGATTTCCTCATGGTCACCAATCCCCGTCCCTGGCCCCTTCTTTCCCTGGTACATCCATCTCTCTGGTTCCCACCCTCTGGCATCTCAGGGTGCTCTTTGACTCTGATCTTTCCTTTTCTGCCCATGTCTCCCATGTCTCCAAGACCTCCTTCTTTTACCTCCGTCAAATTTGCGCAATTCGCCCCTTCCTCTCTCCCTCCGCTCTTGTCACCCTGCTGCTATCTCTTGTCATCTCCCGTATTGACTTCTCCAACTCTATTCTCTCCGGCATCTCTAAACTACAGCTGACACGACTGCAAAGAATCCAGAACACCGCCGCCCGACTTGTGTCCCACTCCTCCCCTAGAGATCACGTTACTCCCCTCCTGCTTCGTCTTCACTGGCTTCCCATATCCTTTCGTATCCAGTTTAAACTTCTCACACTTGTTCATAAGGCGCTTCATACCACTACCCCGCAATATCTGGCTGACCTAATCCACTTTCATACCCCCAGGCACACCCCTCGATCCTTCCATCTTAACCGCCTCGCACTACCCCCCCCCCCCCCTTCACAGGCTCACCTTCACTCCACCCGTTCCTCAGCCTTTTTTTTCCATAGGTCCCGCCCTATGGAATTCCCTTCCCACTGCCCTCCGACTTGAACCACATCACCCAACCTTCAAACATGCCCTGAAGACCCACCTATTTTCCCTTGCTTTCGATCTTCCCTCCTCCCAGCCTTAGCCTCTTCCCTGTGTCTGTTGCTCTGTTCCAGCTCTCTCCTCTCTGTCCTATAATTGAATTGTAATTTCCTTTTCATCTTCTGGCCTTGTGCCCTACTGTACTGAAGATTTTATTGTAAACCGCTCTGTTTACCACTGAAGGGCGGTCAAGCAAATGAATAAACATAAACATAATGTAAACTGCTTTGAGTAAAATGAGAAAGCAGTACAAGAAAACCTGTTAAATAAATTCATAAGATAAAATGTTTATTAAATGTTCTGTCTGTCAAAGCGAATCATAAAGCTGAGACCAAAGCCTGCGCCTTCTCCTGCATTGGCCCAATATTACAGAACTTAATACCTTTATCTATTTGCTTTGAATCCGACTACCTACGCTTTCATAAACAGGTAAAGCTTCATTATTTTCATGGCCTCTGATGCTTGAGTTTGTGTCTGAATGTGTTGTTTTAAGGTGTTTAGCATTTATTATTTCATATTTTGTACGCTGCATAGAATTTCTGATGGGTAGGCTATATATAATTTTAAATAAACAAACTACTGTTGGAAAGACATGAGCTAAATACAGTGATTAACTATCTGGGCAACACATGGTAATTAGATCTTACCTGCTAATTAGTGTTCCTGAAGGAACGACAGTCCAGTCCCTTTACTTCTGGGTTGCGCAACCCTTCCAGCAGCTTGGAGGCTGAGCCCAACCTTTTTGGAGGTGGGGCGGTATAAATACCACTGGGACCACCCCTCAACTCCAGTAATCGACTGAAAAAGCAGACCTAAAAAGTTTCCATTAACCATCCAACCTAAGAACTTATATATCACACATTGTCTAACTATGTACACTCCCCCCTTTTATTTTTTTTTCCATAGAAAATGGTTAGTGGGGGAGAGAGAGAGAGAGAGAGAGAGAGAGAGAGAGAGAGAGAGAGAGAGAGAGAGAGAGAGAGAGAGAGGGGACAGACGGATGAGGGATGCCTGCGGTTGGCCGATCCGACTTTCTCCCGCGTCCCTTCACCCTGAGGCGGACTCACGCTCGGTCCAGAGTATCCTTCTGACTGATAGGTCCTAACCGGGTGGGATCAGGGACTGGACTGTCGTTCCTTCAGGAACACTAATTAGCAGGTAAGATCTAATTACCATTTCCTTATCGTCACTCCCTTTACTTCTGGGATGTACAAGAGCAGCTCAATCCTGGGTGGGATCCGGCATACCGGACTGAAGGACCGCCAGACCAAACCGAGCATCCGCTGCGCTCTGGATGTCCAGCCTGTAGTATTTGGTAAACGTATGCAGAGAAGACCAAGTTGCTGCCCTACAGATATCCACTGGAGGGACTAAGCTGAACTCTGCCCATGACGTAGCCTGAGCCCGGGTGGGGTGGAGTGGGCCTGGAGCCCCGCTGGCACCTGTTTCCCTTTCAGGATGTAGGCGGAAGCAATCGCTTCCCTAATCCATCTGGAGATGGAGGCCTTGGCCGCCGCTTCTCCCTTGTGTGGACCCCCAAACTGCACGAATAGACGCTCGGACTTCCGGAAGGGGGCTGTGCGGGAGAGGTAGCGTTTCAAGGTCCTCCGGACATCCAAGAGCCGCATTTTGTTATCCCTACCTCCGACCTCCTCGGCGGAGAGGACCGGAAGGTGAACCGCCTGGTTCATATGAAAGGAAGAAATGACCTTGGGCAAGAAGGAAGGGACCGGACGCAGAACTATCTTGTCCTTGAAAAACAGTAGGAAGGGGGGCTGAGCGGACAGTGCTTGTAGCTCGGAAACCCGCCTTGCTGAGCAGATAGCGACCAAAAAGACTGTAAGAACATAAGACATGCCATACTGGGTCAGACCGAGGTCCATCAAGCCCAGTATCCTGTTTCCAACAGTGGCCAATCTAGGTCATACGTACCTAGCAATATCCCCAAAAGACACAGGTTCCACAATGCTTGTACTGGGTCAAGCATTGATATCCTGGGTCCCTTTTTAATAGTGGTTTATGGACGTTTCCTCCAGGAACTTGTCCAAACCTTTTTTAAACCCAGCTATACTAACAGCCCTTACTACATCCTCCGGTAACAGATTACAGAGTTTGATTACACGTTGAGTGAAAAAATATTTTCTCTTATTTGTCTTAAATAGTTTACCCTGTAGCTTCATTACATGTCCCCTAGTCTTTCTATATTCTGATAGCGTAAACAATTGATCCACGTTTATCTGTTCCACTCCATTCATTAATTTATAGACCTCTATCATATCTCCCCTCAGCCGTCTCTTTTCCAGGCTAAAGAGCCCTAACCTTTTTAGCCTCTCTTCATAGGAGTAGCCTTCCATCCCCTTCACCAATTTGGTGGCTCTTCTCTGTAATTTTTCTAATAACGCTATGTCCTTTTTAAGATACGGTGACCAGAATTGCACACAATATTCAAGGTGCGGTCGTACCATGGAGCGATAAAGAGGCATTATAATATCCTTTGTTTTATTCTCCATCCCTTTCCTTATGATACCTAGCATTCTATTTGCTTTCTTGGCCGCCGCTGCACACTGGGCGGAGGGTTATAACATGTTATCCACGATGACTCCTAAATCCTTTTCCTGGGTGGTGGTTTCTAATGTGGAGCCTTGCATCGTGTAACAATAGTGTGGGTTGTTCTTTCCAAGGTGCATAACTTTGCATTTGTCCACATTAAATTTCATCTGCCATTTGGATGCCCAGTCTTCCAATTTATCCAGATCCTCCTGCAGTTTTCCACAATCCTCTTGGGTTTTAACAACTTTAAACAGTTTTGTGTCATCTGCAAATTTGATAACCTCACTAGTTATTCCCTTTTCCAGGTCATTTATGAATATGTCAAAAAGTAGCGGACCCAGTACAGATCCCTGGGGTACTCCACTATTCACTTTTTTCCATTGGGAATATTGGCCATTTAGCCCTACCCTCTGCTTTCTATCTTTTAACCAGTTCCCGATCCACAATAGTAAACTGCCTCCTATCCCATGACTTTTTAGCTTCGCCAAAAGTCTCTGATGGGGACCTTGTCAAAAGCTTTCTGGAAGTCCAGATACACTATATCAACCGACTCGCCTTTGTCTACCTGTTTATGCACACCTTCAAAGAAACATATCAGATTAGTAAGACAAGATCTTCCTTGTCTAAAGCCATGTTGGCTGTCTCCCATTATGCCATGACTATCTACACGCTGTGTAATTTTGTTCTTTATGATGGTTTCTACCATTTTCCATGGTACTGATGTCAGGCTCACCGGTCTGTAATTTCCTGGGTCACCCCTGGAACCCTTTTTAAAAATTAGTGTTACGTTGGCAACCCTCCAATCTTCAGGTATTACAGATGATTTTAATGAAAGTTCACAGATTACCAATAGCAGGTCTGCAATCTCATATTTCAGTTCTTTCAACACTCTGGGATGTATACCATCCGGTCCAGGTGATTTGCTACTATTCAGTTTATCAAACAGTTGTAATATATCTTCCCGGTGTAGCGATATTTCTCTCAATTCCTCTGCAGTATCACCTTTAAATACCACTTCAGTCTTGGGTAACATCCCTACATCTTCCTCAGTAAAGACCGAAGCAAAGAATTCATTCAGTCTCTCCGCTATAGCCTTGTCTCCTCTTACTGCCCCTTTTACCCCTCTATCATCTAATGGTCCAATTGACTCTCTCACAGGCCTTTTGCTACGAATGTACTTGAAAAAGTCTTTATTTCGTGTTTTTGCTTCCGTAGCAAGTTTCTTCTCAAATTCCCGCTTTGCCTGCCTTATCAATGCTTTGCATTTAACTTGCCAGTGCTTGTGCTGTTTCCAGTTTTCATCATTTGGCTCTTTTTTCCATTTCCTGAAGGTTGCTTTTTTGGCAGCAACAGCCTCTCTGACCTCACCTTTAAACCATGCTGGCAGTTTTTTGGACTTTCTTCCACTCTTCTTAATGCGTGGAATACAGCTGGTCTGGGCTTCAAGGATAGTATTTTTAAATAACACCCAAGCTTGCTGTAAGTCTTTAACCTTTGGAACCGCTCCTTTTAGTTTTTTCCTAACTATATTCCTCATTCTATCATAGTCTCCCTTTTGAAAGTTAAAAGGTAATACTGTGGATTCCTTTACTATCTGTCCTCCACTAATTAAATCAAACATGATCATACTATGATCACTATTGCCAAGTGGTCCCAACACCCTTATTTCTTGCACCAGATCTGGCGTTCCACTAAGGATTAGGTCCAGTATGGCTTCCCCTCTGGTCGGTTCATGAACCAGCTGCTCCAAGAAGCAGTCATTTATTCCATCTAGAAACTTTATCTCTTTAGCTTGTCCTGCCGTGACACTGACCCAGTCGATACCGGGGTAATTGAAATCACCCATTATTACTACTCTGTTGTGACTTTTGTTAGCTTCATTGATTTCTTTGAGCATTTCATCATCCATTTGTTCATTCTGGCCAGGCGGTCGATAGTATACTTCAACTGCCATCACCTTCCCCTTCATAAATGGAATTTCAATCCATAGAGATTCTACAGCAAATTTTGTTCCCTGCAAAACTTTAATCCTTTCTGACTCAATGCCCTGTCTAACATAGAGCGCAACCCCTCCACCAATTTGGTCAGCTCTATCATTACGATATAGTTTGTATCCAGGTATCACAGTGTCCCACTGGTTATCCTCCTTCCACCATGTCTCTGAGAGTGCAATCATATCTAACCTCTCATTTAGTGCTATATATTCTAACTCTCCCATCTTATTGTTTAGACTTCTAGCATTGGCATACAAGCATTTTAGAGACTGTATTTTATTCATATTAATCTGGCTATTGGTAGGCAGGGGTAATTTGGAATCTTTATGCTCTGTCTGCTCCTTACTCAAGGGCATTTGGGCTACTATACTCCCTTTTGGAACCTCACTGCTTTTGGTAGTATCCTTCAAGGATACCTTTGTCCGAACCATGCGCTCCTGGGTGACTGTCGGCTTTCCCCTATTTTCTAGTTTAAAAGCTTCTCTATCTCTTTTTTAAAGGTTAATGCCAGCAGTCTGGTCCCATCCTGATTAAGGTGAAGCCCATCCCTTCGGAAGAGCCCCCCCTTTCCCCAGAATGTTCCCCAGTTCCTAACAAATCCAAAACCCTCATCCTTGCACCATTGTCTCATCCACGCATTGAGACTCCGGAGCTCTGCCTGTCTTTTGGGTCCTGCACGTGGAACAGGAAGCATTTCGGAGAACGCTATCCTGGAAGTTCTGGATTTTAACTTCCTACCTAAAAGCTTAAATTTAGCCTCCAGAACTTCCCTACCACATTTTCCTATGTCATTGGTACCAACATGTACCAAGACAGCAGACTCCTCCCCAGCACTATCTACGATCCTATCTAGGCGGTCCGTGAGGTCCGGTACCTTCGCACCAGGCAGGCATGTTACCAGGTGATCCTCACGTCCACCAGCCACCCAGCTATCTACATTCCTGATGATTGAATCACCGACTATAACAGCTGTCCTGACCCTCCCCTCATGGGCACATGACCCTGGAGAAACACCCTCGGTGCGAGAGGGTTTTACATCACCTGGAAGACAGGTCCTAGTTACAGGATCACTTCCTGCCACACCAGGGTGATGCTCTCCTGTCACGTGACCTCTCTCCTCCATGGCAACAGGGATGCTGCCAGACTGGAGGTGGGACTTCAGGACTATATCCCTGTAGGTCACGTCCATGTACTTCTCTGTCTTTCTTATGTCTTCCAGGTCTGCTACTCTAGCCTCTAGAGAACGGACTCGTTCCCTGAGAGCAAAGAGTTCTTTGCACTTAGTGCATACGTAAGACCTCTCACCAGCTGGGAGAAAATCATACATGTGACACTCAATGCAAAAGACCGGAGAACCCCCATCTCGTTGCTGGACTTCTGTCTGCATCTTAGTTTAAAGCTTGTGTTTAGATCTTTTAAATTCTGTATATAATAAGGATTGGTGTAGATGCTTATACCAATAAAAATGTATCTAATACCCCTAATACACCTTGTGTACCTAAAGCTTAATTAATTAATTAATCTCAGGTCCTCTGTGTGTGACTGATGTGGATAACGAGCTGCACCTGAGAGCAGCCCCTTTCCTCTAAGATGTGCAAGTACCTATAAAACTACAATTACCCCAGGGGTGGGTGGGTGCTGGGGAGGGAGGGAGGGAGATAAGTCCTATTAAAGAGGGCAGTTACAAGGTACCCTGTCCTGAACTCTCAGCAGGGGGGAGGGGGGCAGGGGGGTACCACAAAAAGCCCAGTTAGTTGAGAGAGGCAAGGTAAATTACAGCTGAGAAAGCTGAACTAGCACACCACTAAGACAAACAATAAATAATTAAATAAACAGTTAGACAAACAATAAATAGTTAAATAAACAGCTAGAACTCACAGCAAGGTGTCTCAGGAGGCAAAATCCACTTTTCTAGCAGAGCACTGTAAAAAGCACTGCTCCTCTCGGATCAGAGAGAAGCAAACAATTCTGTCTTCAGGGTTAAGTCCTTTAAGGAGGCCCTCTTCACTGGTTCGAAGGGTTCCTTGATCAGAGTGTTAAGCACTAGGTTGAGGTCCCAAGGGGGGACGACTGACCTCCGTTGAGGGCGCAGGCGCCTCACCGCCCTTAGGAACCTGGAGACATCCGCGTGCGCCCCTAGAGGCTTGCCGCGGACCTTCCCTCTATAGCATGCGATTGCCGCTAGTTGAACCCGCAAGGAGCTGTGAGCTAACCCCTTGTCATACCCTGCCTGTAAGAATTCTAGAATCTCGGGGACTGAAGCGGAGAGGGGTTTTCGTCGGTGCTCCGTGCACCATGCTTCGAAGATGCGCCAAGTCCTAACATAGGAGAGACAGGTCGAACGCTTCTTAGCGTTTAACAGAGTCGAGGTGACCGCTCCTGAATAGCCTCTCTTTAGGAGCCTCGCCCTTTCAATAGCCATGCCGTAAGCGAAAATCGATCCACGTGAGGCATCCGTAATGGACCTTGTATCAGCAGGTCCCTCTTGCAAGGGAGACGCCAAGGCCGGTCGGCGATCAATCTCATCAGATCCGCATACCAGGGACGGCGAGGCCAGTCCGGGGCTATGAGGATTATGTATCCCTGATGAGACTCTACTTGTTGTAACACCTTTCCGATCAGAGCCCAGGGAGGGAACACATAGAGTAGGCCCTCCGAGGGCCACTTCTGGGCCAAGGCATCCAGGCCTTCGGACATCCTTTCCTTGCGCCGGCTGAAGAATCGTTCCACCTTGGCGGACGCGAACCTCGCCATGAGATCCATGACTGGGAGTCCCCAGTGGGCTACTATCCGGTCGAACGTCTCCTGCTCCAGCTCCCACTCTCCGTGGTCTATCTTGCACCTGCTGAGATAGTCTGCCGTGACGTTGTCTATGCCTGCCACGTGCTGGGCCGAGAGAGCTTCCAAGCGAGTTTCCGCCCACTGGAACAGAGTGCTCGCCTCCTTCTCTAAGGCAGGACTGCTGGTGCCGCCCTGGTGGTTGATGTAAGCAACCGCGGTAACATTGTCTGATAGCACGCGAATTGCTTTCTTTTGAACTAGGACCTCTAGAGCTTTGAGTGCCAGTCGGACGGCCCACAATTCTAGTCTGTTGATGGGCCACTGGGCTTCCAGCGGAGTCCAGTTGCCTTGAACGAACTGGTCCTCGCAGTGGGCTCCCCAGCCCGCCAGACTGGCATCCGTCGTCAGTAATAACCACTGGTGAGGCTCGAGGGGCATCCCGCGATCCAGATTCTTCGGGGACCGCCACCAGTGCAGAGTCTGTTTGGTCCGTGGTGCGCAAGGTAACTGCACTGATATGGAATGACGTTGGGGCGACCACCGACGCAATAGAGCCCTCTGCAGCGGCCGCATGTGGGCACGAGCCCATGGTACCACCTCTATTGCCGCTGCCATTGTTCCCAGGACCTGAAGATAATGCCGCGCCGTGGGGTTTCGTCTGCCTAGAAACTGAGTGACCAGGAGTCTTAGCTCTCTTGCTCTTGATTGAGAGAGAAACACCCTGCCTCTGCTGGTGTCGAACCTTGCTCCGAGGTACTCCAGTTCCTGGGAGGGGGTCATCCTGCTCTTCGCTCGATTGATGACCCACCCCAAATCTTCTAGGACTTGAATCACTCTTGTCGTCACGGCGTGGCTTTCCTCCTCGGACTTTGCCCGGATTAGCCAATCGTCCAGGTAGGGGTGTACTAGAATTCCCTCTTTCCGTAGAGAGGCCGCTACCACCACCATCACCTTGGTGAATGTCCTTGGAGCCGTAGCTAAGCCGAAGGGAAGTGCCTGAAATTGAAAGTGGCCCCTTGGCACCGCAAATCTCAGGAATTGCTGATGGGAATCCCTGACCGGGATATGCAGATAGGCTTCTGTCAGATCGAGGGACGTTAAGAACTCTCCTCCCCTGACTGCTGCTATGACCGAACGTAGGGTTTCCATCCGGAAGTGTGGGACTCTGAGGCAGCGATTGATCTGTTTTAGATCTAGTATCGGGCGAAAGAACCCTTCCTTCTTTGGAACCACGAAGTAAATCGAGTACCGACCAGCACCGCGCTGGTCTGGTGGTACCGGGACCACGGCCCCGAGCGTTATGAGTCGGGTGAGGGTTGTCTCTACCGCCGCTCTCTTTGCCGAAGAACCGCAGGGAGACTGAACAAAGGCTGGATGTATTTGTTTTGCGAATTCGAGAGCGTAGCCCTCTCTGATAACCTCTAGAACCCATTGATCAGACGTGACCCAGGACCAGGCAGGAAGAAAACGCCTCAGGCGGCCGCCCACCGACGGCTCTCCCCCCTGGACCCCCGTCACCTCATTGTTTCCTATTTCCTTGAGAGGAGGAGGAGGAGGACGAGCCAAAACCTCGGCCTGCTCCTCGAAACCCTCTGAAACCTTGTCCCTTCGAGGGAAAACGGCCCCTGGAAAAGGGGTTTGTCCTGGCTGGACGGAACCTACGGGAGTCCCTGGACTGGTTACGAGCTGGGGCTAGGGGTCGCCCTTGCTTTGGTCTGTCTTCAGGCAGCCTGCCCCCTTTAGACTCGCCAAGGTCCTTTACCAACTTCTCCAAATCCTCTCCGAATAACAGCTTCCCCTTAAAAGGAAGGCGGCTCAGGCGAGCCTTGGAGGAAGCGTCCGCTGCCCAATTCCGTAGCCACAGATAACGCCTAGCCGCCACCACCGAGGCCATGTTCTTGGCTAGGCTTCTGATGAGGTCATACTGACTATCCGCCAGGAAGGCTGTTCCGGATTCCAGTCTAGCAGCGTGGGCCTGAGCCTCGCCAATTGGGCCCTCTGCTGCCTGTAGCTGTTGTGACCACCTTAAACAGGCTCTCGCCACCCAAGCTCCTGAAACCGAGGCCTGCAAGGCAAGGGCACTCACATCAAAGGCTTGCTTCAGGAGGGTATCTAGCTTTCTGTCTTGAGAATCCCTCAAGGCCATGCTGCCCTCTACTGGAATGGTAGTCTTCTTAGTAACTGCCAATACCGCTGCATCCACCCTTGGAGACTTCAGTAGCTCTCTGTCCGCCTCTGGTAGGGGGTATAGGCGAGACATGGATCGGACTCCCCTTAGACTAGACTCGGGCTGATCCCATTCTTCCTGGATCATCTGACGCACTACTCTGTGGAGAGGGAAAACTTTCTGAGATCTCCTGATGGCCTGGATTAATGGGTCCTCCAGCGCCTCCTCCTCTGTTGGCGTATCAGAGGTCACATTGAGGACTTTTAGGGACTCATTAATTAGTGCCGGGAGCTCCTCCCGCCGAAAGACTCTAATTATCCGGGAATGATCTTCTTCAGGGATCTCTCCTTCTTCCAGCTCCTCCTCTTCCTCGTCCCAGTCCTTGTCAGAGATATCTTCCTCCGGGGAGCCCTGGGAAGGGTCCGCGAGAGGTTCTTCACCGCTCAAACGGGGACGTTTAGGCGGAATGCCTGAGTCTGGATTGCTTGCCCTCTTGGGTTTGGCTTCGGCCGATGGGGCCGCCTCTCCTGCCCCTGAGCCTTGCTTACGCAGGCAATAGGCCTTGTGGAGTAAAAGGATGAAGTCTGGAGAGAAAAAATCCCCGGTGCCCCCTACCCCAGAGGGGGGGGGGGCGAAGGGAGAGGAGGAAGGGAAGTTAGATCCGAGGCAGTTGAGGGAGGGAACTGGGACCCCCCTTCCCCTTCTAATGGGTCCCCAGACCCCTGAGAGGGTTGGGTTATGGCCAAGTTCATTTCTTGTTCCACGGAGGCAGCTACTACAGCACAAGCCCTGCAGACTCCTGCCTCCGAGGAAGTGCCCCTGCGCGTGCCACAGGAGGGACATTTAGATTTGGCCGCCATGCTCCTGATTTCAGGTATCCCTGCTAGTAGGCTTCTATCAGGGCTTAAGGGCCCAGCACACTGCACGGAGAATCCGGTGTGTGTGCTTTCTGCTTCAGCGGGCCAACAATCTCCCCGAGCCGGAAGGCAGTCACCCGAACCTCTTATCTTCTAATATCACCCCAAAACCAGATCAGGGGTAGATTAATGTAACTTCAATTAAATTCCACAAAAATTAGACGAAAAACAAAACAAACGAAATTCACCTTTAAAATTATATTAAAATGCTCTTTAATAAAGGTACTTGCGGTTTGTAGCTTGTGCTGGCTGAGCCCGGCTCAGCGGTCCCTGCCCGTTGGCTTTACACGTGGTAGGCCTCACCACGTGGAGCCTGAACGGGGGGCCGCGAGTCTGTCTCCTGGACCGGCAATTTCACACTCCGGATACCGCCGGGGGCTGGGAGAACGCCCCTAAAGCAAGAACGGCGAAATCGGCTTCCTCGCCGAGATCGGGAGGCCCTGGGTTCGCCGCCGCGTCCCTTAGCTGCGGGACGGGTCCGGCGCTAGGGATCCTCTTCCGGCTTCACCTCCAGCGCTCAGCCTCCAAAAGGGCTTCGGCGCGAGGCAGGAATGAAAGGAGACGCTTGGGTGATCCTCGGATGGCAGCCGCAGGGCTCAGAGCAAACTTCTTCGGGGCTGCACGCACCGCGAACCTCCGAGGCCCGGCCCAACCAGGGGGGGGGGGAGGAGCAGGCAGGATCAATTAAAGGAGCAGAGACAGCTTAAGAACTTAAATGAAAGAAGAAACTAAAATAAGAAATAAAATTAATAAAGGTAATAAAAGTAATAAATTAACAATTAATAAATTAACAAGTAAAATCTTTTAAAAAGGATTAGGCAGGACTCCAGTACCCTCCAGCTACTTGGAGGCTGAGAATACTGGAGTTGAGGGGTGGTCCCAGTGGTATTTATACCGCCCCACCTCCAAAAAGGTTGGGCTCGGCCTCCAAGCTACTGGAAGGGTTGCGCAACCCAGAAGTAAAGGGACTGGACTGGAGTGACGATAAGGAACTCTCCTTTGCCCTATATATGAATTTCTTGGATTTTGGCACTAACAGGGCAGCACTGATTGACTATCAATCCTGCCCCTTAAGTCCTCTGCTTGGACCAATGTAAGGAGAGTGGAGGGGCTGTTGCTGGGGGCTTGGTGGACCTAAAGTCTGTAAACTAGGGCAGGGGCCAGTTGAGTCTCAGCAGTCGTGATGCCCCAGCACATGCTAACTGCAATTAGCATATACTATTAGTGCAGGCTAGTAACACGTTGCATGTGCTAAGCACAATTAATGTGAACTGATGGAAAATACACTAATTGCAAAAAGCATGCACCAATGTCCTCTAGCGCACATCCACAGTAGCCACGGAGACAAACATGACAACCAAAAACCATGACAAGTGAACATGAAAAAAAAAATCTTTCAAAAAGACAAATCTAGCATGATTTAGGAGCATCATTACTAAAGCTTAGCACATGCTAAGTGCTGTCGCTGCCCATTTTATTTCAATGAGTACAGGGGGACGTAGGAACATTTTTTGAAGGTGTGAATAAACAGGTAGACAAAGGTGAGTCGGTTGATATAGTGTATTTGGACTTTCAAAAAGCCTTTGACAAGGTTCCTCATCAGAGACTTTTGGCAAAACTAAAGAATCATGGGATAGGAGGCAGTGTACTATTGTGGATCAGGAACTGGTTAAAAGATAGAAAGCAGAGGGTAGGGCTAAATGGCCAATTTTCCCAATGGAGAAAGGTGAATAGTGGAGTACCCCAGGGATCTGTGCTGGGTCCACTGCTTTTTGACATATTCATAAATGACCTGGAAAAGGGAACAACGAGTGAGGTTATCAAATTTGCAGATGACACAAAACTATTTAAAATTGTTAAAACCCAAGAGGTTTGTGGAAAATTGCAAGAGGATCTTGATAAATTGGAAGACTGGTCATCAAAATGGCAAATGAAATTTAATGTGGACAAGTGCAAAGTTATGCACCTGGGGAAGAACAACCCAAACTATGGTTACACGATGCAAGCTTCCACATTAGGAACCACTACCCAGGAAAAAGATTTAGGCGTCATTGTGGATAACATGTTAAAACCCTCGGCCCAGTGTGCAGTGGCTGCCAAGAGAGCAAATAGGATGCTAGGTATAAGGAAAGGAATGGAAAATAAAACAAAGGATATTATAATGCCTCTATATCGTTCCATGGTGAGACCGCACCTTGAATATTGTGTGCAATTCTGGTCGCTGTATCTTAAAAAGGATATAGCATTATTAGAAAAGGTTCAGAGAAGAGCCACCAAAATGGTAAAGGGGATGGAAGGATACCCCTATGAAGAAAGGTTAAAAAGGTTAGGGCTCTTTAACCTGGAAAAGAGACGGCTGAGGGAAGATATGACAGAAATCTATAAATTAATGAACGGAGTGTAACGGGTAAACGTAGATCGATTGTTTACGTTATCAGAATATAGAAAGACTAGGGGACATGCAATGAAGCTACAGGGTAAACTATTTAAGACTAATACAAGAAAATATTTTTTCACTCAACGTGTAATCAAACTCTGGAATTTGTTACCGGAGGATATAGTAAAGGCTGTTAGTGTAGCTGGGTTTAAAAAGGTTTGGACAAGTTCCTGGAGGAAAGGTCCATAAACCATTATTAAGAAGGGACCCAGGATATCAATGCTTGGCCGAATACAAGCATTGTGGAACCTGTGTCTTTTGGGGAAACTGCTAGGTACGTATGACCTAGATTGACCACTGTTGGGAACAGGATACTGGGCTTGATGGACCTTGGTCTGAGCCAGTATGGCATATCTTATGTTCTTATGTTTACTAAAGACTGGCCATTAGCATGCATTTGGGCCACGATTTTAGCACACAGGCTCATGCCAACTTTAAGGGGCATGTGCAACTGTCCCCCTGCCATTTGGTTCATTGCTAACACATGATTACTGTGGAAACCAAAATGCATGTGCTTTTAATGCAGCCTCAATGGGTTTCATTAAGTGCACCTGCACCAACAGCGACATAACCACAATGCACAGTCAATGACCACGTCGTACTGCCAATGCATTCTCTCTCTGCCCAACTGCATACCAACTAGTTAGCACAAGAGTTTTAGCGTGGGGTCTCACACTAACAGCGCAGTTTAGTAAATATGCCCCATAGCATGTGCTAACGGACAGTAGAATGCATTAACATTTAGCAAACATACCCCTTACAGTATTAAACATTTATAATATCCAAATTGTGTTCAGATTTTTAAAAAAACTAAAATAACTAACTATCTAGATAAAAGTGTTAGGCCTACTAGTAACTTTCACATTGTATTTTCTGCTTAGACCCCTCATGGGCTTTTTCTGTATTTTTGCTCTATTTTTATTTCAGGTAAAATCTACTATATTTAAAATAGCCTGACACTATGTTCCAGTTGCATTATTTGTACAATGTTCTCAGCACTAGCAAATTCAGAATTTTGTATGGCGTCAGCCACATCCTCCATAGATCCAAAACAAGAAATTATTAGTTTAACTTATAATTGCCCTGATCATGAAAGATGCTCCGAGGAATAACGACAACAACAATGGAAATAAAAAACAATACAGATCCAAAGCAATCTAGAAAAAAATCAAACTAAAATATTAAGAGTCACTGTAAAATTTAACATTTTATCTATGGAGTTGAAAGACAAGTTTTTTAATGAAATTTCTCTATAAAAGGCAATTACAGCAAAACACTAGCTCATCTGTGTTACTCACTATTCTCTTATTTTCCATTGCTGCCAATTCTCAATGATTTGTACACGACGAAAGACTGCCTCCTCTCCAGCGTCTGCACTAGCACGATGCAGTGCCACCAAAGGAGCAAAGCTGCTCCAGACACAGAAGCGAGATATTGCTAGAGAAATCTAAATAGCTAAAACAGTGCTTATCCAACTCTTTGTGTCCTCGACCCCATTTTCGTGGCCACAGAAAGTACACAATCCCAGAAACTTACCTTTTCACTGTGCCACTGCTCCCGGCCCTCCTACAGCTTCGCAGCCAAGGCTGCCATCACCCCCCACCTTCCATAGAGACAGTGTAAGCCTAATTATATAGTGCAGGCTCGACAGAAGGCATGAACCAAGGAGGGATTTTTTGGCCTGCCCAGATTGCGACTCCAAATGAAGATTTTTCCATCCCTGTTTGGGGTCTGGACCCACAGTTTGGGCAGCATTCAGCTAAAAACAGCTTAATTCATTTTGGTACTGTAACTATTTAGATTATTACAAAGTTTGGTGATAAAACATGAGTGAAGGTTGCTGGGTCTTGGGCTGTGTGTCCGAGATCTTATATGCTCATCTATCTAGGATAGTAGACAATAAATGAGCAAAAAGAATATGACATCACACAAATGTTCAAACCTGTATGACTGGCAGCTGGGATATATCCTTGGAGTGGAGGTGTGGTCTAGTAGTTAGAGCAGTAGGTTAGAATCACGGAAGCCAGGGTTCGAATCCCACTGGCACTCCTTGTGGCCTTGAGGCAATGGAGGGTTGAGTGATTTGCCCAAGTGCAAACTTAGCTTGTAAGACCTTTGGTGACAAGGAAATACCCAGGACCTCACTGCCCCCCCTTCGCTGATGCTGCCTCCCCCAGTTGCTGCCGATTCCGTCTTGGGAGGGGGAGGCGGGCAGCAGCAGCAGCATTTCCAAAAGCGACGGCTTTCTGATGCCGCTTTTGGAAATACTGCCACTGCCTGCCTCCCCCCGCCAAACAGAATCAGCAGCAGCTGAGGGGGCGTGGCCACCCATGTATGCTGCTGCCACCCACCCAGGCCGGCTGCCAAGCTCACCTAGTGGACAAGCTGGCCCTGGAAATACCTACTGTATCCAAATTGAACTCGCCTCGAGCTACTATTGGAAAAGCATGAGCTAAACACAATAAATAAAAATAAAATAAAGCTGGAAAAACTGGATAGACCAGACAGTCTCCTGTGTTATCAATCATGCAGGAAAAAAAAAAAGGACGACGATATGGCACTTTTGAAAATTAGCAAACAAAAGAGAGATATACAACATGTACAGGACAACTCAATGGAGCTTTAGGAAATATGTTCTGGATTCTTCCTAGTCTGCTATTATGTGGCAACTTTTATTTACCAACCGGCCAAGTCATTGAAAACTTGTGTGGCATTCTGCCATTCAACTCTTAACAAAATCAAAATCTGTTGAAGAGAATAAACCTCACCAAGCCAGGAAAAAGATACTACTGGGACTATTTTCCTCAATCTGTGTTTTCTCCCAAAATGAATTTCCTGTTCAAATAGCACGTATAAGAACAAACAAAGAAGAGGGGAGGGGGACTGTAAGAGTCTAAGACAGGGCTCGACAAACCCCAGAGACTGGACCTGGCATTTGGAGCAACACTTGTGCAGCAGCATGAAAATCGTCGCTGGTTGCCCGCAGGGATCCCAAGCCTCACAGGCAGAAGTGCTGCGGGGACCAGCCCTGGCTGCCCGTGGGAATACCATCTCCCATGGGCAGAAATTCTTCCTTGCAACCACCATCGGGACCAGCCCCAAATGCTAACAGGAATCCCAAACCATGTGGACAGAAATGCTTCCTCAAAGCCGCAATTGTGGTGTCCAGCCCTGACTTCTCTTGGGGGTCCCAAACCCCATGGGCAGAAAAGCTGCTAAGCACCGCGATCACAGTGGGGAACGGCTCTGGATGCCCACAGAAGATGGGATGCCCACAGGCAGACAGCTTGCATCTAGGCTGGGATTGCTGCCTTCCCCTTCTTTTCAGCCCGCGGAGGATCGGATCCACGCAGGTAGAACTGAAGGGGAAGGTTGCAGGCTGAAGAGGAATGCCAGTCTGGGTTTGCAATAAAAAAAAAAATTTGACAAGAGAATGGGGAGGACTAAACTGCAAAATCTTAGAGGGCCAGTAACAAAACAAAAAAAAAAAAAAAAAGGAAAGAGGATGAGGGAAAGTTAGGGCAGCGGTGTGGGAATACTGGGGGAGGGGAAAGGGAAGAGGTCTAGAAGGGGAACAAAGAGTGGAGAGGCATTGGAGGGGGGAAGAAAAAAGTGCAAGGTTAAAAAGATAACTACATGGGGACAAAAAGGGCACAATGTCTTCCCCCAGTACGTACGTACACACACACACTCAAGCACCCCACCTCCATTGGACAGACACGTATCTTACGCTACACTACATACACACACAGGAACCTCACCCTCTGCACCGCACATACAGAAGCTTCCCAGCTCTGCAGCACACACACACATGCACCACAGCCCTGTACCCCATCCACACAACGGCATCAATCACCACATCCCACGCACAGACATGCGCCACTGTTGCACCAAGGGCCGGCCCCATAGTTGGCTCAAAGTGTTGCCACCTTAGGCGAACCTTAAGCTTTACTCCTCCTCTGGCTGACAAAATCTATTGAATGCCCTGCACAGTGCCGCTTAATGCCTAGTGACTGGATCAGCTGTGGTTGCACCACACCTCCACCCAGACACTTGCTATCTGAAGTTATAGCTGTTATCTAAAGATGACACATGGTGCAGGAACTCTGGCTCTGATCTCACAAGACTTGAGAACATGAGACCAGCACAAGAGAACCGGAAGGTGGGACACAAGGAGGTCAGAAGCTCCTAGATTTTGGCCTGGCTCCTAAATTTGCACAAAATAAATCACCCCTTGATGGTGGTAAAGGCCTGATAAGACAGGGATGTGAAACGTGAGGAGAGAAGATGACACATTGGGTGGCTCCTCCTCCATTTCCACGTTTTTAAATTAATTTAGGAAGGGGGCCTCTTTTTCCCAAAGCAAAAGGTTCCTGGAGGCTGTTCTTCCATGGCTCAAAAAGGTCCCCTCTTCCTTCTCACAGGAAAGCAGATGGCATGTGTTTAACACATGGTAGCACACCAAAAGATAGTTATACTTGTGTTAGTGTAACTTAGTTTTGGTGTGCTAACATGGTTTGAAGCACATTTTACACCAGCCAAGTCAATCATTTGTCTGTTTCCTGTTCAAAACAATTTGGTCTGCCAGCCCTTGGAGAAGGGAATCCCAACCAGTACAGAGCAGCGGCACCTAAAAGCCAGACTCAGCGCACACATACCAGAGCTTTTAGTCCTGGGCCGAGGACTGTGACTGGTCTCTTTGGGAATGGGGACGGGGAGAAACCACAGGTAAATACAAAGGAAAGCTTATGATCTAGAAACTGCAGAGAGACCAGTTCTGACAGAACTGAAAGCCCAAAGGAGCAGGAGGACACTGTCATCACAAAACCCACTACAACATAAACAGAACGGTTTTATTGTGTCTGAGACATGAGTGCTTGTTTGGCCATGGATGCGAGTATAGTCAACTGAGCACAAATGAAAATTAAAATAAAGTGACAAAAGATATTTTCAGGTTTTTAAGAATGTATTCTAAGGCCACCATTTGTCCTAGTTAACAAAATCTTCAAATTATGGTCGGTCATTGCAGCCTTTTCACAAATCAGTGCCAAAGTGTACCGCAGGATTTGCTAATGTATAGGAATCAGGCAGGGGTTATGATGAGAATACTTCCATTATAGCCCTCAGAGCTACACTGAGACCACAAACTTATTTCACAGAAAGACAACTTAAATCCCTTCTGATCTGAACTGGATCTAAACCAGTAACCTAGAAGTAAATATAACATTGTGACAATTTCCCTAAACTGCCCAGTCCCAGAGCTTTCTAAGCCCAAATAAAAATGTTAAAAAATCTAAAATATCAGACTCATAAATTAAGTAACCAACTACAGCCCTGCAACTTTATTATAGTCTGCTTTGATAAAAGGTTATGGGGATATGCATAGGACAAAACGTTTTGGTTCATATGGGGTTTTTCCGGACTTTTGGGCTTTTTATTGATTTTTCACACATTTGTTTTATTTTTTAAAATTTAATTTGCATTAATTAATAGGTTAATGCATATTAATAAAGCAAAACAAGGAGCGTACACAAAAAATACAAAAGATCACAAAAAGAAGAACACAGAAAATAATAATTGGATAAAGTTGAAAGAACAAAGAGAGAAATTGGATGGTAAAAGCACATGCAGAAGAAGAAAAAAAATGAAAAATGTGAAATGAGGCAACAATACTCTTTTCTGGTATAATGGATACAGAAGGAAATTTAGAAATGGAATTGCAAGGTTCAAAGGTGCTGAAGACTGAAGGAGGACCACATATTGACAGCAATACTAATGTGAATGGAGTAGATAACACACCATTTACAGAAAACAGTGCTTATGCACTGCTTGCAAAACAGAAAGTGCACAAAGCCATGAGGCCGGATGAGATACATCCCAAGATACTGAGGGAGCTCAGAGAAGAACTGGCGGGACGTTCAAAGAACGTGTTTAATACATCCTTGGAGACGGGGGAGATTCCACGGCATTGCAGTAGGGCTGACATAGTTCCTCTTTACAAAAGTAGTAATAGAGAAAGGGTGAGAAAAATAATGGAGATGCTATTGAAAGAAGGCAAAAGTGTCCTTTTATGGAATACAATGGGTTGAAAATTTTGAGGCAACATGTTTTCACCAAAGGAAGATCATGCCAAACAAATGTGATTGAATTCTTTGGCTGGGTGATCAGAGAACAAAATTGAGGGTATGACCTGGATATGTTCCTTGATACTGTTCCTCACAGCAGACTTTGAACCAGCGACCTAAAAGTAGTATAACTGAACAGCCTGGGGATGGCTCACAAGATGGTGAAATGGATCAGAAATTGGTTGGCTGACATACAAAAAAGGGTGGTGGTAAATGGAATTCACTTGGAACTAAGAAAGATGAGTTGTGGAGTGCCTCAAGGATTGGTCCAGAGACCAATTCTGTTCAATGTCTGTGCATGATAATGCCTGTCTGAGGATGACACAAAGATCTACAACACAGTGGATACCTCTGAGGGAGTAAACAACATGGGAAGTGATCTACAAAAATTACTATATGGGCTAATGCTTGGCAGGTAAGCTTTAATGTAAAAAAAGTGGAGAGTGATACATGTTGGGTGCAGAAATCCAAAGGAGCAATATGTACTAGGAGACAAGAGGCAAATGTGCACAGATCAGGAGAAGAACCTTGGGGCATTAATATCTGAGGATTTCAAGGTGACAAAAGAAGGTGACAAGACAGTGCCCAAAGCCAGAAGGATATTAGGTGGCATACAAAAAAGCATAATCAGCAGAAGGGAGGAGGCGATAATGCCCCTGCACAAGTCACTGGTGAGGCAGGGCTCGACAAAGCCCAGGCACCAAGTCACCATTATGACCAGAAATTTACACCTGGTGCCTAGGATTTGCTCCACTCCCCCTCCGCCCTTTTTTTTTTTTAATACGATCGCAGCAAAGATCCCTCCTGTTCTGCCTACGGGAGATCGGATCCCCACAGGCAGAACAGACGGGATCTTTGCCGTGATCAGGGTTTAGATGCAGCAGACAGGATTAGATCCCTGTGATCCGTCTATTGCATTTAAGCCCCAATCAGATCAGAGATTCCTCCAGGGGAAACGCAAAGCAACAGAGAGCGAGCAGAGATCAGAGCCTTGAGAGAAAAGAAAAAAAAAAAAAAAAGAGATGAGGAGCGAGGCAGCAAAAATTTAAAGGGATTACTTAAATTTAAATACAAAATCTCTTAATACAAGGCAAACTTTAAGAGTAGTATGTCTCACAATTTAAATTTAAAGAGAGATTACTTGAAAATAAAAGTAAGGAGGATGGGGGAATGGAGGGCGGGGGATGGGAGTACCATGGAAGGAAGAAGAGTAGAGAGTCCGGAAGGAGAACAGAGAGTGGGGAAGGATTGAAGTAGTGAGAGAAAAGTACAAAGTGAAAGATAAAAATGACAAATCTGTATATGCCAAAGGGTGCATCCCCCCATCCCCCGGAACATACACACAAGCACCCCACTCCCACATGACAGACACACATAGAGAAACCACACACACACACACAGGCAACCCACCTCTGCGCCACCCATCACACACACAGGCAACCCCCACCTCTGCGCCACCCATCACACACACAGGCAACCCCCACCTCTGCGCCACCCACCTCTGCCCACACCATCACTCACACAGGCAACCCACCTCTGCGCCACACAGAGAGGCTCCCCAACTCTGCAGCACACACACACATGCACCTCAGCCCTACATCCAACATCATATCCCAAACACAGACAGGCACACCACTGTTGCACCACACACCCACAGAGACATTTGTATTATCTAAAGGTGACGCACAGTGTAGGAACTCTGGCGCTTGTCTCTCGAGAACATTGAGAATAGCATGAGAGAACCAGAGGGGAGGGCTCCTAAGATTTTGGCCGGGCTCCTAAATCTGTACAAAATTTGTCAAGGCCTGGGTAAGGCCTTATTTGTAGTACTGTCTTCAGTTTTGGAACCTGTATCTCACTATGATATTAAAAAAATTTGAAGCAGTTAAAAGGAAGGTAACTAAAATGGCATGGGTTCTGTGCCAGACATATGAGAGGATACTTGAAGATCTGAATACATAAATGCTGAAGGAGAAGAGAGACAGGAGAGATATGATACAGACATTTAAATACTTGAACTGTATTAATGAGGGGGTAACATGCAAGGAGTGGCAGGTACAATTATAACTCTAGCCACCTTAATAAGCAGACAGGATAAACTTTGCTGGTCTTTATCTGCTGTCATTTACTATGTTACATCTATTAAGCATGCGCTAAATTTTTTAAGGCTTGCTAATGAACCAAAATGTGCACTAATACACATCCAAATAAGAGACTTTCTGTGTTTCATGGAGTTTTTAATGCATTTTATGGGCTCATGAGTGCTCTCCAAGCTTCATGAACTTGCGTAATTAGTTGCAACTAGGAAAGGGAGTAACCTTTCTATAAGTAACACACCTAGACGGTGTGTCACAACCAGTAGCTGTGTAGCACATGGGCTTCTCTGAATATGGGGGGAAGCACTGAAACAAAGATCCATAAGCAAAAAATAATAATATAAAAGGTGATACATTATATGGATGTGAAAGCTGGACAGTGAAAAAGATAGACAGGAAGAAAATTGATGCCTTTGAATTATGGTGCTGGCGGCAAATACTGTGTATACCATGGACTGCAAGAACAAACCAGTCGGTACTAGAGGAGATCAAACCTAAGCTTTCTTTAGAAGCTCAGATGACAAGACTTCGACTTTCATACTTTGGACACATCATGCGAAGAGAGAGATCATTAGAGAAAGACATCATGCTTGGCAAGATACAAGTCAACGCAAAAGAGGAAGGCCAGCAATGAGATGGATCGATAGAATAACAGCAGCTACGGGTACCAGTCTGTCAACAATGAGCCGCCTGACTCAAGACCGAACACAATTTAAGATCTAGAAGGTCGTCATGAGTCGACTCCGACTCAACGGCACTTAACAACAACCACCATGTTATTAGGACTAACTCAATACATTTCTTCACTAGCCTTCAGGAATTAACATTTTATAATTATTTTTTTTGTCAACTGTGCATTTAAGTAGACTACTGTGGCAACCATGCTACTTTATCCTATAAAAAAATAAAATTGTATCTAGTAAGGGGCAAATTTACTAAATGTTAACACTCATTAAGTGCTTCCACTGCCCATTCATTTCTATGGGCCACAACTGCATTTAACGCATGTTAACTTTACTTAAGGTGAGTTAACCATTTAGTAAACAGGCCCATAAATGTAGAGCTTTTTAAGACATGTTTCTTTCTAAAGAGCAAATATTTCACAAAGAAAGCTGGACTTATCATTACATGGAGATTAGGCAATCAAAAAAGACAAACTATCACTATGTATTATGCAAAAAGAAAGATGAAAATCTGAAAAAAAGCAAAAGAAAATATACCTAGGTCTAATATGAAATACTGTAAATTATAACAAAATACAAAATCTCTTAATACAAGGCAAACTTTAAGAGTAATATATCACACAATTTAACACATTGGGTGAATCATGCATTGTGGTGAGAAACTAATAGGATGATATACAAAGGTTTTAATGTGTCAAAGCACTGCAGTGAAAAAAACATTGCTTGCCTTCTATCTACGCTGAAATGTGATTCACATCTTGGAGAAACAACTAAATTCTCATGTGTCATCAGGCTATGTATCAGAAAAAGCACCAAGTTTCATCGGAACTTTTAGCTCGTACTTCTGAACTTGGCTCAAAGATCTTGTACAGTGTCTGACAGGATCCTGGACCAGGGGAGATCATCAGCCCACACCTTGTACATCGAGCTCATCCAGTTACAGATAAACACCATTTCTGACCCTTAATAGATTGCTTTATCAATCTCAGGACAAGTTGTGAGCAATTTAACACACATCCTCAAACTTATTCTTATTACACTTACGAATAGCAATACCATAATACTACTAATAATAATGTAGAATGAACTGGCAGCAGGGCTGGTCATCATCCACGGGAAAGTGACAGCGCATGTCCAGTGCAAAAACCAACCATCTTCCGCTTTCAGCCAGCACAAGTCTGCAAGAGCCGCATGCGAATGTGCTTGGAAACTTCAGTGCCACTCTGCTCTGCGGTGTGAAACGACAGCCCGCGGGATCACCACCAAACTCACAGAACGCTACCCATCCTCCAGACTAGTAACGCCGGTGCAGGATTATCAGAGACGTATAGGACTACACACGTCTAACCCAATCCGTCCTAGACAAAGAAAAGTGAGGCGGAGAAAAACCGAGCCCAGAGATCTGCCTTCCCCGGGGGGTCGCTCCTCTCAGTTCGGAGGCTGAGTAGCCGCATGCCTTACCCCCAGAGCTAGGAGGCGACTGCAGGGTGAGGGGCTGTACCTGGGAGCAGAAGTAGGAGCCCTGGATGCCTAGCTTGATGCAGGTGGGGCACTGCAGCTTAGCCTCGCTCTCACAGCCCTCTGTCTCGCAGACTCGGCTCTCCAATACCACCGTCGCCGCCATGCTCCTGCCTCCACCGCCACTGCCAGCGCAGGCTGCACCCAGGCCCGACCACAGCGCGAGGGGGAGGGAGGAGCCGGGGAGGGAGGGGCGAAGGACAGGGGGAGGGGGAGGCTCTGCCGGCGCTTGCATGCGCCCACTTTGCCGAGCGGAGTCAACATGCTACTGGATGAGAAGCTGCAAGCATAGGACTGGCAATGTGGATGTCTGTCAAACAAAATCTTCATATGCATTTGAGGGTAGTGTGGAAAAAGGCCGATGTCTGCTACTGGGTGATTCAACTAGAAACGTGCGAAAAGTCGTTGAAGTGATTTATTTTCTTTGTTGTTTGCCGTAAAATTTTGCTGAGAAGCTTTCACTCTCCTGCTTTCAGAAGGGAATCTTCTCATTCAAATCCCAGAAACTTTATTAACATGACGCTCTTATGTACAAGTTGCCAGGGAAATGAGTTAAATGGAAACAAGGATCATATTACAAAGTGGGTGCAGAGTTTGTTAGTCACTATTGGCTGTGGTCATGTGTCTATCTGGCCTGATAGCAGACCATTTAGTTTGCTACTATAGCTGCTGTCTCACTTTACATCCTGTAGATCTATAGCATTTTACCTGCTGATTCTTTTGTAAACAGACTTATGATTTTCTCTGGTACTTTTGAGAAATGTTTCTTTCATTTAAGAACAACCACTATTTTCGTTTTTATAGGACATGGCTCTCTTCCAGAGCCCATCACTTTGAAGTCATTAAAGGTGTCCGACACACCCAGTGGGTGGGGCCTGAACTTGAGTAGAAGTAAAATCAAAAGCACAGAAAGTTCTGGGCTTGTTCATTGGCTCCATATAAGTCAGGGCTGGTGTTAAACAAACAAGGGCCCAGGGCAGATATTGGTGAGAGGAGCCCCAAAGCCAGCCTGCAGGCTATGTCACCTTCAGTTTGAGGCAGACTTGGAGCCTCTTTGTAGCATGGGGACCCAGGACAATTGCTGTATTTGCTACCCCCTATCAGTTTCTGCATCCCATTCAAACTTCTACTACTGACCTACAAGTACCTTCATTCACTATCTTTTCTCCCCCTATACCCCTCCTCAGAAACTCCGCTCTTCTGGCAGATCCTTTCTATCTGTGCCCTTCTCTTCTGCCAATTCCAGACTTTGACCTTTTCCACCTTGCTGCTCTTATGCCTGGAACAAACTACACAAGTTAGTATGTCTAGCTCCATCTCTGGCCCTGTTCAAATCCAGGCTTAAAAACTCACCTCTTTGCAACTGCTTTTTGGATTCTGATTCCTTTAGTTTCCTGTTTGCCTCTTAGGTGTTTTTCCTTACTCTTGCCCTAGGTCCCAGTCAGGGCCGGATTTACCTTGAGTGAGGCCCTACGCCAACAAAAATTGTGGGCCCCCAGCAGGGGCGGCCCAAGGGGGGTGCGGACCTCATTTGCATAAGGGGCCTCATTTGCATAAATATTTGCATAATGTTACCATATACTAACTTTTAGTAAACGTGCCTCTTAATGAGTGTATGGATAAAGAAAGACTAAAAGATTTCTACATTACTATAATCCAGTGCCAACTGCCAGACACATTAGGAACTACTACAAACACTGCCCATAGTAAACCCGCCGTATCCTAACAGCACTACCAGGACTCACAAAGCACCATACTCTACCAATCAAAAGGCAACACTGCAAATATTAAACCAATACATTTCAGAGAACAACAATACATGACCTACTGGGGAAAGAGAACAAGTGGCAATGTCAAATAGGAATTATATAAACAGAACACCTCAGCTCAGTTACACATGCAGAACATAGACCATAGGTGTCAAACTCTGGCCCGTGGGCCAAATTTGGCCCGTAGTGTAATTATATTTGGCCCGCGAGGCTATACCAAATGACTACTAGAGCTAGCCCGCCGGTACTATACAGCGCATTCATTCATCGCTAATACTACAAATCCCATAATGCCTTGCTGTTGTTTTGGCGCGTCAATCAGGACAGGTCCCAGAAACGCCCTCTCCTGTGTGACAGAAGTCATAGCGATCTCAAGCTACAACTGTCACTGTGGAACCCCTTCCCAAAAATGGCAAAAAGAAAGGCAGACAACAGGAACTTTCTGGACAGGTGGGAGACAGAATATTTGTTTACATATGTAAAAGACAGACCTGTTTGTCTGATTTGTGGAGTCAACGTGGCTATAACTAAGGAGTATAACATTCGACGACACTATGAAACAAAACACCATGACAAGTACAAGGACCTGGACATGACTCAAAGGAGCCAGAAAGTGGAGGAGATGAAAAGAAGTTTGGTTTCACAACAGAATATGTTCAAAAAAGCCACATCACAAAGTGAGGCTGCTGTAAAGGCTAGTTATATTGTGGCAGCAGAGATCGCAAAATCAGCCCGGCCCTCTAATGAGGGAGAGTTTGTGAAAAAGTGCATGTTGAAAGTTTGTGACATCGTGTGCCCAGAGAAAAAGCAAGCCTTTTCAAACGTGAGCCTGAGCAGAAACACAGTAGCTGATCGCACATGTGATCTTGCCACCAATCTGTATGACCAGCTTTTGGAAAAGGGAAAAGATTTTGTTGCATTCTCCCTTGCTGTGGATGAGAGCAGCGACGCATCTGATACTGCTCAGCTGTCAGTCTTCATCCGTGGAGTGGACTCAAATATGTGTGTTACGGAGGAGCTATTGGGATTCAAATCAATGCATGGCACAACCACAGGAAAGGAAATTTTTGAGGAGGTTTCCAAATGCGTAACTGAAATAAAGCTGCCGTGGGATAAACTCGTGGGATTAACGACAGATGGTGCGCCAGCGATGTGCGGTAAAACAAGTGGACTGGTGGGCAGGGTCCGGGAGAAGATGCAGGAAGAGAACTGTGCAGGTGAACTAACTGTTTATCACTGCATCATACATCAGGAATCATTGTGTGGCAAAGCCCTAAAGATGGAACATGTTATGACCACAGTAACACAAGTAGTTAACTTTATAAGAGCCAAAGGTCTGAATCACCGCCAGTTTAAGTCTTTTCTGGAGGAGTGTGGTTCGGAATACGCAGACGTGCCATATCACACAGAGGTGAGATGGTTAAGCCGAGGAAAAGTACTGAATAGATGTTTTGAGCTGCATGAGGAAATATGTCAGTTTCTGGAAAGCAAAGGGAAGGACACAGCAGAGCTTCGGGAGAAAAAGTTTCTGTGTGAGCTGGCCTTTCTGTGTGACATCTCGAGCCATCTCGATGCGCTGAACCTGCAGCTTCAGGGGCGGGGGCGCATCATCACAGACATGTGCGCTGCAGTGAGGGCTTTAAAACTAAACTGTGCCTGTGGGAGAATCAGATGCTGCAAGGAAACCTTGGCCATTTTCCCTGCTGCCAAACCATGAAAACGCAGTTCTTTACCAACTTGTTCCCATGCGCACAGTTTGCTGAAAAACTCAGTGTACTCGGCGCTGAGTTTAGCCGGCGATTTGCCGACTTTGATGTCCAGAAATGTAGGTTTGAACTGCTCAGTAATCCCTTTGCAGTTAATGTGGAAAACGCACCAACCAACCTCCAAATGGAGCTAATTGAACTCCAGTGTAATGACACGCTGAAGTCAAAGTATGATGCTGTGGGCGCCGCCCAGTTTCCACAGTTCATCCCTGACACAATGCCTCAGCTCCGCACCCAAGCTGCTCAGATGCTCTCCATGTTCGGCAGCACTTATCTATGTGAGCAACTTTTCTCCTCGATGAAGATGACCAAAACATCTCACAGGAGACGTCTGACTGATGAACACCTTCGCTCGATACTGAGGATTTCCTCAGCTCAAAGCCTGAGCCCAGACATTGATGAACTATCATCCAAGAAGAGATGCCAGGTATCTGGCTTGGGCACATCAGATTAGATCAGTGTGCAGCAAACTGAGCAATAATTAACGTTTTCTTTATGCACTTTTTCTTGCTACTCCAAGACATGGGCTTGAATGATTGATTAATTTTATTATTGTTATTTTATTTTAAAAATTATTATTTATTATTATTTAAATCTTATTTAATAAATGAATGTCATTGATGTTTTTTTTTATTTGAAATTGGTTTTTGCATATCTGAACTATTAAGTTATAAATTGTATAGTAATAAGTGTTGCTTCATATTCAATGTTAAAGCAAATCTTGTTTGGGTCCATATTAAAAGGTTCATTTGTTCAATGCTGGCCCGCGACTTTGTTCAAGTTTTACATTTTGGCCCACTGTGTATTTGAGTTTGACACCCCTGACATAGACCATCACCAAACAAGTAATCACAATTTAGAAATAGGAAGACAATAATTAAACTGGGAATCCCAAAAGCCAAACTTGGAATGTACAACACTGTAGAAATAAAACTATACATTAATTTGCTCTTGTACTAAACAAAGCGCAGATGTTAATGATGCACATTTACCAGAGCTGACATATTCCAATTAATAAATTCAAAATAAAGAGATATTTTTCTACCTTTTGTGCATTTTTTTCAGCTGCAATTGCTCCAGCCACTTTCTTCTGGTTTCTTCTTCGTGTCTTCTGCTAACTCTCCATCGTCTGCTGTCCATTTGTCCTTTCTTCTCTCTTCTAGATTTTTTTCCATTCTCTCTCTACATCTGCTTTAACATACTAATCTTTCTCCTTTTGCTCTTTCCTCATTCCTATTTCATCCACTCAAATTTTACCCCTCCATCCTCAATCCCCACTTACTCTCCCAATACCCGGCCAATTGTAGATTTTTTATCCCTCCCACACAAAATATTTTTCCCTTCTCCATTTTACTCTTCCAGCCCCATCCCATTCTAATCCTCCCCCAACATCAGCTCCCTTCTAGTTCCAGCCTCACCCAGCATCCATTCCCTTCTAGTCCCTGCATCAGCCCATTTCCAGTCCTAGCCATCCATCAGCCCATTTCCAGTCCTAGCAACCCCCCAACCCAATACCAGTCCTAGCCCCCCCATCACCCCACTTACAGTCCTTAACCCCCCATCACCCCATTTTCAGTCCTTAACCCCCATCACCCCATTTTCAGTTTAAGCCCCCCCTATAACCCATTACCAGTCCTAACCCCCCATCAGCCCACTTCCAGTCCTAACCCCATCAACCCATTTCCAGTCAGCCCCCCATAGCCCATTGCCAGTCCTACCCCCCCCATCAGCCCACAGCCCATTACCAGTCCTAACCCCATCATCCCACCTCCAGTTTTAACCCCCCAGCCCATTTCCAGTCCTAGCCCCCCATAGCCCATTACCAGACAACCCCCATCAGCCCAAAGTCCTTTACCAGTCTTAACCCCACCCTAGCACATTAAACGTTCTAACCCCCCCCCCCAACAGCCCATTACCAGTCCTAACCCCCCCCCATAGCCCATTACCAGACAGCCCCCATCAGCCCACAGCCCATTACCAGTCTTAACCCCCCCAAAGCCCATTGCCAGTTCTAAGCCCCCCCAACAGCCCACAGTCCATTACCAGTCCTAACCCCATCAGCCCACCTCTAGCCTTAACCCCCCCCCAGCCCAGCCCAGCCCATTTCCAGCCCCAGCCCCCCAATAGCCCATTACCAGTCCTACCCCCCCCCCATAGCCCATTACCAGCCCTACCCCCCCCCAGTCCATTTCCAGCCCCAGCCCCCCCAATAGCCCATTACCAGTCCTACCCCCCCCCCATAGCCCATTACCAGCCCTACCCCCCCCAGTCCATTTCCAGCCCCAGCCCCCCCAATAGCCCATTACCAGTCCTACCCCCCCCATAGCCCATTACCAGCCCGACCCCCCCCTCCAGTCCATTTCCAGCCCCAGCCCCCCCAATAGCCCATTACCCGTCCTACCCCCCCCCCCCCCGGCCTAAAGTAAAATTTAATTAAAAACAAAAACCTGGTGGCTGCCGCGGGGGCCCCGTCTACAAGCTGAAGCCGTCGGGTCGGGTCTCTCTCTCCCTCCCTCCCTCGCTGCAGGCTGCGAGAGACGCAAAGGGAGAGCGTCTCCTCGCGTCTGTGTTAAGCCCGCAGGGGCTGATGGGAAATCCCATCAGCCCCTGCGGGCTTAACACAGACGCGAGGAGACGCTCTATCTTCGCGTCTCTCGCAGCCTGCATCGAGGGAGGGAGGGAGAGACCAGACCAGACCCGACCCGACCCGACGGGACGGCTTCAGCTTGTAGACGGGGCCCCCGCGGCGGCAGCCACCAGGTTTTTTTTTTAAATTGTGTTAAAAAAAAATTACCTGGTTCTTTTTTTGTGGGCCCCTGCCGGCTGTGGGCCCTACGCCATGGCGTACATGGCGTATAGGTAAATCCGGCCCTGGTCCCAGTTGTGGTGTCAGTCTTGACTAGACTGTAAACTGTGATGAGCAGGGACTGACTGTCTTGTATATGTGTCGGTGCAGCACTACACAAATAAGTAGTAGTCCTGTGTGGTGGGATATGGAGCTCCAGGGTAGGAGCTTTCAGATTTTCTGCAGAGGGTGAGTGTCTGAAGCAGCTGTGAGAGATTCAAAGTAGGAGCCTTCTTAGGATTCCTACTAAAGGAGAGCATATCTCTTTTAGGAGTTTATCATTTATTCAATATCAATGTACCACCCTTTATATTTTAAAAAAAAAAGTGATGTACTTCCTTATTTCTAGTAAATTATAAAAAGTTTTTTCATAATATTTTTAACCAAAAATAATTTAAATGTCAAACTAAACAAGAATTATTTATCAATCTTTTCACACAAATACCATAGCAAAACATGAAACTGTAACATGCAATGGAGTGGAGTAGCCTAATGGCTAGAGCACTGGTTTGGGAACTAAGTGACTAGGGTTCAATTTCCACTAGCACTCCTTGTGGCCTTGGGCAAGTCACTTAACCTTCCATTGCCTCAGAAAAATCAAAGTAATCAATGTCCCTGTTTAATGTACATTACCAAGTTTGAGTTACAATGTAAACCACTTTGACAAATGATTAAGTGGTATAAAAAGTCTGTTAAATAAAATAAATACAAGAGAGACAAAGGGGCGCTTTTATTAAAATGCATTAAGCAGTTAGCATATGAATTAGCGTGCAGTAACTATTAGCATAAGGCTGTGGTAACTATTACTGTGCTGGCATGAAATTAGTGGGGCTAATTTACTGAAAGTGAAGATGATCTGAAACATCTTGCTTCTCAAGATCAAGGAGCATAGTCTTAAAATGGGCCTGCACCTTAATATAAAGAAGACAAAGATCATGACAACTGGTAAAATCAATAAGTTCAACGTTGATGGAGAAGAAATTGAAATAGTGGACAACTTTAACCTACTTGGATCAAACTAATCAATAAAGAAAAAAATAAGCAGTCAAGAAATCCGATGACGCATTGCTCTTGGCAGAATGGCTATGAAGGACCTAGACAAGATTCTCAAGAGCAGAGATGTCTCTCTCCATACAAAGATTCAACTTGTTCAAGCCATGGTGTTTTCAATAACGTCATATGGATGCAAACGTTGGACAGTGAAAAAGATAGAAAGAAAATTGATGCCTTTGAATTATGATGCTGGCGACGAATACTGTGTATATCATGGACTGCCTAAAGAACAAACCAGTCAGTACTAGAGGAGATTAAACCTAAGCTTTTTTTAGAAGCTCGGATGACAAAATTTTGACTTTCATACTTTGGACACATCATGCAAAGAAAGAGATCAATCTTGCCAAGCATGATGTCTTTCTCTAATAAAGGTCAACGCAAAAGAGAAAGGCCAGCAATGAGATGGATTGATAAAATAAGGGCAGCTATGGGTGCTACTCTGTCAACAATGAACCGCCTGACTGAAGACCAAACACAGTTTAGGACAACTATCCAGAGGGTCACCATGAGTCGACACCAACTCAACAGCACTTAACAACAACAATTCACACATATATCGTGAGGGGTGTATAATAGGCATGGTCTGCACATTGCAGTTAGCTTGTATTACTTTACCATGTGCTGTAGTGCAGATAGCACAGATGCGCTTGCTGCCTTATATGTTCCCATAGTTTATTATTCAAAACCTCAATTCCTCAAACTTTGTTTGATTTGAGGATGACTTCAACATTTCAAAACTGGATTCAGCAAACTATCATGTCTCTCAAGGAACAATCAAGAAGCATAAAGCCCCCAAATTGAAGACTTGTAGCCATGATAGTGCATGCTAGCATTTAGTAAATACAACCCTCTTTTTGTTAAGTTTGTGGCCCAGTTAGCATCTTAGAGCAGGAAGTGTTTCAGTTTGGTTAGGCCTTGCTCTTTATTGTGTTGCTTTTGAAGGGGAAAGGAAGATTCTCTTTGACAGGAAACATTTTAGTATTTTAATATTATTTTATACATACTTTGATTTTTTTTAATATATATGTATCTTGAATAAGCCTCACTTATCTGCCTAGAATTCATTTGGATAAAGTAGAAAATAAGTTAAGCAAAAAACAATGCATTTGTCATACCTCACAGGTAGAGTACAGTGTGTCATAGTGGGCAAAAAACAGTCAAAATTGTTTAAACTGGAGCAAGATCTTCCTCAGGGATCCACCCCAGCTGCTGTTCTCTTCAATATTTATATAAATCCACTCGTGATTCACTACAGTCATTACAAACTGAGTATCGTCTTTATGATAACAATATTGTTTTTTCCCAGGTTACTGCTAGGGGTCATTGGTGCAATTTTAGAATCGGGCAACAAACAGAGCAAGAGGGACTAGGGAGGGGTAAGGGTCTTAGTGCCACTGCAGCACTTTCTTTAACAATACAGTAGATGTTTTGGGGGGGGGGGGGGGAGCAGGAGGATCAGATGCACATGGGGGGGACAATGTAAAGGATAGCCAGGTTGGGGGGGGGAACCTTGACATTTACAGCTGTCTCCGCCAGCATACACTTAATATGTGTCTTAGGTTTGGTATAAATGCTGACATCTACAATTTTTGGTAGAGACATGGATTCCCATTTGGAGAATCTATGTCTATGCTCTAGATCAGGGCTCAACGAATCCCAGGCACTAGGTCACCATGGTGACCAGAAATTTGCATCTGGTAGCTGGGATTTTCTTGTTCCCCCCCCCCCTTAAAAAAAGATCACGGGAGAAGAAGCCTTCTGTCTGCCCGAGGGAGATCAATCCCCTTGGACAGAAGGGGATGGCTGCGATCTCAACCCCAATACAAACTGTCTGCCTGCAGGAGAGCATATCCCCAAGGGCAGACAGCTTGCATTAGGGCCATGATCACAGCCATCCCCTTTTGCCCATGGGAGATCAGATCCCCATGGGCAGAACAGGTGGGGAAGGCTAGGATCATGGCTTGGAAGGCAGAATAATAGAGCCGATGGGATGGCAAATCAAACAGGAGGGAGGAAGTAAAAGTGCAAAAATTTAAAGGACCAGTAACCAAACAAAACAAAAAAAAAAAACAATGAAAAGAGGATGGGGAAAGTAGGGCAGGGAGATGGAATGCTAAGGGGAGGGAGAAGGTGAGAGAGTCTGGAAGGGGAACAGAGAGTGGGAAGGGGTTGGAGGGGGGAAAGAAGAGTGTGAGATGTTGTATGTTAAAGGGATAAAATCATGTTGACAAAAGGGCACAATGTGTATTTGCCAAAAGATGCATTCTCCTCTCCCCAGAACACACACACAAGCACCCTACCTCCGTAGGCAGGGCCGGCCCGTCCATTGAGCAAGAATGTTTTTTGCACAGGGCCCCGCGTTTCAGGGGGCCCCGCGCAAAGAACATTCTGCTTTTTTAAAAATTAAATTTTAAAAAAAAAAAAGCTGGCTGCTGCCGCTGCCGCCGTGACAGCAGCAGAATGGAGTGTCCCGCAGGGCCCCCTCTGCCCAGCTGAGCTCTCCCGGCCCAGCTGAGCCCCTCTGCGCCGGCTTTCAGATATGCGAAGGAAGAGTGTCTCCCTCGCGTCTCTGTTAAGCCCGCAGGGGCAGATGGGTAATTTCCCATCAGCCCCTGTGGGCTTAACAGAGACGCAAGGGAGACACTCTCCCTTCGCGTATCTGAAAGCCGGCGCAGAGGGGCTCAGCCGGGCAGAGGGGGCTCCGCGGGACACTCCATTCTGCGGCAGCGGCAGCAGCCAGCTTTTTTTTTTTTTTTTTTAATTTTCCATGAGCCAATGGGGGGGGGGGTTAGGACTTGACTTGAGGTGGGCTGTGGGCTTTTGGGGGGGTTAAGACTGGGAATGGGCTGTGGGCTGATGTGGGCATTATGGAAATGGGGTGATGGGGGGTATGACTGATTATGGGCGATGGGGGGGCTAGGACCGGAAATGGGGGGAGGGGGAGGGGTTAGGACGTGAGGTGGGCTGATGGGGTTAGGACTGGTAATGGGCTGTGGGCTGATGGGGGGGTTAGGACTGGCAATGGGCTATGGGGGGCTGATTGGAAATGGGCTGATGGGGTTAGGACTGGAAGTGGGCTGATGTGGGGTTAGGACTGGTAATGGATTATAGGGGGGGCTTAAACTGAAAATGGGGTGATGGGGGGTTAGGACTGGAAGTGGGTTGATGGAGGGCTAGGACTGGTAATGGGTTGGGGGGTTGCTAGGACTGGAAATGGGCTGAGTGGAAGGGGAGGCTTGAACTGCAAATAGCTGATGGGGAGGGGGCTTGGAATGGAAATGGGCTGTGAGGGAAGGGAGCTAGGACTGAAAATGGGCTGATGGAGCAGCTAAGATAGGACTGGAAATGGGCTGTTGAGGGGAGCTAAGATTGGAAATGGGCTGTGGTGGGGGCTTGAATTGAAATGGACTCATGGAGGGGCTAGAACTGGAATTGGGCTGAGTGGAGGGGAGCTAGGATTTGACATGGGCTGATGGTGGGGCTAGGAAATGACTAGAAATGGGCTGATGGGGGGCTAGGATTGGAAATGAGCTGATGAAGGGACTCAGACTGGAAATAGGCTGATGGGGGCTAGGACTGGAAATGGGCTGATGCAGGGACTAGAAGGGAAAGGATGCTGGGTGAGACTGGAACTAGAAGGGAGCTGATGTTGGGGGAGGATTAGAATGGGATGGGGCTGGGAGAGTAAAATGGAGAGGGGAAAAATATTTTGTGTGGGAGGGATGAAAAATCTACAATTGGCCGGGTATTGGGAGAGTAAGTGGGGATTGAGGATGGAGGGGTAAAATTTGTGTGGATGAAATAGGAATGAGGAAAGAGCAAAAGGAGAAAGATTAGTATGTTAAAGCAGATGTAGAGAGAGAGAATGGAAAAAAAACTAGAAGAGAGAAGAAAGGACAAATGGACAGCAGACAATGGAGAGTTAGCAGAAAACATGAAGAAACCAGAAGAAAGTGGCTGGAGCAATTGCAACTGAAAAATAATGCACAAAAGGTAGAAAGATATCTCTTTATTTTTAATTTATTAACTGGAATATGAAAGCTCTGGGAAATGTGCATCATTAACGTCTGCGCTTTGTTTGGTACAAGAGGAAATTAATTTATAGTTTTATTTCTACAGTGTTGTTGTACATTCCAAGTTTGGCTTTTGGGGTTCCCAGTTTAATTATTGCCTTCCTGTTTCTAAATTGTGATTCCTTGTTTGGTGATGGTCTATGTTCTGCATGAGTAACTGAGCTGAGGTATTCTGTTTATGTAATTCCTATTTGACATTGCCACTTGTTCTCTTTCCCCAGTATTCTCTGAAATGTATTGGTTTAATATTTGCAGTGTTGCCTTTTGATAGGTAGGGTATGGTGCTTTGTGAGTCCTGGTAATGCTGTCAGGATACGGCGGGTTTGCTATGGGTTCTAAATGGGCAGCGTTTGTAGTAGTTCTTAATGTGCCTGGCGGTTGGCACTGGATTATAGTAATGTAGAAATCTTTTAGTCTTTCTTTATCCATACACTCATTAAGAGACAATGTTTACTAAAAGTCAGTGTATGGTAACATTATGCAAATATTTATGCAAATAAGGCCACTTATGCAAATTGGACCCCACACCCCCCTTGGGCGCCCCTGTCCGTAGGACAGACATGCATCCCAGCTCAATGCTATGTACACACACAGATACATTCTCAAACCAGGCACCCCACCCCCCATCTCTGCATATCACACACATAGGCTCCCCAGCTCTGCAGCGCACACACATGCACAGTAGCCCTACACCCCACCCACACAAAGGTAACCAACGCCGCATCCCACGCTACAACAGGCACACCACCAGTGCAACACTTACTCTCCAAAGTCAGATTTAAAATTTCCACCTTTTCTTCAACGAACTTTCCTGCCAAACTTCAAATTTCCAGTTTCAAAACACCAATCCGGTTTTGAGAACCACTACACATGAGAACAGACATTTGCTGCATAACCACTTCACCCTGAAGAAAGCCACAGAATGACTGCTGAACTTTGGTTCCACTTACCAAGACATGGCATGACACGAAAAACTGCAAAGATCATGATACTCTGTGGAAGCCTAAGAGAATAGGGCATACATGTGTCACCAGGAAGTCATTGAACATTCTAGTAAGCAGATCCATTAATAGATTTTGAAACAATTTATAGAATTTCACTGAACTCATCTACTCCCAGCACCTTTCCTGTCCAAAGAGATTAAGGAGATGGGGCGATTCAAACTATTTGCATCCGTTTCACAGAGGTCTGGGCAGACCCACCTTGTTTAGATAAACATTTATCTCCTCCTGCCCTGCCTACAGATCAGATATGTCAAATTCTCTATAAAACTCAACAAAATGCTTCCTAGTTTGATCCCCTTCCCAAAGACTGTTATATGATTTACAGTCTGAAATTTCTTTAATTTCAGAACCATAAGTTCACTGGCTTAATTGTCTTGTGCAACACTATCTGCCAAATTTTAAATAAATCTTATTGTACCTCTTCCAATTGCAATTCCTGCAACATATATCCTGCTATCTCCATCTCCTGTAAAAACTTTTATGTTGGTTCACTCACTTTTATATTTTTTCCAGGACCTCAATATCTTTCAAATCCCACCTGGAGTTTCTTCCTCCTCCCCTCCCACCCCACATTAAACTAAAAACATTCAGCTATGAAGTTGCTAATTTCAATGCAAATGTCTTCATTTAGTAGAGTATCATTTATTTCATTGAATTTGATTTAAAAATGCATTTAAAGTCTGCCTAACCAACATGGCAACTCAAAGTAGGTCACAACAGTTTAAAACTACAATTTTTGGCTTTGAAACCTAAAGTATTGGGGATCGGTGAGTCCTTCTTAAATTTCCCCTGCAGGTGCATTATCACTTGGCAGTGGAATACTTTTTTTCCTTTTTTGATTCTATTTAGTTGGAAAGGGGTTTTTTTGGCTGATAAGAGGGAAGTGAAACAAGGGGTTTAATATATATGGATATACTCAGAAATTATGTAGGGGTTTCTTCCTTACCCTTAATTTCCTGTTTGAAATGATGATTTAACTAGCCTTGTTTGTTCTCAGGATGTGGGCTTCTACGTGACCTTTTTTGGTATCAGATTTAATCCCTTATTAATGGTAAATTGTTCTTGAAGATCATGTATGTATGTATGTATGTATTTGCAAAATCTCAATTAAGAAAAAAGAAACCTATAAATTCCAAAGATAAAAAGACAGACAATTGATCCAGCCCACCCTAAATTTCCAAACATAATCTGGATAAACATACATGGTCAGATTAAAAAGTAAGTAAAATAAAAAATACATATAAAAATAGCAATAAAAATATAAGATCAATGGAAATATATCAAGCAAAGTCTAAATGCATAATATCATCATCAAATACTAGTTACAGTTGTGAGCAACATTATTGGCACCCTTGCATTTTAAGTATGTTATGTACAATATCTTGAGAAATAATCAGAAATATTCCAACTGTATGTCATCATAATATTTTAATAGTATGTTCAAAGGTATACAAAAAAAAGATGTCTGTGCAACTTAGACATAGTAATTTCTGAGAAACAAAAATAGGACCTGGACAGGATTAATGACACCCTTCACTAATATTTGGTTGCACAATCCTTGGCAGTGATGACAGTTTCCAAATGTTTCTTATAGCTATCAATAAGTTTCATACATCTGTCTGCTGGTAGTTTCTCCCACTCTTCAACTGTGATTTGTTCCAGCTCATGAATATTTCCAGGGTTCCTTTTACCAATGGCAGATTTCAGCTATTTCCATGAGTTTGCCATTAGATTTGGATCAGGAGTCATTGCTGGCCAGTTTAAAACATTCCATTTGGGGGAGAGAGCAGAGAGCCGGCGCAGAGGTCCGGGGAGGCAGGCACCTGCTCCGACGGTCCCGACGTCATCGGGGACCTGCTGAAATTCGGAGCAGTGGTGAGAGTTGCCTCGGGAGAGAGCAGAGAGCCGGCGCAGAGGTCCGGACAGGCAGGCACCTGCTCCGACGGTCCCGACGTCATCGGGGACCTGCTGAAATTCGGAGCAGTGGTGAGAGTTGCCTCGGGAGAGAGCAGAGAGCCGGCGCAGAGGTCCGGGGAGGCAGGCACCTGCTCCGATGGTCCCGACGTCATCGGGGACCTGCTGAAATTCGGAGCAGTGGTGAGAGTTGCCTCGGGAGAGAGCAGAGAGCCGGCGCAGAGGTCCGGGGAGGCAGGCACCTGCTCCGACGGTCCCGACGTCATCGGGGACCTGCTGAAATTCGGAGCAGTGGTGAGAGTTGCCTCGGGAGAGAGCAGAGAGCCGGCGCAGAGGTCCGGGGAGGCAGGCACCTGCTCCGACGGTCCCGACGTCATCGGGGACCTGCTGAAATTCGGAGCAGTGGTGAGAGTTGCCTCGGGAGAGAGCAGAGAGCCGGCGCAGAGGTCCGGGGAGGCAGGCACCTGCTCCGACGGTCCCGACGTCATCGGGGACCTGTTTTAAAGGTTCTCTGAATAGGCGCAGCCGGAGGCGCTAGTCGGGGCAGCGATAGAAGGGGCTTAGATACAAGGGGCATTACTGGCCCCTTGAGAGCCCCTTGGAGCAAAGAGCCTGGTTTGTCATTGTTTGGTGATGGGGAAACGTAAGAAGAAGATCGAGCCGGCTGTGGCAGCTACATCTGCGGTGGGCCCCATGGACAAACATGTGAAGGTACTTTCTGGTCTAGATACCACACTTGACCCTGAATTTCTGGTGCTCCGGCCCTCTCCGGTGTCTTTGAGTTCTCCAGACCGGACACCACCTTCTCCTCCAGTCTATGTATCTCCTCCTCTATCCACTTCAGATGGTATGCGGTTTCAGCAGAGTACCCCGGTGATAACAGGGGAAAAGCTGAAGCCTGTGGTATGGGTACCCGTTCCAAAGGAAGCCAGTTTGGTGCCTGATGAGCAGGTAACTCTGGCTGATATTTGGAAAGTGGTTACCCGCATTGAAAGTTCCTTAGTACCTACTGTTGTGCAACTTTGCAGTTTCTCTTCGGAGATTACAGCAAAAGTTTCTGAAGTGGATAGTAAGGTGGAGGCTATTTCTAAACAGATTACTAATTGTGAAAATCAATATCAGGCCCTTAAAGATGTGAATGTGTCTCATATAAAAGATAGTTTAGTTTTGCACCACAAAATGGAACAGTATGATAATTTGCTACGTGTTAAAAATGTTAGGATGTTGAATTTTCCTCATTGTCGGTTGCTTTCAGCAGAAATACTTTTGCGTAAGTATTTTAGAGAGGTTTTGGGGCTGGCTTCGGCCGATTCCATTGGCCTTTCTAAATTTTATTACTTGACTGGTAGAGCCCTGTCTCGGGGTTCTCCGGGTGGGTTTGACGAGGTTCAAGGTGCTGTTGACCTTGATCTCACCAAATTTCTGGAGGACTCGCAAGACAATATTTCTTCTAGAGCCACATTGGTGGTTTCCTTTGTGTCTGATCAAGACAGAGCTCTTGTATTTCGTAGTTATTTTAAGAATATGTCTGCTCCTTTTTGTGGAGCGAAAGTGCAAATATTTCCTGATGTCTGCAGGGCGACTCAGACTAGGAGACAGGGGTTTTTGGCCCTTAAACCTAGGGTGATCGCCCTACCGGCTACTTTTTTTCTTCGGTATCCCTGTAAATGTTTATTAACTTTCCAGGGTTCTAGGTTTGTTTTCCTTGACCCTACTCAATTTGAATTGTTTCTTTCTGATAAAGAGGGGTCTGGCAAGAAGGGACTGGGATAAGGTGGTATTGTTAGTAGCTGCTTAGGTATTCAGGAGTCTAGTCTCCTGGTTGTTTCCTTTTTTTTGTTATTATGTTTATTAATCTCTCCCCTTATTGTGGGCTAGGTTCAGATGTATTGTTAATTTATATATTTTCTTTTTCTTTTATGTATTTCTTTGTGTATGAATCATCATTATCATCTGAAAGTTTCTTTATGCTTGCTTTGTAAGTTGTAAAAGTCTCAATAAATATTAAATTTAAAACATTCCATTTGTTTATTTTTAACCATACTTTTGGATTTATGTTTTGGGTCATTGTCCTGCTGGAGGACCCATGGCCTTCAACCAAAACCTAGCTTTCTGACACTAGATAACAACACATTTTTCTCCAAAATAACTTGGTTGTGTCTTGACTTCATGATTCCTTTAATACGTTCCAGGCCTCCAGTTCCTGAGGCAGAAAAACAGCCCCACAACATTATGGAACCTCCACCATATTTTAGTCTAGGAAGGGTCGGTGGTTTTTTTTTTTCCTTTTTTCTTATAAGCTTAATTTCTTTGCCCGTAAATGTTTCGCAGGTCTGTGTTTCCAAATAGCTCAAGTTTGGTTTAATTTGTCCACAGAACATTATCCTAAAAGGACTGTGGTTTATTAAGGTGGGTTTGGACAAAGATCAGGCGTGCCTTGTTATGACTGTCTTTGAGCAGTGGGGTCCTCCTTGACCTTCGCCCATGACGTTCTTCTTTGTTTAGTGCATGGCGTATGGTGCTGGTTGAAACCACCGCTCCAGGTCAGCCTTAAGCTCTTTGGATGTTGTACATGGTGTTTTTCCAACAGTACGCACTAACCTTTAAAGACTTGTATTAATTTTCCTCTTCCCACCACATCCTGGGAAGTTTTGAACATTTCCATAAGAAGAAAACTTCTTAACCCGTTTTGGACCAGTGTATGTTTTACATACATAAAGTTTCCATACTTACTACTCAACTGTTTACTAATTAATGGTTATAAATTCAATGGAACTGTGTTTAGCTATTATCATTATGTCAAAAAGCGTTATATGCAGATTTTTTATCTGAGATCTAGTTAGTTTTTAATAGGTATTCGAAGTTTGCTATTTTGACGGTACTGGCGGCTCAACATAAAAAGATCACAAAAAATAGTAAGTAGCTTATAATGCTGTAATAGCTACTATTTTGCAAATAAAAGTATTTGTAGACTTTAGAAATAGGTTTAGATAACTGTAAGTTACTTAGTGTCAGAGTTATTGGTGCATATATCGGCACCAATATGTTGTCAGAACTAATTGCTGTCAAGCATTCTGTTCTAGGTGTTTCAATGGTGCAATATCAATGCACTGCAACAGAAGTGTTTTCACGTGTATCATATTCTGCCGTCAGAATGGACTGTTGACAAACATAATAAAGTATTTTAAATGAAAACTGCAGTTTCAGTAGTATCATACAGTATGTTTATGTCAATGAATATTGGAACTGAATCCTTTATCTTTTCTGAAGACGGACAATATACTATATTGGACCAGTGTATGAAAAATATACACTATGTGAAACTCCTATTTTCTGCAAAGTTATAATATTTTTTATTATTGTCAGTATTTCATAGTTGTTTGAGTGTAATAAATCATCCAGAACACAGAGAGAATATGTGAGCTGTCCAAAATGGGTTAATAACATTGCGAACTGTAGACACAGGAATCCCAAGGTCTGTGGAGATGGCCTTGTACCCCTTTTAAGTTTGAAGATAATGGCTTTTCTGATGTTCTCAGGCAGCTCTTGTCTTCACCATTTTGAATGTGGCTATTTTTAACAGAGCCATCATTCATTGGTTGATTCAAGTTGTGCGAGTACTGACAATTGATCATGGGTGCATCTAATTTTACTGCAATTGGAATGTGGTTCTTCTGTTCAAACTGATTTGAATTGTTTACAAGGGTGCCAGTAATGTTCTGGCAATGTACCAGTTTTTATACTATTCCCTTTTTTAATTGGTCTTGTTTTATTTTATTCGTTTATGTGTCAAATAATGTGTGCATATATAGCCCAAAGCCATTTCACCAGCCACTTTTTTTAGGAGATATTGGACATTAAGGGGGTTGAACTGCAAGGGTGCCAATAATGTTGACCATAACTATATATACCCTGTAGGAGTTTAAATTCATCTGTGGGCCAGGTATTGGGCTTATCTTCCATGAAAAGGATGAGGAAAAGTGCACTTCGAGGTCAGACCTTTTTCCTTAGTGGTTACCAAACAATGGAATTCATCACTGTGGAAATACAGTCTGAAAAGAATGTAATGTTGTTCCATAAGAAATTAAAAAGCTCATCTGTTCTCGGGTTACCAATTTGGAAGGTTTTGAGTAAGATGTAGCATGAGTAGTGGATTGGGAATATAGACAGCTTAGGCCAAGGGTGTCTAACACCCTAGCACTCCCACCTCAGCAGTGCCCTACCCCCTTCCATGTCAGCATCTCCTGCTTCCCCTTCCTACCCTCCATAATCCAGCATCTCCCTTTCCCTATGCAGAACCCTCATGCCCAGTATCTCCTCTTCCCTCCCCTATCCAGTCCCTGTGTCCAGTATCTCACCTCTCATCCTTCTCCACCCCTCCGCATAAAAAAGGTCCAGCATCTTTCCTCTCCTTGACCCCCCCCCCCCCCCAATAGCAGCAGGAATTGTGCGTCAGAGGAAGTGAGACCAGTAGGGACTCCCAGCATTCTTGCATGCAAGGCTCGGTGGCGCATTCCTTTTTTACTGCTGACACTAGGAGGAAGGTTTGACAGGAGAGGAAGGGAGACAATGGGGGAGGGAGGGTGAAGAGGGAGATGCTGGACATAATGAATGGGGTGGGGAGAGGATGCTGGACCACATGGGAAAGGGGGGAAAAGAGATATCATGCCTGCAGTGTTTGGGAGGGGGGCAGCAAAGTGCCTCTCTCCCACCAAACTATGCCCGTGGTTGTGGTGCTGGTTGGGCTCGGGCCCAGGGTCAGGGCAGGTCCAGGAGAGGAGTTGGAGAAGAACATGGAGCTAGAGATCATGAGGATGTGCTGCTGGTTGTGCGCAGGACCAGTTTGGCCTGGCTACCATAGTTTAGAGGATTGTGGCTGCTGCAGAAGGAGGCAGCACAGACTAGTTCTCTATTCCTTTCTGAGCTGCCTTCCTCCTGCTGCCACTCCTCCTTCACTACTGCACTGCAAAGCAAAAGTCAGTGTGCCCAAATGCTGCAGCTGCTGCTCTAGGTGGTTGCTTGGCTTACCTAGTCAAAGGGCTGGCCCTGAATGTAAGCACTTTTATTGAAGTTACAGATCAGGGCCGGCCCAACCATTAGGCAAAACTAGGTTGCTGTCTAGTACAGCAGCTTCTGAAGGGTAGCAAAGACTAACAGCAGTTAAATCTAAACATTAGATCCAGATAGCCCACTACCTCACACAAACTAACAGCATATACTTTTATCTGCAGGGCAAATGGGCAAGCACATTCATACAAAGCAAATTTTAACATTTAAAAAGATTATGTCCAATTATGCATTTTTACAGGATATCTATGGGAGGAGTACTGTTCAAATGATCATGACTCATAATTTTAATTATCAAAATCTTTTGCGGGGGAGGAGCATAAGGCTGAAGGTTGACATAGGTTGCCCAATATCCTTGCACCAGATATATCAATAGCACCTTTTAATTATGTTTTATTGTTATAATGATTGTAGTTTTCTCTAACTTGTAAACCACTTTGAATGACTGTTCAGGAAGGCAGAATATAAGAGTTTTATAAATAAATATATACACATACATATATATCTGGACACACTAAAGTAAAGGCATGAACCCAGAAAAAGAGACTTATGGATGGAATATTATTCCGTGCCAAGAAAAATATTTTTTAAACAAGTGTGAAAAGCATGCAGAGCATGGCTCATGGAAATGTTTCCAACCACTGTGAATGACTGTACATATGTTTATCTGTGTTGTCTGTGACCCAGAGAGGAGGAGGAGGAAAGGTGACTTGAGTGGGGCAGTTTTCAAACAGTCTGTTGGATTGGAAGGAATAATAAAATTAAATGTGATAATGTAACTATCTATTAGGTGATGTTGTCAACAGACTTCAAAGGATTTTAAACAGGTGCCAGTATACCAAGGCAATAACCATTGTGTGCTTCTCCACCATTAAGAGAAACACACCTTGTCTGACAAATTATTTGCCAGTGCAGCACAAGCTAACTGAGTTATTACATACATTATTTACTTTGTGGTACCTGGAGCCTGCACAAAGCATTTTTCCCCCACTGAAGCAGCTAGTTGGAGGGTCCATGGTAAGCCCGCACCCTCTGACATCACTGCCGGTCTTACAAAGCTTGATAAATTATTTGCCAGCACAGCATGCCAGCGCTGGTGTGTCCCCTCAATGCAAATGAAGAGCAGGAAGGTGGGCAATATGGTAAGGGGGGGGGGGGGCTTCCAGCTTTGAGTGTTTTATTTCTGGTGTGATTTGGTTGTCTGAGTGTTTGCTGTTTGGGTTTTGTCTTTGAAGACTGTGGGGCAGGGGTTGTGTGAGTGGGGTTTCGAGAATGTCGGGGGGGGGGGGGGAGAGTGGTATTTCAGTGGTGTTGGGTAGGCAGATTGTGGGAAGGCATATGTTGATCATTGTTTAAACAGAAGTGCCTGTAGTTCAAAGTATTCCTGTGGGAGTAGGCATGGGCAGGTATGGTCAGTATTATGCTGCAGAATCACATACACTGGATTGGCTGGTATCTTGATTAGCTGATATAAGGGGTTGAATTGGCCTGAAGGAGTCTGTTCTGGATGCCACTAAACAGAGTGTTGCCGCTCCATTGTTATAAGGCAGAGTTGCTTGCAGAGGAAATTGTAGAGCAAGATTGGGATGTTGTGCAGGATGTGTAGTTGACACTTGGTTGTGCGATGTTGATGTTGTGTTAGTGCAGCAGCTTTATCCGGTAGGATATGACTGGCTAGGAGAGGGTTGGAAGGGGAAGTGTGGAGGGGTAGAGGTTCTTTTTAAGTTGGGTTCTGGGTGGGCTTAATCTTCCCTACCTAAAGTAGCAGGTGCAGAGTGCTTGCTTTTATGGTGAGTGGGTGAGTCTGGTTTGGGGTTGCTGTTGATTTAAAGGGTTCCAGCCATTGGAAATAGTGGATTCCTTATCGTCACTCCAGTCCAGTCCCTTCTGGGTTACGCAACTCTTCCAGCAGCTTGGAGGCTGAGCCCAACCTTTTTGGAGGTGAGGCGGTATAAATACCACTGGGACCACCCACCAACTCCAGTATTCTCAGCCTCCAAGTAGCTGGAGGGTTCCGTAAGCCTGGGGCTTACTGGAGTCCTACTTTTAGTTAATTCTTTTATTTAATACTTTTATTTATTTAATACTTTATTTACTTACATTTATTTTGGTGTTTGGAGTTTAGTTTCCTTTTTGCAAGCTCCTGCGCCTTTAAATTCTGCCTGCTCTCTTCTCTCCCCCCCCCCCCTCCTGATCGGGCCGGGTAGCGGAGGTAAGCGGCGGCCTGCAGCATCAAGGAGGACATCGGCTCTCTCCTACTCCGGACAAGGACAGCCGGGCCATAGGGGAACCCCGCCGCCATTCCCTGCCTCGCGCCGAAGCCCTCCGGGTGGCTGAGCGCTAGAGGCAAGACCGCCATTCGGGGCCTACCGCCGATCCCGTCCAGGGGCGGACAGACGCGGCAGCGAGGACCGGCTTCCCAACATCGCGGGGGAGCTGCTAAAGCGGCAAGGTGCTGAGATTCGGCTCAGGAACATAAGAACATAAGATATGCCATACTGGGTCAGACCAAGGTCCATCAAGCCCAGCATTCTGTTTCCAACAGTGGCCAATCTAGGTCATACGTACCTAGCAGTTTCCCCAAGGGACACAGGTTCCACAATGCTTGTACTGGTTCAAGCATTGATATCCTGGGTCCCTTCTTAATAATGGTTTATGGACCTTTCCTCCAGGAACTTGTCCAAACCTTTTTTAAACCCAGCTACACTAACAGCCTTTACTACATCCTCCGGTAACAAATTCCAGAGTTTGATTACACGTTGAGTGAAAAAATATTTTCTTTTATTAGTCTTAAATAGTTTACCCTGTAGCTTCATTGCATGTCCCCTAGTCTTTCCATATTCTGATAAGGTAAACAATCGATCTACGTTTACCCGTTCCACTCCGTTCATTAATTTATAGACTTCTATCATATCTCCCCTCAGCCGTCTCTTCTCCAGGCTAAAGAGCCCCAACCTTTTTAGCCTTTCTTCATAGGAGTAGCCTTCCATCCCCTTTACCATTTTGGTGGCTCTTCTCTGAACCTTTTCTAAAATCGCTATATCCTTTTTAAGATACGGCGACCAGAATTGCACACAATATTCAAGGTGCGGTCTCACCATGGAACGATATAGAGGCATTATAATATCTTTTGTTTTATTTTCCATTCCTTTCCTTATCATACCTAGCATTCTATTTGCTCTCTTGGCCGCCGCTGCACACTGGGCCGAGGGTTTTAACAAGGTATCCACAATGACGCCTAAATCTTTTTCCTGGGTGGTGGTTCCTAATGTGGAACCTTGCATCGTGTAACCATAGTTTGGGTTGTTCTTCCCTAGGTGCATAACCTTGCACTTCTCCACATTAAATTTCATCTGCCATTTTGATGCCCAGTCTTCCAATTATCAAGATCCTCTTGCAATTTTCCACAATCCTCCTGGGTTTTAACAACTTTAAATAGTTTTGTGTCATCTGCAAATTTGATAACCTCACTTGTTATTCCACTTTCCAGGTCATTTATGAATATGTCAAAAAGCAGCGGACCCAGCACAGATCCCTGGGGTACACCACTATTCACCTTTCTCCATTGGGAAAATTGGCCATTTAGCCCTACCCTCTGCTTTCTATCTTTTAACCAGTTCCTTATCCACAGTAGTACACTGCCTCCTATCCCATGACTCTTTAGTTTTGCCAAAAGTCTCTCATGAGGGACTTTGTCAAAGGCTTTCTGAAAGTCCAGATACACAATATCAACCGACTCACCTTTGTCCACCTGTTTATTCACTCCTTCAAAAAAACATAACAGATTAGTAAGACAAGATCTTCCTTGTCTAAAGCCATGTTGGCTGTCTCCCATTAGGTCGTGACTATCTACATGCTGAGTAATTTTATTCTTTATGATGGTTTCTACCATTTTTCCCGGTACTGATGTCAGGCTCACTGGTCTGTAGTTTCCCGGATCACCCCTCGAACCCTTTTTAAAAATTGGTGTTACATTGGCGATCCTCCAATCCTCAGGTATTAGAGATGATTTTAATGATAGTTCACAGATTACTGATAGCAGGTCTGCAATCTCAAATTTCAGTTCTTTCAACACCCTTGGATGTATACCATCCGGCCCAGGTGATTTGCTACTCTTCAGTTTATCCAATAGTTGTAAGACATCTTCCCGATGTATCGATATTTCCTTCAATTCTTCCACACCTTTAAATACCATTTCAGTCATGGGTAACATCCCTACATCTTCCTCAGTAAAGACCGAAGCAAAGAATTCATTCAGTCTCTCCGCTATCGCCTTGTCGCCTCTTAGTGCTCCTTTAACCCCTTTATCATCTGATGGACCAACTGACTCTCTCACAGGTTTTTTGCTACGAATGTACTTGAAAAGGTCTTTATTTCGCGTTTTTGCTTCCGCAGCAAGCTTCTTCTCAAATTCTCTCTTTGCCTGCCTTATCAATGCCTTGCATTTGACTTGCCAGTGCTTGTGCTGTTTCCAGGTTTCATCGTTTGGCTCTTTTTTCCATTTCCTGAAAGATGCTCTTTTGGCAACAACAGCCTCTCTGACCTCACCTTTAAACCATGCCGGCAGTCCCCTGGACTTGAAGCATGGCACGGCCCGACGGCTAACCTCGCGGTCCCCCAATCTGGCTCCACGTGGTGAGGCCCACCACGTGTAGAGCCTGCGGGCCAGGATCCCCGAGCCGGGCACAGGATCCAGTTGCAGCTGTTAAAATGCAAGTACCTCCGTTGGAGGAAAAGGAGCTAAACTTAACTTTTAATTTTAATTCTGTTACCTTTGTTTCATTTTTAATCTGATTTGTTTTCCTTTGTGCCCAAGCTAAGGGGCTGGTTGGTTCCCCCTCCAAGAGGAGAAGGACGGGGAAAAGTATATTGAATTTTTATATTTACAGGGGGAAGTTCCCAGAACTAGGGCATGGCGACCAAGCCCCGCTGCCCTTCCTGCGGAACACGCAGGGGCACCTCCGCAGAGGCAGGAATCTACAGGAGCTGCGCCGCAGTGGCGGCCTCAGTTGAGCAGGAAATTAATCTGGCTGTAGCTCTCCCTCCTCAGGGGCCAGAAGACCTCCTAGGAGGGGAGGGAGGGTCACAGGTACCTCCTCCTACGTCCTCAGACATACCTTCTCCTTCCCTACCCCCCTACCCCCTCCCTGCGGGGGAAGGAGGGTCCGGGGATTTTTTCTCCCCGGACTTCATACTCTTACTGCACAAGGCCTATTGCTTGTGGAAGCAGGGCTTAGGGGCAGTTGAGGCCGGACCGTCAAGGGAAGACAAACCAGCCAGGCTCTTGGGGGCAGGCAATCCAGAATCCAGCATGCCAACGAAGCACCCCAGACTGAGTGAGGAGGAGCCCCTTGCGACCCTCTCACAGGGTACTCCGGAGGAGACCTACTCGGACAAGGACTTGGACGAAGAGGAGGAGGAGCTGGAAGAAGGAGAGATCCCGGAGGAAGACCAATCCAGGATCATCAGAGTCTTTCGTCGGGAGGAGCTCCCGGCATTAATGAGTCCCTAAAGGTGCTCAATGTGGCCTCTGATACGCCAGTTGAGGAAGAGGCGTTGGAGGACCCATTGATCCAGGACATTAGGAGATCCCAGAAGGTCTTTCCGGTCCACAGAGTGGTACGTCAGATGATCCAGGAAGAATGGGACCAGCCGGAATCTAGTCTAAGGGGGACCCGCTCCATGCTGCGCCTATATCCTCTCCCAGAGGCAGACAAGGAGCTGCTGAAGTCCCCCAGAGTGGATGCAGCGGTATCAGCAGTCACTAAAAAGACTACTATCCCAGTTGAAGGCAGCACGGCCTTAAGGGATTCTCAGGACAGAAAATTGGATACGCTCCTGAAACAAGCATTTGACGTAAGCGCCCTCGCCTTACAGGCCTCCGTCTCGGGAGCTTGGGTAGCTCGGGCCTGCTTAAGGTGGTCACAGCAACTTCAGGCAGCGGAGGTTACCGCGGGTGACGCCCGGCCCAACGCCGCTAGGTTGGAATCCGGAGCAGCCTACTTGGCGGATAGTCAGTATGACCTCATCAGAAGCCTGGCCAAGAACATGGCCTCGGTGGTTGCAGCCAGGCGTTATTTGTGGTTACGAAATTGGGCAGCGGATGCCTCTTCAAAGGCATGCCTGAGTCGACTCCCCTTTAAGGGGAAGCTGCTGTTTGGGGAGGATTTAGAGAAGCTGGTAAAGGACCTTGGCGAGTCCAAAGGAGGCAGGCTACCAGAAGACAGACTGAAACAAAGTCGTCCTCTGCCCCAGAATCGCACCCAGCCCAGGGACTCTCGGAGGTTTCGCCCTGCCAGATCCAACCCCCCTTCCAGGGGACGCTTCCCCGCCAGGAGTCAAGGTTTCCGGGGGTTTTGGGGCCGCCTCCTTCTCCTCGGCCCCTAGAAAACACCAATGAGGCGACGGGGGGCCAGGGGGAAGAGCGGCCAGTGGGAGGTCGCTTAAGGCAGTTCCTTCCCGCCTGGTCCCGGGTCACTTCGGATCAATGGATACTGGAGGTGATCAGAGAGGGCTACGCTCTCGAATTCGCAAAGCAAATACCTCCAGCATTCATTCAATCTCCCAGCGGATCTCCTGCAAAGAGGTCGGCGATAGAGACAACCCTCGCACGGCTAATTGCACTCAGGGCAGTGGTCCCAGTACCACCAGACCAGTTCGGATCGGGTCGATACTCGATTTACTTCGTAGTGCCAAAGAAAGAGGGGTCCTTCCGGCCAATCCTGGATTTAAAACAGGTCAACCGCTGTCTCAGGGTACCACATTTCCGCATGGAGACCCTACGATCAGTCATCGCAGCAGTAAGGGGCGGAGAGTTCCTGACGTCCCTCGACTTGACAGAAGCCTACCTGCATATTCCAGTCAGGAAGTCCCATCAACAGTTCCTAAGATTCGCGGTACCGGGGGGCCACTTTCAATTCCAGGCCCTTCCCTTCGGCCTAGCGACGGCCCCACGGACCTTCACCAAGGTGATGGTGGTAGTGGCGGCCTTCCTCCGGAAGGAGGGAATACTAGTACACCCGTACCTAGACGATTGGCTGATCTGGGCAAAGTCGGAAGCAGAAAGTCGCTCTGCGACGGACAGAGTAATGCAGGTTCTAGAGGAGTTGGGGTGGGTCATCAACCGAGCGAAGAGCAGGATGACTCCTTCCCAGGACCTCGAATATCTCGGAGCAAGATTAGACACCGGAAGGGGCAGAGTGTTCCTGTCTCGAACGCGATCAAGGGACTTGAAACTGCTAGTCGCGCAGTTTCTGAGCAGAAGAAACCCCTCAGCATGGCATTATCTTCAGGTGCTGGGCACGATGGCGGCAGCGAATAGAGGTAGTGCCTTGGGCCAGGGCCCACATGAGACCATTACAACGCGCTCTATTGCGTCGGTGGTCCCCGCAACACCATCCCCTCTCAACACAGTTACCGTGTGCTCCGAGGACCAAACGAGCCCTTCGCTGGTGGCAGTGCGCAAGGAATCTGGAACGTGGGATGCCCCTCGAGCCTCATCTCTGGGTACTGTTGACAACGGATGCCAGCCTGCCAGGCTGGGGGGCTCACTGCGAGGACCAGTTTGTCCAGGGCCGCTGGTCCCCGTTGGAATCTCAATGGCCTATCAACAGACTGGAATTGCGGGCCGTCACCCTAGCGCTCAGAGAGCTTGAGCCTCTAGTACTGAGAAGGGCAATTCGCGTTCTCTCTGACAATGTCACCACGGTAGCTTACATCAACCACCAGGGCGGCACCAGCAGCCCCACCTTGGAGAAAGAGGCGGATGTTCTCTTCCAGTGGGCGGAGCTCCGCCTGGAAGCGCTTTCGGCACAACACGTAGCAGGCACGGACAATCTCACGGCCGATTACCTCAGCAGGCACAGGATAGACCACAGAGAGTGGGAGCTGGAGAAGGAGACCTTCAACCAGATAGTGACCCTCTGGGGACTCCCAGTCATGGATCTCATGGCAAGTTTCTCGTCTGCCAAGGTGGACCGGTTCTAAAGTCGGCGGAAGGAAAAAATGTCCGAAGGCCTGGATGCCTTGTCTCAAAAGTGGCCGGCGGAGGGTCTCCTCTACGTGTTCCCCCCTTGGGTCCTCATCGGAAAGGTTCTCCAGCGGGTGGAGTCTCACCAGGGACTTGTGATCCTCATTGCCCCGGATTGGCCGCGTCGCCCTTGTTATGCGGATCTGGTGAGGTTGCTAGCCGACCAGCCTTGGCGGCTCCCCTGCAAAAGGGGCCTGCTCAGGCAAGGTCCGGTGCTGATGCCTCACGTGGATCGATTCTCGCTTACGGCCTGGCTATTGAAAGGGCGCGTTTCTTGAAGCGAGGTTATTCGGGAGCGGTAATCTCAACGCTGTTGAATGCGAAGAAACGCTCGACCTGTTTGTCCTATGTAAGGGTCTGGCGCATCTTCGAAGCGTGGTGTGCGGAACACCGAAGGAAACCCCTTTCGCCCACAGTCTCTGAGGTCCTGGAATTCTTACAAGCCGGTTTTGACAAGGTGCTGGCGCACAGCTCCTTACGAGTCCAACTAGCCACCATCGCTTGCTATAGAGGTAAGGTCCGCGGCAAGCCCCTAGGGGCCCACGCGGGCGTCTCCAGGTTCCTGAGGGCAGTCAGACGCCTGCGTCCGCAACGGAGGTCGGTGATCCCCCCCTTGGGATCTCAATCTTGTACTAAATGCAATGGTCGGGGAACCCTTTGAACCGGTAAAGGCGGCCTCCCTGAAGGACTTAACCCTCAAGACAGTCTTTCTGGTCACTATCTGCTCGGCCAGGCGAGTCTCCGAATTGCAAGCGCTGTCCTCCCAACCTCCTTTCCTATCCTTTCTCAGGGACAAGGTGGTCCTACGGACAGTACCTTCCTTCCTGCCCAAGGTCATCTCTCCCTTTCATTTGAACTAGACAGTTACCCTCCCGGCCTGCCCGGCCGAAGGCCCTGAAGGTGGGGAGAGTAAGCTACGATTGCTAGACGTCCAGAGGATCTTGAAGCGATACCTCTCCCGCACAGCTCCTTTCCGGAAATCCGAACGACTGTTCGTCCAGTTCGGAGGCCCGCACAAAGGGGAGGCGGCAGCCAAGGCCTCCATCTCCAGGTGGATCAGAGAAGCAATTGCCTCCGCCTACATCCTAAAAGGGAAGCAGGTCCCAGTGGGACTACGGGCGCACTCTACCCGGGCTCAGGCCACCTCGTGGGCAGAGTTCAGTCTAGTTCCCCCTTTGGATATTTGTAGGGCGGCGACTTGGTCCTCGCTGCATACCTTCACAAAACACTACAGGCTGGACGTACAGAGCGCAGCGGATGCGCGGTTTGGTCTGGCGGTTCTTCAGTCCGGTTTGCTGGATCCCTCCCAGAGTTGAACTGCTCTGATACATCCCAGAAGTAAAGGGACTGGACTGGAGTGACGATAAGGAAGAAGTAATTAGATCTTACCTGCTAATTATTGTTCCTGAAGGAACGACAGTCCAGTCCCCTGATCCCACCTGACTCGGCCGGACTTGAAGACCTATCAGACGAGGGCGGAGCGACAGACCGAGCGAAGATCCAGGTCTGGGGGAAGGAGAGCAGAAGAAAGTCACCTCTGGCAGTCTTGGGCATACCGCCTCCCTCCATTGCCCTTCCTCCTTCTTGTTCCTATTTCCAAAAAAAAAGAGAAAAAGGGTTTTTTTTGCTGGGCGGTTCGTTAATCATCCCCTAGGGGAGTTAGGTTTTTAGTTTGTTGTTTGTTCATAGAAATTGCTATAGTTTGCTTTGTCATTCGAATACTGGAGTTGGTGGGTGGTCCCAGTGGTATTTATACCACCTCACCTCCAAAAAGGTTGGGCTCAGCCTCCAAGCTGCTGGAAGGGTTGCGTAACCCAGAAGTAAAGGGACTGGACTGTCGTTCCTTCAGGAACAATAATTAGCAGGTAAGATCTAATTACTTCTTTGTTACTCATTGCAGAGATATGTATGGATTTTAAGAATTTGTTGGTTTTGGGGGATTTTAACATTCATTATGAGGCTTGTGTTCACACTTTTGAGTGGACCTTTTGAGAGAGTATGATGGACATGGGTTTTGTACAATTTGTAGTTGGTACAACTCTAGCTTGTCATGCTGTGAGGGCTTGTGTGCATCAGTGATGCTGAGAGCTAAGCTATCGGTAGCATAACTACTGGCTGGGTCTTCCAAGATGGACAGGTCTCAGTTGAGGTACCCATCCAGGCAGCAGCAGAATGGGACGGTGTTGGCTGCAGAGGATCACATTCCTTTGACAACAGCAGCAACACTAGAATAACCTGCACAGAAGAAAGGCCTGGCAATCTACTTCGTATCTTACCATGAAAACCCAATGGATAGTCACGACAAAATAAATTACACTATAGTAATGGAAGATGAGACCCTCCAGGTCAGAAGGCACTTAACAGGCTAGTGGGGATGAGCTGAAGACTTCGGAGTAAAGTCAGCATTTATGATATGGTTGAATCAAAGCCCTCAGGACGTCCGACTGCTGATGTAGCTGCGGATGAAATGAGTTAGAAGCTGCAAAGATGTCTTACATATTGAGACATGGAACATATGAAGCATGAACCAAAGGAAGTTGGAGGTGGTCAAGAATGAAATGAAACAAAACATGTACAATTCAATCTATTGGGTGTCAGCGAAATGAAATGGACTGGCATCAGGCACTTTGCATCTGATGATCACATGGTATACTATGCTGGAAATGCAAGACAAAGAAGAAATAGTGTTGCACTTATAATTAAGAAGAAACTTGCAAGAACTGTAATGAAATACAATGCAATCAGTAAACACTTAACTTCTATTCGCCTATTTGGGAATGCCCATCAACATAACTATTATTCAGGTATATACCCCAACAAAAGCTGCAGAAGAGGATGAAGTGGCTGAGTTCTATGAAAATGTACAAGCCAAAATTGACAGAACATGCAAACAGGATATTCAGATAGTCATGGGTGACTGGAAAGCCAAAGTTGGCAACAAAGAAGAAGGCAAAGCGGTTGGAAAATATGGACTTGACACAGAAATAAAGCTGAAGAAAGACTGATAGAATTCTGCAAAACTAAATGATCTATTCATCTCAAATACCTTGTTCCAACAACACATGCGGCAACTGTACACATGGTCACCCAATGTGTACAATTGCCAATGTGTACAGTTGATTTTGTATGAAAATCAAACTTACTACATCTGTGGAAATCAACATTGGAAAAGCTCAAGAACATCAACAAAGGCAAAACCTGGAATTGACCGTGGTACAGATCACCAACTACTGCTAAGCAAACTCAAGCTAAAGCTGAAAATGAGCAAGCTACTTATGAATATAGCAAAATGACCTTGAGAATATACCACCAGAATTTAAAGACTGCCTACAAAATCAATTTGCTGCTTTGGATACAGCCTCCCTGAACCTCCCCCTTAGATACCCCAGTCCACCTTCTCTTGTCCTAACTGTAAATAGTTGTAATACCTTACTCTGTTTGTTACCTCCTGCTACTCGTAAGTTAGATGCCACCCAGTTGTTTGCACCTGTTCATTGTATTTATCAAGTTACATGTAAACCATTTTGACTGGTAGAAAAACAGTATAGCAAAACCTGTTAAATAAATAAATGAGACCACCAGAAGAGTTATGTGTCAGCATACATCAGCATGGCATAGGTGTCATGGCTTTTCCCCCAGACCTTGGATTTCATGCAGCTTTGTTACTCTGGTGATATCAGTCTCCAAAGTTAATGAGGGTAGTTTACAAGATGAGATTAACTCTGACCCCCTGGTGATGTCAGTCTCCGGGCCCGATGAGATTGGTTTGCAGCCCCTCCATGCTAAATCAAGAATAGCAGACCTCAAAGGGAGGTGCTAGAGAAAATTCACTATAAAGGACAGAAATACTTCCTCTTTCTCTCTCTCTATTCATCGGACATGAAGGACAGGAGGCTCTGACAATCACTTCTCTTCACCCCTCCCCCTCTCCCTTCCTATTTTCATCGGACACACCTTGCCATGAGGCTCTGACACCCAATTCTCTCCCCTCCCCCTTGTTCACTCTTTCTCTCCCTATTCTTCTTACTATGAGGCTCTGACCCACATTTTCTTACCTCTCTCTCACACACACACACACACATTCATTGAAGTAAACTGAATCAGAGGAAGAAAATCCTGATAGTTTATCTCAGCCAGAACAGAGCAATAATCAGGATCTGTGTCAGGAGGGTAATTCAGATGACTTAGACATGGCACCCAGTACTGAACTCAGAGCACCAGTTAAAGTGATGCTGCAGGACAATTTAAAAGACAGAGACATGGAAAGAATAGTTAAGAAAATTGGCCCTATACCTTTTAATGTTAATGACTGGTGCAAATGGGCCACTGATATTCTGATTCACTGGGGTCTAGGGAAATACAGAAGAAAACAATCAGACTTTGATAGACTTATGCATCTGGCTCTGGGGCCACACTATTATAAAGTTGGCTCTCTCACTCACTCATACCAGTTGGTTAAAAGGGGCATTGAGAAACTATTTCACTGTTTCCCCAATGCAAGTATTTAAAATTATTTCACCTCTACCAAATGATACACTGGAAGAGTTTGCACATAGAGCCTGGATTTTCAAAGCAGTTCTTAATGAGCAGGAGTCCTGGCCCAATGCAGAAGATTATGGGGAGAGCATGCATAAGGCATTTTTATTAGAACTGCTATCACCTGAGATTACAAAACACCTTCTGTTACTTTCTGAAGACCCTAAAGCAACCCCTTTTGATACTTTAATGCTCAGAATTGGGTCTGTTTGGAAGACCCAGCCCTCGCAGGTCATAACAGTATCAGAAGCACGGAAGTGGCAAGCTGAGGGATCCTCCCAATACACAAAAAACACAGACAAAGGATACAGGGGACAGACACCTTGGAGAGGACAAAGCAGAGGTACTTTTAGAAATTCCTCAGGTTACATCCCCTTTCAAGAGCTCAAAGCACAGAGAGATGGATTAGAAAATGAGAAAATTTAAATGGGAACAAGACAAACACATACTGCAGATAGAAATAGATAAATTAAAACAGGACATACAAGCAGCTCAGGACAAACATAAGGCTAGTGCATAGGGATGTCCTGACCTCTTGAGTTCAGATATCAAAATGTCTCAAGCATTCATAGCCCAGCCTACCTCCGTTCTTTCAGCAGAGGACTCAATTCCAGAGCTTCTGGATGATGAAACAGACACAGGCCCAGAATACAGTTTAAGGCTTGTAACATCTTTGATACTGGACTCTTGTGGACGCCCCAATGTTATCAGTAGAGTAGGGGTCAGGATAAACTAGCTTTGATTGACACAGAGGCTGGAATTAGTTTTACAAACAGAGCTTCTCCCACTGCATATCAGAAAAATATGGAAATTTATAAAATTCAAGGAATTAATGACACAGCTTCCAAATGTGTGGCTATCCCAGTTAAATGGGGTATCCCTGTGCACAGTGAACAAAACAAGGAAATGTTGGAAACCACTGCCTCCACTATAGTGAACACACCAAAAGAAATAATTGGAATTGACGTTCTCAACCAGTTAAATTTGGTGGTGGATATGGCTAATCTTAAATTGTGGCAGTATTCAGGAACTTCAAGTGCTTCTAAAACTTTAGTGCATGAAGTCATTCCCATGCAGTTAGCAACTCAGTGCACCAAGGCAGCTCATCAGTATGATCTGTGTGTAATTCCCTCAGAGGAGGCAGATATTCCAGTCTGGGCTCAAGACAAGTTAGATTGTGGGAAAATGCACACAGAAATACTGTTGGAAGGCGAGGATCCTCCACCACAGAAACAATACCCAGTACCTCATCAGGCTATAGAACCAGTGACTAAAATTGTGAAGATACTGGAGGAGAGGGGTCTGATTAGACCTATTTCTTCCACATGCAATTCACCAGCCTGGCCGATAGTTAAACCGGGGGGTTCCTTCAGGCTCACTATGGACTTCCGTGCCCTGAATCAAGTGTCAAAATCTGTAGTGCCCGTGGTAGCCTCATACCCTGAAATGATCTCTAAACTGAACCCCAAATGTAAATTTTTCTCTGTTTTAGACATATCCAATGGGTTTTGGAGTCTGCCCTTGGCCCTTGAATGCCAGTACAAAACAGCCTTTCAGTGGCTGAATAAACAATATGCATGGACTGTGCTTCCACAGGGATATAAGGATTCCCCCTTACTAATACATGCAGGAAGCCCTGTCACTATTGTCTTGCAGAGATAATATAATTCAGTATGTAGATGACATTCTGATTCAGTCTGAGAATGAAGCTGTACACTGGAATCATGTAAGAGAAGTTTTAAAAGCCCTCTTACAAGCTGGTCTTAAAGTTAATCCTGCCAAGGCTCAACTGTGCAAATCACAGGTTTCCTTTTTAGGGGTTACTATTGGCCAGGATGGTAAATCTGTAGATTCTCAGAGGATAGAGCTGATACAGAAACTTCCACTTCCTACAGATCAGAAATCACTCCAGTCATTTCTAGGGCTCACTGGTTTCTGTCGTGACTTCATGCACAATTATGCTGAAGTGGCAGCTCCACTTTACTCCCTGCTAAAAAGTAAAAGTTATGTTTGGGAGGAAGAACATACAGAAGCTGTAACTAAATTAAAACACATTCTGACTTCTGCTCCTGTTCTTGCACACCCAGATCACACACAACATTTTTTCCTGTACGCTGTAGTTGGAGAGAACAGTATATGTGCAGCTCTAACACAACACCTAGGAGGAGTAGATCGATCTATTGCCTTCTATTCCAGAGTTCTCACTTCTCCTGAACTCAAAATGGGAAACTGTGAAAAACATGTACTGGCTTCCTATGCTGCTATGCAGAAATTTACATACATTATTGGTGCTCAAACCATATACATATGCAGCCATCACACCCCCCTCAAATTCATTGTAGAGGGAAAGTTAGCATGTAGTAAGATTAGGACTGAGAGAATAGTCCAGTGGACTCTCATGTTGCAAGCACAGAATGTAAAGTTTGAATTGTTGAAAGAACCTAACGTGCAAGTGGCTGGAGTCTTGCTGGAGGGGCAACCTCATGACTGTCAGTCCTCACCCAGTGCCCCTAATCACATGATCTTTAGGGAACTAGGACTAGACAAAATTTCACCTTTTCTTCCTACAGTATATATTGATGGTAGTAGCCAATGTGAAGGAGGCAGGTGACTAGCAGGTTTTGCAATTGTACAATTGGACCCAAATAACCAAGTGGTACTGCAGAGACAGTATTCCTGTGGGTCAGCACAGTACTGTGAGCTGGCTGCTTTTGTAGCTTGTATGCAACAATATCAGGATTCACACCCAGAAATACAAATCATTTTAGATTCTGATTATGTCTTTAAAAGTGCCATTGCCCTGTTACCCTGGTGGCTGGCAAATAAATTTAAATCTACAGATGGGTCCACAGTGAAAAATTCATCACTGTGGACTATGGCACAAGAACTGAGTGAGAAGTTTCAGAGAGTACATTTAGTTAAAGTGAAGGCACATAGGAAGAAAGGCTCTTTAGTGAAAGGAAACACATTAGCAGACTCACTAGCCAAGGAAGCATGCCATGTAGGCCTCATATGGCCCTGGTATGAGCAGACACGCATGGTTGCTATTGCTACACATTCCACAGATTATGATCAGATAATACCACACGATTACTTCATAGCACTGCAGACAAAGGACCCTGAGCTTTCCAATTTGAGGAAGCTTGTGCAGGACGCCCCAGATAACCTATATCAGCACACACCCTTTCTCACACTTGCTATAGAGAAAGACATTCTATGTGCAAAAAGAGAGGAAGGCTTAGTTATAGCTATCCCTAGAGTTCGATGTAAAGAGTGGATGCATTGGGTTCATGGTGCAGGTCCCATGGGACACCCTAAAGCAGAAGAAATGCAGACTATCCTCAATAGGTTGGTATAGTGGCCAGAAATGAAACATGATATACAGGATCATGTTTCCTCCTGTGTAATCTGTGCTTCATGTGGGAGGCAGCCTAAAAAGAGAAGGGGACAGTTAATGAGAGCACCTCCTCGTGGCCCATTTGAGAGATTGCAAATAGATCATGTGGGCCCTCTTCCGTTAACAGCTAGGAAAAATAGATTTTTGCTCACTGTTGTTGATTCCTTTTCTCATTGGGTAGAAGCATTCCCTGTCCCATATCAAATTGCTCGAACCACTGCAGAAATCCTAACTATGCAATTTTTTACACACTGGGGCATTTCCAAGACTATTGATTCTGATAATGGTCCTGCATTTGTTTCTCAGCTCATCAAGGAATTGTTTGATTTTCTAGGCATAGAACAACTCCACATTCTGTACCATCCACAGGCAGCAGGGCAGGTAGAAAGAATGAATCAAACAATTAAGGCCCACCTCAGCCCTATGCTTAATCTGACCGGGAAAAATTAGGATCTGGTGCTCCCTTTAGTCCTTATGCGTATTAGAGTGAATGTCTGTAAATCCACAGGTTTTGCACCCTATGAAGCCTTAATGGGAAGGCCAATGTAATGGTGGGAAAATATGCTGAGTCCTTTTCTTCCAGAGGATCAGACAGTAATTCTCCCCAATGAGTGGATGAAATCCATGCAAGAACATCTAAAAGAAATTCAGACCACTGTGCTAGCTAACACAGAAAAAGCTAGAGATTATTTGCAGGAGGTACATGCAAAAGGTTCTGATTTAAGGCCCCTCAAGGTTGGGAGTAAAGTGATGATTCTGAGACCTAGACCAAACCTCCCCTTTGGAACTGCAAAGTGGGAAGGACCGTACTTAGTTACTGATACCTTAGGCCCAAGCCTATACCAAATTCTAATGCCCAACAACCAGCAGTATTGGAAACACATCACCCAGTTGAAACCATATGGGTAATACGTGTTTTATCAGTCTTTGTTTTCAGATACCACCTGAAGACAGCACGGACCGCTGCTTTCTAAACAAAAGTCACTTGAGGATGGTAACTATTTACTTCTGCTGTATAGTTGATGTGTCCTATATAATGGACATGTGTCGAATAGTTATGTAAATAAGTAGTAAACATTATTTCTGTTGTTACATAGAATAAGTGGGGAGCATTAGTTTATTCCCTAGTAGAGTGAAACAAGTTAGCTTTTATTATGTCTCGGTTTCCTGGTGTTCTGGTATCTGCTCTCATCTACCCCAGTCTCATTACAGGAACTATCATCCGAATATGCACGATTGGCTGGGCTAACTCCACAGGTGGGGTATATCGTTATCAAGAAATACCCCCACCTTTCCCGGAAGGAGAGGATCTGGTCATCCTGAGTTTCTGTTCCGTACAGGACAAGCCAGTGTTCTATTCATTAAACATCACTCAAGTACAGTGGGAGCCACCAGTTGCCATTTCTCTAGAAAGGACACAAGAATTGAGGGTACCTCCAGAACATTACTTTCTAGGTCCTCCTGCTTTGATTTTGTACAATATTTCCTGTCAGGACAGAGGTACCTGGAAAATAACTTATACATGGATTGTGAGTGATCAACCGCACATCACTGAGACTTCATTCCTTTTGGATGTATCTTGTTTACTTACCACCCCTCATATGACTTCTGTTCCTCCTGTACTCTACCTTTCTGATATCCACCCATTTCAGGAAGGACATCCCTTTCAGATTAAATATGATGCACCACACGATGTTTTATATGATGTGGAATACCATTTTCTTACTTGGCATCTATTTCCCAAATTGTTTCTAGTTACTCACAAATATCCAAATTGCTCTCAGTTTGTTGCCAACCACATACAAATGCTCAATACTTGGTTTTGATATGCAGTCAGTAACACCCCGAGCCAAGCAATTTCGACACAAGTGTGAATTGATACAATTTTAGGTGGCACAGGGACCGCACTGGGTGCCCTTAATATAATTGATATAGAGGTGCTCCGTAATAAAATGGGATCCACTGCTCAGCATGCTGCTGATGGTTTTACCTCACAACATATTATTAATGAAGCTTCCTCTAAACTGTCCAATGTAGTTGTAGATACCTTTGCTCTTATATCTCCCATTATAGAACAGAGAATTGTTACCTTAGCACATGCAGAATATAGATTGGGAAAGAATATTTCCTGGGCTCTTGCCTGTGATCAAGTACAGATCGAGCTTATTACTATACTAAAGGAAATTCTGATCACTACTAAGTTAGGACACTGGCCACCATCTCTCATCCATATGGCTAGTACCAAAATACCTGAATTTGCTATAGCTCACCTTGATTGGTGGACAGTTAGTGTTCCCATTTGTTTAACACAAGGCTGCTCTATCTGTACTTTGATCCCATGGTCAGGACAACACACAAGTTATTTATCCTATTGTTAATATTGGGGTGCAGTTTGATAATATGCTTATGTATCCTGTGGACCATCTCACATGGGTGCAGCCACTGGACGACACCTGGACTTCATTCAAGCCGATGGACCCCAGTTTGTGTGAGCAGACTACATTTCAGTTCAAGTGTTAACCTCACCAGTTTAAAGAGGCTGACACCTCCTGCTGGAACAATTCCTCCTCTTGCTCCCTGACTGTTAAGCTCTCATATTCCCTGACCACCTCACACAGTTTGTATTACCTTGGAGCTGGACACTTTTTTGTTTTCATCTGTTCTTTCCCCAGAATGTTTCTTTTTCGATTGCTCCCAGAATGCATGACATTCGCCTTCCCAAGAACACTTTGTTGTACAGTTCAAACTATTTACCAAACAATACCTGGTGCAGTCATACACCACTGGTCTCCATCACCATTCACGGGACAACTTATTCCACACCGCTGGTTACCAATGACTCTATGGACATTCCAGACTTTATCTCATATGCTGTGCATCCATTACCACTTGGCATGGGAGAAGAGAGACTACATAAACTGCTCAACTTTACAGAACTCCATGCCTATATTGATCACCTTAAAACAACATCCACTGAAGTGAATCACACCATCGCTTATGAGAATGGACACATTCAACAAATTGTTGGACACTTGCTACAAGATGCTCATGTGTCGGTGTGGGAATTGTTATTTGGTTACTCACCTACTGCTGATCATGCCTTAAATGTTTTTATTCACCCTATTATTATTTTAACTGCTGTACAAATATTACTATGCATTATCATAATTTTCCTGTGTTGAATGAAACAAATGTACATGTCCTTGCAGCACATGTCCTACAGAACAACAACATTTTAAGGTAGTTACACTGAATTTCTCCAGCATCTACCCCTACATCCAGGCTCATTTGGCCTGCTAATTTGGCATTTCCTATTACACTGAATACCAGAGTCAGCTGCAGTCTAGTATTGCTTCCTATCCTCACACATTGGGGTATGTTTACTAAACCGGGCTAACGGTTAACCCGGGCTATCTGAGACTAGGTCCCATATTATCCAATGGGACCTAGTTGCAGATAGCCCGGGTTAACCGTTAACCCGGTTTAGTAAACATACCCCATAGCATCCTGGTACCTTTTGGCTTTAACCTCCTCAGAAATTCTTGCAGCCCTTATGCACTGTTCACTCTCTCTAAGACGGGCACGGAGGTAGCATATTGGGTTCCCCCCCCCCCCCCCAGTAGTGGCTGCCCTACCTAAGACACGAGGTTTGGACTCATAAGGGGACTTGTTTATCTCTAGAACACTAGAGACAGTACTGTGCAGGACAGGGGACCTGCTAGACATAGCAAGGTATTTAATACAGGAGGTATTAGACAAGCTACCTACTATCATGTAATGGCAGCTGGGACAGGTACCACAGGTTTGCTTCCACCATTTCCAGGCACAAATAATAAATAAAAATAAAAAAGGTGTGGGAGATGTCAGCATGGCATAGGTGTCATGGCTTTTTCCTCAGACCTTGGATTTCATGCAGCTTTGTTACTCTGGTGATATCAGTCTCCAAAGTTAATGAGGGTAGTTTACAAGATGAGATTAACTCTGACCCCCTGGTGATGTCAGTCTCTGGGCCCGATGAGATTGGTCTGCAGCCCCTCCATGCTAAATCAAGAATAGCAGACCTCAAAGGGAGGTGCTAGAGAAAATTCACTATAAAGGACAGAAATACTTCCTCTTTCTCTCTCTATTCATCGGACATGAAGGACAGGAGGCTCTGACAATCACTTCTCTTCACCCCTCCCCCTCTCTCTTCCTATTTTCATCGGACACATCTTGCCATGAGGCTTTGACACCCAATTCTCTCCCCTCCCCCTTGTTCTCTCTTTCTCTCCCTATTCTTCTTACTATGAGGTTCTGACCCACATTTTCTTACCTCTCTCTCTCACACAGAAGTAAACTGAAGCAGCTTTCTAACAACCTCCTACCTCTGTTCTGTAACTTTGTAATAAGCCTATTTCCACATAAAGACCTGTTTTCAAGCCACACCTGTTTGGTTATCTTATTTGTGCTGCTTACCCTACTGTCTCTGTGAAATGAACCCAGGACCAAACAGAGAGTAGACCAGAAGATTACATTATGGAGGACATCAAGAACGTTGTGCTCGAAGAAAGTGAGAAGTTTCTACAAAAAGTGAAAAAGCAAAAATGGCATCAAAATGGATGACCAAAGAAACTCTGAAAATTGCCCAGAAACACAGAGAAACTAAAGCTAGAGGAGAGAGAGACAATCACAGAACTCAGAGATTTCCAACGTGCAACAAGTCTAGACAAGGAAAAATACTACAATGATGCATGCAAGGAAATAGAATCAGAAATTATTAGAAGAACAGGATTGGCTTTCCTAAAGCTAGGAGAGTTAGAGAAAATTCCAGCCTCAAATTGAAATGCTACAAGATGCTCAAGGATCCATGTTGAATGATGCTGAGAAGATCAAGAAAAGGTGGAGGAAATATACAGTGTCATACCATAAAAATCAAGTAGACCAACAGCCATTTCAACCTGTACCTTATGAGCATGAACCATTGGTGATGAAATAAGAAGTCAAAGCAGCATTGAAAGCATTATCAAAAGAACAAAGCAACAGGCATTGATAACATTCACAGTGAAGTGTTACAGCAATCAGATGCTGCTGTTGTCGTACGTACAAGATTCTGCCAGGAAATTTGGAAGATGATATGGTCAACTGCCTGGAAAAGATCACACAATTGCTCTGATCCCACATGCCAGCAAGATTCTACTCAAGATCATCCAGCAGAGACTACAACCATACCTGGAACGAGAACTGCCTGAAGTGTAAGCAGGTTTGAGGAAAGGGTGAGGAATGAGAGGACATCATCATGGATGCGAGATGGATCCTTCAAAAGACAAAAGAAAATCAGAAGGATATCTATGTTTTATTGACTGCAGCAAGGCTTTTAACTGTAAAACCATGAGAAACTCTGGGCCACATTAAGAAACATGGGTATACCAGAACATCTAATAGTTCTTTTGCACAACCTTTACATTGATCAAGAAGCAACAGTTTGAATGGAGCAAGGAAAAACAAAATGGTTTAAAATCAGCAAAGGTGTACAACAAGGCTGCATACCTTCCCCCTACCTGTTATGCAGAACAAATCATTAGAGAAACAGGACTGTATGATGCCACCCGAGGTGTAAAGACCGGTGGAAGACTCATCAACAACTTTCGCTATGCTGATGACTGACTGAAAGTGAATACTATCTGAAACATTTGCTTCTCAAGATCAAGGAACATAGTTTTAAAATGGGCATGCACCTTAAAGTAAAGAGGATAAATATCCCAACAACTGGCAAAATCAATAAGCTCATCATTGATGGAGAAGAAATTGAAATAGTGGACAACCTCAACCAGCTTGGATCAATAATCAATAAAGAAACAACAAGCAGTAAAGAAATCAGATAACACATTGCTCTGGGCAGAAATTCTATGAAGGACCTAGACAAGATTCTCAAGAGCAGAGATGTCTCTCTCCATACAAAGATTTGACTTGTCCAAGCCATGGTATTTTCAATAACCATCTTATGGATACAAAAGTTGGACAGTGAAAAAGATAGACAGGAAGGAAATGGATGCCTTTGAATTATGGTGCTGGCGAAAAATACTGTGTATACCAGACTGCCCAAAGAACAAACTAATCAGTACTAGAGATCAAACCAAAGCTTTCTTTAGAAGCTGAAATGTCAAGACTTAGGCTTTGTCAGACGGCTGCCTGGGTGAGAATGTTCACAGTCTTGGCAAGTGCATATATCAATATGATTTGCAAGGGATTGTGGGAAATGCAGTCCATTCACACCAGACACAGCTGCTCATAATAATTAGTTGTGCTTGAGTGTAAAGCCAATAAGATATTTATTTATGGGGTTATTTCTCCCAACACAGATATGCTTGGTAGCACATAAAACAGGATACTTGCTTTCAGTGTTAAACTTAGAAAAACAAAATCAGGAAAACAGCTGAACTTGTCAGGCAATCAAATGAAAAGAATAAAGACCTGGTTGGTAACAGAATGGTCTTTTCTGTAGACTTTAGCTAATATTTTCTTAGCAGTGCTTTTAATCAACAAACAAAACCCACAAATTAGGGAAAAACTGTTCTTTTCAGGTTAACTTCTTATATCTTCACACATAGACTCAGAAGTGATTCCCTCAGAGCTCACAAGCAATTAGGTAAGGCTCAATTGCTAGCAGTTACCCAGCTGAAACCCCTTAGCTGGCTTGCTTTCTACTGCGTGGCTCAAAATCCTACCCAGAAGCTTTTCTGAGTAGATTAAAGAACAAGTTTGTATCTCTTTGTGATGGTTGTTGTACTTTGTAACAGAAAATTACCAAAGGAGTTTAGACAAAGAGCAATCCATGTATTCACAGCCTGCATCTGCAACCCCTCCCCCTTCTTCAACAATCATGGGTTCAATATCATGGACTGGTACAGAGGAATTTCTCAATGGAGCACTCTCAGGTGAATACTTGTTTCCCTGCTGTCTTTCAAGGGTATAGCTAGGGCATAGATCAGTGTTCATACCTGAGCTTCCATTGCTGTTAGAGTTCCTCTCTAAATAGCCTGGCCAGTATGTAGTCCAGTTCTTATGTCCAGCCTTCCAATCCAGATCCCTGGACACTGGATCTCTCTTCACATACCTTCTGGCACGGGTCTTAGGGTCCCTTCCACGTGCAGCCGTCTCCCTCACAGGTACCGTCTGGAGATTCCTAGCTCTGCAGCATCACTCCTCTGGTTTTCCCCAGTCCAATGGTGTATGCTGGCCTTTTGAATGTCTCCCAGTATACGTACTGCTCTGGACTCCTCTAGACCTCCCAAATGCTTTTCTCTTCTTTCTTCCAAAGGGTTTCTTGCCCTCTCTGTCCGTTCGCTCTGGCTTCTGCTTCTGATGATCCTCCAGATGATGAAGCTGTCCAAGATGAGGATATCCAAGCTGATTCTGAGGATCTCCCAGATGAAACTGAGGATAATTCTCTGTAGAATAAACTCTACCTTTATTCTGCTTAGATGAATGCTCCACCCTGCGCTGTGCTGAATCAGGCCCTGCCCTTTGAGATGAGTGCTTGGGGATTACCTCATAGCCCTCCTGATTGAACACACGTTTCCCCACTTCAGCTCCTCTAATGGCTGTTGGAAACCTGGTGCATTCTGGGACTGGTAGTCTTTTATGGAAAAATTCTGTTTTCTTATTTCTACCAGAACTGACAGGTTGCTTGTTCAGAGTCACTTCACCTTTACTATAGCTCCTTCCTGAGCTATGATAAGCTTCCTTATCACAGCTTTCATACTTTGGACACATCATGTGAAGAGAGATCATTAGAGAAAGACATCATGCTTGGCAAAGTTGAAGGTCAACGCAAAAGAGGAAGGCCAGCAATGATATGGGTCGATACAACAACAACAGCAGCTATGGATACCACTCTATCAACAATGAGCTGCTTGACTGAAGACCGAATACAGTTTGACAGTCATCCAGAGGGTCACCATGAGTCATCACCTACTCAATGGCATTTAACATATCCTGGATTTGGTGGTCTTGAAGCAGAAGCATGGTGAGGTGGGACTCTCTGGGTTCCAGATGTCCCCAGTTCCTTGGTCAGACCATCTATTGTTGTCTTTTTAACTTTTTATTGCCCTCCTTCCTCGGGTGGATCCAGCTGACTTTTGTTGCAACTTAGGCGAGAGGTTTCCTGCCAGGAGGTGTTGCAGGCCTTGCTGGATTGGCCTGCAGACCTGTTGGGAGTAGAGGACTTGGTTTCATCTTAGAACTTGGGGCTGTGTGAGATGTACGATAAATTCTTGCCCATTAGGGAGATGAAGGTGTCTGGTCATCATAGTACCTTTCCCCCATGGTATACACCTGCATTTCATAATTTATTTATTTATTTTTTTTATTTACATTCTCTTATATACCGCGCTATTCTGCATCAGTGCGGTTTACATTGAACAAACTGAAATTACATTGAACAGGGCATTATAACTTGGAGATAACTATTTTACAGGGAACATGGGCTATGGAGGGTTAAGTGGCTTGCCCAAGACCACAAGGAGCACCTGTGGGACTAGAAACCTCAGTCCTTCCGGCCCAAGGTTGCTGTCCTCTAGTGGGATTTGAACCCCTGACCTTCCGGCCTGAAGTACCTTGCCCCAACCACTAGGCCACTCCTCCACTCCACTCCACTCCTCTCCACTAGGCCACTCCTCCACTCCACAATTTGAAGCAAGATTGCCAGTGTCCTGAGAAATGTTGGAGGAAGTCATTTGATTTTGACACTTGTGGTCTGGAAATGGACGGCAACAGTGTATCATCAAGTTTTCATGATGCTAAGCGAGGGTATTGGAGGAATTTTATCACAATTTCTTTGTCCGACTCCTGGGCTTTAGATCAGGTAGTACGGTCTTTGTCTGCAGTTAGGGGTTCTTAGCCTGTAGGTTCTGTTTCTTATGAGGAATTTATAATGTATTTTCAGACCAAGAAGGCCATTTTATGTCAGGATTTGGCAATTGTACTGGATTGTTTTCAAGCAAATTTATCCGGTCTTGAATCAGCCCTGTTGGAGTTTTGGAACCAGCTGAATCCTAAACCTTCAGCTTTTTTTTTGCCTTGGATTAAGTTTTCTTGTGTCTTCGGCATAGGTGCATCACTGGTTGGTTATAATGAATTTGACTACTTGCAGATCGGATTCCTGCCCACCAGCTTTAGTGTGGTTGGATGGAGAGGAAATAGAGTCCCAACTTTGTCAGATTGTTAATGCAGCCCTTCAAGAGGACGTTTTTTCAGCAACCTTGAAGCAAGCACTGGTTACCGCTGTGCTTAAGGGGTCTTCTTTGTGTATGGATAAACCAGATAATTAACCTTTCCTTTTTGAGTAAGGTTATTGAGATGGCCATGGTGAGCCAGTTGTCATTTTTGGAGGGTCGTCGGGTGTTGGACAAGAAGCAGGCAGGCTTTTGCCGGTACAATAGTGCTGAAACCCTTATGGTTGCCTTGACAAATGATGTGCATGGTCTTCTGGATAAGTGCCAGCATGGTCTTTTGATAAGCTGAATGTTTCCATGGCATTTGATAGTGTTCATCATGATTTACTTCTGGACTGCTTGCGAAGGTTGGGTATGGGTGGGCAGGTGTAGGCATGGCTTAAAATAAATCTTACTTGTCAGCTCGATCACAGGTGGTCCAATTGGGGGAGGATATCCTCTTCCTGTATTTTGGAGCAGGGAGATTCCTCACAAGTCTATCCTTTCCCCTTATTTAACATTTGTTGTGCCCTTGTGTAAGTCAATGCACTCTGCTGGTTTATTCTTTTATATTTATGCTGATGACTTGCAGATTTTTTTTTTTTATATAACTTTATTTTGTAAACCACCAAACAACATAAACAAGCATCATACAACAAGACCATCACACAACGAGACAGTCCTGATTCCAAGTGGGGTGTACTCTGATCCCCACTTGGAAACCAACTTAAATACAGGTGGGTTATAATAATTATACCTTCCCCCCTCCCTCCTCCCCCCCCCTCCCCCCCATCCCTCCCTCTCCCCGTCAGCCACACATCGGATCTGTTGGATCATCTTATCAGTTCCCCTCTCCACAACCTATCCCACCCCTCCTTAGCGGGTGCCCCTTTAACGCCCTACACACAGAATTTCGTTACGGCATCGGGCTCCAAGAGTGTGGATATAGGGTTCCCATACCTGTAAAAATCTCGTCCAGCGCCTGGCATTCCCCCGTGCTCCCCATTTTTCCATTAGCATTAATTGGTGGAAGCAGTTGCGCCACTCCCCAAAAGTAGGTGCTTTTTGTTCCCTCCAGTATCGAAGGATAGAACCCTTCCCCACCAGACAGGCCTTGCGCATCAATAAACATTCCCCTTTCTTTCTTCGCAGGGTGGGGGAGGTCAAGCTGATCCAAAACCACGAAGGAGGCAGACCATCTCAGGCGGCGCTGCAGTAGCCGGCTGATAAAGGAACAAATGCTAGCCCAATATGCCGTAAGATGTCTACAGCCCCACCACATGTGCAACAGATTCGCCAGAGGTTCCAGACAGCGAGGGCAGCGGCCGTCCTCCGTTAAATGACTACGCAGTGCCCTCCTAGGGGAAAAGTAGGTACGGGTCACGCACTTAAATTGTATCTCCCTCCAGCGCGCTCCATGGGTAATGTCCACTATACGCTTAAGGGCTTTACTAACTGTCCCCGGGGACACCGCTCTGCCCAACTCTACTTCCCACGCCTCTTCCACTTTCCGATAATCAGGGCGAGGACGAAAGTAGTCCAACCGCAGTTTCAACTTTGAAATCGATAGGGGCCCGTCGTCTCCGAGGTTAAAAAGTCCAAAATCTGCGCCGAGCGCTCAATCATCAACGCCTCTCTGGGTTGGGAAGAGATGTAGTGGGAGACTTGTATATAGGCAAAACAGTGTTTTGAGGGCAGGCCATACTCTCTGCATAAGGATAAGAAGGACTTACACTTCCCATAGGGATCGACCAAGTGCCCCACATTCGTTATACCTCGGTTACTCCAGTCACGAAATGTCGCCGACTCGGTACCCGGGGTAAAGGTAAGGTTTCCTTGCAGGGGCAGCCAACATGAGGCCCTCCAAGATGTCCCCCAATAGTTATTGAGTTGTTGCCATGTACGTTTGACCGAACTGATCAGCGCACTATTTGCGACCGTGCTCGGGAAGTCACGATCCGTTCCATGCAGAACCCCTAGCAGCGTCAAGGGGGCCACAAGCCCCTCTTCTACCGCTCTAGGCGTGTATGTGTCAGTTCCTCCCAACCAGTCCCCCAGGTGTCTAGCCTGACAGGCCAGAGCATAAATCCCCAGGTCGGGTAGGCCCATCCCCCCTTCCCGCCATTGCCCCACCAGCCGATGCAGTGGGATACGCGCCCGGGCTCCTCTCCATAAAAAGGATCGGATCGCCGCTTCTAAGCGCCGCAGGTCGCGCCGCAACAACCAGACCGGGAGCGTCTGCATCCAATACAAAATTCTCGGTAGTATCACCATCTTGACCGCCGCCACCCTACCGGACAAAGAGAGCGGGAGAGACTGCCAAGCCCGCAGCTGCGTTTGTACGCGTTGCAATATCCGCTCCAAATTGCTCTTATATAAGTCCTGGGGGTGTCGAGGCAACACTATTCCTAGATAGATAAAGTTGTTTTCCGCCCATTTCAATGGAAATGGACCCACCCACCCTTCTCGACTCCGACCCAGCACATCCAAGGCCTCAGACTTATCGGTATTGATGCGCAGCCCCGAAAAATGGCCAAAGTTCGCCATTTCCGCTAGCAGGGACGGTAACGATCGAGTAGGGGAAGATAAGTGAACCAAAAGATCATCGGCAAAGGCTGACAGCTTAAACACGTGCTGGCCTATGGAAATTCCTTGTATCTCCCGGGAGGCCTCAATGGTCCGGATGAGGGGGTCCAAAGTTAGAACAAATAACAAAGGGGAGAGAGGGCATCCCTGCCGGGTACCCCGTTGGAGAGGAAAGGCCTCCGAGAGAACCCCGTTGCAGAGCACTGCAGCTGTGGGCGTGGCATACAAACTTTCCACCATCCTGCAAAAGAGGGACCCTAGTCCATATTGCGGTAGCACGTGGCGCAGGTACTGCCAGTTGACTCTATCAAACGCCTTTTCCGCGTCGAAGCTGATAAGGAGGGACTGCAAGCGCCGGTCGTGTACCCACTCCAGGGAAGCTAGTATCTTGCGCATGTTGCGGACCACACTCCGCCCTTGGACAAAGCCCACCTGTGATTCATGTATCAAAGAGTCTAGTAAACCCACCAGGCGCGTCGCCAGGGTTTTTGCAAACAATTTTAAATCGAAGTTAAGAAGCGAGATGGGCCGATAGGAGGACGCCTGTACTGGGTCTTTTCCTGGTTTGTGGATCAGGACAATATGAGCATGATTGTCCCCCCACCGGAAATACCCCTGCTCTGTGCGCCGGCCGAAAACCCCTACTAAAGTCGGGGTTATACATTCGCTAAGGATTTTATAAAATTCGGCCCCCAAGCCGTCTGGGCCCGGTGATTTATAACACTTAGCTCTGGCAATTTCGGTTTGTAACTCCTGTGGAGTTATGGGCTGTTCCAAAAACGCCCGCTGTTCCTCGTTAAGGTGGGGTAAATCTAACCGCCGCAGATAGTCCTGTATTTCCACAGGGTCGGCGGGCTCCGCCGAATATAGTGATTGGAAATAAGTGCGGAAAATTCGGGCAATCGCCACGCTATCCTTTTGGAGATTTCCCTGTTCCTCCTGTAATGCTGCTACTAGCGTCGAACCCCTCGAGCCTCTCAAGCAACGGGCTAATAATTTCCCTGGTTTGTCCCCATGGCAGAATAGTTGATGGCGATAGAATAAGATCGATTTCTTAGCTTTCTGGTGTAGCAACTCGTTTAAGCCCACTTGAGTCTCCCAGAGTTGCTGCTTGTTAGCTATTGTCGGGTTGCGCGCCATCAGGCGGCGCAGTTTGGTGACCTGTTTTTCAAGGCGAATAATGTGTTCCGCTAGGAGGCGTCTCTTCCGGGCTGCAAAGCCCATAATATCGCCCCGCAACACCACCTTGGCCGTCTCCCAAACTAATTCCGGATCCTCGTTATGACATTGGTGGTCTGTCTCAAATTCTCTCCAGCGTTGCCTCAGAAACTGGCGGAATTGAACATCGTGATAGAGCTCAAGGGGAAAACGCCAAACCCGCGACCGAGCTGAATCCCTTCCCCAGTGCAAATCAATCCATACCAACGCATGGTCGGAGACCTCCAATGGGCCTATTTGAACCTCCTCCGTTTGGGCGAACGAGCCACTGGAGAGCAGAAAATAATCAAGACGAGCAAAGGTACCATGCGCTCGGGACTGATGGGTATAGTCCCTCTCGGAGGGGTGTAGCAGCCGCCATGGATCGACCAAGCCCAGCCGCCCCCTAAAGCGCTGTAGCATACGGGTCGTCGGGCCTCGTTCCCCGCGCTTCGCCTCCCCGGGGAAGTGTCCCAAAGCGATATCCAGAACCCCATTAAAATCCCCTCCCAGAAGTAAGGGGCAGTCTGGAAGCTGCTCCACTTTGCATGCCAAATCACCATAGAAACGGGGGTCGAGTGAGTTGGGGCCATATAAGCTCCCAATTATCACTGGTCGCCCCTCTAGGGATCCGTGCAGCAAAACAAATCTCCCACTGGTATCGATTATAACATTGTCCGCCGTAAAGCGCACTCGTTTGTGGATCAGAATGACCACCCCCCCCTTCTTGCCCATTGCAGGTGAGCCCCACAATTGCCCCACCCAATCTCTTCGCAATTTATTATGCTCCTCTGCCGTCTGGTGGGTTTCCTGAAGGAGGGCGATGTCACATTTATGCCTTGCCAAAGCATGTAGTACTTTGTATCTCTTAATGGGGCTGCCCATCCCACAGATATTCCATGTAATTATCTTCAAAGGAGCGGGGGAATGCCCAGTCGCGTCCAAGGATTCATCTCCAGTTTCGTGGAGGGGGCTCTCCCAGCCTGGAACCCCCTCCCATCATGAAAATACCGATCCTGATTCTGCCAACAAGTATAATACGAAGTGTGAGCTGAACCCTCCCCCCCCATCCCTCCCTTCCCCCCCCCCCAAAATTCCCCCAGATATCCCTTCTGCCCCCCCCCCACTCCCATCGCACTCAGTCCCCCTTGAAGGCGGGACGTGCTTCCTGTGGCATTGGAAACCTACCCCTCTCCTTGGTACACCCTCTTTCAGCTACCTTTCAATTCCTTAGCCTAAAGCCCTCTTCCCCCGCGCTCCCCAGCTGGTAAGTCGTGACTGCGCCTGCTGGTTCACGGTAGGGAGTTGGAAAGGATCTACAAGCATTCAGCGTGATAGCGTTATCGGGCCGCACACTGAGACCACTTTCCAACTAGCCCTAAGGTCCCGCAATCAAAAATAAGGACCGAGTAGTTTACTCCCCAGTGCAGCGCTAGCCGCCAACCATCGCACGGAGCCGCCCCCCTCCCGGGAGACAGCGGTCTCGGGGGTGAAGGAGTGTGGACTCTAACCCCCCCCCCCCCAACCTCAACCCCGGGAAATGTATAGGATATCTACGCTCCGCTGGATGTTAAACTGCTCACCACGGCCCAAGGTGGGAGGCACTGGCCCTAGGAGTATCCAATGGTTCTGAGTCCTCCCCAAACCAAAGGAGTAAATGGAACAGTCTGTTACATCATATTCACTCTGAGTGAGACAGTGATCAAATACAGTTTGGGACCTGTAAGTCTTTGAAAAATTAGGGATGCAGCTTTTACAAATACGTATTTACCATATGGCACCCTCCCCAACTGATGCCGAACTTCTTAAAATAGAGACTGTATAGATAAAATAAAAGATAAAACATAAATTGAAGGTTTTTCTTGTCCAAGGGAGGGAGAAAGGCTTCCGAGATCTCCATGTGGAAAAGAAAACTGCAAAATACAAGCACTCTGGTAACTTTAAACAGATACAGTTGCCTTCCCTTTCTATTGTATTACTAATTCAGAGGCTGATACAAACTGAAGACATAGTTGCAAATTTTACACTGCTAGCAGAGCAACACTGTATCCCCCGAATCAGATACCTCACACGCCCTAGCGTGCCACCTTGTTCTCATACAGGAGCTGAAACAACAAAGGGCTGGTTTAGATTTTGTAGGCCTAGAAGAACCCCGGTCTGCCCCAGCGCGTCCCAGGGGGCCCGCCGAGTTCAGGCAATTGGCAAACAGTACCCTGGCTCTTCTATAGCTCTCTTCAGCTGCAGATAGTCCATCTACCCTCGCGGGGGAGAATCCGGTACGTTAAGCAAACCATCTAGGAAAGTCTGAGCCTCCGCCGGGGTCTGTAGAAAGCGGGTCCGTCCCTGATGCTCCACGCGAAGTCGGGCGGGGTACAACAGCGCAAATCGCACCCCTTTGTTCAATAATTGCGTGCATATGGCAGAATAGGCTTTCCTTTGTTGGCTCACCAGGACTGAGTAGTCCTGGAAAACTAGGATCTGAGCCGGATCTGTAGGTTGCCTCTTATGGTTTCGGGCCAGCTTTAAAACTTCTTCTTTCTGACGAAAATCCAAGAAGCGGGCGATCACAGCACGTGGCCTCCGTGCCTGCTCCCGCTTAGGGCCCAGTCTGTGCACTCGTTCCAGGTGAATGGGGCCGTCCATCCTGCCGTTGGAGAGTGTCTCTATCCAGGTAAGTAGGAACTTGGGGAGGGCACTGTCAGCTACGGATTCAGCGATCCCTATGAACCGGAGGTTTTTACGCCTACCGCGGTTCTCCAGGTCCTCCAGCTTCTCGCCTTGTTGCTTTACAAGCAGCTCTAAGGCCTCCACCTTCGTCTGAAAGGTCTGCTGGGTGTCCTCAACATCGGAGATGCGGGACTCCATGTGCTCCATACGCCCTGTGAATTCGGTGATGGCCTGGCTGACCGTTTGCATTTGATCTGCCAACTCTGAGAAACGGCTGTCTAATGCCTTCACCACTGCAGCACTAACATCTGTCACCAGACCCTGGTTGTCGGCTGCTGGCGGGCTTTTTGGCGTGCTCTCCGCCATCTTTCCCTCGGGAGCTCGTGGCTTCTCTCTCCGGAGTTGTTTGGTGGCCATCAGACCGTCCCCGATATCGCCAAGGATTGTGTGACCTCTCCAGCACTACGTCAATTCACTGAGGCTGGGGATTACGGGAATTCCACTGAGGTAAGAAATGAAATGTTGCCGGTTTCTCGGGGTAGGTGTCCGGAGCCGATCGCCACACGTCCGATCAGCTCATAGCCCCACCGGAAGTCTCTGACTTGCAGATTTTAATCCCATTGTTGAGGTCTGAGGATGCATTAGAAACTTTGATCCAGGGGCATATATCCATGCTTGCAGGATGGTTTTGGATGTTGTGGCTCAAGCTTAGTATCTCTAAAACTACTGTGTTGCCCCTGACCGCTGGAAGGATGGTTGATCTTGGTGCAGGTTGGATCCAGTTGGTACTCCATGTGTCTCATTGTCGGGAACTCAAGATTATCCTGGATTCTACCCTAAGTATGGGCCTCCACGTTTCTTTGGTGGTCAAGAATTTATTTCTTTTGTTATGATGGATTGTCAATTGCGGCCTTACTTGGCTGAAGGTCTTTTGGGAGCAGCAACACGGGCATTGTTGATGCTACAGCTTGATTATTGCAATGCTCTGTTGGTAGGTCTTCTTTAGAAGGATGTGTTACAGCTGCAATTAATACAAAACACTACTGCTAAGTTAATTAAAGGTTTAAGGAAGTTTGATCATTGACACCAGCTTTGGTTCAGTTGCATTGGTTGCCGGTGGTTTTCAGGTTCAATTTAAAGTTTTAGTATTTGTTTATAAGGTGGTTCATAATCAGGCCCCCAGTTATCTTGGTTCTAGGTTGGTGGTTTATTCACCAGTCTGTGTTTTCGGGTCTCAATCAGATCGGTTGTTGGTGGTTCTGTCCATTCGAGTAATGAATAAAGCCCGAAATAGGGATAAAGCATTTTTTTTCAAGGTCCAATATTGTGGAATTCTCTTCCGCAGGAGCTTTGGTTGTTGAACGATTTGCGACTATTTCAAAAGGCTAAGGCTTTTCTTTTTTGGTGAGCTTTTGGTTCAGCTTTGGGGGTCTAAGGCTTATTGGGAGGATTACTGGGGGTTGTGTTCTGGGGCAGGTTGGTTTGGGTTTGTTTTTCTCGTTGGTTTTATTATGGTTTTCTGATATACCATCTGTTATGTTATACAGCGTGCTGGGCGGTATTCCATTGTGCAGTATAAAACTGTAATTAATAATTAAATAAACAAACAAAAAAAACCTAAAATATATATTCATGAGAAATATTTGCATTTATATCCCTATCATGCATATTATTGAGGTTAGCCTGAAAACCTGACTGGCTAGATATGTCCCAAGGACTGGGTTTAGAAGCTCAGCCTTACGTTTATGAGGGAACAAGAAAAAGAAAACCACCATCTATTGAGACAAATAGGAGAAGTCAGTTGGAGGGGGGGGGGGGGAAAGAGATAAAGAGTTCCATCTTGACCAGGTTAAGGTTGAGGTGGCAGTGGAACATCCAGGTACAGATGTCAGGCAAGCAGCCTCTGATGTGGAGCTGGATTCTGAAATTTTTGGTGTAGAAAATTTGGGAGTCGTCAGCATAAAATAGAAATTACACTTACCTGGTAATTGTTGTTCCTTGAACTCCAGTTCAGTCCTCCACCTCTGGGTAGTGTACCTCTTCCTGCAGCTTGGAAACTGGGCATGTTAAACTCATGACATCACTGGATATAGCCTGCTGGTCTCTCCCATCAGCCCCAGTGAACTATTGACAAAGCAGACTCAAAGGAGCAACAAATAAATAGCTAGCATATTAATTTCAACCTTATACTCAAACTGAACGCATAACACATAACTTATTTGACAACTACCCTCCCCCCCCCCCCCAGACCGAAGGGGCTGCTTCTCGCACGTTCTCCTTCCCCTCCTATGCCGAGCCAGAGAGAGGAAGAATAGAAAGAAAGAGATAGGATCGTAATCACCCTGATCCTTACTATTAAGAGTTATACTCACCTGTAGTCTTTGCACTTCTCCCAACTGAGCAACCACTGCTAACGAATCCATCCCTGGGCGGGAACGAGGACTGAACTGGAGCTCCTCAAGGAACAACAATTACCAGGTAAGTGTAATTTCTATTTCCTTATTGTTCCTCCATTTCAGTCCTCCACCTCTGGGATGTAACAGAGCAGTAATTATTGGAAGGGACCTTTCCAGCCGGAACGCAACACCGCCGAGCCGAAACAGGCATCGTTCGCTGCCAGGATATCGAGGCGGTAGTGCTTACTGAAAGTATGAAGAGAGGACCAAGTGGCCGCTCTACAAATTTCCACTGGGGGAACCAAACTGTGTTCCGCCCAGGATGTCGCTTGCACTCTAGTCGAGTGAGCTCTTAAGCCCACAGGCGCTGGGCGACCTTGCAAAAGATATGCTGACGCAATTGCCTCTTTAATCCATCTGGAAATGGATGCTTTCGCTGCCGCCTCCCCTTTGCGGGGACCTCCGAACAACACGAATAGACTGTTTGACTTGCGAAAAGTTTCTGAAACCTTTAAATACCGTCGCAGCACCCTCTTTATGTCCAAGTGGCGTAAACTATGGTCCGAAACGCTCCCCTCCTCCAAATCTAGAACTGGAAGAGAAACCATTTGATTTAGGTGAAAACGGAGAAACCACCTTTGGCAAAAAGGACAGAACTGGTCGCAGGACCACCTTTTCTCTGGAAAAGGACAAAAACGGCTCTCTACATGACAGCGCCTGTAACTCCGAAATCCACCTCGCCGAACAGATGGCCACCAAAAACACTGTCTTTAATGTTAAATCCTTAACCGACGCCTGGTGTAAGGGCTCAAATGGTTCCTTAGCTAACGCCCCTAAAACCAAGTTGAGATCCCATGGCGGAACCGCGATTCTATGAGAGGGCCGCAGCTTGGTAACCGCTTTAAGAAAACGCACCACATCGACATACGATCCTAGAGCCACTCCCTGGACTTTGCCTCTATAGGGCTGCTAACTGAACTCTCAAGGAACTGGCTGCCAGACCCTTATCAAACCCGTCTTGCAGGAAACTTAACACCAAGGGAACGAATACTGTGGCCGCACATACTTGCCGCCTTGAGCACCACTCTTCAAAAATATGCCAGATGCGCACATATGCCAGAGAAGTGGACTTTTTCCTTGCTCGAAGTAAAGTCGTGATGACCGCTCTGCAGTAACCTTTTTTCCTTAACTTTGCCCTTTCAATGGCCACACTGTAAGTGAGAACTGATCCACCTGAGGCATTCAAAGCGGTCCCTGTAACAACAGATTTTCCCACGTCGGTAACCTTCAAGGATCCCTGTCGAGTAACTGAATGAGATCGGCATACTACGGGTGTCTTGGCCAGTCCAGGGCCACCAACAGCACTTTTCCCTGATGCGCTTCAATACGCTGAACCACACGCCCTATGAGCGCCCACGGCGGGGAGACATAACGACAGCCAAGGTTGCATCAGAGCGTCGATTCCTTCAGACATCCTCTCTCACCGTCTGCTGAAGAAACGACCCATTTTTGCTAACTGAAAGGTCGCCATGAGATCCATGATCGGCAGTCCCCATCTGTGAACTGTTTGCGCAAATACGTCTGGATGCAATTCCCATTCCCCGGCATCCACTCAGACTCTGCTGAGAAAATCCGCCATCACATTGTCCTTCCCTGCAATGTGCACCGCCGAAATCGCTGGTAGCTGAGTCTCTACCCAAGAGAACAGTGCCTCTGCTTCTTCTTCCATGGCCACACTTCCTGTACCACCCTGTTGATTGATGTAGGCTAACGTCACGGAATTGTCGGACAGCACTTGTACCGCTCGACCTGTCACCGTAGTTTCAAACTTTTGTAGCACTAGCCAGACTGCTCTCAGCTCTAGCCGGTTGATTGACCATTTGCTCTCTTGCACAGACCAAATGCCTTGCACGAAGAGATCTCCGCAATGTGCTCCCCAGCCTACGAGACTCGCGTCCGTCAACAATGGGAGCCACTCTGGCTGCTCCAGAGGCATTCCTGCTTTCAGAGATCCAGGAAGGCAGCCACCAGCAAAGGGATTGTCTGACCCGGGGAGGGCAGGGAAGTCTTTTGTTCAATGAGTCAGACTGATGTGACCAACGGCGAAGCAGCGCCCTCTGTATAGGTTGCATATGAAATCTGGCCCATGGAACTACTTCCAAAGGTCACTGCCATTATTCCCAGCACACAAAGGTAACTCCACGCTGAGGGCGCCGGAGCGGACCTGAACTTGCGTACCAGCTGTTGAAATACTTGAACTCGACGATTTGGCAGGAACACCGCTCCTCTCCGAGTGTCGAACCGTACTCCAGATATTCGAGATCCTGGGACGGAACTAAGCGGCTCTTGGTCGGATTGACCACCTAGCTGAGACTCTGCAGAAACTTCACCACCTTGTCTGTAACCTGAATACTCTCGGCCTTGGACTTTATTTTATTTATTTAACATTGTTTATATACCGCACTATTTAACATCAGCACGGTTTACAAGAAACATAGATGTCCAGTGTGGGGGTCAACACTGGACTTACATTAAAACAAGGAATTCGATATATCTATGTGTGCTGTTCAATGGTCGCTTTGGGTGTAGGGTCAGGGTTGATCGTGTGGGTATGTGTGGGCTGCGTTTAGATGATGCCTTCAGAGTTGGGGAAGCATTGAAGGAAGAGGTAGTGTTTTAGAGCCTTTCTGAATTGGATAAGGTTGTTCCTGGCACGGATATTGGGCGGTAGGTTGTTCCAGCATGAAGGTGCGGCTAAGGCAAAGGCACGGTTTCTAGAGGCCTTGGTGCATTTGGTGATGGTTTTCTGGAGGATTAAGGAGTTGGTGGAGACAGATCTTCTGAGTCTGTTGGGGGGGGGGGGTGAGCTGGATAAGTTCAGTGAGGGAGCTGGCCGTGCATTTATTGATGGCTTTGAATGTTATTGTTAGGATTTTGAAGGTGACCCTGTAGCGTATTGGGAGCCAGTGTAGTGTTTTCAGGATAGGGGTGATGTGCTGCCTGATAGATGCCTGTTGGAGGGTTCGGGCTGCGGTATTCATTGCTAGCTGCAGAGGTTGTAGAGTGCACTTCGGCAGGCCGTGGAGGATGGAGTTCGCATAGTCGAAGTGGGGCATCACTAGGGACTGAAAGACTGTTCGAAAATCGTCTGGCTCAAGTAGTGGTCTGATATGACGTAGCATCCGGATTTTGTAGTAGATTGCTTTAGAGATGTTTCCTATCTGGGCATTTAGGTTGAGATGTTGGTCAATCAACACTCCAAGGTAACGGATCGTTGTTTTTGTGAGGAGTTCGGCATCACGTACTTTCAATGAAGATGGCGGGGTGAATGCTTGGTCTCTGCTGATGAAAAGCACCTCTGTCTTTTTGAGGTTGATTTTGAGCATCTGTGAGTGTAGCCAGTCTGTGACTGCATCGAAGCATGATGATAGTTGGGATACGTCTGGGTGATCAGTATGTATTGGGGTGAACATGAGGACATCGTCGGCGTAGATTAGGCAGTTTATACCGAAAGACCTGATGATCGAGCAGATAGGCTGCATATAGACGTTGAAGAATAGAGCGGAGAGGGCGGAGCCTTGAGGGACGCCCTTTGTTAGTGGGAATGGTGTGGAGGTTGAAGTACCGGATCGAACATGTTGCCATCTGTCATTTAGGTAAGAGGTACACCATGCAAGGGCGGTGCCATGGATGCCTTTCTCGGCAAGGCAGGAGAGCAGTAGGCCATGGTTGATGGAGTCAAAAGCGGCTGCGATGTCGAGAAAGATGAGGGCAAACCCCTGTTTGACATTATTTAGCCCTGTTATAAGGGTGCTGAATAGGATTGTTAATAAGGTTTCCACTAACAACACTATAAAGCCAATATCGAGGCCTCCAAATGATACTTCAAAAAATTAAATGAGAGACCTCACTCAATCTAACCAAACTGCAAAGCACTTTAAACACAACCCACAAGTGAAAGCCTCAGAATTAACTCGCTAAACAGAACACGTTTAGGAGTAAAATAACATCAATGGCTCTCACTTGCAAGTGAGAGCCATTGATGTTATTTTACTCCTAAACGTGTTCTGTTTAGCGAGTTAATTCTGAGGCTTTCACTTGTGGGTTGTGTTTAAAGTGCTTTGCAGTTTGGTTAGATTGAGTGAGGTCTCTCATTTAATTTTTTGTAATAAGGTTTCCACGCCATGTTGCTCGCGAAACCCATGCTGGCAGGGATCGAGGGGTGAGTTATCCTCGATGTGTTGGCTCAGTTGACGGTGGACTATTTTCTCTGAGATTTTCGCTAGGAGGGGTATGCTGGAAATAGGTCTGTATGAATCCATCTTTGTGGGGTCATTTGTTGTTCTTGAGCAACGGTCTGATTGAGGTTTGTTTTAGGCTTCTGGGGAGGATGCCTCTTTGGAATGAGGTCCCGATCAGTTTCGCCAGGAAGGTGCTGAGTTCAGTACGTAGGGTTTTTATCCAGAATGCTGGACATGGGTCGCCTGGTGCTGTGGTGGTGTTTATATTCATAATGATGTCTTGTATTTCTCTGTCAGTTGGGGTAGTAAAGGTGGAGATGGTGCTTTGGGTCACTGTCAGTACTTGTGAAGGTGAAGGAGGGGTGGAAAAGGCCGTCAGGATGTCTGGGGCCAGATCGTTAGCGGATAGGGTGGACTGGTTTGCTTTGGTTTGCAGGTAGTCTGCATATTTCTGTGGGTCTGGTTGGTTTAGCTGATCGGTGGAGGGCTCCTTGGCTAAGGATTTGACGATGTTGAACAACTCGTGCGGCTTATTCAGGGATCGTTGTAGTACCTCAGCGTGGTATTGCCTCATTCTCCTCGAAACTGCTGTTCGATGGGTGCACAGCTGGGCAGAGTAGGCTTCTTGGTTTTCAATTGATCTGGAGCGGCGCCAGCGATTCTCTAGCTGTCGGAGATGTCGGAGGGAGGTCTTGAGCTCTGGCGAGTACCAGAGTGCGTTCTTCCTCTTGTTATGTGAGGCGTTGATGGCGGGAGAGTCAGTTGAGGCATTGAGGCATGAGTTCCATGTGGCAACCAAGTCATCAAGGTTCATACCATGCGTATTATGGAGAGGCTGAGTCCTTTCTAAGATCTCTTCTCTGTTGAACTTTGCCCAAATCAACCAATCGTCGAGATAAGGGTGAACCAGAACTCCTTCCTTTCGCAACACTGCCGTCTCCAGACTGAAGGGCAATGCTTGGAACTGATAATGTCCCCCAGGAAGAGTGAACCACAGGAACATTTGATGAGACGCTCTGATTAGGATGTGTAAATACGCCTCCATGAGATTGAGGGAAGTCAAATACTCTCCCTGGCGTACCGCCACAATGACTGACCTCAATGTTTCCATTCTGAAATGCGGTACTCAAAGGCAGCGACTTACCCCTTTTAGATCCAGGATAGGATGGAGAGATCCGTCTTTCTTTGGCACCATGAAATAAATGGAGTAGCGACCCACACTGTAATCTGCTATAGGGACCGTCACGACTGCTCCCAACTGTAAAAGCAGATCTAGTGTATGGCGAACCGCAAGGGATTTTTGTTGACCTTTGCAGGGAGACATCACAAACGAGTCCAGAACCGGTCTTGCCAATTCCAGCGCATAACCTTCGTGAATTATCTCCAACACCCACTGGTCGGACACTATTTGGGTCCAGGCAGGAAGAAATCCCAGAAGCCGCCCTCCTATCTGATGGCTTCCTACTATGACCTGCCTCCTTTCATTGTGGTTTTCGAGTTGCCCCTGCGGAAGCCGCCGCGAAACCTCTATTTTGCTCCATGAACCAACAAAACCCCTGGGCTCGAGAAACAAATCTTCCCCTTTGGAAACCACCCAAGCGAGAAGTACAAAATCTCCTGAAATCTCTAAACTGACCCCGAAAGGCCGGCAAGGACTTCCCTTGCTTAGGTTTATCCTCCAGGAGCCTTCCACCCTTGGATTCTCCTAAATCCTTAACCAGTTTGTCAAGATCTTCTCCAAACAGCAACTTCCCTTTAAATGGAAGCTTACTGAGGCACGACTTAGACAAGCCGTCGGCCACCCAATTCCTCAACCACAGGGATCTCTGGGCGGCAACCAACGAAGCCATACTATTTGCTAACGCTCTGATCAAGTCATAGTGCACATCCGCCAAGTATGCTGACCCCGACTGTAGACGCTCCAGCTCCCTTACATTGTCCTGTTCTAGTTGAGCAGACTGCCATAAGCATTGATACCACCTGAAACATGCTCTCACCACCCAAGCTCCACAAATGGACGCCTGCAAGGACACAGCGTTAGCTTCAAATGATTGTTTCAATAAACCATCTACTTTCCTATCCTGTGCATCCTTTAAGGCCACGCTACTTTCCACTGGGATAGTGGTCTTCTTCATAACCGCTGACACTGCTGCATCAATCTACGGAGAGCGGAACTTCTCTTTGTCCTTTTCTGCAAAGGAATAGAGCCTGTTCATAGTCCTGATCCCTCTTAGACCCACTTCTGGCTGATCCCACTCCTCCTGGATCATCTGTTCTACCACCCCATGGACGGGAAACACTACCTGAGCTTGTCGTACCGCTTGAATAATAGGATCTTCCACATCATCATCTTCCGTTGGCTGTGCCATAGCGAGATTTAGCATCTGGAGGGATTCTGTGATAAGCGCCATCAGCTCGTCTTTCCAGAACACCCGAATGATTTTCCCCTTCCTCCATACCTGCTTCGAGTTCTAACTCGGCTTCCTCTGCCTTGTGCCACCCCAAATCTGAGGGTGAAAGGTCCAGCGGTCAGGGTCTCTTTGGAGGCCTTGGGGAAATGCTAGCATCTTCTCCTACTCCGGACTGTTGCATAGTAGTGGCAAGGGTTCAGACAATTTACCCTGACATCTTAAACAGAATGCCTGATGCATTATTAAAACGAAGTCTGGAGAGAAAGCCCCCATCTGCGGACCGGACCCTATGTTTATGTTTATTGACTTAATATACCACTCAACAAATACATATCAGAGCGGTTCACATAGTACAAAAAGGAAGCCATATGGTAGAGAGAGGAAGAGGAAGAGGAAGTTACAATATTAACAGGAAAGCAAACCAGGCAGATTCATTCGACACGACAAAAGGTGAAGGGAGAGGGAGAGGAAAGAAAAGGGGAGGTGGGCTACACAGAGGGGTCGGGGAGATCGAAAGCAAGGGCAAAGAGATGGGTTTTAAGTTTATTTCTGAAAGTGGTGTGTGTCTGTTCAAGCCGGATAGAGGGGGGTAGAGAATTCCATAGAGCAGGGCCGAGGAAAAAGAAAGCAGAGGAGCGAGTGGATTGGATGTGAGCACAAGCAGGTGGAGGGAGCCGAAGGCGGTTGAGGTGAAGAGTCCGTAAGGAACGGGTTGGGGTGTGGAAGTGAACAAGATCAGCGAGGTACTGAGGGGAGTGGGAGTAAAGGACGTGGTGAAGGAGTGTCAGGACTTTGAAGTGGATACCAGATTTGACGGGAAGCCAATGGAGATGGATGAGTAAAGGTGTAGCGTGGTCAGGAGTGAAAAATGAGACGAGCAGCGGTGTTTTGAAGGCGCTGAAGACGGTGAAGTTGAGTGGTAGGGAGACCTGCTAGAATTGAATTACAAAAGTCGACACGGGACATAACCAGGGAAAGGAGAAGGGTGGTAAGTGCTTGTGCAGTGAGAAAAGGCCTGATGGCACGGATCTGTCGGAGGAAAAAAACGAAGTTCTTGAAACGTAAGCAAGGTGTTCGCGAAAGGAGACGTGAGAGTCAAAAAGAACCCCCAGATAGCAGAAGGAAGAGGCCAGAGGGACGGATGAGCCAGAAAAAGAGGGGGCAATCTGGGGAGAGGTATCACCACGGGAAAACCAGATGGCAAGAGTTTTCGTGAGGTTGAGGTGAAGACAATGGGTAGTGAGCCAGTTGGCAACAGCTGTAAGGCAAGTGTTTAGAGGGGAGAGATCAGGAGAGTGAGGAGAGGTGTGATGGAGAAGAACCAAGTCATCGGCGTAATAAAACGCGGAAATCCCATGTTGCAGAATTAATAGGGCTAGGGGGGTGAGAAAGATGTTAAAGAGGAGGGGGGCCAGAACTGAGCCCTGGGGAACACCACAGGGGAGAGGAACGGGCTCGGAGGTGGAAGAGGAGGAGGATGAAGGAAGGACAGAGTAGGATCTGGAAGAAAGGAAGGAATGGAACCAGTGGAGGACAGTGCTACAAAGACCCGCTTCCCAAAGTTGGGCCAAAAGAAGGGGGTGATCAACGAGATCAAAGGCGGCAGAAAGGTCAAGAGATACCGCCACCGACAGGTCACTGCGATCGTGAGCTGTGTGAAGTTCGTTCAAAAAGCCCAGAAGAACCGTCTCAACACTGTGGCCGGGGTGAAAACCAGATTGGCGGGGATGAAGGAAGTGAGTGGAGTCAAGGAAAGAGGATAGCTGAGAGAAAACAGCTTTCTCAAGAACCTTGGAAAGGAAGGGAAGGTTGGAGACAGGACGGTAGTGAGCGGGAATTGTGGGGTCCAGTACCCTAGTACCGGTAGCGCACCAGGTGGACCCGTTGGGACTTCCAGGCAGGGTAGTGGCGGAGCGATCAACGCCTCTCCTTCTATCCCTGCTGATGCCCCCTGGGGCTCTGGAACTACTGTACCCTCCATCTGCTGCTCCACGCTGGTAGAAACAGTAGCACAGCCCCTACAGATTCTGGTGTCGGCGACTGTGCCTCTGCGGGTGCCGCAGACCACACACTGTGGGCGTGCTGACATGAGCTTTACAGGCAACAAGCCCTTGCCAGGAAAGCACAGAAAATAACGTTGCTGTCCCTCTTTTTTTATTTAAATGGAGGGAAATGAAGAAAGAAACAAAGAAGAACTACCCCCACAGGGAATCTCCCGCTAAAAGGAGCTAGGGACCCCACAAAATTAAAAGTAAGAAATTAAATTAAGTAAACATATTAAATTAAATAACTTGTCTCAGGGCTGTGCCCTGCTGCGTTCCCTCCAATGCGAGCCGCCGCACTAAGCCGACACGTGGTGGTAACCGTGTGCACAAAATGGCTGTGAATCCTGCCGGATGCTTTTTGGCGCCAAAAGCTAGCCAAAGACTCCCCGGCTGAACACTCTCCTGCTCCTCTTTACTGTGCTGCCAAAAAGGTAAAGCAAGCTCGTCTTACCGTCTGAAATTACAGCCCCTCAAGTCGCAACGTCGCTCAGTGCTGCCGCGAGTGACATCCGCAGCAAGAGCTGCTCTGCCGAAACAAGATGTCCCCCGCAGAGAACCAGAGCTGGCGATCAAACGCTCAGTGAGGATTTGTGTGTGTGTTCCGCGAAGCTCTCCCCCGTGCCATCTAGGGACAGAGATCCTGCAAACTGAGCTGTCTTGATGCGGTAGGAAAGAAGAAAGAAGCTTAGCCTGAAGCCTTTTATTTATTTATTCATTCTTAAAGAGATATCTCCCAAGCACAAAGGAAATAACATTAAATCAAATTAAAGGGACTAAATTAAAATTTGAAATTTAAAATTAAGATTAGTCAGTTGGAATTAAGATTTGTAAATTTAAAATTTGGGAGACCTAAACCCTGACTAAATTGCTCCTTATCTGTTCCTCAAGTGAGGCCAGCACCTAGGCTCACTACGTCCTCCTGCTGCATGGAGACTGGACACACTGGGGCTGATGGGAGAGACCAGCAGGCTACATCCAGTGATGTCACGAGTTTGACATGCCCAATCTCCAAGCTGCAGGAGCAGGTACACTACCAGAGGTGGAGGACTGAACTGGAGGAACGATAAAGAAAATTGTATTGAAATCCATGAAAGGAAATTCGAGCACCAATAGAATGTGTAAAGAGAAAAGAGGACAGCCTAGGACTCAGCCTTAAGGTACATAGATCAACAGCAAAATAGTGGGGGAAGGAAACACTGAAAGTACAATAGGAGAGGTAAGAAGAAAACAGAGATAGAGCAGAGTCCAGAAACATCAAGGAGTAAATTGTGATGAACAGTGTCAAAAGTAGTAGGTAAGTCAAGGAGGACAGAGTTAAGGCTTTGGCCTTAAGGAAATCACTGGAGACTCTGATGAGCAGTTTCTGTGGAATGTAGAGAACAGAATCCAGACTGTAAAGGATTTAGTTTCATAAATGTATAATCTGCCTATTGAATTCTTCTTGGTGGAGGAATAGTCAAGTGCTTAGAGCAGTGGGCTCAGAACATGAGAAGCTAGGATTCAAATCCCGTCAATACTCCCTGTGGTCTTGGGCAAATCACTTAACTGATTGTCTCAGGTGCACACTTGCAGGCCATGCAGAAAGTCAGTGCTGAAGTCACGCTCTATCAACTTTTTATGCCTATTTGCAGTGCGCGACTTCTGCATCGGCATGCAGAAAGATTATATGCAAATTAGCTACACGTTACCCATTCATTAAACCAGGGGCAAATGGCAGCGCTAAACTGGGAGAGCAAGCCAAACACATGTGCACAAGAAGTCAGCACTAGTTTGGCATGCTATATCCCAGAGAAACAGGGGCACTGGATGGCTAATTTGCATATCAGCCCTGACAGTATTTTGATGGCATGGGGCTTTCTCTGATGCCTGGATCATCTGAGGGGACATGTCAAAGTCTCCTCAGATGATCCAGTGAAACAAGATATTTAGAGCTAGATGCTAGATAAGTTGAAAAGTGTGTACTCACAGTGTGAACCTAAAACTGTAAATAATATACACAGCTGCATTTTGCTCTACCTGTAGAGATGTGGAGGTGCACTTTAGAAAGGCCATTCAGGCACCAGCGGTACTGTGCAAAGCAAAACATGTGGGATGCAGTTCCAGTTTCAGAAAGGGCCCCTTCTGAAATTGTCACTTCCTCATCTGTGAAAATAAATGTCTTGTGCCACGAGGTTTGCACAAGTGCATGATGGAAAATGTGCTGTGTATGTGTAGAGCCCCTATAAAAAATAGCAGCCATAGAGGCATGCACAATGTAAAATACAGATATGTATGTGATTCTGTCCCCATGTACATGTACGTGGGACCTGTATTTATTTTATTTATTTGGCTAAGTTTATATACCGCTTTTCGCAATGGTCAAAGCGGTTTACAGTGAATTGGAAATTATACAAGCAATGTTTACATTATAACAGGTAACTATGTACAGTAAACAAGGGGTGGGGTGATTGGGAGGATTAACTATATACAGGTTGACCATCTATGTATTCTTGTAGTGCTTGATATGTTGGCTATTTATTTATAGATTGCTTATATACCACACTTTCCCATAGGTTCAGATGCGGTTTACATATAACAATTTTACGAATGGTATAATAGGGATACCTATTCGTATTACATAGAACATTTATAACTATTTACAGAGAACATGTACATGTCTGTCATTAGCAGGATCTTGTAGAGTATTCTGCTTTGCAGGGGGAGCCAGTGAAGGTGTTTCAGGATGGGAGTGATGTGTTTGTACTTGGATGTGTGTGTAATGGTCCTTGCAGCTGTATGAATAGCCATTTGAAGAGGTTGAAATGTTGATTTTGGGAGTCCATGATATAGTTGCAGTAGTCTGCTTGAGGTGTTGTGAGGGCTTGTAGGGCTGCGTGGAAGTTTGATGGGGCGAGGAGAGGATGGAGGTGTTGTAGCATGCAGGTTTTGTAATAAATTGCTCTTGCTGTATTCACTATTTGTGACTTTAACTTGAGGTGGCTGTCAAGAGTGATTCCCTGGTACTTCTGGTTTGATTTGAATTTGTGTTGTTGAGGGTGATGGAGGGAGGGGGAGCAAAGGAGACATTCCTGGTGATGAGTAGGGCTTCCGTTTTCTTCAGGTTTATGGATAGGTGTTTTTCGGATAGCCATTGGAGACATCTGAGAAGCATTGCTGGAGTTCGTAGTATGATGGTTTATTGAGGTTGAGTGGTGTAAGAAGCATAATGCCATCTGCGTAAATGTGGTAGTTGATGTGTGTTTGGATGATGTTACAGAGGAGCTGTAGGTAGAGGAAAGCAGAAAGAGTGGAACCTTGAGGGACACCTTGGGTTTGAGTATATGGGGTTGATGATAGTGATCCGATTCTCATCAGCTGAGTTCTGTTGTGGAGGTAATCTTGGAACCATCTTAATATTGGGCCCTGTATTCCAATTGACTGGAGGCGCTTTAGGAGGGTATTGTGGTTGATGGTGTCGAAGGCAGCAGAAATGTCAAAGAATACCATGATGAATCCTTGGTTCCCTTTATGAGGTTGTTGAGAAGCGAGGTTGGAAGCCATGCTGTTGATGGTCGAGTGGAGCATGTGTGACTAGGTGATCCTGTAGCTGGATTTGGACTGTTTTCTCTATTATCTTGGATAAGAACAGTAGGCGTGCAATAGATCTGTAAGAGGATGGATCTAAGGCTGGGGTCACCAACCTCCAGAGGGCCGCGGGCCGCACAGCCGACTACCGGGAGCCTCGCGGGCCGCACCCCCGTTCTCCCCGCCCCCGCGAAAAAAAACAACAAACGCAAAATTATGAAAACAATGGCTGATCACCTTTATTGAATTTAATGAGATGGCTGATGATTCATGCTAATATATATGGGAAACCCTCTATTTTAATCAAGAGAAGATTCTGATTTTATGCCCTATGTGTGACCAACTTTTAAGTCCAGCAAAGTTAAAGAAGCAAGAGCAAGGAATCGCAGGGGAAACCCTTGGGCATAGAAGATGTGGTAACTGCACGGTGTGTGAAGTTATGGACGAAGTGGATGAATTTGAATACCATGATCAACATTACACTCTACGTCAATCATCGGATTGCACCTCCGACCATGTAGTTTATGGGATACGATGCCCATGTGGTCTCCTGTACGTAGGGCAAACAACTCGTGCTTTGCGGGTACGCATCGCGGAACATCGCAGTAGGCTTAAATGCAAGGTGCAAGAAGCCCCACTAGTACATCACTGTATACAGAATAAACATCGGTTTGAGGAACTACGAGTATTTGTTATAGAAACAGTTTCAACGGGTCGGAGGGGTAGATCCCTAGCCCAATCGCTCTTACTTACAGAACAACGTTGGATATATCGACTTGGTTCAGTTATCCCGGGAGGGTTAAATAATATGATCGAATGGCGGGCGTGTGTGTGACATCACAATTACGTCACCACCCGCACTTACCCATCTCCAATAAATAATGCTGATGCCGAAGCGCATGCGTGGCGTTCTTTGAGAAAACTTTTGAACACACAGTTATACTACATGCCTGGTTTAAGCTTTAATATCTTGAACGATTCCACAGAGGTGAGGTTTTCCCCCTTTTTATATAGGATGGATGACATTCTACAATGTTTTGTGGAAAAACTGTTTGTGAAATTGAAGATTATCTATCTAGATACATTGTACCAGGTCACTATGTCACATTGTTGTTTGTGGCTATGTTTTTGCAGACAGTGCTAGGTTTTGCTCTACAAGAACCCCCTGAGGAAGAGTTGAAACGTGCGGTACCAGAGAGGTCGCGTTGGGGATAATGTGCAACCTGTGGCGAACCTATTGCACAACTACTGTCAGCATAAAATAGAACAAGCTTCAATTATTCAAGATAAGTCTTGGTTTCTATTTAAGCCTTTAAATGTATGACCAGAAAAAAGCGTTAATATCTTTAAAAAATTCCTGAACCCGATGTTTGGTCGTTGATGTAATCGGAGTTTTTGCAGCTTCAGAGCAAGTGGCTCCATATTGCAAAATATTTTGAACTGAGACCAAGGGTTCCAACTAACATGCTAATGATGCAATAGTTTGGTCACACATAGGGCATAAAATCAGAATCTTCTCTTGATTAAAATAGAGGGTTTCCCATATATATTAGTATTTTACCCCTCTGTATAGTGGACCACTAATCACCACTGATGATTCATGCTAGCAGACAAACGCTTAAAGTCCGGCTTCACAGATGACACTGACAGGAGAAGGGACACTTGCAGGTGGTCGTCGGTGAGCTGCGAGCGCGTGGATGACTTTATCAATTTCATTCGGCTGAACAGCTGTTCGCAGCAGTAGGTTGAGCCGAAGAGAGCAGCGACCTTGCGTGCGTTGGCGGCCATGGACGGGTGGGTGGCCGACTGTCTCTTCCAAAATGCGGGGAAGCCATGGGGAAAAAAGAGAACAGGAATTCTATCGATAGCTGCAAAAACAGAATCAAAGTTTAAGCCTTATTGCTGATTGGTCCTCTAATTTGCGCGCTGCTCTTGGGAAACCGGTCATGTGCCGTTGAACCCGCCGAGCATGCCGCGGGCCGCAGATACAATGGCGGGAATCCTTGGCGGGCCGCACGTAATGTTAACCGGGGTAGATGCGGCCTGCGGGCCGCAGGTTGGTGACCCCTGATCTAAGGGGTCAAGATGAAGCTTTTTTAGGAGAGGGCAAATTGAGGAGGTTTTTAGGCAGGCTGGTAAGTAGCCATGTAGCAGTGAGCATTGGGTGAGTTTAGCTAGGAAATGTGCGAGGTCAGGTAAGGTGGCTTTAATCCAGCTAACTGGACAGGAGTTGAGGGGGGGGAGGTGGAGGTGTTAAATGATGAGATGATGTTTTCAGGTGAGGTAATTTCAAAGATGGCCCATGAGTGGGTTAGCTTGGTGAGTCAGGTTGAGTTGACAGTTGGGGGTAGCGAGTAGAGAAATAGTCTGCCAGCTGTGAGAAGTGATGGGGCAGTTTGTTGTGCTGTTGGTGGGTGTTGAAGTGAGTTCTTTTACAAGGGTGAATAGTTCTCATGGGCAGTTGAGGGATCTTTGTACTAGTTGTGTGTAGTAGCTTTGTTTTGCAAGGTTGGTAGCTCGGTTGTACTCTCTTAGGAGGGTCATGTACTGAGTTTGATCTGTGGATAGTTGTGATTTTCTCCATCTGCATTCTTGTTTCCTTAGTTGGGATTTGAGCTTACAGAGGTTTGGGATATACCAGGGGGTCCGTTTATGGGCAGGGTTGTGAGGATGGGTCGAGGTTGGTAGAAAGGTGGCTTTGCTGAGGAGTTCATTCCAAGTGTTGATAGCAGAGTCTAGGTCTTGAGGTTCTATGGTGGTGATTGGGGAGATATGGGCAAGGAAGAAGTCTTAGTGGAATTGTCTGAATTGGTACCTGTGCAGGTTGGGGATTGTGGACTTGCAGAGTCTGTTGAGGGGCAGCTGAAAGGCTTTGTGGTCTGATCAGGGTACTGGGATGGTTTGGATTGTAGATGGGGAGGCAATGTGGATGTGATTGCTACTGGTGAAGATGAGATCCAGGGTGTTGCCTTTGCAGTGGGTGAGGGAGATCACTATTTGCAAGGGGTTCATTGCCATCATTGCTTCCATGAAGGCTGTCGACTGTTTCGTTGTGGCCAATTGGAGGTTGAGGTCTCTCAGCAGGATGAGGTCCTTGTGCTTTTTGTTGTTATCGAGGGTTGCATGAATCAGGTCGGAGAGGTCACTGGCTGGTGCTGATGGGGAGCAGTAGACAAAGCAGATGCTGAGTTGTTTGTCTGTGATGGTGAGTGCTTCGAGGGTAGTGGTGGATTCAGCAGTTTTCATGGTGAAGTTTAGGTTGGATTTGACGAGGATGAGGACGCTGCCTCCTTTTTTATGAGTGCGTGGGGAGTGGAAAAGGCTGAAGTTTGGAGATCGAATTTGATTTAAGAAGATTGTGTTGGTTTCTGTGAGCCATGACTCTGTGATGCAGAGGATGTCCAGGTTGTAGGTGAAGAGGAGGTCTCTTATGGGTAATGTTTTGTTCTTTGCTGAGCATGTGTTGATGAGGGCGCAGTTGAGGGGTACTGGGTTTAGTTCGAATGAGGGAGGGGGGCAGAATGTTGTGTGTTGAGATGGTGATGAGGTGTTTGTGTTGCAGGAGCAGAGTGGAGGGAGGTTAGCTATTATGTTGCAGGGGGGGAGGGGTGATGGGTGATGAAGGGGGAAGGTAGCGGGGGGGGGGGTGTTTGGTGGGGATGTAGACAGGAACTTGTGGTGTAAGGTAGGATTAGTAGGGAGTAGATGAGGGTGTATAGTTGTAACATGATGTTGTGTGGGGTGTCGAGTTTGTTATTTGACGGTTGTAGTATGGTCAGGTCTGGGAATCTATCTTATTTGGTTGGTCAGTTTTCTGCAAAACTCCTTACTATGTGTGGATGTTTTGGTCATGTATTTACATGCTGTTTGGTATTGAGAAGGGTTCTCTCTCAGCAGGTAGCCAGTTAGAGCTGTGAAGAGGTATCAATTGTGCTTTGGTGCATCTGTTAACCCTGGGTTCTCCTAGGACAAGCAGGATAAGTCACCCACACTTGGTGACATCATCTGACGGTGCTGAGACAGAAGTACTCTCTATAGCTCAGAAGGGCTTCTGTGCATGCTTCAACTGGCCCTACTCCCCGGCCTGCCCCTAGATAGCCAGTTTCAGTTCTTCCACCTTGCCACCAAGATGGACTTTTCTACTCTCCAAATGAAATCTACTTACTTTGCTTATATGAATTTAAAATGTCTCTAATTCTGTGTCTCTGATGTTCCATTCCTTCCAGATTTTCCTGTGTCACTCGGCAACTTCTTCGAACAAAGGGCTAGGCTAGGAGCACATCTACCTGTGCTCAATGTTCCCTCTGCCTTCAGCCATGTGCCCGGCGCTACAAAGGACAGCAGGTCCCTCCCGGAGGACTGCTGTTCCTGCAGAGCTTCCTCCACGAAAGCTGATCAAGAAGCCATGAAGAGCGAACCACGCATGGGATGAGCCCTGCATGAGGGGCAAGCCGAGCATGGGATGCACTGATTCAGGCCCTCATTTCCACCCAGCTCTTTGGCAGGACTCCTGGGGCTGAGAATCTTACCGGCTATGCCCATACCTCTAGCTGCAGCCAGGGACCTACACCGAGCAAAAATGCTTGCACTCCTCTGGTTGCTTCAGTGATGCAGGCTGGGAGGGAACAGTCTCTCCGGCAAACATCTCTTCGGTGCCATGATGCAGCACTCCGGCAGACATCTCTTCAGCGCCACTGTGCCCCTCTGGCACAGAGCATCGAACCCCGGCGCCGACCCTGCAAGGGTAGGATTTTGATGGACAGAGGGACCCTTGTCACTACCAAGGCCACAGGAATTAAGCCACCATAGGGATTCTACAAACCCATAAGAGCACACTGACTAATCACTTTACACCAAACCATGGGCAGAGCGTTCTAAAGGCCGTGGGCACTACTGTGGACAACCAGGGTCCTTCCACAAGGCGGGGCCTATACAGGGGTGGGCGAGTACCTTCCATCAAAAAAGAGGCCTAGCTGTTACAGACACGACTTGGTTCCTTGAGCACCAGCAAGTCAGCCGAACTTTCTTCAACAAGCCTTCATCGCTTCAGGCAAGCCTCCCTCTCCAGTTACCTGACTCTCCATCACCTCCAAGTGAAGTCACAGTCTGTGGGGATGCAATAATGGATCAGACACTGTACCTGTACACAGCAGTGCCTAGTTCAATCCCCACTTGTTCCTTCCAAAAAAAAAAAAAGGGGGGGGGGGAGCTCTCCATCCAGTAACAAGGACATTACCGCCTTGCTGGGCAGAAAATACTATGTTTTCATGTCTTCCTGGATGACTGCAGGCAACGGCCTCTCCATGCTCAGGCTGCTCTTCAGCCTCTCTCAACACCTCTCAGCAAAGTGCACCAGGATCCCAAGGTCAGATCCCTGTATGGGTGACTTTGGCCTCATAATATCAGAGTCTGTGGAAAGGTTAGACACGAATAGACCTCATGCCATGCCTAGCCTATATTATATATACATATATATATATATATATATATATATATAAATATATACATATATATATATATATAAACATATATATAAACACATATATAAACACAAGGAAAGGGGAGGCTTCACCTCGATCTTTCATGGAAGATGCACAGGTGACACCGGCACATGCGGCACTTACAGGCCAAGAGGGCAGAGAGGTAGCCAAGGGGCTGGGGCACTGCCTCGGTACCCAAGAGCATGATTCCAAAAACACCCCAGCACTCCTTGTGGCCTCTTAAGGAAGGCTTGTCATCCACCTCCTGTCATATGGCCAATAGAACTCAGGATCCACTCACATTGACTACATGCAGCAACCAGGGGGGCATTGGATTAACAACTCCTAGTGCTCACAGGGTTGTACTTCATAGCCCACTGGTCGGTGCAGGGCCACACAGAGGGCTAAGAAGAACCTCATAGCCTCTTGATTGGCGCAGGGCCACATGACGATAGAACCTCATAGCCTCCTGGTTGGTGCTGGGGCACTCAAAGGAGGAACTTTATGGCCTACCAGTTAGTGCTGGGCTGTGGAACCAGGAACGGGATCAGCCCCATTTAGGTCAACATTGGTCATCCACTGCTCAGCTGGGATGTGTATGATGGACCCTGCATGTAATTCTGAATTGCCCTACCACAGGGGGCATAGGTCACAGTGTGCTTCAGCCGGTAGGAACCCATTCTCTGCTTCCTGTAGGACGACCACCTAAAAGAGAGGGAGGTCAAAACACACTGGCCTCACCAGTTACATCTGAGCCAACAGAGACAGGAAGCGAGCTTAGCCTCCACCATCACATCTGGAGTTCTCCTCCCTTTGGACTCAACAGCACTGCCATTGCCACCAGGGGACAACTGTTCCCTAAGGCTGACCTGGGCCATGTGCCCACGCAATCCTCTCCCTGGGAATGCCTCCTCAACAAATGTTGGCTGCTAATCCAGCAGGGGACTACAGTGAAATACATCCCACACTCGCTCCAAAGCAACCTCTCGCTGGTCAAAGTCCCAGAGGACCCCTACTTAACTCTGTCCCTTATCAGGGCAATGTGGTCTCTGCACTATACCTGGAATCAATCCCGCCCCATGGTTCACCACCAAAAAAAAAAAAATAAAGGACAGGCGGGGTCAGCCTGGCAGAGAGTGTCATAAGAACATAATATATGCCATGCTGGGCCAGACCAAGATCCATCAAGCCCAGTATCCTGTCTTCAACAGTGGCCAATCTAGATCACAAATATCTAGCAATTCCCCAAAGACACAGGTTGCATAATGCCTGCATTTACTGCTTACCTGTTCTCCAGGTTCTGGGGAACACTTCCAGTACGGAGTCCTCCCATGTCTCCCCCCACACCTCGACACGACGATGAGCTGATCCCTGCCTCCCCAACTGGGAGGACTGGGCAGCTACCCAGCATACCACAATCCTTCTGTCCTCCTAGGGGCTGAACCACCAGAGATCCCACCCCACACACAACGATTGGGCTTGTTGGTGGAGCCGACATCGACACCACCGTGTCCAAGGCTCCCCCTCCAAATTGCACCTAACACGGACTGTCTTCTCAGCCCAGCAGGACATCTCCTAAACACAATGAACTCCCACCTCTGGCAAAGCTACACAGCTGCCAGTGACAGAACAGATACTTCTGGTGAAGCTACACAGATTCCAATGGCAGAACTGATACCCACAGCTGTCCACGCTCATTCGTCCGAGATGTAGTGACAGGCTCTTATCATGGTGACCCTGCAGAAGAATCTTGCACAAGGAGGATCTCCAGTGATCACCCAGGCCAATCAGTCATTACCACAGCTGCCTCAACAGCGGGATAGGGATCACTCTAGAGGCTTGGATGGTGAAGGAATAGACATCCACATCAACCAGCTAGAACCCTGTGCAATCCTATATGCACTCCACCATTTCAGGCCCATGTCACCAGCAACACTGACCCATTCCAGATAGTCAACAAGGTGGCCACAGTTTCACGCCAGCAACCAAGGGAAACAGACTCCCGCTCTGCTTCCCCGCAAGGAGGCTCTCAAACTCTGAGAGGTACCTGCCCGGGACATTAGGAGAGCTGGTGGACAGATTCAGCTGTCAGCTGAACCCGTATGTAGGTACTCTGACCTCAACCCTTGGACGTCCCCTCTTCTAGTGGTAGGAACGACCACAAATTGACTCGCTTGCCACATGGAGAATACAGAGTGCCACACGGAGAATACAGAGTGCACCTTGCTGAAACGGACAAAGCCAGGCCATTCTCATTGCTCCCACTGGCAGAGAATGGTGTGGTTTCCTTACTCCAGATTTTATCACTCAGAACCAGACAGCATGGAGATTGTGAGCCGGACCCTTTGACAGTTAGAAATTGTGTCCCATCCCTGTTGTCTTTCTACCTTCTGGAATGCAATGAATGAAGCTGCCAGTGAGGCTCCCTTTAGCACGAAGTCCTACAGGTTGAAATGGTGGGCGCTTCAGTGCTATGGAACACGCCATGGCAACTGGACCCTTTTCCTGCTCAGTAACACAGGTTTCCCAGTACCTCAGCTGTCTGGACCTCACCTCACTCTTGTCTAAAGATGCAACATACAGTCCCACCCATGTGCACCCCCCCATGATACACGACTGCACCAATGACAGCCCCACTGCCAGCTTACGGAAGCCCCCCCAACCACTGCAGACAGCAGAACTGAGGCAGAACTATAGTCCTGGTAGCAATCTTTTCAGCCAGACATATCAAACTATCAAACTACAAGCCCTGGTGGCACACCTGCTATCCTATTGGGACTGAGACACCCTCCAGGTTCTCCCTAAGGTGGCACCAGACTTCCACATCAGCCAAGCCATTTAACTTCTGTACTCCACCCAGAACCACACGCCCCATATCTTGGACAGCTTCTGGGCAGCAGAGGCCTCATACCCTGCACATCAGGGCAACAGAGGCCACATATCCTGTACAACATCAGGGCCTTACGCACCTACATCCCCAGGACATACACAGAGCAGCGCACCAGTGACAGGGGACACAAACCTTCATCACATGTGACCCCAATAAACCTGACTGCCTGGGCACCAGCAGACCCTACCTCTAGGGATTCTGCCTGCACCACCTCCTGCCTCGACCTGGCAGGTGCACAAGCCGTGCCAAGGAGCGCTAGCCACGCAAAGGATAAGCACACATTGGCTCTGGGCACGGATCACCACCATTGCCAGCCTGCGCCCTGTACTGGGCCGACATCTGCAAGGCTGCCTTTCCTGCAAGGCCACCACCTCGTCCCAGTGCATACTCTGACATCTGCAAGGTTGCCTGGTCCCCAGTGCACACCTTTCAAGAACACTACTGCTTAGACCTCACAGCTCAGATGAACACATCCTCTGACCTAGCATTCGCAGCAATCTAAACTGCCTCCTGCTGGGACAGATGAACCCACATATGCCTGATGCAGTACTGGTGTGCTATCTTGGCATCACTGGTGTTGCACATCTGTTGATGTCAACACTTGCCGCTCTTGCTCTTTGAATCTACCTCTGTGGCTGCTCGAAGAGACTTCCTGATGAGACTTTCTCCACTGATGCTGCATGTGTGCCTATGGTGACTGCATGCTTAAACGTTCATTGTCACACGCAAGCACATTCATCTGCATGCTGCCCCCTTTTGCTACCACCAGCATCGGGTTCCAAGTGTGCAACAGCATTGCCCTACCTAACGGTGATGTTCCAGGCTACACCAATAAGGCGTTCGGCCCGTGGAACTGTCCCCATTGAACCTGACCGGGGCAGGGCTTTGGTCTTTCCCCATCCACCACAGCACTCGACAGCTGGGGAGGCACAAAGTGTAGTTGGCTCATCCAGTTTGTCCTAGGAGAAAGTGAGGTTACTTACCTGTAATGGGGGTTCTCTGTGGACAGCAGGATAAGTCAGCCACACATACCTGCCCACCTCCCCTAGAAAGGGGGGGGGGGGGAAAAAATCAGCCTCCAGCCCTAGTGCCCGCCTCCTAGCAGTGAGGGCTCAGCTAGTGATGTACTGGCTAGCTAGGGGTGGGCTGGGGAGTAGGGCCAGTTAGATCATGCTCAGAAGGGCAAAAGCTTTCACGGAGAACCCTTGTTACAGGTAAGTAACCTTGCTTTTCAGGGCTATTAGAGCTTTAGAGGAATGCTAATCCAGTGGCTGAGGAGTATGATAACATCATGTGCTATTGATCTCATGTATGTGGTATGAGAATGTGAGTACAACAGGATGCAGAATACATAACACAGCGACTTACATTGTTATGGCTTATGCCCAAGCATCCAAGTAGTTGTACTTTTGGGCTATGAGTCTTAGAGTGCTGTATTCTCTGGTCATGCAGCAGTGTGTGCTTATTATCATTGTTGGCAGATTGGTTTTCGGCTGTATGTGGGCATGTGCCCCTCCATCAACCCCCCAGCATGAATGTCTGCATACGCTTATGCTATGTGCATAGACAGCAGGATGACCACCAGGCAGGTGAATTTTACAAGGGCAGAGACCCTCATGCTGTGTCGACTGGTGTTGGAGGAAGAGCTGCTGAACATCCCACACCATCGCAGGCCACTCCATGCTGCAACAACAGGAGTCTGGGAGAGGATCTGTGTGGCCCTAGCACGTTAAGAGCACCTCATCATAACCAAAAGACCCAGGCCACATGGAGGCACCTAGCAGATGGCAGACAGCCAGTGGGTAGGCAGGGAAGCAAGTTAGCCAGGGCTGGTTGAAAAGGTAGCCAAGATAGGGCAGTAACCCAAGATAGTACCTTAAGGCCTTGAAAGAGTATCTGCAGCCAGAGCAAGCAAAGATAACAGCATACTCACAGATACACAACCAGAAGCACATTCTGAGAGCAGACACACACATTTAAGCAGAGATGACGTAAGGGAACATGAGGCTTGAGACCAGCAGGGCATAGCTGACACAAGATTAGTGCACTGTAATGTGCAGGCGATGGCATATGGGCATGTTTGCAAATGCCGTGGGCTATGATCACCGAGAGGCAAGACCATGTTCACAAGCATGCATAAAGCCTTGCAAGGCCCCACACCCCAGGTCAGGGCGCATGCAGATCACAATTTGCACATGGTTGCAAGCAGGTCTGGCAGACAGAGCCACAATAAAGGGAAAGCGGACAGATAGTACACAACTATAGCTGACAGCCGCACTGCACACATGTTATGCTGTGAACCATGACATCAGAAGGGAGGGGTAGAAGATATAACCTGCACCTGGTACCAAAGCACCCCCAATGATCACATGCCATAGCTGTCATGAATATTTGGCATACCATGTCCAAGAAGTAGGCAGTACTCACGTTGACAGTACAAACACAGTCCAAGACGTGAGGATAGTGGAAGACAAATTTATTTACTCACAAACCTAGGCAACCCAAAAAATATGGAACCCTTCACGAATTTTGTTGCCTAGGTTTGTGAGTAAATAAATTTGTCTTCCACTATCCTCACGTCTTGGACTGTGTTTATTTGGCATACCATGGCAGGGCTGTACAGCAGTTCAACCCCAATCAGTCAAGGCACCAGAAGCAGCTCCTGAGCTGGCCAAGTGTTCTTTCAGTGATGGCACACATGTTCCTGTGGACCCTGTTGTAACATTCCTCTGACTCTGGTGTGGTGCCATGATGATAGTCAGTAGCCAGTGTCTCCATGGGTAACCTCTATCACCTGCAGAGAGAGGATACACATTAGGGTATTGCACCAGGATTTTTAATGTGCTGGGTGGACAGAGAGCTGCAGCACCTAAGGTACAATATAGCTTCCAAGCATGTGCACGTTTGGTGATGGAGAGGGCTAGTTCAGGGATTACCTAGCAGTCATCCACTGGTGATCTCTTCACTCTCAAACCTCTCAGGCAGGAACCCAGAAACCTGAGGAAAGACATCAGTTATCTCCCCCTGTGCATTACAGACACCTGCATGATGAGTGGAATGCCTTCCTATTGTGATAGGTGGTCTCCCTCCCTCTTGGGGGCCTGAGGGGCCACATGTGTGCAATCAATGAGCCCCAATACTGATGGGAAGTGGGCCACCTCATGGAACTGGATCATGGATTGCTGCCTCTGCTGCACAATTTGTTCAGTATGGGTTAGAAAAGCCCTGATGATGCTTGTTATGGTGGAGGGGGCGGTGCTTGATTAAGATGGCAGCAGCCGTTTATCCAGAGTAAGCATGTTTTCTTTTTGGAGCCCTATGGGCAAGAAACGTAAGGGGAAAGGTGGGTCGTTGCCTTCTCAGCCCCCCCCCTTACCTCTACGCCGGTTGCTGTGGGACCTCTTGATTCCTTCGTGGTGCGTGCGTCCCGGGACCCGATTGTTGGGGATGACCACAGAGCTGCAACCTTGCCGGAGTCAGGTGACTTAGCGGCTGCTTCTGGCTCCCCATTGAGCCCAGTGCCGAAAGATGTCCGTGGGCAGTCCTTACCCAAGGGATTCCTGGAGCTTGGTTCTCTTCTGTTGAAGTGTGAAGCTGTTAGCTCAAGAGGGTCAGGAGTGGAGAGTCCGTGGAAGCGGGACAGCGAAGTCCTCAGGCTACACGGCTCTATTCCAGCTTCGGTGCTGTTGAGTGAGGTTAGCACAGAGCAGGAGTTCTCTGCGGTGTGTGGAGGAGAGACGCCAGCAAGAATGGAAGCTTTTTTAACAGCTGCTGATCCAGGGTCAGTTTTCTCTCTTCAGCGTCCGGTTAACTTCACTTTGGAGGCTATTTGGCAGGCTATTCTATCCTTGGGAGAAGCTCTTGTCCCACAGATAACATTGCTGGATCGGAAGGTGACTAATTCAGTGGCTGAGGTTAAGGAGGTGGGGCGGAAGGTTGTGGAAGTACAATCTGAAATGTCGGAGACTCTGAGAAATGTTTCTGTCCTTGAAGACCAATTAGATGCATTTAAGAATTTTTCCTCAGTACAAGTTAAGTTGGAACATTTGGACAATCTGTCTAGAGTTAATAATTTAAGATTGATTAATTTTCCTAGGCTTTTTACTGTGTCTCCTAGAGAAATGTTCAAACAATATTTGGTTGATGTGTTGGGGGTCTCCCCTGAATTAATACCACCATTGGTTAAGATTTACTATCTAGGTTCACTTAGGGGGGATTGGGAGCAAGGGAAAGTATTGAATGTCATGGATTTACTGGAGCAATCTGATTGTGAACCTCCAGTTCCCTCGACTTTACTGATTACCTTTGCTTTACTCTCTGATAGTGGCTTTATTGTTTAAAGGATTAATGGTTTGTATTTACCCGGATTTCGCTAGGGAAAGCATAGTTACTCACCTGTAACAGGTGATCTCCGGGAACAGCAGGAATTTAGTCGTCACATATGGGTATCGTCGGTACCGACGGAGCCTGCGCGGGAACGCTCCCCAATGTCCAATAGGAAAGCTTTTGGGAGCATCCCACAGCACCTGCGTGCTGCCTTCCCCAACTGTCCCGCTCCAGTTGAGTTTAAAGCTGAGACAAAGAGGGAAAGAGAGATAGAGAGATACAACTCCTAGGGGAGGTGGGTGGGTTGTGAAGACTAAATTCCTGCTGTTCCCAAAGATCACCTGTTACAGGTGAGTAACTATGCTATCTCCAGGAACAAGCAAGAATGTAGTCTTCACATATGGGGACTCCCTAGTAGCAGATGCCAGGGAGAAAGCCCCAGAAGTTGTGTGCCCTTGTGAAAGGGCTCCACTTCCCCCCATGGATCTCTGGCATCCTACCAGGGATGGTGGGTAGGAGTTGATTAAGTATGGAACAGGTGTTGAAGAACAGCCTGACCAAACAAGGCATCCCGGTGGGAGTCCTTGTCTAAGCAGTAATGGGCTGTGACGGTATGAACCGAAGCCCAAGTAGCTGCTCGACAGATGTCGTCGATAGACACAGAGTGAAGATGAGCCATAGAAGCTGCCATGGCTCTCAAATTGTGAGCTGTGACATGGCCTTCAAAAGGAAGGTTTTTACCCTCATAGGCAAAATATATACACTATGCAATCCAGCTGGACAGTGTTCTTTTGGAGACTGGAAGTCCTAAATGACTAGGATCAAAAGCAACAAAGAGTTGAGAGGACTTTCTATGTTGCTGTGTCCTTTGCAAGTAAAAGGTCAAACCCCTTTTGCAGTCCAAAGTATGAAGATTCCTTTCTGCATTTGAGGCGTGAGGCCTTGGGAAGAATACAGGAAGGTAAATTGCTTGGTTTAAATGAAAAGGACTACCTTATCATGATGGAACTTTGTATAAGGAGGATCAGCCACCAATGCTTGCAATTCACTGATGCAACGTGCTGATGTGATTGCAGTAAGAAAGATGACCTTCCAGGAAAGGAATTCCAAAGAGGTAGTGGCTAATGGTTCAAAAGGCGGTTTCATGAGCTGCCCAAGAACCAGATTTAAGTCCCATGCCACCAGTGGTGGCTTAATGGGAGGCTTAGTTAAAAGAAGGCCTCTTATAAATCTCGCTATGAGAGGAAATAGGCTGTCCATTAGAGGCTTAAAAGAAGCTGCAATAGCACTCAAATGAACTCTCACTGAATTGGTCTTAAGCCCTGCATTTGATAAATGAAGGAGCTACTCCAGTAATGACTGCAGAGGTATCGCAAGAGGGTTAAGACCCTTCTGCGAGTACCATATGGTAAACCTTTTCCACTTAAATGCATAAGAGCGTCTTGTGGAAGGCTTTCTGGAAGCATAAAGGCTATCCTTTACCTGCTGGGACAGGTTAGGAACGTGGAGTTCTAGGCTTTCAGCAACCAGGCCCTGAGATGCAGAGACTGGGGATTGGGATGCCACAGCATCCCGTCCTTTTGAGAAAGGAGATTTGGAGCAGATCCTAACTCCAGAGGCGGAGCTTGAGAGAGACGTAGGAGCAGAGGGTACCACATTTGCCATGGCCAACGTGGAGCTATGAGAATCATATGACCTCTGTCTCTCTGAAGTTTGAACAGGGTTTTGGGAATTAGGGGAATGGGTGGAAAGGCATACAGGAAGTTCTGACCTCAATGGAGGAAGAAAGCATCCCTGGCCTGACAATCCTGAGCTGGAATTCTGGAACAGAACCGGGGAAGTTTGGCATTCAGCAGACTTGCAAAAAGGTCTATGTCCGGGGTTCCCCAAATTTGAAAAAATTTGTCCACCTGGTCTGCATGGAGAGGCCATTAGTGTGGAAGCAGAACTCGACTGAGTCTGTCTGCCCAAGAGTTTTGAATGCCTGGAAGATACACCACAAGGAGATGAATCTGATGCTCTCTGGCGAGGGCCCATAGTTGCAAAGCTTCATTGCAGAGTGACAGAAAGCCTGTTCCGCCCTGCTTGTTCACATAAAACACAGCTACTTGATAGTCCTAATTCAAACGGACAATCTTGTAGCTGAGCTGGGTGTGGAATACTCGAAGAGCAAGGAAAATTGCTCTTAGTTCTAGGAGACTGATGTGTGGATAGGCCTCCTGTGGAGTCCAGGTACCCTGGGTAGAGATGCCTTGCAGGCAGGCTCCCCAACCCACCTGTGAAGCATCTGTTGTTAGAGTGGCCTGGGGTGGGGTTGCTGAAAAGGAGACCCCACCAAAAGGTTTTGGGGTGATTGCCACCATTGGAGGGACAAAATAAGGCGATCTGAGTATGCTATTTTGTCTGATAGGCAACCTGACGACTGAGTCCACTGAGTGGATAAAGTCCACTGGGCTGCCTTCATATGGAGGCGAGCATAAGGAACCACATGCACGGTGGATGCCATGTGGCCTAGCAACTGTAACATTTCCCGAGCAGTGAGGTGAGGTTTTAGCACTGCTTGGGAAGCTAACTGCACAATGCGAAGGCAGCAGGGCTGTGGAAGGTAGGCCCTTGTCTGTATGGTATCCAGCAGAGCTCCTATAAACTCTAGGGACTGAGTGGGAGCAAGGTTGGATTTTGGGAAGTTTATGACAAGTCCCAAATACTGAAGGATGTGTATTGTGCGAGAGAGGGCAACCCTGGCCTCTGGCTCTGAAGGGGCTCGAATGAGCCAGTCGTCTAAGTAAGGGAAGACGAATATTCCCAGGGTGCAGAGAAATGCTGCCACCACAGCCATGCATTTTGTGAATACCCTTGGTGCAGAGGCCGGGTTCAAAGGGAAGAACCCTGTATTGATAGTGCTTCCCTTGAAACAGAAAGCGAAGGAACTTTCGGTGAGTTGGATGGATGAGAACATGAGTGTACGCATCCTTGAGATCTAGAGAACAAAGCCAATCCTGACTCTGAAGGTATGGCAGCAGAGTTCCTAGAGAAATCATTTTGAACTTTTCTTTGAACAGAAATTTGTTCAATTCTCTGAGGTCTAAAATGGGTCTGTGTCCTCCTGTTTTCTTTGGAATAAAGGAAATAGGGGGAGTAAAACCCTGTACCCCATTTGGGAATGGGTACCTTTTTCTATTGCCCCTTGAGCAAGGAGCACAGTGACGTCTTGACCTAACTGGTCGTTGAGAGAGGTCTGAGAATTGAACTGTCTTACCATTGTAGGAGGGGGCATGCTGAGGAAATGAAGCTTGTACCCCTCTCTTACAATAGACAGAGTCCAATTTTCTGCTGTTATCTGACCCCATCTGGGGGCAAAATGACATAACCTTCCTGGGATGGTGGAGGGTTCTGGGCCGTTCAGGGCCAGGAAGGCAAAGTTCTCTAGATAGGAGTCAAAGCCCCTGTGGAGGCTGAGTCTGCTGAGCCAGTTGAGGCTTAGCTGCTTTTGTCTTTCTTTGCCTAGGTTGTTGCTGCTGTCCCTTTTGGGCAGACTGTCCTAAACTATGCCCCTGCTTGGGTATAGGAGGGATAAAACTTCTTCTTACTGAAGAATGGTTTCTTATAGGATTTTTTCCTTGCAGGATCAGCTGTAGATTTTGACAATCTCATTAGCTTTTTCCTGCCAATTCTTGCCAAAGAGATTCTCTCCTGTGCAAGGAATATTCCCTAGTTTATCCTGTACCCAAAGTTCCAAGTCAGATGCCTGGAGCCAGGCAATCCTATGTGCACCTATAGCAATGGCAGAGGTTCTGCTTATGCACTCAAAGCAGTCAAAGGCTGCACGATTTACAAACTTGGAAACATCCTGGGCATGTTTGACAAGGGCGAGGTAATCTTGCCTCTTATCATCAGGAAGAAGAGGGCGCATAAGCTCTAAATCTCCTGTGACCTCCTTAAGGAACATTCCCATATACAGTCAAACCTCGGTTATCGGTTGCCCCGGTTTTCGTCGGTTTCGGTTTTCGACGTCTTTTCCCCACTCAGATGTTGTCTCGGTTTTCGTCGATAGCCTCGGTTTTCGTACAGCCCCCCCCCCCCCGATTCACCGATCGCGTGTGCGTGTGCCTGCAGAGTACACTGCCTGCCCAGTCCCGGCAGCATTACCCCCCCCCCCGGACTCACCGATCGCGTGTGCGTGAAGGAGATCTGGAGATTGGCAGACTTCAAACCCAGCTGTTGCGTGTGCCTGCAAACAGTACACTGCCTGCCCAGGTGAGCAACATCCTCGAGCCAGACATGGAAGGATTGCAGAGAGGAAGGCCCCGATCTCTCCACCGCCTGCCTGTTCTCTGGAGCGCCCCCTCAGGCTCGGAGGTAGCAGGAGATGTTGAGGGGTAAGCAGGAGATGTTGACTGAATGTGGCAGGCAGTTCTTTCTCTTGCGGGGTATGCTGTTGAGACGGAGTCAGCGATCACATTGGTGTCCTAAGGTATCTCCTCCTCCCTCTCCCCTCAACAAGAGTCTTCAATAAAGTTAAATGTGATGTTAAATGTTCATTTATCCATTTCATTAGTCATTTATATGTATTTCTCATTGTTTTCTGTATGTACAAATATAGTTATTCTCTATAAAATGTACTTTTTGTCAATATTTTTGGGTGTCTGGAACGGATTAATTGAATTTACATTATTTCCTATGGGAAATCTTGCTTCGGTTTTAGTCCGTCTCGGTTTTAGTCAGACTTTTTGGAACGGATTAATCATGAAAACCGAGGTTTGACTGTATAAGATATAGGAACTGATCCTAGCAGAAAGCATGGAAGCCTGGAAGGTTCGACATCCAAAGGCGTCAAGAGTCCTACACTCACGTCCTGGAGGATTAGATGCATGCCTTTTTGCACTCTTTATCCTTCTCATAGCAGATTCCACCACCATGGAATGGTGTGGTAATTGAGTCTTCTGAAACCCAGGACAAGGAGGAACTCGATACATGGTGTTGAGTATTCGAGAGTAAGGAGATGTGGTTAGAGGTGTTTCCCACATCCTTAACATGAGATCATGCAAGATCTCATGAATAGGTAAGGTAGCTGCCTCCTTGGGAGCTTTAGGGTATTGCAGGATTTCTAATTTCTTTGCCCTAGGCTCTTTTTCAGGAGCCATTGTGATGGAAAGACCTAGGGCCACATCTCGGATAAAATCCTGAAAGGACATATCCTCTGGTGGAGACATCCTACGCTGAGGAGAAGAGGAATCCTCAGGAAGTAGTACTCTGGTATCGGCAGAGCTTTCAGAGTCTTCAGACACTTCGAATCTTCAGATGAATCTCCAATCCGGGTGATTGTGCAAAGCACGGTACCAGTACCGATCGAAGTCGGCATCGGAGTGGTCCGGTACCGACTTTTTCAATGCCGGATAGACACGCATGACTCTGTTCCGGTAAAATACCTGCTGATGTCGATTCAGTCGGTGCCAGCACCAGTCGGTGCCGGTACTGGTTGAATTGTCTGAAGCGGTTTCAGGGGCATCGAGGCCGTGAGAAGAGCCGCCAGACTGTGTTCAATAGCCAAGAATCTCTGGTCTATTGACGCTGCTGATGCTTGGGTATCGGTACCAGATGAAGCGGTCGGTACCCCAGAGCATGGCACCAGTAGTTCTACCGAGGTTGAAGCCTCGAGAATATCCTGGAGCTCTGTTAGTGCTTTGGAAGCCGAAGCCTTCCGCTGGGGCAGTTTTCCCAGTGAAAGTCCCTCAAGGGCAACGCCAGAGGCATCTCGATGTTTAGGAGATATACCCTTTGAGGACCGGCTAGATTTATGTTTAGTTAGGTTAAATTAGACTTACCTGCTAATTGTAGTTCCTGGAGTAGATCCAGTCTAGTCCCGTACCATAGAGTTGTGTACATCCTCCCGCAGCTAGGAGACTGAGCATGTCACTCTTTCAGTGACCCTAGTATAAGTAGTCCAGGGACCGCCACTTTGAACCAGTTTTCTATTGTCAAAGCCAACTCACCAGAGCAACAAACAAGTTAGTCCCAACATGGACCCTATGAAGAACTAAACTTCTAGCCAGAACGGCTCAACTCCTTAAATCTAACTATCTGGAAAGCATTGCTGGATAAATGAGCCACCCCTTCTCCCCAGCCTCCCTAAAGAGGCCGCTCACTCTTCTGAGAAGTTGGCGACTCAGTACCGCTGGCACCCTGTACCGCTATGTAACGCCCGCGGCCAAAGCTGTCTCCTTCCTCCCCCAAGTGCTCAGGCTACGTATTGGCCATATTCCTCTGGGTGGGAAGCGGGACTAGACTGGATCTACTCCAGAAACTACAATTAGCAGGTAAGTCTAATTTAACCTTCCTTATCGTAGCTCCAGTCTAGTCCCATACCATAGAGATGTAGCAGAGCAGTAAACATTCTCAACGGGAGGGACCTGCCAGACCAGCCTGAAGCACTGCTGATCCAAATCTTGCATCCCCCTCCGCCTGCACATCAATCCTATAATGCTTCACAAAGGAGTGCAACGACAACCAAGTCGCAGCCCTGCAAATCTCCGCCGCCGGAACCAAGCTACACTCCGACCAGGAAGCAGCCCGAGATCTCGTAGAATGCGCTCTCAGCCCCGGCGGCACCATTCTGCCCTTTAGCAGATACGCTGATGCAATCGCTTCTCTAATCCACCTAGCAATAGAAGCCTTAGACGCCGGCTCTCCTAGACGCGAATTCCCAAACAAGACAAACAGCCTATCAGACTTGCGCAGCGCTTTCGTCCGCTGCAAATACACCTTTAGAACTCTTCCTATATCCAATCTATGCAACTTACCTTTAGTCCCACCTTCCGCTGACCTTGCAAAAACTGGCAAAGACACCACCTGATTAACATGAAAGGCGGAAACTACCTTAGGCAAAAAGGACGGCACCGTCCGAAGCACCACCTTCTCCTTAGTAAAGGACAAGAAAGGCTCTCTATAAGACAGTGCCTGCAACTCCGAGATCCTCCTCGCTGAGGTAATAGCCACCAAAAACACCACCTTTAGCGTGAGATCCTTCAGGGTCGCCTGAGACAAAGGCTCAAAGGACTCCTTCACCAACGCCTCTAACACTACGTTGAGATCCCATCCTGGAATCACTTTTCTGCAAGGAGGCCGTAACAAAGAGGTCGCCCTCAAAAACCTCTTCACATCTTGATGAGCTCCCAGTGTCTTTCCCTGTACCTTTCCTCTGTAACAGGCCAGTGCCGCCAGCTGCACCCAGAGGGAAGACGCTGCCAAGCCCTTATCCAAACCATCCTGTAAAAAAGTAAACACTTGCGCTACCGTGGACTTCAATGCTCGCAACTGTCTGTCCTCACACCAAGCCTCAAACAAACAATCTCCACACTCTGACATACGCCATTGACTTTGTCCGTTGCTTCGACCTCAATAACGTAGCAATCACCGCTGACGAGTAACCCTTACCCATCAGCCTTGCCCTCTCAAGAGCCAAGCCGTAAGCGAAAATCGATGTACCTGAGGCATGTTCAACGGCCCTTGCACCAGTAGGTCCACCCTGTCCGGCAACTTCCATGGTGGTTCCACCAGCAGACGCATCAAGTCTGCATACCATGGCCTTCTTGGCCAGTCCGGTGCTATCAGCAGGACCAACCCTCTGTGCCTCTCTATGCACTGGAGAACTCTGCCGATGAGCACCCACGGCGGGAACACATACAGAAGACTGTCTTCCGGCCAGCCCTGAATCAGAGCATCTAGGCCTTCCAACATCCTTTCTCTCCTTCTGCTGTAAAACCTGCCTACCTGTGCCGACTTGAACGTTGCCATAAGATCCATCACCGGTCAACCCCAACGCCTTACTAGCGCCTCGAACACCTCCTGATGGAGACTCCATTCTCCCGGATCCACTCACGCGACTCAAAAAATCCGCCGTCACATTGTTCACTCCTGCTACATGCGCTGCCGACAACGCTTCCAGATGACGCTCGGCCCAATCCATCAAGCCATCTGCTTCCATTTCCAACTGCACGTTGCTGGTTCCGCCTTGTCAATTTATGTACGTCACTGCCGTGGCATTGTCCGAGAACACTCTGACCGTCCTGCCCTGCAGAAACCCCTGCAAGGCCTGAAGCGCTAAGAACACCACTCTCAACTCCAACCTGTTGATGGACCACTCCTTCTCCGGATCGGACCACTGTCCCTGGACAAACTGTCCCTTGAAATGCACCCCCCTTCCGAACAGACTTGCGTCCGTTGTTAAGGGCTTCCAGTTCGGTGCTTCCAGCGGCATGCCCTTCTCCAGGCCCCCCGGCCTTAACCACCACCGCAGCGACACACTGGCTTCCTGCGGACACACCAACGCCCTGGACAACGGATCTGACTGATGAGACCACCCCCGAAGCAACGCTCTCTGCAGAGACCTCATGTGAGCTCTGGCCCAAGGTATTACCTCGATCGTGGCTGCCATCGTCCCCAGCAGCTGCAGATACCGCCACGCCGAAGAGGACCTGCTCGCCCGGAACTCCCAAATTAGCCTTCTCAATTTCTGAATCCGCTCTAGCGGCAGGAAAACTCTTCCCCTGCGCGTGTCGAAACGAGCTCCCAAATACTCCAGATCCTAGGTCGGTGTCAACTTGCTCTTTGCCACGTTGACTACCCACCCCAAACCTTGCAAGAAGGACACTACCCGACTGGTCGCCCGCTGACTCTCTCCCAGCGACTTCGCTCGAATTAACCAGTCGTCCAAATACAGGTGCACCAACACTCCTTCCATTCTCAACGCCGCCACCACCACCACCATAATCTTGGTGAATGTTCTCGGTGCTGTAGCAAGCCCAAAGGGCATCGCCTGGAACTGGAAATGCCCCATAGGTACTGCAAAGCAAAGAAACCGCTGGTGCTCCCTTCTGATCGGAATGTGCAGGTAAGCCTCCGACAGATCTAATGACGTTAGATACTCTCCCTGCCGCACCGCTACCATGACCAATCTCAACATCTCCATCCGAAAGTGCGACACCCGGAGACACCTGTTCACTCTTCTTAGATCTAAAATAGGTCTCATAGTACCCTCCTTTTTTGGCACTACAAAATAAATCGAGTACTGACCGCTGCCTTGTTCTTCCGGCGGCACCGGTACCACCGCTTCCAGTGCTATTAACCTGTGCAATGTCTGACCTACTGCCTCTCGTTTGGACTTCGTTCTGCAGGGGGACCGCACAAACGCGTCCCGCACTGGGCATTGGAACTCAAGAGCATAACCCCTCTGCACGATCTCCAACACCCACTGATCCGAAGTAATGTGGGCCCAGGCAGGAACAAACTCTCTTAGCCGACCTCCTACCGGTACTGTCCCTGCCTGGACCCCCCTCATTTCATTGCAGCTTTTTGGTGCCCGAGGCCGCCGAGACTGCAAAACCTCTGCCTGCCCCTCGGAATCCCCGAAATCCTTGAGACCTATAGGGAAATCTCCCTCGCTGCACCGGAGCAAACCATGAGGGTCAAAAACGCCTGAACTCTCTCAGCTGACTTCTAGACGGTCCCCCCGTCCGATTCTGCTTCTGCTTGTCTTCCGGCAACTGACCCCCTTTCGACTCCCCGATATCCTTAACCAACTTTTCCAACTCCTCACCAAAGAGGAGCTTACCCTTGAAAGGGAGTTTAGCCAACCGCGCTTTGGAGGCACCATCTGCCACCCAATTTCGCAGCCAAAGATGCCGCCTCGCCGCCACTACCTATGCCATACTCTTAGCTAGACCTCTAATCAAATCATACTGGCTATCTGCCAGATACGCCACTCCCAACTCTATGCGGGCCGCCTCTTCTGACGCCTCGTCCGTCTGAGTCCCCTTCCACCTCTGGGACCACCGCAAACACGCCCTACCCACCCAGGCCCCACAAATTGAGGCCTGTAAGGAGAGGGCATTCACCTCAAACACCTGCCTCAACAAAGAATCCAACCTTCTGTCCTGCGCATCCTTAAGCGCGGCACTCCCTTCAACTGGAATAGTGGTCTTCTTAGTCACCGCGGAAACCACTGCATCCACCTTCGGCGGTTTAAACATATCTTTATCTGGTTCCACCAGAGGATAAAGCCGAGCCATGATCCTAGCCCCCCTGAGGCTAGCTTTCAGAGTATCCCATTCCTCCTGAATCATCTCTTTGAAAATCCTATGAATGGGAAACAACCTCTGAGACTTCCGTACCGCCTGCAACAGCGGATCCTCCAGAGCCGTCTCTTCTGTAGAACCCGAGACTGGAACATTTAAGGCTTTTAACGTTTCAGCAATTAAAGCCGAAAGCTCCTCTCTCCTAAACACTCTTACTATCCTTGCTTGTTCTTCCGGCTCCATAATCTCACCTTCCTTCAAATCCGGTTCTCCATCCGAAGCCTCTAAAACCATTGAATCCTCCAAGTCCTGCTCCTCTCCTTCCAAGAGCAACTTGGGTCTCTTGCTAGCACCATTTCCGGCTACTTCCTCTAAAGCTAGCTCCTGGCCTCTTCGATCCCCGGGCCTCAACCCCTGAGGACCCCGTCATCCCTTAACCAGGCCCCCCAAGAGCCTGCTGCAACAGGGACAAAAACTGTGGTGCAAAAATCGCTCCCAGCCCCCCCTGCAAAGGGACCTGGGGTACAAGCCCATCCGGCGCCAACGAGGGTCCCGGCTTGGGCTCTTGGCACGGCTCCAGAGGCATAGAAGAATCCTTCCCAACCGCCTCTCCTGCAGCCCCTGACCCCTCCAGGTCTTTGTCTGCCATGGAAGCTTCAAAACTACAGCCTCTGCACATACCAGACTCAGAGACTGAACCTTTACGTGCCCCACACAAAAGGCACCTAGGCTTACCAGGCATGAAGCATGTTTCCCACTGCCGTGACCAATGTTAAACCAAGGGCCAACTGCAGCCCTAAACTGCTGCAAACCCCTCTCTGCCGTTTAAACCTCTTCTCTTTCTTTTTTTTTTAAATGCTTGCTTACCGCCAAGCTCCTTTCTTAAAAGAGGCTAAATTAGGCCCCCCCAGGAGGCTTCCTGCCTGATCTCTGGCTCCCGCGCTTTTACATGCGGCTCGGGCCTGGTCCTGCAATGCCTGCACCTGCTCTGCCCCTTTTTCGCGACCCAAATCAGAACCGCCACGCTCCAACAGCTACCGGCAGTGCCCCGACCAGAATCGCGCACCCACACGCTTACCCGGTGTCGATCTGCTGTTTGTAGCACGGTGCTTCTCCTGCCGCCAGAACCGCTGCCTTCGCTACTGTCAGAGGCACGGGACACGGCACCATCCTCAACGGCTCCTTTCCCGCCTCAGGGTAAACGGAGCCAGAGGCCCCTGCTCGACCCCCACACACTCCTCTGCTGGTTCACAGTGCCAGAGAGAGGGGGAAGGGGGGTAGCTCACCAGTGATGCTTCACAACTTCTGCAGAGCTAAGTGAAATCGCTAATTTAAAGGAGCAGAGACCTCTTAGTTCTTTATTTTTTTTTAAACTAAAGATTGACTATTACTAAAGCCTTATTCGTTGCTCCAGCGAGTCCCGGACCACTGGGCTCACAACCTCCTTCCGCTGCACGAAGACTGAGCAAAACTGGTTCAAGGGGGCGGTCCCTGGACTACTTATACTAGGGTCACTGAAAGAGTGACATGCTCAGTCTCCTAGCTGCGGGAGGACATACACAACTCTATGGTAGGGGACTAGACTGGAGCTACGATAAGGAACCTGATATCCATGGGAGGAAGATGAAGCCCTGGAAGATGTCGATGCCACGGAGGCTGCATCGGAGGGAAAAAGGGAGCTAGGTTTAGCAGCTCGGTTTCGCCGGCCCCTTTTCAACATCATCCCACAGGCAACACACTCTGAAATAGAGTGGTCAGGACCTAAACATTAGAGGCACCACTCATGGGTGTCTGTGACAGAGATGGTACCGCCACACTTAGAACACTTTTTAAAACCCGAAGCAGGTTTTTCCATTTTGAAGGAAAAGTTGGACCTAGTGCCCAAAATGGCGCGTGGCACCTGAAGAGAAAATTACTGGAAAGACTCCAGAAGAAATTTTTTTTTTTTTTTAGAAGAAAGAACCGGCGGTACCGGTGTAGCGTTGAGGGAAGGCAGATGCGACCACAAAAAGAATAGAAGGGATTTTTTTCTGCAGTGACCCGTCAGCTCCGCGGAAAACGAAGAACTGGAGAGGGACAGTTGGGAAAGGTGGGAAGGCAGCATGCAGGTGCTGTGGGATGCTCCCAAAAACTTTCCTATTGGACGCTGGGGAGCATTCCCGCGCAGGCTCTGTCAGTACCCACGATACCCATATGTGAAGACTACATTCCTGCTTGTTCCTGGAGATACCCAGAAATGCCGCAGTGAATTTCTGCTGCTGCATCCTGGTGTTTTACAGTTGGGAGGGCTCTTTTTCTTAAAACATCCTTGTAAGTGTTTGGTGAAGTACCACTCTGTTTCTTATATTTTTAATGAACCCTCTCAACTAACCGCTTTCATTAATGCTAGATGCTTGGAGTCCTCTATTGGTGCCTCACCTGTGCTCTCTTAATTTAGGAATCTGGTTTGGTTTGTCGTATATATATTTCTCTCTCTTTTTGTTTATGATTAAAAAAAAATAGTGTATTGTCCCTCTCCTCTTGTGGGCTAGGGTGAGTAGATAACTATTTTGATTATGAATTACTTTGTTTGTTCTTGTTATATTGTGAAATTGCTAAATGTATCTGCTCTTTTTTCTGCAAGAATGTTTTGTAAAACTTTCTTGGTTTAATTTGTAAAATTTCATAAATATAAAATAAAGAAGAAAAGCCCTCAAACTATGAGATGCACTGTGAGACAGCTGACTGGCTGAGACCCACAGTGGCAGCCAATACAGACTGGAAACTGTCAGTGGTTAGGAAGGTGAGAGCCATGGTGCTCTTGAGGTGGATAAGCATGTATAGGCTCCTTTATGTGGTGAAACGGAAGAGCGGCTCTAGCTCGTGGCATAGATAGTGGATGGCTGCCTTGGCAAAATGGAACTTGGTGAGATACTGCTTATCTATGAAGTCCAAGAATTGGGTCCTGGGCCTATAGATAGAAGATATGGGTGCCTCCTAGTAGCTCTCCTATGCTCGTTGTGGACCTCATGCAGCAGGGCCAGCTCAACTAATGTGTTCATCTCATCCATGACTCCTGCCTCCCACCATCAGCACCCATAGCACTACACGTGCACCTCTACCTATCCACACACATAGGCAGGGAACACCGGACTACACACACATAGGCAGAAGGGAATTGGGCAGGAGGTAGATGCACCACGGAAAGGGAGTGTGTTGGGGGGACTGGGATTGGCACAGCTGGGGGGATGGAGGAGTGGGAATCTATAGGGGTTTTGGAAAGGGGGGGGGAGAGAGAGAGGTTGGAAAAGAACACTAGATACACTGTAGAGGAACAAACAGTAGATCAAAAGGTGCCTACATGGACACAAAAGAGAGACAGCCAAAGCTCCTCCAAATCACCACCGCCACAAGTAATCCCAAACGACAACAAAGTCCCATCCTTATTCGTGAGTTATAGCCGATATAGATTGGCACATTAAAAAGAAAATCCATCCTGCACATCTCCAGCCCATGTGAAATACATCATGGATGTGCAAGTGTATGTTCTGCCCAGGCAGCACCCAGAAACGCCTGTTACATCCCCAGCAAAGACATGCAGACAGAGCCAGCCTAACCACTAAGCAAACTAGGTGGCAGCCAACTTCTGGGGGGCAGCAAAGTGCAGGACATTCAAAGCTAAACAGTAGATATACCTTTAGCAGATAAGTTTGATGGTTTTGATAGTATTTACATGCTTGGCATATTAATGGGTTGTCATGCTCTATGTGAAAGAAGGTCTTATATATAATAAAAATTGTTGTAATTGAATCCTAAAGTAGTTTTTTCAGGATCTTTGATGTTTTGTGTGTTAATCAAGGGCTCAAATAGTTGTATGCCCATGATAATTTGCTCACTGGTACTTAAATCCTTTTTCCTTTGAAGTATACATCCCATGAGATTCCACTGAGATAGATTTTCATATATTTGTTGTTTATGATGGAATGAAGTATTTTTTGATTGGACTATCATCCTTCGTTCTTGAAGTGGCATCTATAATAGTTTTAAACAATAGATTTTGATAGCCAAAGGGGGAGTAAAGCTTAAGGTTTGCCTAGGGCGGCAACACCTTGAACTAACTCTGGGACCGGCCTTGCATGCAGAGATCAATATATTGGTGATGAGCAGGGACTCTCTTACATCTGTATTACAGCACTGTGTACGCCTTATAGTGCTAATGCTGGGGTGTTTTAAACTTTGGTGCGGATTCCACATGTCTCTACTGCCACATCCACATTTAAAAATGCAAATAGGGCTTCTAAAATAACCTCTTTAATCACTGGAGGAGTAGTCTAGTGGTTAGGGCAACAGCCTGTAACTGGAAAGACCAGGATTCAAATCCCACTGACTCTCCTCGTAGGCTTGGGCAAGTCATTTAATTCCATTGCTTCACGTACAACCTTAGATTGGGTAAGCCCTCTGGGGACAGAGAAATACCTACAGTAACCGAATGTAACTTGTCTTCATCTACTTCTGGAAGACCAAGATGCATTATGTTACAATAATCAAGATGTGGAAGGATCAAAGAGTGACTACCATCTGAAAATCTTCAAAACAAAGTAACACATTTAAGGCATGGGGCAGTAACAGTAAGCAAGTATCAAAGGATCTAGAACACTTGAGATGAAAGCAAGTTTAAGACTGCTGGAATGCACCATTCATATTTGCTATTTGGATATGAAAGGAAGGAAGGAGATGGGACAAAGTAGGTGAAAAAATGTAGATGGTATTGATAGATATAGCAAGAAATGAGGTAGGACTACAGCCATGTGAAACAAGGGGAGACAGCATGCAAAGCACGGCTCATGAGTTCCTGGTAAGGTCCAAAATTATGTTTTATTGAGAAGTGGTGCAATCCATGGTTGAAGGAAGAGGGAACAGTTGCCATGGCAAGCAATCAATCAGTTGAGGATGTGAATGAAGAAGAGACAAAACATAAGAACTGGGTGGGAATGGGATCAAAGGAACAAACACCTGCTTAGAAGAGGAGAGAAGACGGGCACTTTACCCCTCTGTGATTTTTAGGAATAAAAGCGTAACAGGGTCCAGAGGAAGGAAAGGTGAACAATGTGAAGGAGATGATGGCTGCCTGGTGAAGAATTCATCAGGATTAATCTTGTCATGGAAGAAGTCAGCCAAAGTCTAGGTAGAAAGTAAAGGTGGAAATGGGAGATGTGTTTAATGAGCACTCCTGAGCCTTCAGCTGTCCTGAATGAACCTGCTCTTGGCTGGTCTCTGCAGCTAAGCAGCATCAGGCTTAGTTAGTACTTGGATGGGTAACCACCTTGGAATACTAGGGGCTGTAAACTCACTGTGTGGAAGGCAGGCCTGGCAATCTATTTCCAGTTGTACCTTGCCAAGAAAACCCAGGGGGCTGGAGTCAACAAATAGCAGACCAAAAGTAGATGATCGTGAATTTAAAATATGTAAAATCAAAATGGGGGTGAGATTTAAGTCAGAATAGGTGCAAGAAAGTAGAACAAGAACTCTGGAAGTGAGCCAAGGGGTGGAGCAAATCATGGGTTCTGGATGAAGCAGCCTATAATACAGTTTTTCAGACTCCAGAGCAATATCAATGTTGTTCTCCTTCCCTCCCTTCCATGCCAACTGTACAGAAGAGAAGCGGAGCAGAGCAGAGAACAGTCACTCTAATTCCTAATTCAGCCCCCCTTCTCCTTTTGCTTCTGCTCCTTGCCCATCTGCCCGCCTTCCTGCTCCAAAGTTCCATTACCTTTTTTTTTTTCTACAAATTAAGTCATTTACTATTTATTTATTTGCAGTCTCTTTTATACCGCGCTATTCGACATCAGTGCGGTTTACAATGAACATAAGAGTTGCACATCTCAATTTCGTGATTTGTGCTTACAGTGAAACAGGTATAATAACTTGGGTATACATTAAGCAGGTATAACAGGTAAAATAGGGTATAAATAACCAGTCCCTTAACAAGGAGACACGATGAATAAATACAGTCTACTTTATGCAACAATATAAATGAGTTATACGGCACTGCATAAGTTTCTCATGGTGGTTGGAGGAGAAGGTGTGATTGCGAGTGATCAGTCTGGGAATGTGACTTTACTGTACAGTTTATTAAAATTTGATATACCGCCCTTCGAGCCAGCAAAGCGGTTTACAATAAAACAATTGCGAGTTTAGCAAGAAACTCCATTAGTTATAATAAAAGAGATATAAGCATTCATACCATACAGGAAATATGGGTTTAACATATGACAACTGGCATTAAAGAGGACGAAGGGGGGAAGTGAACAAAGGGTCTAAAACAAGATACATAGATCAGGCATACACTGGCTATGGGGAAAGATGGGATTTAAAAGAAACTTTGAAATTGGTATAGGAAAGTTCTAAATGGGATTGTGAGGGAAAGTCATTCCATAGAATTGGGGCAAGAAAACAGAATGTCAGGCAGAATCATAGTAACAGCAGTTAAAGACTAGTCTGGTCCATCTAGTCTGTCCAGTAAGGTAGCTAGGGTGGTTGTAAATGCAGCTTCATGCAGGTCACCCCCCCCCCCCCCCCCCAATATGCCTGTGTTTAGGGTTGTACCTTCTGCTCCATGCAGGTCAGATCCCCTCTATTTATTGAGGTATAAATGATATTTAAGTTTACTTTGATTTCATCATCCTCTTGCTGCAAAGGGATCCACTGTGTCTGTCCCATGCCATTTTGAATTCCGTCACTGTATTTGCTCCTGCCACCTCCATCAGGAGGGCATTCCAAGATCCACCACCCTTACAGTGAAAAAGTATTTCCTGATGTTGCTTTTAAGTTTACCATCTTGTAGCTTCATAGTATGCCCTTCTAGTTTTATAGCTTCCTCTTCTTTGAAACAGGCTTGTTTTTTTCATTGATACCCTTTTAAGTATGTTTTTCCATTAACTGTTTATTGAAAACCAAATGTATAAAACACACATAAGAAATACACATGTCCATCTAACACACACTGCTCCCCAATCTACCCCCACCCCTCATCCAGGAATCACCTGTGGCAGGCAATGGCCTAGAATAGCCTGTAAACGTATGAGAGGCCTGTAAGCTAGGCCTGAGTCCCAACCCCCACCTGAGAATAGTAATGCTGAGAAAAACCAGTCAGTAAAAGTTAGAGAAACTGCTTTAAACTGCTTTTGATAAGGTTGTATGAATCCTTTATTGAATTCTTCTATGCTGACGACAGATATGTTCCAGTGCTCTGTATTCACACATTCTCTAAGCCAGAAGTGACCTTGTAGGAGAAATGTATCAAAGTCTAAGAACTGTGCCTTTGTTAGAGAATTCTGAGCAGGGGGAACAGAGTGTTAGGCCCAGAGAGAGTTCCCAATTGGATAGGTGTGGGACCAATAGAAAGTTTGCCTATGTTAAACTGAAGAAGAAAGGTATATAAGGTGTTGTTTGCTGGACTCCATTGCTCAGACCTTTTTGAATGTGACATTGCCTGAGACTTGTGCACAATAAATTGGCTTGGATCTTTGCACCGACTCCTGGTATTATTCATTGCATGCACTTCGCTGCAACACACCAACTACTGAGAATCCCACCAGCTTAAACCAGTCCAAGCATATCAGATACGATAGAACAAAATATTGCTGATACACAGTAATTCTAAATGTCATAAGCTATTGAGATTTAAGCCAATCAGAATACTTATACCAAACCCGCACAAAAGCATTCAGGTTAACATGGAGTAAAGCAGTCAATTTACATATTAGGTACAGATGGTGCCAAGCGGGCTCCCACTTCCTCTAGGGATGGGGCAGCTTCTCATTTCCATGCTTGAGCAATCACCATTCTCGCAGCAGTGCATCCCATCCTAAGAAACAAGTCACCTCCCCAAGGGAAAGCCTGGATCAGACACATTCAATAAGCCAGTCCCAGCCTAGGCAAGCACTCCTCCCCTAAAATAGTACTCAACTACTTAAAAAACATTTCCCAAAAGGACCTAAATCTTTTCACAAGACCACCAAATATGCAGGAAGCTACCCCTGTCTCAACACTGCCACCAACACAGCACTGAGCCCCCAAAGACTCTCTGTAAGCGAAGGAGCACGAGATACCATCTGTACAGCATCTTGTAGTTATGTTCCAGCAGACTGCTAGCTAATACCCCTTTATATAAACCCAGAAATCTAGATTCTCACTGTTTCTCATCCCAGGACTTATTGAAATCATCTTCCTAGGCTGTCTAGCAAGGCTATATAATCTCCAACTCCTTACACATTAATTTATACAGTTTAGAGATGGCACCCTTTGCAAAACAAAGCTTCTGCTTCCGTCAGGGTCTACCCCACTCCTCTCCTCAACATGTGCTTAATATAATGTACTACCTGCACATACATAACATAGTCAGAGGGCAGTAAAAGAGTATTCCTCCTGAAGATCTGCAAAGACCGCCCACTCCTCCTCTTGCCGGAAATAGCATACCCGCCCACCCACTGAAAGCTTGACTATCCAAACCCAGCTGGAAATCTGAATTTCCACAATCTAGCCAAACCAGATTCTCTTCCATTTAGTGATTGAAATAAAGGGATTGGAACACTTCCTCCAAAGTTGTCCCTCCCTTAGGTGTTTCTGATCAAGCACTCCCTATTTCAATTCCACCCATTCCTGGTGCTCATGAATCCACCATTCCAATGCTGATCGCACCCACTCCGCTTCAAAATACCTACCTACCTACATGTGGAACCCCCAAAACTCCCTTTTCCCTTCTAGCAAATAGGATCCTTCTAGCCACCCGGGGACGCCTCCCATTCCAAATAAAGGACATAATTTTATGCTGCATCCTCTCTAAAAAGGACTCCGGAACCCAAACAGGCAAAGGAGCCAGGATAGTACCATAATTTTAACAGTTGCTATACGTCCAAACCAGGATAATCCCAGCACCCCCCACCTATCCAACTCACTCCCAGTTTTCTGCCACAGCGGTAAATAATTCACCGCAAAAAAGCCTCACACTTGAGGTGTCAACTGAACCCCTAGGTATATGATATTATTTAATTTGGCCCATTTAAAGGGAAAAGCTGCCTTTAGGGTCTCCACTCACAGCATAGACAGGGAGACATTCAGCCACTCGGAATTAGTTTTAAACTCTGCTACCTCTCCATAGGCTTCCATTTCACTAACAGGGAACTCTCAGAATCAGACATTACAAATGAAGCATCATCCACAAATAACAAAAGTTTATAGTCCTACCCTCCCACACACACGCACTCTTGAGCTCAGGGTTCTCCCGAATCCTCTGAGCCAAATAGAAGTGAAGAGAGGGGGCATCCCTGTTGAGTTCCTCTCCATAATTTGAAGGCATGAGTATAGCTCCTATTTATTTTTAAACAAGCCATTGAGGAGCTGTACAGAATTTTGATGCACCTTAAGAAATCCTCTCGGATCCCCATCTTCTCCAAAGTCTGGAAGAGGAAGAGCCAATAGAACCTATCGAAGGTCTTCTTGGCATCTACTGCAAGCAAAGCCAGGCCTTCCTTCAATTGCTGCCCATGCAACATCAGAAAGCTCCTCAGTTTGATGTGATCAGACACTTACCATTCAGGAATAAACTCAGATTGGTTGGAGTGAACTAAGCAGGGTAGACCAACCACTCCATCACCATGACCTCACCTCCAGGTTTACATCAATACACATTCATCCTCTGACCCAACACCATTTAAGTATTTCAAGGTCTGTATCTCTCCTCTAGGGTATACATATTTAGGGTTTTGAGTTACTTCTCATCCGTCTTCTGGCGCAAGCTCCAAATCATTTTGGTCACCTTCCGCTGAACCGTTTCAAGTCCTTTTATAGCCTTTGTGAGATATGGTCTCCAAAACTGAACACAATACTCCAAGTGAGGCATCACCAACGACTTGTACAGGGGTATCAATACCTCCTCCTTTCTGCTGGTTATTACTCTGTATGCAGCCCAGCATCCTTCTGGCTTTGGCCACCACCTTATAGCATTGTTTCACCACCTTGAGCTCCTCAGACACTAGCACTCCAAGGTCCCTCTCCTGGTCCGTGCACACCAACCTCTCTCCCCCTATCGCATAGGATTCCTTTGGATTTCTGCTTCCCAAATGCATGAATCTGCATTTCTTCGCATTAAGTCTTAACTGTCAAGCGTTAGACCATTCTTCCAGTGTTTTTATATCTTTCCTCATGTTGTCCATTCCGTCAGAAGTGTCCACTCTTGCAAATTTTCGTGTCATCTGCAAAAGACAGACTTTTCCATTCAGTCCTTCTGCAATATAACTCACAAATACATTAAACAGTATTGGTCCCAGGACCGATCCCTGAGGCATGCCACTCTGCACCTTCCTTTCTTCTGAGTGAGTTCCATTTACCACTGTCTTCTATCATCTGCCAGTCAACCAATTTCTGATCCAGTTCACCACCTTGGGACTCATCCCTAGGCTGCTCAGTTTATTGATAGGCCTCATATGAGGAACAATATAAAAGATTTTGCTGAAATCTAGATAAATCACATCCATTGCATGCCCTTGATCTAGTTCTCTGGTCATCCCGTCAAAGAACTCAATAAAATTTCTTCGGCATGATCTTCCCCTGATAAAACCATGTTGCCTTGGATCATGCAATCCATTGGTTTCCAGAAAGTCCACTATTCTTTCTTTCAAGAGCCCCTCACACCACAGAGGTAAGGCTTACTGGCCTATAGTTTGCACCTCTTTCCTATTACGACTTTTGTGAAGAGGTCACACATCTCCACGGATCTATTGAAAACATACTTTAAAGGCCCTACCAGAACCTCTCTGAGCTCCTTCAGTCCACTGGGAAAGTGGACTTGTCCACTTTCAGTTTTGCAAGTTATTCAAAAGCATCATCTTCTGTGAATGATGTGGTATTTGTGTGTTTGTCAGTCTTACATGATCCATTTCCAGGATTTTATTTCGTGAATACAGAAATATTTGCTTAGCATTTTCACTTTTTTAATGTCACTTTCCACAAATCTGTCCTTGGCACTTTTGAGTCTTGCAATTCCATCTCTGATATTCCTCTTCTCTTGAATATACCTGAAAATGTTTTTTCTCCGCACTTCACATCTTTAGCCATCTTTTCTTCCACCTTTGCTTTTGCTGTTCTTAGTTTTCTCACTCTCTCTTTTAGCTTTATCCTGTATTCTTGTTTGTGATCTTCTGAATTTTGTGAAAGCTGTGGTTTTGCCTTTATTTGTGCAGTCACTTCTTTGGTGAGCCATTTGTGTTTCCTTTTCCTCTTGTTTTTATTTACTTTTCTTATATATCTGTATCTGAATTCAAAAAAGCATGGGACAAACACAGAGGATCTCTAAAGCAAAAAAGGGGACTGTTATAGTTGTTGATATGGAAGGACAGACTAGATAAGCCATATGGTCTTTTTCTGTCGTCATTTTTCTACGTTTCTATATATATTTAGTAACATAGTAAATGATGGCAGATAAAGACCAGTATGGTCCATCTAGTCTGCCCAGTAAGATGGCAAGAGTAGGTGCACCTGCTGCTCCGTGCAGGCCACCCCTCCCCATGTCTTTGTTTTAGGGGTGAACCCACCGCTCCGTGTAGGACACCCCTGTATGCTGAGAAATTAGTTAGTTAAATTTATTTTGATTTTATCCTGTTGCTGTAAAGGGATCCACTGTGTCTGTCCCATGCCATTTTGAATTCTGTCACTGTATTTGCCCCACCACTTCCATCGGGAGGGCATTCCAAGCATCCACCACCCTTTCAGTGAAAACGTATTTCCTGACATTGCTTTTCAATTTACCCCCTTGCAGCTTCATGTTTGTAGCCCCTTTTACTACCTCTTAATTTAGCCCACTGCAATTCCACTTCCCTTATCTCCTCCCACCCTGCCAACTTCTCCTTCATATCTGGCTTGTGCAGCAGAGGGAAGGAAAAGATGATTAGAATGAATTGAATGGAGGACCCTGTGAGAAGTGCGAAGAATAGTTAAGGAGGAAAGATAGGAGGAGATAAACCAGTATGTAGAGCTTTATGAATCAAAGTCAGAATTTTATATTGGATTTGATTGTGGATGAGCAACCAGTGATAGTGTATTAACAGAGGTGTCAAGTTGTTATTTTTTGATGCGCATGATAACATTCTAACTGTAGAGTTCTGGATAGCCTGTAATTGTTTTATTTTATACTCACAAATACCAGCGTATACAACCTATAACACCCAGTAATTTTAGAACACTGTGCCTATGTGCCTTTATAAAATAGCCACTCAGAATTACAGTTTATTAACTTGATATACCGCCAATCGAGAACCAAGTCTTGGCGGTGTACAATAAATCAGAACAAAGAACATAAAAATAACAAAAATGACGGATAAACCACTAGGACAGGAGGGAGCAGGAGGCCTAGGTTATAGGATCAACACAGCTACATAAGACCATAAAAGGAAGGGGGAGAAAAAGGAACAGTGTAACTGGAATTGCTGGCTGTAAGCAGATCAAGAACACACAACATGCGAGGGCCAGTAAAGGGTCACAGGTGCTAATTTTTATTTAGAAAAAACCCTACACGTTTCGGCGTCAAGTCTTCCTCGGGGGGGGGGGGGGGGTATGCATCTTAAAATATAAAGCAAATACGGTATTAAATAAAAATGGTGTACAATAAATAAATAAAAGTCATACATATTAAAAATAGAATAAAAATGAAATAAATAGTAAACACCAATAATAAAAGTATAATATGACACTGCTCAGAGCTCATTGTCCCTGCTGCGTGTGGACTGCAAGCCTCCTCCTTCTCCTTGATCAGAGAGGGGGAAATAAGGTCTGGGGGGGACGGGGGACGACTCCAACTCCTCAAAGGAGAAACTTAACAGAAAATAAAGGAGAAAGTAATTTAAAATATTATATCAAGGAACCCTGACTCTAAATCCCTCTAGTTCCTAAGTGTCTCTCAAGTAAGCCCTGATCCCTGGCTGTTTCCCTCCAGCTGCATGGAAACTGAACTTACTGGAACTGGTGGGTGGTGCCAGTGGTATTTATACCAGAGGGTCAGCAAGTTGTTGATTGGCTCAGTCTCCATGCTGCTTGAAGGGAAGCACAACCCAGAGGAAAGGGACTGGACTGGAGGGATGCCAAGGAAAGGTATAAATACATATATGGTTACTTTAAGCACACAAGCTGCATAAAAAATAGTAAATAATAAATAATAGTATTAATCAATCAAAATATCAAAAGAATGAAATCACATAAAAATAATTAAAAACATATAATAAAACAGAAAAGCAAACTACTAAAGGAATCTTACAGTAGAGCTTGGTTGGAGGAGAACCACAGTAGGAGTACTTACATAGGGCACCTTATGAAAAAAGTAGTCTTTTAAAAGACACCATTCAGAATGAAGCTCGAGAGCTCAAAAAGAAATGAATGTAATATAATTGTACAATTGTGTCTTTGTGTCACACAGAGCCAGAAAGGGAAGAAAACCAGAGGAGCAAATGTTCAATAGAGCTATATAATTGCAGAATATAACGAGGAGGGTACAAATGAAAACTGAGGCAGTGAACTGTAAATTTATGGTATCTACCAATAGGGACATAGTGAGGAAGAAAAAAGCTGATCTTTTTGAAAACGAAACACTTAAAAACATAAGTGGAGTGGGGGAGCGCCGTCTACATAGAAACAATGTATTCTATTGTACCTTATCACATTGTCTGCACTTACCTAGCAAATCATGGAGAGCAAGCGTATTTGTGTTTTCGCCAGGAGAAATTTTGGTACAATGGAAGGCAACTGTGTCAGCGTCTCTTTTTGTACCGCTCGATTTTCGCACCAAAAACCAATTGATTGACATGAGATTGCACATGGCAAGGAATGACTAAAAATGCAGGAAAATAGGATATTGTACCTGAGAAGATCAATCGGACAGATTTTGTGGTTAAGAATAAGCCAAACCGATAATAGGAGAGACATTCAACGTTGAAAACACAGCACAAGCTGTATGCAATATGTTGAAATGAGTTCTTAAGCGGTGCATCTAATGTGTATAGAACCACTGATTCCTGAAAACTTAGTTAATAACTCACAGGATTACTTGTATCAGATTAAAAGATCGAGGAAACATTTTTATTAAAAAATATATTATAAACTACCAAACTTGTGTTAGAGGGAGTTCTCTTACTGCATGAAAAACCGGCTTTTGTGAGAACAGTGAACATGAACGTGCTCATAATGAAAAGGCTGAATGGATCGGCATGGGAGAATAGGGAGGGAAGGATCACAGGCAAAATTAAATGAAAAAGAATATGAAAAATAATATAGGTCACACTAATTATAGGGGGGGTTACTGTTTATAACACAGCATAGAGCAATTGCATTATATTGAGAAAAAAATGATCAGTTGGCCCATAGTCATTAAACCGTGTAGGAGACTTGAAAAATGTTAACTGAGGGAACTTGTGTTTACATACATAAATAAATAAATATTGATAAAAATAAAATTAAAGATAAAAATAAAACCAAAATTAAATAAAAGAGTAAAAATGAAAATAAAAAACTCATAGGATACCATGCTCTTATATAAAAACATTGTGTATAAAAGATATATGCATTTAAGTGCCTGTAATATAGTAAGAGGTCATATGAATTAGTGTGTAAAGCATCAACATAGGGCAAAGGAAGGAGAGGGGCTTGTACCCAATAAGAGAGAGATTGGGCAGGGAGAATAAAATGCCTTTAACAATAAAGATACTAAAATAGGGTAAAAATGCAACAGATAAAAACAAGAGGTAAAGATAAGAATGAGAGGTAAAAATTACAAATATAAATATAGAACCAAAAGGGGGTTTAAAAAGGGGGGGGGGGGGGGGCGTGGGCTGCAGGCATAAAAATATAAACCTAATAAATATGGCACAAATTATGATTCAGGACGAAGACACACAAGTGCTCAAAAAATTAGTAAATCTGGGATAAATATAATAAATTAGGTCAATAGATGATAAAGAGTGATAAAAAAGGGGGAAAACCCAGACTTATGTGAATAGGAGTAATAAAAAAATAATAAATAACAATAAAAGCAGTTAAATTGTCCAATAGGAAAGTAGTTAAGACCATAAAAATAGTAAATAAATAAAAATAAAACCATAAAACGGAATTGGAACAAAGACCAGAGGGGAGCAAGGGCTAGTTAAAGAAAAACTGAAAGGTCAACTTCTTGGTTAAGGCCATACGGTGTTAAAGTATTCAGCTCATAAATGTAGCCTTGTTCAATCAAGTCTTAACAGAATTCTGTCCAGATCACTTTTTTCATAAGGTGCCCTATGTAAGTACTCCTCCTGTGGTTCTCCTCCAACCAAACTCCACTATTTAAAGATTTCTTTAGTATTTTGACTGCTTTTTTGTTTTATAGGTTTATTTATTATATAGAGTGAAGGAGTAGCCTAGTGTTTAGAGCAACTACCTAGTACACAGAAGATCAAGGGTTCAATTCCCACTGGCACTTCTTGTGACCTTGGGCAAGTCACTTTACCCTCCATTGCCTCGGAAGAAAAGGCTGGCAATCTACTTCCAGTGATACATTGCCAAAAAAAAACAGAGATAGCTGGGTCGCTATGAGACAACACTGACTTGATGGCACTAAAAAAAAAAATTATATACTTTTTAATTATAAATTTTTATGTGATTTCATTCTTTTGATATTTTAATTAATACTATTATTTACTATTTAATATTTGTTTTTATGCAGCTTGTGTGCTTAAAGTAAACACATATGTATTTATACTTTTATTATTGGTGGTGTTTACTATTTATTTCATTTTTATTCTATATATGACTTTTATTTATTTATTGTACACTATTTTTATTTAATACTGTATTTGTTTTATATTTTAAGATGCGTACCCCCCCCCCCCCCCGAGGAAGGCTTGATGCCGAAACGCGTAGGGGTTTTTCTAAATAAAAATTAGCACCTCTTACGCTTTACTGGCCCTCGCTTGTTGTGTGTTTCTGGTGTTGGTGCGAGGGTCCTGCTCCCTCTGTGTTCCCGTAAGCAGATCAAGGCAAGGATAAGTGACTCGGGGAGTGGATGAATGAAAGGCCTAAGCAAAAAGATAACCTTTGAGTTGAACTTTGAAATGACTAAAGGAGAACTGAATGTGCAAACGATTAGTGGGGGAATTCCAAAGAACAGGGGACATGACTCGGAAAGTCAAAAAGCAGGTGGCTGTAGTGTGGACCATTTAAGGACTTGGGACTGCTAAGAGGATATGCAAGAGAGCGAGAAACGTAGGAGATGAGAAGTTGAGACAGGAATGAAGAACTACCGGTGTAGAACGTGTGAAACATGAGAGTCAGCACCTTGTGATAGACAGAAGGAAACCTCTATATGAAATATTTATAACCACTCCTAAAACTGTGTAAATGTCTGCATGTACTATATACACTTGTGAATTTTGTAAAGGGCATGCATACATCTACATCACACAGTTCTGGTCTTTCTCCACCCAAACTACGTACCTGAGAATACCCATGTGCAACACATGGATAATTACATGCCGTCTTTTTACCTATACACATGTATACAACTACTGTATACAGGGTTAGCTCAACCATTAGACAAGCTAGGTGATCACCTAATGCAGCAGCTTCTGTGGAGCAGAAGACAAGCAACAGCAGTCAAAACAGAACAATTTCTGACAGCCCTACAAACTCAGAGAGCCATCAGTGCATTCTTTTACCTGCAGGAAGAGCAGGCACGCACATACATATAACAAATTTTAGTATTTAAAAGTATGGAGGGGGATTTTGGAAGGGACATCCTAGTGCAATCTGGGACATCTAAGCCAGAAGGTCTGGGGAAAAAAAAACCAGGCACATCCAGGTGCAGACATGATTTCACAAATGTGGACATATCCAATATGGATGTCTGTGGAGCTTCTACATAGCCATCCCCAGAATAGGGTTATAGTGGGCTAGGAATGGGGAAGCCAGGTTTCAAATCCTACTGCAGCTATCATTGAAATTGTGCTGAGTACTGGGGATGATGGAGTGCTTTCTTCTCTACACCTTCTGGGTGTTTTTCAGCCAAAACGAGCACGTTTTAGGTGCCTGTTCATGTGTGAAGCAAGTATAAACTTAAGATGTAACTCCGGATGTCTGGGATGATTTTGAGATCAGATGGGGATTTCCAGGTTCCTGGGGCCACGCCTCCACCACATTCCCATTCAGACATGGACTTTCTCAGGCTGGTGACATCCACAGACTCAGCTTCTAAAATGGCTCTGGACTTCTCTATGCCCATTTTCGGATGTTCAAAGCACTAATAGGACTTCCAAAATAACCCCCATGATGTCCAATACTACATTTTTACAGAAGTGTGGTGGGATTCAGGTAGGAACATACATCAATTTATCCCTTGAATAATGGGGTCCCATACCAGCCAAAGATCTAAAAAGCAAAATTTGCTTTTCTATTAGTTTGTTTCTATCTACACTATCCAACAGAACAATTTAATAGCAAATAGAGGAAAATAGCTATAGTAGTAAAGCCAGGGATCACTCTTTTTTTTTAGTTGTTTATGTTGCTGAAAAGAGAATTTGAAAGGGTGGGATTGCAAGAGTAAAGACGTTAAATAATATCTAGAAGGCAACAAGAAAAAAAGTAGAAACTCTAAACAAATACTTTTGATACTGATTCACTGAAGAAGAGATGGGAGAAAGACCACAGACATAGACAGAATAAAAGTATATCCAATCTATTCATAAAAGAGGGTATACGTGGAATTAGCAATGATGAAAATGAGCAAGGCAACTGATCCAGAAGGGATACATCTTTTGGGGAGGGGGTTGTAAGGTTTCAAGTTCACCTAGGGCACCAAATAGCTTTGTACTGGCCCTACAACTGTACAATTTTAGTTTAAAAATGTCTGTGGGTAAAGGGTTTTTTTTATACATAAAAGCAGCTTTATAAAACTACTCCCATAATGATAGCAATTTTCAAAGCCATTTACCTTGCTAAAATGGACTAACTGAAACCTGCTCACTCTTCCTGTAAATAAAAGTGGTTGTTGGAATCGGTGTGCTTGTCAGAACCTACAGTTTTGTTTTAAATTGCAGCTATTCATTGCTGCCTTCCAGAAGCTGCCACCCTAATCTGCCTAATGGTTAAGCCAGCCCTGGACAGACAGGGAGATGGGCCATCAACAAACTGGCATTTTTCTACTCAAGAATCATTCCCGAGCCCAGAGAGAACTGGAACACCATAGCTGCCAACCTTCATATCGAAGACAGAGGGCTTGATTTTGGCTATGATGAAAGCAGGAATATATGTATCCCTGTGAGAGCTTTTTAAAATGATTGTGCCAATCCATGAAAATGTATTTATGTTCCCAACAAATTTACTCGTATAGCATCTCGACCACTGCCCCACAGCATGGATAAAGGCAACCAAAAAAGAACTCAGTGGAATAATCACCAAATTCACACAAGAAAACTCCAGCAAGGAATCATGCCAACAAGCCTAAAAACCTCCTCCATCCATCCCATGCTGAAAACCCCCCAACCCTGAACACATCAGATCCGGCTTCATACAGACCTGCTGCAAGTTTACCCTTTGCAGCAAAAATCACAGAGAAAACGGTTCAGTATCAACTCCAAGAACACAATGACAGACACAATCTCCTAGATCCCCAGCAACACGGTTTTTGATGACAACACGGAATGAAAACTTTACTAACCATGTTAGTAAATACACTCACGCAAGGAATAGTACAGATCAACCAAAGCTACCTGTTAATCTTCCTCAATATCTCAGCCTTAGACATCGTAAATATTGCTACAACGCCTCTGCATGATCGGAATACAGGGAACAGTCCACAAATGGTTCACATCCTACCTCACTGACAGATATCAGATAATAAGGATTGGAAACAACTCTTCAACACCATACAAACAAACCCAAGACATGCTACAGGGATTCACACTCTCCGCTATGCTCTTCAATCTATATATTGAACTACTCTGCATAAGAAATCACAAACTAAACCTACATGTATATGCCGACATTATGCCCAATCGACACAGACCAACCAGATCTAACAGCACACTAAGAATGCTTCACTGAAGTAACTAAATGGCTAACAGAAAACAACCTGCAAATAAATTACAAAAAGATCGAAGTGATATATATAACTAACAAGAGACATGACATTCAGCCCACCCCCAACGATAACACTGAACACCACCACAATCAAAACTAAAACTGAATTAAAATACTAAGGAATCACCATCAACCAACAGCTAACCTTCAAATCACACATAAGAAAGACCACCCAATCTACCTCAAAGCGAAGACACTCCAGCACCTCCGACCACTCTTCAAACCAGATGATTTCCATACAGTTTTCAAAGCATCAATACCCCGCCACGACTACTGCAATGCCATCTTACAAGAACTCCCACACTCCCCACAACAGCAAGAATTCTACTAGCAGCAACCAAAGAACACATTACTCCGATATTAAAACAGCTTCACTGGCTCCCACTACAAAACCGCATAACATATAAGACCATCATGCTAACACATAAAGCAATTCACTCAGACCCCCCCTACACACCTGCAAACACTCATACAGCCCTCACAACCACACAAAGCCAGAACCTTTTAGGCACCAACGTTCCACATGTGGAACATATTTTTGCAATGATATAGCTTTATCAATTTTCAAGCAAATTAGATGAAACTTTGTCAATGAGTTTACAGACATTGACCCTCTTGAGCAATAATTTTTTTTTCCAATTGGCGATATACCCCCTTCTACAGTATGCCAAAGTAGACCAAAGTTGGCACTTTATGGTTTATGTAATATATCCCTCTACAATTTTGTTCTCACATGTCCGTCTGTCTTATTAGGGTGAGATTCATATTCTGGAATGTTTTACGAGTGTGTTGGTCAGGTTTTATGCATGTCGGTAACCTATTCATGTTTTTGTGATTACTTCTTTCCGTGTGTTCCACTTGTGGAACGTTGGGACTTCCGGGTGTCATTTTTTTCATTTTACAATTTCTGCCATATTTTTTGCAGGATTGTTATTCAACTAATTCTATATAGTTATAATGCCTAAATACCGTTGCCTGACGCTTCAAGAAGCAGTAACACGCATTGCAGAAGATTCAGATGTAGAAGAAGCCGACATTTTGATTTTGCCACCCAATGATGAAATGGCTGCTTCAGACATTGAAGAAATTGATGAAGAAAATTTGGAGTCCATTGAGCCTGGCGAAGTGTGTGGTGAATTAGATCTGGATGTTTAAAAAGTTGCTAATGTGGAATCTGAGGGAAGTGATCAGCTGGTAGAAAGTGATAGTGAGCTCTTATCTAATTATCAGTCAGCTCAACCAGCAAAAAAGCGTAAGTGGATAAAATCAACCCCAAAATGGATGAAGAGGGATGACTTTTTGACTCCAATGCCAGAAGCATCTCCCGAAAAATTAGCCGATCTTCGCACTGATTTGATTGATAAATCTCCCTTTGACCTCTTTATGCAAATTTTTGGTGATGATTATGTTGATCATCTTGCCAGTATGACCAATATTTATGCTCAGCAGAAATTGGCAAATATTGATACAAATGGGGACGAGTTGATTCATTTTTTTGGCATTTTGCTCCTCAGTGGATACCACCAGTTGCCCAAAGAAAGTCACTATTGGTCGACCGCCGAGGATCTGAGCAATAATATTGTCCCAAAGATAATGAGTTGCAAACGTTTCCGGGATTTGAAAATTTACTTCCACATTGTTGATAATCACAATTTGCAACATGGAAAAGTAGCAAAAATTGAGCCATTTTATGATCACCTCACAGCACAGTTTGTGAAAGTCGGTGGAGTGTTCAGTGAAAACTTGAGTATTGATGAATCAATGGTGCCATATTACGGGCACCACAGTTGCAAAATGTTTATTCGAGGTAAGCCAATTCGATTTGGTTACAAAGTGTGGATGTTGTGCTGCCCTGCTGGGTATCCATTTTCTTTTTTTTTTTTAAACCATATTTTATTAGGCATTGTCGGACTTTCCAACAACAAGGCAACCCCAATCATAACATTCAGTACGTTCCGGTCTCCCAACCCCCCGCTTCCGAAACAGAAATACATTCCCCAGACACTGCACAAAAGGAAAGGAAATATAAATGTATAAATAATACCAATGAACAACAAGAAAATGTACAGAAGGAAAAACGGTATCGAGAGGGGGAAACATCTAAGGATGACAGTAACATTACCGATACCCCTAAAACCCCATGACAGCAACCCCCCCCCGGAACGTGATCCCCTACCCCGTCCATCACATCACCCCACTGAACAAGTAATATTAAACCACCCATAAAGGTGTCATAACTACAAAAAACTATGTGTGTGCTAACTGCTCTCCCGATGGCCGCCCCCCCCATCCTACCCCACTCCCTGTCTCCCACCGGGCCCAAGTGCCCATCGAGGTAGGGGTCCCAAATCTTATGAAACATCCATTTCTTACCCCTCAGACGGTACGTTAAGCAGTCAAACCGCACCGCCGCTGCAATTTTCCCACTCCAATCCTCCCCCGTGGGCCCCGTCACACTCTTCCACTTGCATGCTATCGCCATTCGCGCTGCCAGCTTCAACTTCGCCTCCAACAGCCTGTGCCATTTCCCCGCCCCACCCAACCCGGAGGACCCCAAAATAAAATCCCTTGGGCAGCCCGGGTTCCGCTCCCGCCCTCCCCACCTTCCCCCCCACACCCGCCCCCAAAACTCTTGAATAACAGGGCAATCCCACCACATATGCAAGAAGCTCCCAACCCGTCCACATCCTCTCCAACACTTATCCGTGGACTGCCCCCCAGCCAAAAACAGTTGTCGGGGGGTCCTATAAGCCCCGTGTACAATCTGCAGTTGGGTCTGCCACCAGGAGGAGACCCCCGTGCATCGGTAAATATTTGCATATATCCTACCCCACTCCTCCTCCTCTAAATCCACCTGCAACCACTTATGCCACTTCGTCCTATGTGGGGGCACCCCCTTATCCTCCTCCTCTTGCAACAATATGCGATAAATCTTAGCAATTATGCCCTTATTTCCCCTACCCTGGTACAACACCGCTTCCACTGGCGTACTCTCCCAAGTAATCTGGGACTTAACCTCCCCGGACGCTAAAAGATGTCGAAGTTGAAAATATTGGTAAAAGGGGATCTTCTCCTGCACGCAAACCTCCAAGTCCCGGTGGGACTGGATCACCCCATCCTTCACAAATCCACGAAGGCGGTCCAAACCCTCAGTAGGCAACTGGCGCCCCTTCAGCACCCACCCAGCGGAACCAAACGGGAGAAAATCCCCCACCCTGGACCAGGGCGAGAGGGGAGTCGGAAACCACCCCCTGGTCCGGCCCAATCGGCCAAGCTGTAGCATAGCCTCTAACAAAGGATGCCCCTGCCACTTACCAGGTTGTTCTCCTCCACCGCCCTCCTCCAACCACTTCTCCAAGGACAGGGACCCCATCTCCCAGCGTTCCAACTCCACCCATGCCACCTCGCCACTTCCCAAATAATGATCCCGCCATGCTCGCAGTATACAGGCCTGGTGGTACCACTTCAACGACGGGTACCAAATACCCCCCCTTTCCTTAGACAGGAGCAGCCCATTCCCACCAATCCGCGCCTTCTTCCCCCCCCAGACAAACCGCAACATCCTAGCTTCCCATTGCCTGATCAAACACCCCGGAAGCCACAAAGGCAACTGCGAAAACAGAAACAGAAACTTTGGTAGCACAGTCATTTTAAGCACCTCCACCCGGCCCCGCCAACTCAACTGCAGGGAGGCCCAACCCTCCAACATAGAGTGAATTGTACCGAGCAACGGCTGATAATTCAAGGCAAACAACTGCGAAGGGTCCTCTGAGATACGTACCCCAAGATATTTAATATACCCCTGGGACCATTTAAAGGGGAAGGCCGGGAAATCCCCGGCACGCAGACCTCCCAACGCCATCGCTTCCGTTTTAGAGAGATTGACCTTAAAGCCGGAAACGGCCCCGAACCGCTCCAGTTCCCTCAACAACACTGGGAGTGACTCCTCCGGCTTAGCCATGAAAATTAATGTATCATCCGCATAAAGCAGTATCTTATGCGCCGCCTTCCCCACTGTCACAGGACTGATATGAGGCGCCGCACGCACGCGAAGAGTCAAGGCCTCAATCACTATGGCGAACAGGAGAGGCGACAAAGGGCAACCCTGCCTCGTGCCGCGCTGTAAGAGGAAACTATCCGAGAAACGATCATTCACCCATATCCGTGCCGCAGGCTTCCGATACAAAGCCTGCACCCCTTGAATAAAACCCTCTCCCAAGCCCATCTGTTCCATTACCTGGAACAAAAACGCCCATTCCACCCTATCGAACGCTTTTTCCGCGTCTAGTGCTACACAAAGCGCAGGAATCTTGCGAGTCCGCACGTCTAACGTTATCCGCCTACCTTGAATGAACCCCGTCTGATCGGGGTGAATCAGTTCCGGCAAAATCCCCTCCAGTCTGCCAGCCAATATCTTGGCATACAATTTAGCATCGCTGTTTATCAAGGCAATTGGCCGGTAGTTCTCACACCGGTCCGGCGGCCTCCCTTCCTTCGGGAGAACCACAATATTGGCGTGTGTCATCGAATCAGGCAGAGGAGACCCCCGCAACAGTCCGGAGAAAAGCTTTGCCAGAAACGGAGCCACCTCCTCTCTCATTACGTGATGGGTTCCAGGCGGAATTCTATCTGCTCCTGCTGCCTTCCCTTTCGGCAACTTCTTAATACCCCCGAGCACTTCCGCCACTGTTATAGGCCGCCCCAGCCACTGCGCGGTGTCGTCCCCTACCCGCGGAATCTCAATTCCGGCCAAGTACTCTTCTATCCCTTCTCGTGTAACCCCCTCCTGCCCCTTATACAACTCCTCATAGAACAGTTCGAAGGCCTTACAAATATCGTGACTCGCTACGGCCCTGTCACCTTTAGCAGTCGTAAGCTCCTTCACTATCCTACTCTCTCTCCGCTTTTGCAGCTGACGCGCCAACATACGCCCGGCCTTGTTCCCCCACTCCATAAAGTTCCTCTTAGAAGCCCGCATCATCCTCTCTACCTCCTCCAGATCCAGCGTATTAATCTTCGCCCTCAAACCTTCAAGCTTCTGCCGCAGTGCCTTAGTCCTTTGAGAACTGTGTTCGGCTTGCAGCACCTCTAATTCCTGCATCCATCTACCCCTCAATGCTGCTCGGTCCCTCTTCCACTGGCTCCCGAGCTGAATCAAAATCCCCCTCAGGTACGCCTTCCCACAGTCCCAGAGCGTCGCATCTGAGACCTCCCCAGTATCATTCCAGGCCAGGTATTCCCGCCACGCCTTACGCAGAGCGGTCCGCCCAGCTTCAGACTGGTATAGGGACACATTCCCTCGCCACCCCCCCGCACCCCGCCACTCCCCCAGAATCAGGCCATGATCCGACAGGGTAAGGGGGTGGATTTTAACATTCGAGAGCACCCCCAATTGATCCTGCCTCCCCAGAAACAGATCCAGCCTAGAATAAGTGTCCTGCCGAGCAGCATAACACGTGTACTCCCGCCCCCCCGGGTTCTCCCACCTCCAAATATCAACCAGCGCGAAGTCTCCCAAACATTTCCTAAGCTCCTTTCCCTCCCTCCAGTGCAGCCGCTTGCTGAAATTAGACCGGTCCATCTCCCCCACCACACAGTTCATATCCCCGCCAATAATCCAATCGCCTCTGGCCTTCCCAGCGAATCCGTTCAGGAGATCCGCAAAAAAGGAACCCTTGTGCTCATTAGGAGCATAAACATTGAGGAAGGAGACCTCACGCAGGTCCACTCGCCCTACCACCCACACCGCTCTCCCCTCTCCATCTGCTCCACTGTCGTATGGGATGAACCGAACCCTTTTATGTATGAGTATCACCACCCCCCGTTTCTTAGAAGTGTACGGCGGCCCGTACATTTGATCAAAACCCTGGGCTTTCAGTTTCTCTTGCTCTGCAGATGTTAGATGGGTCTCCTGTAACAGGGCCACATCTACCCCTAACCTGTTCAATTGTGTTAGGACCCGCTTCCTCTTAATTGGGCTGTTAAACCCCTGAACATTGTAGGAGGCAACTTTAAGCCCCCCTGAAGTGGCCATCACACTCATCCTCCCTCCAACCTCCTCTGCCCTGCCAACTGTAATTCGGACATCTGCCGCACACACACAACACACTCAACACTGAACCTAAACCCATAACTCACAACCAACTCCCCTCCCCTTTTTTTTTTTATTAGAATTTTAACAAACATAACAAATGAAGTCAATACAATTCAAGACAATCAGAAAACAGATACATAGGAAATATCAGCATAAATAGCAATACAGCATGATGAAGTCCACATCACTGGGACCCAGATGTGAAAAAAAATAAAGGAAACAGAACAAAAAAACAATCAAGGTTTTCAAACCCACAATATAGAGGCATGCACTACTTATTACTCATCCCGACTAACCTCAACAGAACCCTGCCGCTCCAATACAAAATTCTCCAGATGAGCTACATCAGAAAATACATAAACCGCACCCTCATAATTTACTACACATTTGCAGGGAAATCGGAGGAAGAAAGTAGCACCCAACTTAAGGACCCGAGGCTTTAACGCAAGAAAAAGCCTCCTCCTAAGTTGGGTGCTACGTGAGACATCTGGAAAGATGTTTATCTTGTAACCACAAAAGGGAGTCGCCTTACACCTGAAAAAGGCCTTAAGAATACACTGCTTACATTCAATTGACGTCAAGGACACTACCAATGTGGCCCGCAAATTAATTACGTCGGAGGAATCCTCCAAAAAGTCGGTCAAATTAGTAAGGGAAGGCTCAATTACGTCCAACCCGCCCTCAACCGGGTTGATACGTTTAGAGCTAGTAGAAATATAAAATAGCTGAGATACCCCGACAGGATCTGAGAAAAGCAATACTTCTTTACAATATTTATCAAAAAGAATCTTTGGCGAAAGAAGAGAGGTAAGCGGAAAATTAAGGAAACGCAAATTAGCAGCACGCAAGGTGTTTTCAAGTGCCTCCACCTTGCTGTGCAAAATCAAGGCATCTTTCATCCCAGCTATATGTGCTGAATGCATAGAGGGGAGTTGCTGCTCAAGCTTAACACAAGCAGCATCTACCACAGAAATGTTACTGTCCAATTGCTGAAGAGAGGAAACAGTTTGAGAGGAAAAATCACACAGTGAACTCAAAGTTGAGGAAACTTTAGCATCAATAGACTGCAAAACTTGCCATAGATCCTTCAGGGTTATCTCCGATCCTAAAGAAGGAACCGGTGGGCACAAAGCACCCCCGGAACCAGTCAAAGTAACAGGTTTAGTTAACTGAACCGTCGCCTGCACAGCGGCTCTCACCGACTCAGGGGACTCCTCCAACCCGGCCAAGGATAAACAAGCAGCAGGACAAGGAGGAGGGGTCCTCCCACTAGAACTAAGGGAGGCACCCTCGGGAGAAGACTGCGCAACTGGGCGTGGGACCAGATGTTTATCTAAGGGACCGACAACCGGAGCACTGGTCGTCGATCCCTCTTCACCACGCCCAGGTTTGGCTTTCTGTTTACCCATAAGTATAAAAACAAACACCAAGCAATATAATCACAAGACTCACTGTTCGCCGCTGTGACGCCGAAGGGGCGTGTCCCGCCCCTTTGGACACGCCCCTTCGGATCACGATCCGCGGTCATCCAAACAGCCCACAATTATACTAACAGGGTCCTTGCAATCTGAAGGTGTCCCCACTGCCTGCCCGAAATCGGGAAAGAAGGCAAGTGCTCAAGCAAGGTACACAGCTCCCACAGTCTTAGGGCCCTCTACAAGCCCCTCACGCCTCCAGGAAGTCACTCCGGGTCCACGGAGGATAACTGGAACAGAGATTGTATACACCGCAGGGTCCTTGCAAGCTGAAGGTGTCCCCACTGCCTGCCCGAAATCGGGAAAGAAGGCAAGTGCTCAAGCAAGGTACACAGCTCCCACAGTCTCAGGGCCCTCTACAAGCCCCTCACGCCTCCAGGAAGTCACTCCGGGTCTACGGAGGATAACTGGAACAGAGATTTTATACAGCGCAGGGTCCCTGCAAGCTGAAAGTGTCCCCACTGCCTGCCTGAAATCGGGAAAGAAGGCAAGTGCTCAAGCAAGGGACACAGCTCCCACAGTCTCAGGGCCATCTACAAGCCCCTCACGCCTCCAGGAAGTCACTCCAGGTCCCAACTCCCCTCCCCTTTTAACCCCACAACATTTTGTCTTTCCGACTCCCATTAGCCCTACCATTCATACGCCCAAACCCCTCTCCTGCCCAGTGCCCCCCCCACCCCCAAACTCCCCACCACTCATCCACCTCTCCCGCTCCCTCTCCCCAATCGTAGGGCCGCCGGGTTGAGGCGGGGCCATACCTTGGTACACAGTTCCCGGCCTCTACCACCCCTCCTGGTGGCCATCGCCCCCCCAAAGCCCGCCTCTTCCACCCCCTCCCCTCCACCACACTGTAGCTTCCCAATCAATCACCCCCCAATAAGAACACCCCTTCCCTCCCCTCCCCAGATCCCTCCCCGCAGCTCATCCACCCCACATGACCAGCTTACCCGTTGCAAGGCAGACTAAAAAAAAAACAAAAAAAAAAACATGGAGCCCCCCGCCCCCCCTTAGTCCACATCTCCTCTGCCAGCTCTACAACCCCCTCCAAGTCCAAGAAAAAAAAAAAAAAAAAGAAGAGTCTCCAGCTGCTTAGGACTGCGGTTCCCGCTGCGTGGTCGTCGGTCCCATCCTGCGAGTCCTGACCAGTAGGGGCAACCTTCTTCTTCCGAGTGCCTCCCGCCTGCAACTTCAAAAAGTTCTTGCACGCTTCCTTCGAGGTGAAAAATCTCCGCGTACCGTTCACAAACATTGTAATCCGAGCTGGGTACCAGATCGCGACTTGCACCCCCCGATTTGCCAGTTTTAAAAATTGCTTAATTGAAGTATTTGTTTGTTTCCAGTTTACGATATTCAATAAAAAAAAAAGCAATTAAAATTTTTGAAAAAATTACGCTTGGAGGGGCCAACGTTCCACAAATGGAACATGCTTTTTCCTAGGAAGTACATATCCAAATTAGCTGAAAATTTATATTTGACATATTTACATGTAGTGTACTAAAATACATAACAATTAAGTATTAGAAGCAATTGCTTCTATGAGTGGCCTCTCAAAGGTTAACAATGAACACTCTCAGCATCCCCCACGCCAAAGCAAAACAATAATCACGCAAAAGACCCTTCCAACTCTACGCACCCTCCATATGGAACAGACTACCAGACCAGCTCACTAACATCACAGACCTCAAGAACTTCAGGAGAAAATTAAAGACACATTTCTTTATGGAACATTTCCACTGCAGTGAATAACCCTCGACCATTAAGACAATGTACACCAGCCTGTCACTAACCACTGTATATAAAAAAAACAACCCTGTATATAGTTAAGAGCAAGTCACTCTCTGATTGCATGCTGTAAATAGTTGATACAAATATTCAATGTAAGTTACTCCTCAATTCTATGTAAATTGCCTTGACCCGGAGAAAGGCGGTATATAAATACAGCTAACTAACTAAATAAATAAAATCTCATATTTGACAAAACCTAATTTTTCCCTATCCATCTAACCACACTGAGCAAAACATTTCGGATTAACGGAAAGCTCTGTACTAGCAATTGGACCAATGGAAAAACTAAAATCCATTTACAACTACAAGAACTCAAAATATAACCGGCAAAAAAACAAGCGTTTTTCTCACTGTGGCCATCAATATTTTTGTATTTATGTAATAACATCCTCAAGTTTAGCTGTAAAAAAAACCCACACAAAAACTTTATATTCACAGGTTCCACTTTCCAACATGGCAGTGAAAAAATACTCGCATTCAGATAAACTAACTTCACACAAGAACATGAAATTGTTCTACGTCACATCATAGCGCTAAATTGCGGCACCACCTTTTACAAAACGCAGCATCAACCTCATTCTTTCTACTGGTTTAGCTATTGCTTTCTTAGGCAAAGCAATATCACTGCCGCCACGTGATAAAATTCCTCACGTGCCTCTGAAATACCGAATCAAAAGAGAAAACAGATGAAACTACAATCTCCACAAGGCCTTTCTTTGCGCAATCGCATGCGGCGAGCGCGCGACGTTAGCTAAACGGCCGCGGACGTCACGTGGTACGTCTCAAACCAACCGGGTTTGAATATCCCATTTTTTCTCCCCCTTTTCCACTCCGCTCAGGAGCGGTTGCGCGATTAGATCGATCTAAGATGGCGACTGTGGAACCGGTGAGTGCTCGTTACTCTTGGCCATGAGTGCGCGGGCAGTAACCTTCTTTGTCATTACCTAAACCCGAGGGCGGCTGAAGTGGGAGTCCTCTTCTCCCGAGAAAAGTTGGTTGGGGCCCTAGATGTTGTCTACCGCCCTCATAACGGGGGGAGGAAGGGCGCAGCAGTGGCAGCACTTGTAAAGCCGGGTGGCGGGGAGGGTGCTGTACTGGGTGAGAATGAGGGGAGCGAGCGAGACGTAGTGGTGAAGAAAGTGGGCACTAGACTCCGAGCGGTCAGGTGGCAGTTTGTTTTCTGTTTTCCCAGTATGAAGCATCAGAGCAGCTTGGTGTGGCAGCGGCATGAGCACAGCGTGAGGGTGACAGACTGGTGGCAGTAGTGGCAACTGGCAAAGGGCTCATAAGGAGGGGGGAGTCGAAGCAGGGGGGTGGAGCGATGATACAGAAGCTTGAGAGGTGGGCGCGAGGCCGCCGGCGACTGCTGTGGTCTCAGGTCCCGGGTGGAGTGCGTGAGCTAAGCTCGACGTGAGTGCGCGTGCGTGTTCGAGCACTAGGGCCGCTCGCCGCCGCCCCCCCCCCCCCCCGCGTTGGTACAATCTCAGTCTATTTTGTTAGTACCGAGTGGCTAGAGTCTGCGGCCTAGTGGCTGGTTGTCCATCTCCCTTTTTTCTCTCCCCTTTTCTTTTTACTGGCCGTTATTACCGAACTTTTTATGCTTTTATTTAACTAAATAAAATAAGTTGTTGGGCGTAGCGTCATATCCGCCGCTGCTTCGCGTAGTCATGTGCGACTCGCTCAAGTCATTCATTCATTCATTTTGCGACAGTCGTCCTCCAAAGGGAAGGCTCAGAGTTGGTTGGCAGTAAGGAAAAGTAACGTGGTTAGTAAGGTAGTGACGTCTTTTTACATGTTTGGCGTCCGTTCTCTTTAAATATCAGTGGATAGTTCATGTGTCTGAGAGTAATTTGACTTTAGTGATCGTTATATTTTCCTCGAAGGATGAAGCAAAGTTCTTGTTCCTACATAGGATTGCTATTTTTCTAAAATCTGCAACGTATATTTCTGTACTCCATAATCTTTTTACGTATCTGACTTAATTCTGCAGCCGGCAAGGTCAATTATGGAACATGACATGTAAGAGCGATCTTGAAAATGCTTACTTTTTAATATAGTTCGGTTATTTGATATGTATCCTTTGATAAGGGTGTTATCACTTTTAAGGAAATGGGTAATTAATTATTGGAAGTTTGTTTATACCACAAGCTTTTTTTGAAACATGTACACTGACAATGCCTTATCTGTCCTGACGGATTAAAGATCCAAGTTTATTGTCTTGACCACAGCTCTCATGGTTGTGCTTTTGTACAGAATGACTTTTCAAGTTGTCATAGAAACAAAAGGAGGAATGATTGGCCCTCCTTGTCTGCCTGCTGTGTTGTCACAGGTCTCTTCTAGTTTTACTGTCACCCCGCTTACAGTGCCTTTAAGGTCCCTTGTATGATATACCCATGTGTGCTTGAACTCTTCCAATATTCTGGAGTTTATAACGTTTGCTGAAATTCTGTTCTAGGCACCCACCACACCTTCAGTGGGGAAAAATGGTTTTTCACCCATCGCTTTAATACAATGACCCCATTGTTCTGAAACTTTACATTCTGTGGTAAAAACTACTCCCTTATGCTTTATTGAAGCCTGCTAGATATTTGAATGTATGTATCATGTACTCTGGAAGAAAAAAGGGACAGAACATCTTCAGCTTCCTGAGCAGATCTGTGTAAGGCTTGTATTGTAATCCTTGTGGAAATCTAGGTGGCCATCCTTTGAATCGCTTCAGACTTGGGGAGAGATTTCCGTCTTGCTATTAATACTTAAGAATGCACACTGGCATTCTGTTTTTTCTGTTTTGATATGCCAACTGTCTACCTTCAGTCATCTGATAATGTTCCCTCAATTCTTTCCTTTTTGATTGATTAGCCAGCTTCTAATCCAATTTATGATTGTTTTAATCTTCAGACTGTTTAACTTGCTTAAGTCTGAAAGTATTAAGCTTCACTGAACTTGGGATAAACTACATCTACTGCACCTCCTTGATCCACTACTCTGGTCATTTAATTCAAATTTGTTTGACGGGATTTCCCTCTTGATTACACCCACTGACTTCAAGGTATTGCACTATTCTGTTTATCAGTAGTGTTACTTTTCCTACCACTGATGTTAAGTTAACAGGTCTTTTCTTACCATCCTGCTAGATCAACTCAGACGTATGGGTTGTGCTCCCTTGCCAGAAGGTGGAAGTACACTTATGCCTAGTGATGACATCACTGAAAGTTGCACATCTGCTGCTGCAGCATTGAGAGAAGTTGGTATTGTCTGCCTCTAGCATGTGTCAAAGTGTGTGAACTGGGGTAGCAGTACAGATAGATCTGGCTCCTCTAGCCCAAAATATAGCCTTATGGCTTTTGTGATTGAGGCCTGTTAGCTCAGCATTGCTTGGAGTTTGAGTATGACATTTTCTTATTCAGCTGCCCTGTATCCAGTGCTGTTATCCAAGGGTTGATGGGCCTGAGAGGAACAGGCGGATACCACAGGGTTCCGGGGGGGGGGGGGAGCAGGGTTTGAGCCTAAGTCCCCTTTCCTGCTTGTCCTCTCTATGCCTGCTTTTTTTGGTTCTGTGGGTTTTTCCCGTTTTTTTTCCCTACACATTGATTGTATTTGGTTCTCTTGGAGCTGCTTTATTGCAAGCAGCAAATTAAAAAAAACAAAAAACCCCAAACAGCTTTGCTTGTCAGCTGGATCTTCCAGGCCTGCGGGATCATCTGGGGTTTCCCTGCAAATGTTTCATTGGTCGGGCCAACAGGTGCTAGGATTCCCTTTTTGCCACAGACCTGGCTGCTGCCCCCCCCTTGTGACCTTTTTATTTTACTACTGCAGTACTCTTACAGAGCATGATGCATCAGTGACACCCCCTTCCTGCCCCCAGTAAATTTTTTTTCACTGTGACTGCTTTTTTTTTTTTTTTATCTTTAGCATTATGGGGGCCTGATGCCATTGGGTACCCACTGCTTGGGCCTGGCAGGGTGGCCTTTGACTGAAGTCCATTGACCCTTAGATGCCCTCCTTTTTCAACTGGCTTGAACTGCAGCTTCTGAAGCAACTCATGGGCTGTTTTCAGTCTCTGCTAGCTGCTTGGCAGCCCCCTTCATGGGGAATCTGGAACCCTGAGCCATCGAGCAGCTCTGTCTTGGGCAATGAGGGCTTTAAGACCTTTGCTTAGATCTTGTGCTCATCTGTTCTTCGTTATCCCCTATGTGGGTTAGTTGAGAATGATTTCTCAAGTCTCTCCTTCAGAAAGTAAGTGCTGAGGAGGATGGGGTGATGCCCTTAATAGGCAGATTGCAGAGTTCCTAGCCTTCTGTTTTGTGGATGGACTCTTTCAGGAAGATACAGCAACTCTGCATGTTGTAGAGTTTATGCTCGGATGTGATCAGCAGGCAGACTTCCCCCTTTCTGGAGGGTATTTGTCATCATACTGCTTTCACTTATCTTAGAAGCTGCAGCATAGAATGCAGTAATAGGGGAGAATCCAACCCAAACCCCCCACCCCCACGCTCTAAGTTAGGCCCTTCGTTCTAGAACAAGTTGCATCAGGGTTTTGGGCTCACTAGAGTAGGAACCCTGGTCACAGCTGTGACAAAGCACATGACTGTCCCTGTGGAGGGGAGGCACTGCACTCAAGTCTCAGGTTTGGAGGGTTGAGACTTTCCTTAAAAATGCTTTAGCAGCCGCCACCTGTGTGCAAGCTTTGTGTTAAGCCCTCTTACTTGGATCCAGCTGCTGACAGCCCCATGGCTGGAAGTGGACCCACCTAGGTGGCTGGTGCCCTCTGTGGCTTGATCAAAATCTCTTCTAGGTCCATGGAGGCAAGTGATAGAAGCCAAACAATAGTTCTGGTTCGGTGCTTGGTTTGCAAGATGCTGCCTTCAAGCTGTGGCTGAGCAAACACCTCTTAAAAGCTGATTAGTCTTTGGAGTAGGTCTGGTGAAATGTTGAGGTCCCGTGGAGACCTGCCCACAAAAACACGTAGAGGTGCCAGTGTTTGCCTCTTGCAGGGTTGAGCCTAGATGCCCTTGAACTGCTAGGAATCCAGATAAGCAGTGGTCGTCTTTGGATGTCAGCCTAAGAAAGGGCAGTACTTTAGGAGCTTTTTGCATGCCTGTATCACCACCATGGCTCTGTTAGGAGCCAGTAACCCCTTTGTTTGTGGCAGTCTTTCCCAAAGTTCACCTGTTTTTCTCTGAAGGACCTATGACATCAACCCTTGGGGTTCTTATTCAAGGCTGGAGAATGTTAGCTCACAGGAGTCACTAGTTTTGAGGCCTGTGTGTGTGTTTATTTTATTTATTTAACATTTTCTTATGTACTGCCTTTCGTGATATCAAGGCGGTTTACATTGAACAAACTGAAATTACATTGAACAGGGCATTATAACTTGGAGATAACTAGTTTACAGGGAACATTGGCAATGGAGGTTTAAGTGGCTTGTCCAAGACCACAAGGAACACCTGTGGGACTAGAAACCCCAGTCCTTCTGGCCCAAGGTTGCTGTCCTCTAGTGGGATTTGAACCTCCGGCCTGAGGTAACTTTCCCCAATCACTTTTTGTCTGTGTATATGTAATAAAAATGAAATATCAAAATATTATAAGGGCAACCTGTAGTAATACTGCTATAGAGCCTCTCTGCAGCTCCCTGCTCAAGCAGGTGACGGAGGAGGACCTCTTCAACACCTTCTGCAGTTGCAGGCTATTCTACCTTTGCTGTTCACAGAGCAGGAAAGTTATCCATCTACATAATGGTACCTAAGAAAGGATGTACTGTTCGGCCTACCCTGGATCTAAAAGCAGGAGGTGCCAAACTCCGATTCCTTATCCTGCTAGATCAGTCCCGATGAGTGATTTATATCCCTCTGCCAGCAGGTGTATCCTCTGGTATAGCGCTGAGAGAAGCCAGTATTCCTGTTCGGTAATCCAGTTTAGTCCTCCACAATCGGGTAGTGCCCCTCCTCTTGCAGCCTGGAGACTGGACCAATCAAGTCTTCTGTAGTATATATGCAGACGGAGCTCCCAGAAGCCCCCAGTGTGTCCAGTCTCCTTGCAGCTTGAGGACTGCTGTGCCCTTTCTGGGCACACTAAGTGACACTTGAAGGAGCAACACTAGTTAGTTCTTTTGGGGTTTTGTTTCTGGTTCGTGAACCTTTTGAGCCCCTGAGTAGGGCGTCCCTGAAAGATCTCAAGCTGAAGACGGTTTTTCTTGTAGCCATCTGTTCGGCACGGCGCATTTCTGATCTGCATGCGTTGTCCTGCCGAGAACCTTTTTTGTCTTTTTCCGTGGATCGGATCGTCCTCCGTCCTGTCCCTTCCTTTTTGCCAAAGGTAGTGTCTCCTTTTCTCATGAATCAGGCAGTGTTCCTTCGGGTGCTTTCTTCGCACTCTGTCGGGTCGGCGGACAAAGGTCTTCACCGGCTCGATGTGGGTCGTACGCTTCGTCGTTATCTGAAGGCTACCGAGACTTTTCGGAAAACTGACCGTCTTTTCGTGCTCTTCGGGGGTGCGCGTAAAGGGGAAGCGGCAGCTAAGGCCTCCATTGCAAGATGGCTCAAGGAAGCGATCGCGTCTGCGTATCTGTTGCAGCAGCGGTCTGTTCCGGAGGGGCTACGGGCTCATTCCACTAGGGCTCAGGCGACCTCTTGGGCGGAGTATAGCCTAGTTCCGCCAGCAGATATCTGTAAGGCGGCCACTTGGTCGCCTCTGCATGCTTTCAGTAAACACTATCGCTTAGATGTGTCAGCGGCTCGGGATTCCTGTTTTGGTTCGGCGGTTCTGCGCGCTGGATGGCAAGGTCCCGCCCGGTCTTGACTGCTCTGTTACATCCTGATTGTGGAGGACTAAACTGGATTACCGAACAGGAAATGGAAATTACACTAACCTGGTAATTGTAGTTCCTGGAGGGTCCAGTTTAGTCCTCCTTCCCTCCCGACTATCTGCTATAATAATGCGGTGCGCTTTTCCGAACGGTTGATCATAAGACGGTTCCTCTTTTCCGTTCGGACCTTTTTTCTTTCCAGCCGCGTTTTTTGCTATGGCTCTTCCTTTTCTCAGGTGTTCAGTCAGCTCCTGAGATTTCTGATGGTAAGCTGTGTTTTGATTACCGGGGCGTCGGTACCGGCGCAATGCAGTGTTCTGACTTCCTCGTTTGGGGAGGGGGTTGGATATTTATTGGGGGGTACAAATTGTTCTTTAATTATGTCATTTTGTATATTAATCTAATGTGTTGCTTCGTTAAGTATGCTTTGTTACTAGTACACTGGGGGCTTCTGGGAGCTCCGTCTGCATATATACTACAGAAGACTTGATTGGTCCAGTCTCCAGGCTGCAGGAGGAGGGGCACTACCCGATTGTGGAGGACTAAACTGGACCCTCCAGGAACTACAATTACCAGGTTAGTGTAATTTCCATTTATCTGCCTCCAGCAGGTGGTGGTGCATGTTTTGGTACAGCAGTGAGCATAGGCCGGACTGTCCTCACCCACATTTCAATGTAGAGGCCTTGGACTGAATCCTGAAAGGCCTAAGAGCTCAGAATGTGGTCATGTCCATATCTGTTGGAGCAGACAGCTGCCCTGGGTCCATGCTGTTTCCTTCGGGTTACTATCACTGTTGGGCCAGAAGAGGAGCAGGGGGACAATAAGTTGAGTTCAGCTTCCTTTCCCTGTTGCAGCCCTTATCCGATCTTCAGAATTTTTTTTTGCGCATTTTTTCCTTAAGTCCTCATTTTTTTCCCCATTAATTTCAATGGGAATTAGCTCTGTTTCTTTGAATAAAGCAGTTTAATTCAAATTTTAAAAAAAAAAGACCATCCCCAGTCAGGCCTGTGTGGGCGGGCATCTGGGGTCTCCATAATGGGGTTTCACCAGGCTTTTTTTTTTTTTTTGGTCCAGTGCAGCCACTGCTTCTAATGTAGTTTTGTGTGAGGGTTTTTATTTTTGTTTTGTTTCACCATGGCTGCAGTTTTTTGGGTTTGGGTTTTGGTTTTGCCCCCAGGGCCCATGGCCAGCATCCTGACACCCCACGGGGGGCCCCAATGGCCATGCCTTTGATCCTTGCTGCTCTTTTTTTTTTTTTTGTTTCTTTGCTGGGGAGATCTTCAACCACTTTGGTCCTGCAAAAGCCGAGCATGGCAGGATAGTACTAGCTGAGTGCCGTGCCTTTGGGGGGGGGGGGGTCTTTTGGAGACTCGGGGCCCCGCTTGCAGGTCAGCTTATGCTACACCTCTTGAAACAGCCTTTGGACTGTCTTCGGTTGATTAGTTGCTTCTCAGACAGCTGCAGGGCGCGGTGGGGTTTTGGAACCAGAGTGTACACTCTATTCGCACAGGCAGTTAGAGAGGTCACAACTCGGCCTTCACATATGAGGGTTGCCAGACTGTTTTGAATGCTTCTCCTGCCACTGCAAGGTAAGTCTGAAGAGGACAGAGTGGTGGTTCCCCCATGGGCCAGGTGGGATTCTTGCAATATCCATCTTTCCCTATAATCACTCCAGTTGAGACATATGGGTTATCTCCCTCCTCCAGCAGTTGGAGACTGAGCATGTCAGGTTTGTGATGTCACAATAGAAGAGTTTCTTCCCTGGACTCCAGAATCACTATCTCAATCTCCAGCAGCGGGTGAGGAGCTTCTGCCTAGTCTGGATTCTACTGAAAGGACAATGAAAGCAAAGAAAGAGAGAAAGATCCTTCTCATTTGTGGCTGGGTATTCTGACAGCCTGAGGAGCCTGTACTTAGTTTGGAGAACAGGAGGCAGGGACTGTTCCCACTGCACTGAGACCATTGAGTTGGCTAGGTGTTCTTTAGGGGTAAACACCTGGTCATCCAGATCCCTCCCCCCAGCCGGAAAGTCCAGCCGTCCCTTTGAATAAAGCTAACTGACTCTCCTTTTGTAATCCTCGGGGGTATTTTCAGAGTCCCTCCCCCACTCCTTTTATATTTGGTGGAGGCCCTCCCCTGTTTCTCCTTGTGCTGCGGTACCTTAAAGGGGGGAGGAGGTCGGGCCTGCTGGCAGCTCTATAGACCAGAATCTCTAGCCTTCCTCCCTTTCCTTGGGACAGGCACTGGTTCCATGGTAAACTTTAAAATTACTCTGTTTGTACTTAATTTTTATTTATTTATTTTTTATGCTGCCTTGAGAAGCCGATGAGCAGGTTGCCTGCAGCGGTCCTTTGGAAGAGCAAAAGGACTGGGTAAGTGCAAACGCTTTGTTTTTCCCAGTTACCATAAAAGCAAAAAGAGAAAAGAAAACTGGAGGGGCCATTGGCTTTGCAAGAGTTCTCTTTGGTAGGGAGCTGCAATGCATGGTTGCTGTTTTTTGGTGGTCCTATACTGCAGTCACTTTCCTGTGAGGTTTTAGGGCAGTGGTTGTGTTTTTTTTTTGAGTCCCTAGTTTTCAGGATCTCCAGTCCCTTTTAGGTCAGCACTGGGTGGTGATGGTGGCAGGGTCTGGCTGCCATTTTTGTTGCAGCATACAAAGCCTTCTGGTTCCTGGTGGCAGTCAGCTGATTCAGGGGAGGAGCGGCTTATTCTCCTGCTTGCCGATCACTTTTAGGCACCTTTTGGCTTTGTTTCTTTGCTTGTTTTGTGTTTTGGTGGGAGGATTGTCACTGCATGTCGAGGCTGGCCATGCAGGGGAGTTCATTTTGAGAGTTTTTTAAATCGAGTGTGGTAAACGGGGGTGTTCCTTATCGTTCTCCAGTTTAGTCCTCCACCTCTGGGTTGTGCACCTTCTCCTGCAGCTTGGAGACTGGGCATGTCGTACTCATGACATCACTGGATGTAGCCTGCTGGTATCTCCCATCAGCCCCAGTGTGTCCAATCTCCATGCAGCAGGAGGACATAGTGAGCCTAGGTGCTGGGCTCACTAAAGGAACTGATAAGGTGGACTTAGGATAGTTATTAAGGGGTTTTGTTTCAGGTTTTATTTTATCCCTATAATGTTGGTTAATTTTGGTGTGGTTCCTTTAAAAAAACAAAATTGTATCAGGCCTTGAACCGGATTCCTGGGTCTCCAGATTCTTCCATTGAAGTTGCTCTGGGGCCGGGAACTGCTCTCCCCTCCTTGACCGAACGGAGGGGAGTTAAGCAGCACTAAGACAATTTGGTCAACGTGGCCCAGATTACCTTGTGGTGAAACGAGGCAGAACGTCGGAGCCTGGCAAGCCCTCTCCACGACCGCTGCTTGCATTCTCTGAGCGGCAGCGTCGTGGATTGCAGGGCTCTTGAGCATGTCGGCGGAGAAGGAGGGTATCTTCCAGGCCAACAGAGCGGGTGAGTGTACGGCCGAGTCGCATTCAGGCGCAAAGGCTGCACTTCCTTATTGGGCTTTGGTGGCGGCGAGCAGGCACAGTGAGTTTTGGCGGGCTACTTCTTCCCGCGTGGGTAGGCCATGGTCCGGCAGCGCACAGAGTGGCTCAGCCTTCGTGAGGGGGGAGGGGGGGTGGCAGTTTTCGTTCCAGGATTAGTTTAAATCATCTTAATTCGAGTCACTTTAATGAGATTCAGTGGAAGTTATATTAGTTTCTGTTTAAAAAAAAAAAAGGCACATGGCAGGGAGCTAGTTTCTTTCTGTCAGTCATTTTTATACTCACGTTTATTTATTTTATTTGTATATTATTTTTTGGATGGATTGATTGATTGGTTGCTCTAGAGTTCATGCCTTCTTGTCTGCGTTGCTCAGGGTGTAGCACCCACGGAGGCGCAGTATTGGCCGCCAGGGTCTGCAGCAGCGGCCTTACAGTCTTTAACACAATAGAGCAGAAGATTCCAGGTTAGCCTGGTGAGGGGTCTCCTAGCCTGGTGCTGCTAGACCCGCCTCCCATGTCCCATCTGGTAAGTAAGTCGGGGTCAGCTTCTCTCTTGTCTTCATTGCTGGAGGACATAGTAGATGACGTAACCCCATATTATATGGGAAATAGGAAAGGGCAGTTGCCTGGCTTGTCACCGGCAGCACTCCAGGCTTCAATAGTACTGTGCTAGCTAAAATGTGATTCCCTGGAGGATGTTACCAGACCAGGAGCTGTGGCAGTTCTTTCTCCTGGAATTAGTCTAGATCCCCGCTATAAGCTTGAATAGACAGAGTGTAGGAGTGCTGACGGGGTGCTCTCAATCTGAGTAGGTAATATTTAGGGCCACACAAGGTTCCGAACGGACAACTGCGGTTCTCAGCACATGTGAGGGGTCAGACCTGGTGGGGCTGCGAGGAGAATCATATTACAAGTTCTGCATCTCAGGAGGGGAGTTGCTCTCTAGATCTCAGTATGCAGACATTCCAACTTAACACTGCAGCGGCAAGTGATCCCAGGGATGTGAGATTTGGATTCCAGTTTGACGGTATCAAGGTATCCCTCTTGGAAATTTTATATTTTTAATTTATTTGTATATTTTTAATTTTATTTACTGCAAAGGCTTGACCTGTGGGGGTACACTGTGCTAGGGATCGTGTTTCATACACGGATACAGATTGAGGGAGTTCCTAGGAAGTGTCCCCAGTGCTTCCCACCAGACCAACCAGGCTTTAGGGCCTGGTATGGGATGGGGTCACGGAATGTAAATCCCACTTGATCCTTAAGCATTCCTGGTGTTACATAGCTTTAAGCATACTTAGTGTGCGAGGACTTGGTGTAGCCATGTGGGAAAGGCCTAATCAGTAGGACATAGTGGTGGCTGCACAAATGTCAGAGTACTGGCTGCCTGGTCAGGGTATCGAAAAGATTCATGTGTGGTTTCTTCTGTGAAGAGACTGGTTAAAAAAAAATATATATATTGCTTAGAGGTTTATAGAAGCTACAGCTCTTTGGAGAACAGGAGGTGCCTGCTACAAGACAGGTATATAGTTGGAAATATAGGGGATGGGCAGCAAATGAATCTTCCCATCTGCCTATGGTCACTGAGTAACGCTCATTGGGAGTGTCCCAGAGGTACATTGACTTCCAGAGCTCAAGGGTGTCGGGGCTTTCGAGGTGCAGGAAGTCCGGATATGGCAGAGCATTGGGTGGTAGAGAATACACAAAGGGTATGCTCTAGAATTTGATTCCCCGATGCTAGTATCATTGATGCTGTCTTCTTGCAAAGGACAACGGAGATCGTCCGCAATTCGGTGAACTTGGATCGTATTGATGCCAAGGAAGTATATCGCTGGCCCCGAGCGCCTTTCTTTCGCGGGGTAAAGTTGCGATCAGTGGTGTTGGCGGTCCCGCGGGAGCAATTCTTTTCCTCCCCTCGACTTTTAGGAGCTTCCTTACACATTTCAATACGGGCAACACATCAGAAGTTTCTAAGGTTATCTTCCCCTGGGTACATTTTCAGTTTGCATTTCGGTCTGTTTAACGACTCCGCGCACCTGCACCAAGGTTATGGTGGTGGTTGTGGCGGCTTTGCGAAACGAAGGAATCTTAATTCACCCTAGGCTCGATGAGTGAGTAGCAGATTCATCCAATGGCCAGGGTTGAGAGTGTCCGGTTTACGGACAGAGTAGTAAAGTTTCTTTACGTTCTAGGCTGGGTAGTCAAGGCGGTCAAAAGTCACTTAGTCCTTCTCAAGCCTTAGAGTACTTGGGGTATGGCCCAGATACCAATTGGGAACAGTGTTTCTACCGGAGCGGAGAGATCAGGTCCTTCATTAGCTGGTAGGCAGGTTGCTGTCGGATCCAGTGCTGTTGGCTTGGGGCTATCGTTGGATACTCGGGACATTGGCAGCGGCTATGCAGGTAGTGCCGTGGACCAGGGCTCGCATGCACCCCTAGAAAGGTCTCTGTTGCAACGTTGGTCACGCAAGATCGATGCACTGAAGTAAATGTCTTCCCTGGCCCGTGTAGTCAGGCGATCCCTTTCGGGGGGGGGTTTGCCAGGAGAGCGTGCGGAAGACATGCCGCTGGTACTTTCGCAATTGCTTCCGATGTTGACAGTTGCAGGTCTCGCAGGCGGGGGAGGTTCTTGCGAGGATCTGGCGCGTGTGAGGTTTGGCGCAATCGGTAGGCACATGGGGGGGGATCAGCTGTTTTAAGCTGACTGTGTTGCTTGGGTGTTTCAAGCATTCGATACTGAACTGAAGGATCGGGCAGGGCAAACGCTCTGCGACAATCCCGCAATAGTGCTTTCCCTAAACCAGCAGGGTGGTTCAGGTAGGACGGACATGCAAGGGGCATCAGAGGCTCTGTTAGCTTCAGTGGAGCTGAGGCGGCAGGTGCTTTCTGGTGTACATTGCAGAAGCAGATAATGGAGTAGCGTCAGCCGGGAGTGTTCCCACAGATAGTAATCAGGTGGGGTTCTGTGATCATGGTTCGAACGGCGACCCTTCTTTGGCCACTGCGAATCGTTTTTTACAGCAGAAAAAGAGGATATTGGAGAGTGTCGATGTTCTGCTGCAACCAAGGCTGTCGTTCGACTCTCTCTAGGGTGTTCTCCTGGGGTGCTCATAGGATGTGTGGTGCAGCGTTAGGAGCTCTTCGGGGAAGAGTGCTGTTAGACCGGCCCAGCATGGCCAGTCCAGAGCCACTATCTTGTCTGCTCGACGGGGATCCTTGGAGATTGCTGGTGTCGGAGGATTTTTTGCTTCAGAGTCCCTGACGAGTGTCTCAGGTGGGTTGGTTTCGCTGGCGGTTTGGCCCTTGATAGGGCAAGGTTAAGGAGAAATAGGTTTTTGGAGCGGTCATCTCAGCCTTACGTCAGGTCAGGCAGAGTTCCAAATCCCTGGCTTGCGTGCGCATTGGCATATCTTTGAGGACTGGTGTTCTTGACGCCAGATTCGAGTGGCTACGGTACCTGTGCCTTTAGGGTTAAGCTTTTACTCTTAGTGGGTTGGAAAGGGGCTGGCGGTCAGTTCTTTAAGAGTCTAGTTAACAGCCCTGGCGTGCTATAGAATAATGGTGTGTCTGTGGAATCTCAACTTGATGTTTAGACTTGACCTTTAGAGAATAGGTGCTCTTGCGACCCTTGCCGTTCTTTTTGCGGAAGGTAGTTTCTCAGTTTCACCTAATTCCATTGCGGTTTCTTTCCCAGGTCTTGGTACACTGGAGGGGATCTCCTCAGATTGTGGCTTCGACGCTTGGACGTCAGACTGCTGCGGCAGGAGTTAAAGGTCTCAGACATGGTCCGTAAGTCGGAACGGCTAGGCCGGCTGTTCACTGTTTCCCATAACGGGGAAGCAGCAGCGAGAGCGCCAACTTTCCAGATGGATTAGAGAGGCAATTGCATCAACATATGTGTTGCACGGTTGTCCATTACCGGTGGGCTTGTGGAGCCATTTGGCTACAGCACAAGCGATTTTGGGGCGGAACGCTGTTTGGTTCCACCAGTGGAAATTGGCAGAGCGGCCATCTGATCATCCTTGTCTTCAGTGGACACTGCCACCTGGACGTTATGGCAACAAATGATGCTTGTTTCGAGTCGGCGGTGTTGCGATCTGGGTGGAAAGGCCCCTCCCAATAATTACTGCTCTGATACATCCCAGAGGTGGGGGACTAAACTGGAGGAACGATAAGGAAATGGAAATTCCTGTGCGGATATCCAGTTTAGTCCTCCACAATCGGGTACTGCCCCTCTCACTGCAGCCTGTAGACTGGACCAATCAAATCTTCTGTAGTACATATCCAGCAGGAGCTCCCAGAAGCCCCCCAGTGTGTCCAGTCTCGTTGCAGTGTGTAGACGTAAAAGTGTGTCCTCTGGGCACACTTAGTGACCTTTGCAGGAGCAACACTAGTTAGTTGTTTTTAGGGTTTGTTTTGGGGCATTTCTCTACTATTTTTGTTTTTGGTAGCTAGCTGTGCCTTTAAAAAAAAAAAAGTTAAGTTACTTTTAAATCGGGGCTGATTTGCATAGGATTGCCCAGGTGGTGTGGGCTTTCCTGTGGCTGTCTTATTCTATTCCCCTGGGCAGAGGTGGCCTTGGGATGGCTTCCAAGCCCCAGTGTGTGATTTGTGGGTCCCGCAGGACGGCAGGGACTGACTCTGGCATCTGCAGGGGCTGTGCTGCAGTGCCCTCTGAGTTAGAGCAATCTGTGAATGTTCAGGAACAGGCTACCCCTGGGGATGCTTCTAATTCCGGGGACAGCGTTCTTTCTCCAAGCATCCCTCAGTCTGGCTCGGTTCCTCCGGCCAGCGGTTCAGTGGCTGCGCTCCAGCAGGCGGCTGTTGCTGCCTCAACTATGGACTTCTCCCCTGATTTTGTACTCCTCATGCATCAGGCATTTCGCCTGAGCAGGTCCGGACAGTTGCCGGCTGTCTGGCCCCCCTCCCTCCCCTCGGGGTCCTTGGGGGCGGCTCAGTGTCCCTCACCGCCCGGGGGCAAGCGGCTTCGGTTGGGGGGACAAGAGCAGGACGCCCTGGGTCTCCTGGATTCCGAGGCAGAGGGCGATCCTGAGACTGAAGCGGAGGATTTGGAGGATGGGGAGATCCCTGGGCCGGAAGATCAGGCTCGGGTCATTCGAGTGTTCCGTAGGGACGAGCTGGTTCCTTTGGTCACGGAGTCCCTTCAGGCGCTAAACCTTTCGGCGGTGCGGTCCCTGGAGGAGGAGGGTCTTGAGGATCCTCTGATTCAAGCAGTCAGGGATGCCCAGGTGGTTTTTCCCGTCCACCGCGTGGTGGATCAGATGATCCAGGCGGAGTGGGAGCACCCGGAATCCGGTTTGAAGGGGATTCGGACCATGAATCGGCTTTATCCTCTTGCTGACAAGGACAGGGACTTGTTCAGGTCCCCCCGGGTGGATGCTGCGGTCTCCGCAGTGACCAAGAAAACCACCATCCCGGTTGAGGGGGCGGCGGCCCTCAAGGACGGGCAGGATAAGAAGGTTGATAACTTGCTCAAGCAAACCTTCGATACGGATGCCGTGTCATTGCAGGCCTCTATCTGTGGGGCTTGGGTGGCTCGGTCGTGTCTGCGGTGGTCACAGCAACTGCGCTCGAGCCCCGGACTAGACCAGCAGGGTCTGGTGGAGGTGACCCGGCTGGAGTCCGGCTCGGCTTACCTGGCGGATCTGTTTTATGATTTGATCCGCGCGTTGGCTAACAGTATGGCATCCGCGGTAGCAGCGCGCCGGTCCCTCTGGTTGCGCAGCTGGGCGGCGGACAGTTCTTCTAAGGCCCGCCTCAGTAAGCTGCCGTTTAAGGGCAGATTATTATTTGGGGAGGCTCTCGAGAAATTGGTAAAGGATCTCGGTGAGTCCAAAGGGGGCCGGCTTCCGGAGGATAAACCAAGGTCCAACCGGTCCACCTCGTCGGCGCGGGGATCCTTTCGGGATCAGCGCAGGTTTCGGCCCTCCCGCCAGTGGTCCTCGCAGCGGGGCCGGTTTGGAGCCCGTAGCCAAGGATTTCGGGCTTTCAGGGGAGCCGGCAGAGGCTTCTCCGCAGCCGGCTCTTCATCGGGTTCTTCCTTTGGACGCAAGCCACAATGACGCCAGGCAGGCTCTGGAGGGAGGACCGCTTGTCGGCGGTCGCTTGCGCGACTTTCTTTCCTCTTGGGCCCAAATAACGTCGGATCGCTGGGTGCTACAAATTATAGAGGAGGGTTACGCTCTGGAATTTGCGTTCCCACTTCCGGATTCCTTTGTTCTGTCTCCCAGCAGGGGCGAGCAAAAGACGAGGGACATCCGCGTGACCCTGGCTCGATTGTTAGCGCTGGGAGCGGTGGTTCCAGTGCCTCCCTTGGAAAGAGGCGCTGGTCGCTACTCCATCTATTTTGTGGTACCCAAAAAGGGCGACTCTCTGCGTCCGATTTTGGATCTCAAAGGCGTGAATCGCGCGCTCAGAGTGCCGCATTTCCGCATGGAAACCCTGCGGTCAGTCATTGTAGCGGTGCGAAAGGGGGAGTTTTTGACGTCCCTCGATCTTACCGAGGCCTATCTGCACATTCCGATACACCCAGCCCATCAGCGGTTTCTCCGCTTCGCGTTCCCGTGGGGCCACTTTCAGTTCCGGGCCATGCCGTTCGGCTTGGCTACGGCCCCGCGCACTTTCACAAAGGTGATGGTGGTGGTTGCGGCGGCCTTGCGCAAGGAGGGCATTTTGGTCCATCCTTACCTGGACGACTGGTTGATACGAGCAAAATCCGGTCGAGAGTGCCTGCGGGTCACGAGCAGGGTGGTAGCTCTGCTGCGATCCCTCGGCTGGGTGGTGAACGAAAGAAAGAGTTGTCTGCGGCCCTCGCAGGACCTGGAGTATCTGGGGGTGCGTTTCGACACTGCTCGGGGGCTGGTGTGCCTTCCCGAGCGCCGCGTCCTGACGTTGCGGGCTCTTGTCCGACTATTTCGGGGGATGCCCGCTCCGTCGGCGTGGTGGTACCTACGGCTTCTCGGAACGATGGCGGCGACCTTAGAGGTGGTTCCGTGGGCGCGGTTCCACATGCGCCCGCTACAGAGGGCGCTCCTTCGTCGCTGGTCCAACCAGTGCGATTCCTTGCACAAGAGACTGCCCTGCCCGAAGGCAGTGCGGCGGTCGCTTCGGTGGTGGCTCTCCTCCGAGAACCTGACGCGGGGAATTCCCTTGGAGCCTCCTCTGTGGGTCCCCCTCACTACGGATGCGAGCCTAGTCGGCTGGGGAGCACACTGCGAGACCCGCTTCACGCAGGGGGTGTGGTCCTCGCAGGAAGCGTCTTGGTCGATCAACCGCCTCGAGCTTCGGGCGGTCCGACTAGCCCTGATGGCCCTGGAACCTCTGCTCCTGGGCCGGGCGGTCCGAGTCTGGTCGGACAATGCGACCACGGTGGCGTACATCAATCGCCAAGGGGGCACAGGGAGTGTGGCCCTGGAAACCGAAGCGACGGCCTTGTTCAGCTGGGTGCAGACTCGGCTGCCGGCGATCTCGGCGGCGCACATTGCAGGCGCGGACAATGTCCAGGCCGACTTTCTCAGCAGAGTGCGGGTGGACCCCGGAGAGTGGGAGTTAAATCCTCAGGTGTATGCGCAGATAGTTCGGCGGTGGGGTCCGCCCATCATGGATCTCATGGCGACCTTCCAGTCGGCCAAGACAAGTCGCTTCTTCAGCAGACGGCGGGAGCGGATGTCCGAAGGACTCGACGCTCTCATTCAGCCGTGGCCGACGTCCGGGATGCTGTACGTTTTCCCCCCGTGGGCCCTGATCGGTCGGGTCGTCCAGCGCATCGAGGGCCATCAGGGCCGGGTGCGGCTGGTGGCTCCGGATTGGCCCCGGAGGCCCTGGTATGCCGACCTCGTTCGGCTTCGAGACGGCGTGCCGTGGCGCCTTCCGGCGCTACCGGATCTTCTTCTTCAGGGCCCCTTGCGGATGCCCCAGGTGGCTCGGTTCTCGCTTACGGTTTGGCCATTGAGAGGGCTCGGCTGAAAAAGAAGGGTTATTCGCCCGCGGTGATTTCCACCTTACTGCGGGCAAGAAAGTCGTCCACTTCTCTTACTTATGTTCGAATTTGGAGAATTTTTGAGGACTGGTGCTCCCGGCGTGGAGTTCGGGCGGCGACGGTCTCGGTGCCCGTCGTGCTCAGCTTTCTGCAGGATGGCTTCGAGAAGGGTCTCGCGGCCAGTTCCCTGAAGGTCCAGTTGGCCGCGCTCTCTTGCTATAGAGGCAAGGTTTTGGGCCGCCTTCTTGGCGCTCATGCGGATGTGCGGCGTTTCTTGACCGCCGTGTTTCATTTGCGGCCTTCCCGCAGAGCGGTGATTCCTCCGTGGGATTTGAATTTAGTTCTGCGGGCCCTGGCTCGGGAACCCTTTGAGCCCTTGCGGAGGGCATCCTTGAAGGATATCACGTTGAAGACGGTTTTTCTGGTAGCCATTTGCTCGGCACGGCGCATCTCGGATCTACAGGCCTTGTCATGCCGAGAACCTTTCTTGTCTTTTTCTGCGGAGCGGGTTGTGCTCCGTCCGGTTCCCTCCTTCCTGCCAAAGGTGGTGTCTCCTTTTCACCTGAATCAGGCAGTATTTCTACCAGTGATTTCGGCGGACTCGGTCGAGTCGGTGGACAAGGGGCTTCACCGGCTTGATGTGGGCCGCACGCTGCGTCGGTATTTACAGTCTACCGAGTCATTTCGGAAGACTGATCGGCTTTTTGTGCTCTTTGGGGGTGCACGGAAAGGGGAGGCGGCGGCTAAGGCCTCCATTGCTCGAGGGCTTAAAGAAGCGATCGCCTCCGCGTATCTGTTGCAGCGGCGGCCGGTTCCGGAGGGGCTCCGGGCTCATTCTACTAGGGCTCAGGCGGCCTCTTGGGCGGAGCATGGTCTGGTTCCACCAGCGGAGATCTGTAGAGCGGCCACTTGGTCGTCTCTGCATGCTTTCAGCAGGCACTATCGCTTGGATGTGTCAGCGGCTCGGGATTCCTGTTTTGGTTCGGCGGTTTTGCGCGCCGGCCTACAAGGTCCCGCCCGGTCTTAACTGCTCTGTTACATCCCGATTGTGGAGGACTAAACTGGATATCCGCACAGGAAATGGAAATTACACTAACCTGGTAATTGTAGTTCCTGTAGGATCCAGTTTAGTCCTCCTTCCCTCCCGAATATCTGCATGATCTTGCGGCGCGCTATCCCGAGCGGGAGATTCTAAGATAGTTTTGCGTCCCGTTCGGACCTTAGCGGCAGTCGTGCTTATAGCTATGGCTCTCCCTTTCTTTTGGGGTTCCGTAAGCTCCTTAGTACCTGGGGGGAGCTCTGTGTCGATTTAGGGGCGTCGATTCCGGCGCCGTGCAGTGTTCTGACTTCCTCGTTTGGGGAGGGAGTTGGTTATTCCAGGGGGGGAAGTACAAGGTTTAATGTTAATCTGATAATAATCTGATGTGTTGCTTCGTTCAGTATGCTTTGTTACTAGTACACTGGGGGCTTCTGGGAGCTCCTGCTGGATATGTACTACAGAAGATTTGATTGGTCCAGTCTACAGGCTGCAGTGAGAGGGGCAGTACCCGATTGTGGAGGACTAAACTGGATCCTACAGGAACTACAATTACCAGGTTAGTGTAATTTCCATTTACACTTACTGGTAATTGTTTCTTATCGTTCCTCCAGTTTAATCCTCCACCACTGGGTAGTGTACCTCTTCCTGCAGCTTGGAGACTGGACAAGTCAAAACTGTGACATCACTGTATGTAACCTGATGGTAACTCCCATCAGCCCCAGTGTGTCCAGTCTCCATGCAGCAGGAAGACGTCGTGAGCCTGGTGCTGGGCTCACTAGAGGAACATATAAGGAGCTGATTAAATTTGGTTTAAATATTTCAATTAATTTCTTTGGTTTGCTAGATAACTGTCTTTAAAAAAAAAAAAAAAAAAAAAAAAAAAAAAGGCACGGGTTAGTGAGCTGGCTGCGGTCTCTGCTTCCCTTATGCTTTGCTATCCCTTGGGTCAGGAAGAGGCTTAGATCTGCTCCCCTAGATTGTACGGGGGAGAAGCTCCTATCTGCTCTACTCAATTATACTTGCTGTTACAGTGAGTGGCAGCATCTGTGGGACCGCGAAGAGCAGGAGGACAGATACCTTCACTCCCAACCAGAAGTTTAGCCCTCGCCGCAGACGTTGCTCACAACAGGGCTGAGCAGCTTGCAGGATTGCCCTTCATAGGTAAGAAACGGTCCTGTGCTGCGGGTGCCGACGAAACTGGCATCGGGGGAGGCTCTGCAATCGTGGTGGCCACAATTGATTTAGAGGCCGCGGCAGGGAGCGCAGTTGGTTCCCCAGGGCTTTTAATGCCTGGGGAGCTGAGCTTGAGCGGATTAAGTCTTAGAGGGCAGAGCAGACCTTCCTGGGCTAGGCCTTTTGTTTCTTTTGATATATTTAAATTCAAAACTGTTTGGGTTTTTTTTTTTTTTTAAGTTGGCAGAGAGCATAGAATCGTGGGAAGGGTCAGTTCTGATGTCCCCTCGCCTGCAGTGTGTAGTCTGCAGCACTCGCAGGCGTACAGTGTCTGACATGGGTATCTGTCAGGGCTGCGCTACTGTGTCTACCAGTGTAGAGCAGCAAATGGAGGAGAAAAGTGTTCAGGAGTTCCGTGGGGGCGCGGCAGCACCTGAAGGAGAGTGTTTGCAGTAGGTCCAGGCCGGGTCCTTCTGACAGTCCCCCCCCCTGGGCCAGATCTCGCCGCAAGCTGGAGTGGTTACAGAATCGCCACTCGGATATTTTTGCCCTGATTTTGTTAATCGTACATCAGGCTGACTGACAGACGACAGAAGGTGATTGTACATGGAGCTCACTCGGATGAGAGGAAGGTGATTAGCGGGGTGCCCCAGGGTTCGGTCCTGGGCCCGGCACTGTTCAATGTATTTGTGAGTGATATTGCTGAAGGAGTGAATGGAAAAGTCTGTCTTTTTGCAGACACAAAAATTTGCAACAGAGTGGACTCCCCTGAGGGAGTGGTTAACATGAAGAAAGATCTACAAAAGCTGGAAGACTGGTCTAAAGCTTGGCAACTACGATTTAATGCAAAAAAGTGCAGTGTCATGCACTTGGGTAGCAGAAATCCAAGAGAAATGTACAAGATAGGGGGAGAAAGGTTGGTATGCACAGTTCAGGAAAAAGACCTTGGTGTGATTATCTCTGCTGATCTCAAGGTGGCAAAACAGTGCGACAAGGCGGTGGCAAAAGCCAGGAGGATGTTGGGCTGCATACAAAGAGGGATTACCAGCAGAAAAGAAGAGGTACTTATGCCACTGTATAGGTCACTGGTGAGGCCTCACTTGGAATGCTGCGTTCAGTTTTGGAGACCATATCTTGCAAAGGATGTAAAAAGACTGGAGACTGTTCAGAGGAAGGCGACCAAAATGATTTGGAGCCTGCGTCAGAAGCCTTATGAGAAGAGACTTGAAGACCTAAATATGTATACCTTGGAGGAAAGGAGGCACAGGGGAGATATGATTCAGACCTTTAAATACTTAAAGAGAAATGATGAACAAACAAACCTCTTCCAGAGACGGTTAACCTGTAAAACTAGAGGGCATAACATGAAACTGCAAGGGGGTAAATTGAAAGGCAATGTCAGGAAATATTTTTTCACTGAAAGGGTGGTGGATGCTTGGAATGCCCTCCCGATGGAAGTGGTAGGGGCGAACACGGTGACGGAATTCAAAAAGGCATGGGACAAACACAGAGGATCCCTTTACAGAAATAGGAAAAAAAAAACAAAATAAACGGTACCATCTAACTTCCGAACCATCTAACTTCCGAACCATATAACGTCTCAACAAATAGGGGTGTCCTATATGGAGTGGTGGGTTTACCCCTGAACAAGGATATGGAGAGGGGTGGCCTGCGCGGAGCGACAGGTGCACCTACTCTTGCCATCTCGCTGGGCAGACTGGATGGACCATGCTGGTCTTTATCTGCCGTCAACTACTATGTTACTATGGCTTTCTTTTTGAGGCGGCAGGGGAAGGTTCCTGGGACTTTACCACCTTCCGCTGCAAGACAGCAAGCCAAGGGGGAAGAGGTTGATCCCCCCTTTTGCTTGAGGCCTTCCAAGAGGGCTTGATTCGCTGGCCACTCTTTCTCAGTTAGGCTGGCCAGATCCGGAGGAGGCAGACTTTTTGAGCCAGAATCTGGGCCAGAGGAGCTGGAGGAAGGTGACATCCCGGAGCCGGAGGATCAGGCAAGGGTTAGCCTTCCGTAAGGACGAGTTGGTAGCCCTTATTACAGAATCGCTTTAGACACTCAACTCGCTACAGCGCAGCCAGCAGAGGAGGAGCAGGTCGAGGACCCTCTAATTCAAGTGGTGAGGCAGTCCCAGGTGGTGGTTCCCGTTCATCGGGTGGTGGATTGGATGATACAGGACGAGTGGGACCGGCCAGAAGCAGGTCTCAAAGTCAGAACGATGAATAGACTCTACTCTTTGGCGGATAAAGATAAGCCTGCATACTAAATTGTAAATAGTTGTTACCTGTTAACCTGTTATCCATGTTTATTTACCCTGTTTATTGTAAGTGCATTGAACTGCCCTCTTTGCACAAATACGTTTCCTGTAAACCGCGCTGATAATAGTGAGGTATAGAAAAGCAATTAAATAAATAAAATAAGAAGTTCAAATTCCTTAGCGTTCCTCCAGTTTAGTCCTCTACCTCTGGGTTGTCAATCTCTTCCTGCAGCTAGGAGACTGGTCTGTCAGAATGATGACATCACGGGATATAGCCTGCTGCACTTCCACCTGCATCCCAGTGTAACCAGTCTCCTTGCAGCAGGAGGAGTTTGACGAGCCTTAAGGAGAGGCTCTCTAAGGAGTAGTGGATAAGGAGCAGGGATTTATTTGAGAGTAGTTAAGGGGTTGATTAGTTAGTGTGTACCACTTAAAAAAAAAAAAAAAAAAACACAAAACAAAAAAAAAGCATTAGGCTACAGCCTTCTTGCTTCCTGCCTGTGGCATTACTGCAGTTTTATTTCTGGGGGGGGGGGTGTCTGATAGCTCAGATCGCTTTGTACCTCCTTCCTCTGCTTGGCCCAGGAGTCTCACCCCCCAGACGCTACGGGGGTGAGCCTTTCTTGACTGCCGGTCTCCCGGTGCTGCAGTCGGGCGATCTCTGCCTCATCGCCTGCTCACGTGCTGCCTGGCGGTGCAGAGCCCGGGAGGATCGTCGCGTTCACAGCCATTGCAGGGCAGACCTGGCCGGTAAGTGTTTTGCCGGTATCAGGCTGCTTCTTCTGGTCACGCCACGCTGTCGCGGCAGGACAAGTCCGCCGCAGTGCTTTGGCGCCCTTTTCTTCGCGGCTGTCATTCGCGGCGGCCATTTTGTGGGCCGCGTGGCAGAGCATCACCTCCCGTTTTTTTGCATACGGGGGTCTGCTGCCCTGTTTTAATTTGGTTAATTTAGTTACTTTAGTTAGTTTCGTTTCTTATTTATTTGTTTCCTTTGTTCTTCGACCTCTTCAGCCGGTCCTGGGTTTCCGGGGTGCGGGGGGCTGCGGGGGTCTTCCCTTCCTTTTTTTGTAGCTAGCTCTCCAGCATCTTCAAAGTAAAAAACAAACAAACAAACAAAAAAAAAAACACAAAACACCGAGGAAGAAACCGCTGATAAAGGGAGCCTGCCTGCCCCAGCTCTTGGGGGTGTTAGGGGTTTTCGCATGGCTACCCGGCCTTTGTGCCTAGTGTGTGGGGCCCGCAGAGGCCCGGTCACTGACACCGGAGTGTGCCGGGGCTGCGTAGCCCTTTCCTTGGAGGTGGAACTTCAAATGGCGGCTCCTGAGTCTCAGGAGGCGCAAGGGGTGACAACGGGGGTGGCGGCTGAGCCCCTGCAGATTTTGGAGCAGGAGCCCGATTTAGAGGTGCTGCCAGGGCCCTCCGGGGTATCCGCAGCTCCGCCGTCATCCGACGTCTTTGGTTTCAGTCCCGAGTTTGTCCTTCTACATCAGGCCTTTTGTCTGCGACAGCAGGGCAAGCGGACGCGCTCTGTTTCCCCTGTGTCTCAGCCTCCGCAGTTGCTAGCGGAAGGGGCGACGGCCGTGGAGCCGTCGGTTCCGAAGCGCGCACGGCTTGCGGACCCGTCGGACGGTGCCTGGCTGGAACCCGCGGATCCGGACTGGGATCCTGAGGAGGGTTCACAGGACCTGGAAGAAGGCGAGATCCCGGAGCCCGAAGAGCAAGCCAAGGTTGTCCGGGTGTTCCGCAGAGAGGAGTTGCCTGCTTTAATTTCGGAGGCTTTGCAGATGTTGCATTTGGCTCCACCTCCAGCCGTGGAGGACGAATTGGAGGATCCGGTCATCCAGGCGGTGCGACAGACTCAGGTGGTGGTTCCGCTACACCGGGTGGTCGAGCGGATGATTCAGGACGAGTGGGACAAGCCGGAGGCGGGTCTCCGGGGCGTTCGTGCTATGAGCAGGTTATACCCTCTGGCGGACTCGGCTAAGGATCGTTTTCGGGCGCCGCGCCTAGACGCCCTGGTAGCGGCTGTAACTAAACGGACCACCATTCCGGTGGAGGGGCGTGCAGCCTTGAAAGATCCCCCAAGACCGTAAAGTTGACGGTCTGCTCAAGCAGGTGTTTGAAGCGGATTCTCTTTCGCTCCAGGCCTCCATTTGCGGGGCCTGGGTGGCCAGGGCGTGTTTGCGCTGGGCCCAACGGCCGCGCCAATCCCCGCATGTTGACCTCGAGGAGGTGAAAGAGCTGGATCGTATGGAGTCGGGTGCGGCCTACCTGGCTGACGTACATTATGACCTGATTCGGGCACTGGCCAACAGCACGGGTTCCGTGGTGGCCGCCCATCGTTCGTTGTGGCTGCGTAATTGGGCAGCGGACGGCCCTTCTAAGTCCCGACTCAGTAAGCTTCCCTTTAAGGGGGGTTTACTGTTTGGGGAAGATTTGGAAAAGTTGGTAAAGGACCTCGGTGAGTCTAAAGGGGGCCGTTTGCCCGAGGACAAGCCCAAGCAGGCTAAGTCTGCTCCGAGCGGTCGGGGTTCCTTTCGGGACTTCAGGAGGTTCCGTTCCCCGTGACCGGTTGGTTCCCAGAGGGGGAGGTTCCCCTCGAGGGGCCAGGGGTTTCGAGGCTTCCGGGGGGCGAGTCGAGGATTCTCCTCTCTCCCGGCGCCCGTGGCCCGTAAGCCCCAATGAAGCGAGGCGGGTCCCGGCGGTGGAGCCTCCCATTGTAGGTCGGCTGCGGGAGTTTCTGCCTGCCTGGACCCTCATCACCTCAGATCAGTGGGTGTTGGAAGTCATCCAGCACGGTTATGCCTTGGAGTTGGCCCGGCCTGTGCGGGACGCCTTTGTCATGTCGCCTTGCCGGGGTCCCGCGAAGGTGGCAGCGGTTCGCGAGACCCTGGACAGGCTCCTTCGTCTGGGAGCCGTCGTGGAGGTTCCCAAGGCCGATTACGGATTGGGTCGCTATTCCATTTATTTCGTGGTGCCCAAAAAGGGCGGCCAATTGCGACCTATCCTCGACCTGAAGGGGGTCAACCGGTGCTTGAGGGTGCCGCACTTTCGGATGGAAACTTTGCGGTCCGTCATCGTGGCCGTACGCCGAGGGGAATTCCTGATGTCACTAGACCTCTCGGAGGCGTACTTGCACATTCCCATTCGAGAGGCTCACCAGCGCTTTCTGCAGTTTGCCCTACCCTGGGGCCATTACCAATTTCAGGCCCTGCCGTTCGGCTTGGCGACGGTGCCTCGGACTTTCACCAAAATAATGGTCGTGGTTGCGGCGGCATTGCGCAAGGAGGGCATTCTGGTCCACCCATACCTGGACGATTGGCTGATTCGCGCCAAGTCAGCGGAGGAAAGTCTCCGGGTGACGGACAGGGTGGTGCGTTTCTTACAGGATCTGGGTTGGGTGGTCAACCCGGCAAAGAGTCAGTTGGTGCCCACTCAGGTTCTCGAATATCTGGGAGTCCGGTTCGATATGTGCAAGGGTCAAGTGTTCCTGCCGGACCACCGAGCCGAGGGGTTGCGGTCCCTGGTGCTGCAGTTCCTCTCGGGGTCGGCTCCCTCGGCATGGGATTATCTCCGAGTGCTGGGCACAATGGCGGCGACGCTGGAGGCGGTGCCTTGGGCCCGGTTTCATATGCGGCCTCTGCAGCGAGCGCTTCTTCGTCGTTGGTCGCATCAAAAGCATTCGCTGAGTACCCAGCTACCTTGTCCGGAGCCGGTTCGGAGGTCACTTCAGTGGTGGCTTTGTCCCTCATCGCTAGCGGGGGGCTTGTCGCTGGACCAGCCCGAGTGGCTGCCATTGCTGACGGACGCCAGCCTGGCGGGTTGGGGGGCTCACTGCGAGGGCCATTTTGCGCAGGGGGTTTGGTCCCCTCTGGAGGCCTCGTGGACGATCAACCGTTTGGAACTTCGAGCAGTGTTTCGGGCCCTCCAGGCGTTCGAGGACTTGGTGCGCGACCATGCCGTAAGGGTGCTCTCCGACAACTCGGCGACGGTGGCGTACATAAATCGGCAGGGCGGCACCGGGAGTGCTGCGATGGAGGCGGAGGCCGACCGGCTCTTCGCGTGGGTCGAGCTCCGCTTGACTGCGCTTTCAGCGGCGCACATTGCCGGCAAGGACAATGTCACCGCGGACTTCCTCAGCAGAGTCCACGTGGATGCCGGGGAGTGGGAGCTGCATCCCGCGGTCTTTCGGCAGATAGTCAGACGCTGGGGAATGCCGGTCATGGATCTCATGGCGACCTTTCAGTCGGCAAAAGTCGATCGTTTCTTCAGCAGAAGGCGAGAACGGATGTCGGAGGGCATCGACGCCCTCCTTCGCCGGTGGCCGGAGGAGGGCCTCCTCTATGTCTTTCCGCCCTGGGCCCTGATCGGCCGGGTGGTTCAGAAGATCGGGGCACATGCAGGGCGGGTGCTGTTGGTGGCTCCCGATTGGCCCAGGCGTCCCTGGTACGCGGACATGCTCTGCCTGCTGGACGGGGTGCCGTGGCGGCTGCCAGACAGGTCGGACCTGTTGCTTCAAGGGCCCCTGTTCATGCCGCAGGTGGATCGGTTCTCGCTTACGGTTTGGCCATTGAAAGGGCTAAGCTCTTGAAGAAGGGCTATTCGTCGGCGGTGGTGGCTACCTTGCTGCGGGCGCGTAAGCAGTCCACGTCCTTGGCGTATGTGCGGGTATGGCGTGTGTTGAGGATTGGTTTTTCCCAGCGTCGGGTTCGGCCGAACTCGGCCTCCATTCCTTCCATCTTGGAGTTTCTGCAGGACGGTTTTGACAAGGGTCTTGCTGCCAGTTCTTTACGGGTTCAGTTGGCAGCTTTGTCCTGTTATCGGGGCAAGGTCAATGGCTGCCCGTTAGGTTCTCATCCCGACATGCGTCGTTTTCTCACGGCGGTGGTGCGAGTGCGACCGGTGCGCAGGGTGGCTGTTCCCCCGTGGGATCTGAATCTGGTGCTCACGGCACTGGCCGAGTCACCCTTTGAGCCCTTGCGTCGTGCGTCTCTGAAAGATCTCACGCTCAAGATGGTGTTTCTGGTGGCTATTTGTTCCGCGCGACGGATTTCGGAACTGCAGGCGTTGTCTTGCCGTGAACCTTTCCTTTCCTTTTCTAGGGAATGGGTGGTTTTGCGTCCGGTTCCGTCCTTTCTGCCTAAGGTCGTGTCCCCTTTTCATCTGAATCAGGTGGTTTGCTTGCCTGTTCTAGGGGCTTTGGGGGGCGGTTCCGCGGATCGGGGTCTTCGGCGGCTCGATGTGAAGAGGGCTCTACGTCAGTATTTGAAGGCCACGAAGTCGTTCCGCAAGTCGGAGCGCCTGTTTGTTCTTTTCGGAGGTGTTCGGGGCGAGGCGGCGGCTAAGGCGTCTATCGCCCGATGGCTTAAGGAAGCAATTGCTTCCGCGTATTTGCTCCGGGGGCGCGTGGTGCCGGTGGGTCTGAGAGCGCATTCCACCCGAGCGCAAGCGTCCTCTTGGGCAGAGCACTGTTTGGTCCCTCCGGGGGACATTTGTAGGGCGGCGACTTGGTCGTCTCTGCATACGTTCAGTAAGCACTACCGGTTGGATGTAGCTGCGGCTTCGGATGCTCGTTTCGGCTCGGCCGTATTGTCGGCCGGCTGGAAGGGTCCCTCCCATTGATTACTGCTCTGGTACTTCCCAGAGGTAGAGGACTGAACTGGAGGAACGCTAAGGAAATGATAATTACACTTACCTGGTAATTGTAGTTCCTTTAGTGACGACAGTTCAGTCCTCCTTCCCGCCCGGTTATTTTTCGCAGGTTTCGGGCCTCGTACCGAGCCGGAGAGAGTTTCAGGTGAGTCTGTTTTCATTACTAGCTCTTCTTCGGGTGCTCTCCCTATGACAGGGCAGGAGGTAAGAAGGCCTGCCCGTGGGGGGGGGGGAACTCCATGCTAGTACAATTGTGTTTGTTTTGCTACTTATTGATTGCTCCTTTGAGTCTGCTTTGTTATAGTTCACACTGGGATGCAGGTGGAAGTGCAGCAGGCTATATCCCGTGATGTCATCATTCTGACAGACCAGTCTCCTAGCTGCAGGAAGAGATTGACAACCCAGAGGTAGAGGACTGAACTGTCGTCACTAAAGGAACTACAATTACCAGGTAAGTGTAATTATCATTTACCACAGATAGATGCAGCAGTGTCAGCGGTTACGAAGAAGATGATCATGCCGGTAGAAGGCAGTGCTGCCTTGAAGGACAGAAAGCTGGATGGTTTATTGAAACAAGCCTTGGAGGCTAACGCTTTAGCCTTACAAGCTTCCATCTGTGGGGCCTGGGTGGTAAGAGCGTGTCTTCGTTGGTCCCAGCATTTGCGGCAGGATTCTCATCTCGAGCAGGACAGTTTGATGCAAGTGACTTGAATGGAGTTGGGGGTCAGCAAATTTAGCAGATGTACACTATGATTTGATTAGAGCCTTGGCAAATAGTATGGTCTCCTTGGTAGCCGCCCGGTGATCCCTCTGGTTGTGGAATTGGGTGGCAGACGGATCGTCTAAGTCCCGGCTCAGTAAGCTTCCCTTTAAAGGTAAGCTACTGTTTGGAGAAGATTTGGATAAACTAGTTAAGGTTTTGGGAGAGTCCAAGGGCGGGAGGCTGCCAGAAGACAAGGCTAAGCAGGGGAAGTCCATGCCCAGCTCCCAGGGTCAGTTTCGGGACTTGAGGAGATTTCAGGCTTCTCGCCTGAGAGGTTTTCAGAGAGGCAGATTTGCATCAAGAGCCCAGGGGTTTCAGGGCTTTTGTGGGGCAGGTAGGGACTTCACGACTGCCTCAGCAGCAGCCACTCAAACAGCAATGAAGCGAGGTGGGTCCAGGAAGTAAGCCAGCCGATAGGAGGGCGTCTTCGGGTTTCTTCCGGCCTGGACCCAAATAATGTCCGATCAGTGGGTGCTGGAAATAGTTTGAGACGGATATGCACTGGAATTGGAAGGTCCAGTTCTCGACTCCTTTGTACTTTCACCCTGCAGAGGTCAGCAGAAAACGTTAGCAGTAAACACTAGATCACCTCCTAAAGTTGGGAGCAGTATCCCCAGTGCCTACAAAGGAGTATGGCATGGGTCGGTATTCCATATATTTTGTGGTGCCAAAGAAAGATGGCTCTCTCCGGCCTATTCTGGATCTCAAAGGTGTAAATCGCTGTCTTCGAGTACCTCGCTTCCGGATGGCGACGTTGCGTTTGGTAATCGTAGCTGTTCAACAAAGGGAGTTCCTGACATCTCTCGACCTCACGGAAGCGTACCTGTATATCCCCATCAGAGCAGCCCATCAAAGGTTCTTGAGGTTCGCCCTTCTTTGGGGGCATTTTCAGTTTTGGGCATTGCCATTCGGCCAAGCAACAGCTCCGCGCACTTTCACTACCAAAATGGTAAAGGGGATGGAAGGGATACTCCTTTGAAGAAGGGCTAAAAAGGTTAGGGCTCTTTAACCTGGAAAAGAGACGGCTGAGGGGGAGATATGATAGAAGTCTATAAATTAATGAACTGAGTGGAACGGGTAAACGTAGATCGATTGTTTACGTTATCAGAATATAGAAAGACTAGGGGACATGCAATGAAGCTACAGGGTAAACTATTTAAGACTAAAAGAAAATTATTTTTTTACTCGACATGTAATCAAACTCTGGAATTTGTTACCGGAGGATGTAGTAAAGGCTGTTAGTGTAGCTGGGTTTAAAAAAGGTTTGGACAAGTTCCTGGAGGAATGGTCCATAAACCATTATTAAGAAGGGACCCAGCATATCAGTGCTTGACCCAGTACAAGCATTGTGGAACCTGTGTCTTTTTGGGGAAACTGCTAGGTACGTATGACCTAGATTGGCCACTGTTGAAAACAGGATACTGGGCTTGATGGACCTTGGTCTGACCCAGTATGGCATATCTTATGTTCTTATGTTCACCAAAATCATGGTGGTGGTGGCTGCAAAAGGAAGGCATCCTAGTACACCCTTATCTTGACAACTGGTTGATTTCGGGCGAAATCCGAAGCAAAGAGTGTTCGGGTGATGAACAGGGTGGTAGCATTTTTGCAGGATCTAGGATGGGCGGTCAACTCAGCCAAGAGCCATCTGGTGCCATCTCAGAATCTCGAATATTTGGGGGTACGTTTCGACCCTCGAACAGGAGCTGTGTTTTACCAGGTCGTCGAGCTCAGGTTCTTTGTCAATCATTCCATCAGTTCCTGGCCACTCCTGCCCTGTCGGCATGGTGTTATCTACGGGTACTGGGACTAATGGCGGTGACCCTAGAAGTGGTGCCCTGGGCCAGGTGTCATGCGCCCCTTGCAGAGGGCTCTCCTCCGCCACTGGTTGCATCAGAGAGATTCGCTAAGCAAGCTCCTTTCCTGTCCCCCTCCAAGTCAGGAAGTCCCTTCAGTGGTGGTTGGGTCTGGAACATCTGGAGACAGGCCTGCCTTTGGAACAGCCGCAGTGTCTCCCGCTGGTGACAGATGCCAGTCTCGCAGGTTGGGGAGCGTGCGAGCATCTGTTTGCGCAAGGCACTTGGACGACTCAAGAGAACCAATGGTCCATCAATCTGCTCGAGCTTTGAGCAGTAGCTCTGGTGCTGCAGTCGTCTGAAGCCGCAGTGCAGCACTGTGTGTTCCGAGTGCTGTCGGACAATGCTGCGATGGTGGCTTACCTCAACCGGGAAGGCAGAACAGGAAGCGTAGCCATGGAAGAGTAGGCGGAAGCGTTGTTCCGGTGGGTAGAGCCCCGGCTGCAGGCAATATCGGCGGCACACATTGCAGGAAAAGACAATGTGACGGTGGACTACCTCAGCAGGGTCAAGGTGGATGCTGGAGAATGGGAGCTCCATCCGCAAGTGTTTGCCCAAATAGTCTACAGATGGGGACGCCCGATTATGGATCTCATGGCGACCTTTCAGACGCTCATTCAGAATTGGCCGTCGACAGGTCTTCTCCATGTTTTCCCTCCTTTTGGGCACTCATCAGGCGAGTGGTTCAGCACATTGAGGCCCATCGAAGGGTGCTATTGGTGGTTCTGGATTGGCCGAGACGCCTATGGTATACAGACCTAGTTCGGTTGCTAGAAGGCGATCCGTGGAGACTATCGTCAACGGAGGATCTGTTGTGTCAGGGTCTGCTGCGAATGCCTCAGGTGGATCGATTCTTGCTTACGATCTGGCCATTGAAAGGACGAGGTTACGGAGAAAGGGCTACTCAGGAGCGGTCATCACTACGTTACTCAGAGCCTGGAAAAGGTCCACTTCCTTAGCTTACGTTCGTGTCTGGCATATTTTTTGAGGACTGGTGTTCACGGCATCAGATTCATGCAGCAACTGCCTCTGTCTCTGTCATTAAGCTTCCTACAAGACTGTTTTGAAAAAGGTCTCGCGGCTAGTTCCTTATGAGTTCAGCTGGCGGCTCTAGCTTGTTATAGAGGTAAGGTGCAAGGGGTGGCCCTGGGTGCGCACGGAGATGTTCTCTGTTTTCTTAGGGCCGTGTCTAGGCTTAGGCCTGCGCACAGAATTTTGGTGCCGCCGTGGGACCTCAATCTAGTGCTAGGGGCGTTGACTAGAAAACCCTTTGAGCCCTTGCGTCAGGCTTCCATAAAGGACTTGACTTTGAAAACAGTGTTTTTGGTGGCTATTTGTTCGGCAAGACGTGTTTTGGAGCTTCAAGCGTTGTCTTGTCGAGCTGTTCTTGGTATTTTCGAAAAAGTGGTGGTGCGGCCGGTTCCGTCTTTTCTTCCCAAGATAGTTTCTCCATTTCATTTGAACCAGTCAGCGTCGTTGCCGGGATTGGACCGTAGTTTAAAGCGCTTAGATATAAAGAGGGCATTCCGTCAATATCTAAAGGTTTCAAAGGCATTTCGCAATCCGAACAGCTTTTTGTACTGTTTGGAGGTCCCCGTAAAGGGGAAGCGGTGGCGAAGGCCTCAATTTCCAGGTGGGTTCGGGAGGCTATTGCGTCGGCATATATTTTACAAGGACTTCGAGTTCCTGAGGGGTTACGAGCTCACTCTACTAGAGCACAAGCGACGTCTTGGGCGGAACATTGTTTGTTTGGTTCTGCCGGTGGAAATCTGCAGGGCAGCCACTTGGTCGTCGCTGCACACTTTCAGTAAACACCATTGACTCGACATTCTAGCAGCTGGCGATGCCTGCTTCGGGTCGGCAGTGTTGCGTTCAGGATTGAAAGGTCCCTTCCAATGATTACTGTTTTGATACATCCCAGTGGTGGAGGGCTAAACTGGAGGAACAATAAGAAAATAGAAATTACACTTACCTGGTAATTGTCATTCCTTGAGTGACGACAGTTTAGTCCTCATGCCCGCCCGGGGGGGTATTCAGTTCAGAGTTTCTTTCTAGGTGCGGAGAAGAGTGAATGAGATTTTTGTAGTCTCTGGATCGCAGTGAGTATGGATATCAGGGCTATTGTCTTTCCCTGTTCTTTTCTGTCGTTAGTGGGGGAAGCAGGGGAGTAAGGAATAAGGGGATCTGAGATCGTAGCAATGAATAATGTTTTAATATAAGATAAAGCATAATGGAACATTATTCTTGATATTCAAGGGTTTTACAGTTAAGTGTTTACACAAGTTTGTTGATACGGTTGAAGTTTATTAAAGCTACTTATCTGTTGCTCCTTTGAGTGTGCTTTGTCAATAGTTCATGGGAGTTACCAGCAGGTTACATACAGTGATGTCATGGTTTTGACTTGTCCAGTCTCCAAGCTGCAGGAAGAGGTACACTACCCAGTGGTGGAGGACTAAACTCTTGTCACTCAAGGAACGACAATTACCAGGTAAGTGTAATTTTTATTTCCTTTAGTGACTCCAGTTTAGTTCTCATTCCCGCCAGAGGGGGTGAGCTTTCAGAGTTTATTTTCAGATGGGGAGATCCATCAGTTTTTGAATCCTGTCAGTTGCTAAATCACAGTGAGTATTGTCGGAGCTCCCCCGTGTGGCCAGGCAGTTGCCCAGTAGTGCGAGAGGGCTCCGATTGTCCTTTGTATAAAAAGTTAGCCCAATAGCATGTAGTTGTGTCTTAAATAGATTAGAGCCAAGTTCAAAGGTCGCAGGAAATTTCTTTTATTTAAGAAATAAGGTTTTCCTAACCAAATTAAATTCTTTGTCAAGAATGTTGAAGACTACAAAACATAAAGTTCAGGATACTTCTCCAGTCATAAACGTAAGCCTAGTTAAACAGTCCTTGGCTTGGCTTAGTTTAAACACACCTTTTTCACAAGTAAAAATCCTTTACAACAGCAGTCTGTTCTCCGGTCCCCAGGAGGCAGTACAATGCTTCACTGTTCCTTTCACAGCTAGTATAGCATAACATTCCCTGGTCCATCAACAGATTTAAAATTCAGTAGTATTTCTTCAAGATACAATTTTTACTTTTAGCTCCTTTCTGGCTTCATTAACCATGCAGCTTTATCAGCCAAGCAGTCATTGATTAGCCTAGCTAAAAGTTATGGGCTTTTGCATAGAATGTCCTTATTAAGAACTCCTGGGTTTTTTTTCTCCAGTTACTAAAACCCTATTCAGTTCCTTATTCTTCTTTGGCACAGATAGCACATTCAATTTCCATATCTGAAACCCCACTTTCATAAAAAGTGTCTCCTAATTCCATTTCTTCCTCACTGGGCTCTTTCAGATATTTGTTCTCCTCAGGGTCTGCCTGAGGAGCCTGTACACGATGTAAAGCTTTCAACACTTGTTCCCAATTATGCTTCTCAGTACGTGAGCTAGTGGGGGAAGGGCAGGAAAAGGTTTCCCTATTTAAAAGCTGCTTTAAGGCTTGTAAAGGGCTCACCTTGCCAGTAGAGTGTTGTCCTCTTGTAGGCCCCTTATACTGAGAAGGGCCAGACCAGGAGCTTCTGGAAAATATCTCCTCCTCAGAAGAATCTTCCCCCAAGCTCTCCTCTGGCCTTCTCACCTCTCTGTTCCTGTCCTTGGTCAGCTTCCTTCGTCCCACTGGCGCTGCAACAACTCTACTTGACTCAGTGCCTCTGTGTCTGCTTTCAATCTCATCCTCCTTCTCAGCTCGTGTCTGTTTCTCCTTCCATGCCTGTCTCTGGGCATTCCCTTCCTGTATCTCCTTCCGCGTCTGTGCAATCCCTTCCTGCGTCTGTGCCATCCCTTTGTGAGTGAAACTTCCCTGCCTAAATGTTTGGGGATGTCCTATGGCTCTTGACTCCGCCCCAAACCACTCCCATCTCCTCCCTCATTCTCCATGGGAACTGGGTGTGTCTCTGGCTCTGCACTCCTCTGCAGGAGATCTTTGGCTTTACTTTGGGTGTTAACCTTTCCTGTGCCTGCAGTTTCTTTGGGTTTTGAAAAAAGACTGTTTTCCCTTTCTTTTCCTGCACTCTGAGCCTGCTTCTCCACCACAGTATTACTGGCTGACCTGTTTTACTTTCTCTCTAAATGGCTTTAGGGGGTGGAACAGGGAAAGTGAATGAAAGAATAAAAGAAAAAAAAAATTCCTCCCTGGTGACGAATTTGTAAATTCAGTTCTCATTTATGGTTATGGAAACAGTTGAAGTTATATTATAGCTACTTATTTGTTGCTCCTTTGAGTCTGCTTTGTCATTAGGTCACTGGGGCTGATGGGAGATACCATCAAGTGACATCCAGTGATGTCATGAGTTTGACATGCCCAGTCTCCAAGCTGCAGGAGGAGATGCACAACCCAGAGGTGGAGGACTAAACTGGAGTCACTAAAGGAACAACAATTACCAGGTAAGTGTAATTTCTATTTCTCCAGCAGAGCTGCTTGGATGGTATCATTCTCTCAGAGCACTTCGATGTTTTGCTGAATTGGTCTTGGGATGTTCAGGGCTGTGTGTTTGGTGGGTTGGCAGGCTGTAGCAGTGCCCAAGGTTTGTTCTTGGAAACAAGAAAATAATAGATTCCTGTTCGACTCTCCGGGCCAGTCCAGGAACAAGTGGGTTGTCAATCTCCTTCAGCAACTGAGGACTGAAATCTTAAACTTTGAAGAGCTGGTATCTGACTCCCTCTGCTGGCCACTTCCAGTCTTTTCAGTCCTCAGCAGCTGAAGGACGTGATCCTGGCTGGCTCCCACTTTCAGATGCTTAAGCTTTACAACTTTTATTTCTTTTTGTTTTATTTTGTGTAATTTCAGCGTTGGTACATAGCAGGGGGCCCTAGCAGGGTTCCTAACAATGTACATTGCAGCCGACAAATTTGTAGCGGCACTCCGAGGCACGGGGCTGAAGAGGCAGAGCCTGTCTCACTTTCAGCTCCGTTTACTATAGCAGAGAGCAGTGCGGTGCTGGGAGCCCCAGATACCTGCCTGCTGCCTCCGGGGCTCAGCTTCCCTCCCCACTAGCAGTGGGTGCCAGGAGCTGCAGGAGAAGAAGTCTTTTTTTATTAAGGTTGGTCATTTTTTCTTTCAGTTGGTTTCTTGGTGTTGGGGGTGCCGGCGGCCATGTTTTTCTTGGCGTTTGGTAGACATTTCTTTTTCCCGCGGCGGTCTCTCAGGAGTCGGTTTGAACAGGGCTTTTTTTCTTTCTTCCTTTTTTGGTGGGATTTCATGTTGGATTTTGGTTTGCTCCGTTTGGGGTAAGGCCTTGTAAGCATAGCTACTGTCTCAGAAGCAGGCCTCTCCAACGGTTTATTTTTGGCGGGAACGGCAGCCCTGGCTAACACTGTTCCTATGGCCTACAGGCACAGTCATTTTTCCTTGCTGTTGGTACCTCTGAGTGAATTGGATACTATTGTTATATATTAGTGTTCTGTGCGGCAGTGATTGCTTAGAACTGCGGAAGGTTAATGGAACTAAAGGTGAATGAAACACATAAGTTGGTTTCTCAGATGCTTCCACATCATTGGTTTGGTGTAAACACTATTCTTGGCCTCACAATCACAGCGGCAGTGTTGGGCTTTTTGGGCTATCTATTGTGAAATTGGTATTGCTGCTTCAGTTTTGGGTTCTGAACCTCTTTTAACAGCATATGTACTGCTGACTATCACATTTTGTGGTCTCATTCATGTAAATTGATCCTTTTTCTTATCTTTTGTTTTTGTTGAAACTGTGTAATAGCCACAGAACCACAGCACAATGGTTCAGACACTGACCAATGATGAAGGGATCAAGGGTTCAATCCCCCACAGTGCCCAATGAAGATATCTGGCTGAGGCATTACATATCCTACTTATATCTTTTTTTAAAGTTTCCATGGCATGTTATTTTGCTTTGTAAAATAAACCAAAGTAGTTTATATTTCTGTATATTGCTTGATGTGTTGCCTGATATGAAAACACATCCCTAGCAGGCCTTAATTGTCGCGCTCATCATAACTGCTGCCTCATTTGGCATGTCGACAGGGGCCAAGGATTGCACAATCTCTTTCGGTGTTATGCATAGAGACGACAAACATCTCTTTCTCAGACATACTGGCTGGCAGCTATAAGGGAGTCTGGGGTGTTGTTTGTCTTGTCCAGGTTCAAAGGACGTAGTTTTATTTCCGGCTTGGCTTGCTTAGCTTAACCTGTATTATGGAATGCTTTTTTCCATAGCTACGTCCGTGTTCCACGGTGATTGCTGTTACTCACGAATTTTTCCTGCTCTTGTTTGAGCGTACGCCATAATTCGTGCCCTACACTTTTATTCAGATCTGCATCTTTTCTTTGAAGCTGCGTTCTTTCTTGATTTTTTTCCCACCTCCATTTGGTGGTGTAATTTATTTTTTTCTCTTTTCCTCAGTTGGTACTTGAAGCCCTTGCGAGTCTTTCTATGCTAGACTCTTTCACTTTCTTTCACTCTCCAGGATACACCCAGAGTTTGCTCAAAGCATTAACCCCGTAGGCAATCCTTCAGTCGTATGCCCGCCGCTTCTCGGGGGGGGGTATCTCTCCTTAGTCGCCCATTGCTGTGGCAATGTACGGAATAATAATATTAAGGAGCTCTTAGCTTGCTCACAATCTTCCTCTCTGTTACTCCTTGGCCAGATTGGCCATAGGAAGGGGTGTAGATTGCACTTTCCCCTACTCAAACCATTGGTATATGTTTTTTATCTGCAGGAAGGCTGGGAAGTTTGCAGATCTCTCATTTCCACTGAGAACTGGCCACGGGCCTGGGTAAACAGCCTTACTAGCTTAATGTGTGGCAGTGTGATGTCCAATACTGTGTTTTTCTAGGCTCCTTCTGTCTGGGTGCTGGTATTGTAAATATGATACTTGGATTTCAATGACAAAATCTCAGTGTGGGGAGGCCTAGAGGGTACAAACAGCTAAAAGCTGGCATAACCCTATAGGTTCTCCTAGGGTTACTAATGCCTTTGTATAACGGCCGGAGCTTCTCCGTCTTGCTCCATTTTGCAGGGTATACGGGTCATTTCCGCTTTTCAGCCTCTCCAATTAGCCTGGCTGCGACGCCCCGCACCTTTCTACCACCCAACCAGTTCTCTTTGGCAGACTATAGCACTTCCGGTGACGTCAGCTACTCACTGCTGGTAGTAGTGGCGGCGGCCTTACGGACAGCGGGCGTTTTTTTCGTGCACCCTTGCCTCGACAACTGGCTACTTCGAACCCCGCTGGTATAGGAGTCTCCGTCTCCTGCAGCTCCAGCATTGGGTGCCCCATCGAGCCGATGTTCAGTTGCGGCCGGTTTCGAGATTCCTCTCCTTAAGGGCGTTTTTTCACCGTACAGGTCGAGGTATTTTTTCTGTTATTAGGCTCCGTGTTGCCATTCCTGTCCTGGTGCAAGCTTTCTTGCATCTTCGAGCGTTGTCGGCGTGGCGCTAGCTGCTGCTCCTTGCGTACATGGCGGAGTCCTTCGGCCTCCTTCTGTGGGCGAGGGCTCACATGCGGACGTTGTAGCGAGTGTGGTTATCGCACTGCAATCCTCCAGATTTGCCCTTGGCATACGGGTTGCCCCGGTTGCGCGTGGTCTCCGATAGTCTCCGGTGGTGGCCGGGGCCGGTTCTTCTGAGTGCAGGGCTTCCCTTAAGCCAGCCCGCCGGGGTGTTGGTTGCGACAGCTGTCAGTTTCGTCGGTTGCGGAGATCAGAGTCCGGCATCATTGCACGGGGGCTTGAGCACCAGAGATCCAGAATTTTTCCTTTCATCTGGTGGGGTTCCGGTAGCTCTGCTCCCAGACGGCGATGGGCATGTTTTTTTCTCGGAATAGGCGCTGTCGGTGTCTTTTTTTTCTCTCTTCGAGGCGGCACTGGCGGCGCGGAGTTGTTGCAGCGGAGTCTGCAGCTCAGGTTATGGGCAGAAGTGCTTTCCCTAGCCCGGTCAGCGGCAGAAACAAAAAACAAAAAAAAAATAAAAATACATAAATTAATAAATTAATAAAATTACAGCCTGCTTTATTCCACACGCCTGTGCTGGTTCCGGGGCTTGGTCACGGCGCGCTGTGGTGTTTCACGATCTGACCCCTGTGGTGGAGGCAGCCGATAGTGGTTCTTCTGCTTACCTTCGGCGGGGCCAAAGCATCTCGGGATCTGCCGCAAGCGCAGGATGCGCATGTCGGATGGTCTCGTTGGGCTGGGAAAGCCATGGCCACCGCAGGATGGTCAATAGAGTGCTTCAGAGGTTGGCAGGTCGCTGCGGCCTAGTGATTATCTTTCCACCAGTTGGGCCCTAGCAGGCGTGGTATGCGGATTTTGGGCATCTTCTCATCCACCAAGCTTGGTGGTATCCCTCGAGGGGGGGTTTCTGTTCCAGGGCCCTCGACTCTTGCCCGAAGTGGATTGCTTTGCTCTTCCGGCTTGGCTCTGAGCGGGGACCGGTGGTTCTGGTAAGGGTCTTCGCCTTCGGTCATAGTCTCTGAACTGCGGGATTGCAGACGTTCCAAGTCCCTAGCTTTGGTTCGTGGATAGCGTCTTTCAAGGTCTTGCTGCGGAGAGCTGAACTACGGCCGAGCGATGCCTTAGTTCCGATCGTGCTGTCTTTTATTCCGGACAGTTTGGATAAAGGCGCCTCGCGGTGATTTCTTTCTTTCGCAGAGGTGTGAGCGGGCTTCGTCTCCAGCTCCTTCAGCACGGCTTCCTTTTTTCCTTTTTTTCTTCAAGCGGTTCAGTACTTTCGATCCCTTCTTCGCGATGGGGTTCCACTGTAGATTTTGTCTTCACTGCTTACGAAGTGGCACGACCTCGTTTTTGTTTTCCCAGGCAGCGCTTTCTCGCTTGGGGATCTTCTTACGGATGGCCTCTTTCGGGGCTTTCCGTTCCGCGAGGTGGAGTTTGGATCTCTCTGCTCTATTGTGTAGGGCTCCCTATCTACACTTTTCAGAGGATGGAATGCGGTTGTGGACGGTTCCCTCCTTTCTTCTGGAGATCATCTCTACTTCTCTATTACTCAGTCTATCGCTCTCCCCTCCTTTCGGGTCGGGGATCTTCCCATTGGCGATGTTCTTAGATGGCTCAGGAGCTCCTCTGAAACACTACGTCTTTCTGGGACTCGGAACGGTTTTTTCTTTGCCGGGTCTCGGAAGGGCGCAACCGCTTCTAGTCGTCCGTTGGTGGAAGAGCGATTGGGCTGTTCTAGCAGGGCGCAGAGAACGGATATTCGTGATCGTTTTACGGGCACCCCAGTGTCCTTTTGGGCGGCATATGCTTGTGTTCCGCCGGTGGATTTTTGTCAAGCAGCTCCGTAGTCTTCGCTTCCGCGTTTGCGAAACTTTGCAGGCTTGAGGGCTTGGCCGAGAGCTAGGCCTGTGTGAGGGCGTCGGTCGTCCTCGTATGCCTGTTCGGTCCCTCCCGTGGTTAGATACTGCTCTGGTACTTCCCACTTGTTCCTGGACTGGCCCGGAGAGTCGAACAGGAAACCGAAATTAGACCTTACCTGCTAATTGTCTTTCCTGGAGATCTCTCCGGGCCAGTCCAGGACCCACCCATGTTTTTTGATCACAGTTTTTTGGTCACATTTCCGTGTAACGCGGGTACCTAAGGATTCTCGACGGCTGGTGGTGGCGTCCGCGTCATGGCTTATCATGTGTTTGTTTTTTTTTCTGTTCTCACTCATGGCTTCTCGTTCATGTGTTACGTTTTATCTTCTTGGTTATTTTGAGACAAATGATTAGATAAATAATTATTTAAAAAAAAAAAAAAAAACCCGGTGAGAAACCTGGTTTTTTGCCTGTTCCATCACATCACTGGGAGGCTGCTGCGTTTTCGTGTATTCCCTTTTTCTAATTTTCTGCTGGTTTTTGGCCATTAATTTTTTCATCTGCTTTGTTAAGGTTTAGACTGGAAGTGGCCAGCAGAGGGAGTCAGATACCAGCTCTTCAAAGTTTAAGATTTCAGTCCTCAGTTGCTGAAGGAGATTGACAACCCACTTGTTCCTGGACTGGCCCGGAGAGATCTCCAGGAAAGACAATTAGCAGGTAAGGTCTAATTTCGGTACATGGCTTCATTTGAAATTCCCTTTTTTCATCCTAGTTTTTTGGCACGACTTTGTTTTTCTGTTATAGGTAGTACTTTTTGAGTTTCTGCCTCTTTGACATTTCCTGTGCTCCTGAAGGGAGTTTGTTGGACTCCATTTTAAGTGGCAGTTGGGGGGGGGGGGGCGGTTAAGACCTTTCCAGTTATCCTGCTAATAGCAGAAGAAGTGCTTTCTATGGTCGCTGCTTGACAGTGTTTGGCAGGGGGTCATAATTGAGCCAGGTAAAAGTTGGCATGGTCCATTAAACCATCTGCTCTGGTTCCCCTGCACAGGTAATTTTCAGGTTCTTATGGTTGTTGGCTCTTTGTCTCCTTCAGATGGTCCCCCTTATTGTAGAGGCATCTCAAGCTTTCAAGAACTGTAAGTTCATTTTTAAAAAATACAGAAAAGGAGGGGTAAAAAAATTCCTTATTGTCCCTCCAGTCCAGACGCGTGGGTTATGCATGCCTACCAGCAGATGAAGACTGAGAACCACTGACTTTATTCTGATGTCATAGCATATAGGGTTCTGAGCAGCCTCTATTTCGCCAGTATTTCTCGGTCTCCAGCAGATGGAGATTGTTTCAGCCTAAGTAGTCTGACTTGAATAGGAAGGATAAGGAAGGGATGCTGGTCAGCTATGGCTAGCAGTGGTCCTTGAGGTGCAAACCCAGTGATGCCAGGTCCTTCCCCTGGCTCTGCTGGTGCATAGTGCTTCAAATGTGGGGGGGGGGGGGTAGTGGGGTGTCTTCAAGCTTTATCCTGACTGAAAGTTTGTTTTGTTCTCCTACTTCTGTCTAAGGAAGGTTTAAGGTAGGACTGCTTGCAGCAGTATTATTCTGTGCTTTTCTCCTCCCCTCCTTTTTGGAGGAAAATGACCAGCAGACAAAAGTTAGTTTTGGGGGGGGGGGGGGGGGGGGTGGAAGAGGTTGATCGAGACTATACCAGCGAGGGGTCCCAGACCGATGTCTCCTTGAGTGGGGAGAAGGCCTAGGGTTAGGCAGATGCTGCTTTCCCCATTGGGTGTTTGCCCTAAGCTTTACTGTCACAGCATGCCAGAGGTTTTCTTTTCTTGGGTTGTAAGGCAGGCTGAAGGCTTCAGTGGGGCCTCTTTGTGGCTATGGCTTCCTACCAATTGGCAGAAAGAGCTGCCAGGGGTTCCACAGCACTAGAAAGTTACTGGGCATAGCCGAAGTCTAACAATTAGACGTTTTATTGATGGGGGTATTCAGATTGGATTAAAAGAAGCTTCCTTGCAGGCTTGTCTCTATTAATCTCTGAAACCAGTTTCATTTTATTTTGGTGACTAGGGCCATTGATGGCTGCCGGTCCTACTGAGGGGTTGCTGTGGGCAGCATTTCATATGGCCAATCTAATACATGTTCCCTGTAAAATAGTAGCCCTGTATAGCCCATGTTCCCTGTAAAATAGTTATCTCCAAATTCCTTATCGTTCCTCCAGTTCAGTTCTCTACTTCTGGGTTGTCAACCTCCTCCTGCAGCCTGGAGACTGGTACGTCAAATTCATGACATCACTGGATATAGCCTGCTGCTCTGTTTCTCCTCCTCCAGTGTTACCAGTCTCCATGCAGCCTGAGGACGTTGTGAGCCCAGGAGAAAGCTCACTGGAGTAACAGATAAGGAGAGTTAGACTTAGGATAGTTTGGGGTTTTTCCTTTCTTACTGCCTTCTTTGCTTTGGTTTGTTTAAAAAAAAAACAACAAAAAAAACAAAACAAAACTATACTTATTTTATAGTTAGATATACAATTTTCAATTGGCCTTTCTGCTCCCTGTCACAAAATAGCTTGATTTGCCAGCGTTGCTGTTGTCCACGTGTAGCTGGCTAGTGGTCTGAGGTTCTCTCCTCCCAGACATTACGGGGGAGAGCCCTCTCGAGCAGCCCTGCACCCTGCCGGACCGCTGGACAGTTTGCGCGGTTCCGGAGGGCAGGTGAACAGTCTGTCTCTCTGTCTCTGCCTGCTTTTCCCCTGCTTAACGTGGCATCAGGGGACACGGACAGGCCTCGGCGATTCGGCAGTCTGTCCCGGTACGAATTTCACTGCGGACAGTCTGCGGTGGCAGGGGGGAAGCGAGTGCCCTCTCCGGTGCTGATATCTGCTTGAGTGTTTTCGCCGGTAAGTTTTGGCGCCCTTTACTTGCTCTGTAGTTTTGCCGGCGGCCATTTTGAGAGTTCCGGGAAAACCGCATGCATGCCTGGTCCGGGCACGCTATGCGGGTAAGCGGTTGTCTTTATTTTAGCGTTCAGTTTTATTCCTTTTTCTTTTCTTTTTCTTGTTTATCAGTTTTGGGTGCATTTTGGCTTACCCGCGGTCCTGACTGCAACGCGGGGGGGGGGGGGAGGGGGAGTTCCTCTCTCGCGGTGCTCTATCTTACATTTTTGGCCTGGTACAGTTTTCCAACATTGCTGGGGCATTCATAGGTGGCGTTCAGGCTTACTGCATTCTTGGTTCTTTCCCATTATTTTTTGTGATAGGGGAAGTGGACTTGGATGGCGGGGAGACCACAGTGTGTGATTTGTGGTACCCGCAGGGGCACAGTGGCGGAGTCTGAGATCTGCCGAGGCTGTGCATTGCTGTCATCTACCGTTGAACGGCAGATGGAGGTTAAGGAGCCCACAGAGCCGTCGGTTGAACAGCCTGAGGCTATTGCAGAGGCTATGCAGCTTCCCGGTGAAGAGGTGCTTGCAGGAGAGCTTGATGGGTCTGCGGCAGGGGTTTCAGGGTCTCGGTCGGGGGACCCAGCGGAGTTTTTCCCGGAGTTCATTTTAATGCTCCATAAAGCTTTTTGTCTGCGGCGACAGGGAAAGTTAGCTGGGAAACTGACGCTTGCGGGCTCGGGCTCGCACTTGGTGGGACTGGACGAGGGCGGCGAAGGACCCTCGGCCCCTAAGCGGCCTAGACCATGAGACTCCTTAGCGGGGGAAAGCGATTGGCCGGAGTTCGAGGAAGATGTTTGGGAACATGCAGAGGGTGCGCAGGATCTGGAGGAAGGCGAGATTATGGAACCTGAGGATCAGTCTAAGATCATTAGGGTTTTTCGTAGAGAAGAGCTTCCAGCGTTGATTACAGAGTCGTTACAGATGTTGAAGTTGACGGCACCGACAGATGCAGAGGATGAGGTGGAAGACCCTGTTATCCAGGTGGTGCGTCAGTCTCAGGTTGTGTTTCCAGTGCACAAGGTGGTTGATAAGATGATCCAGGACGAATGGAACCAGCCCGATGCTGGTCTCCGTGGTGTGCGCACAATGAATAGGCTCTATCCACTAGCCGAGAAGGATAAAGAGAGATTCCGAACGCCACGGGTGGATGCCGTTGTGTCCGCAGTAACCAAAAAGACTACCATTCCGGTGGAAGGGAGCGCAGCTTTGAAGGATGCGCAGGACCGTAGAGTGGATGGGCTCCTAAAACAGACATTTGAGGCTGATTCTTTATCCCTGCAGGCGTCTATCTGTGGAGCTTGGGTGGCGCGAGCCTGCTTGCGTTGAGTTCAGCGGTTGCGTCACTCGCCTAACTTGGATTCGGAAGAGCTTAAGGAGTTAGGGCGTCTGGAATCCGGGGCGGCGTACTTGGCGGATGTACACTATGATTTGATCAGAGCGCTGGCGAATAGTACAGCATCAGTGGTTGCAGATCGGTGTGGTTGCGTAATTGGGCGGCAGACGGTTCCTCTAAGGCAAGACTCGGGAAGTTGCCATTCAAAGGAAAGTTGCTTTTCGGTGACGATTTGGATAAGTTGGTTAAGGACCTGGGGGAGTCCAAGACGGGTAGATTGCCGGAAGACAGACCCTTTCAATCTAGCTATTATCAGCCGAATTGTCTGAGACGAATTCCGTGCATATATAAGATATTTTCATTTAAAAACCCTCCAAGTTTCTACTGTAAAAGTCTGTTTGTTTGGAGTAATTTTCTGGAACACCATTGGAAGACAGACCCAAGCAGGGAAGACCCAGTCTGACCTTTCGGGGTCAATTTCGCGACTTTTGGAGATTTCGGACGTCGCGGTATGGCGCCTCTCAGAGGGGCAGGTTTACTTCCCGCGGACAGGCCTTCCGGGGATTTCGTGGGGCGACTAGGGGTTTTGCCTCGGGCTCCCTGTCAGCAGCCTGCAAGTCACAATGAGATGAGGTGGGTCCCGGTGGCGGACACTCCTATCGGCGGGAGGCTTCAGGAGTTTCTGTCTGCTTGGACCCGCATCACCTCCGACCAGTGGGTCCTGGAGATCATTCAGCATGGTTATGCCCTGGAGCTGGCAAGGCCCGTGAGATTCCTTTGTGATGTCCCCTTGCCGAGGGCAAACGAAGGCTCTAGCGGTTCGCAAAACTTTAGACCGTCTACTGCACTTAGGGGCAGTGGTGGAGGTTCCCAAGCAGGAATACGGTTTTGGTCGGTACTCCATCTATTTCGTGGTGCCCAAGAAAGGCGGATCGCTGTGTCCTATTCTAGATCTCAAGGGTGTAAATCGGTGTCTCAAAGTGCCTCACTTTCGTATGGAGATGTTGCGGTCGGTGATCGTCGCGGTCTGTCAAGGGGAGTTTCTGACGTCCTTGGATCTCACGGAGGCTTATCTGCATATACCCATTCGGGAGGCTCATCAGAGACTCTTAAGGTTCGCCTTACCGTGGGGGCACTATCAGTTCCGGGCATCAGTTCGCGGACCTTCACCAAGATTATGGTGGTGGTGGCAGCGGCGCTGCGGAAGGAAGGCATACTGGTGCATCTATATCTAGACGACTGGTTAATACGAGCGAAGTCAGAGACCGAGAGTCGGCGGGTCACCAGCAGGGTGGTTGAGTTTTTGCAGGGCCTTGGTTGGGTGGTCAATCCGAACAAAAGCCATCTACAGCTGGTTCAGGTCCTCGAGTATCTAGGAGTGCGGTTCGACACCCGCAGAGCACTAGTATTTCTACCAAGCCAGCGGGCGCAGTCTCTACGCAGCTTGGTCCGCTCCTTTCGAGCCACGCCTGCTCCAATGGCGTGGTTTTACCTGCGCGTGCTCGGCGCGATGGCGGCGACGCTGGAGGCGGTTCCTTGGGCCAAAGTGCATATGCGCCCGCTTCAGAGAGCGTTGCTGAGGCGTTGGTCACATCAAGTGGACTCCCTGAGCAAGCGGTTGCCTTGCCCCCTCAGGGTGCGTCGGTCGCTTCAGTGGTGGTTACGCCCCTCTTCCTTGGCGGCCGGCATGCCTCTCGAACAGCCGGCGTGGATACCAGTGATGACCGATGCAAGTCTCTCGGGCTGGGGAGCCCACTGCGGAGGACAGTTTGCACAGGGTTACTGGTCCCCTCTGGAGGCGACTTGGCCGATCAATCGGTTGGAGTTGCGCGCGGTGGCACGAGCTCTGGAGGCGTTCGAGCACCTGGTGCTGGGGTGTGCCGTTCGGATTCTGTCAGACAATTCGGTGACGGTCGCTTACATCAATCGCCAGGGAGGCACGGGAAGTGCAGCGATGGAAGAGGAGTCGGATTTGCTGTTTGCTTGGGTGGAGAGTCGCTTGACAGCACTTTCGGCGGCGCACATTGCAGGAAAGGACAACGTGACAGCGGATTTCCTCAGCAGGGTACGAGTGGATGCAGGGGAGTGGGAACTGCATCCCGCAGTCTTTGCGCAGATCGAGCGGTGTTGGGAGACGCCCATGATGGACTTGATGGCGACCTTTCAGTCGGCCAAGGTTCCGCGGTTTTACAGCAGGAGACGAGAACGAATGCCCGAGGGCATCGATGCGCTGTTGCAGCACTGGCCAACGTCGGGTCTTCTGTACATTTTTCCTCCGTGGGCGCTGATAGGACGAGTGGTGCAAAGGATAGAGGCGTTTCAGAGAAAGGTCCTTCTGGTAGCTCCCGATTGGCCACAGCGTCCGTGGTACGCGGATCTGATGCGGCTTCTCGACGGCCAACCCTGGCGGCTTCCAGCTCGATCGGATCTGTTGCGTCAGGGCACACTGTTCATGCCCCAAGTGGATCGATTCTCGCTTACGGTATGGCAATTGAAAGGGCTCGGTTGAAGAAAAAAGGCTATTCGCCGGCGGTGATTTCTACGCTACTGAAGGTGCGGAAACATTCTACCTCTTTGGCGTACGTGAGGATATGGCGTATTTTTGAAGATTGGTGTTCGAGGCATCAGATTCGCGCGGCTACTGCCGCCGTGCCAGTGGTGTTGAGTTTTCTGCAAGATGGTTTTGATAAAGGTTTGGCGGCCAGTTCGTTGCGGGTTCAGCTGGCGGCACTGGCCTGCTTTCGCGGCAAGGTTCAGGGTTTGGCATTAGGGGCGCACGTGGATGTCATTCGTTTTCTATGGGCCGTGTCCCGAATTTGCCCTGTCCGTAAGATCCAGGTTCCATCTTGGGATCTTAATCTGGTGTTGTCGGCGTTAGTAAAGCCGCCCTTTGAGCCTCTGCGTTCTGCGTCGCTGAAGGATCTCATGCTTAAAGTGGTGTGTTTGGTGGCAATATGTTCTGAGCGTCGTATTTCAGAGTTACAGGCGTTATCTTCTAGGGAACCCTTTTTGTCCTTTTCTAAAGAAAAAGTTCTCCTGCGACCTGTGCCATCATTCTTGCCTAAGGTAGTTTCTCCGTTTCATTTGAGTCAGTCAGTGTGCTTGCCCGTCTTGGGTTCTATGACGGGTGACGCTGCGGATCGCCGTTTCCATCTCTTGGATGTTAAGAGGGCCTTGAGGCAGTACTTGAGATCTATTAAACCTTTTCGTAAATCGGATCGGCTGTTCCTTTTATTTGGGGGCAGGCGTAGAGGCGAGGCGGCGTCTAAGGCTTCCATTGCCCGTTGGATTAATGAAACGATAGCTTCTGCTTATTTGTTGCACGGTCGTACGGTGCCGGACGGTTTGAGAGCTCATTCAGCCAGGGTGCAGGCGGCGTCATGGGCGGAGCATAGTTTGGTGCCACCGAGTGAGATTTGCAGAGCAGCTACGTGGTCGTCCTTGCATACATTCAGTAAGCATTACCGTTTGGATGTTGCAGCGGCCAATGATGCTTGCTTTGGGGCGGCGGTGCTGCGTTCCGGTTGGAAGGGGCCCTCCCGATAGTTACTGCTCTGGTACATCCCAGAAGTAGAGGACTGAACTGGAGGAAAGATAAGGAAATGAGAATTACACACACATACCTGGTAATTGTAGTTCCTTGAGTGACGACAGTTCAGTCCTCATTCCCACCCAGAGGTTTTTCAAAGGGGAGGCAGCCGGACGCCGCCTGGTCAGGTTCTACAGGTAAGTTCAATCATTTGTTTGATAGGAGTCAGTGTATGATATTTCGGGGACAGTTCAGGGCGTCAGACGCCTTCTGTACAGGACGTTTATCCTGTGTTTAGTTATCCTAGCTTATGTGCCTTTGACATTTGTTGCTCCTTTGAGTCTTCTTTGTTAATAGTTTACACTGGAGGAGGAGAGACAGAGCAGCAGGCTATATCCAGTGATGTCTTGAATTTGACGTACCAGTCTCCAGGCTGCAGGAGGAGGTTGACAACCCAGAAGTAGAGGACTGAACTGTTGTCACTCAAGGAACTACAATTACCAGGTATGTGTAATTCTCATTTATAATGCCCTTTTCAATGTAATTTCAGTTTGTTCAATGTAAACCGCACTGATGCAGAATAGCACGGTATATAAGAGAATGTAAATAAATTAAATAAATAAATACATGAAAAGACAATTTACAAGAATAAGGGAACAGGTTGTCACCACATGCCGGAGCAGCTGTATGTACCACATTGTTCCTTTTTGGTGTGACAGGAGTTTTGATGTGGTTTTAGTTTCGCTTCATTGGGCAAGTTTTTAATTCTCTCATGGTCCTAGGTCTCTGCAGTTGCAGGCTGGTAGTAGTTTAAATACTTTTCTGCTGTGCTGCTAGCAGGGCCAGGGCAGCTCAGCTTTGTGGGGATACTCTGGTATTTTTAGGGGCCACCTGAGACACACTGTTTAATATGGGGCAGCATGACCTCTGGGTGGTGAAACTACTCTGGAGCAGTTGCCTTGGGCAGCACAGCATTGAGATTGTATGCTTTAAGAGAAATCACCAGCCGCTAACCTCCAGTTCCTAGTCGTCTCTCCGGGCCAGTCCAGGAATCTTGGGTGATCAATCCGCTCCAGCAGCTGAGGACTGGAATCTGACAAGGTTTTACTGACAACCCCTCCAGCTCCCCTAGGTGTCAGCTAACCAGTCTTTCAGTCCTCAGCAGCTGGACTGGACGTTCTTTGGACCAGCTCCCCTGAGATGCGATTAGGAAAGTTATTGGGTTTAGTTCAGAGGAACTTTTCTTTGCATTACTTTTATTTTGGTTTTAGGCTGCTTGCCTCACGGTAAAAAAAAAAAAAAAAATAGTCTGTCTGGGTTCAGACTCCCGTCTGCTTTTTTTCATCGGCAATGTCCAAAATTGAGGATTTGAATCGGGGTTGATCTCAGCTTAGGCACTTAAGCAGGAGGTCGGGGAAGCTCCCCTTGTGCCTCGGTGCCCGTCTGGTGAGGTAGAGCCTGCCTCCTTTCAGACGCTGAGCAGCGGCAGGATATTAGCAGGCCTGGGAGCACCAGTGTCCTCTCTCTCTCTCTGTATTGGTCGCATGTGGGCATCGGCTAGCCGTTAGCAATGGCACTGCAGTGCAGGACAGCGTGGAGTTTGGCTCCGTGTATTTTTTCAGCAGCCGGTAAGTCTTCCGATTCTTCTTGGGGGGCGGATTTCGCTTGCAGTGGTGTTTCCCTTGTTACAGGTGTTCTTCACGGCCCGCGGTTTTCCTGGTGCTCTTCGGGTTTCGTTCCGGGGGCAGGGGGCTCTCGTTTTTGCGGTTGCTTTTCAGTTTCCTTCTTCTTTTTCGGTGTGTGCCCTACTGCGATGGAGGATAAAGCTTCTGACAGTAGCACCGGTTTTTCTCTCACATCGGGGGAAAGAGCGGGAACGGCGGCCATTTTAGCAGAGCAGGCTGCTGCTCCCGCGCTTCTCCCTAAACCCTGCAAAAGGAAGGTCCAAATCTGCGAAAACGACTGTGCCTGCAGAGATTCAGCAGCAGCCTGTTCCTGCTTCTCAGGAGACTTTCAGCTCTTAATTCTCCCCTGAATTTATTCTTTCTCTGCATAATGCTTATCTTCTCAAAAAGGCACAGTTTTCTCTCCCTCCTGGCTCTGAGGGTCTCCTTGAGGCTCCGGTGGCCGGTCCTTCAGAACCTCTTCGGGTTGAGTCTAGCTCTTCAGTAGTTCCTGGCAGGGACCAGAGTGGGGACCATGCAGAGGCGCTTTTTGCCCCAGCTCCAGGTGTAGAAGAGGGTGAGATATTTTCTGAACCAGGGTTGGACACCTGGTCGGGAGATTTGGAGGAAGGGGAACTGGGTCCTGGTGAGGATCCCAATGTTTTTCGCATGTTTCGTAAGGAGGAGCTGGGAGCACTGATTTCGCAATCGCTTTCTGCTCTGAATTTAGTCCTTCCTTCGGTGCAGCAGGAACCCCTGGAAGATCCTTTGCTGCAGGGGTTCAGGTCGGAGCAAAAGTGTTTCCCGGTTCATAGAGTTATTAAACAAATGATAGAAGCAGAATGGGAGTTTCTGGAGGCGTCTCTCAGAGGAGGTCGCTCGTTGGCTAAGCTTTACCCTGTCCCGCAGGAGGAGAGGGACTTATTGCGTATGCCCAAGGTGGATGTCTTGGTGTCCGCCGTCACTCGAAAAACCACCATTCCTGTTGAAGGAGGTACCGCTCTCAAGGACTTGCAGGATCGCAGGTTAGAAGCGCTGTTGAAACAGGCATTTGATTCTAGTGCTTTGGCCCTTCAAGCGTCTGTGTGTGGAGCTTTATGTGTCTAGGGCTTCCATCCGCTGGCTGCAAGGAGAGCAGACCCCTGAGAAAGTTGAGGAACCTACGGCGGACTTGGCGAAGCTAGAATCGGCGGCTGCTTATCAGGCCGATGCCTTTTATGATTTGGTTTGCATTTCCTCTAAGGCTATGGCCTCCGTCATAGCTGCTAGACGTTTCCTTTGGCTTAGGAACTGGTCGGCGGATGCTTCTTCCAAGGCTCGTCTTAGTAAATTGCCGTATAAGGGCAAGTTGTTGTTTGGTGAGGCCTTAGACAAGATTAAGGATTTGGGTGACTCCAAGGGCGGACGGCTGCCGGAGGACCGCCCAAGAGCTGCAAAGCAGGGATTCCTCCTTAGGGGTCACGGTAGAGACTTTCGCAGGTTTCGGGGAGCACGCTTCACTCCTTATCAGCGGGGTCGCTTTCCTTCTCGGAGCTATTCCTTTCGTGGTTCAGAGGTTTTAGTAGAGGAGTCTTTCATAACCAACAGTCCGCAGCGAAGAAGTCACAATGAGATGAGGCCGGTCCAGGTGGGAGTTCCAGTAGGAGGTTGGTTGCAGCAGTTCCTTTCCACCTGGGCCACTATAACCACGGATCAGTGGGTTCTGGAGATTATCGGAGACGGCTATGCCCTGGAATTCGCAGAGCGGGTTTCGGACGCCTTTGTCCTGTCGCCTTGCGGCCCGCAGGCAAAGCTGGAAGCGGTCGGGGACACCCTTCGCCGATTGTTCAAACTTTGTGCGGTGGTTCCGGTGCCGGCAGACCAGTGCGGTTTAGGTCGATACTCCGATTTATTTTGTGGTCCCCAAGAAAGAGGGTTCTCTTCGGCCCATTCTAGATCTCAAGCATATGAACCGTTGTTTGCGGGTGCCTCATTTTCGCATGGAAACCTTGCGGTCAGTAATTCGATCAGTTCGACCTGGCGAGTTTCTCGCTTCAATAGATCTTACAGAAGCTTACTTACACATTCCGATCAGAAGCGAACATCAGAAGTATCTCCGTTTCGTGGTGCCCATGGGTCATTTTCAGTTTCGGGCCTTGCCTTTTGGGCTGGCTACGGCGCCTCGCACCTTTACCAAGATTATGGTTGTGGTGGCGGCTGCGCTCAGAAAAGAGGGGATTCAGGTTCATCCCTACTTGGTCGATTGGTTGATTCGAGCGTCCTCGCTGCAGGAGTCGTAGGAGGCCGTGGCGCGAGTGGTGCAGCTCCTGGAGCAGTTAGGTTGGGTCATAAACTATGCAAAGAGCCATTTGGTTCCCGTTCGGCGACTGACCTACCTGGGGGCCTTCTTCGACACGGAGATAGGATCAGTTTTTCTTCCGGACGACAGGGTAACCAAGATCTTGTGGCAGATCTTGGCGTTTCTGCGAATCAAGGCTCCAACGGCTTGGAGGTATCTACAATTGTTGGGGTCCATGGCGGCGTCCTTTAGATCTGGTGCCTTGGGCCAGAGCCCACATGCGGCCGCTTCAGAGCGCGTTGTTGGCTCGTTGGTCTCCTCAGGATCATCCTCTCTCCCGCAGGCTAGTCTGTCCTCCGGACGTTCGTCTCAGCCTACAGTGGTGGTTGGTGCCAGCCCATCTGAAGGCAGGAGTTCCTCTGGAGGTGTCTGATTGGGTATTGCTCACGACGGACGCCAGCCTCTCCGGCTGGGGGGCTCATTGCCTGGGTCGTGTCACTCAGGGTTCGTGGTCGGCGGTAGAGTCCGCCTGGTCGATCAATCGTTTGGAACTTCGGGCGGTGCGGCTCGCGTTGCAGGTGTTCGACGTTGCTACTCGGGAAAGCAGTTCGGGTTTTCTCCGACAATCAAGTGACCGTTTCTTACATCAACCGGCAAGGCGGCACGGGCAGTGCTCTGTTGCTGGAGGAATGCCTGCAGTTGTTTCAGTGGGCGGAAGTCCATCTCACCACGATCTCGGCGGCGCACGTGGCAGGCAAGGACAACGTTCAGGTGTATTATCTCAGTCGGCATCGTCTGGATCCCGGAGAGTGGGAATTGGACCAGATGGTTTTTCAGGAGATCGCGCTGCGGTGGGGTCAGCCGGTTCTGGATCTTATGGCTACCCAGTCCAATGCCAAGGCGGCGCGGTTTTACAGCAGGCGCAGGGAACACATGTCCGAGGGTCTGGACAGTCTTGTGCAGCCTTGGCCTCCGGATCAGCTCATCTATGTGTTTCCTCCATGGCCTCTCTTGGGAAGAGTCATCCGGAGGGTGGCGGCTCACAGCGGAATGGTGATTCTTGTAGCTCCCGATTGGCCTCGTCCTTGGTATGGCGATCTGGTCAGGCTGCTCGTGGCTGCTCCCTGGCGGTTGCCCACTCACAGCGGCCTCTTGAGGCAAGGGCCGGTGCTCATGCCGCAGGTGGATTGTTTTTGTCTTATGGCTTGGCTCTTGAGCGGGGCAGATTGCGGCGCAAGGGCTACTCCAGCACGGTCATAGCTACTCTGTTGCAGTCCCGTAGGCGGTCCATGTCGTTGGCCTACATTTAGGATTTGGCGCTTATTTGAAGTGAGGTGCAGCCCGGGAAGGCGTCGCTTCCGGATCTTTTAGGTTTCTTGCAGGGCGGTTTGGATAAGGGTTTATCTTAGTACCTTGCGAGTACAGGTGGCGGCGCTAGCCTGTTACCGAGGACGGGTTCAGGGCAGGCCTCTTGCTTCCCATCCTGATATGCTGCGTTTCTTAAGAGCCGCTAGGAATATTAGGCCTCCCAGGCGTTCGGTGGTTCCTCCTTGGGATTTGAACCTGGTGCTCCAGGCGTTGTCTGATCCGTCCTTTGTCAGGCATAGGGCGGCACATCTCCGAGAATTGTCCTGGAAGACGGCTTTTCTGGTGGCCTTGTGCTCCGCAAGGAGGATTTCAGATCTTCAAGCTTTTGTCTTGCAAGGAACCGTACCTTCAATTTTCAGCTGAGAAGGTGGTGTTGCGTCCGGTGCCCTCTTTTCTTCCCAAAGTGGTTTCGGCGTTTCACGTCAATCAGGTAGTTTCCCTTCCTACGTTTCAGGGGTTAGGGAGCAGTGTTCGATCGGTCCCTTAGACGGCTGGACTTGGGTCGAGTGTTGCGTAAGTATCTCAAGGTGACAGAATCTTTTCATCAGTCGGACAGGTTATTTGTGCTCTACGGTGGTGCAGCTAAAGGTAAGGCGGCCACTAAAGCCTCTATCGCTCGCTGGGTGAAGCATGCCATTCGCGCCGCGTACGAGGCGAAGAGCGTGCCGGTTCTGCACGGTCTGCGAGCGCATTCCACCAGAGCTCAGGCTGCCTCTTGGGCGGAGTATGCGCTAGTTCCGCCAGTGGATATTTGTCGGGCGGCGACGTGGTCGTCGTTGCACGCATTTGCGAAGCATTATAGGTTGGATGTTCAGGCTCAGAATGACGCCCGGGTGGGCGCAGCGGCGCTGGTAGCCGGTCTCGCAGGTCCCTCCCGTATTTGAGTACTGCTTTGGTACTTCCCAAGATTCCTGGACTGGCCCGGAGAGACGACTAGGAAGAAGAAACTAGACCTTACCTGCTAATTGTCTTTCCTGGAGTACTCTCCGGGCCAGTCCAGGACCCTCCCTTCCTGTCTCTGCGAGTTCCGGTTTGTGGGACTGATTTGTTTGTTTTCCGTAGTATCTCGTCAAGGGGTCGTTCAATGCAGGGACAGCAGATACTGCGGTTCCCGTAGGGGGTATGGTACACAGGTTAACAATGGGGGGGGGGGGGGGGAAATTCAAGACGGACACACAGCAAATATTGCCTGACTAGTTCGCTCAAGCTCCTCTGTGGAGCAACAACTTGTTTTTAGAGTGTTCAACGAGATAATTTAAAAAAAAAAAAAAAAAGACGCAAGCAGTCCATACCAGTTCAGTGCTTTGGCTGGTTTTTCTTCTCTTTCTTTCGTAATCTAGGTTACGTTTTTTGTTTTGGGTTGTGCGTGTTCTTAGGATTAGCTTCACTGCTTTGTTACCGAGAGACTGGTTAGCTGACACCTAGGGGAGCTGGAGGGGTTGTCAGATTCCAGTCCTCCAGCTGCTGGAGCGGATTGATCACCCAAGATTCCTGGACTGGCCCGGAGAGTACTCCAGGAAAGACAATTAGCAGGTAAGGTCTAATTTCTTCGTTTTTGATTTGCCTGCAAGCATGGAATTAAAAAAACAAACAAACCCAAAACAAAACAGCATGGGGTTGGTTGCTGAGGAAGCAGCCAAGATCCTTTCTTTGATTTGTACATTGTCCGTCTTATACTGGGGCAAGGGTATGTGTTCTTGAGGTTGCTCCAGGTTTCTTCCCGCTTGACAAGTTGGAGCCTGGACAGATTCTTCAGTTCTATGGACTCAGTCGTTTTTGATAGGTGGTTGCCTACTTCCTATGGTTGATGGAATATATTCTTTCCTGGACTACAGGTCCATGTTTCGTATAGAGGTGGGTTATCTGTAATCTCAACCATAAAATGCTGGGTCCAAGCAGTGGAAGACTTGTCTGGCACATGTTCTAATTACTCTGTGATAACAGAGTGGTCTCTGAATCTCCTTTTATTCTCTAGTTTTTCGGGGTCTGCTTCTGTCTGTGCTGGCATTGTATTTTTGTCTGTGTTCTATGCTATATTTGATTCATAAGTTTTTAACAAGTATTTGTGTTTGGAAGGGATCCGCATTTCAAAGTGTTTAAAAGTTTAAAAAAAAAAAAAAAAGAAGACAGTTGCAATAGCATAAGCTGGATTTCTGTCTGGGGGAGTCCAATGGCAATCTTAGCATTTTTGTGGTGATCTATTAGCTGGTTAGGAACTGCTTCCTTTCCCCAGGATTTTGATTCTGGAGGTTGGCTCTGAGCCTTGGGTATAGCAAGGTGGAGCAGCTAGGTGGCATAGTGGTTTAAGACAAGTCTGCACAGGACAACTGGCTCTCCAGTCAGTACAGGTGGTGTTTCTGCAAGGCTTATACAAAGTGGAAAAAGGAGGGGAAGAAAAAGAATGTAGAAAAGTATTTTGCAGACTGCTTCTGGGAGCTAGACTCTGAGTTTGGCACATGAGGTATTGGTTGTGCCACACAAGTCATGTGCACACTGGGTGGCAGGCATTCTTTCGACCCATCAAAGGCAGGCATAATGCTTGGCTGAAACAGTGAGACAGGGTCCTCAGCGAGGCCACCAGTGGAACTCTACAGCCGGGTTCCCTTACCCTTCATCAGTGTTGCTCATGATAAGCTGCTTCTGGCATTTAGAAAAAAAAAGACAGGAGTTAAGACAGTACTGCTGAGCAGCCCACATCTAATGGGTGGTCTTGGTCAGGGTAATCGGACCATTAATGAATATTTACATGTCTAAACACACATCTGAGGGGATAGAAGACCCCCATGGGCTTCTGTCCTTATAAGAGAAAGTTCATTGGTTCCAAGTGTGTGAGACTGGTTAGCGGGCTCTGCCAGATGAGCTTCTGACTGAGTGGCCGGTTAGGACTGGGGGGGGAACCTGGGAGTTTTGTTCCCAAAAATGGACAAGTGTGCAGCTGGAGGACTGCTAACTCCCCTGTTAAGCTATGAGCTCATAGTGTCTAGTTTGTGGGTGGAGCTCTCATGACCATTGGGGCCTATTCAACGTGTGGGTGCAGGTAACAGCCCCAGGATGTCATGTTTATCGGGACAGTGTTAGTGCTTGCTGGCAACTAGGGGCCAATGTGGCCATGGTTGACTAGATATGGAGGTTCTGGTACGCATGCTCACAGGTAAGAGGTCAGTGGAGCTATTTTTGTGGTACATAGCTACTGGTAGTTCATCAATTCTAATCTATTTCATGTTGGTTTCTTGGAGGAGTGACTGTCAGCCTTAGAAGGGGGGCAGCCTCCAGAAACGGTATGCATCTTTTTGGGCTGTTACTGGTTGAGAGATCTTGGGGCACCTCATGTGCAGCCGGGCATTTCCATTCAGAGGCCTCAAGTTGGTAGCCTCAGCTTACAGTCCAGCTAACATTGTTTAGTAGTGGATCTAACATGGAGGTCGTAGTGGGGTGTGTGTGTGTGTGTGTGTGTGTGTGTGTAAACACATGCCTAAATTTGCCCTATATTCTTTGTGTGTTTCCGGCCTTCTGCTTAGGAGGTGCTCTTGCGGTGTGACAGTCTAGTGAGTTTTTTCCATGCTATGGATTTTGCTTTTAGCTCTGTTGCTCTCAACTCTGTATTCCAATGGACCTAGTTTATCTGGGGCACGGTTTGACACCAAGATGGGGTTAGTGTCTCTGCCTTCCAATCGTTTTTGAAGATTCAAGCGCAAGTAGTTGCCTTGCCATGGCGGTGCTTGTGGTGTGGCATTTCCTGCAGTTGTTCGGGTCCATGGCAGCCTCTCGGGAGTTGGTACCTTCGACCAGGGTACGCATGAGACCATTACATCAAGCTCTCCTCTCTCATTTGGTCTGCACAGAATCACTTCTTGTCCAAGACATCCGTTCATCGTCTGGAGACGACGTTGTGCCTTTGGCTTTGGCTGCAAAACCTAGCAGCGGGAGTACCCCTGGAGCTGTTGGACTGGATTCTCATGATGACTGAGGCCATTCTCACAGGTTGGGGGGGCACATTGCTAGTCACTTGTGATGCAGGGGTGTTGGTCTCAAGCAGAGATTGTATGGTGCCACGAGAGGTTGGAAATGGGAGCGATGTTCTTGCTGCTGCAGTTAGTCCTCTGATCTACAAAAGGCAGTGAGGTATGCTCCAACAATGCAATCATGGTGGCATACATCAGTCACCAAGGTGGCCCTGGCAGTGGGTCCCTGTCAAAGGAAATTCAGACCTGCTGCTATTGGCAGAGGAGAATCTGCTTTCTTTTAGCAGCCCATGTCGCCGTAAAAGAGAACGTGCAGGCTGGTGTGGTTTGGTGGTGTGTTTTTTTTTTTTTTTTTTTCCTGTCAACATCGGGTGGGAGCGGAATCCCTTGGTGTCTCACAACATAACGCTCAAAAAACAAAATATTCACTCTACTATAAATACAAATAGGCTAGGTATCAACATCCAATGTCGATATCAATAAACAGCCCTATCACAGGTATTTAATAAAAGGAGAAAAAAGGCTTTAGCATACATGGATCAGGCAGGTATGACTAAGCATGCCTATGCCATCCCATCACAGCAATAGCCAAAAAACTCCTTTCAGCAAGACTCTTGTTATTCCTTGTGGCGATTTTGCTTGGCACGCAGGATTTCGGAGCTTCAGGCCTTATTGTGCCCAGACGAGGCACAAGGAGAGCAAAACTCCTGCAGACCAATCTTGGATGCACAACAAGCAAGAGCGAAGGATGAACACAGTTGCTTAAAAGGGTGCTTTATTAGAATCCGCAACGCGTTTCGGCTGACGCCTTCTTCGGGGGGGGAGGGGTACTTTTATAAACAAAAATAAAAATAGCTCATATTAAAACCATAATAAAAATTATGAGACATTAATGAATAAATAAAAATTAATACAAAAGTGAAACAGAGCACATAACTTAATACCATTACATATGAAACATTTATATACAACAGGGGTCACCAACCTGTGGCCCGCGGGCCGCATGCGGCCCACGAGGTCCCTTCGTGCGGCCCGCGATGCTCTATCCCGGTGCGGCCCGCCAAGGATTCCCGCCATTGTATCTGCGGCATGCTCGGCGGGTTCAACGGCACGTGACAGCCGCCCAGACTGCAGCCACCAGCAACACCACAGCTAGCTACCGCGTTGCCTACCTCGCCGCAACTCGTCTCAAGCCCTTCACCGATGGCGAATTCGTAAAGGACTGTGTACTCGCCATCGCCGACGAAGTGTGCCCTGAGAAGAAGGCGGTCTTCGAGAAGGTCAGCCTGTCTGTTGTTTTTTTTCGCGGGGGCGGGGAGAAGGGGGGTGCCCTCTGGAGGTTGGTGACCACTGATATACAAGAACCATGAATAAAAAGGTTAAAACCTGATAAGTACAATTATAAAACAATTGGGAAACACCACAAATACAGACGCAGGGCAGAAAAGGACTGATTAAAAAACCGAAACACTGGCAAATATAGACATATTGTACTCAATAACTGTGCACCAGGGATACAAAGTACCGTTGTAGTGAATTTGAGATATGAAGCCCTTTTAGGTGTAATCATTGATGGGGTGAGCCTCTTAACACTGCAAAATGGCAAATCATAAGTTAGTTTCTAAATATATAGGACTGAGTAAAAATATGAGGAAGAATCCGCGTGAATGAAAAAATAAAAATAATAAAATGAAGTGAAACTTTTCTGTTGTGACACTACAAGGAGTGAAATGAAAGACAAACGTGTAATTATAAAATCCATTAAGAAGTAAAACCAATAAAATTTAAAATTCATATTGACTGTTTTTAAAAAAAAATGTACTTATACGAGTGCATATAAAACCCTTTGTCATAGATACCTGAAAAAAGTATGTCACTTAAAACCATTCACTGAAAGGATCGGTGTTGTGCTGAGAATGACGTTATGAGAGCGCCAGTTTTCGCGCCACATTTTTTTTTTCTTCGGGTTGGTTTATGGTTTTTCAAGGTGTGTTTTATTTTATTTGTATCGTCCTTTTCAAATATACATCTGTCAAGTAGCATCAAAGTCCCTTCACTGATTGGATGTAGATAGCCATGCCCCTTTTGACGCGAAAACCGGCGTTCTCATAACGTCATTCTCATCAACACCGATCCTTTCAGTTGAATGCGCTTTCAGGCTTTGCCTTTCGCAGTAGGTATTTTTAACTGGTTGCATTATCACCCGCGGCTATTTAGTTCTTAATAATTTTAAGGAACGGTAACATATGCTAAATGTCCAATTTTGATATTTTATCTTTCACTTATTTAGCAACGATGTTTTGCAAATCCTTCACCACTGGCTTCCACGTCACCTATGAGTGAATGGTTTTAAGTGACATACTTTTTTCAGGTATCTCTGACAAAGGGTTTTATATGCACTCGTATAAGTACATTTAAAAAAAAAAACGGTCAATATGAATTTTAAATTTTATTGGTTTTACTTCTTAATGGATTTTATAATTACACGTTTGTCTTTCATTTCACTCCTTGTAGTGTCACAACAGAAAAGTTTCACTTTATTTTATTTTTATTTTTTCATTCACGCGGATTCTTCCTCATAATATTTTTACTCAGTCCTATATATTTAGAAACTAACTTATGATTTGCCATTTTGCAGTGTTAAGAGGCTCACCCCATCAATGATTACACCTAAAAGGGCTTCATATCTCAAATTCACTACAAAGGTACTTTGTATCCCTGGTGCACAGTTAGTGAGTACAATATGTCTATATTTGCCAGTGTTTCGGTTTTTTAATCAGTCCTTTTCTGCCCTGCGTCTGTATTTGTGGTGTTTCCCAATTGTTTTATAATTGTACTTATCAGGTTTTAACCTTTTTATTCATGGTTCTTGTATATAAATGTTTCATATGTAATGGTATTAAGTTATGTGCTCTGTTTCACTTTTGTATTTTTATTTATTCATTAATGTCTCATAATTTTTATTATGGTTTTAATATGAGCTATTTTTATTTTTGTTTATAAAAGTACCCCTCCCCCCGAAGAAGGCGTCAGCTGAAACGCGTTGGGGATTCTAATAAAGCACCCTTTTAAGCAACTGTGTTCATCCTTCGCTCTTGCTTGTTGTGCACCCATCCTTATTGTGCCCAGAGCCATTCCTTTCGTTCTCCAGGGAGAAGGTGGTTCTTTGGCTGGTACCTTCATTTTTGCCTAAGGTGGTTTCAGCATTTCAGGTGAACCAGGTGGCTTCCTTACTGGCTCTGGTGAAGGCAGATGGGGGCTCTGCCACACTGCAGTTAACTACCTGGATGTCAAAAGGGTCCTCCGGAGGTTTTTGAGAAGGACAGCGTCCTTTCAGATATCTGATCGTCCGTTTTGTTTGAAGGGCCACGCAGAGGTGAGGTGATGGCAAAGGCCTCCATTTCCAGGTAAATCATAAGAACATAAGATATGTCATACTGGGTCAGAGCAAGGTCCATCAAGCACAGTATCCTGTTTCCAACAGTGGCCAGTCTAGGTCATAAGTACCTAGCAGTCTCCCCAAAAGACACAGGTTCCTCAGTGGTTGTATTGGGTCAAGCAGTGATATCACGGGTCCCTTTTAATAATGGTTTATGGACCTTTCCTTTAGGAACTTGTCCAAACCTTTTTAAACCCAGCTACACTAACAGGGAGGCAAAGGCTTTGGCGTATGTCTTGAAGGGTGTGGGGTTACGGGTGCATTCCATGAGGGCTCAGGTGTGCTCATGGGCAAAGTATAGTTTAGTCCTGCCAGTAGAGATCTATAGGGTAGCCATGTGGTTGTTGCTTCATACCTTCGCCAGGCATTATTGACTGGATGTCCAGGTGGCAGGGGACGCTTGCTTTGGATCGGCAGTGCTTCAGGCCAGTTCTGCAGGTCCCTTCCATTAGTTTAACTACTCTGATACATCCCAGAGGTATGGGACTGGGCTCGATTGGAGGGATAAGGAAAGAGATTAGACTTGCCTGCTAATTGTTGTTCCTTGAGGAATTCCAGTCCAGTCCCAGATCCCTCCCAGAGTGTGTTTTTGTGAAAGTCTGTGAGCATCCTGGTCCTGAAGCTGGTTCCCTTGGTGAAAGTGGCTATGGGGAGTGGAGTTGCTCTGGCGCTCAATAGGTAAAGCTCCTCATCCTGGAGGGGGGGACGTGGTACTCTTCCCAGGGGAGAAGGGGTCAGTTTATTTAAGCATAGAAGTGTTCTTGCACGTTTAACTATTTATTTATTGCTCTTGTGAGTCTGCTTTGTCGATAGTTTACTGGGGCTGGTAGGCGGTGTCAGCTGCATAAGTACACTAGTGTCATCAAAAGATGACATGCTCAGTCTTCAAGCTGCTGGAAGAGGTACACTACTCAGAGGTGCGGGACTGGACTGGAGTTCCACAAGGAACAGTTAACGGGTAAGTGTTTCTTTGTTCAACCCCCTTCACCAGGGGTTTTGAACATCTAACATAAAAACAAAAGTAAACACACACAATACATATTCCTTATCGTTCCTCCAGTTTAGTCCTCTACCTCTGGGTTGTGCACCTCTTCCTGCAGCTAGGAGACTGGTATGTCAGAATGATGACATCACTGGATATAGCCTGCTGGTAAATCCCATCAGCCTCCAGTGTGTCCAGTCTCCTTGCAGCAGGAGGACATAGTGAGCCTAGCTTCTGGGCTCACTTGGGGGGAACAGATAAGGATCATTTAGTGTGACAAATTCTATTCTGATTTTACTTTTTGATTTTTTACCTTTAATTTATTTTTAATTTTACTTTTAATTCAGTTACCTTTGGTTCCTTAGCGTTCCTCCAGTTCAGTCCTCTACCTCTGGGTTGTCAATCTCCTCCTGCAGCTAGGAGACTGGTATGTCAGAATGATGACATCACTGGATATAGCCTGCTGCACTCCCACTTGCATCCCAGTGTAACCAGTCTCCTTGCAGCAGGAGGTCTTGACGAGCCTTAGGGAGAGGCTCTTTGGAGGACTGGATAAGGAGCAGGGAGTTTGTTTTTAAGGATAGTTAAGTGGGTTGGAATTTATTTGGCAGTGTCTCTTTTTAAAAAAAACAAAAACAAAACAAAAAACAGGAAGAAACCCTTCTTGATCCCTGCCCGTGTCGGTCCTGGGGTTTTCTTCCTGGGGTGGGGGGGGTCCTGGCTCAGGATTCGAGTTTTCCCCCCTCCCCCCGCTTGGCCCAGAAGTTTCACCTCCCTGACCTTACGGGGGTGAGCCCTTCTTAGCAGCCGGTCTCCCAGAACTGCGGTTCCTGTGTGATGAGGCTGATCGGGTGTTAGTTCACATCTGCTAATTTCAGGGCCCGGGGTTACAGACGCTATCTGTGGCAATTGCGGAGTGGCAGACCGGACCGGTAAGTGATCCGCCGGCCTCCGGCTGCTTATTTCATCCAAGCTGCGCTGTTTCGGGGATAAGGAACGCCGCAGTGTTTTGGCGCCATTTTCCTTCGCGGCTTGCAGTCGCGGCGGCCATTTTGTGTGCCGCGCTGCAGCCGCGTGACAGAGCATCGGTTTCCGTTTTTCCTGCCGGGGCACTGCTGCGATTTTTTTTCATTTAGTTGATGTAGATTCTTTTTGTTATTTGCTTTGATTTCTTTTCTTTTGGGGGGCCTCCTTTTATTTAGTTATTTCTTCAGCCTCTTCAGTCGGCCCTGTGGGTTCACGGGGTGGAGGGGGGGCTGCGGGGCCTTCCTTTTCTTGGGAGCTAGCTCTTACACTCTTCTAGCCCAGCTCAAACAAAAAAATAAAATAAAATAAAATAAAAGAACCTACAGCCAAATGATATTGCCCTTGCCTGCTCAGTCTACCTTGGCATCAGCCCTTACGGGCGTTTGGTTTTTTCCTGATGGCTACCCGGCCTCTGTGCCTAGTGTGTGGGTCCAGAAGAGGCCCGATCACTGACAACCGGAGTGTGCAGGGGCTGCGCGGCCCTCTCTTCGGAGGTGGAGCTTCAGATGGCCGCCCATGAGTCTCCGGAGGGGCAAGGGGCGCCGGCGGGGGGCGAGCGCTGCCTCACCGCGGATCTCAGAGCAAGAGCCCGATTTAGGGGCGCTGCCGGGGCCCTCCGGGGAACCCTTGGCCCCTCAGCCGTCAGGTATCAGTGGTTTCAGCCCGGAGTTTGTCCTTCTTCTGCATCAAGCTTTTTGCCTGCGTCAGCAGGGCAAGACACCGCGCTCGGCTTCGCCGGCGTCTCAGCCTCCGCAGTTGGTGGCTGAAGGAGCGGCGGTCACGGAACAGCCGGTGTCGAAGCGAGCACGGCTTGCGGACCCGCTGGAGGGCGCCTGGCTAGAAGCCCCGGATCCGGAATGGGATCCTGAAGAGGGATCACAGGACCTGGAAGAAGGGGAGATCCCGGAACCCGAAGAGCAAGCCAAGATTATTCGACTGTTCTGCAGAGAGGAGTTGGCTGCCTTAATTTCGGAGACCTTGCAGATGTTACACTTGGCTCCGCCGGCAGCAGTGGAGGACGATTTGGAGGATCCGGTCATCCAAGCGGTTCGACAGACTCAGGTGGTGTTTCCGGTACACCGAGTGGTCGAAGATGATTCAGGACGAATGGTATAAACCGGAGGCGGGGCTCCGGGGCATTCGTGCTATGAGCCGGTTATATCCCTTGGCGGAATCCGCTAAAGACCGTTTCCGAGCGCCACGGCTAGACGCGGTGGTATCGGCTGTTACTAAAAAGACCACCATTCCCGTGGAAGGCAGTGCGGCCTTGAAGGATCCCCAGGACCGTAAGGATGACGGTCTGCTCAAGCAGGTGTTTGAAGCAGATTCCCTATCGCTTCAAGCTTCCATCTGCGGGGCCTGGGTTGCCCGAGCGTGTTTGCGCTGGGCCCAGCGGCTGCGCCAATCCCTGCACGTGGACCTCGAGGAGGTGAAAGAGCTGGACCGGCTGGAGTCAGGTGCGGCCTACCTTGTTGATGTGCATTATGACTTAATTCGAGCGCTGGCCAACAGCACGGGTTCCGTGGTGGCGGCTCATCGCTCCTTGTGGCTGCGTAATTGGGCCGCGGACGGCCCTTCTAAATCCCGCCTCAGTAAGCTTCCCTTTAAGGGCGGGTTACTGTTTGGGGAGGATTTGGAGAAGTTGGTGAAGGACCTAGGTGAGTCTAAAGTGGGCCGTTTGCCCGAGGACAAACCAAAACAGGCCATGTCTGCCCAGAGCATTCGGGGTACGTTTCGGGACTTCAGAAGATTTCGTTCCACACGTCCTGGTGGTTTCCAGAGGGGGAGGTTTCCCTCTAGGGGCCGGGGGTTTCGGGGAGCGAGTAGAGGCTTCTCCTCCCTCCCGGCGTCGTCTGCCCGTAAGACTCAATGAAGCAAGGTGGGTCCCGGCGGTGGAGCCTCCCATTGGCGGTCGGCTTCGGGAGTTTCTGTCCGCCTGGACCCTCATCACCTCAGATCAGTGGGTGTTGGAAATCATTCAGCACGGCTACGCGCTGGAGTTGGCCCGGCCCGTGCGGGACGCCTTTGTCATGTCGCCTTGTCGAGGTCCTGCGAAGGCGGCGGCGGTTCGCGAAACCCTGGACAGGCTCCTTCGCTTGGGAGCCGTCGTGGAGGTTCCCAAGGCTGATTACGGCTTGGGTCGCTATTCCATTTATTTCGTGGTGCCTAAAAAGGGCGGGCAATTGCGACCCATTCTCGATCTGAAGGGGGTAAACCAGTGCTTGCGGGTTCCCCACTTTCGGATGGAAACGTTGCGGTCAGTCATCGTAGCGGTGCGACGCGGGGAATTCTTGACGTCTCTGGACCTTTCGGAGGCGTACTTGCACATTCCCATTCGAGATGTACACCAGCGCTTTCTGCGGTTTGCCCTCCCCTGGGGCCACTACCAGTTTCAGGCCTTACCGTTCGGCCTGGCGACGGCACCTCGGACCTTCACCAAAATAATGGTGGTGGTAGCGGCTGCGTTGCGCAAAGAAGGTGTCCTGGTTCACCCATACCTAGACGATTGGTTGATTCGCACCAAGTCCGCGGAGGAAAGTCTCCGGGTGACGGACGGGGTAGTGCGGTTTCTGCAAGAACTGGGTTGGGTGGTCAACCCGGCCAAGAGCCGTTTGCAGCCCACTCAGGTCCTCGAATACCTCGGAGTTCGGTTCGATACGTGCAAGGGGCAAGTGTTCCTGCCGCTCAAACGAGCCGAGGGGTTGCGGACTGTGGTGCGGCACTTCCTGTCGGTGGCGGCTCCCTCGGCATGGGATTATCTCCGAGTGCTGGGCACCATGGCGACGACGCTGGAGGCGGTGCCTTGGGCCCGGTTTCACATGCGGCCTCTCCAGAGAGCACTGCTCCGTCGTTGGTCGCATCAGAAACATTCGTTGAGCACGCGTCTCCCTTGCCCGGGCCCGGTTCGGCGGTCCCTTCGGTGGTGGCTTCGCCCCTCGTCTCTAGCGGGGGGCTTGCCGTTGGACCAGCCAGAGTGGCTGCCATTGCTGACGGATGCCAGTCTGGTGGGCTGGGGGGCCCACTGCGAGAGTCAGTTTGCGCAGGGGCTTTGGACCCCTCTGGAGTCCTCGTGGGCGATCAATCGCTTGGAACTTCGAGCAGTGTTTCGGGCCCTTCAGGCGTTCGAGGCCTTGGTGCGCGGCCAGGCCGTGCGAGTGCTCTCCGACAACTCGGCAACGGTGGCGTACATCAATCGACAGGGTGGCACCGGGAGTGCCGCAATGGAGGCAGAGGCCGACCTGCTATTCGCGTGGGTAGAGCTTCGCTTATCTGCGATTTCGGCAGCTCACATAGCCGGCAAAGACAGTGTCACCGCGGACTTCCTCAGCAGAGTGCACGTGGATGCAGGGGAGTGGTAACTGCATCCTGCGGTCTTCTGCCAGATCGTCAGGCGCTGGGGGACTCCGGTCATGGATCTCATGGCGACCTTTCAGTCGGCGAAAGTTGACTGTTTCTTCAGCAGACGGCGCGAAAGGATGTCAGAGGGCATCGACGCCTTGCTTCGTCGGTGGCCGGAGGCCGGCCGGCCGGCCTCTGTCTTTCCGCCCTGGTCTCTGATAGGTCGGGTGGTTCAGAAGATCGGGGCGCATGCGGGACAGGTGCTGTTGGTGGCTCCCGATTGGCCGAGGCGTCCCTGGTACGCGGACATGATTCGTCTGTTGGACGGAGAACCTTGGCGACTGCCGGACAGGTCGGATCTGTTGCTCCAAGGGCCCCTGTTCATGCCTCAGGTGGATCGGTTCTCACTTACGGTTTGGCCATTGAGAGGGCTAAACTCCTGAAAAAGGGCTACTCGTCGGCGGTGGTGGTGACCTTGCTGCGGGTGCGTAAGCAGTCCACGTCCTTGGCGTATGTGCGGGTCTGGCGTGTTTTTGAGGATTGGTGTTCCCAGCGTCAGGTCCGGCCGGGCTCGGCTTCGATTCCTTCAGTCTTGGAATTTCTGCAGGACGGTTTTGACAAAGGGCTTGCTGCCAGTTCCTTACGCGTACAGTTGGCAGCCTTGTCCTGCTATCGGGGCAAAGTCAATGGCCGCTCGTTGGGGGATCATCCCGACATGCGTCGTTTTCTGAAAGCGGTCGTTCAGGTACGGCCGGCGCGCAGGGTGTGCGTTCCCCCGTGGGATCTGAATCTTGTGCTCACGGCTCTGGCCGAGTCCCCCTTTGAGCCTTTGCGTCGTGCGTCTGTGAAAGATTTGACGCTCAAAATGGTTTTTGGTGGCGATTTGCTCCGCACGGCGGGTTTCGGAGCTGCAGGCGTTGTCGTGACGTGAACCCTTCCTTTCCTTTTCTAGGGAGAAGGTGATCTTGCGTCCGGTTCCGTCCTTTCTGCCTAAGGTAGTGTCTCCTTTTCATCTGAACCAGGTGGTTTGCTTGCCCGTCTTAGGATCTTTGGGGGGCAATGACGCGGATCGCGGTCTTCGGCGGCTCGACGTGAAGAGAGCTTTGCGTCGGTATTTGAGGGTCACGGAATCGTTCCGGAAGACGGAACGTTTGTTCTCTTCGGCGGTGCTCGTCGGGGCGAAGCGGCGGCTAAGGCGTCCATCGCCCGCTGGCTTAAGGAAGCGATTGCATCCGCTTATTTGCTCCGGGGGCGTGTGGTGCCTGTGGGTCTGAGAGCGCATTCCACCCGGGCGCAGGCGTCCCCTTGGGCAGAGCATAGTTTGGTCCCCCTGGGGGACATTTGTAGGGCGGCGACTTGGTCGTCTCTGCATACGTTCAGTAAACACTACAGATTGGATGTTGCTGCGGCTTCGGATGCTCGTTTTGGCTCGGCTGTCTTGTCTGCCGGCTGGAAGGGTCCCTCCCATTGATTACTGCTCTGGTACTTCCCGGAGGTAGAGGACTGAACTGGAGGAACGCTAAGGAAATGATAATTACACTTACCTGGTAATTGTAGTTCCTTTAGTGACGACAGTTCAGTCCTCCTTCCCGCCCGGATGTTTTCTCGCAGGTTTTGGGCTTCGTACTGAACAGAAGAGGGTTACAGGTGAGTCTGGCTTCATTCATTTCTTCTGTTCGTACCCTTTCCCTTGGCAGGGCAGGAGGTAAGAAGGCCTGTAGTCGGGGGTGGCTTACTGATAGTACAGTTCTTATGTTTTGCTACTTATTTGTTGCTCCTTTGAGTCTGCTTTGTTATAGTTTACACTGGGATGCAAGTGGGAGTGCAGCAGGCTATATCCAGTAATGTCATCATTCTGACATACCAGTCTCCTAGCTGCAGGAGGAGATTGACAACCCAGAGGTAGAGGACTGAACTGTTGTCACTAAAGGAACTACAATTACCAGGTAAGTGTAATTATCATTTAATTGGCAATCAGGGATTAGTTCCCTTTAGGAGCAAATTTCCTTATTTACAGTAATTTTAAATTTGAGCCTGGTTCTTTAAATTAGTAGCAGTTCTCGCCTTCCCTCCTTGTCAGTTATTTTCGCTTGCTGCAGGCATTTGCCGGTGCGGATCTCTCTCCCTTGACTGTACGAGAGAGAGCTCTGAGACCCGTACAGCCACACTGAAGCTGTGTGAGACGGAGCCTCTCCGTTGCTGCGAGATTTTAATTTTACTCTGTGGAACCGGCTGAGCGATCCTCGCCATGGCTGCCAGGCGCATCAGCGTGGCTTGAGGATCGGATGAATTCAAGGTGGTAGGAGCAGGCTGGGTGGCTTTTGGCCCTGCAGGTAAGGCCTTCGGGCTCTGTCGGTCTGCTGAGGCATCATTTTTGCAGCGGCGGCTGTTCTTGGCGCCAAAATTCATTGGCAAAGGGGCGGCCATTTCCTCTCTAGGTATTTGGACCGCATGGCGAGAGTTGCAGTGAGCTGCCTGTGTGAGGAAAACAGGCAGAATAGCTAGATTTTTGGGCCTAGTGTTTGTTTTTCTTTTGTTTGTAGGTTTTTTTTTTTTAGGCTCGGGGTTCCTCAGCATTAAGAGGGACTGTTGTCAATCCTCTTTATAGATTAAGAATAACCTTAAAAAAAGGACAGCAGTTTTGGCATTGATCCCTGATACCACATGGTCTTTCCCTCCTAATCATGTCTCTGAGGAGCATCTGTTAAGGCCCAGGATATTAGGCAAATTGCCAGCTTTTAGGTTCAAGGGCAGAGCCCTAACTTGTAGTTGGACAGAGGGGAAGCCTGGAAGTGTGCTTTTATGTATTCTATAGTGAGAGTTGCCCAAAATTCACAGGGACAGGTTTAGGAAACCTTAAGATATAAAAAAAATAGACTGACAAACTGTCAACCAAGACATGCCTGTACTACGGTCTATGGCCACCAGAGGGCAGCTGGTACACTCAATAGTGCCTTTCTATGACTGTGGGTATGCAGCCATTATCTGCAGTCAGGAAAGAAATCACCACAGAGCCTCAGTGATGTGATGTAAGGTCTGAGAATCCAGATTATATGACCAAGATTTAAAGCTCTTAATTTCTGTATCATTGGTCAGGCTCTGCTGCCCTAAAGGCCACCGAATGACAGCGCTGCTCATGAATCACATATACTCAGTACCCCCATCCTTGAGGGGGGGGTGTGGTACAATACAAAATCATATTACTCATCAGGTTCACACAGGCAACAACCTCTAAGACCTACATTTGCAAGGTGGTCGGTGTATTCCACTGCTATTTCTCTGACTGCAGGAAGGCCTGGGGGAGGTGCTTGTGTGTTTCATAGCAACACTTAGATGAGAATTTCCTGGGAAGGGCCTGCTATTACTAGAGCAGGGTTTCATTTCATTTTATTTCATTTCTCTGGTTGTGGTTAATGCACAGCGTCAGGGGCTGTGTTCGAAAGCTTGGGTCCCACGGACTTCGGTGGGATTTCAAAAAGAAAAAGAAACTTGCTTTAGTGAGAGAGAGCCTTGTTCATTTTTAGCTAACACTGTTGATTTTACTTTTGATTTTTACCTTTTGCGCCTGAATCCCAAGGACGGGACACTGTTTGCTTCCAGGGGTTCTACTTTCTATTTTGCTCTTCAGCTTCCTGGCAGAAGCAGTAGGCTGGCAGGGGGTGGGCAACGCCTCCTGCAATGCAGAATCCCCGAGGATAAAGGGGGGGGGGGGGGGAAGGACAACTGGGTGCAGTGGGGGCTGGTAGCTTCTTGCAAAGCTATATTAGCAGTTCGGGTAATTTTAGCTGATCTGCTTTGATTTCATTGGAGTTGACGGAAACTTGGTTTTTGGAGTCCTATACTTTAAAAAGAAAAAGAAAAAGCAAAGAAAAAGGGGCATAGCTATGTTGATTTACCAGAATCTCCTTCCGCTATCCATAGAGGGTCCTATAAAGTGTTAGTCGGTTTATATGGCAGGATAATATTTTGGCTTAGCTGCTGTGATATAGCGCTATATTCCGCTGTAAACATATTCAAGTCAAAAGGAATTATGGTGGTAACTCTCTTGGACAGTTGTAACAGGTGCTTGGGTGAGTGCCATGGCCAGTCCACAGATGTGGAATGCTCTGCCATAAGCATTAAGTCATGGGAAGGATTTTATAATTGTGTGGTTTCTTAATGGAAAATGTTCCCGTTTAGTTTGGCTTTGCCCAAATTATAAGATTTTACGGTAGATTTGTAATGTCTTAATTTTGGCTATATGTGGTTTAATTTTACATATGGAAAAGGCAGCTCAGCGGAGAGTGGTTGCAAAATAGAACTCTGGCCTTTGAAGCTATCTATGCTCCCATTCCATTTATCAGCGGTTCTCCAGTACAGAGAGTCTCTGCTAGTGTTCAGCGAATGCCTTAATGGGGGGCCAGAAGCACGCAGCCAGGCTAGTTCTCTAGCAGCAATGGCAGCGGCTCAGACTCTAGTAGGCATACTTCATATGCTGGGCTTACAAGATGGCTTCTGCACTGATCGGCATCAGCCAAGGTGACTGCCGGTTTAGACTGTGAATGTGGAGTCAGCCTGGAGGAGGGGCCTTGCGTTCTCTGGACAATGCCCTGCATACACTGAATCCCTTCAATTCGATCAGCTGCTGACAGGACACAAGGCACTCTCGCATGCTTTTTTGCTTCAGTGGTTTAAAAGTGGAGTCTTTACCAGGTGGTATAATGGGAACTTGTCTGCAGTTTCTTCGCTTCTTCATTGCTGACTCAATTGCCACTGCGGAATGAGAGCTGTATTTCATATCACCAGGTGCTAGTTGAACTTAAAATATAAAGTCCCTCTTTGTGCAGTCAGACGGAATGGGGTGTTACTCTAGCAGGAAGTCTGTGGATTAGTATGCCTGTGTTTGGGAGTTCTTTCTACTTCATATTGTTGGCGCGGAAAGAGCGTCTCAACATATGCTGAAGGAATTTTTGGTTTAGAGGTGTCTTTGTAATAAATAAATAAATTAAAGAACGTATTCAGCTGTCCTGAATTCGCCTGTTCTTGATTGACATTTTGAGGCTAAGCAGGGGCAGGCCTGGGTACTACGTGGGTGGGTGCACACCTTGCACTACCAGAGGGTGTGGACTCACTGTATGGAACAGAGCCCTAGCCATCTTCTTTATCGCAAGATAGGAAAGTAGATGATTCACTGAAGCGATCGTTGGGGGCAATGCTCTGGCCTTACAAGCTCCCATTTTTGGAGCCTGGGGAGGTGAGAGCATGCTTCAGGTGGTCGCAGTGTTTACAGCAGTCTACTCGCCTGGAACAGGAAAGGATCAGGGAGTTGAATCGACTAGAGCCTGATTTGCTTTATGGGGCAAATGTGCATTATGGCTTAATTCAAGCACTAGCTAATATTATTGGCTTCCTTGGGGTTCACCCAGAGGTCTCTCTGGTGGAGGAATGGGGCAGCTGATGGTTTGTCCAAGTCGAGGGTCAGTAAACTCCCAATTAAATCTGTCTTGTCCTTTCCCCGTGGGCTCTCATAGGGCAACGCGTTGGCGTATCGAGGCTTTCGGAGAAAGGTACTCTTGGTAGCGCCCGGTTGGACGAGACGGCCGTACTAGGCTTTTCTCATTTGCCTGCTCAACAGGCTTTTCCTAGAAGTTGTCGGTAGCGGACGTTCTGCTGCGGCTAGGTCCGTGACGAATGTCTCAGGTGGATCGGTGCCCGCCTACGGTTTGGCCTTTGTATGGGCGGGGCTCAAGTAGAAGGGTTATTCTGCGGCAGTCTTCACCGCCTTGTTGAGAGCAAGGAGGCAGGCTGCTTCTGCTACATAGGTCCATGCTTAGAGCCTTTTGGAAGGCTGCTGTTCACGGCAGCAAGTCCGGGCGACAAAGGTGTCTGTATCCTTGGTCTGAGTTCTCTGCAGGACAGTGTCTGAAGGAACTAGCGGCCAGTTCCTTAGAGGATCCAGCGGGCGACTGTTTCCGGCTGTAGAGGTTCTGTGAAGGGAATAGCGCTAGGTGTTCAGATCGATGTGTAGCGTTTTCCTTAAGTTGGGACCCGACTGCGCTCCTCAAGGAGAGTTCGGGTGCCGCCGGGGGATCCTGATTGGGCCTTAGAAGCGTTAGCTAAAGAGCCCTTTGATTCTTTACTCCAGGCGTCGGTAAAGGATTTGCTGTTATAGACAGTGGCTTTGATACCTCGTTCGGTGCGGCGAGTTTCGGAGTTTCAGGTGTTGTCATGTAATGAGCCATTTTCACCCTTTCTGGATAGAGGGTGGTGTTTGCGAGCAGTCCTGTCGTCCTTCCAAAAGGTGGTATCTGATTTTTCTCCTGAGCCTATTGGTTTTTCTGGAAGGGGAGGTTTTTATTCGTAACTTACGCCGATAGGAAACATTACATGCAGGGTGCGATGTTCGTTTCTTTGTTTTTGTGTGCTGGTTGGAGGTCCTCACAAAGGGGAAGCAGCAGCGAAGGCGGCCATTTCGCACTGGGTTAAGGCGGTGGTTGCCTCGGCTTTCTGCTGGCGAGGTTGTATGATTCCGGGGGGCGTTCTGACTCTTGCTACCAGGGCACAAGCGGCTTCATGGGTGAATCACTGTGTCATTCCACCAGGGGGGATTGGTAGAGCAGCTTCCAGGTTGTCTCTTCATTTCCTCAGTAACCACTACCGCCTAAATGTTTTGGCAGTAAAGGATACCTGTTCCGGGTCGGCGGTGTGGTGAGTTGGCTGGATAGGTCCCTCCCAATGATTACTGCTCTGTTACATCCCAGAGGTAGAGGACTAATCTGAAGGAACGATAAGGAAATAGAAATTACACTTACCTGGTAATTGTCGTTCCTTGAGTGACGACAGTTTAGTCCTCATTCCCGCCCAGGAGTGTGATTTCTTCAGAGTTTATTTTCAGGCAGAGTGGAGCATCGATCTCAAGGAGTAGACAGATCCTTTCAGTTTCTAGATCGCAGTGAGTATCCCTCTCTGTTCTTTCTTTCTTTTCTCTTATTTAAACGAGGTGATGGTATAGGATACGTGTTTGCATAGGGGGGACATGAATGTAAAGTTAAAAAAAAAGAGAAAAGAAAATATAAGACGGATAAAGTTAAAAAGGCTCCTCCGGTTGAGGAATGGGGAGTTATTTAAAGTTATGGTTTAGTTACTTATTTGTTCCTTTGAGTTTGCTTTGTCAATAGTACACTGGAGGCTGATGGGAGATACCAGCAGGCTATATCCAGTGATGTCACGACTTTGACATGCCCAGTCTCCTAGCTGCAGGAAGAAGTGCACATCCCAGAGGTAGAGGACTAAACTGTCGTCACTCAAGGAACGACAATTACCAGGTAAGTGTAATTTCTATTTTTAAAAAAAATATTTAAATGTTATGATAAAAATATTTGAACAAAAATGGAAAGCATTAAGACATAATTGTATGAAAATGGAGTGAAAAACTCCTAAAAGAAAAACCATCCACATATGAGAGCATAAGGACATATGGGAGAAGGAAAAACTATTCTAAATCATATTGCTAACACAATAACCCTTAAATTTTAATTAAATAATGAAATAATATTTATCTCCAGAGATGATTAAAAAAGAATAATCATGCAGAGGGACACCTTCAAATAGTTATGAATTAAAAATGTCATGTAATAGGACAATTTAAATAACTACAGCCATACCTAGAACAAGAACTACCTGAAGTGCAAGCAGGGTTCAGGAAAGGGCGAGGAACGAGAGACATCATTGCGGATGTGAGATGGATCCTTGAAAAGACTAAAGAATACCAAAAGGATATCTATTTGTGCTTTATCGACTATAGCAAGGCTTTTGACTGTGTAAACCATGAGAAACTCTGGGCCACATTAAGAAGCATGGGTATACCAGAACACCTGATCGTTCTCTTGCGTAATCTGTACATTGATCAAGAAGCAACAGTTCGAACGGAACAAGGAGAAACAGAATGGTTTAAAATAAGCAAAGGTGTAAGACAAGGCTGCATACTTTCCCCCTACCTGTTTAATTTATATGCAGAACAAATCATCAGAGAAGCAGGACTGTATGAAGACAACAGAGGTGTGAAGATTGGTGGAAGACTCATCAACAACCTTCGCTATGCTGATGATACCACATTACTGGCTGAAAGTGAAGATGATCTGAAACATTTGCTTCTCACAATCAAAGAACATAGTCTCAAAATGGGCCTGCACCTTAATGTAAAGAAGACAAAGATCATGACAACTGGCATAATCAACAGGTTCATCGTTGAAGGAGAAGAAATTGAAATCGTGAACAACTTTAACCTACTTGGATCAACTATCAATAAAGAAGCAACAAGCAGTCAAGAAATCAGACGACGCATTGCTCTTGGCAGAATGGCTATGAAAGACCTAGATAAGATTCTCAAGAGCAGAGATGTCTCTCTCCATACAAAGATTCGACTTGTTCAAGCCATGGTATTTTCAATAACATCATATGGATGTGAAAGCTGGACAGTGAAAAAGACAGACAGGAAGAAAATTGATGCCTTTGAATTATGGTGCTGGCGGCGAATACTGTGTATACCATGGACTGCCCGAAGAACAAACCAGTCGGTACTAGAAGAGATCAAACCTAAGCTTTCTTTAGAAGCTCAGATGACAAGACTTCGACTTTCATACTTCGGACACATCATGCGAAGAGAGAGATCATTAGAGAAAGACATCATGCTTGGCAAGATAGGTCAACGCAAAAGAGGAAGGCCAGCAATGAGATGGATTGCTACAATAACAGCAGCTACGGGTACCAGTCTGTCAACAATGAGCCGCCTGACTGAAGACCGAACACAATTTAGGATAGCTATCCAGAGGGTCGCCATGAGTCGACTCCGACTCGACGGCACTTAACAACAACAGAGGTGATTAAAAAGTGTAAATAGAACATACCAAGACACAATTAAGAAAACATATATATATATATATATATATATATATATACAGTCAAACCTCGGTTTTCGTTTGCCCTGGTTTTCGTACGTTTCGGTTTTCGACGTCTTTTCTGACTGAGATTTTGTCTCGGTTATCGGATATCGCCTCGGTTTTCGTGAAGAATGGCGCTGGTCTGTATACACTGCCCGTCCAGTCCCGGCAGCACTACCCCCCGGACTCACCGATCGCGTGTTGAGAAGCGAAAGTCAGCTGAGCAACATCCTCGAGCCAGAGTCAGAGATGCAAGGATTGCACAGAGAGGAAGGCCCCGATCTCTCCACTGCCTGCCTGTTCTCTGGAGCGCCCCCTCAGGCTCGGAGGTAGCAGGGTAGCTGTCAATGTAAGCAGGAGATGTTGCAGTGCCGTACAGTACAATATCTGTGTGTTTGCTGTCCTGTGGACGATCGGGCAGGTGAGAGAAGTGACAGGAGCTGGGTGTCTGGAACGGATTAATTGAATTTACATTATTTCCTATGGAAAATATTGCTTCGGTTTTCGTACGTTTCGGTTTTAGTCAGACTTCTTAGAACGGATTAATCATGAAAACCGAGGTTTGACTGTATGTGTGTGTGTGTGTGTGTGTGTATGTATATGTATATATATTCATGAAAACTACAATACATACAAAAGTAATAAAACTTACAGCGAAATATCAACGTGAACACACAAGTACCCAATTGTGGGTCACAAATATCTTGTATATATCTACACTTGCACCAGTTGTAAGAAGACACAAGACAACAGGCGAGGTGAAACTGTGCTTTATTCACCTTGTTCTTGCCTGTTATCTGCTCTTTTTGCAAGTGAGTGTTCTCTTTGTGGACTTCAGAGGACACAAAAGACATGCAAGAAACACAAAGCCTAACCTACAACATCTCCTAAATGAGTGCTGTATTTTAAAACTATTTAATATATTGTCATGTCTAAAAGAGAAAATTGCTTATTTTTAAGCAAGGGCACCTCTGCACTGTTTACCTAACTTGAATTATAAACTAACATGGTGGTCATTCCAGGGTCCCAGCTGTTATGTTGCTGAGGTATACAGTCATGAGGCAATAGTTATGAAGTAAACCAAAGATTAAATCACTTAAATGATTCCCTATCAGCCAATGTAGCAAAATCCAGGGGTGGTGGTGGTGTGTGTGTGTGTGTCATAAAAGAATGACTTTAGCTTGATGTATTAGTAGAAGTCTGATTTGTTCCCCCCCCCCCCCTCCCTCAATTATCTCTCCCGGAAAGAACACGGACTGTTATCACCCCACAGCTTCAGTGTAAATGAAACTGTCGGATGTGGCGACCATTTTTAAACACTAATTTGAGCCAAAACCTTTTGACGGTTGTCATGGTGACCCCTAGACCCATGATCGCAAATGGATCTATGTATAAAGCACTTTATTTCTACATTAGAAAAGTAGAAGCTTTTGTATATGGGTTTCTTATAGTAAACCATTTCATTAGTTTTAAAGAAATATGGGGTCAAAGCCTACCTGACTAAGAAGTGAAGGAGGGGGAAGGGAAAAGAAGGCGGCTAGAGACTGCTATAAACAAAAATAAAACTACTATATACTATTAGGTACACAGGGATAAATACACAAACTATATTATAGAACTTAGCAGGTAATAGAATAAAAATAAAAAAATAACTAATTAAAAAGAATAAATAAAGTAAAGAGGTATTAACGAAAAATTGACACTTAATGTAAATTTTAAGACGGTAAAAATACATCAAGCATGGATTATATCAGATACCAAAAAAGGGGAAGGGGAAAGGGGGGTGGGTTTGGGGAGGGGGAAATAATCTGATTACAAGTAAGAGGGGAATCCCTTACTTTGTAGTAATAAAGGTTATTTCCTCCCTTCTCTTTCTCGTTTCTGGTATTTTTCCCTGAATATTTATTTGGATATATACCGATTTTTGCCTCTAGCCACGAGTCAACACTTTTAAATACATAACTATTTGAAGGTGTCCCTCTACTCTGCAGCATTTTTTTTTGTCACCTCTGATAATATAACTAAAATATATTTCATTGTTATTTAAGTGATGGTATTGTCTTAGCAGTATGATTTGGAGCAGTTCTTCCTTCTCCCACATGTCCTTATGCTTTTAGGAGTGTTTTCACTCCATTTTCATACAATTTTATATTTTATATCCTTATGCTTCCTAATTTTGTTCAAATTTTTTTATCATTAAGTTAAATGGTTATGTATTTATATTTATACTATTTTTATGTTTGAGATTCAAGCCCCTGATGAATGGGGTCAAATAAATAAAGCTCTAATCTTTACCAACCTTGCTCCTGGTACTATACTTTTCTTAGAGTATGCACTCTTTTGGACATATGGGCTCCTGGTAAGGCACTTTCCCAGCACCTTCTTGCTTAGGGCCAGGGCCAGGGCCTGGCCCTGGCGGGCATATGCTGATGTGTTTAAGCTGCTTGGTATTTCCCTGCTAGGTACCTGGGTGAGTCTTAGTGCCTTTATTTGCTGTTACTGCATTTTAGCAGTTCCACCTAGATTGCAATATGATCCGGAGCCCTTGGGGTTCGAGTGGTGGTTCTGTTCTACTTCAGGCCTTGTTCCACCCGTCTCTGAGCTCTGGCGGCTCACATCCAAAGCTCCCATCAGGTCACTGCTCGGTCCATGCTACGTCTCCTGAGCCACATGGCCTCGACTGTACATGTGGTTCCTCACGCCCGCCTGCACATGCGGATGGCTCATTAGTGTCTCGGTGCCCAATGGAGCCAGTCCCTTGGACACCTCAGGGACCTCGCCAGGGTTCTTCCTGACCTCCGCTTCCCCTTGAGCTGGTGGCAAAACCCCTGCAACCTTTTGCGGGGATTGCCCTTTTAGGCCCCACAGCACGATGCGGTGCTGACAACAGACGCTTTCCTGTTAGGGTGGAGAGCCCATTGTGGGCCTCTGCACGCAGGGTCAATGGTCATCCAAGGAGTCTCAACATCAGATAAACTTGCTCGAACTCCGGGCCATTTGGTGGGTCCTGAGGGCTTTTGAGGAACACCTCAGTGGGAAGTTGGTTCTAGTACAGACCAACTGTGTAGCTATGTTCAACAAGGAGGGGGGCACGGGATCGTGCTCCCTCTGTCGGGAAGCGGTCCTTATCTGTTCTTTCCCTGCTCGATAGAGGATGTACCTCCCGGGTCAGGAGAATGGCCTGGCGGGCAGACTCAGCAGAATCCTTCACCCCCACGAATGGTGGCTGGATCCCAGAGTAGCAGGCTGGCTGTTTCTACGCTGGGGGGACTCTGGCGATAGACCTCTTCGCCAGTCCCCAGAACACGCAGCTCCCCTGCTTTTGCGGCTTGGTGCATCGGGGCCCTCCCTGTTCGGGTGTGGCATTTCTCTTGGACTGGTCCTCCAGTCTTCTCTATGCATTCTCTCCTTTCGCCCTCATTGCGAAGACTTTGTTCAAGGCTCAACGGGACGGGGCATCGTTGATTCTCATGGCCTTGGCAGCTTTGGTTCCCGCTCCTGCTTTGGCTGTCGATGGAGCCTCCAGTTCCCCTGGGATCTGCCAGGGGTCTGCTAATGCAGGAGGAGGGTCGGGTCCTACACCTGAACCTAACCTCCCTCTCTCTCATGGCCTGGCGGCTGAACGAGTCTCCCTAGCCTCTCTGACCCTTCCGGAGGAGGTTGAGGAAATACTCCTTGCCTCGAGGAAGGACTCCACTAGGCGGGCTTACGCCTTTAAGTGGAAACGCTTCTCCGTCTGGTGCTTGGAACACCAGATCGACCCCTTCTTGTGTCCGGTTTGAGTTCTCCAGTACCTCCTCCACCTCTCAAGGGGGGAAGGGCTGAAGTCTAACTCTGTTAGATTAGCCGAGATGGCGCTCAAATGAACTCTATCTACCTATCGAGGGAAAACCCCTCCGGGGCAGCCGTTAGTCTCCCGATTCATGCGGGGTTTTCTGCTATCCAAGCCGCCCATCCGTCCTCTGGCAGAATGGGACTTAAATGTGGTACTCACTCAGCTCACCTGTCCACCCTTAGAGCCGATGGTGATGTTTGCTCTGGGAGGTGAACTTCCTGGTGGTGCTGACCTCAGCCCGCCGAGTCAGTGAGCTTCAGGCACTCATGGCTGGTGCCCCTTACACCAGATTTTATCAGAACAGAGTGGTCCTCTGTACCCTCCCTAAATTCCTACCTAAGGTTGTTTCGGACTTCCATCTCAACCAAGAGATAGTGCTGCCGACTTTCTTCCCAAGGCCCCACACTGATGACGTGTCAGCAGTTCTCCACACCCTCGACTGCAAATGGGCCCTCGCCTTCTATTTTGCAGCATACCCAAACTCATTGCAAGTCTGGCAGACTCTTCGTGACCTACGATCCCAATAGACGGGCAAGCAGTCACCAAGCGCACCCTCTCAGTTTGGGTGGCGTACTGCATCGATTTCACCCATGCGAAGGCGGGCGTCCCTCTGGATCGTCGAGTCACCATACACGGGGTCAGAGCCAAAGCGGCCTCAGTGGCCTTGCTGCGCTTCGTGCCCCTGATGAACATCCGCCAGGCGGCGACCTGGTCTTCCATGAACATCTTCACTGCCCACTACTGCCTGGAGAGGGAGTGCACCGGGACAGCGCCTTCAGCCAGGCTGTACTCTGTAATTTGTTTGGGGTATAAGCAACTCCTGCCCTCTGACCCTTCTTCACAGCTACCGAGGGCTTTTCCCCAAGGACTCGGGCTCCTTTGGGCTTCGGCTTCTGCATACGGCCTCGCAGAGGTGTTTTTTTAGTTACAGGTTCGGTAGCCTGTAGCTAGGGAGTCCCATAAGTGAGGACTGACTTCCTGCTTGTTCCTGGAGAAAGCATAGTTACTCACCTGTAACAGGTGTTCTCCAGGGACAGTAAGAATCAGTCCTCACTACCCTCCCTTCTCCCCAGTGAGTTGCTGAATTTTTGTCCTTCCCTTGCCATCTGCTTGGTGGGGCTCGAGCTAAGGGACCTGACTGAGCAAGATGGCACCCTTGGGCTGGAAGAGGACCACGTATGCGTGGTAGCAATCCCAAAAGCTTTCTTTGAAAGCTGGGGAATTGCTCCACGTGGGCTCCGTCGGTTAAGTGAGGACTGATTCCTGCTGTCCCTGGAGAACACTTGTTACAGGTGAGTAACTACGCTTTATAGGTATGGTTAAAATTTCTCAATCCCTTATTTCTGTATGAGGATAGTCAAGTCTCAGGGTGAGGTCACCTCTCCAGACCTCATTGAGTGTATTCTCACATTCCTATGTGGGAGCAGTATTTATTTATAGTTTTTCCACTTGTGTGTTTTTTGGGTTGCAGTCTACAGTTCTGGGCCCTGCCCTCTGGCCTAACTACTTTCCTTGTGCCTTTTCCAAGATCATGTTGCTGCAAGCAGGGAATCTGGGTTCACCTGTGCTTGGATGACTAATCTGGTCAGACTCTGGAAATGTCCAGAGGTAACACAGCCGTGTGGTTTTGTAGCTGGAAAGGCTGGTATGGTGTTCAATTATCCAAAGAGCAGCCTACTTCCTTCCCAGGACTTGGAGTACTTCAGGGCTCCATTCCACTCTCTGCTGGGTTGAGGTTTCCTCCCAACGGTGAAGTCCCTCCAAGCTTTGGAGCCAGCTCGGGGCATTTTGCGCTCTTATCAATTCCACAGACCTAGGATTACCTTCAGATCCTTGGCTACTTGACATCTACTTTGGAGCTGATTTGCTTTGCGCCAGAGCATACATGTGCCCTCTACAGAGGCACCTGAGAGCCCTTTTTCCCTGTTCTGGTTATTTGACCAGACCCTTCTCTCTCCTGAGAGTGCAAGGAGCATTTGAAAGGATGGCTGCAATCCTACCATCTGATACCTGGGATTTGGGTGATTGCCACCTCCAGATGCGAGCCTGGTGGATTGAGGTGCATATTGGCCTAGGGACTCTGGCCCCCTTGTGGTCTCCTGGATGATCAATTGCTTGGAGTGATGCATCTGGCTCCAGAGATGCCAACCTCTGCTGGTAGGCAGGGTGGTCCAGGTGTTGTAGGACATTGCCATAGCAGCGGTATATGTCAGCAAATAAGGTGGAGTTTGCAATGCCAGAATGTCTCTTGAGGGCTTTGGATTGTTGGTGGATGGCGTGCACATTGCAGGTGTCGGTATCGTGCAGGCCGACCTGAGTTGGATCAGTGAGAGTGGGAGCTCAGCCATTGTGATTTTGAGCTCATAGTGCAGAAATTGGCCTTCCAGTGTTAACGTGACGGCCACTCAGGAGGCAGACTAGATAGGCCATGTGGTCTTTTTCTGCCCTCATGTTTCTAATGTCCAAAGTGAGGAGCTTTTACAGCTACAGGAAAGATCCCCGAGTGATGGGCTTGGATGCCCTACTTTAGACGTGGCCTCAGAGGTGAATGTGTATATCTTTTTCTCCCTGGCCTTGGTGAGCTGCCATCTGTGCAGAATTCATACCCACTCGGGCTTTGTGATTATAGTGGCCCCAGACGGTCCTCAAAGTCCCATTGTATGGATATCTTGGACCTATGTGTGGGGCCTCCTCATCTCAAGAGAAGGGACTCCTATGGCTACGTGCCCTTGGGAATGGAAGATTTTGGTCCTTTCTCGTTTTATGGCCTGGCCCTTGCAAGGCATAGGCTGCCCAAGAAGGGCTACTCTGGAATAGTAGTAGAAGCCCGGAGAACTTCTGCATCTTTAAATGTATATGAGAATCTGGAGAGGTTTCAAGAGACTGTATTCCTCTTCACTTCTGGAGGCTAGGAAGGTGGACATTGTTGCTGTTTTGCCTTTATTACAGCCTAGACTGTATCTGTTGGGTATCAGTGAACTGAAATAGACTGGCATCGTGCACTTTTCATCTGGTAATCACATGGTCTGCTATGCTGGAAATGAGACAAAGAAGAAATGGTGTTGGTTTTATAATTAAGAAACAACGTGCAAGAACTGTAATGAAATACAGTGCAGTCAGTGAAAACCTAATTTCTAATTGTCTATGAGGAATGCCTATCAACACAACTATAATTCAAGAAATAAAAATATACTTATTCGCCGAACACTATGCTTAACACTCTTGAAAACGGTGACATGTACCCAACCATACACACAGAAGCACAACTAATCAATGAATAATACCATATCATTGCAAGGTGTACAGTCCTATTTGCACATGTAAAATAGTTACTCTGTAAACAATTTACCTGTGAATACTTTTTGTGTAAATAGTTTGACAGTTAATGTTTCATTGTTAACTGAGTTTTATGTAATTCAGTTCTGTTTACAATAAAACAGTCCCTGATCTTGGGAAGGGGTGGTACAGAAAAAAAGTGCCCCAACAATAGCTGCAGAAGAGGAAGAGGTTGAGTTCTTTGAACAAGTACAAACTGAAAATGACATAACATGCAAACAGGATAACCTGATAGTCATGGGTGACTGGCATGCAAAGGTTGGCAATGAAGGCGGAAAGGTGGATGGAAAATATGGACTTGGCAGCAGAAATGAAGCTGAAGAAAGACTGATTTTAGAATTCTGCAAGACCAATGATCATTCATCTCAAACACCTTTCTCCAGCAACACGAGCACTGAACTGTACATTTGGACTTCACCCAATGGATTGTACAAAAATCAAATTGACTACATCTGTGGAAGTGAATGATGGAAAAGCTTGATAACATCAACAAAGACACAACCTGGAGCTGACACTGGTACAGATCATCAACTACTAGTAGGCAAACTCGAGCTAAAGTTGAAAAAGAGCAAGCCACTCATAAATGTAGCAAAATATAACCTTGAGAATATACTGCTGGAATCTAAAGATTGCCTGCAAAATCGATTTGCTGCTTTAGATACAAATGGCAGAGCTCCAAAGAGTTATGGAATGACATTGAGAAGGTCGTGTTGGAAGAAAGCAAAAAGTCTTTTCAAAAAGTGAAAAAGCAAAAATGGCCAAAATGGATGACTGAAGAAACTCTGAAAATTGCTCAAACGCAGAGAAGCTAAAGCCAGTGGAGATAGGCAGTCGCAGAACTCAACAGATTTCCAACGTGCAGTAAGACACGACAAGAAGTACTACATTGACGCATGCAAGGAATAGAAGCAGAAACCGTTAGAGGAAGAACAAAATCGGCTTTCCTAAAGCTACGAGAGTTAAAGAAAAATTCCAGCCTCAAATTGGAATGCTATAAGATGCTGAAGGATCCATGTGGAATGATGCTGAGAAGATCAGGAAAGGGTGGAAAGAATATACAGTGGTGTTACCATAAAGATCAAGTGGACCAACAGCCGTTTCAACATGTACGTTATGATTAGGAATCATTCCTGAGGAAAAGTTGAAGCAGCATTGAAAGCCTTATCAAAGAGCAAAGCACCAGGCATTTATGGCATTACCATTGAAGTATTACAGCAATCGGATGAATTTGTTACCATACTTACAAGGCTCTGCCAGGAAACTTGAAGGACACATTCATGGCCAACTGACTGGAAAAGATCTGTTTATAGCAATACTGAAGAAAGGTGATCCAACTGATTATGGAAATTCTCGCAATCGCTCTGATCCCACATGCCTGCAAGATTCTACTCGAGATCATTCAGCAGAGACTACAACCATACCTGGAACAATTACTGCCTGAAGTGCAAGCAGGGTTAAGGAAAGGGCGAGGAATAAGACTTCGTAGATGTAAGATGGATCCTTGAAAAGACAAAAAATACTAAAGGGATATCTTTGTTTTATCAACTACATCAAGACTTTTGACTGTGTAAACTATGAAAAACTCTGGGCCACATTAAGAAGCATGGGTATACCAGAGCATCTGATCTCTTGCACAACCTTTATGTTGATCAAGAAGCAACAGTTCGAATGGAACAAGGAGAAACTGTGGTTTAAAATCAGCAAAAGTGTACGACAAGGCTGCATATTTTCTGCAGAACAAATCAAAGAAGCAGGACTGTATGAAGACGACAGAGGAGTGTGAAGATTGGTGGAAGACTATACTGATACCACATTACTGGCTGAAAGTGAAGACTATCTGAAACATTTGCTTCTCAAGATCAAGGAGCATAGTCTTAAAATGGGCCTGCACCTTAATATACAGAAAACAAAGATCCTGATAACTGGCCGAATCAATAAGTTCCTTATCGTCCCTCCAGTTCAATCCCACACCTCTCGGTAGTGTACCTCTTCCAGCAGCTTGGAGACTGAGCATGTCATCTTTTTGATGATATTAGTGTACATATGCAACTGGCACCGCCTACCAGCCCCAGTGTGCTCAGTCTCAAAGCAGCTGGAGGAGGTAGAGCCAGGGTGCTGGACTCGCTGAAGGGACAACTAAGGAGATAGGTTTGTTTAGTTTGCTTTTTATTTTCCCTGTTAAGGTGTAGGTTTCTTTGTTTTTAAAGGCAGAAGTAAAATAAAAAAATCTGAAGGAACGGAGAGAATCTGGGTGACAACAGGGCTGAAGGGAGGATATTCCTTCTTCCCTCTCCCCCCAGGATTTCAGGGGGGGGGGAGTATGTTCAGTGGGGGCCTTCCTCGGTCTGAGATTTCTAGTGGCTCCCGAACCCATTATCGGATGATGAGCCGCTGCTGGGGCTGCAGTTGATTGACATGCATGAAAGCTGGCAGCCTCGAGTTGCCCCCCTTAGTGCCGAAGCTGAGAAGGAAGACTGAGTACGAGGGGTAGAAAAGCCACGCGGCAAAGAGGCTCCAAGGTAAGAGTGACGGAGGGGGGGGGGGGGGGGAGGATAGCAAGAAACCCTAGCAACCGCCAGAACATGAGGAGACAGAGCGGCCTGCAGCTGCATGTTTGGGATTTCTTCTTATTCAGGCCCGCATATGTGTTAACCCCCTGCTGTGTTTGGGTGCCTGGGAGAGGCAGCCACTGGAGAATAAAGCAGGAAAAGCAGCTCCTTCCTAGGGGGCCATTTGCAGTTTTGTTTTGTTTTTTAATTTCAGTTTTAGTTAATTAGATTTTGGTAAATTTGGTTTTATTTTATTTTACTTCAAGTACTCTAGTGCTCTGTGCCTGAGCCTGTGGAGGTGCACTCTGCTAAGGATCCTTTTACCTACCTGGGTATAGATTGAGGGCGTTCCTGGGGAGTGCCCCCAGCCCTTCCCACCATTCTGGCTGGACCGCAGTGCTTGGTATAGGATGGTATCTAGGGGGGGGGGTGAACCCCATTTAATCCTTAAGCATTCCTTATCCAGTGCACAAAGGCTTTTCCCACAGGTCTGCATCAAGTCAAACTAGATATGCCATTGTTGCTGGGCAGATTTCAGAGTGCTGATGTGACAGTTGGTTGAGACATTGACTTTTTCCTGAGAAGGGTCAGATAAAAAGACAGAGAAATAAATGAAAGATAAGTGGGGAAAAAGTGTTGCTTATAGTTTTGTCGCAGCCACAGTTCTGTGGAAAACAAGAAGTACCTGCATACAAGAAATGTATGCAACTTGAAAGGTAGTCACAGTCAGTGGATAGGAGGCAAATGAAATCCTGACTTGATCATCCCTTGTCTCTTAGCCCAGATTATGTACCTATTAAATTTGTAATGCTTGTAAGGGAAGCTGTACTCCCTTATAGCCATTTGTAGTACTTAGACTAAAAACGTAAACTTTACCCTGAGAAAGTGTCAGTTTGGATCAGTGCAAGGTCCATTTCATATCTTTAAGGTACAACACAGTAGTGCAATCTAAAAATCATCAAGATAAGGCGGTTCCCGATGGGGTGTGGTCTCGAAAGCACGTGTCTGCCTAGACTGCACACAAGAGGCTAAGTCATTGGAGCAGGGCCTGCAGGATGAAACAAGACAGAGTCCCTCCCGGTTGCAAGAGACCCTGGAGGCAGGGGGCACCATGTTTCCTTAAATGAAACTGACCTCCGGTCCCTGCATGATGCCTGGACCATCCACCCCTCAAGCCCAGGGAGCAATAGAGCTCCTGGGGGAGTTCTTACCAGAGTTTCTTACTTTTGCATAAGGCGTTTTGCCTTCGTCAACAGGGCTTGGCAAGCGGCTCCTCGGTCCTGGAATACAGGGCTAAGAGGGTATCGGACGCAAAAGAGCACGAGTCAGGAGCAGTGGCATCTAAGAATGCTAGAGACTTATAGGAGTGGCAGCAATCACTGTTGGAGGGGCTGGATGGGGAAGACCTTGACCCAGAGCTAGAACTGCAGGAGGAGTTGGAAGGAGAGATCCTAGAACAGGAGGATCAGGTCCGGATTGTTCGGGTTTTCCGCTGGAAGGAACTACTGGTGTTCATCTTTATGCTTATGTTTATGCAATTTCTCAATATGCTGCCCAGGCCAAAGGGTATCAAAGCGATTTTACAATCACTACAAACAGGTACTGATACAATCCCTTGTCCCCAAAGGGTTCACAGTCTGTGTGTACCTTGGAGTCCTTCAAGGCCCTGCATATGCCTGCTAACCTCCCAGCAGGGGAAGAGGTGCTGTAGGATCCGCTGTTCCAAGCGGTACGGAAATCGCAGAAAGTCTTCCCGGTACATGGAGTAGTAGGACAGATCCAGAATGAATGGGATCTGCCAGGGGCAGGCCTTAAAGAGGTGCAATCCATGACGCGCCTATATCCACTGCTGGAGCAAGAACGAGAGCTCCTTCAATCTCCCAAAGTGGATGCAGCAGTGTTGGTGGCAGTAGAAGAGACCTTGACTCGTCTCCTGCAGCTGAGAGCCATGGAACCGGTTCCGTGAGACCAGTATGTCTGCGGTTGATACTCGCCATGTATTTCCTGGTGCTCAAAAAAGAAGGTTCCTTTCGACTGATTCTCAACTTAGAGGGCATGAACCGCTGTCTCTGGGTACCGCATTTCCACATGGAAATGCTGCGATCAGTAATAGTGGTAGTAGGAAGCGAAGAATTTTTGGCATCTCTTGATCTCATGGAGGCGTATCTGCACATTCCCATCCATCCAGAACATCAGCAGTTTCTCCGCTTTGTGGTGCCAAGGAGCCATTTCCAGTTTTAAGCGTTGCCTTTCGGTTTGGCGACTGCCCCTGTACCTTCACCAAGTTTGTGGTGGTGGTGGCGACAGCTCTCTGCAAGGACGGGGTTCTCGTCTACCCTTACTTAGACGATTGGCTGATCCAGGTGACGTCCAGGTACAATAGCGAAAGAGCAACAGTTCCTTCAAAGTCTTGGTTGGGGGGTCAACCTGGCCAAGAGTCGGTTACAGCCGGCCTAGGAACTAGAATATTTGGGAGCGTGCTTTGATATCTGCGTGGGCAGGGTTTTCCTACTGGTTCTCCGGGCACAGGAACTACGACAGTGGATGCAGCAGTTCCTGAAGATGGCAAGACTATCAGCGTGGTGGCATCTGCAGGTTCTGGAGACCATGGCGGCCACTCTCGAGCTAGTCCCATGGGCAGGGCGCAAATGCGACCGCTACAGAGGGCTCTACTCTGTCAGTGGTCCCATCAGAGTCAACCCCTGTCCCAAGTACTCCCTTGCCCACGGAGCATCAGGAGAGCCCTCGGTGGCTGCATGTGGGGTTCTCGGTGTGGGTTCTGCTGATGACCGATGCCAGCCTGTCAGTTTGGGGAGCCCATTGTGAAGGATGCTTTGTTCAGGGACAGGAGTCCGCAGGAGGCCCCGTGGTCGATCAACAGGCTTGAGATGCGAGTGGTGACCTTGGCGCTAGAAAGTTGCGAGCCATGGTTGCAGGGGAAAGTGGTCCAAGTCCTCTTGGACAGTGCAACCATGGTGGCTTACATCAACTGGCAAGGAGGCAAGGGCAGTGCAGCCCTGGAGGAGGAGGCGGAAAGGCGGTTTGGATGGGCACTGATTCGTCTCCAGGCATTATCGGCAGTTCACATAGCAGGAGTTGACAATGTGATGGCAGACTACCTCAGCAGAATGCGCATGGACCCTGGAGAGTGGCAGCTCTATCAGGAGGTGTTGGAGCAAGTGGTCTGCCAATGGGGCACACCGGTCATGGACCTAATGGCAATGTTTGAGTCGGCCAAGGCCTGCTGTTTTTTCAGCAGAAGAAGAGGATATCAGAGGGCGTGGATGCTCTAATTCAGCTGTGGCCCGAAGAGTCTTCTCTGTTTTTTCCCCCGTGGGCGCTCATAGGCCGGTTAGTGCAACAGAGAAGTGCACCAGGGTTTTATAATTCTGGTGACACTGGACTGGCCGAGGTGCCCTTGGTATGCCGACTTGATTAGGATACTGGCACATTGACTGACTGTGCCGGCTTCTGGTTCAGAAGGACATCTTGACGCAGGAGCTGCTTCACATGCCCCAGGAGGATCAATTCTCGCTTAAAGCATGGCTCTTGAAAGGGCAAGGTTGAAGAGATATTCAGGCTTGGTGATAGCGACCTCGCTACAGGACCAGATATCTACGAACCTGACTTGCATCTGCTTAGGGCACATCTTTGAATCGTGGTGCGGAGAGAGGCAGGCATTCCCTTCCACTGCCTCAGTCTTGGACATTTTGGCGTTCTTGCAATCCGGTCTAGCTGCCAGTTCCTTGAGGGTGCAACTGGTGGTGATTTCCAGTTATCGTGGGAAAGTCCACGGGGTGCCATTGGGTACACACCCAGACGTGCTCAGCTTTCTAGGGGCAGCGACCCACCTCCGTTTGCCGAAGAGGGTGTTGGTACCAACTTGGGCTCTCAATCTGGTGCTGACAGCGCTGTCTGGGGAATCCTTTGAGCCATTGAGTTGAGCTTCCCTGAAGGATTTGACTCTGAAAATGGTATTCCTGGTGGTGGTTTGCTCAGCACGCAGGATTTTGGAGCTTCGGACCCTGTCATACTAGGAACCATTGTTTTCCTTCTGCAAGGAGAAAGTGGTCCTGCACCCAGTACCTTAATTTTTGCCCAAGGTGGGTGTCAGCATTTCATGTAAATCAGGCCGTTTTCCTTACCAGCTTTGGGTAAGAGCAGATACGTGTTCTGCCACTCCACCGCTGTGCCACCTGGATAGTAAGAGTCCTGCAAAGGTATGTGAAAACGGCATCATCCTTTCGTAGATCGGACTATCCGTTGGTTCTGATTGGCGGGCCATGCAAAAAGTGAGGCGGCAACTGAGGCCTTCATTTTCCAGATGGATCAGGGAGGCAATCACGTCGGCATACACCTTGAAGGGTGAAGCCGTACTGGTGGGGTTGCGGGAGCATTCCATGAGGGCTCAGGCAGCCTTGTGGGTAGAGTATAGTTTAGTTAAGCCGGTGGAGATCTGTAGGGAGTCGCACTTTCTCTGAGCATTTTCGCCTGGATGTCCAGGCGGCGGGCGACGCTCGTTTCGGATCAGCAGTGCTTCAGGCTGGTTGTGTGGGTTCCTCCCATTAGTTTTAACGGCTCTGATACATGGATTGGAGAGACAATAAGGAAAGAGAAATTAGACTTACCTGTTAATTGTTGTTCCTTGAGGAACTCCAGTCGAGTCCCGGAACCCTCCCTGAGGGCTTTCTGTGATCTGTGCACACCCTGGTCATGAAGCTGGCTCCCTTGGTGAAGGAAGTGGCCAGGGGGAGCTGGGGAGGGGGTTTAATCAGCGTTTGGGGGGGGGGGGAGGACCAGAAGAGCTGTTGCTTGCTCCCCACTGGTTTGAATTGCTCAGGCATTCAACAGGTAGGTCTCCCCATCCTGGGAGGGGGGGGGGGGGGAGGACGGGATATTCTTCCTAGGAGATGGAAGGGGTACTAGTTTTAGACGTAGAAGTGTTTTGTTGCATGTTTAACTACTACTTTGTTGCTCCTGCTTTGTCAATAAGTACTGGGGCTGGTAAGTGATGCCAGCTGCATATGTACACTGAGCATGTCATCTTTTTGACACTAATCTCCAACTGCTGGAAGAAGTACACTACCCAGGGGTGCGGGACGGGACTGGACTGGAGTTCCTCAAGGAGCAACAATTAGCAGGTAAGTTTAATTTCTCTTTCATTGTTGATGGAGAAGAAATTGAAATAGTGGACAACTTTAACCTGTTTGGATGAACAATCAATTAAGAAAGGGCAAGCAGTCAAGAAATCCGATGTCGTTTTTGCTCTTGGCAGAATAGCTATGAAGGTCCTAGACAAGATTCTCAAGAGCAGAGATGTCTCTCCATACAAAGATTTGACTTGTCCAAGCCATGGTATTTTCAATAACATCATATGAATGTGAAAGTTGGATGGTGAAAGATACAGGCAGAAAATTGATGCCTTTGAATTATGATGTTGGTGACTAATACTGTGTATATCATGGACTACCCAAAGAAAAAAACAGTACTAGAGCAAATCTAAGCTTTCCTTAGTTCAGCTGACAAGACTTCAACTTTCATACTTTGGACACATGCAAAGAGATCATTAGAGAGAGATATCATACTTGGCAAGGTTGAAGGTCAACGCAAAAGAGGAAGGCTGGCAATGAGATGGATTGATAGAATAACAGCAGCTATGGGTATCACTATTAACAATGAGCCGCCTGACTGAAGACCGATCACAGTTTAGGTAAACTATCCAGAGGGTCACCATGAGTCGACACTAACTCAATGGCACTTAACAATAACAAGTCTTTAGATTAAAACTGGGATTTGACTTGAACTCAAAAGTTCAGATGGTGGCCTTAGCATGCTCCAGGAGTCACATTTGGGCAGTGTCTTTGGCAGTGCAGCATGTCTCCAGCTTCCTCAAGGGAGTGCAGCAAATCCACCTGGCAGTGCATCCAGTTTTTCCTCCGTGGACTCTGAGTTGAAAGCACCAAAAGGCCTCCTTTTAGAGTTTATTCATAGGGCTTCCCTCAAAGATTTGATCCTTAAGTTGGCTTTCCTGGTAGCTATAGCATCTGCTAGGTGATGATTAGACTCCCTTCAGGACAAGGCTTGGAGCTCTTTATTGGTCATCTCAACTGCTTCTCTTTGCAGACTGTGCTTTTCTTTCTCCCGAAGGTACTGTTCTCCCACTTTATATAGACTGTCCCGCCCCCCCCCCCCCCCCTTTCCTTAGTGGAGGATGTTTTTTGAAATATCCCACACTGTCTACTGGGCATACAGAGGGTATTGCTCGGATACCTGGGAATGACGAATCTTTCTGTCGGTGGGATCTTATGTTTGTCCCTTTTGGCAGTCCAAGGAAGGGGCTCGTGATGGCCAAGTCCTCCATTGTCTGCTGGGTTAAGGAGGCCATTACATCAGCATAACCTCTGGCTATTAAGCGTGTAATGGAGAGAGTTAGAGCTCACTCCACAAGGGTGTGGGTCACCTCCTAGGCAGAGTCTGTCTTGGAGTCTCCAGAGGACATCTGGTCTTCTCTGACCACCTTTAGTGAAGCACTACAGATTGCATATGGGAGCTGGAATGGATAGCACCTTTGGCAGTGCAGTTCTGTCCAGAGCATTGTCTTCTCCCACCCTGGATCCTGACTGCATGGTTACATACCATATATCTGGACTGTTCTAGCAGGATAAGGATGGAGAAACTTGGCATACCTAAACCTTTTTTTAGTTGTATCCATTTGGACCTGCCCTGGAAGACTATTCCTACAGGCTTGAGAGTCCTGCTGCTGCTTGATGGCATCATTGGTCTCTGAATCAGTTGTGGTAAGAGCCTCATACTTTTCTGGATAGGTCTAGCAGGACAATATGGTACAAGTGAGTTGTGTTTCCCCTACCAGCAGATTGGTGGAGACAAAGAACCATTGAAAAGCCCAGGTTTCAAAGACTTCACTCCCATGCCTCTTAACTGCTCAGCTACCAGAGGGCTCTTCAATATTTCTGTCTCTAGCATATGGTGGATGGATTTTTCTCCATCCTGAAGAAAATTGGAATAATTGAGACTGATTTAAATGCTCATGAATGATCATCTTGAGGGTGACTCTCATTTGAGCATGATGTGGGAGGCTCCATTAGACTGATCTTTTTGCTAGCTATAGGAGGAGGGAAAATTTGGTTCAGCGCTGCGTTCTTATTGTGATAAGAGCCTGTTCCTTATCATTCCTCCAGTTTAGTCCTCTACCTCTGGGTTGTGAACCTCCTCTTGCAGCTTGGAGACTGGGCATGTCAAAGTCATGACATCACTGGATATAGCCTGCTGGTCTCTCCCATCAGCCTCCAGTATGTCCAGTCTCCATGCAGCAGGAGGATGTAGTGAGCCTAGCTTCTGGGTTAATTTTTACTTCATTGACATTTTTGATTGGCAAACAGGGATTAGTTCCCTTTAGTTTTTAGGATCAACTCTCCTTATATTTAAAATAGTGTTACTTTTTACTTTTACTTCATTTTACATTTTGTTTCTTTGACAATCAGAGGTTAGTTTCCCTTATTTTTAGGATCAAATCTCCTTATATTTAAAGCAGGGTTAAATTCAAACCTGTTTCTTTAAATTGGTATCAGTTCCCACCTTCCCTCTTGGGCAGTCAGCTGTACTTAATGCAGGCATTCGCCAGGGCAGATCTCTCTCCCTTGAAGGCATGGGAGAGAGCTCCTGAGCCCCTACAGCTATACTGAAAAATGTGTGAGACGGAGTTTCTCCGTTTGCTGCAGGATCTTCAAATGCTATGGGGAACCGGCTGAGAGGCCCTCGCCTTGGCTGTCGGGTGCGGCTTGTAGTCGCGGCGGCAAGAGCAAGCTGCGGGACTTTCGGCCCTTCAGGTGAGGCCTTTGGGCTCTGTGGGGCTTCGGGGACCTCCATTTTACAACAGCCGTAGTTTTGGCGCCAAAACTCCTTGGCGAAGGGTTGGCCATTTTCTCGCTATATGTTTTATTTTATTTATTTATTTTTTTTGGACTGCGTTGCGGAAGCTGCAGCAATCTGCGTGGGTAAGAGGAGTCTTTGGAGAAGAGAAAGAAAGCTGATTCTCTGGACAGAGAAGTGAGAGGAGCTTGTCTGGTCCAGTTAAAACTGTTGCCATCAATCTGTTGGGGAAAAAAAAGCTGTATAATAATCTTTATGATGTATAAGTAGGTGCAGGATGGGACATGCCGAGCAGGACGGCACTAAGCTAGAAATGTGTCCTGTGCAGTCAATGAATTTGGTGTCCCCCTCTGCCCAGCTGCATGCGGCAACTTGTTTTTTGTGAGCTTGCTGGAAGCCCAGCGATAACATCAGTGCCCTTTCTGTACTTGCTTCTTGGGCAGCTGCACTGCTCGCACAGGCCTAGGTACGGCCCTGGTGCTTTACAGATTAATCAAACAGTGGCATGCAATTTGAGTGGGCCCTGCATAAACCCCCACATAAGCATACAGGCACATTGTAGCTTTGCAGAGCCCCCCCCCCCCCCACCCCCATAGCAAAGATGAGGTCAAACCATTATCAATAAAATAAATAAATTCTGAACTAATGCTTGTGGCCATCAGCTTGCATTCTCCCTGGATGGATGCCCCCACCACCTCTCAAAAGGGCCCCATACTTCCTAAAGTTTCTGCATTTGCGTTGGTCTCAAAGCTGTATCTTTGGCAATCCCATGAATATATTCTACTTCCTCCACAATCAGCCCTATCAAAGGAGATCCCACCCTTATCCAGCACTGGGCCAAAGCCAATCGGGCAGCAAAAAAAAACCTCATACTGAGACCAGCAGAGATCCCTGTGGGAGTTGGTAAAATGCGAATTCACATTCTTCTTTACGGTCACACAGGCAGCAGCTTCTAAGTCGTCCAGTTGCAAAGTTTCCGGTATTCCCCACAGCTATCTCTCTACTTGCAGGAAGGTCGGGGGGGGGGGGGGTGGCTGTGGGTCTCATAGTTCCCCTTTTGCATGCCTATCCCAAAAACAGAGGCTGCCTTTCAGATTGTCGGCATGGGATGGTAGCAGGAGCTGGAGAGTCATCTGTCTGGAGCCTGTATCATCAGAGCAGAGTTCTAAGCACTTAGCAGGGCCACTGGGCCATCTTGTTAAATGGCCTGTGGGGAGGATGAAGAAAAGTTCTTCCTTTTTTGTCCCTCTAGTCCAGTCCCGGAGCCATAGAGTTCTGCACCTCCTCCAGCAGCTTTGGAGACTGAAACATGTCACAGCTTTGATGTCACCAGTATAAATAGACCTCTCCACACCAGTTTGTTTCAGTCTCCTTAGCAGCTGGAGAAGGTCTTGAGCCTAGGGTTCTGGGCTCAGTCAGGGAACATATAAGCAGAGCTGATGCTTTATGTTAGCGTTAAATTGTTTTTTTGTTTTTATCCCGATTAGGAGACCCTGGGGGAGGTGTAGTGCAGGGCGGCAAAGGCGGGTGCTCTCCTCTGCACTATTTCTCTCTTCGGTGTTTCACCTCTCTTTTGATTTCTTTGTCTTTTAATTGCTTTAGTTTCTGTTGGCTTAACGTTCTCTCCTCTCTTCCCTCCCTCCCTCTCTGCTTATCTGGAGCTGCAGGCTGATTGGGGGTGAGATCCGACGTGAAGAGCCTCCCTGCTCCTGATCCCGTGTTAATTGGTGTGGAGCAGGTGACAGGCGCAGCCGGCAACTGAGCGCTGGGTCGGTGTGTAGCCGACAGCGTTTGAAGGAGGAAGAAGCGAGCCAGTCTGCCTCTTTGCCCTGGAGCCGAAGCCGCCGACTCGGCTGAGCTCCGGGGGCAGGTTGAGGCCTCCTTTCGCTCTCGGTCCCCCCCCCCTGCACGGCAGTGCACCCCCCCTGCACGGCAGTGCAGTCAGCGCGGTAAGCCTATTCTTATTTAGTTGTACCTTTATTTGAGGGGTTTTCTCTTTTGCGAGGGGAGAGACTTGTGGATCGGGAATCCCGGCAGGCTGCTCGCGCTGGTTTTGATAGTGCAGGCCGGTGCACGTGGCGTTCGCGCGAGAGTTACTTTTTGTGTTTCTCTGGTGATTTTCACCACGGCAAGCTGCTGTAGTTGACTTCCCTGAGCAGAGTGGAGGTAGAAGCCTGGGGCTGTCTTTTGTGTTTGGCCTGCGATTAGTTGACGCTTCCAAAAAAAAAAATTAGTGAATACAGGTGGAGGCAGACTCAAGCTGTGCAGCTGGTGCTAAAGTATGCTGGCTAAGTCTAGGTGCCTCGTTTGCGGCTCTAAGCGGGGTACTCTCCTCGACTCAGGGGTGTGTGGTAGTTGCGCTCACGAGGACGTGATGGAGAAGGCGCTAGAAGGGGGGGTCAGGGGGCCCGGAGCTGGAGTCTCTGAGTCAGGAGGGGGTTCTGCCCTCTTCCTTGGTTCCCCCGGAGGTGGTAGCCGGTCCGTCTATGGCGGGGAGTCCTCCTGGGCCGGTGGGGCAGGGTCCGGCAGGAGGGCAACCGGTAGTGCCCCCAGATTTTTTCCTGTTAATGCAGCAGGTGTTGGCGTCAGTGGCTTCCGCGGGACGGGGGGAGAAGCGCCTGGGAGGATCTATGGGGTACTCCGGCGAAGAGAGCAGGGCGCCCGGGGTAGTGTGCCTGTCTCCCATGCCTTTGGAGGATCTCGAAGCCGCAGTTGCCAATCTCCAGGAGGAGTCAGGAGAAGAGTTGGAAGAGGGGGAGCTCCCTGAGGCAGAGCAGCAGGCTAGGGTGGTCAGAGTGTTTTTAGGCGGGAAGAATTGCCGGTTCTGATTGCCGAAACCCTCAAGGCTCTTAATATGCCGTCGGCGGCCCCGGCGGCAGACGAGACAGAGGACCCCCTGTTGCAGGCTGTGCGGACAACGCAGCACGTATTTCCTATTCATAGGGTGTTCAGGAATATGATTCAGGAAGAATGGGATTGCCTGGAGTCAGCCCTCAGAGGATCCAGGGCTATTGCTTGGCTTTACCCACTCTCTGACCAGGACAAGGAGCTCTTTCGCTCTCCCAAGGTCAATGCGGCAGTGTCAGCGGTTACCAAGAAGACTACAATTCCTGTGGAGGGGTCGCTGGCACTTAAGGACGGGCAAGATAGAAAGCTCGATACGTTGCTCAAGCAGGTGTTCGACATCAGCACGCTCTTCATGCAGGCTTCGATAGCGGGGGCGTGGGTGTCTAGAGCCTGTTTGCGGTGGTCTCAACGGCTGCAGGTGGAACAGGGAGAGCAGCTAGAGGAGGCGGCACAGCTGGAGTCCGGGTCAGCATACTTGGCGGACATTCATTATGACTTGATACGGGGCCTCGCTAAGAGCATGGCTTCGGTGGTAGCGGCGCGGCGGTATTTGTGGTTGTGCAATTGGGTGGCGGATAGTTCATCCAAGACTCGGCTCAGCAAGCTTCCGTTTTGGGGGAAGAAGTTGTTCGGTGAGGATTTGGATAAGTTGGTTAAGGATCTAGGAGTCTAAAGGGGGCCGGCTGCCGGAAGATAAGCCCAAGCAAGGTCGGCCAGGGGTGGCTCCCAAGAGCACGCAGAGAGAATTTCGTAGGTTTCAGTCGCCCCGGTTTGGTCAGTTGCAACGGGGTAGGGTCCCTGTGCGCGGACCGGGGTTTTGAGGCTTCCGAGGGGCAGGCAGGGAGTTTGCGCCCTTCTCGTCCCCCACTCCTAAGAAGTCCCAATAAGATGAGGGGGCTCAGGCAGGGTGCGAGTTGATAGGGGGGCGTCTGAGACTTTTATCCTGCCTGGGTCCACTTAATGTCGGACCAGTGGGTGTTGGAGGATATTCGGAAGGTTGCGCTCTGGAACTCCAACATCCAGTGTCCGACTTGTTTGTGTGGTCTCCCTGCAGGGCGCAGGGCAAGTTCCGTGCGGTGCAGGAGACGCTTCGAAGATTAGTGCAGCTTCGTGTGGTAGTACTGGTAGCATCGGAGCAGTGCAGGTACGGTCGGTACTCCATTTATTTCGTGGTACCAAAGAAGGAAGGCATGTTTCGTCCCATTCTAGACTTAAAGGGAGTGAATCGCTGTCTGAGTTTCGCATTTTTGGATGGAAACGCTTCAGTCAGTGATTGCGGCAGTCGGGAGAGTTCCTCACTTCGTTGGAGCTGACAGAAACCTACTTGCATATCCCCATTCGGCAGGAGCACCAACGGTTTCTGCGCTTTGCGGTACCCATGGGGCACTTCCAGTTCCGGGTGTTGCTGTTTGGCCTGGCGATGGCACCCAGGACGTTCACCAAGATTATGGTGGTGGTGGCTGCGGCACTCCGCAAAGAAGGGGTGCTGGTACATCCATATTTAGACGATTGGTTGATTCGGGCAAAGTCAGCGGAAGAGTGGACAGGCCACGGCCCGGGTGGTGCAGATGTTGCAGAGCCTGGGATAGGTGGTCAACTTTACCAAGAGCAAGCTGCAGCCATCCCAGTCCCTGGAGTATTTGGAGGCGTGGTTCGACACGGCATTGGGGAAGATCTTTCTTCCGGCAAAGTGGTTGCAGGGCTTAGTGCGTTTGGGTTCAGGCATTTCTAGATCTAAGGGCGCCCACAGCTTGGCAGTACCTACAGCTGCTCGGCACTATGGCGGCGACGATAGAGGTAGTGCCGTGGGCCAGGGCTCACATGAGGCTGTTGCAGAGGGCTCTTCTCAGGCGTTGGTCGCATCAATCGGATGCCCTCTCACAGCGGCTGGTTTGTCCCCCGGAAGTGAGGCAGGATCTTCTCTGGTGGACTCGGCGAGAGAACCTGGGGACGGGGATGTCTCTGGAGACCCTGGTATGGAGAGTCTTGACGACAGATGCATCTCTCTCCGGCTGGGGAGCACACCTCGAAGGAAGGCTAGCGCAGGGTCAGTGGTAGGCCCTGGAGCAGGGCTGGTCGATCAACTGCCTGGAGATGCAGGCAGTATTTCTGGCCTTGGTGGAGTTTCAGGCTTGGCTGCGGCAGTCGGCGGTGCGGGTGCTCTCCGACAACGCGTCCACAGTGGCCTACATCAATCGGCAGGGTGGCACGGGAAGTGCGGCCTTGGAGGCGGAGGCCGGGCAACTGCTGGCCTGGGCCGAGCTGAATCTGCTAGCTCTCTCGGCGTAGCATGTCGCGGGAGTGGAGAATGTAGAGGCGGACTACTTAAGTCATCACAGGGTGGATCCAGGAGAGTGGATGCTCCACCCAGACGTGTTTGCTCTCATAATGAGGCGCTGGGGGATGCCAGTCATGGATCTGATGGCGACGTTCGAATCGGCAAAGGTGGTCCGGTTTTTCAGCAGAAGGTAGGAACAGATGTCAGAGGGTCTCGACGCGCTGGCTCAGAGGTGACCGGTCGAGGGGCTACTATACGTCTTTCCGCCCTGGGCGCTTATCGGTCGAGTGCTGCAGCGCATAGAGCACACAAAAGAAAACCTTAGTTGGTTCGGGCATATAAAATAGCAAAAAAGAAAACCAAACCAAATTTACAGCGACCTATTAGTAATTAAACAAAAAAACTTTTTTTGTCGGAGCTGGCCGGAGGAGGGTCGAAATGAGAAAACGACCCACACCAAGCGGTCAGCTACTTTTTTTTTTTCTCATAAGGTTCTCCACCCCAATAATCGAAAAAAACTTTATTTCACTTATCTTAATTAATATTTCAATCCCAAGTTGCTAGTAGAGAAAAAATCTTTCTGCATGACGTGCACGTTTCGGGCATCTGGCCCTGTCTCAAGTGCAAAATCCAAGAATTAGAAAATTTCCAGCAACCGACATCCAAAACGCCATGATGGCGGCTTCGGTCGCGCAGATCCTGTCGTTTTTGCAAGATGGTTTCGAGAAGGGGCTGGCGGCCAGTACTTTGAGGGTGCAACTAGCGGCAATCTCGTGTTATTGAGGAAAGGTGCAGGGTGAAGCGTTAAGAACGCATGCGGATATCAAGCGGTTTTTGCGGGCAGTGTTGCTTCTGCGACCGCCCCGACGAGTTTCGGTCCCGGCCTGGGATCTGAACCTCGTGTTGGAAGCACTGGTTAAACCTCCGTTTGAGCCGTTAGGGAAGGCATCCGTAAAGGATTTGACTTTAAAGATGGTAGTGGCCATCTGTTCAGCCTGCCGGATTTCAGAGTTGTAGTCCTTGTCTTGCAGGGAGCCGTTTCTGTCCTTCTCAGATCAAAAGGTGGTGTTGCGGCTGGTTCCCCTCATTCTTGCCCAAGGTGGTCTCGGTTTTTCACGTCAATCAGGCTGTGTCGTTGCCGGTGTTCTCGGCAGAGGAGCAGGAATCTATGGGGGGTAGGTTACGTCTCCTGGATGTTCGGCATTCGCTCAAGCAGTACCTGCGCCAGATGGCAGTTTTTCGTAAGTCGGACTGGTGGTTTGTGCTTTTTGGTGGTCTGCGGAAGAGGAAGCAGCGTCTAATGCTTCCATTTCCAGGTGGTTGAAGGAGGCTATTGCAGCTGCCTACATCCTGAAAGGGAGGATGGTTCAGGACGGTCTCCGGGCTCATTCGACCAGGGCACAGGCTGCTTCCTGGGCAGAGTTTGGGCTAGTGCCGGCGGTGGAGATTTGCAGGGCAGCTACCTGGTCGTCCTTGCATTCCTTTGTCAAGCACTATCGGCTGGACGTGCAGGCGGCAGGGGATGTGCGTTTCGGGTCGACTGTTCTTCAGGCTGCTCTCTCAGGGCCCTCCCATTGATATGTACTGCTCGGTTACATCCTCTATGGTTCCGGGACTGGTCTAGAGGGACGAAAAGGAAGGTGAAATTAGACTTACCTGCTAATTGTTGTTCCTTGAGGAACTCTAGTCCAGTCCCGGATCCCGCCCAGGGATTTGTTCCTGGCCAGCCTGAAGTCCTGGTGGGTCAGTAAGGGAACAGGTGGTCAGTTTTTTCCTGCGGGAGAGCGTCAACTGTTGCAGCATAGGGATTCTCGTTAAGTTGTTTCATTTGGAGAGAGGAAATCCTGTCTTTGCAGTAGTTTAGTTTCGAAGGGTTTACTGCATAGTCTGAGTTAATAATTTGTTTAAAAAAAAAAAAAAAGACAAGACAAATTAACTAATTTGTTGCTCTGCTGAGTCTGCTTTGTCAATAGGTACTGGTGTGGAGGGGTGGTCCCTGCCTATTTATACCAGTGACATCAAAGCTGTGACATGTTTGTCTCCAAAGCTGCTGGAGGAGGTGCAGAACTCTATGGTTCTGGGACTGGACTAGAGTTCCTCAAGGAACAACAATTAGCAAGTAAGTCTAATTTCACCACCTGGGTTGCACAAGATGGGGATTAGAGTTCCAAGGCACTAAAAGGTTTCATAGCTGAAGTCAGTACTCTGTGACTGTTCTATGTCCCCATTCTATGTTCACGTGGATGCCCCGCCCACTGTTTGGGGGGACGGGTACTGGGTCACCAGGGTATGTAAAAGAGTAGGTGTGGTGGTCTCACCTTTGCTTAAGCATGATTTTTTGGTGCACGCACTGTGGAGTGAGACTGCATTTCTATGCTCAGGCTGTCCTCGCAGGCTAATATACTTTGCCTGCAATGGGGGATATCCATTTTGATATAGTGTGAGAGCTTCTTATTGTATGATATGAGGGGTGTGCACCATTCAGGTCACCTACAGGGTTGCAGGTACCATCTTCTCTGTCTCTTTGGCTTGTCACCAGATCCTAGCCCCCCTCTGTCTCGGCGGTCCAGGGGGCAAGTTCTCAGGCCCACTGGACAAGCTATTCTCGGCCTCTTCTCAATGCTGGCAGAGGAACTAAAAGGGGGGAGCTAGAAGAGAAGGCCACCAGTCTGCAACAGCCCTAATGTAACTTCACTGCCAGGGTTTTCTAAAGGTCACGTATTCCCAGTCATCTATTTCTTTATTTAGTATGCTGGGGGGGGGGGGGGGGTTTCTAAGGGTCTAGGAGGCATACATTCGGATACTGTATTTGGGTTTCCTTGGCCCGGAAGGGATCCCTCTTTCAGTGTTTGTGCCGGAGCAAAGGGAGAATTAAGTGGTTTGGCCAAGGCCAGGAAAAAAAAAAAAGGGATCACCTATGGGACCAGAGACCCCATTTCTTGTGGCCTGGGGTTGCGGTTCGCGAATGGGATTCGAACCCTTGGTGCTCTGGCAACTTGCCCCAACCGCTAGATATCCACTCCTTCCAAGACATCGCTGAGCCTCACTGCGCCGTGTGAGCTAGTTACAGGAGCAGGGGCTAGGCTCGGCCTCCTACATCCAAGGGAGAGCTCTTGCGCAGGTCCTGTTCATAGGGAGACAGGAGGGGCCGTATTGTGTCCAGCCAGGGTCTTTCGGGCGGATTGTCAATGGTTTAATAAAGACTCTATCTTTCCATTTTCATCATGCCTTGGACTGGTTGCTGTTTCCTGTAGGGGCTGGTCTGGCTCGGGGGTGCCTGGCAGTCTCCCAGAAAGACAAATGGGTTACACTGGGCTGGTACGGAGCAGGCAGCAGCATATTCACATAGGTTCATGTTAGAAGGGTTCTGTTTCAGGCGTTATAAATATGACACCCTGGGTGGTAGTGCGTTTTGTAGGCCATCTTGAATTGTAGAAAGATGGTGGATACAGCAATTAGAGGCATTAATAATAATTTCCTCAGGTTCTCATTTAATTAAAGGTGGCAGACCTTTCTTCAGGTGCTTGGCCAAAGCTTTTAAGCTCTGCTACATTGCGGAGATCTTTTCGCATATTGCAGGAAAGGACAATGTGGTGGCGGAATTTCTCAGCAGAGTTCGAGTAGATGCCAACGATCGCACATTCCATCCAGCGGTGTTCGCATGGATCGGTCGCAAAGGAGAACAGCCAACAGGCGTCATGGTGACGTTTCAGATTGCGAGAACCGGGCACTTCTTTGACAGACGACGCTATAGGACAGTGATGGCTAACCTTTTTGAGCCCGAGTGCCCAAACTGCCGCACAAAACCAAAGAATTTCCTCAAAGTGCCAGCACGTCAATTAAAGCCTCATTTGCATAAGGTGCCTCATTTGCATAAATATTTGCATAATGTTACCATACACTAACTTTTAGTAAACATGCCTCTTAATGAGTATATGGATAAAGAAAGACTAAAAGGTTTCTACATTACTATAATCCAGTACCAACCGCCAGGCACATTAGGAACTACTACAAACGCTGCCCATTTAGAACCCATAGCAAACCCGCCGTATCCTAACAGCACTACCAGGACTCACAAAGCACCATACCCTAACTATCAAAAGGCAACACTGCAAATATTAAACCAATACATTTCAGAGAACAACAATACATGACCTACTGGGGAAAGAACAAGTGGCAATGTCAAATAGGAATTATATAAACAGAATACCTCAGCTCAGTTACACATGCAGAACAGACCATCACCAAACCCCTGCTAACCCATTAACACTTCATACCCCGCTCATACTACAAAGATCTTTTCATGTACTACTCCGTCCATATGTTTATAGTTCAATGACTATTACTCATTGTAAATAGTTGCCCCAGTTACCCAAGTTTTTGTTCCTGTTCCATGTAAAAAACAGATAATATGTATCTTATCTGATGTTTTATTGTTCTTTGTAAACCGCGCTGATTATAAATAGTGCGGTATATAAGAGATGTTAAATAAATAAAATAAAATAAATAAGGAATCACAATTTAGAAACAGGAAGACAATAATTAAACTGGGAACCCCAAAAGCCAAACTTGGAATATACAACAACACTGTAGAAATAAAACTATAAATTAATTTCCTCTTGTACTAAACAAAGCGCAAAAATTAATGATGCACATTTCCCAGAGCTGACATATTCCAGTTAATAAATTCAAAATAAAGAGATTTTTCTACCTTTTGTGCATTTTTTTTCAGTTGCAATTGTTCCAGCCACTTTCTTCTGGTTTCTTTGTGTCTTCTGCTAACTCTCCATCTGCTGTCCATTTGTCCTTTCTTCTGTCTTCTTGGTTTTTTTTTTTTCCATTCTCTCTCTACATCTGCTTTAACATACTAATCTTTCTCCTTTTGCTCTTTCCTCATTCCTATTTCATCTACTCAAAATTTACCCCTCCATCCTCAATCCCCACTTATTCTCCTAATACCCGGCCAATTGTAGATTTTTTATCCCTCCCACACAAAATATTTTTCCCCTCTCCATTTTACTCTCCCAGCCCCATCCCATTCTAATCCTCCCCCAACACCAGCTCCCTTCTAGTTCCAGCCTCACCCAGCATCCATTCCCTTCTAGTCCCTGCATCAGCCCATTTCCAGTCCTAGCAGCCCCCCAACCCATTTCCAGTCCTAGCAACCCCCCAACCCAATACCAGTCCTAGCCCCCCCTCATCAACCCACTTCCAGTCCTAACCCCCATCACCCCATTTTCAGTTTAAGCCCCCCCTATAACCCATTACCAGTCCTAACCCCCATCAGCCCACTTCCAGTCCTAACCCCCATCAACCCATTTCCAGTCAGCCCCCCATAGCCCATTGCCAGTCCTAACCCCCCCATCAGCCCACAGTCCATTACCAGTCCTAACCCCATCAGCCCACTTCAAGTCCTAACCCCTCCCCATCAGCCCATTTCCTGTCCTAGCCCCCCCCCATAGTCCATTATCAGTCCTAACCACTGTTCCCTCTAAGCTGTGCGCGTGTGCGCGCGCACACACCTCACCGAGCGAGCGCACATACTTTACAACAGAGCGCACAAAAATTACAGCTCTGATTCTGATAGAAAACAACACAGACGTCTTAAAATTTAAAAGTTATGATTGTAATTACTAGAAATTTCCCGCTTCATTTAGTAATCGTCTATTTTCATTTAATTTGATTAAATTCAATGTGGTGTACATACTGTATTCTGATGTGTAATCAAATTTTAAAGTATATAACTCCGAGTGTCGTTATGTGGCGCACAAAAATTTAACCTTCCTTCAAAATTTGCACACAGCTGATACTTTATGCGCACACAGTCTACAGAAAATTAGAGGGAACATTGGTCCTAACCCCCCATAGCCCATTACCAGACAGCCCCCATCAGCCAACAGCCCATTACCAGTCTTAACCCCCCCATAGCCCATTGCCAGTCCTAACCCCCCCATCAGCCCACAGCCCATTACCAGTCCTAACCCCATCAGCCCACCTCAAGTCCTAACCCCCCATCAGCCCATTTTTTGTTAAAGCCCCCCCATAGCCCATTATCAGTCCTAAACCCCCCCATAGCCCATTACCAGTCCTAACCCCATCAGACCACCTCCAGTGTTAACCCCCCATCAGCCCATTTCCAGTCCTAACCCCCCACAACAGCCCAACTCACGTCCTAACCCCCCCCCATCAGCCCATTTCCTGTACTAGCCCCCCATAGCCCATTACCAGTCCTAAGCCCCATCAACCCACTTCCAGTCCTAATCCCATCAGCCCATATAGACTTAGCTGCCCCTTAGCCCATAGCCCCCCCATAGCCCATCACCACTCCTAACCTCCCCCAGCCCATCACCACTCCTAACCCCCCATCAGCCCATTTCCTGTCCTAGCCCCCCATAGCCCAGTACCAGTCCTATCCCCCCACAACAGCCCACAGCCATTACCTCTCCTAACCCCCCCCAGCCCTCCACGACTCGTTACCCCCCCAGCCCATCACCACTCCTAACCCCCCCTTCAGCCCATTTCCTGTCCTAACCCCCTCCAGCCCATCACCACTCCTAACCCCCCCATCAGCCCATCACCAGTCCTAACCCCCCCCAGCCATTACCACTCCTAACCCCCCCCAGCGAAATTTTTTTTACAAAGAAAGCTGCCGGGGCCGGGGCCGCCGCAGCAGAATCGAGTGTGCCGCGGGGCCCCCCCGCCCAGCAGAGCCTGCCCTCCGTCCCTGGTATCACCTCTCTCAGCTGCCTCCAGTCACACGCGCCGGCTTTCAGAGCGCGAGGGAAGAGTTTCTCCCTCGCTGCTCTGTTAAACCCGCGGGGGCTGATGGGAACTTCCCATCAGCCCCCGCGGGCTTAACAGAGCAGCGAGGGAGAAACTCCCCTCGCGCTCTGAAAGCCGGCGCGTGTGACTGGAGGCAGCTGAGAGAGGTGATACCGGGGACGGAGGGCAGGCTCTGCTGGGCGGGGGGCCCCGCGGCACACTCGATTCTGCCGCGGCGGCCCCGGCCCCGGCAGCTTTTTTTTTTTTTTTTTTAATGCCGCATATCTTGATTGCGGACCTTCCCGCGTGCCAGCTGCAAGGCCTTCGCATGCCACAGCTGGCACGCGTGCCATAGGTTCGCCATCGCTGCTATAGGATGTCGGAAGGCATCGCTGCAATGATACATCGGTGGTCGTCATCCGGTCTTCTCTGTCTTTTCTCTGGGGGCACTCATAGGCGAGTGTTTCAGCGTTTCGAAGTGTAGCAGGGACAGCTGTTGGAGGCCTCGGGATGGTCGAGTTGCTCGAGAGACGCTACCCTCATACAGTGGATCGTTGAGGGTCCAGGGAGGTTACTGTAGTTGGAGAATTGGTGGCTACAGGGTCTCCTTCAGTGCCTCAAGTGGATCAGTTTTCGCTTACAGGGTGCCACTGAACGGGCAAGGTTAAGGAAAGAGTCACTAGACAGCAATCTTTGGCACCTAGCCGCAAAAAAAAAAGGGGGGGGGGCTGCATCCTTTGCATAGGTGCGTCGCTGCCGTTTCTTTGGAAATTGGTGTCCGCGGAGACATGTTCGCGTGACCATGGTGTCGGTTGCCTTGATAGCAGGTTCTATACAGGACGGGTTGCATAAGGGGTTAGCAGCCAGTCCCAGGACGGTTCAGTTAGCAGTCGGGTTTGCTTTAGGGGCAACGTACAGGGAGTGGCACTCATACTCAAGTCAATGTGGTGTGCTATTTCTAGCGGTTACCAGACCGCAGTTCTCTTGTAGAATCTTCATGTTTCCGGGGGAGCGCAGTTTGCTTTTAGGTGCGTTAGCTAGTGCACCATTTGTACCCTTGCAACAGATGGCAGTTACGAATTTAATTTTGAAGACAATAGGTTTGGTGGCCAGCTGGCCAAGGAGGCGAGTTTCGGAGCTGCAGGCGTTGCCCTGTCGGGAGCCGTTTTTGGTTTTCTCCAGAGAGAAGGTGGCCTTGCGGCCAGTTCCATTGTTTTTGTCAAAGGAGGTTTTGCTCCGCTTCACCTGAATCACACGGTCTCTCTTCCAGCGCTAGGTTCGGCGGAGCGCAGCTTATCGGCCCATCGATTGCGCTGTTTGGACGTCAAGAGAGCACTGCAGCAGAGGTGTTAGATTTTCAAAAAAACAATTTTTCTTAGCACATGGGATCACCTTTCTCCCGATTGTTTGGAGGGTTGCTATATGGGAAAGTGGCGGCGCAGGTTTCTATCGATGGATAGATTAGAGCGGTGATTGCATCGGCTGATTGTCTCCGGGACTGTACAGTCCCAGTAGTCTTGCGAGCTTATTCTACCAGAGCGCAAGCAACTTTCGGGTCGCAGCATAGTTTGGTTCCGTCAGTAGAATCGCTAGTACGGTCACTTGGTTATTTCTCCAGGCTGTCAGTCTGCGCTTCTGCCTACATGTTCTAGCGGCTAAGGGATGCCGCTTGCGCGGAGGCAGTGTTGAGATCCAGCTGGAAAGGTCCCTCCTAATGAGTACTGCTCTGATACATCCCAGAGGTAGAGGACTAAACTGGAGGAACAATAAGGAAATGGGAATTACACTTACCTGGTAATTGTGGTTCCTTGAGTGACTCCAGTCTAGTCCATCATTCCCGCCCGGTGATGTGGTCTTAGCAGTGGTCTTCTGTTGGGGGAAGTGCCAGATTAAAGCACATATAGGCCTTCATGGGATTTCACTCGTTAATGCTTGTTTTTGATTGGCACTATATTGTTAGGTGGTTATTTTATGATATTCTCTTATCTTTTATTATTATAGTATATTGTAGTGTTCTATATATTTCTATATTCTGGTTTGTTTGCAGCTAGGCATTCCATGAAAAAGAGAATGCCGAAAGCAGTCCCTGTCCTTCTGGAAGGGGAGCAGAGCGGTAGGTAGATAGGTTATATGTTATACGTGCCTTTGCATATAATAAGTAAAAAAAAAAAAGTTGCTAATTTGTTGCTCCTTTGAGCCTGCTTTGTCACTAGTTCACTGGGGGCTGATGGGAGAGACCAGCAGGCTATATCCAGTGATGTCATGACTTTGACATGTCCAGTCTCCAAGCTGCAGGAGGAGGTTCACAACCTAGTGGTAGAGGACTAAACTGGAGTCACTCAAGGAACCACAATTTATTTAGACAGACTTGTATACCACCTTATCTTTCAATCAAGGTGGTTATGTCACATCACAATTGGAGGGTTACAATTAACATTAGGGTACATGTAAACATTTAGACAGTACAGTTACATAACAGCATTTAGACATTACAGTTACAGGTAACATTTAACATGACTGTATTTAATAAGTTGGTATGATAAGTTTGTGTGGAAAGGATGGGTGCGTGTTTAGTTGGTGGGGTAGGTGGTATTTCAGTTTGGGTATGGGATGTTGCCTGGATTCTCATATGTTTCTATAAATAAATATGTTTTGAGGTCTTTGCGGAAGTCTTTGAGGTCATCTAATGTGCTCAGGCTCATTGGGAGGGAGTTCCATAGTGTGGATGCCAGTAGTGATGGTGCTTTTTTTGTTTGTTTTTTTGTAGCTTGCAGGTGTGCCACTCATGTTAGTTCTTCTTGGTCTATTGCTGATGTCTCTTGTTACGACGTTTTGGAGTACGTCATCTGAGAGATGGTGAATGAGTTTGAAGATGATCATAATTGTTTTGTATTTAGCTCTTGTCACCATTGGGAGCCAGTGCAGTTGCTGTAGGACGGGAGAGATGTGCTCAGTCCTTGGTGTGTCTGTAATGATGCATGCTGTGGTGTTTTGTACCATCTGTAGTGGGTAGAGTGTCTGCTGAGGTAGGCCTTGATATAGTGAGTTTCCGTAATCAAGCAGTGGTGTGATGAGTGCTTGGCACTGTGCGGAAGTGGTCTTGACGGAGTATCAGTTTGATTTGTCTGATTGTGTTCAGTCATTGATAGGCCTTGTTTGCGGTTTTGGTGATGTGGGATTTCAGGTTTAGAGCTCCATCTAGTGTGATGCCCAGATACATAACTTCCTCTTTGACTATTATGTGTAATTCGCTTCTATGGTTTTTTTTTTATAGTATAATTTTATTATATATTGTATGTGTGTAATTTTTATTTATATTTTATATATATATTTTTTATATATAAATGTAAGTATATCCATATATATATATATTTTATTTATTTTTAATATATTTATTATAAAAATTTTTCTTAAATTATTTAATTTTATTTAATCCAATATCTTTAAATTTTAATTTTATTCATTATGTTTTAATTTATTTTGGACATTGGCATTAACAATTTATGTTTTTTAAGTCCTCCTCCTCCTCCTTTTCTCCGTTTTTTCTCCTTTTATTTTTGTTTTTGTGGTTATAGTCCAGTGGAGGCATTTGGTTATTGTTGTGTTTAGTGCTAGTATGTTGATTGGCGTGTACACCATTATGTTGTCTGCATAAATGTGATAGTGAAGTTTCTGGTGCTTGATGTTGCATATGGGCTGTATGTACCCAGGTAAGAGTAATTACCAGGTAAGTGTAATTCCCATTTTGAGCAGCCAGAAAAATGGAAGGATTTGAAAGATATCAGCAGTCTCAATGCCCCCCTCCCTCCTCTTCTGTCCTCCCTGCTGTCTCCCAAAGATTGCAGAAAGCTTTCAGATGAATCTACCTGCCAGCCATCTTAATCACGGTGCCTGCAAAGCAGAAGAAACTGTTTCAAGGGAGTAAAGTTGAGCCCGGCACAGATTTCTACCTGGGACTCTCGTGGGGGGGGAGTGGGGGCTGTGAGTACCAAGGCTTGACCACGTCATTGTCCTTGTTGGGGGCTCCCGATTCCATTCATCTGGGGCACAATTCACAATGGACTGCTGGCATCATGTGGGGGTTTCCTGCCATTTTCTGCATGTGTTTCTAGCACTTCTTTTTTTATTTTTTTTAAACTATTGCATGCCTGGTGGTAGTGTGGTCCTACCGTGCATTCTGCCGAAGCAGCTCCAGTGTGTGTTTTACACAAGCACCTGTTTCCTGGGTTGCTGTACAGACGCTGTTAACAGTGCCTTACAACGGCCTCAGCCTTAGCTTGTGCTGCTGTTGCACTTACACAGAAACATGACAGTAGAAAGACCATATGGCCTATCCATTTTATCCTTCCATACCAATTCTTATAGTCCCTTTTTTTTCCTCTTTATAGAGATCTTCTGTGTTGGTCCCATGCTTGCTTGAAGTCAGATACTGTCCTGGTCTCTAATACCTCCACTGGGAGACTGTTTCATACATCTACCACTCTTTCCATAAAGAAATATTTCCACATATTACTCTATCCCCTTTCACTTTCATCCTGTGCCCCCTCGTTGCAGAACTTTCTTTCAATTGAAAGAGGCTTTGCAGTGCATTTATGCCACAAAGGTATTTAAACGTCTCCTATCATGTCTCGTCTCCTGATTTTTTTCCAAAGTATACATATTGAGATCTTTGTGTCCTCATATGCCTTTATGGTGACCACTGACCATTTTGGTAGCCACCCTTTGCACTGCCTCCATCCTCTTTATTTCCTTTTGAAGGTATGGTTTCCAGAATTGCACACAATACTCCAAATGAGGTCTCACCAAAGACTTATAGAGAGGCACTATCACCACCTTCCTGCTGGCCATTACTCTCCCTATGCACCCAAGCATCCTTCTGGATTAACTTGTCTTCCAGGAAATGTAGTGGATTTTGCACCCCTTGCAGGGACCGAATGTTCATCCTCTCCTGCATGTCTGGAGATTCTGCCAAATCAAAGGTGAATGATCCTAGTAATCAACACGCTAGGTCTCCCATCTGGAACAGGCAGATAACACCAGCCTCTTTGTAAGTCTCTGAAGGCGAGAGCACTTCGCCAACCACAGCAGAGCGCAAGTCACAGACCAGATCTCAGATAGGCCCCAACTGCTCCACATCTCCTTCGCCAGGGACACTTAGAGGCAGCAAAAAGAGGGCTTCCATTCTCAGCCTGCCCCTCACTAAAAAAAGTGTGCTCCGGGTCTTAATTTCCATACTAAGAAGACCAGTCCTGTAGTCCAAAAAGGGACAGAGTTCTAGGAAGGACAATCCAGGTTCTGGAAGCTCTCCTCTTGGAAATGACACCCCAACTCCCCCCCCCCCCCCTCCTGAATAGGGGACATAGCCGCTGCCCAAACCCTAGAGGAAGGGAGCAGTCAACAGCGTGGTCACCAGAACATCTAGCCAGCTGGTTATCCTTATTCATAGCGCTAACCAATATCTCCTGCCTAGAGAGGCAAGATCGGACCAACTACATCCTCCTGTAGCGAGGGAAGTAAAAGGCTCTACAGCAGGGGTTCTCAACCCTGTCCTCGGGACCCACCTAGCCAGTCGGGTTTTCAGGATAACCATAATGAATATGTATGAGAGAGATTTACATACACTGCCTCCATTATATGCAAATCTCTTCCATGCATATTCATTGTGGTTATCCTGAAAACCCGACTGGCTAGGTGGGTCCTGAAGACAGGGTTGAGAATCCTTGCTCTACAGGAACGATTCAGAAGCTGCCATGCAAGAGCAGCAGAGTCCAGGAAACATACCTCACTTGCCACAAGTCATACAGCATTCTTTCAGCTCCCGGAGGTGATGAAGGTACCTGGTCAGAGTGGGGTTCTCCTGACTCCCTGCCTAAGGGACCAAAGGTGTATAAACAGATGTATGCTGTCCTGGAAAAGGAGCGCATTGTGTGGTTTGCTATTTCCAAGGTGGATGTGCAGGTCACGGTGGTTACCAGATGGACCACCATTCTTGTGGAAGGTGGATCAGCCTTCAGATACTCTGGACCGAAGTGTGGATTCGGCATTGAAGAATCAGTTCATTGTGGTGGCTGCTGCTCTTCAGTTCAGTCTCTGTAGTTCTGACATCTCAATCCCTGCTCCAGTGGATTCGGTCTCTCCCACTGAATGATACTAACCCTCTTTTTTGGAGTCTGCTGTGACCTTCCCTTCTGATGCCATGTGTGACCTGATATGTCTAGCAGACAAGGATAGTGCCATGTTGACTGACAACTGTGTTCATTTTTACTCCAGTACTGTACTGCAGATGCATCTCCCAAAGCCTGGTTGACCCACTGGGGCATTTTGGAGTAGCTTGTGAAGGACCTGGGCATGACAACCTTGCTGCCTTTCAGAAAGACTGGTCCAAGAGGCCTGTGAAGCAGGCAAGAACTCTTTGCTGTCAGCTCTATTGCTGGTCAGACTCCCAGGGGTTTCCAGACTCCCTTTGCTGCTGGTCTAGAAGGCCGCCTTCCTCTTTGCTCCTGGTTCTTGGGCCTGTTTCCAGCACTTTTGGGGAACATGTGGGCCCAGGGACTTGGTCCACTTCAGAGGAAGTACTCCCTCACTGCGCGATGAAGGTTTGGGGGGCCCCTTTCCTGGTTCTTCCAGTTGGGGTCAGGCTTTACCTCTGCTTGCAGGGATGGGCCTGGGTCACAAAAGATTGCTGGATTCTAGACACCATTCAGTACTGATATGTCCTGGATGCCAAGAGCCAATCCTGCATGCCTTGATAAACTCCCCTTGTGGATCTGTGAACAAAAGGACAGCTGTCTGAATCACTTTGGGTAAGTTGCTGCTTCTGTCGGCAGTGGTGCCTGTTTACCTGGATAAGGGCAAGGGCAGATACTCAATCTCTTTCGTAAGGCCCAACAAAAAAAAAGGATGGATCATTTCGGCCCACTGTGGACCTGAAGGGTATCAATGCACACTGGTGCAGCCTGTGCTTCTGGATGGAAACTTTACATTCGGTGATTTTAGCACAGCATATTTTCATATCCCGATCGGGAGGATCAGCAGAAGTGTTTGCATTTTTTGCTGTACTTGGCTCTCCTTTTCAGTTCGCTACCCTCCCATTTGGACCATACGGTCATGATGGTGGCTGCAGCACTACTGTGCCAAGGAGTTTGTGTGCATCCATATCTGGACAACTCTATCCAAGCCCATTCTCCTTGAGAGGTATCTCTCGTAGCAACGTGAGTGGTGTCCTCCTTTTTGGGAAGCCTCAGCTGAGTGATCAATCGGGAAAAGTCAGTTGATGCCTTCCCAGTCCCTGGAGTTTCTGAGAGCATGTTTCAATACGTGAGTGGGCACAGGAGAAACTGAAAAGGCTGTTGGATTGCCTGGTACTGTTCTGTTAGCGGCATGCTCCCAGAGTCTGGATTCTCTTTAGCTCTTCAGGTTGATGGTGGCGACAATCGAAATGGTGCCATGGATGCATGCTTTCAGGCAGCCTCTCCAACTTTTCTTGCTGACTCTGTGGTCTCAAATTGCTCAGGTGTTGGAGCTCAGGTTCCTGATCCCACTGATGGTGAAGACCAGCCTGTGGTGGTGGCAGCAACCCTGTCATCCTGAGGAAGTGTGTGCTGCTGGATGGTTTCTCATGGATCCTTCTGATGATCATCAGTATTGAACTGAGGAGCCCATTGCCAAAGCCGAACGGTTCAGGACCATTTGGAATCTCAGGGAAGCAGTGTGGTCCATCACCTGCCTCAAGGCAAGGGCCATCATGTTGACTCTTCTGTGTTCATTTACTATGTTACTATGAGTGTTTCCAGGCAACGCCCGGGTAGTGGCTTATGTCAATCAGCAAGGCAGCACGAGGAGTGTGGGGGTAGCCCCGGAGATGGCTCTCCCGTTTGGGTGCAGAAGAACCTCCTAACTCGGCACATTACTGGGGTGGACAATGTGGAAGTGAGCTTTCTCAGTCAGCACTGTGGATACAGGAGAGTGGGAATTGAGTCGGGAGGCGTTTCAGTTGATTCTGCACCACTGGTATCATCCTGAAATGGATCTGATGATGACCTAAAGTGTACTGCTTTTTCAGTTGCCTCACGGAGAAGGGTTCTGCTGGTGTCAGCACCCTTGATCAGCCTTAGCCAAGTCAGTGCCTGCTATATGTGTTTCCTCTGTGGCTCCTAGTGGAGCATGTGCTGCCGTGTGTGGAGCGCCACCCTGGGAGAATTGTTCTGGCGGTGCTGGGTTGGCTGAGGAGATCTGATGCAGTTCCTGTAAGTGCCACTTCTTTGCCTCCATCTCGGAGCCTATTGTATCAGAGGCCAATCGTCCTGGAAAGCCCATTCCCTTCTCACTTACAGCTTGGCTTTTGACAGGAGAGACGGCTAACACATAAGGGCTTCTCTCCAGCAATGGTTTCCACTCTGCTCGAAGCCTGGAGGAGGTCTACCAACCTGGCATACATGCAGATCTCCAGGAACAAGCAGGAATGAGTCTTCACATATGGGTATCGTCGGTACCGACAGAGCCTGCACGGGAACGCTCCCCAGCCTCCAAAAGGAAAGCTTTTGGGAGCATCCCACAGCGCCTGCGCGCTGCCTTCCCGCCTTTCCTAACTGCCTCTCTCCAGTTCTTTTCCGTGGAGCCAGCAGGTCGTGTTTCCTGTCACTGCTGAAGAATTTCTTATTTTCTTTTATTTTTCTTTAGTCGCGTGTCTGCCTTCTCGACTCTGGACCGGTACCACCGGTCTTTTTTCTTTCTTTAAAAAAAAACAAAAAAAACCCCTACTTTCTTACTTCAGTGCATTTTTTTCTTCTGGGGCCTTAGGCCTACAGATATATTTTTCCTCATGGAAAAACCTGCCTCCGGGTTTAAAAAGTGCACGAAGTGCAGCAGCACTATTTCTGTCACGGACACCCATGACTGGTGTCTTAAATGTTTAGGTCCTGACCACTCCATTGCGGATTGTGAGTCCTGTTCCATGATGTCTAAGAGAGGGTTACAAAATCGGGCAGCCAAGCTCAGTACCCTGTTTCCCTCCGATGCAGCTTCTGTGGCATCGACGTCTTACAGGGCTTCTTCATCCCATGGATCTCAGGTAACCAAACTTAAATCTGGCCAGTCCTCAAAGAGTTCATCTCCCTCTAAGTATCGAGATGCCCCCGGGCTTACTCTTGAGGAATCCACACCGGCAAAATTACCCTGGCGGGAGGCTCCGGCTTCCAAAGCTCTAGCTATGGGGTCACAGGTTGACATCGATGGCTCGGCCTCGACCGATCACCTGTTACAATGTTCTGGGGTACCAGCGGTTACCACCGGTACCAACATCCAGACATTGTTGGCGTCGATGGATCAGAATATTCTGACCATGCAGCGTGCCATCACAGCATTCATACAAGCTGCAACGCCTACGGTACCGCAACAAACCCCGTTGTCGGTACCGATTCCGGTACCGGATCTGAAATCTGTTCCGATACCGGTACCGCTTGCATCGACATCAGCATCGACGGCAACGGTACACTATCCAGTGATGCCCATCAGTACCGACTCGGTACCGATTACTCCCGATGTTGATACCTCCCAGTACACGTATCGGGCTCTGCGAGAGCATCCAGACAGTCGATACTTCGATTCCTCTGAAGGCTCTGATACATCAGAGGCCTCAATTGAAGCATCGGGGATCCTTCCTCAGGAACCCTCTTCTCCAAAAAGGAGAATGTCTCCTCCTGAAGACTTGTCTTTTCAGGACTTCATTAGGGAGGTGGCCAAAGGCCTGTCCATCTCAGTGGCCTCTGAAACTGAACCTAGAGCCAAAAAATTAGATATCCTACAATATCCTATGCCTCCTAAAGAGGCAGCCACCTTACCAATACATGAGATTCTTTATGATCACATGTTGGGCATATGGGAGACTCCTCTTTCCACCTCCCCTCATTCCCGAAGGTTGGACACCATGTATCGTGTTCCTCCTTGTCCTGGGTTTTATAAGACTCAGCTTCCTCACCACTCCATTGTGGTAGAGTCTGCTATGAAAAAGATCAAGAGTACAAAAAGGCACTCCTCTGCTCCTCCAGGAAGAGAATGCAGAACCCTAGATGCCTTTGGCAGGAAAATCTTCCAGGCCAGTATGCTTGTAGCCAGAATCAACTCCTATAGTCTCTATATGGGGATGTTTCTAAAAAGTTACAGATCATCTGCAAACCTTATCTCCTTTTATGTCAGAAGATAAGAGAAGAATATATCACCTGGCTTAAACAGGCACAGGATGTATCCAAGTTTTCCAACCGTGCAGCCTTTGACTCTTTTGAGGTGCCAATAGAGCCTCGGCTATTGCCATAGGTGCACGCAGAGTTGCTTGGTTGCAAGCCTCTGATTTGGAATCCTGGGTACAGGATGGTCTAGGTAACCTTCCCTGTACAGGGGAAAACCTCTTTGGCAAAGATTGGCAAGCAAAGGCCAACCAGATGGATGCTGAAAATTCTGCTTTAGATAGACTTTCAAAGTCTACTACTGCTCCTTTTAAAAAGAGGTGGTTCAAAAAAGGATCTTTCCCAAAAAAAGGGAAATTTTCTTCTGGTTATGGTCAGGCTTCTTAAGGTCGTTTTGCTACAAAGAGACAGCAACAACCAAAACAGGCCAAGCCTCAGGCTGCGAGGACTGCTACGGCCCAACAGCCTCAGCCTCCTCAGGGCCTTTGACTTTCCACTAGAGAACGTAGCCTTTCTGGCTCAAGAACATCCAGAGCCTCTCACCATCCCAGGAAGGTTAGCTCACTTTGCTCCCAGATGGGAACAAATCACAGCAGAGCAATGGACCCTCTCCATCATACGAGATGGGTACAAGCTTCATTTCTTAAACCTTCCTCCTCACACCATGGTGAAACAGTTCAATTCTCCAACATCTCTCCTCAACCTTCTAGGTCAAGAGATTGCTACCCTTCTTGCCCAAGGGGCAATAGAAGAAGTACCCCTTCTTCAACAGGGCTCAGGGTTCTACTCCCCCTATTTTCTCATTCCAAAGAAAACGTTGGGCTACAGACCCATACTAGATCTCAGAGAATTGAACAAGTTTCTATGCAAGGAGAAATTCAAGATGACTTCATAAGAACATAAGAACATAAGATATACCATACTGGGTCAGACCAAGGTCCATCAAGCCCAGTATTCTGTTTCCAACAGTGGCCAATCTAGGTCATATGTACCTAGCAGTTTCCCCAAGGGACACAGGTTCCACAATGCTTGTATTGGTTCAAGCATTGATATCCTGGGTCCCTTCTTAATAATGGCTTATGGACCTTTCCTCCAGGAACTTGTCCAAACCTTTTTTAAACCCAGCTACACTAAACAGCCTTTACTACATCCTCCGGTAACAAATTCCAGAGTTTGATTACACGTTGAGTGAAAAAATATTTTCTTTTATTAGTCTTAGTTTACCCTGTAGCTTCATTGCATGTCCCCTAGTCTTTCTATATTCTGATAAGGTAAACAATCGATCTACGTTTACCCGTTCCACTCCGCTCATTAATTTATAGACTTCTATCATATCTCCCCTCAGCCGTCTCTTTTCCAGGTTAAAGAGCCCTAACCTTTTTAGCCTTTCTTCATAGGAGTATCCTTCCATCCCCTTTACCATTTTGGTGGCTCTTCTCTGAACCTTTTCTAATAACTCTATATCCTTTTTAAGATACGGCGACCAGAATTGCACACAATATTCAAGGTGCGGCCTCACCATGGAACGATATAGAGGCATTATAATATCCTTTGTTTTATTTTCCATTCCTTTCCTTATCATACCTAGCATTCTATTTGCTCTCTTGGCCGCCGCTGCACACTGGGCCGAGGGTTTTAACATGGTATCCACAATGACGCCTAAATCTTTTTCCTGGTTGGTGGTTCCTAATGTGGAACCTTGCATCGTGTAACCATAGTTTGGGTTGTTCTTCCCTAGGTGCATAACCTTGCACTTGTCCACATTAAATTTCATCTGCCATTTTGATGCCCAGTCTTCCAATTTATCAAGATCCTCTTGCAATTTTCCACAATCCTCTTGGGTTTTAACAACTTTAAATAGTTTTGTGTCATCTGCAAATTTGATAACCTCACTCGTTATTCCACTTTCCGGGTCATTTATGAATATGTCAGAAAGCAGCGGACCCAGCACAGATCCCTGGGGTACACCACTATTCACCTTTCTCCATTGGGAAAATTGGCCATTTAGCCCTACCCTCTGCTTTCTATCTTTTAACCAGTTCCTTATCCACAATAGTACACTGCCTCCTATCCCATGACTCTTTAGTTTTGCCAAAAGTCTCTCATGAGGGACCTTGTCAAAGGCTTTCTGAAAGTCCAGATACACAATATCAACCGACTCACCTTTGTCCACCTGATTATTCACTCCTTCAAAAAAACATAACAGATTAGTAAGACAAGATCTTCCTTGTCTAAAGCCATGTTGGCTGTCTCTCATTAGTTCATGACTATCTATCTACATGCTGAGTAATTTTATTCTTTATGATGGTTTCTATCATTTTTCCCGGTATTGACGTCAGGCTCACCGGTCTGTAGTTTCCCGGATCACACCTGGAACCCTTTTTAAAAATTGGTGTTACATTGGCGATCCTCCAATCTTCAGGTATTAGAGATGATTTTAATGATAGTTCACAGATTACTAATAGCAGGTCTGCAATCTCATATTTCAATTCTTTCAATACCCTTGGATGTATACCATCCGGCCCAGGTGATTTGCTACTCTTCAGCTTATCTAATAGTTGTAATACATCTTCTCGATGTATCGATATTTCCTTCAATTCTTCTGCACCTTTGAATACCACTTCAGTCATGGGTAACATCCCTACATCTTCCTCAGTAAAGACTGAAGCAAAGAATTCGTTCAGTCTCTCCGCTATCGCCTTGTCTCCTCTTAGTGCTCCTTTAACCCCTTTATCATCTAATGGACCAACTGACTCACAGGTTTTTTGCTACGAATGTACTTCTCTCGGAACTCTCCTCCATGCCTCCAGAGTCAGGACTGGCTTTGTTCTCTAGATCTCAAGGATGCGTACACCCATGTTCTCATCCATCCAACACACAGAAGGTTCCTTCAGTTCCTTTACTAAGGAAAGCACTACCAATACAAAGTGCTTCCTTTCGGTCTGGCCTCTGCTCCAAGAGTGTTCACAAAATGCATGGCAGTAGTAGCTGCATTTCTACGCACTCTAGGGATATTCGTATTCCCATATCTGGACGACTGGCTCATCCGAGCTCCATCCCTGTCAGAGGCCCAGGCTTCCCTGGCCTGCACAAAGCGTGTTCTTCAGTATCTGGGACTGGTAATCAACATTCCAAAATCCCATCTCACCCCTACTCAGTCTCTAGAGTTCATAGGGGCCTTACTGGATACCACAACTGCAAGGGCCTTTCTTCCCCAGGCCCTTTTCTTACGCTTGGTGCAGTTAGCCTCCCAGATTCAGTTAAAATCCCATTTAACTGCTCGAGAGATGTTACACCGTGGATGCCATGTGGCCTAAGAGTTGTATGTGGTTCCTTACGCTCGCCTTCACATGAGGGCAGCTCAGTGGACCCTATCCACCCAATGGACCCAGGCATCAGGTTGCCTGTCAGACAAAATAGCAACCTCCAGTCACCTCTTTTGGTCCCTCCACGAGTGGAAGTCCACTCAAAATCTGTTGCTGGGGTCCCCCTTTCAACAGGTGTTGCCCCAAGCAACCCTTACAACAGATGCCTCTCCAAAGGGTTGGGGAGCTCATCTACAAGATCTCTCAACCCAAGGCATCTGGTCTCCACAGGAGACATCTCTACATATCAACCTCTTAGAGCTCAGAGCAATCTTTCTGGCTCTCAGTCTTCCACACTCTGCTGAGCTACAAGACAGTCCTCATCCACATGGACAACCAGGTAGCCATGTTCTACGTGAACAAGCAGGGAGGGACTGGCTCTCTGTCGCTTTGCAACGAAGCTTTGAGATTGTGGGCCTTCGCCAGAGAGCATCAAATCCATCTCATGGCAGTGTATCTTCCAGGGGTTCAAAACTCTTGGGCAGACAGACTCAGTCGAGTTCTGCTTCCACACGAATGGTCCCTCCATGGGGACCAGATAGCCAGGATTTTTTGGATTTGGGGTACCCCAGACATAGACCTGTTTGCAAGTCCGTGGAATGCCAGACTTCCCCGGTTTTGTTCCAGGATTCCATGTCAAGGAGTTCAGGCCAGGGATGCCTTCCTCCTTCATTGGGGGCAAGACTTCCTCTATGCCTCTCCACCTATTCCCCTCATCCCCAAAACTCTGTTCAAGCTTCAGAGAGACAAGGGGTCTATGATCCTCATAGCAACACATTGGCCACGCTAAGTGTGGTACCCTCTACTTCTGCATCTCTCTCAAGCTCCCTCCCTGGACCTGGGGTCTGCTCCAGATCTCCTCTCTCATGAGGAGGGAACCTTATGGCACCCAAATCCTCAGTCTCTTCATCTCAGGGCCTGGTTGCTGAAGGCCTAGACCTTCAGGATTTACACCTTTCTCAGCAAGTGAAGGATATCCTTCATGCTTCCAGAAAGCCTTCCACCAGACGTTCATATGCTTTTAAATGGAAAAGGTTTTCCATTTGGTGGGCAGAGAAGGGTCTCACCCCTCTTGCAATACCTTTGAATTCTTTACTAGACTATTTGCTGCATTTATCTCATGCAGGCCTTAAAACAAATTCAATCAGAGTCCATTTGAGTGCTCTTGCAGCATCCCTTAAGCCTCTCAATGGACAACCTATTTCCTCTCATCCTCTTATAGCAAGATTCATGAGAGGCCTTCTTTTGACTAAACCTTCCATTAGACCACCTCCAGTGGCATGGGACTTTAATCTGGTTCGTGGCCAGCTTATGAAGCCACCCTCTGAACCCTTAGCCACTACCTCCTTGAAATTCCTTTCCTGGAAGGTTATTTTTCTCATTGCAGTCACCTCAGCTCGCCGTATCAGTGACCTGCAAGCTTTAGTGGCTAATCCTCCTTATACAAGGTTCCATCATGACAAGGTAGTCCTCAGAACTAATCCACACTTTATGCCTAAAGTGGTCTCACCTTTTCATCTGAACCAGGAGGTGTATTTACCTGTCTCTTTTTTTCCCAGGACCTCATGCATCAAGTGCAGAGAGGAATCTTCAGTTGTTCAGTGTATTTCCTTCGTCTACCAGAGTAAGAACTTTTCTCTGGAGGGCCATGTCACAGCTCAGAATGTGAGGGCCATGGCAACCTCTATAGCTCATCTAAACTCTGTGTCCATCGACCAAATCTGTTGAGCGGCCACCTGGGCATCGGTTCATACCTTCAAAGCCCATTACTGCTTGGACAAGGACTCCCACCGGGATGCCTTGTTTGGTCAGGCTGTTCTCAAACACCTGTTCCATACCTTATCAACTCCTACCCCACCAGATCAAACTGGACAGTAAAACCTCACTCTCAGACATGCTATGTAAGGTAATTTAATGTAATGCTATGTAAGGTAATTTAATACTACAGCAGTGCAAAACAGATATCTGTACCAGAACAGACCAACCAGAGAAGTTCTTTTCTTTTCCTGTTCATCTATTTCATACCTAAGAGAGGAATGTTCCAGCAAATTTACTGTATGACACACAGAGCCTGCTTGCCTGTTGCACAATATACTAGCTAAGATCCAGCCAGCCCCAGCCTGCCAAGAACCCCTCTGATTCACCTTCTGAAATAAGCTTCCTACAGCAGAGAGTTAGAATGGATGACACAATCATCAGGTTAACGAGCCTTTACCTCCTTCTCATAACCTTACCACCCAAACTACTAGCCCTCATTACGTCACACAATCACATTCCTATTGTACCAACTAGTGAGAGAAAATGGTCAGGAGACTCCTATTACAACCCACGCGGGGCTAACCTTCCGCACCACCACCTCCTACTACATGTCCCACTACAACACAACACGAAAGCCAGACAAACTAAAAATCTCTACCCTAGTAGCCTAAAGTGTGCACTTATAAATGCCCGCTCACTTTGAAACAAGTGGCCAGTGATCACGGACATAATAATATCCCACAACCTAGACATCCTCATGGTCACTGAAACATGGCTTTCAGCGGAAGACAATATCATCCTCAACCAGCTACTCCCACCAAATTTTACTGCCTTCACCGGACATAGACAGAACAAAAGAGGGGGAGGAGTACTCATCACTAGAGCTGACCTCCAGTTTAGAATGGATGAATCCAACAGTAACAACCACCTAGAAACGGTATCAATTTCCAACAACGTATGCTCCATAAACCTGGTCTATAGATCACCGTCAGCAGATTCAGACGACCTGGCAACCATAATAAACCTGGCATCCTTTACCCAGGGTCCAAATAAACCCAATTGGATCTTAGGGGATATCAATTTACCATCATTACAGGACGCTCAAGCAACCGCATTCATAGAAGCCCTAGATATCCTTGGATACACGCAAATGGTGCAAGAACCCACTCACGAGAAAGGCAACATTCTTGACCTCGTATTCGCCCCGAAGCTAATTCTGGATCAATCACAAGACATCGTTTTAGCAATAACCGCAGTCCCATGGACTGACCACAAACTCATCACCTTTCAGATGCCTACCCTCAACTGCGCACATAAACCAAAAGCGGTTACAAGCAAGACTCCTAACCCAGCTGCCAGAAGTTTCTACCCACTTAACAGAGAACGCATCATCGCCGAAACAAGCACACTCATTGATGAGACCGCCTTGAGCCTAGACGAGTTGATCATTGCCTGGAACAACAAACTCAGCACAATTGCTATCCGCCCTCCAACGAACAAGAACCCAAAGAAGAGATCATCAGCCCCATGGTTCATAGCCGACTTAAAAGCTTCACTAACCATTCTAAGACGGCTGGAAAAGCGATGGAGAAAGTCACGCACCAGCAGTGACCAGGTAGCCTACATCCAACACCTGGCAGCTCACCGTAAAGCCATCACAGACAAGATCAGACAATACCACACAGATACCCTGAAACGGTCTCTGAATAAACCGCATGACTTGTTTAACCTAGTTAAAACGCTTGCCAAAGAACCAACCCCTGAGCACCACAACAGTATCCACCCACAGGACTATGCGATCTACATGCAATCTAAAATGTGCAAGACCAACAAAATAGTAATACCGGACCCTCTTGACGAACAAGACTACCCAGCACCACTGACAGCCTTCTCCACTCCTTCGAAGAAAATTATTGAAGACACCATCCTAGCCCTAAACACAACCACTGCGCACACGGACCCTTGTCCTGCACATTGGATAAAGGACTTGCGATGTGACCTGTCCCCAATTATAGCCAAAATCTTAAACCAATCCTTTACCACTGGCTCTTTCCCACCCACTCTCAAGCAGACCTCTGTAAGACCTCTTTTAAAGAATACCAAACTCGATCCTCAAAAGGTAGAATCTTACAGGCCCATATCTAGCATACCGATGCTTGCAAAAATCATCGAGAAAATAGTGCACAGGCAATTACAGGATCATATAGACACCTCAGCCCCACTAGATCCGGCCCAACACGGATTCAGAGAGTCACATGGAGTGGAAACACTACTCACAACCCTCTTCAACAATATAATCTTAGGTGTGGATAACATACGACATGGCTTCGCTCTTGTCTTCCTAGACATTGCAGCGGCTTTTGACTCTGTATGCCACGAAATTCTCATCTGTCGGCTAAGGGAAAAAGGTATCTGTGGAACAGCGCTCGAATGGTGCAAATCTTACCTATCTGGAAGATGGCAGCATGTCCGAGCCGACGGGGCCACATCAGAACCATTCCAACAAAGTCAATGTGTACCGCAAGGATCTTCCCTATCTGCATTGATGTTTAATATATACATCCAACCCATCTGCGACATCATTAGATCCTTCAATGTCAGTTACATGATATATGCAGACGATGTACTATTATATATGCCAATATCACTGGATAGCCTAGACCTCACCCCTCTGACTAACTGCTTCGACACCATATCAGAGTGGCTCCTGTCACAAAACCTACGAATACAAAATAAAAAGACGGAAGTCCTTTTCGTCTCGAGGAATACCAACTTCACCCCACCCAGCTGTGTTAAGGTAAAGGATGCCCATCTACAAGTGAAACCTGCGATACGTTACCTTGGAGTAATGTTAGACCAAAACCTTGACATGAAGAACCACATAGCCAATACTGTCAAGGCAATCTACTTTAAAATCAGATCCCTCAGACACCTATGCACGCTACTCGAACCGGATGATTTCCGCACCATTTATCAAGCCCTTATAATTCCCCATTTCGACTTCTCAAACTCCATACTGCAAGGACTCCCACGGTCCACCCTGAACCCCCTGCAACTGGCTATGAACAGTGCAGCGCGGGTACTCTTTGGGGCATCCAGGAGAGACCACGTGACTCCCCTCCTAAGACAGTTACACTGGCTCCCCATTCAAGCAAGGATCAGTTTCAAGACTTAACTGCTAACATTCAAAGCTGATAAGGGGCTTACCTCATCCTCTCTATCTAAACTCATCCAACCACTTGCACCAAACAGGCCACGAAGAACCGCAGAGTTGAACATGCTAGTCATCCCAAATGAAACCACAAGATGCACCATATCAACAGCCAACAGAGCCTTCCAACTCTGCGCCCCAACTCTATGGAACTCTTTACCAGCACAAATCAGAGCAATCCCCAACTTGAGCCAGTTCAGAAAAGCGTTAAAACATTTCCTCTTCCTTAAATATCTCAATGACAGCTCCGAACATAACTCCCAAGCGAGTAGCAGAAGCAGTCAAACAGGCAGACCCACGCAACAGGCTTACCCCACAATGTAAATAACAAGCAGTTTCATGTATTGTTGTACCACCTATGTATATAGTTGACCTTGTCCATTATCAGATGAATCACCAATGTATATAGTTAACCCGTTTATCCAAGTTCTACTTCCTGTTAAATGTAATGACCAGACATATGTAAATTGTCGGATGTTTCTGTTCAATGTAAACCGCGCTGATGGCTAATAGTGCGGTATATAAGAACTGTTAATAAATAAATAAAAAATCCCTGACTGGATGCATGAGATTCATGGGTGGAAGTGGAGCCCTTCCCAGGGACTCACAATCTGGGTGATCCTCCCAGGCATCTCTAGCTGGGGAGTCCCCATATGTGAAGACTCATTCCTGCTTGTTCCTGGAGATAGCACAGTTACCTGTAACAGGTGATCTCTGGGAACAGCAGGAATAAGTCTTCACAACCCACCCACCTCCCCTAGGAGTTGTATCTTTCTATCTTTCCTTTCCTTTCCTTTCCTCTCTCTCTCTCTCTCTCTCTCTCTCTTTGTCTCAGCTTTAAAACTCGAACTGGAGAGAGGCAGTTAAGAAAGGCGGGAAGGCAGCGCGCAGGCGCTGTGGGATGCTCCCAAAAGCTTTCCTTTTGGACGCTGGGGAGCGTTCCCGCGCAGGCTCCGTCGGTACCGACAATACCCATATGTGAAGACTTATTCCTGCTGTTCCCAGAGATCACCTGTTACAGGTAAGTAACTGTGCTGTCTAGTACCTCTGAGCGATGGTATGGTGCACAGCAGTTGGCTCCTGAGGCGACAAGATGCAGTCTGTTGGCCTTTCTGCAGGATGGTCTAGAGAAGGACTTTCTTTTAGCTCCCTAAAGGTTCAGGTGGCAGCATTGGCCTGTTTTTCTGAGGTCTGGTGGCTAGTAATTCTCTAGCCTTACTCTGTTTCACACTTTCTCCCAGGAGCTTGGGTGTCTGCGTTCTCCCCTCTTGTCTGTGGTCTGGTGCTCAGGACCCTAATGTTGGAACCCTTTTGAGCCATTGAAACGTGCTACTTAGGAGTTGACACTCAAGATGGTGGTCTTGGTTGCAGTTCCGTAAAGTGGATTTCCGAGCTGCAGGCTCTGTCTTCCGAAGATCCTTACCTATCTCTGAGGCAGCAGCTTCCGCCTGTGCCTTCCTTCTTACCTAAGATGATTTCTCTCTTTCATGTGGTGCTTGGCTGTTTATGAATTCTTTTCATAAGTCTAACCATCTTTTTGTGCTGTTTGCTGACACGCGTAAAGATGACACAGCGGCAAAGTCTACCTTGGGGTGCTGGATTAAGGAAGCCATTGCCTTGGTGTACCTTTTTGTGGAAACAGCCAGTTCCGGAGGGTTTGTGTCCATTCTACCCCAGCATAAATGTCGATGTAGTAAAAGCTGTTAGTGTAGCTGGGTTTAAAAAAGGTTTATGGCTCTTTCCTCCAGGAACTTGTCCAAACCATTATTAAAAGGGACCCAGGATATCACAGCTTGACTCAGTACAAGCTTTGTGGAACCTGTGTCTTTTGGGGAAACTGCTAGGTACTTGTGACCTAGATTGGCCACTGTTGGAAACAGGATACTGGGCTTGATGGACCTTGGACTGACCCAGTATGGCAATTCTTATGTTATTATAAATGTCCTTGTGAGTGGAGCAGAGCTTGCTTTGTTAGGTGGCAACATGGGCATCACCTTCCACTTTCGTCAAGCATTATTGCTTGGATGTTCATGTGTGGGTGGACATAGCCTTTGGCTCCAAAGATTTGTGATCTATTGTCTTTCTGCCCACTCAAGGTGTCTGGAATAGTCTAGCAGCGCGATATTGAAGGTGATATTTTACTTACCACATAATGATCGTTCCTTGAGTTGTTGCTATACCAATCCTGGGCCCACCATTGAAACTTTCTCTGATTCTGCAGCTGCACCTTCAGGATCTGCAGGTTCATATTCTATGGACAGTCTTCTATTTTATGTTTTCCTGTGCATAGTTCTCTTTTTGGTCTCTCATTGTTGCCCACATTGAGGTTGTGTGAGACTTGCCATGTTCTCCCATATGCTTTGGGATGGATACTGAAAAGCCCTCTGATGGTAGAGGACGATAGAGACATGGTAGCGATGTCATTGAAACCTGGGCTTTTCATTGGTTCTTTGTCTCCACCAATCTACTGGTAGGGAACACAACCCGCTTGTCTGGATTGGTCTAGCACAGGACTCGAAAGGACATTATCTGGTGTGTAACATGGCACAACCTTCTTGATGATGGTTTCAAATTATAATATAGTTTTTTGAGTTTCACTTACTGTTTTGAGAGAAGTCAAATATGACACTTTCCAATACTGCACTGGAAGATATACCAAGTAATGACCTCACCAATGTTGTTCATCTGCCTCAACCTGCTGGTTAGGGAACATAACCCATTCATCTGGACTAGTCTAACAAGATTCAAGGAAAGAAAACTAGCAGGTATGTAAAATTTTGCCATATTCTCTCAAGTACCTGTAACCCTTTCATGTGAATTGCTACTTCATAGAGTGCCTCTTTTCCTTTAGCAAGTTGATCATTGGCCAACAATATTTGGTTCATTGGATCGATGTAAATAGCAGCTAACAGGATCTGATTATCCAGTAAAAGAGACACTCTTGTTTTCATTGAAAATACAATGCCATTGACAATCTCCACTTTTGTTCAGGCGACTATATCAAGTTTTTCCACTTCGATAAGAATCTACTAGGAGATGTTAAATTCTCAGATTGAAACTTGGTGACAGTAAAAGGGCGAGAAAGCAGACTTTTTTTAATTGTGCAATTTGCTCCCACTGGTTTTCAGTTACTGAAACGCTTTTATTATCCAGATCTCCAAGAAAGATTTTTAGTTCAAGCAAATGCTTGATTATCAAATAAGTGCTTCCCCGGTGTGTTGCTTGATCTAAAATAACTCCTTATCTCAAGGAACAAGCAGGAATGTAGTCCTCACATGGGTATAGTCGGTACCGACGGAGCCTGCGTGGGAACGCTCCCCAGCGTCCAATAGGAACGCATTTGGGAGCATCCCTCAGCACATGCGCGCTGCCTTCCCACCTTTCCAACTGTCCCTCTTCAGTTCTTTGTTTTCTGCGGAGCCAACAGGGCCTATTCCCTGTCACCGCAGAAAATTCAGTCTTTAAAATTCTTTTTTGTGGTCGTGTTTGCCTACTGCACGACGCCTACCGGTACAGCCAGTTCTTTACTTTTCCTAAAAAAAAAAAAAAAGCCCGAGACTTTGTTTCTTTTCAGAAAATTTCCTGTTTTGGTGCTAGGTGCCATTTTGGGCATTAAGCCCCATTTGTCCAAAATCATGGAAAAACCAACTCATGGTTTTAAAAAATGTACTAAGTGTGGCGGTACCATTTCTGTCACTGACACCCATGATTGGTGTCTAAAATGTTTAGGACCTGATCATTCTCCAACTGAATGTCTCTCCTGCATGGGGATAACTAAAAGAGGAAGACAGAACCGGGCCGCAAAGCTCGGTACCCTCTCTTCTTCTTATGCCAGATCTATTGCATCGACATCGTCAAGAGCCACCTCTTCCTCCCATGGATCTTAGGTAACTAAACACAAGCTGGTCTTCAAAGGGTAGCTCTCCTACTAAGCATCGAGAGGCCATTGGCATTGCCCTTGAGGGAACCACACCGGCAAAACAGCCCCGGCGGCAGGCTTCGGCTTCCAAAGCATCGATGGGGCTTCAGGATGTTCTTGAGGCCTCAACCTCGCAAGAACTATCTATGCCATGCTCAGGGGTTCCGGCTGTTCTTACCGGTACCGACACCCAGGCATCGGCAGTGTCGATAGACCAGAGGTTTCTTGCTATCGAACGCAGTATTGCAGCTATTCTCTCAGCTGCGGTACTGGTTGTCCCAAGGGCACCGGTGCTGACATCGACACCGATGCCTGTACCGTCACCGACGATGACGGTACCAGCCCTGATGGTAACTCTTCCCATTCCACCTCCGGCTGGAGTGGATAAAGTGGTACTGGGTCACCTCGGTACCGACTTCGATCGGTACCGGGATCGTGCTTTGCAGGAGCATCGGGGTCAGGAATACTTTGATTCCTCCGATTCCGAAGACTGACAATTCTGCTGGCACTAGAGGTTTTCTCTTAGAAAATCCCTCTTCTCCCCAACGCAGAATGTCACCTCCAGAGGACATGTCATTTCAGGATTTCATCCGTGATATGGCTAAAGGTCTTACAATCACAGTAGCTCCTGAAGAAGATCCAGAGCAGAGGAATTGGAAATCCTCCAATATCCTAAAGCTCCTAAGGAGGCAGCTACTCTGCCTATCCATGAAATTCTGCATATCTTGATGCTCAGAATGTGGGAGACAACCCTGACTACTTCTCCTCACTCTAGGAGGCTTGATACTATGTATCGAGTCCCACCATGTCCTGGATTTCAGAAAACTCAGCTGCCACACCATTCAATGGTAGTGGAGTCAGCCATGTGTAGGATGAAAAGTGCTAAAAGACATGCATCCAATCCTCCAGGTCGTGAATGCAGGACTCTGGATGCTTTTGGACGCAGAACTTTTCAAGCTTCCATGCTTTCAGCTAGGATCAGCTCATATATCATATATATGGGAACGTTCCTCAAAGAAATCACAGGAGACTTGGAACTTATGAGCCCATTTCTCCCAGATAAGAGACAAGACTTTCTTACTCTGGTTAAGCATGCTCAGGATGTGTCCAAGTTTTTCAATCGTGCAGCCTTTGACTGCTTCGAATGCATCAGCAGAACTTCTGCTATTGCCATTGGTGCACGACGGATTGCCTGGCTACAGGCATCAGACTTGGAGACTTGGGTATAGGACAAGTTACGCAAACATTCCTTGCACGAGAGAGAATCTCTTCGGCAAGAACTGGCAGGAGAAGGCTAACGAGTTAGATGCTGACAATTCTACCTTAGATTATCAAAGTCTACAGCCACTCCAGCCAAAAGAAAGCCTTATAAAAAAAACCCCCCTCTTTTAGCCAAAAAAGGAAGTTTTATCCTTCCTATACCCATCAGACGCAAGCTCCAGGTCAGGTTGCCCAAAAGGGACAAACTAGACAACAAAAGAAACCAAAAGGCCTGAGTGCCCAACCAGTTCTCCAGGTTCAGCCCCCTCAAGGGCTTTGACTCCTTTCTACAGAGCTTTGCCTTCCTGCCTCTGAGGGGTCCTCAACCCCCCAGTATTCCCAGCAGGTTATGCCACTTTGTCAACAGATGTCATCAGATAGCAGAAGATTGGACTTTGTCTATTGTAGGGGAGGGGTACAAACTTCATTTTCACAGCTTACCCCCTCCTACAGTTCTAAAGCATTTCAATTCACAAACCTCTGTAGACAGTCTGCTAGATCACGAGGTCTCCACACTTCTTGCCCAAGGGAGGAATGACTCAGTGGTTGGGACAGGTTACCTCAGGCCAGAAGGCCGGGGGTTCAATTCCTGCATGGGGACAAGCAACTTCAAGGCTGTTGGGACTGGGGTCTCTAGTCCCATGGCCACTCCTTGTGGCCTTGGGCAAGCCACTTAACTCTCCATTGCCTCAGGTACACTTAGATTGTGAGCCCTGCGGGGACAAGGGAATAAAAAGTGCCTGTTAGTATACATGTAAACCGCACTGATTGTAAAGAGCACGGTATAAAAAAAAAAGTACCCATTCTTCAACACGGTGCAGGGTTCTGCTCCTCAGGGTTCTACTCATCCTATTTTCTTATTCCAAAGAAAACAGGAGGGGACAGACCCATTCTAGACCTCGGAGAATTGAACAAATATCTGTTTCAAGAGAAATTCAAAATGATTTCTCTGGGAACTCTTTTGCCATACCTTCAAAGCCAGGACTGGCTTTGCTCTCTAGACGTAAAGGATGCATACACATTCTTATCCATCCAGATTACAGGAAATGTTTACGTTTCCTTTTCAAGGGAAGGCATTTCCAATACAGGGTTCTTCCTTTTGGTCTGGCTTCAGCACCAAGGGTATTCACGAAATGCATGGCAGTAGTAGCTGCATTTCTACGAACCCTGGGGATTTTTGTCTTCCCTTACTTAGACGACTGGCTCATCTGAGCCTCCACAGTAACGGAGGCCAGCACTGCACTGTCTCGTACAATGTGAATCCTCCAATACTTGGGATTGGTAATAAACTTCCCGAAATCTCAACTAGTTCCTTCTCAATGCCTAGAATTCATAGGAGCCTGTCTGGATACAGACAGGCAAGGGCTTTCCTTCCACAAGTCCGGTGTCTTCGCATAATGCAGTTAGCTTCCCAAGCAGCAGGCAAATCCTCCCTCACTGCTCAGGAGCTACTGCAGTTACTGGGACACATTGCATTCACAGTTCATGTAGTCCCATATGCTCGCCTCCACATGCGAGCAGCTCAGTGGACCCTCTCCACACAGTGGACACAGGCCACAGGTCATTTGTCGGACAAAATAACAATGTCTCAACGACTAATTTTGTCCCTCCAATGGTGGCAATCATTAGAAAATCTGACAGTAAGGTCTCCTTTCTACCAACCCCTCTTTCAGGCCACCCTAACAAATGCATCACAGGTGGGTTGGGGAGCACACCTGAATCATCTCTCTACCCAGGGCACCTGGACTCCACAGGAGGTTGGTTTACACATAAACCACCTGGAGTTAAGAGCAATTTAGCTCTTTGAGTGTTCCACGCCCAGCTCAGCTACAAGACAGTCCTAGTCCAGACGGACAATCAGGTAGCCAAGTTCTATGTGAACAAGCAGGGTGGGACAGGCTCTGTCGTTATGCAACGAAGCTTTACGACTATGGGCCCTCGCCAGAGAGCATCAAATTCACCTTCTAGTGGTATATCTTCCAGGCATTCAAAACCTTTGGGCAGACAAACTCAGTCGAGTACTGCTACCTCACGAGTGGTCATTCCACCTAGACCAGGTGGCAAATATATTTTATCTCTGGGGCACTCCAGACATAGACCTCTTTGCAAGTCCACTGAATGCCAAACTTCCCTGGTTCTGTTCCAGGATTCCGACGCACAACTGTCAGGCAAGGGATGCCTTCCTTCTTCACTGGGGTCAGGACTTCCTTTATGCCTTCCCACCCATTCCCCTCATCCCCAAGACACTCTTCAAACTTCAGAGAGACAGGGGTCGCATGATTCTCATAGCACCACGATGGCCACGCCAAAGTGGTATTCCCTGCTTCTGCATCTCTCTCAAGCGGCACCTCTGGAGTTAGGGCATGCTCCAGATCTCCTTTCCCAGGAGAACGGGACACTATGGCACCCGAATCCCCAGTCCCTGCACCTCACAGCCTGGTTGCTGAAGGCTTGGACCTCCAGGATTTCAACCTGTCCCAACAGGTAAAAGATATCCTTCAGGCTTCTAAGAAACTTTCCACAAGAAAATCTTATGCCTTCAAGTGGAAACATTTTACTATATGGTGCTCCAAGAAGATATTAAACCCCTTGGTCATACCCTTTGAATCAATATTAGAGTATCTCCTTCACTTATCGAATTCTGGTCTAAAGACCAATTCGGTAAGAGTCCATCTTATTGTAATTGCAGCTTCTTAATAAGCCTCTAAATGGACAACCAATTTCCTCTCATCCACTTCTGTCGATTTATGCGAGGCCTTTTATTAACTAAACCTCCCATCAAGCCACCACCGGTAGCATGGGATCTAAATCTAGTTCTCGGGCAGCTCATGAGGCCGCCTTTTGAACCTTTAGCCACTACAGCCCTTAAGTTTTTGACTTGGAAGGTCATCTTCCTGATTGCAATCACCTCTGCCCGTCGCATTAGTGAATTGCAAGCTTTAGTGGCTGATCCTCCTTTATACTAGATTTCATCATAAGGTGGTTCTTCGAACTCACCCACACTTAATGCCAAAGGTGGTTTCGCCTTTTCATTTAAAACAATCAATTTATCTTGTATTTTTTCTGAGGCCTCACGCCTTTAATGCAGAAAGAAACCTTCATACTTTGGATTGTAAAAGGGCCTTAGCTTTTTACATTCAAAGAACACAGCAACATAGAAAGTCCTCGCAACTTTTTGTAGCTTTTGACCCTAGTCATTTGGGACTTCCAGTCTCCGAAAGAACTTTATCTAAATGGATTGCCCAATGCATATCCTTTACTTATGAGAGTAAGGGTCTTCCTCTTCAGGACCATGTCACAGCTCACAATGTGAGAGCCATGGCAGCTTCTATGGCTAATCTCCACTCTGTCTATCGATGACATTTGTCGAGCAGCCACATGGGCTTCGGTGCACACCTTCACAGCCCACTACTGCCTAGATAAAGCCTCCCGTCGGGATGCCTTCCTTGGCCAAGCTGTTCTTCAAAATCTCTTTCAAACTTAAACCAACTCCTACCCACCAACCCTGGTAGGATGCCAGAGATCCATGGGAGGAAGGATTCTCACCTTCGACGGTGGCACCTTCCTGGGGATATCTCCCTGGCATCTTCAGCTAGGGAGTCCCCATATGTGAGGACTACATTCCTGCTTGTTCTGGAGATAGCGTAGTTACTCACCTGTAACAGGTGATCTCCGGGAACAGCAGGAATTTAGTCCTCACAACCCACCCACTTCCCCTAGGAGTTGTCTCTCTTTTTGTCTTTTTCCTCTCTCCCTCTATCCTTTCACTCAGCTACAAACTTAACTGAAGAGGGATAGTTGGAAAGGCGGGAAGGCAAGCGCGCATGTGCTGAGGATGCTCCCAAAAGCATTCCTATTGGATGCTGGGGATCGTTCCCGTGCAGGCTCCTTCGGTATCAATGATACCCATATGTGAGGACTAAATTCCTGCTGTTCCCGGAGATCACCTGTTACAGGTGAGTAACTACGCTTTCCAGCACATCTCTGCAGAATAGCATCTGTTTTAGTAGTCCTGGCTGCAACGGCTACTTGCTTCAACTCACCAATGAGTAGCTGCGTGATGATCTTTCAGTCCATCTTATTGCTCGTTGCAGTGTATGTACAGCACAATGCATATGTTGCATTGGAAATAGCTTAAATACTTTTTCTACAATATCTACAGTTTTACTGCTCTCTCCTGTTTATGCTGTTTGTGGACCATTTGTAGGAATGTCATCTTAATCTTCCAATATTTTTGTGTACTTTTTTCGTTAGCTTTGTTCATTTTCTCAATTGTTATGTTTGACGCATTATCTGTTAAAATACTAGAACCTGCTCATTTTTAATTTCAAAATCTTCTAAAAATTTTTCCACTAACATCTGAAGATATTTGCTGCTGTTATGTGCCTGGGTGTCCTTTACTCCCAGTGTCCGAGTTTTTTATTTTATGGTTTTCATCAACAAATCTAACATTAATGGCAAAACAGTTGACTCTGCGTGCATGCATCCATTTTAATAAAGACAAAGCATCCTTTCAGACTTTTTCAAAGTTCTTCCTTATGTTTGGCCTTTTCAATTACCACTTTCCTTATACTTTCTCTTTCTAGAGAAACTTGAAGTTTTCTAGCCATTTCTCTATTTAAGCCTAAAAAAGGTTGGTTGTGAAAAAGATAGGTAAACTATTTATCACCATTTTGATTGATGTGATTCTTGAACTTTTCTGATGTCATTGTTAGTCACTTTTTATCAGAAGTAAAGAATTTTTATAGTTGTGTTTGTCCTCCAGTAGATTTCTGTTCGTTTTCTAGCTTTGAAGTAGATGGAAATAGTAATTACACTTACTTGGTAATTGTAGTTCCTTGAGTGACGACAGTTTAGTCCTCCACCCCTGGGTAGTGCACCTCCTCCTGCAGCTTGGAGACTGGACCAATCATATCTTGGCATCACTGGAAGTAGCGTACTGGAATTCCTCTTCAGCCCCAGTGAACTATTGACAAAGCAGACTCAAAAGAGCAACAAACAAGTAGCTAACATATTATAACCTTTTATAACTAACGGAAAATTGTAACAAACTGGCACCTTCCCTGAAGACGGAAAGGATGAAAAGATCCCTATGAAAGCTCCCCTGCCTGCCGAGCCATCGACAGATAGCGAGAGAAGGAACAGATACTCTAGCCAGACTGACCCTGAGAACTGACTCTCGTCCAGAAACGCTCACCTGTAGAGCTGCCTCTCAAGACCGAGCGTGTGCCGGGGCAACCTATAATCCTGAGGGTGGCAATGAGGACTAAACTGTCGTCACTCAAGGAACTACAATTACCAGGTAAGTGTAATTACTATTTCCTTATTGTTCCTCCAGTTTAGTCCTCCACCCCTGGGATGTAACAGAGCAGTACTAACGGGAGGGACCCTGCCAGCCGGCACGCAAAACAGCAGAGCCAAAACGGGCATCCCTTGTCGCCAGCACATCTAGCCGATAGTGTTTACTGAAAGTATGCAGCAACAACCACGTCACCGCCTTACAAATTTCCACTGGTGGAACTAGGCTGTGCTCTTCCCAGGAAGCTGCCTGTGCTCTAGTTGAATGAGCCCTCAAACCCATCGGAGCAGAGCGCCCCTGTAAGATATAAGCTGACACAATGGCCTCCTTGATCCATCTGGAAATAAATGCTTTCGCCGCAGCCTCTCCTTTCCTGGGGCCCCCAAACAGAACAAATAACCGATCCGACTTGTGGAAGGGCTCTGACTGTCAAATAACGGCACAACACTCTCTGGATGTCTAAGCGACTAAGACCCCAGTCAGAAGCCTGCTCCCCTCTTTGCAAAACAGGAAGCGACACCACCTGATTCACATGAAAAGAAGATACCTTAGGCAGAAAGGAAGGCACCAGTCTGAGAACCACTTCCTGAGAAGAAAAGCATAGGAAGGGCTCTCTACACGAAAGCGCCTAGCTGAACAATTGGCCACCAAAAACACACAGCTTTTAAGAGTCAAATCTTTCACCGAGACTTGGGCTAAAGGCTGAAACAGAGCTCTACTCAGCGCCCATAACACCAAGTTGAGATCCCATGGCGGAACGGAAATCCGACGAGCCGGACGTAGTCTGGATACCGCTTTAAGAAAACACCCAACATCGACGTGCGCTCCCAGGGCTACGCCTTGCACTTTACCTCTGTAACAGGCTAGGGCTGTCAGCTGCACCCTTAAAGAACTGGCGGCCAGCCCCTTATCGAAGCCATCCTGTAAAATCCAAAACCACCGGTACCGACGCCATGGCAGCGTGGACCTGATGCATCAACACCAGTCCTCGAAAATTCGCCAAACGTGTACATAAGCGAGCCAAGTTGGTAAGGTCGCCACGATGGACTTGGAATAACCTTTCTTTCTTTTTTAGCCGTGCCCTTTCAATGGCCAAGTTGTAAGCGAGAATCTCTCCACTCGCGGCATCAGTAGCGGACCCTGAATCAACAGATCCTGAGAACGGGAGGAGCCATGGCGTTCCGTCCATCAATTTTACCAGGTCAGCATACCACGGTCGCCTGGGCCAATCTGGCGCTATCAAGAGCACACTCCCTCGATGCGCTGGATCACCCGACCGAGAAGCGCCCATGGAGGAAACACGTAGAGAAGACCTGTCGAGGGCCACGGTCGCATGAGGGCGTTGATTCCTTCCGACATGGATTCCCGTCTTCTGCTGAAGAACCGACTTACTTTTGCGGAGTGGAAAGTGGCCATGAGGTTCATGACCGGCATTTCCCACCGAAGCACTAACTGCACGAACACCGTGGGATGCAGCTCCCATTCTCCTGCATCCATCTGAACCCTGCTGAGAAAATCCACGTCACGTTGTCTTTGCCGGCGATGTGTGCCGCCGATATCACCTGCAACCGCGGTTCTATCCATGCGAACAGTCTCTGGGATTCTTCCTCCATGACCACGCTGCCGGTACCACCCTACCGATTTATGTAAGCGACAGTCGCAGCATTGTCGGATAGCACCTGTACCGCCCGTCGTGTTACTTGGGCCTCGAAGCTCTGCAGGGCCCGAAATACCACTCAGCTCCAATCGGTTGATCGACCAGCCGCTCTCCTCCGGAGACCAGAGACCCTGCGCAAAGTCTACTCCGCAATGCGCTCCCCAGCCTGCTAAACTTGCATCCGTTAATAGTGGAATCCACTCCGGCTGTTCTAAAGGCATTCCTGCCCATAAACACGCCGGATGTAGCCACCACTGCAGATCCTGCCGGACCTGCGACAGGCAAGGAAGCAGTTTGCTCAACGCATTGGACTGATTGGACCAGCAGCGAAGCAGGACCTGCTGCAAGGATCGCATGTGAAACCTGGCCCAAGGAACCACCTCCAATGTCGCTGCCATTGTCCCCAGCACCTGCAGGTATTTCCACACCAACGGTGCTGCGAGCTTGCAGAAATCCCGCACCAAGCTCCGTAGAGCCAGGGCTCTCCGCTCTGTCTCTGAGTATCGAATTGCACTCCCAAGTACTCGGACCTGTGTCAGCACTATGTGACTTTTGACTGGGTTGACCACCCAGCCTAGAGACTGTAAAAGAGCTACTACCTTTTGCGTGGCTATCTCGCTCTCGGTCCGGGACTTTGCTCGAATCAACCCATCGTCTAGATATGGATGGACTAAGACTCCTTCCTTCCACAACGCCGCTGCCGCCACCACCATTATTTTGGTGAACACGCGCAGCGCTGTCGCCAATCCAAAGGGCAGAGCCTGAAACTGGTAATGCCCCCAAGGAAGATCGAAAAGCAGAAATCTGTGATGGGACTCCCTGATAGGAATATGGAGATAAGCTTCCATGAGATCGAGGGATGTCAAAAACTCCCCTTGCCGAACTGCGACAATAACAGACTGTAGCGTCTCCATACGAAAATGCGGCACCCGAAGACAGCGATTTACTCCTTTGAGGTCTAGAATGGGGCGAAGGGAGCCATCCTTCTTTGGCACCACAGTTATCCAAGTTTGTACTCCTGTTCAATGTAAAACCTGACAGTTTGTCGTAATGGTCGTTTTGTTATGATGTAAACCGCGCTGATTCTAAATAGCGCGGTATATAAGAAACTGTAATAAATAAATAAAATAAATAAAATAAATAATAATAAGAATAGCGACCCATGCCGTATTCTGCTGGTGGAACGGGAACAACCGCTCCCAACTGTAGAAGGCGGTTCAATGTCTGCCGCACCTGGAGCACTTTCCGAGGACCCCTGCAGGGGGAAAGCACAAACGAATCCAACACCGGCCTCGCGAGATCTAAGGCATAACCATCACGGATTATCTCCAAGGCCCACTGGTCGGACGTAATATGGGTCCAGGCAGAAAGAAATCCTCAAAGACGACCTCCGATCGGCTGAATTCCTACTGGGACCCGCCGCCCTTCATTGTGGCTTTCGAGAGGCTGCAGAGGCCACCGCAGCGAATCCCCTACTGGCACTGTGAACCCCCCAAAAACCCTGGGCTCTAGACGCAAACCTTCCTCTTTGGAACCCTGCAAAGCGGGGTGACCGAAACCTCCAAAAATCTCTAAACTGCCCCCGAAAGGCTGAAGCAGATTTACCACGCCTAGGCTTATCCTCCGGTAGTCTGCCTCCTTTGGACTTTCCCAAATCCTTAACCAACCTATCCAGATCTAAACCAAACAGCTTTCCTTTAAACGGAAGCTTGCCGAGACGCGCTTTAGAAGACCCATCAGCTGCCCAATTCTTTAGCCAGAGGGATCTATGTGCCGCGACCAAGGAGGCCATACTATTTGATAAGGCTCTGATAAGGTTGTAGTGCACATCCACCAAATACGCTGAGCCGGATTCTAAGCGCTGCAGCTCCCGCACTTCATCGACCTCTAAGGATGCCGACTGACGTAGGTGCTGGACCCAGCGAAGACAGGTCCATGTGACCCAAGCCCTACATATGGAGGCCTGCAACGCAACCGCGTCCGCCTCAAAGGATTGCTTCAACAAACCATCCATTTTCCTATCTTGTGCCTCTTTCAAGGTTGCACTGCCTTCCACCGGGATCGTGGTCGTCTTAGTAACCGCTGAAACCGCAGCATCAACTTTCGGGGAACAGAATCTCTCCTTATCTGCCGGGGATACAGCTCATTCATGATCCTTATCCCCTTAAGACTAGATTCGGGATTATCCCACTCAGTCTGAATCATGTGATCTATCACCTTATGGATAGGGAAGACCACCTGCGTTTGACGTACCACTTGAATAATGAGATCCGCGCTATTCTCCACAACCGGTTGCTCAGCAGCCAGCCTGAGCGTCTGAAGGGCTTACGTAATCAGAGCTGGCAACTCCTCCTTACGAAGTACTCATATGATCCTCGCTTGATCCTCAGGCTCTGGAATCTCTCCTTCCTCTTACTCATCCATCTCCGCGTCCGCATCTAACTCAACCTCCTCTCCCTCCTGCCAATCCCCTTCAGCAAGGAAAGGATCAGCCAGCTGCGGTTTCTTGATTGCTTTCAACCCCAAAGACTCACGCTCCGCTATTCCAGGCTGCGCACTCGAGGGAGGGATAGGCAGGGACCCAGCCATGAGGCCCTGTCGTCTGCGACAAAACGCCTGATGCATCAGTAATACAAAGTCTGGAGAGAAGTTGTCCATCTGCGACGCGACCCCCAGATCCAACTGCGCACCGACAGCCCCAGCCATTGTTTCCGGTGACAAAGCTGAGGGATCCGCTATTGGCGCTTCACCCTCTGCTACCGCGAGTGCTCCTTGGGCAGAAGAAGCCATGGAACCCTTCAACTGTTCCATACTGAGTGAGACTGATGTATAGCGATGACAGATGCCTGTCTCTGAGCTGGCGACCCTACGAGTGCCACAGATGACACACTGGGAGCTACTCGACATGGGCCCAAAGGTTTGAGGGACCCTAGGATCCCCTGCTTCAGAAATCACCGGCCCCTAGAGAAAGCCCCCTCTGCCCTTCAGGGAGCCTGCTGCTGCTCCCTTGGGCTTGTCACTTAATGTTGTTGTAGTGTCATTTATATATATATATATATATATATATAGAAATAGAGAGAGAAATATATATATATATTTTTACTGCTGTATCTAAATAGGCTGCTTGAGCTGCATTCCTGGAAAGAAATCCCTTCCGAATTCCTATCAGTGCACAGAGAACCCGACTGCAAGGCACTGACCAATAACTCAATAAGAACCGCAAAATCAAAATACTACACTGAAAGAATAGACCGCGCAAAAAAGGAAACCCCTGTTAAAGAAAATCAAAGAAAAATTAATAAAATCAAGAAAAAGAAAAACAGCTAAATACCAGGTCGGAGCTGCATAGACCACGGTCTGGATGAAAACACAGCACCAGAGACCGCTGAAGCCGCTTGTCCTACAGCAGCTGTGAGAGCCGTGTGCTCAAAATGGCCACGGCTCCATACAGAGTTTTGGCACACTGAGCCCTGAGGCCCCCCAGCCACAAACTGACATTTAACTACAACGTTGGGAATGTCCCCGCTCCAGATATGCTCTCCTGGAGGCCCGAGGCACAGTGAGAGAGAGAGGAGCTGCGATCTCTGTGCCGGTAACTAGCTCTGTCCCCTGGCCCCCAGACAGAAGAGGGAAGCCTTCACCGAAGCTGCGGGCTGCAGCCCAGCAGCAATCGGGACGCCAGAGTACCGAGAGGAGCTCTGCCCCGAGACGTCCAGGGGTCAGATATCCGTAACTTAAATTAGACCTAGTTTTTAAGCGGACCATGGCTTGGCAGGGGAGGGAACCCACAAGGCATTCCCGAACTCCGATATCATCTCTTGGCTTCTCTTTTTTTTTTTTTTTTAAAGTAACAGCCCCTCTGAAGGGACCGAGTAACCCAAAGAAGATAAAATAATGGAAACAAAGGAATATCAGTGGTAAACCAAATAAATAAGGCCAAAACCAGAATAATTTGAGAAATTTAGACTACTATCTTGCTCCTTATCTGTTTCTCTAGTGAGCCCAGCACCTAGGCTCACTACGTCGTCCTGCTGCATGGAGACTGGACACACTGGGGCTGAAGAGGAATTCCAGCATGCTACTTTCAGTGATGCCAAGATTTGATTGGTCCAGTCTCCAAGCTGCAGGAGGAGGTGCACTACCCAGGGGTGGAGGACTAAACTGGAGGAACGATAAAGAATGTTTGTATTGCTCTTTCTCTCAAGTACAGCCACTAACACTTTAAGATGGAAACGCTGCAAGTGTTTTTTAAATTTGATGCTCTTGTAGATGCATTTTTTTTTATTTTTCAGAACTAGTAAAACTACTGATTTTTGCACTTTTTCAGAACTAGTAAAACTACATACTTTTTCACCATCAGCATGATCTACAACAGACACATTTCCCATCTGTTGTGATTGTAAAGTGTTCAAAAATTGCCGACTTAACACTCTGCCATTGTGAATGAGTTTTTGCTGTCTAATCTCTTCAATTTAAATTAAATTGATTTCCTAAAAAAAGAAAAACATAGGTTAATTAAAGTAGTATCTGTGAAATTGGAATTAACGCATTACCATTTACATTTAGTCTGAGTCGGTACATTTTTTTCCAACTCCAGTAATCCAATAATTGCTTCTGATTTCACAGTCCTGCCTCTTGCAGTGCACAGGGCAGCAGGGCTGAAGATCTACTTACCCTCTTCTGAGTCCTGCTCCAAACCATTTCTGATGGGAGGGTGACGGGAGGGGGTGTTGTCAAGGCAGTACTTGGAGATCTGTGAAAATGGGAGAAGGGGTGGGATTAACCCAGGGCTTGACAAATGCCAGGTTCAGGGTGATTTTGTTGCCATGGTGACCTGGGGCTTGGAACACTTGCAGCATGACAATCCTTTGGATGACCATGGGCATCCAATCTCCTACAGGCAGAAGAGAAGGGGAGGGCTGCCATTGCAGCCCAGATGCAAGCTGTCTGTCCGTGAGAGATCAGATCCCATTGGGCAGAACAGGAGGGGGAAGCAGGCTGCCCACAGGGATCCGTTGGGGTCTGCAATAAAGATAAAAACGAGGGTGGGGGAGGGAGGACTTAATTCATAAAGGACCAGAAACTTAAAAAAAAAAAAAAAAGAGAATGGTGGGGAATCCAGAGCAGAAAGGTTGCAGTATTAGTTGGGAGGGGGAGGGAAGAGTTTCTCCAGGAACAAGCAGGAAGTCAGTCCTCTCATATGGGTGACGTCAGCACAGACGGAGCCCATGTGGAGCATTTCTCCAACTTTCAGAGAAAGCCTTTGGGAATGCTACCACGCATGCGTGGTCCCCTTCCCACCCAAGGGTGCCATCTTGTCTGTTGGGCTTCATGAGAAAAAGGAGACTGAACGTCGGTCCAATTTCCTCAGAAAAAATACTTGCTATATCCTAAAAAAAAAAAAAAAAAAGCTATTCCCGGTTTGCATACCGGTTCCTCTTCCCGCCTCAAAACAGGTGCCAGCCCTGGTACTCTGCTTTTTTTTTTTTTTTTTTCCATTTTTTTTTCTTGCCTGGACCGGCATTCGTGCCCTTTCGCCCGGGGGTCCTCAACTCCAGCCGGATGTTTCCCCACCATGTCTCCCAGTGGGTTCAAAAAATGTGACCGCTGCAGTCAAACCATGTCTGTAACAGACACACATGACTGCTCTCTCTGCTGCCTGGGACTGGATTACGACAGAATTCCTGTGACCTATGTCAGATCATGACACCTATGACCAATAGAAAGAGGTCAAATACAAGAGGAAACGGTTCCCTAGGTCTGATTCGGCACTGGCCTTCCCGACACCGAGCTCCAAGTCCAGCACATCCATAGAGGACCAAGTGTCTTCAGAGTCCCGCGATGGCAGCTCCTCCAGAAAGACCTCTGACCCCGAGCAGAAAAAGTCCTCAGTCTCGCGAGGCTGTGCCAGAGAAACCCGGCAAGACCGCCCAGAGGGACTTGTTCGACTCCAAGAAATGCCCACCTAAAGTCTCCAAAAAGGATGCCTCAGCCGGCATAGACCGTGCGAGGATCCTTAAAGCTATGGTCCTTGTCAAGGATGCACTTGCGAGAGTGCCAGCACCAGGCCCAAGATCCTCTGCACTGAAAGCTGCGGAGCCTTCTGTCTTGGAGTCCAGAATGGCTGCCATGGAGTAGAACATCACTGATCCTAGCTATGCAGCAGGCAATGATGGCAGGTTCATCCGCATCATCTGTCCCAATGATCCAGCCCCCAACTGCATCAGAGTCCCCCGGTCGTTCTGAGCACCTCCGGCCTCGGGTAAGCCTTCTGCCTCGGTCAAGGTCTAGATCCCGGTCCCGTTCCTCAGGAATCCGGTCCTCCCCGGCCAGTTTCCAAGATTGACCCCAGGTCCTGGGGAGGGCCCTGACCCTTTGGGGCAAGCCTTGAGCCAAGGAGTCACAGGATCTCTGACTGATTGTCCCCTCAACTCCAAGTGGGTGACCGACAGGGCCTCCCTGGAAACCAGATGGCACAGAGATGTCCCCTTTGACCTGTCCGCCCCGGCACCATTCTCCGGAAGACATGGCCTTCCATGACTATCAGCGATATGGCCAGGACCCCCTCTGTGCAGACTGAGGCAGAGGAGGACCCATGTGCTGAGGAACTGGAGATCCTCCAGTTCGCGTCTTCACTGAAGGACTCATGGTGCCGGCTGCTACTAAGAATATGGGAGACCCTGGCATCGGTGCCCAGTGGTCAGCCGATGCCTCAACACCATAAACCGTGTCAGGAAGAGGCCAGGGTTCCACAAGTCCCATCTCCCACACAACTCCATGATTGCCAAGTCAACTATGCAGAAACTCTGAAGCCAGAAGTCCACCTCTTCTGTCCCCTCGGGCAAGGATGCTAGAGCCCTCTATGCTCTCAAGCGCAAGTTCTTCCAGGGCCTATGAGTTGTACATGGGAATGTACCTAAAGGCCCCGACCCAGGAACTGTTGGGGTTCTCTGTAGGATTCGGGGAACCCCTCAATTGGTTTCAGACTGTCATCTCCGGCATCAAGGACTGCTCAAAGTTCCTCTCCTGGGCAGCCTATGGCAGATTAGAGTCCGCAGCTCGAGTAGTAGCAGCTGCTATCTGTGCCCAACGCCAAGCCTGGCTACAGTCCTTGGACCTAGAGCAGTGGGTCCAGGACAAGTTGCTCAACGTACCCTATACCTGTGAGAACATGTTCAGCAAACCAGTGTCCAACAAAGCGGCCGAGATAGAGACCGAAGTGGTAACCCACCAGAGGCTCTCAAAGACCTCTTCCTTTCCCTGCAAAAACTCCTCTGGGAAAAGGCCTCTATTTCCTGGGGAAAAAGGGGCACTTTCAGCAGGGTCACTGGTACTAGGCTGCCTTGGGCCAGCAATAGGGTGCTCACCCCAAAAAGGCAGGACCAAAATGCTCAGATTCAAGGCTCAGAAGCCCTAAGCCCTGGCTCCAACCCCACGGGGGGGACGGGGACGGGGACCTTTTGACAGGGTAGGGCCTCCCCTCCCCCAGGGGACCCTCACCAACCCACAGGTGGCTGTCTGGCACTCTTTGCCCAAGCGTGGGCAAAGGTCACCTCAGACCAGTGGGTGCTGCAGTTTGGTGAAGGAGAGATTCCTTCTCCACTTACAGCAAGCACCACCCAGGTTATTTCCAGGAGAGCCAGTGTGACCTCTCCTTCACCAGACTCTTCTGCTCTCAGAGCTCGCAGGTCTGATCAGGGACAATGCTTTAGAACCCATACCCAGACATCTGTGGGAAAAGGGCTTCTACTCAAGATACTTCCTTGTCCCTAAAAGAACAGGGTCCTCAGGCCCATACTTGACCTATGAAACTTGAACAAGTTTCTGGTGAGGGAAAAGTTAAAGATGCTGTCCCTTGAAACACTACTGCCTTACCTCCACCAGGTAGATTGGCTGTGCTCCTTGGACCTAAAGGATGCCTATACTCGCATCCTGATCCTCCCTTCCCACAGGCAGTACCTATGGTTCATGGTGGGAGGAGGGCACTACCAGTACAGGGTGTTGCCCTTTGGCCTGGTCTCATCACTAAGGGTCTTTACCAAGTGCTTGGCAGTGGCAGCCGCTCACTTGCACCTTCATGGGGTCATCTTATTCCCCTACCTGGACGACTGGCTCATCAGAGGCAGTATGGCTTCGGAGGTCAGGCAGGCCGCAGAGTGTACAGCCTCCTGCTGCAGCACCTGGGGTTTGTCGTCAGCTACCCCAAATTTCACCTCACTCCAACCCAAAGTCTGGAGTTCATAAGGGCACAGCTGGACATGCTACAGGCCAAGGCCATCCTGCCAAGAGAATGGGCAGACTGCCTCATTCAACTGGCAAGGGGGTACAGTACTGCCGGTTGATACCTGCTCACCACCACCTCTGCCTGTTGGGGCACATGGCCTTGATAGTCCATGTCATGCCACTAGGCCGCCTACATATGCTGTCAGCTCAGTGGTGCCTCTGTTCTCAGTGGACTCAGGCCACAGGCAGGCTACAAGACAGGATCCGAGTAACCTGCCAACTGGCAGACTCCCTTACTTGGTGGCAAAACTTGGACCACCTCCGGGCGGGAATACCTTTCCAGGCACGTGCACCACAGTGGACCCTGATGAGACGCCTCCCTCATGGGCTGGGGGGGGGCACATTGCAGGACTCGCACACAAGGTGCCTGGTCCCAGGAGGAATCACTGTTGCAGATCAGTCTCCTCAAGCTCTGAGCCATCTTTCTGGTCCTGCAGGCGTTCTGCCACTGGATCAGGACAGGTTGGTGCTGTAGGCAGATGAACAACCAGGTGACCATGTTTTATGTCAACAAACACGGGGGTACGGGTTCATACTATCTCTGTCAGGAGGCGGTGGCTCTTCTCTCCTTCGCAGTGCGCAGCGGCATGCTCCTGTGAGCAGTATACCTGCTGGGTCAGGACAGCTGCCTAGCAGACAGGCTGAGCAGAGTCCCTTTGCCCACACAGGTGGTGCTTGAACCCCAAGGTGGAGCAACAATGCTTTAACTGCTGGGGCAGGCTGCTGCTGGACCTGTTTGCCTCCCCAGACAATGCACAGGTACCACGCTTCTGCTCATGCCAACCACCACACTTGGGTCGGAAGGCCTGCTATATGCATTTCCACTGACCCCCCCCCCCCCCCCACCTCCCCAGTCACCAAGACCATCTTCAAGGTCCAGAGCGAAGGGGCCTCAGTCGTTTTGATCACACTCAGGTGGCCCAAGCAACCCTGGTTCCCCCTGCTGCTATCCCTGTCAGTAGCACTCCCAGTCCTACTGGGCTGAACTCCGGACCTATCCCAGGAGGAGGGCTCCCTTCTCCACCCAACCTGGGGTCACTGTTGCTAATGGCGTAGCTGCTGAAAGGATAGCACTTGTCCTCTTCAACCTGCCAGGGGACGTCGGAGGTCCTGTTGTCCTCTTGGAAACCCTCCCCCAGGTGGGCCTATGCCTTTTAAGTGGGAGATGGTTCTCCGTCTGGTGTGCAGAGAACCCCCTTCTCCAGGTCCTAGTGCATCTGTTGTACACCGGGCTAAAATCTAAGTGCCATAGCCGCACACCACTATCCTATTGCAGGGAAAACCCCTCTCTAGCCAGCTCCTAGTCTCTAGGTTCCTCCGGGACCTCCTGTTGTCCAAGCCTCCCCTCTGCCCCCCTCCCCCAGCGGCAGAATGAGACCTCAACGTGGTCATCTCCCAGCTCACTAAACCTCCCTGGCTACTTTCTACCTGAGAGATCTCATCTTGGAAAGTGGCCTTCCTGGTGGCCCTCATGTCCGCTCAAAGTGTGAGCAAATTCCAGGCCCTTGTGGCAGATCCGCCATACACAAGGTTGTTCAAGAAGAGGATGGTACTGAGCACACGCCTCAAATTCCTCCTGAAGGTGCTCTCTCCTTTCCACTTCAACTAGGTGGTGGTCCTCCCCACCTTCCCATGGTCCCACCCTAGCAGGGAGGAGCTAATTCTTCATATACTTGATTGCAAGCGGGCCCTGTCCTTCTACTTGCAGCGGACTCGGGCCATCGGAAAGCTCTGCAGCTTTTCATGTCATATGACCCCTGCAGGCTGGGGCTTCCCATGACTAAGCGTACTCTGTCCACTTGCATTTTGCCCTCGTCTCTGAGCAAGCTGGCCTCTCCCTTGAGCACCGGATCACAGTGCATCGCATGAGGGCAATGTCGGTGGCAAACCTTCTCTCAGTGCTGGTGACAGAGATCTGTAAGACTGCCACATGGTCTTCAGTTCATACGTTCACAGCTCACTACTGCCTGGAGAGAGTCCCACAGGGACAGTGCCTTTGGCCATGCAGTTTTCCAAAATATTCTCGGGGTATAGGCAACTCCTGCCCTCTGACCCTCTGTGTTCAGGCCATTGGAGTGATAGTGTTGCTGGACGCTAGGATCTGCATAGTGTCTCTGTGGGGACTCATCCTCTGCAACACACAGCTACCAAATTGATCGCTGTTGGTGCCATTTTGGTTCAGTCCTCAGCAGCCTGGAATTAGGGAGTCCTATATTTGAGGGCTGACTTCCTGCTTGTTCCTGGAGAAAACAGTTTCTCACCTATAACAGGTGTTCTCGGGTAACAGCAGGAATCAGTCCTCACAACCATCCCTCCTCCCCTGGGAGTTGCCCCTCTACCTTATTTTAGTCTTACTGCCATCCTAGCTATGTCATTTGACTGAGCAAGATAGCACCTTTGAGGCAGGAAGGGGACCATGCATACGCGATAGCATTCCCAAAGGCTTTCTTTGAAAGATGGGGAAATGCTCCGCGTGGGCTCTGTTGGGATCGATATCACCCTTATGCGAGGACTGATTTCTGCTGTTCCTGGAGAACACCTGTTACAGGTGATTAACTACATTCCCTCTGGAAGGGGAACAGAAGTTTAAAGGGATGAATGCATGAGGACAAAAGGGCGCAATGCCTGTTTAAGAGTGCATTCATCAAATGCAGCTGTGCCCACAGGAGCTCACCCCCCCTCCATCCCACAGCTGTGCACACAGGCGCTCCTCCCTCCCCTCCCTGCAGCTCTGCAGCTATAGCTGCTATGTAAAGATGATGCACAGTGCAGGAACTGTGGCACTGGTCTCACAAGACGTAAGAACATGAGACCAGTGTAAGAGAACGGGGGGGGGGGGGGGGGGGGGGGGGGGTGAGCATGAGCACTAGCTCCTAAATCGGCACAAAATTTGTCAAGGCCTGGATTAACAGAGTAGGAGGGGAGAAAGGCAGCACTAGAGGGGGAGTAGTGGTGATTTTTTTTTTCCTTATGGTCCCTCCAGTCCAATTCAGTACGTGTGGGTTATCTCTCTCCAGTAGCAGCTGGTGACTGAGCAAATCCGAATTCTGATATCACAGAGGAGGAGCTCCCCTTTTCTTCCAGGAGCCAGTATCGCAGTCCCCAGCAGCTGAAGCAGGAGCTTTCGTGGTGGACTCCACGGAAAGGACTTAGGCCTATACTACAAAAAAAAAAGTTATTCAGGAACAATAAAAGGGTGAAGAGTGCCTAGATATCACAGCCAGTTGTCTGACAACTAGCCAGAGTGCTGGCAGCTTTGCTATAAGGCTGGATATCACTCTGTGTAGTTTGTCAGAAAACTGGCAATTTTACAGAGACAGTACTACCTGTACACTGGTACCCTTGTGTGGGTTAGGTGGCTTTTGGGGTAGCAGAACTTGGTGGTGCAGGTCCCCTCTCCAACCCCTCCACATCCTCCCTCCCCAGAAAGACAGCCCCTACTCAAAGGTTGGGAGAGGCTTCCTATTCAGCTGCTATCTATATGACAGCAGGCACCTGCCCTTTAAGCTTACTGATTTAAAAAAAAAAAGGCAAAGAAGCTTGTTGCAATCCGCCAGCAGCGATTTCAGCACAGCAGTAGTGACTGCTTGAATATCTCAGGTTCCTGTGAGTAATTGCCTTTGTTCACAGTGGTTTCATTGGCAGGCAGTGATTTTTTTTTTTTAACATGCTCAATCTCCCCCTGTGGTTCCTCAGCACAGTTCTGGTTATGTTTCTGTTTCGTGCCAGTGCATGCCGTCTGCTCCCTTGGGCTGTGTAGGAGAAACCGCGGCTTAGATAATGACAGGTTTTGCCGACCATGTAATCATCGGGGGAAGTTTGTGGAATGTGGTTTCCCGTTTGTAGGCATGTCAGGGCCTTTAGAGATGCCAGAAGCAGAGATAATGGGACTGGCAGTTACTGTAGTTTTGTTGGGAACCGTGGCTATTTCCTCACAGAAGGGGAAGCATGTTAACAAACGTACAAAAAAGGTGTCCGAGCAGACTTTAGCACCGGGGAACCGTGCCCAATGAAAGCTTTAGATGCACCAGAGTTGGTGTTTTCCCTGGGTTTCATATTTATTTAACAGTTTTTATATACCGTCGTATTGTTAAATCAAAGCGGATATTGTCTCTGCATAAGGCATGCGTCTTAAAAATGACGTAAGCTAACATGGGCCTGACTGCCTCAGCTTAAATCTATCTTGCTTCCAGATCCTGACATTATGTAGGAGTCGTCTAATAAATCAGGAGGCTCTGACAGCAAAAGGCAGAGACTGGAGGAGGATTTTGGGGAGCTCAGGACTCTCATTTGTCCCAGGCTTCTGAAGAGGTGGGGGAAGGACTGTTGGACCTCTGGGGAGAGTTTGTGATGCTGGACTTGGAGGAAGGGGAGATAGCTCAGGAAGAATATTGCCATGTGTTCCAAGTGTTTCACAAAGAGGAACTACCTTCCCTGATCAATCACTCGCTGGCTGCATTAAGTATTGTTCCTTCCGGTCCAGGCAGAGGAGCCCTTGGAGGACCCACGCTTGCAGGGGTTTAAGGGGTGTCTCCTTCCTGGAGCACAGAGTCGTCAAGAAAATGATTGAAACAGAATGAGATGTTCCAGAAGCTGGTTTAAGGAGGGGTAGGGCTACGAGTCACTTATACTCTATTCTGCAGGAGGAGAAAGCTGCTCAAAATGCCAAAAGTAGATTCTCTGTCAGCAGACATGAAGAAAACCATAGTTCCTGTAAAGGGTAGAGCGACACTAAAAGATCTGCAGGACTGCAAGCTAGAGTCCCTACGGAAACAAGTGTTTGATACTGGTGTCCTGACGCTCCCAGGTGTCCATTTGTGGAGCTTATGTGACCAAGGTGTCCATATGTTGGATTCAAGTGCTGGCAGCAACAGAAGGTGACCCACAGATGGCCAGACAGGAAGTTGTTCAAACTGGAGTATGCTTCAGCTTACTTGGCTGATGCCTTTTATGATTTGGTGCAGGCCTCCTCTAAGACTATGGCCTCTATCATTGTAGCTCACTGGCTTTCTTTTTTTTTTTCTCCCCCTTCTGATTGAGAAACTGGTCAGCCTCAAAGATTAGGCTAAGCAAGTTGCTCTTTAAGGGGAAGTTGCTTTTTGAAGTGCTGGATAAGCTGATGGACTTTGGAGGGTCCAAGGGGTTTTGGTTACCGTAGGACTGACCCAAAGGACAGAAGCAAGGCAATATCTTCAGGTGCAAGTCCAGGGATTTTTAGATTTTGAGCAGTGTGTTTTGTCCCCTTTCAGCAGAGACGTTACCTGCAGAAAGGACAGCCCTTTCAAGGTTACAAGGGATCCAACAGGGGCATTACTCTGCCCCATTAGCCCCTCCAGCTCCTCCCAAGAAACAAGCCAGGAGAGCACAGGTAAGAGTGGTGCCGGTAGGAGGTCGTTTACAACAATTTTATCCCGCCTGGGCCAGGATTACCTCCAGTCATTGGGTTCTAGAGATAATTTGAGGGAGATATGCGTTATAATTTGCCCAAAGACCTCGATCAGAGGCCAAACAGTTTCCATACAGAGCTCAACTGAAGTTCTCAGCTGTTCGGGAGACTTGAGAGGCTGTTAGACCTGCAGGCAGTGGTTCCTGTGTCAAGAGACCAGTGCGAATTCGGTCATTACTCCATTTATTTTGTAGTCCCAAAGAAGGAAGGTTCCTTTTGACTTATTCTAGATCTCAAGCACGTCAACCGTGCATGGCGCGTGCCACATTTTCACATGGAAACCTTGTGCTTATTGATCTTAGCCATGAGGGTAAGTTTGTCTGCTCTCGATACTTGCATATTTATTTGGACAGGTTTTCTATACCGCCTCTTCCAGAGATCAGGAGCAGTTTACACGGAACAAGTTACATAGAACAGAAGCGGACAAACCTATATCCCAATTTATCCATTGACCTTTTTGTTAAAATGATAAATAAAGTAACAGGAAAAGGAGACCGCTATGACTTTCGAAAGAAGTAGCTGAAAAGGTGAAGAAAGAGGGGAGGCCTTCATGAAATACAAGAGATCAGAGAGAGGAAGGCGGGCATCTATATTTGGAAAAACGTAGAGAAGCTAGCAAAGTAGTCAGGAAAGCAAAGATTCAAAAAGAGTAGGAAATAGCCAATGCAATAAAATGGGGGGGGGGGGGGGGGTTAAGACATTTTTAAGATATGTTAGTGAGAAGAGGAAGGGCAAAAGTGGTATTGTCAGACTCAAGGATGTAGGGGGGGGGGGGAATATGTAGGAGCTGATGAGGATAAAGCGGAATTGCTTAACAAATTTTGTGTTCATAGATGAAGAACCAGGAGCAGGACCTCAGAAAACACCCACAAACGGGAACAGAAGCGAGGGGCATCTTGATCAATTTTCAGAAGAGACTGTTCGTGAGAAACTAGCTCAACTTAAAGTAGAAAAAGTGATGGGACCGGATGGGATACACCCTAGAATACTGAGGGAACTTGGGGATGTTCTAGCAGCACCACTGAGTGACCTTTTCAATTCCTCGTTGGAGTCAGTGGTGCCAAAGGACTGGAGAGAGAGGCTCATGTGGTGCCTTTACACAAAAGCGGAAGTAAGGATGTGATTGAAAGCTACAGGCCGGTTAATTTAACTTCGGTGGCGAGTAAATTTATTGGAAATGCTGCTGAAAGAGAAAATAGTGAGGTTTTTAGAGTCCAGTGGATTACAGGTTCCGAGGCAGCATGGATTCACCAGAGGCAGGTCTTGTCAGACAAATGTGATTGATTTTCTTTGACTGGGTGACCAGGGAGTTGGCCCGAGGGAGAGCCCTAGATGTGGTTTTAGATTTCAGTAAAACCTTTGACACTGTTCCTCCCTGGTGACTTATAAACAAACTGAACACCCTAGGGATGGACCCTAAAGTTACTGCTTGGGATAGAAATTGGTTGGGTTGGAGGTGACAAAGTACAGGTAAATGGAGCTCACTCTGAGGAGAAGGGTGTTAACAGTGGTGTGCCCCAGGGATCTGTGCTTGGTCCGATTTATTTTTAACATCTTTATTAGTGATACAGCAGAAGGGCTGTCGGGTAAGGTGTTTTCTTTGTGGATGATACCAAAATCTGCAATAGAGTAGACACCCAGGAAGGTGTAGATAACATGAGGAGGGATCTAGCTAAGCTTGAAGAATGGTCTAGAACAGCGATGGCGAACCTATGGCACGCGTGCCAGCTGTGGCACGCGAAGGCCTTGCAGCTGGCACGCGGGAAGGTCCGCAATTAAGTAAAATTGAAAAAAAAAACAAAAACCTGTCTGCTGCCGCTGTCGGGGCCGCCGCGGCAGAATCGAGCGTGCCGCGGGGCCCCCCTGTACCCGGCAGAGCCTGCCCTCCCCGTAGCAGCTCTCTCTTTGGAGCTGCAGTCAGACGCGCCGGCTTGCAGAGCGCGAAGGGAAGAGTTTCCCTTTCGCGACTCTGTTAAGCCCGCGGGGGCTGATGGGAACTTCCCATCAGCCCCGCGGGGGTAACAGAGCAGCGAGGGAGAAACTCTTCCCTCGCGCTCTGCATGCCGGCACGTCTGACTGCAGCTCCAAAGAGAGAGCTGCTACGGGGAGGGCAGGCTCTGCCGGATACAGGGGGGCCCCGCGGCACGCTCGATTCTGCCGCGGCGGCCCCGACAGCGGCAGCAGACAGGTTTTCTTTTTTTTTTTAATTTTCCCGGGGCGGGGCTGGACTGGGGGGGGGTTAGGAGTGGTGATGGGCTGGGCTGGGCTGGGTGGGGGGGGTTAGGAGTGGTGATGGGCTGGAGGGGGGGTTAGGAGTGGTGATGTGATGGGCTGGGCTGGGCTGGGCTGGGCTGGGGGTTAGGAGTGGTGATGGGCTGGGCTGGGGGGGTTAGGAGTGGTGATGGGCTGGGCTGGGCTGGGCTGGGGGGGGTTAGGAGTAGTGATGGGCTGGGCTGGGCTGGGGGGTGTTAGGAGTAGTGATGGGCTGGGCTGGGGGGGGTTTAGGAGTGGTGATGGGTACTGGGCTGGCTGGGGGGGTTAGGAGTGGTGATGGGCACTGGGATGGGGGGGTTAGGAGTGGTGATGGGCGCTGGGGGGGTTAGGAGTGGTGATGAGCGCTGGGGGGGGGTAGGAGTGGTGATGGGCGCTGGGGGGGGGCTTAAACTACAAATTGGGTGATGGGGGATTAGGACTGGAAATGGGCTGGTGGGATTAGGACTGGAAGTGGGTTGAGGGGGGGTTAGGACTTGTAATGGGCTATAGGAGGGCTTAAACTAAAAATAGAGTGATGGGGCATTAGGACTGTGAGTGGGCTGATGGGGAGGTTAGGACTGGTAATGGGCTATGGGGGGCTTAAACTGAAAATTGGGTGATGGGGGATTAGGACTGGAAATGGGCTGGTGGGATTAGGACTGGGAGTGGGCTATGGGGGGCTAGGACTGGTAATGGGTTGGGGGGGTTGCTAGGACTGGAAATGGGCTGAGTGGAAGGGGGCTTGAACTGCAAATAGCTGATGGGGATGGGGCTTGGAATGGAAATGGGCTGAGGGGAAGTGGGGGGCTTGAACTGCAAATAGCTAATGGGGAGGGGGACTTGGAATGGAAATGGGCTGAGTGGAAGGGGGCTTGAACTGCAAATAACTGATGGGAAGGGGGGCTTGGAATGGGCTCTTAGGGGAGGGAGCTAGGACAGGAACTGGGCTGATGGATGGGCTAGGATAGAACTGAGAATTGGGTGTTGGGGGAGCTAAGATTGGAAATGGGCTGTGGTGGGGGCTTGGATTGAAATGGACTCATGGAGGGGCTAGAACTGGAAGTAGGCTCATGGGGGGCTTGGATTAGAAATGGGCTGAGTGGAGGGGAGCTAGGATTTAACATGGGCTGATGGTGGGGCTAGGAAAGGACTAGAAATGGGCTGATGGGAGGCTGGTATTGGAAATGAGCTGATGAAGGGACTCGGATAGGACTGGAAATGGATGGGGGAGCTAGGACTGGAAATGGACTGATGAGGGGACTAGAAGGGAGTGGATACTGGGTGGGGCTGGAACTAAAAGGGAGCTGATGTTGGGGGAGATTAGAAGGGGATGGGGCTGGGAGAATGAAAAGGAGAGGGGAAAAATATTTTGTGTGGGAGGGAAGAAAAATGTACAATTGGCCGGGTATTGGGAGACTAAGTGGGGATTGAGGATGGAGGGGTAAAATTTGAGTGGATGAAATAGGAATGAGGAAAGAGCAAAAGGAGAAAGATTATTATGTTAAAGCAGATGTAGAGAGAGAATCAAATTGATTCTCTGACAATACAAAGATTCCAACCTTTACAAATGATGTTACATAGTTCAGGCAACTTTATAAAGAGTTTTTAGATACTAAAATCTTGTTGTTAAGGTTTAATTGACATGCTGGCACTTTGAGAAAATTCTTTGGTTTTGTGCGGCAGTTTGGGCACTCGGGCTCAAAAAGGTTAGCCATCACTGGTCTAGAATTTGGCAGCTGGGATTTAATGTTTAAAGAATGTAAGGTCATGCATTTGGGCTGCAGCAATCCAAGGGAGCAATATAGTATAGGGGGTGAAGTACTTTTGTCCACTAAAGAAGAGCGAGACCTAGGCGTTTGTTCTTAAAGTAGCTAAACAGGTAGAGAAGGCAATGGCAAAAGCTAGAAGGATGCTTGGGTGCATATGGAGAGGAATGGCTAGCAGAAAAAAGGTGATAGTGACCCTGTATAAGTCTTTGGTGCAACCTCATTTGGAGTATTGTGTGCAATTCTGGAGACTGCACCTTCAAAAGGATATAAACAGGATGGAGTCAGTACCAGAGGGTGGCTACTAAAATAGTTAGTGGCCTTCATTATAAAGCATATGAAGACAGACTTAAGGATCTTAATATGTACACCTTAGAGGAAAGGTGGGGTAGAGGTGATATGATTTAGATGTTTAAATACCTCTCTGGCATAAATGTACAGGGGGAGAGCCTCTTTCAATTGAAAGCAAGTTCTGCTACGAGTGGACATGGGAAGAGGGTGAAGGGGAGTAGATTCAGGAGTGATATGCAGAAATATTTCTTAACGGAAAGAGTGGTGGATCCGTGGAATAGTCTCCCAGTGGAGTTGGTAGAGATGAGAACAGTATCTGAATTCAAAAAAAGCATGGGACAAACAGATGATCTCTAAAGGAAAAAAGGGGACTGTTGTAGTTATGGAAGGACAGACTAGGCCATGTGGTATTTTTCTGTCATTTTTCTATATTTCTATATCCCAGTTTATCCATAATATCAGAAGTTCCTTTGTTTTGCCGTTCCAATGGGGAATTTTCAATTTTGAGCTCTGCCATTTGACCTGGTTACCACCCCTTGAAACTTTACCAAGATACTGGTAGTGGTGGCAGCTGCTCTGAGAAAGGTGGATGTGCTTGTGCACCCCTACCTGGATGACTGACTAATTTGAGAGCGAAGTTGGATGCAGAGTGTGTCTCTGCCACTCAGTGGGTGGTGGAGCTCCTGCAGAAGCTAGGCTGGGCTGTCAGTGAAATGGAATCTGCTCCAATCTGTTCAAAACTTGGTGTATTTAAGGACACAGTTTGATACCTGAGTGTGACTGGTCTCCCTGCTGGCAGACATGGTGCAGAAATTATGCCCAATAGGTATGGAGGTTTCTGGAAATGGCAGCACCATCGGGGTGGTACTACCTCCAACTTCTAGGTTCTATGAGGACCACCTTGGATCTAGTGCCTTGGGTTCAAACACACATAAGAGCTCTCCAGCCGGCACTACTCTCTCGGTCGCCACAGCATCATCCGTTATCAAGGAGACTGGTTTGTCTGCTGGAAAGGAGGGTACGGCTAGCCTGGCTGCTGGGATGCCATTAAACCCACTAGACTGGGTTTTGGTGATAACCAATGTGAGCCTTATGGGCTAGGGGGCACATTGTGAGAATCAGGTCACTCGGGGGCTGTGGAACCTGGAAGAGTTCTTGGGCCATCAGTTATCTGGAAAATGAGGGTGGTCGTCTTGACCCTCCAATTCTTTCAACCTCTGATTCACCAGCAGGCAGTACGAGTGTGCTCAGATAATGACACCATGGTGGTCTATATCAATCGGCAGGGTAGTATAGGCAGTTTGACCCTGGCAGAAGGGATCCTGCCACTCTTGCTTTGGGTGGATCAGAACCTTCAAGCCCTATCAGCAGCCCATGTGGCTGGCAAGGAGAATGATTAAGTGGATTTCCTCATTCACCATCTGTTAGATCCGAGCAAATGGGAGTTGAATGCAGCAGTTTTCCACAACAGCACCGTGCGCTGGAGCATGTCAGTTAATGGACCTGATGGCCTCTCTGTCCAGCACCAATACAAGCAGGTTCTTCAGCATATGCAGGGACCCCATGTCAGAGGGGCTTGATGTCCTAGCACAAAGGTGGCTGATGTGGGCGAGGGAGCCCTTCTGTATGTGTGTCCACCGTGGGCACTCATAGGGTGGCTCCTTCAGTGCAGAGTGCCACAAGGGGCCGGTGATTTTCATTGCTCCAGATTGGCCATGCCAGCTGTGGTTCGCAGATCTAATCAGGCTATTGATTGATTGTCAAGCTATGGCATCTGCTGAACTGGAGCAATGTACTTTCTCAGGGGCTGATTCTAATGCTGCAAGTCTATCGCTTCTCGCTTGGCTCTTGAGCAGGCAAGGTTGAAGCATATACTGCTCCAATAGTAGCTACACTCTTGAAAGCCAGAAAGTGCTCTTCCTAGAAACATAGGCCATGTGGTCTTTCTCCATCGTCATATTTCTATCTAGTCTGTCCTTCCATAGCAACAACTACAACAGTCCCCTTTTTACCTTTAAAGATCCTCTGTGTTTGTCCTATGCTTTTTTGTACCTCCTTGACATACATGAGAATTTGGCGTGTTTGAAGATTGGTGCAATTACAGGTGGGTTTGGCTGTTGGTGTCATCTTTGCCGGGTTTCTTACTGGTGGGGTTGGACAAGGGGTTAGCCTTCAACTCCTTGAAGGTCTAGGTGGCAGCCCTTGCCTGCTACAGAGTTCGGGTGCAGGGTTACTCATTAAGCTGTGCACCCTGATGTAGGTCATTTTCCTTACGGCAGCGAAGCAGCGGAGGCCGTGCTTATGGGTTTCATTCCCCCTTGGAATCTCAATTTGGTGCAGTCAGCTCTAATGGGTGTTCCTTCGAGTCTCGCTCAAGGACTTTCTTGCAAACAAACATTTTTTCTGGTGGCAATATGTTCGGCTCATCGCATTATGGAACTTCATTCTCTTTCTTACAAAGAACCTTACTTGGTTATGTCTAGGGAGAAGGTGGTGGTAAGATCGGTTCCTTCCTTTCTACCTAAGGTCATGTCTCCTTTTCATTTGAAACAGTCTCGCTTCTAGTCTTTCCTGGATTTGGAAGATTCTTAGGAGAACTGGTAACTACATTTGCTGGACTTGTGCAGGGTGTTGCATCGGTACTGGAAGCAAACACGGGTTTTTCAGAAGACAGGCTTTTTGTTTTGTTTGCAGGACCCTGGAAAGGTAGAAGCAGCTGCTAAGGCTTCGGTACGCTGGGTTAAGGAGGTGATTGCCTCAGCTTACTTGCTAAAAAGTAAACAGGTTCCGGTTGGCTAGCGAGCACACTCAAGAACCCAAGCTGCTTCCTGGGAGGAAAATGGCCTGGTTCTGCCAGTAGAAATTCACACAACACTATCTGGATGTTCAATCATCTAGTAATGCACATTTTGGAGTGGCAGTGCTTCAAGCAGGACTCACAGGTCCCTTCCAAATCTTACTGCTCTGGTACATCTTGACTGGAGGGACGATAAGGAAGGTGAAATTACTTGCTAATTGTCTTTCATAGAGTCCCTCCAGTCCAGTCCAAGACCCTCCCTGGTTAGCTGTTGCCTCCTTTTTACACTCTGGTCTTGGACGACGGGGTGTGTCCAGCTCCCTTCAGGAAAGGGAAAATTAAGAACACTACTTTGGAATAATCATTCCTGTTTCTGAATTAGGGTGGGTGTTTTTGGCAAGTATAACTGTCAACATGGTCCACTTTTTTTGTACATAGCTCTGTAACATTTGAGTGGTGCAGTTCTATGGAAGGGTTGTTTTATCCGTTATGCTCTTGTAGTCTGCTTTATCAGTAGGATACTGGCTCCTGGAAGGGAAGGGGAAGATCTTTCTCTGTGATGTCAGTTCTGCATGCTCAGTCCCCAGCTGCTGGTGGAGGGAGATAACCCATGCATACTGGACTGGAGGGACTCGAAAGACTATTAGCAGGTAAGAACTAATTTCACCATATTTGGTAAGAGTAGCAGGTGTGGTTTAGTACTTTAAAAGTAGAAATTGAGATCTATTATTCTGACAAGCAGATAAAAAGTTCAGTATTTTTTTTCCTTATTTAACCACTGGTAAATTTTATTGCTGGGTCGTCCATCCTGTACAAGCATCCAAAAGGCACAGCCAGATTTTCCAGATCCATTTCCTCCAGGATGACATGTATGTTTAAGAGGTTAAAGCAGGATCCTCTATGTGGGTAGTGGGGTTTGTTTTTTTTAATGATGCTTTTTAGCCAAATTAGATCTCCTTCCCCCATATACATGTTGCTTGTCATACAGTTTTGTCACTTGTATAGGATAATTATTTTTACTTAGTTATCAAGTATTGCTACACCATGCCAAGAGGGTGCTCCTTCTCACTTTGACATTTATTGCAGGAGACCACTGCCAATCCCCCAACATCGGAAGAAGAGAAAACTGAGCCAAGTCAGGAGATTGCCAACCCTGAAAACTATATTAAACATCCTCTACAGAACAGGTGAGCTGTTGTGTGCCTTGTTGTGCCATCTTGAGCTGCTACAGAAAGTCATTTACATATATTCTCCAGGAACAAGCAGGAAGTCAGTCCTCACATATAGGTGACGTCGGCACTGATGGAGCCCTCATGCAGGTCAAATCCCCAGCTTTCTAAGAAAGCTTTTGGGAATTGCATCACGCATGCACAGTCCCCTTCGTGCCCAAGGGTGTCATCTTGCTGAGTCTCCTTTTTTCCTTGGAGCCCAACAGATGTCGCCCAAGTTCCCTCACGAAAAAGTGTTTTAAACTGTTTAAAAGTCAGGAAATTCTTTTCTATCTGACCAGTTCGACACTGGTTCCCCATCCCGCCTCTGCTCAGTGCACCAGTATCGAGTCCAGTCCAAATTTTCGTTTTTTGTCCTTAGTGACTAGCATTTGTGCTTTTTTTTTTTTTTTTTCCTTTTTAGCTGGCAGTCTGGTCCTTTGACCTCGCAGGGGCCCTTTTTCCCCCGATGGCTGCCAGCGAATTTAGAAAGTGTGATCGGTGCACAAGATTAATATCCCTCACCGACACACACGACTGCTGTCTCTGTTGCCTTGGGCTCAACCATGACCTGAAGGTCTGTGGCCCGTGTAAGAAAATGTCTTCCAAGGCCTTGAGGAGCAGGCAGCAGCAATATAAGATTTTTCCTGAGTCCGCACCCACCCTGGCCCGGACCTCGTCGGAGGCCTCGACCTCTCGGAAGCTCTCTGATCCTGAGCAGCATTGGGTGTCCTCCGAAAGGGGGTCTCCATTGCGGGAAGACTGGAGGAAGAAGAAATCCATGAGGGTGGTGTCGTTAGGAGGCTCCGAGTGGCCTGGTCCCTCACGGGCCAGGTCACGGAGCCCGGCCCGCTGTCCCAGATCATCTGAGTCGGAGAAGCCAGCAAAACTCCCTTGTAAGGAACCAGAGACGCCGAGGCAGGTAAGCATTGTCCTCGTTGTGGACTGTCCTCCGGGAGAGCCGGTGTCAGGACCCGACCGGGGGCTGCGGAGCCTCCTGAACTCTGTCTCAGGATGGCGGCCTTGGAGCATAGCATGTATGCCTTCATGGACCAGCAGCAGGCGCTGATTGCTGGTCTCACCAGTCCATCCTTCCCATCCACCGGGACATCGAAGTCGACCCCAGAGGCTGAGCCGATCCTCGAGACACTAAGAACTCGAGTCGATCCTCAGCCGAGGTCCCCCTCAACCTCCCGTTCAGGACCGATGTCAACGCAAATTCCACCGGCATCAGGGCAGTCGAGACTGAAGCCCTCGAGGTTGGAGCCGCTCCATTCCTCCTCAGAGTCCAGTTGGGAAATGGAAGACTAAGTCACCGGATACCCATCGGACCAAATATGTTCCCTCAGATTCTCCGGGATCTGATCCTCGGAGAAGGTGTTGTCCCCCCCCCCCCCCCTGGAGGACACTCCGTTCTTGGACTTCGTCTGGGACATGGCTAAGGCATTGTCATTCCCGGCGGAGGTAGAGGAGGAGCCTCGAGCCGAAGAGCTTGAGATCCTCCGGTATGACTTTCCCCCTCCTGGAAGCCCTTACTGTACCGGTGCCTCCGATTCTGGAACGGCTGATGCTCCGCATGTGGGAGACACCGGCCTCGATGCCGGTAATCCAGCAGGCGAATTGATTCCATTTATTGAATTTGCAAGAGCCCTGGATTCCAGAAAGCACCTCTGCTGCACAGCTCCATGGTTGTGGAATCGGCCATGTGCCGGCTCAAGAGCCAGAAGACGCACTCCTCGGTGCCTCCTGGCCGGGAGGCCCGCAACATGGATGCCCTCGGCAGGAAGTTCTACTAGGGTTCAATGCTGTCATGCTGAATCCAGACATACCAGCTATACATGGGCATGTACCTGCGAGACCTGGCAAAAGAGATTGCCGGTTCTCAGCTGGTCTCTCCGAGGGACCTTTGCAGCGCTTCGAGACTTTGTCCACTGGGATCCGGGAGTGCTCGAAGTTTGACTCGAGCAGCCTATGGCGGCTTCGAGGCGTCTGCCTGGGTTACTGCGGTCGGCATCGGTGCACGCCGTTAGGCATGACTACAGTCGTCAGACCTGGAGCAATGGGTACAGGACAAGTTCGTCGATGTCCCTTGGCAAGGTGAAAACCTCTTTTGCAAGCCCATGACAGAAAAAGCTGCCGAGATAGAGTCCAAGTTCCTGACCCAGACAAGGCTCTCGAAGAAGACTTCTGCCCCTTCTAAGAAGGGCTCGGGTAAGAAGCCCTTTTTCCCGAGAAAAGGTAATGCTTACCGCAACTATCCCACATATCAGGCCTCCCTAGCTCCCCAACAGGGGCATGGCACCCATAAGCAAAAAGCCCCCAAGGCACCGGCACTGGCCCTGGCCCTGGCCCTGGGGGTTTTTGACTCCCAGAGCATAGTCCCTCTCTCCAAGGAAGCAAGGCCATGCACAGGAGGAAGGCTGACCCTGTATGCCCACAGGTGGCCAGCCATCACAACAGATTAGCTCTTTTGGACTATCTGGAGAACCCAGGTATCTGCTACATTTCACCCAGGTACCTTCCTCTTACTTTCCAGGGGAGCCTCTCGGACCCCCTCTTCACAGGGACCTCCTCTTAAAGGAGTTAGCAGGTCTTCTCGAGGATCAGGTGGTGGAACCGGTGCCCCACCACCTGCAGGGCAAGGGCTTCTACTCCAGGTATTTCCTGATACCAAAGAGAACTGGAGGCCTAAGACCCATCCTCAACCTGCACAACTTAAACAAGTTCCTGGTGAGGGAAACGTTCAAGATGCTTTCCCTTGGAATATTGCTGCCCTACCTCCGCCAGGGAGACTGGCTATGCTCCTTAGGCCTAAAGGATGCTTACACACACATCCTAATTCATCCAGACCACAGACAATATTTGCGATTTGTGGTGGGAGGTAACCACTTTCAGTGCATGGTGCTCCTATTTGGCCTCGCCATCGCACGCAGGGTGTTCACAAAGTGCCTAGCGGTGGTGGCGGCCTTCCTAAGAAATCAAGGGGTATTTGTCTTCCCCTATTTGGAAAACTGGCTCATCAGAGCACAGTCAGCCCTGGAAGCCCAATAGGCCACGTCTTGCACTGTCCAGTTGCTACAGCACTTAGGGTTTGTGATCAATTACACAAAATCCACTCTGGTTCCATCTCAAGCACTGGAGTTCATAGGAGCAAGGCTGGATACCCTACAAGCAAGGGCTTATCTACCAGAAGACAGAGCACAGAGACTTTTGGCCCTAGTGCAGCAAGTGAGTCGCAGATCCCAGATCTCAGTAAGACACTTTCTGTGTGTTTTTGGTCACATGGCCTCCACGGTACATGTGACAACCAATGCCTGCCTCCACATGAGAACAGCTCAGTGGTGCCTCAGGGACCAGTGGACACAGGCCGCAGGCAGACTCAGATACTCGATCATCCTGGTAGCACCCAGGTGGCCGAAACAGCCATGGTTTCCGCTGCTGCTGCAACTGGCGGCAGAGGCTCCAAAATGCCTCGGGGGTTACACCCCAACCTCCTGTCTCAGGAGGGGGCGGGGCACTCTCCTGCATCCCAACCTCAGGTCCCTCAACCTGATGGCATGGCTGCTGAAAGGGTAGTCCTCGCACCATCTCTCCTCCCTAAAAATGTAGAGGATGTACTGCTAGCCTCAAGAAGGCAATCGACTAGGAAAACCTTAAGTGACATAGGTTTGAGGTGTGGTGTGATAGGCAGAGTGAAAACCCTTTCTCCTGCCAAGTGTCAGTGTTGCAGTACCAGCTTCACCTCTCAGATTTAGGCCTCAAGTCAAACTGTCATAGTCCACCTTAGTGCCTTATCAGCACACCACTCTCCAGTGGAGGGACAACCTTTCTGCACACCCCTTGGTGTCCAGGTTCCTGAGAGGTTTACTTCTGCTGAAGCCCCCCAGTTCGTCCTCCGGCGACCAAATGGAATTTGAATGTAGTCTTAGAGCAGCTTACTCGCCCACCTTTTGAGCCGATGGCTACCTGCCATCTCCACTTCCTCTCTTGGAAAGTCCTTTTCTTGGTGGCACTCACATCGGCCAGACGAGTGAGTGAGCTGCAGGCTCTGGTTTCCGATAGACCATACACATGGTTCTATAGGAACAGGGTGGTGCTTCGCACTCACCCCAAGTTCCTTCTGAAAGTGGTCTCTTTGTTCCACCTCAACCAGGAGGTGGTACTTCTGGCCTTTTTTCCCAGGCCGCATGCCAGTCGGGCAGAAGTAGTTCTGCACACCCTGGACTGTAAGAGGGCTTTGGCCGCCTACATGGAGCATACACAGGGACATCGAAGGGCTTTTCAGCTCTTCGTCTCTTATGACCCCAGTAAGCTGGGGATGCCTGTCTCCAAGTGTACGTTGTCTACTTGAGTGGCAGAATGTATTGCCTGGGCATATAGGGCAGCCGATCTCCCGTTGCAGAGTCGAGTCACGGCCCACCGGGTCAGGGCTAAGGCAGCATCAGTGGTTCACTTCCACTCTATTCCGCTGGCAGACATCTGCCGGGCCATCACCTGGTCTTCAGGTCAGACTTCTGTGGCCCATTACTGCCTGGCTAGGGAGTCCCAATGGGACAGTGTTTTCGGCCAGGCGGTACTCCGTAATCTGTTCGAGGTTTAGGCAACTCCTACCCTCCGACCCTTTGTCAGGCTACCGAGTGTTGCGTTCTCAGTTGAATTCCTATTATGGCTACTGCGGCTCTTCTAGAGGGAGCCTATTTTCAGTTATGGGTTCTCGGTAGCCTATAGCTAGGGAGTCCCACATGTGAGGACTGACTTCCTGCTTGTTCCTGGAGAAAGCGTAGTTACTCACTGTAACAGGTGTTCTCCAGGGACAGCAGCAATCAGTCCTCGCGACCCTCCCTCCTCCCCTGGAGTTGCGGTCCTATTAATTTTTATTCTTTTGCAGTCTTTTTATCTATGTAATTTGACTGAGCAAGATGGCACTCTTGGGCGGGAAGGGGACCACGCATGTGTGATGCAATCCCAAAGGCTTTCTTAGAAAGCTGGGGATTTGCTCTGCATGAGGGCTCCGACACCAACGGTGAGTACTGATTCCTGCTGTCCCTGGAGAACAGCTGTTACAGGTGAGTAACTATTTATTTTCTCCATCTACGTTCTTATTTTCTTAAGTGAGAGTTGAGTTTGCGGAGGTCAGGTATGCTTGTGGGTGGGGTTCTGAGACTGGGACACAGGATAATGGCAGCTTCACTGAGGAGGTTATTCCATGTGCTGACAGTGGAGTCCATATCCTGAGGCTCTGAGTTGATGACTGTGGAGAGGAAGGAGTCTTTGAAATTGTTTGACGTGGTTCTTATGCGAATTGGGGGTTGAAGATTTGTGGAGGTTTTTGAGGAGCAGTTGGAAGGTTACTATTTTGTGGTCAGACCAGGGTACAGGGATGGTTCTGGCAGTGGGTGGAGAGGCAATGTGGGTTGGGTTTTTGCTAGTGAAAACAAGTTCTAGGGTGTTGCCTTTGGAGTGAGTAGGGGTGTGTACTATTTGTGAGAGGTCTATGGCTGACATTGCTTCAAGGAAGGAAGTTGCTTGTTTGGTTGGGGCTGATTGGAGGTTAAGGTCTCCCATTAGAATGAAATCCTTGTGTTGTGTTTTTTTCCAGGGTGGTGTGAATGAGGTCACTGGCTGGGGCAGAGGGGGAGCAGTAGACTAGGCAGATGGTAAGTTGCTTATTTGTGATGGTGAGAATGTTGAGGATGCTGGTGGAGTCAGCGGATATTTTGGTGAAGTTTAGGTTATCTTTGAGTATGAGGATGTCTCCACCTTTTCTATAGATGCTAGGGGAGTGGGGGGTTGAATGTGGTTCAGGAAGATTGTGTCTGAGTCTGTCAGCCATGACTCCATGATGCAGAGTATGTTTAAGTTGTACGTGAATAGTAGATCTCTTATGGGTGTGTGTGTTCTTCACTGAGTGTGCGTTGATGAGGGCACAGTTGAGGGGGGATGGGGTGGAAGGTTTGGTTCGGGTGTGTTTAGTGCTGGTGTTTGTTGGGATAGAGATGAGGTGTGTTTAAGTTGTGGGAGCGGGTTGGGGGGAAGGGCTTGGCTGTTATAAGTGGGTAGGGGGAGGGGTGTGGTAAAGATGGAGGTAGGAGGCGGTTTTGGTAGGGATGTTGGAGGGAAATTGAGTAGGGTAGTATGAGCAGGATTGAGGGAGTAGATAATTGAGCGTAGGGGTGGCATGTTTGGTAGTGAGCGAGTTGTATACGGAGAGTTAGTATGTGCTGTGGGTAGTGCTGTCAGGTGTGTACCATGGGGTGTGTTTGTAGGTGAGGTTTTGAGATGGACGCGGTTAGGATAATGGCAGCTTCACTGAGGTTATTCAGTGTGCTGACTGGAGTCCATATCCTGAGGCTCTGAGTTGGTGACTGGAGATGAGGGAGAGGAAGGAGTCTTTGTGAAATTGTTTATAGGGCTAGAAAGATTCTGTTAGGGACAGGGATGTATGGATATGGATACTAGGTCAGATAGTTTTGAGGGATGTACAATTATTACCCAATGTAATGCTGCTTTGTATTCTTCCTGCTAATTAAGAGGGTGGCAAGCAGAAGGGAGAAAATGAAACAGTTCTCTGGGAGCAAGCAGGAAGTTGGTCCCCACATACGGGTGGTGTCGGCACAGACAAGCCCTCGCGGAAACATTCCTCGAGCTTTCAAAGAGAGCCTTTGGGAGATGCCACCATTCATGTGTGGGCACCCTTGGGCAGGAAGGGGACATCTTGCTCAGTTTCCTTTTTTCTGCGGAACCCTTCAGAAGTCTGTCTGGCTTGTCCCCGGAAAAAGTTTATTTTTCTCTGAGTTTCATACTCACTCCGGTATTGCACCGGTACTCTTCCTGCCGACTGACCTTGTTGCCTCTGCGTCTAGTTTGATCTCTTTTGTAGTCTTTTGTTGCCTTCTTTTTCTGGCGTCTTGGTGTCTTTTTTTTCTCTCACTGGCATCTGAGAGTCTTCGACCTCACAGGGGTACTTTTTTCCCGCAGGGGTACCAGTGGCTTTAAGAAGTGATTGGTGTTCTAAAATCATGTCTTTCACAGACACACACAACTGCTGTCTCTGCAGCTGTGGGCCAGACCACAACCCGATAGCCTGCTTTCTCTGCAAAAGGATGTCCAGTAAGGTCCTCAAGAGCTGCCAGCAGCAGCACGATAAGTTTTTCCCTGAGTCCCCAGTGCCTCCAAAGGCCATGCCCTGACATCTTGGGCAGAACCCTCTGAACCCGAGCCTTATCATGGGTCCTCAGAAAAGAGGTCTCCCTTGAGGAAACCCAGGAAAAAGAAGAAAAGGCGGCATCTTTTGGACGGTTCTGACCAGCCGGGTGCTCCCCGGGCCTGGTCCTGCAATCCGAGACATTCGTCTGAGCCGTTGGAGAAGGAGCAGCCTGCGAAGATTCCCCGAAAGGATCCGACCACAGACCAGCCTCTTTCCCCAGACACTATCCTCATTGAGGATTCCCCTTTGGGGGAGCCATCATTGGGCCCAAGTCCCTCAGTGCCTGCGCCGAAGGCTGCGGAGCCTTCTGGTCCGGAGTCCAGAATGGCGGCCCTGGAGTGCAGTTTGTCTGCCTTCATGGACCAGCAGTAGGCACTGTTGTCCGGCACGACCGGTTCGTCCGCCCTGACCACCGGGCACTCGATGTCCAAGAAGTCCCCAGAGACTGAGCCGATCCTTGAGGTCCTTTGGCCTTCCATTGATCCTCGGCAGAGGTTGCGATCAGTGTCCTGCTCGACAGGACCACAGTCATCCCCGGCAAGTTTGCCAGCCATCGGAGAAGCCCTCCTATGGACTACTCATAGTGGAAGATGGAGGACGAGGAGTCTCCAGATACTCATCGCCATCGCGATGTCCCATCTGACTCTCCTGTCTTGGAGCCTCAACGGCGGTCTCCGCCCAAGGATATTGGCTTCCTTTATTTTGTCAAGGACATGTCTAAGGCTCTGGCGTTCGTGACAGTCAGAGGAGGACCCTCGGGCAGATGAGTTGGAAATCTTCCAGTATGAGGCCCCTCTGGGGGAATCTCTCATGGTGCCCATTCCTCCCATCCTGGAATGGCTGATGCTCCAGATGTGGGAGATACCAGCTTTGGTGCCTGTGGTGAGAAAATGGCTCAACTTGGTGTACTGAGTCTGCCAGAGCCCAGGCTTCCAAAAGTCACAACTGCTGCATAACTCCATGGTGGTGGAGTCGGCCATGTGTCGGCTGAAAAGCCAGAAGACTCACTCCTCAGTGCCCCCAGGCAGGGAGGCTCGCACCCTGGACACTCTCGGCAGAAAGTGCTTCCAGGGCTCAATGCTCATCGGCCGCATCCAGGCCTACCACCTGTACATGGGCATGTACCTGAGAAACCTGGCAAAGGAACTCGCCGGATTCAGCGGGTCTCTGAGGAACCCTTGCAGCTGTTCAAGAACCTGGCTAAAGCAGTCCGTGAATGCTCCAAATTCATGTCTCGAGCAGCGTATGACGGGTTCGAGTTGGTGGCTCGTTTAGCAGTGGCTGGCATCGGTGCATGCCATCAAGCTTGGCTACATTCTGACCTTGAGCAGTGGGTTCAGGACAAATTGGTCAATGTCCCCCTGCGAAGGAGAGAACCTCTTTGGCAAACCCATGACTGACTAGGCTGCTGAGCTGGAGACCGAGTTCATGACAAGGACCAGGCTCTCCAAGAAGACTGCTGCCCCTCCCCGACCAAAAGGGCTCAGGAGGAGGAGTAGTGGCCTAGTGGTTGGGGCAAGGTACTAAAGGCCGGAAGGTCGGTGGTTCAAATCCCACTAGAGGACAGCAACCTTGGGCCGGAAGGACTGGGGTTTCTAGTCCCACAGGTGCTCCTTGTGGTCTTGGGCAAGTCACTTAACCCTCCATTGCCCATGTTCCCTGTAAGTATTAGTGTATGTGTCTCATATCCCCTCGTGTTAAATGTATCCCCCAACCGCTTTGACCCGGTGAAAAGCGGGATATAAATGCAGATAAATGCAGAAATGCAGAATGCAGGTACCGAAGGAAGGGAACTGCTTACCGATACTACCCACCTTAACAGGCCTCCCCAGCTCACTAGCAGGGTTAGCAGGCCAAGGGACATGGGTATGTCCCTCATAAGCAAAAGGCCCTAAAACACCATGCACCAGCTTCAGCCCAGCCAGAGGGGAGCTTTGACTCCTTGAGCATAGCCTATCTACCCCAAGGAGATCAGCAGCCCACAGTGGGACGTCTGGTCCTCTATGCCCAGAGGTGGATGTCCATCACCACCGACTCCTGGGCACTTCATGTAGTCAGGGAAGGTTACCTCCTCCACCTGACTCGGACACCTCCTCCTTATTTCCCAGGAGAACCCCTCGGGTCTCCCCTCCACCAGGACCACTTTCTGAAGGAGTTGGCAGGCCTTCTCAAGGACACAGCAGTGGAACCGGTGCCCCACCATCTCAAGGGCAAGGGGGTCAACTCCAGATAATTCCTTGTGCCAAAAAGGACAGGAGGCCTAAGGCTCATCCTTGACCTGCACAACCTCAACAAATTCCTGGTGAGTGAAGTTCAAGATGCTCTTCCTTGGAGCATTGCTGCCATACCTCCAGCAGGGAGACTGGCTATGCTGCTTAGACCTCAAGGATGCTTATACCCACATCCTCATCCATCCCAACCATAGGTAGTACCTGCAGTTTGTAGTGGAGGGCCAGTATTTTCAGTACAGGGTGCTCCCCTTTCAGTCTAGTCTCTGCTCCAACAGTTCACAAAATGCCTGGCAGTCATGGCCGCCTTCCTTCGGCTCCAGGGGATCTTCATCTTTCCCTACCTGGACTCATTAAGGGAGGCACAGCCTCAAGAGGTGCAGCAGGCCACCGCACGCACCATCCAGGTTGTGCTACAGTTGGGGTTTGTCATAAACTACCCCAAGTCTCACCACCTCCCGACAGTGTCTGGAATTCATTGGAGCAAAGATCGACACCCTCCTGTCGAAGGCTTTCTTGCCCAGGGACTGAGCTGATCGTCTCAGGACTCTGGCTTGGGGCGTACAGTACCATCCCTCAGTGCCCGCTCAGCTTCTTCTGTGCCTCTTCGGGCACATGGCCTCCACAGTCCACATCACCCCCGATGCTCACCACCTCATGAGCGCGGCGCAATGGTGTCTTCAGGACCAGTGGTCTCAGGCCATGGGCTGCCTCAGAGACAGTGTTTCTTTGACCCGCCAATTGGTGGATTCTCTGGTCTGGTAGCAGCTTCCCCAGCATCTCGTGGTGGGCATGCCCTTTCAGGCCCCAAACCCCTCAATGGTCCTCACCACAGACTCCTTCCTGCTTGGTTGGGGAGCCCACTGCGGAGATCTCCCCAGAGAGCAACCAGAGCCATATGCCTAGCCCTGAAGATCTTCTGTCACCACCTGTTTCACCAGCTGGTGCTGGTCCTGGTCCAGACAGACAACCAGGTGGTGGTGATCTACTTGAATAAACAGGTGGGGCACGGGTTCCCGTACCCTTTGTCAGGAGGCGCACTAGCCCTCTGCTCGTATGCAATCCAACAGGATATCCTCCTGCAGGCAGTGTACTTGCCAGGCCAGGACTAGCTGTTGGCCGACAGGCTCAGTGGAGTTCTCCAGCTGCACGAGTGGCAGCTGGACCAGAGGGTAGTCAGCTGGCTTTTCCGTCTCTGGGGGAAACCTGTGAAGGACCTGTTTGCCAACCCGCCTACTTTCAGTTGCTCCGCTTCTGCTCCCAGCAGGCCCACCCCTCCAGGGTGGCAGCGGAAGTTTTCCTGGTTCCACGGTCGGAAGGCTTCATGTACGCCTTCCCTCCTACCCCGCTGATACCTGAGACCTTATTCAGGACCCTCCGTGACATGGCCTTGCTCATCCTGATAGCTCCTCGGTGGCCCAGGCAGCCATGGTTCCTGCTGCTCCTACAGTTGACAGTGGAGACCCCCATCCCTTTGGGGACTGCCCCAGGACTCCTATCTCAGGAGGGGGGGCTCTCTCCAACCTGGGGTCCCTCCCGCTGACTGTTGAGAGGGTGACTCTGGCCCCGTTCAGCCTTCCGGTTGAGGTGGAGAACATTCTGCTGGCCTCTCGCAAGGCCTCTACTAGGAAGGCTTACGCCCTCAAATGGCATAGGTTCTCTGGTGTGCCGAACACAGGGCTGACCCTTTCTCCTTCCCGGTGGCTCTGGTGTTAGAGTACCTTCTCCACCTCTCTCAATCCGGGCTCAAGTCTAACTCCATCCGTGTGCATCTTTAGTGCCCTGGCGGCGCACCACCATCTGGTGGCTGGGTAATCCCTCTTGTTCCAACCGTTGGTGACCAGTTTTCTTCAGGGTCTGCTCATCGAAGCCCTGGGTTCGCCCCCCCCCCCCCAGCAACCGAATGGGACCTCAACATAGTGTTGGGGCAGCTCACTCGTCTACCCTTCAAGCCTCTGGCTGCCGCCTTAGCTGCCTCACTTAGAATGTGGCTTTCTGGTCGCGCTTACTTCTGCTCGCAGAGTTGGCGAGCTTCAGGCCCTTGTGGAGGAGGTGCCCTATGCCAAGTTCTACAAAAAGAGTAGTGCTTCGCACATACCCCAAATTCCTCCCAAAGGTAGTGTCACCCTTCCATCTCAACCAGGAAGTGGTGGTCCCTACCTTCTTTCCAAGACCTCACTCCAGTCGGGCGAAGGCTCTCCTTCACACCTTGGACTGTAAGAGGGCTTTGTCCTTCTATATCCAACGCACTCTGGGCCACCGCAAAGCTGCTTAGCTTTTCATCTCTTACAACCCCAGTAGGCTGGGGGAGACGGTGACCAAGCGTATGCTATCTGCATGGGTGGCAGACTTTATTGCCTTCGCTTATGAGCAGGCGAGGCTCCTGCTGGAAGGCCACCTCACGGCACACCATGTCAGAGCCATGGCAGCCTCAGTGGCAAACTTATGCTCTGTCCTGATGGTGGACATCTGCCGGGCCGCCACCTGGTCTTCAGTCCATACCCTTTGTAGCCAATTATTGCCTGGAAAAAGTTCTGATGGGACAGTGCCTTCGGCCAGGCTGTACTCCGTAACCTTTTTGGGGTTTAGGCAACTCCTACCCTCCAATCCTTCTGTGTTCAGGCTGTCTGAGTGCTGGTTCATCAAACACAGGGATTCTACTGTGGTCTGTGTACATAGACTCAATTGCTGCTGCTCATGGCTCCCCTTGAGGACGACCGTGTTTTTCACTATGGGCTTTCGGTAGCCTGTAGCTGGGGAGTCCCATATGTGAGGACTGACTTCCTGCTTCTTCCTGGAGAAAGCCTAGTTACTGACCTGTAACAGCTGTTCTCTGAGAACAGCAGGAATTGGTCCTCACAACCCTCCCCCCCCCCTTGGAATTGCTCCTTTACCATCTTTTATATTTTTGCTGTATTTTAGCTATGTCATCTGACTGAGCAAGATGGCACCTTTGTGCAGGAAGTGGACCACACATGCTTGGTGGCATCTCTCAAAGGCTTTCTTTGAAAGCTGGGGAGATGCTTTCACTAGGGCTCAGTCTGTGCCGAAGTCAGCCATATGTGAGGACTACTGCTGTCCCTGGAGAACACCTGTTAAAGGTAACTACACTTTATTGCAGTATTTGGGGCACAGTGCAGCAGAGAGAGAGAGGCTATATAATACAATGTATCTACAGAGTTGGTAGAGCAAAGAAATTGATAGTGTATGTAAAACAATGTTGCTACAGAGTTGTTGCAGTGTCCAGTTAGGGGTACAGGGTGGTTAGAACGAGAAGTATAATTGTGTGTAAGTTAAGGTAAAAGACAGCTTACATTAATGAGGTAGTTCTAGGTGGTTGGAAGTGTTCGGTTCGTCTTGGGACCCCATCTAAGGGCTACGCCAAAGGGCCCTTGGGCGCAGGCCCGCCTGGAGGGGCTCAGAAATTTGAAGGCTCCTCTTCGGCCTGATTGGCCTTGGTGGTGGTGGAGCAGGGAGGGGCTTACTTGCCTGCTCCCTTCCCCAGTGCCAATCGGGCCAGCGGCTGTGGATGGTTCCTGCACCTGGAGGCGCTCAGAAATTTAAGTTACTCATCCGTAACATGTAAGCTCCGGGAACAGCAGGAATCTCTTTCCAACCTGCCCTCCTCCCCTAGGAGTTATAGGGTTCTTTATTTTTTCTTCCTCCTTGGCTACAAACTCAGCTTAGGAGAGGAGTTGGGATTGTGGGTACGCAGGCACATTGGAGGGCTCCCAAAGGCTTTCCTATTGGACACTGGGGAGTGTTTCCGTGCAGGCTCCATCAGTGCCGATGTCGCTCATATGTGAAGACTGATTCCTGCTGTTCGTTGATGATCTGTTACAGGTGAGTAACTTTGCTTTCCTACATGCTGAACTTCTATATATGCAAGATCCACACTGAAGGAATGACTGTCCAGAGATGTACATGCTAAAACTGCCTTGTCATACATGTACCAAAATTTTGTCAGCTCTGAGGTGTATGAGCAGTGCTGCTAAGCTTTGCACTTCACCCTGTGATCCTCCACATGTTTCTGTGCATCAGACGACAAATTCTTTAGCTTCTGCTTCAATACTCGCATCTCATTTGGGTATCCTTTCAATACATGTGGTGCTGTTGTGTGCACACCTTTTTCTGCACAGGCAATGCATGTGCCAATCTCTTCTCTGCATTGTTTGTTAGCGTGATGTAGCCACAACTGCTGCTAACTATGCACAAAAGGCCTGTTGGTCTTTTTTCAGGAAATACTGCCTATGGTAAGAGATCTTATTACGAAGTTAATATTTTCTGGAAAAGGGGTTGTGGAACTAGCCTTATTCTCATCCTTGCAACGGTTATTTTTTGGTTCTTTCTTAAAAGGTAGTCATACAATAAGATGTATTTTTTTGAAACTAACAAGATGTTTCGAGGGTAAACTACAATTCATTCCTTTGCTATATTTTTACCTATGATCCCTCTGAATCAAAGCGTGATTGAAAAATGCTGCTTTCCTTATTCTGCTAGACCAGTCCAGACCAATGTTCCCTCTAATTTTCTGTAGGCTGTGTGCGCATAAAATATCAGCTGTGTGCAGCTTTTGAAGGAAGGTTAAATTTTTGTGCGCCACATAACGACACTCGGAGTTATATACTTTAAAATTTGACTACATGTCAGAATACAGTATGTACACCACATTGATTTTAATCAAATTAAATGAAAATAGACGATTACTAAATGAAGCGGGAAATTTCTAGTAATTACAATCATAATTTTTAAATTTTAAGACTTCTGTTTTCTATCAGAATCAGAGCCGTAATTTTTGTGCGCTCTCTTGTAAAGTATGTGTGCTCGCTCGGCAAGATATGTGCGCACGCACACGCGCACAGCTTAGAGGGAACAGTGGTCCAGACCTAGTGGTTTATGTCCCCTTGCCAGCAGGTGAAGGCAGACTTAAGCACCTTTCAGTGATGTCATCACCTGGTATACTCTCTGGTACAGCACTGAAGCCAGTATTCTCCGGGAACAAGCAGTCCTCACATGGGTGACGTTGACGCCGATGGAGCCAGCGCAGAGCAAATCCCCAGCTTTCAAAGAAAGCCTTTGGGAATTGCTACCGCACATGCGTGGTCCCCTTCCCAACCAAGGGTGCCATCTTGCTCAGTCGTCTTTTTTCCGCGGAGCCCATTGGACGTAGTCCAGTGTCCCGGGAAAAGTTGATGGGTTTTTTTCTTTGTTCCCTTTGGCTTCACCAGTTCGACACTGGTACTCTTCCCACCTCCGGCCTTGGTATCAGGTCGGTTCCTCTGAGTTTTGTTTCATTTTTTCTTTTTGAGGCGTCTTCGCGCCCTTTATTCCCTCGCTGGCAGCCTGAAGGGTTTTCGACCTCGCTGGGGTCCTTTTTCCCCCAGTGGCTACCAGCGGGTTCGAATGCGATCAGTGCGGGAAAATTATGTCCCTCACCGATACACATGACTGTTGCCTCCGGTGCCTCGGCCCAGACCACGACCCGACAGTCTGTGTAAGAGGATGTCCTCTAAGGCCTTGAGGAGCCCCCAGCAGCAGCATAAGATTTTTCCTTACTTCCCTGGGCCTCCGAGCCAGGACCTCATCTGAGGCCTCCATGTCTCGGGAGGAGAACTCCGAACCCGAGCATCGTCAAGGTTCCTCAGAGAGGGGGTCTCCCTCGAGGGGAAAAGAAACCCTCGAAGGCGGTGTCTCTGGACGGTTCCGAATGACTGGGCTCCTCTTGGGGCCAGTCGCGGAGCCCCAAGCGCCTGCCCAGGTCATCTGAGAAGGAGCACCCGGCCAAGGTTCCCCATAGAGAAGCTGATCAGCCTAGGCAAGTACCAACTGTCCTTGTCGAGGACTCTCCTCCGGGGGAACCGGCTTCAGGACCGAGCATGGCACCCGAGCCCGGGGGCTGTGCAGCCTCCCGGACTGAAGTCCAGGATGGCGGCTTTGGAGCACAGTTTTACTGCCTTCAAGCAGCAGTGGGTGCTGATGTCCGGCATGTCCGGTTCCTCCTCCCTGACCACTGGGCCCTTAATGTCAAAGTCAACTCCTGAGGGTGAGCCGATTATCAAGACCTTCTGGGCTGGAGCAGATCCTCAGCCGAGGTCACACTCAGCCTCCCGCTCGTCAGGGCCGAGGTTGTCTCTGCTGAGCCTGCAGGCATCGGGGCGGACGGCACCAAACCCTCGATACCCGAGGAGCCCCACGAGTCCTCTTCGGAGGCCTCTGCTTGGGAGACCAAAGATGAGGAGTCCCCGGACACCCAACGGCATCAAGATGTCCCTTCTGATTCCCTGGTATCTGAACCTCTGAGAAAGTCCCCACCACTTCGTGCAGGATATGTCCAAGGCTTTGGCTTTCCCCATGGAGTCCGAGGAGGATCCTCGAGCCGACGAATTCGAGATTGGCCCTCACATTACCTTTTCCTCTGATCCTGCAACGCCTTAATCTCCAGGAACAAGCAGGAATGTAGTCTTCACATATGGGTATTGTCGGTACTGACGGAGCCTGTGCGGGAACGCTCCCCAGCGTCCAATTAGAAAGCTTTTGGGAGCATCCCACAGCGCCTGCGTGCTGCCTTCCCGCCTTTCCCAACTGCTTCTCTCCAGTTCTTCGTTTTCTGCAGAGCCAGCAGGTCGTTTTTCCTGTCACAACAAAAATTATCCCATCTTTTTCATTCTTTTTTTGTGGTAGCGTCTGCCTTCCTCGACGCTATACCGGTACCGCCGGTTCGTTCGTTCTTTTTCAAAAAAAAAAAAATTGTAATCCTATTTTTTTTTTCTGGATTTTCCAGTCTCTTTTTCTGTCGGGTGCCATGCGCCATTTTGGGCACTAGGCCCAACTTTTCCTTCAGAATGGAAAAACCCACCTCTGCTTTTAAAAAGTGTTCCAAGTGTGGCGGTACCATCTCCGTCACTGACACTCATGAGTGGTGCCTTAAATGTTTAGGTCCTGACCACTCCATCTTGGAGTGTGTTGCTTGTGGGATGATGTCGAAGAGGGGTCGGCAAAACCGAGTTGCTAAGCTTAGCACCCTTTTTCCCTCCAATGCAGCATCTGTGGCATCGACGTCTTCCAGGGCTTAGTCTTCCTCCCATGGATCTCAGGTAACCAAACACAAATCTGGCCAGTCCTCAAAGGGTAGATCTCCTTCCAAGCATCGAGATGCCTCTGGCGTTGCCCTTGAGGAACTTGTACCAGCAAAATTGCCCCGTTGGGAGGCTTCGGCTTCCAAAGCACTATCGGGGCTCCAGGATGTTCTCGAGGCCTCAACCTCTGCAGAACTACTGGTGCCGTGCTCTGGGGTACTGGCTGCTTTGTCCGGTACAGATACCCAGGCATCGGCAGTGTCAATAGACCAGAGGTTCATGGCTATTGAACACAGTCTCGCAGCTCTCCTTGCGGCTTCGGTGCCTTCGGGACCGCTTCAGATGATTCAACCGGTATCGACACTGGTTACGGCACCGATACCAGTACCAACAGCATCGACATTGGTGACTGTTACCGACACCGAGTCATGCTGTTTCCTCCGGTATCGACAGGCCGGTACCGGACCCCTCCGGTACCAACTTCGATTGGTACCAGTATCGTGCTTTACAAGAGCACCCGGACAGGAGATACTTTGAATCCTCCAAGGATTCTGACAGTTCTGTTGGTACCGGAGTACTTCTCTCTGAGGAGCCTTCCTCTCCTAAACGTAGGATGTCTCCTCCAGAGGATATATCCTTTCAGGATTTCATTCGGGAGGTGGCTAGAGGTCTTTCCATCACAGTGGCTCCTGAAACAGAGCTCAGAGCAAAGGAATTGGAGCTTGTACAATATCCTAAAGCTCCCAAAGAGGCAGCTACTCTGTCTATTCATGAGATCTTGCATGATCTCATGCTAAGAATGTGGGAAACACCTCTTACCACCTCTCCTCATTCTCGTAGGCTTGATACCATGTATCGAGTACCTCCTTGTCCTGGATTTCAGAAAACCCAGTTACCACACCACTCTATGGTAGTGGAATCAGCTATGAGAAGGATCAAGAGTGCAAAAAGACATGCATCTAATCCACCAGGACGTGAATGTAGGACTATTGATGCCTTTGGGCGTCGAACCTTCCAGGCCTCTATGCTTTCTGCCAGGATTAGTTCCTACATTTTATATATGGGAATGTTTCTTAAGGAGGTTACAGGAGATCTAGAGCTTATGAGCCCTCTCCTTCCTGATAAGAGGCAAGATTATCTTACACTTGTCAAACATGCCCAAGATGTTTCCAAGTTTGTTAATAGTGCAGCTTTTGACTGCTTTGAGTGCATAAGCAGAACCTCTGCCATTGCCATAGGTGCTCGTAGGATTGCCTGGCTCCAGGCATTTGACTTAGAACTCTGGGTACAGGACAAACTGGGGAATATCCCTTGCACAGGCGAAAATCTCTGGCAAAAATTGGCAAGAGAAAGCTAATGAGCTGGATGCTGATAATGCTACAGCTGATCCTGCAAGGAAAAAATCCTACAAGAAACCATTCTTCTCTAAAAAGGTTTTACCCCTCCTATACCCAGCAGGGACATTCTACAGGTCAGTCTGCCCAAAAGGGACAGCAGCCACCAAAGCAAAGACTGCTAAGCCTCAACCGGCCCAGCAGACTCACCCTCCACAGGGGCTTTGACTCCCATCTAGAGAACTTGGCCTTCCTGGCCCTCAACGGGCCAGAACCCTCCACCATTCCAGGAAGGTTGTGTCATTTTGCCCCCAGATGGGAGCAGATAACAGCAGAAGAATGGACTCTCTCCATTGTAAAGGAGGGGTACAAGCTTCATTTCCTCAACATGCCCCCTCCTAAAGTTGTAAGACAGTTCAATTCTCAGACTTCACTCGAGAATCAGTTGGGTCAAGAGGTCAATTTACTTCTTGCCCACGGGGCAATAGAAGACGTACCCATTTCCCAACAGGGTACAGGGTTTTACTCCCCCTATTTCCTTATTCCAAAGAAAACAGGGGGACACAGACCCATTTTAGACCTCAGAGAATTGAACAAATTCCTGTTCAAGGAGAAGTTCAAGATGATTTCTCTAGGAACTCTGCTGCCATACCTTCAGAGTTGGGATTGGCTTTGTTCTCTAGATCTCAAGGATACGTACACCCATGTTCTCATCCATCCAACTCACTGAAGATTCGTAAGGTTTCTGTTTCAGTGGAAGCACTACCAGTACAGGGGTTCTTCCTTTCGGCCTGGCCTCAGCACCAAGGGTGTTCACAAAATGCATGGCTGTAGTGGCAGCATTTCTTCGCACTCTAGGAATATTCATCATCTCCAGGAACAAGCAGGAATGAGTCTTCACATATGGGGTATGTCGGTACCGACGGAGCCTGCGCGGGAACGCTCCCCAGCGTCCAATCATAAAGCTTTTGGGAGCATCCCTCAGCACCTGCGTGCTGCCTTCCTGCCTTTCCAACTGTCTCTCCTCAGTTTTTGTTTTTTCGCGGAGCCGGCAGGACGTCTTCCTGTCACCGCAGAAAATATTTTCCTAAATCTTTTACTTTTTGTTTTCTTGTGGTCGCGGCTGTTTCCCCGACTCCACCGGTACCGCCGGTGGTTTTTTTTCCTTTTCTTTTCCTAAAACGCAGGGAGTTTTTTTCCCTCTGTCTTGAATTTTTGGGCCTCTAAGGCCTCTCCATTATGGAGCTTGAAACTTGGACTCTTCCTCAACGATGAGTCTGTACTTTCTCTCTTGGGGAATATTCTAGTGAAGATTTAACCAGGCCCAGCTTCTCTCCACTCAGCCAACTGCTCTCCCCCACTCCTGAGTTTTTCCCTGCTATAGCACGAGCTAGAGGATGGAGTTTCCCAGAACTGAGAATGCTGTGTTCATCTCCCCTGGGCTAGCAGGGAAAGAAACTCAGGAGTGGGGGAGAGCAGTTGGCTGAGTGGAGAGAAGCTGGGCCTGGTTAAATCTTCACTAGAATATTCCCCAAGAGAGAAAGTACAGACTCATCGTTGAGGAAGAGTCCAAGTTTCAACGGTGCATGTCAGACCATAGATAAGGCAAACCTGTATCCCCTGATGAAGTGACAATACGAAACACGGCCTGTGTCGGGCTCTCAGGTTTTTAGCACAACAAATAAAGTATCCTTGTTTTATCACCACATATCATAGACTGGGTGTGTTGTATAACGTGGTGAAGTGCTCCTTTGTTGGTCAGGTGCCCCCCTCTCCAGGGTTTCAAAAGACTCAACTTCCCCATCATTCCATTGTAGTGGAATCAGCAATGAGGAAGGTAAAAAGCAAGAAGAAGCATTCTTCTTTCCCGCCAGGTTGTGCATCTAGAACACTGGATGCCTTTGGACGTCAAACCTGCCAAACATCTATGCTGGCAACAAGGATTCTCTCACATATTTTTTATGAGTCTATCCCTTCAGGAGGTCACAGAGAAATTATCTCTTTTGACTCCTTTTCTTTCAGAGCCCAAGGCTGCAGACTATTCCTTGCTGCTTAGTCATAGCCAGAATATCTCTAGATTTCTTTCTCGTGCTTCCCTAGACTCCTTTGAGTCTCTTAGCAGAACCTCTGCTATAGCCATAGGAGCACGATGTAGAGCCTGGCTCCAAGCTTCAGACTTGAGCAGATGGGCACAACAAAGACTGGGTAACACTCCTTGTACTGGAGAAAATCTCTTCAACAAGGAATCTTTGCGTCAGGTTGCTCATTGCTCCACTGACTTCCCTGCTTCTGAGAGCCTTCCTAAACCTTCTTCCCCAGCAGGTAAGAAATGCCCTACCAAACCTCCTTTTCCTAAAAGAAGGTGGTTTTATTCTTCTCCTGCCCATCATGCTGATGATCCCAAACAAGGGAAACCTCGCCCTGGTCTGAAGAATCCAAACTCAAGCCAGGAAAATTAACCCTTAATAGGGTTCCAATTAATCTGTTATAATATACAGTTCACTTCTCCTTAGAAGTTTTTTCATTTAAACCTCTACACTTGGATTCCTGTTTCCAGGGCATCCACTTGCCTTTAGGTATGCTGTGCTGTCAGGATATTCATGTCTATGGTCACAGGGTTTTCCTCCTCTTCCTACACTGAAGAGAGGTTTGCCAACTATCTCATGATAGTTTTTCTGGACCACCATGAATTTTTTCCTTCTACAGACTTACCATATGGCAAGTCTCCCCTCAGCTCCTATTTTTTCTTTACCTTCTTTCCAGGGTTCCCCTGTAAGATTGGTACCATACCAATGAAAGGCTTTCTTAGCCTTTCCAGTCTTCCTTTCCATTCCAGTGTAGAGTTCTTTCTCTTGAGTAAACACCCTTTTTCCTCATCTGGGCAGCTCCTCAGACAGGGATAGGATATTCTCCTCTTGTTCTATCTGTTCTCTCTGTTAAAAACAGAAAGGCCATTCAGCAGCTGCTCAGGCAGGAGCTTCAGTGATTGCTCTACTGGTACTTTTCTATAAGTTCCAGTATTGTCTTCCACTACTTTTTGTCTAACCTTAGTAGTGCTTCCAAGATAGTGCTCATCTATCTTGGATAATCCTTATAACTTCTCTTCTGCCATATCCAAATCCCTGGAGTGGGCAGCATAGTTGAGCTGGCAGCTGGTTGTCTCCAACAGCCAGTTTTCTTTTCCAACTCTCCTGCATAATGCTCTCTGCAATCCTACAGAGAAGCTTTCCACTATGGGCCCTTGCTCGAGAGCATGAGGGTTTTTTCTCTGACTATCCTATATGGTTGAAAAAGGCTTCCTCAGTCACCTCCCCATGACTGAGAGTTCTTTACACCCTTCTATTTCCTTTTAATAAAGGACATCAGCCTTTCCTACGTAACAGTCTAAAGAGTTACTAAATTCCTACAGGAAATATGCTCTTTTTCCTTGCAGCTTGTCCTCATGGTATCCTAATCCTTCATGGACAGCACATATTTAACTAAATAACGCATGATACCCCACCCCTAGTCCCTCAAGTGGGTCTACCTGGTGTCTCTTCCTATGCGTATTCTGTCCCTTCACCATGTTAGAGTTCTACTGGACTCAGGACTTGCTGTTTACAGACTAATATTATCCTCTGTTTTCTCGCAACCAGCCTGGTTATTTACTGGGTAGCATTCTACTCCATCTTAACCAGAGGGAATAGATTCTCTATATCTTCTCAAGTAGGTTCCACCTTCTTGTTATGAGATGAATCATTCCTCTTCACATCTTCCATGTGAAGATTCCTGTAGACATATCTCTTTCTGCTTAATTGCAGACATTTATCTTTAGACCTTTCTTTGGATGCATATGTCTATCAGCCATGTGTGCATAGGCTATACCCCTTGGATCTCGCCATAAACATATCTGTATCTATAGAGATATGCCCTTATATATATACAGTCAAACCTCGGTTTTCATGATTAATCCGTTCGAAAAAGTCTGACTAAAACCGAAACGTATGAAAACTGAAGCAATATTTCCCATAAGAAATAATGTAAATCCAATTAATCCGTTCCAGACACCCAAAAATATTCACAAAAATACATTTTATAGAGAATAACTATATTTTTACATACAGAAAACAATGAGAAATAAATATAAATGACTAATGAAATGCATAAATGAACATTTAACATCACTGAAAGCAAGCTAAGTACAGTACTGTACAGTACAGTATGTTAACATTTGGCCTTAGCCACCCCTGACAAGCTGCTGTGCCCAGCTCTCTTCGGAATCACATTGAATTCAGTCCATTAAAATACCTTTACATTATCTGCTCAATGCTTCAGAATGGCAGAAAATCTTAATGATATAGCTTCAGACGTACCCTGCAAGAGAGAGAACTGCCTCCCACATTCATGCAACATCTCCTGCTTACGTTGACAGCTTTTCTTCCCTGCTACCGGGACAAAATCTCAGTCAAAAGACGTTGAAAACCGAAGCAATGCATGAAAACCGGGACAAAATCTCAGTCAGAAAAGACGTTGAAAACCGAAGCGTATGAAAACCGGGGCAAATGAAAACCGAGGTTTGACTGTATATCTATATATATCTACACATATATATATGTATGTGAATACATATCTACCTAAACGAAGTATCTCGACAGATACACGTGTGTGTGTGTGTGTGTATATGTATATATATGTGTATGTATATATATGTGTGTGTGTGTGTGTCGAGATACTACTTTTAGGTGGATATGTATTCACATACTTATCTCTCTAACTGTCTGTGCTCATAAAGGTGTTTTTTCCTTCCTATCTGTTCCAGACAGTGGGTTTTCACATGTTCATACTATTCTCAGTATGTTTTGGTTTTATGCACACAACCACTCCTGTGGTACTGACAGCTTTTTCCATAACCTTAGGTTCAGGTATCCTGAAGCTCCCTATTCCTTTATCTTCCTACCTCTCGTCAGTTAGGACAGACATGGGGGATCTTCAGTAGATCTGAGGTTTCTAACTCCTCAGACATCTGTCCTTCCTTGGGATTACGGAGTTTTCTCCATACCCCTTCTTCCCTCAAGGACTAAGCCAATTTTGTCCAACTCGGTCAGTCTTCCTCTTTTGCTCCTAACGATAATTAACTCTGTAGCCAAAAGAGTTTTCAGCTTTTTCCATAAAGCTTTCTACTAAAGACCTACCGTTTTGGTTCTTCCCCAGTTGAATCCTGGGGGGTCACCTGTCACTTCCAGATTTTGACCTTCAACTCACTTCAGTGAGGTCATCTTGAAGATTCCTCTACTGGATCCCCAGTAGATTCCATCAGCCTATCTACTTCCTGCAATCCAGTAGGTGAGGTCCATATGGTGGTTGTTCATTTCTATATATTTCATGATGCTTATCATATATACAGGGACTCCTTGTCTGTAGTCCTATTTTAGGTCAGCTGTCTCCTACAGCTCCTCTCTTCTTAAACTCCTACCCTCCATCCTCGGGATGCCTGGGCATATGAGGTGGAGCATGTTTCAATCACCAACATGCTAGGGCTCTAGGCATCTTAGCTTGGGAGTCCCCATATGTGAAGACTCATTCCTGCTTGTTCCTGGAGATAGCACAGTTACTTACCTGTAACAGGTGATCTCTGGGAGCAGCAGGAATAAGTCTTCACAACCCACCCACCTCCCCTAGGAGTTATATCTCTCTATCTTCCTTTTCTCTTTCTCTCTTTTTGTCTCAGCTATAAAACTCAACTGAGGAGAGAAGTTGGAAAGGCGGGAAGGCAGCACGCAGGTGCTGAGGGATGCTCCCAAAAGCTTTCTGATTGGACGCTGGGGAGAGTTCCCGCGCAGGCTCCGTCGGTACCGACGTACCCCATATGTGAAGACTTACTCCTGCTGTTCCCAGAGATCACCTGTTACAGGTAAGTAACTGTGCTTTCCCCTACTTACACGACTGGCTCATTCGAGCCCCGTCAGAGGCCAGAATTTCCCTATCTTGCACAATGCGTATACTTCAGTATTTGGGCCTGGTCATAAACATCCCAAAATCCAACCTAACTCCCACTCAATCTCTAGAGTTTATAGAAGCTATGCTGGATACCAGGAAAACAAGGGTCTATCTTCCACAGCCCCTCTGCCTTCGCATTGTGCAGTTAGCTTCCCAAGCAGTGTTAGACTCATCTCACTGCTCGGGAAATCTTACAATTGCTAGGCCACATGGCATCTACCGTGCATGTGGTTTCCTATGCTCACCTCCATATGAGAGCAGCCCAATGAACTCTATCCACTCAGTGGACCCAAGCAGCAGGCTGCCTATCAGACAAAATAGCAAACTCGGTCGCCTTATTTTCTCCCTACAATGGTGGCAGTCAACCCAAAACCTGTTAGTGGGGTCCCGTTTCCAACAGCCCCCACCCCAGGTCACTCTAACAGATGCCTCACAGGTGGGTTGGGGAGCTCACCTGCAAAATCTCTCTACCCAAGGCACCTGGACTCCACAGGAGACCCATCTTCACATCAGTCTCTTGGAGCTCAGAGCAATCTTCCTTGCTCTTCGAGTGTTCCACACCCAGCTGAGCTACAAGACAGTCCTAATTCAGACAGACAATCAAGTAGCTATGTTCTATCTGAACAAGCAGGGAGGAACAGGCTCTCTGTCGCTTTGCAACGAAGCTTTGCGACTATGGACCCTCGCCAGAGAGCATCAGATTAATCTCCTTGCATTGTATCTGCCAGGCATTCAAAACTCCTGGGCAGACAGACTCAGTCGAGTTCTGCTTCCGCACGAGTGGTCTCTTCGTGCAGACCAGGTAGCAAAAAGTTTTCAAATTTGGGGAACTCCGGACATAGACCTCTTTGCAAGTTGAATGCCAAACTTCCCCGATTCTGTTCCAGAATTCCGGCTCAGGGTTCTCAGGCCGGGGATGCTTTCCTCCTCCATTGGGGTCAGGACTTCCTATATGCCTTTCCACCCATTCCCCTAATTCCCAAAACCCAATTCAAGCTTCAGAGAGACAGAGGCCACATGATTCTCATAGCTCCACGTTGGCCTCGGCACATGTGGTACCCTCTGCTCCTACATCTCTCTCAAGCTCCATCTCTGGAGTTAGGATCTGCTCCAGATCTCCTGTCTCAGGAGGATGGGATGTTGTGGCATCCTTATCCCCACTCTCTGCATCTCAGGGCCTGGTTGCTGAGGGCCTAGACCTTCATGGTCTTAATCTGTCTCAACAAGTGAAGGATATCCTTTATGCTTCTAGAAAGCCTTCCACAAGATGCTCTTATGCTTTCAAGTGGAAAAGGTTTTCCATATGGTGTCCGCAGAAGGGTCTTGACCCCCTGGCGATACCTCTGGAATCATTACACAGGTCTGCAAAAGAGATTTTTTTGAGCTGTTTTGATTATTCCACGTAATCTTTGTTTTTTGGTGCGCTGAATCTGAAAATGACCTCCATTTTGTCATAGGACATCACGTTTCCTGACAATTTAGGTAACTATGTTAAATAAGGCAATACCTCAAAATAAATGGAAATAGACTTATAAAATTAAAGTTTTATTACAATATTTTCATGAAAATCCTTTTTTGAACTGAAATGAGCTCACCTACACACACTAAACTCGATTCTTCTTCCTTGTGAGGCTCTTCTTGGTGCATTTACGCTTGTGAGTAGCATCTGAAATGTCTCTGAAACATCCAACAGTAGTCTGCCATCACTGTAATGCTCCATTTTCCCTGGTATCTCCATTTTCCCTGGTATCTCTTTAATGTCTTTGCGGAATCGTTCACCTTGTTCCTCACTCACAGCTCCCAAATTTTCAGGAAAGTAGTCAAGATGGGACTGGAGGAAATGCACTTTCAAACTCATCAGGCAACCTAAAGCTTGAAATGCTTTCAGCATTCGTCTGACGATCTTTTTGTAGTGAGGATCTTCTTTAAATGCAATCCACCCTTCTTTTTGAGGATCCGTCATGATATTGACAAACTCTTGATCAACTATAAGCCTTCTAATGTCTGGTCCGACGAACACACCTTCCTTCAATTTTGCCTCCGACAGGCCTGGAAACTTGGTGACCAAGTATTTGAAGCATTCTCCATCTCTTGGAAGTGATTTTACAAATTGCTTCATCAATCCCAATTTTATGTGGAGAGGTGGTAGAAGAACTTTATGGGAAGGTACCAAAGTTTCTCGGACATTATTTTCACCGACTGTTAGCACCTTCGGCTGCCAACTCTTCTTGGTCCAGTGATTTTGTCGGTCTCGACTGTCCCATAGACACAGAAAACAAGGATATTTGGTATACCCAGCTTGTTGCCCGAGCAGCATGCACAAGACCTTCAAGTCCCCACACACTTGCCAACCATGGTCTTCATATTTAAGTTTACGAAGAACCAATTCCAAGTTCTCGTAGGTTTCCTTCAAGTGTACGGAATGACCTACAGGTATGGAAGCGTAAAAACCGTTGTGGAGTAAAACTGCTTTGAGACTTGTTTTTGAAGAATCTATAAAAAGACGCCATTGCTCTGAATCATATTGGATTTTAAATTGACCCATCAGACCTTCGACATCGATGCAATAAACCAACTTGTCTTCCTGGGCGAAGTAAGGAACGAACTCCTTTTCACGATGTCTGAACCATGAAGATGACACTCCTGGCAACAATAAATTCCTGCTTTTCAGCCTTGATGCGAGTAACTCAGCGGCATCTTTGGGAAGATTCAAGTCTCTTACCAAATCATTCATCTCCTCCTGAGAAAACAATTTTGGTCTTGTATCATCAAAGTCAGAACTTGATTCATCATCTGGTTCAGGTATGACTTCACCTTCATCGGAGCTAAGTATCTCTTCCAAGGTAGCAGGGGGCTTGGGTGCTGGTTTATCTGTGCCATGGGGGATGGGAGGAATTGCCGAGTGAAGATTGGGGTATGAAATGGAATGCTTCCATTTGGAATTAAACCCTTTCACATTGCATAAACAAAAGTAACAGTCGTCACTATGGTTCTTTTGCTCTCGCCATACCATAGGAATCCCATAATGGAAAGATTTTTTTCTTACCCTTGAGCCAGTTTCAGAAGGCCTCAACACACCGTTTGCACACTTTGAGGCGCCCAGACTTTATCTTGATCTCCAATTTTTAGTCCAAAGTATGCAAAGTATACTTTTTTCACAAAGTCTGTAATATTCTTCTGTTGCTTCAACACTGTATATTCACCACAGATGAAACAAATTGTCTGGCAAATTAATACACTTTCGCGGAGCCATAACAACGGTTGAATGACGAGCTAATACGAATTGCGATGAAAAAGTGTGAACAGCCTAGAACCAAGAACCTGATGATGATTCGTGCACAAGTGTGGCATGCAGGAGAGAACAGCTCTGTGTCTGTACACGAGATGTCACAGTGCTGGCCACACCCCCCTGCACTGACCAGAGCTGCTGCTATCTGCCCTGTCTCCCTCCCACTGGATTCTTCAGGAAAGATTAACCCCTTCTACCATTAGAAGCACGGACTTAAAACTTGCTTAGCTTATGTATATATTGCTGACCATCAGATTTACAGTGCTATATTTTTTTTTACATAACTCGGACAACCCCTTTAAGGTTTTTTTGGCATTTTATATCTTAAATGCACTTATGTGAATTAATTAATTCAAATTACTATTAATTAATAGTAAATTGAATTAATTAATAGTAATTTGAAAAAATTTGATAAATTTGAAGACAATTTTGCATGTTGTGGCAAATCATGACGTCTAGGAGTTTTTTTCAATATTTTATTTGTTTTCAGCACACCAAAATACATGGAAATTAGATGAAAATAATCTGTGTTATTGGAGTATCTCCTTCATTTATCAAATGCAGGGCTTAAGACTAACTCAATACGAGACCATTTAAGTGCTATTTCAGCTTCTTTCAAGCCTTTAAATGGACAACCTATTTCCTCTCATCCTCTCATAGCGAGATTTATGAAGGGCCTCCTAACTAAGCCTCCCATTAGGCCACTACCAGGGCATTAGGCATGGGACTGAAATCTGGTTCTTGGACAGCTCATGAAGCTGCCTTTTGAACCTCTAGCTACTACCACCTTGAAGTTCCTTTCCTGGAAGGTTATCTCTCATTGCAATCACATCAGCACGTCGCATCAGTGAATTGCAAGCATTAGTGGCTGATCCTCCTTATACGAGATTCCATCATGATAAGGTAGTCCTTAGGACTCATCCACACTTTCTCACCTTGTCATTTAAACCAAGCAGTTTACCTACCTGTGTTTTTTCCAAGGCCTCATGTTTCAAATGCAGAAAGGAATCTTCATACTTTGGACTGTAAAAGAGCATTTGCTTTTTGCTTACAAAGAACACAGCAACATAGAAAGTCTTCTCAACTCTTTGTTGCTTTTGATCCTTCTTATTTGGGACTTCCAGTCTCCAAGAGAACATTGTCCAATTGGATTGCACAGTGCATTTCTTTTACCTATCAGAGTAAAAACCTTTCTCTGGAAGGCCATATCACAGCTCACAATGTGAGAGCCATGGCAGCCTCAATGGCTCATCTACACTCTTGTCTATTGATGAGATCTATCAAGCAGCTACTTGGGCCTCTGTTCATACCTTCACAGCCCATTACTGCTTAGACAAGGACTCCCACCGAGATGCCTTTTTTGGTCAGGCTGTTCTACGACACCTGTTCCATACTTAATCAACTCCTACCCACCATTCCTGTAGGATGCTAGAAATCCATGGGGGGAGGTGGAGCCCTTTCACAGGGGCACACAACTTCTGGGGGTCTCTCCCTGGCATCTGTAGCTAGGGAGTCCCCATATGTGAAGACTACATTCCTGCTTGTTCTTGGAGATAGCATAGTTACTCACCTGTAACAGGTGATCTCCGGGAACAGCAGGAATGTAGTCTTCACAACCCACCCACCTCCCCTAGGAGTTGTATCTCTCCTTTTCTTTCCCTCTCTCTCTTTGTTTCAGCTTTAAAACTTAACTGGAGAGAGGCAGTTGGGAAAGGCGGGAAGGCAGCACACAGGCACTATGGGATGCACCCAAAAGCTTTCTAATTGGACGCTGGGGAGCGTTCCCGCGCAGGCTCCGTCGGTATCGATGATACCCATATGTGAAGACTAAATTCCTGCTGTTCCGTGGGATCATCTGTTACAGGTGAGTAACTATACTTGCTCCGCATGTGGGAGACACTGGCGTCGACGCTGGTAATCAGGAAACAGCTCAACTCGATGTATTGAGTCCGCCGGAGCCCTGGGTTCAAAAAATCCAACTGCCGCACAACTCCATGGTTGTGGGGTCGGCTATGCGTCGGGTGAAGAGCCAGAAGATGCACTCCTCTGCCCCCTGGTAGGGAGGCCCGCACCTTGGATGCCCTCGGCAGGAATTGTTTCAAGGACGTGATGCTGAATTGTTGAATCCAAGCATACCAGCTGTACATAGGCATATACCTGAGAAATCTGGTGAAGGAACTCGCCTGGTTCTCGGCTGGTCTCTCCAAGGAGCCTTTGCAGCACTTCAAGGGCCTGTCTAAAGCTGTTCGTGAATGCTCTAAGTTTGTCTCGGGCGCAGCCCAGGTAGCCGTGGCAGGCATCGGTGTGTGCCACCAAGCTTGGCTGCAGTCCGACCTCGAGCAATGGGTTCAGGACAAGTTGGCCGATGTCCCATGCCAAGGGAAGAATCTCTTTGGGAAACCCATGACTGACAAGGCCGCGGAGCTGGAGTCCGAGTTCATGACGAGAACATGGCTCTCTAAGGCAACCTCTGCCCCTTCCTGTAAGAATGGCTCGGGTAAAAAGACCTTTACCCGAGGAAGTCTACTGCTTACCAAAACTACCCCCCTTACCAGACCTCCCCAACAGGGGCAGCAGGCCAAGGGACAGGGACATGGCCCGCGTAAGCAGAAGGCTCCCAAACTCCAGCTCCGGTCCAGCTTGATGGGGGGGTGGGGGGGGTTGACTCCTGCAGCATGGCCCCTCTCCCAGCCGGAGCTGTGCAGCCCACAGGAGGTCGGCTCGCCTTGTATGCCCACAGGTGGGCATTTTCACTTTTGCTGAAAGTTCAATGCTGCGTTGAGGTGAATTAGTAGAGCTGTTTTGTGGATTTATGAAATACCACCGATTCCTGGGCATTACAAATGGTCAAGGAGGGATACCTCCTCCATCTACCCCAAGTGCCTCCACATTACTTCCCAGGAGAGTCTATCAGGTCTCCATTTCATCAGGACCACCTTCTGAACGAGTTGGCAGGTCTTCTTGAGGATCATACGGTGAAACCAGTGCCGCACCACCTCCAGGGCAAGGGCTTCTACTCCAGGTACTTCCTCGTACCAAAGAGGACAGGAGGCCGAAGACCCATCCTTGACCTGCGCTACCTTAACAAATTCCTGGTGAGGGAGAAATTCAAGATGCTTTCCCTTGGAATATTGCTGCCTTTCTTCTGCCAGGGAGACTGGCTGTGCTCCTTAGACCTAAAGGATGCCTACACACACATCCTAATCCACCCAAGCTGCAGGCAATACCTACCCTGTTAACCTGTGGTAGGGGGCAACCATTACCAATACAGAGTGCTCCTCTTTGGCCTTGCTTCGGCCCCCAGGCACTGTTTGGTCAAGGCTGAAATTTTCAAACAGTGGTCTGACCTGAAGCAGGGGGCTTACGGAGTTGTCCCCGAAACGTGTCACGTTGTACTTTGGATCTACTGTTGGTCACAGTGAGCAAGCAGCCTGTTTTCTTCGATACAGCTAAGTATTAGCTGTTTTAAAAGTTTTTTTAAACTTTGATTAAAATGGACGGGCCGTGGAGGTGAGGTGTTTTTCCTCTACACTGAGCTGGCCGTTCCAAAAAAAAAATTGTTCTGATTAATAGGTTATTAATAGCACTGGGTTTTGTTTTTGTCATTTGACTGAGCAAGATGGCACCCTTGGGCGGTAAGGGGATCACACATGCGTGGTGGCAGTTCCCAAAGGCTTTCTTTGAAAGCTGGGGATTTGCTCTGTGCGGGCTCTGTCGACGTCACCCATATGTGAGGATTGATTCCTGCTGTCCCCAGAGAACACCTGTTACAGGTGAGTAACTATGCTTTGTCTGCCTCCAGCAGGTGGAAAGGTGCATGGACCTAGTACAGCAGTGAAGATAGGTCCGACTTCTCACTCGCACTGTAGTGTGGAGCCTTGGATTGAGTCCTGGAAAGCCCAACAGTTCAGAGCACGCAAATGCCATGTCTACTGAAAAACAGCTGCCCTGTGTCCACGCTGTTTCCTTCGGATTGCTAGCACTGGTAGGCCAGAACAGGAGCAAGAAGGGGCTCCATGGGGCCTTCGGGAGGCTCAGTAAATTGGGCCCTGTCTCTCTCCCCCCCCCCTTCTCTCTTGCTGTCCTTATATGATCTTTGCTATTTTTGCCTTTTTTTCATCTTTTTTTTTTCCTGTCCCTTTCTTCCCATTGATTTTAAAGGGGACGTTTCCCCATGAATTTCAATGGGAGTTCAACTGGCTCTTGGTTCTTTTGAGTAAAGCAGCTTTAATGAAAAAAGTGACCACCTTCAGATGGGTCTCCCCAGGCCTGTGTGGGCATCTGGGGCCTCCCTAATAAGGTTTCCCCAGTCGGCTCAACAAGCCTCAAGATTCCATTTTCAGAACTCCCTTTTTTCTGCAGCTTGACTTAACTTTTTTCCTATGATTTTTTTTTTGTGGCACTTTTTTTTTTTTTTTTGCTGCTGTATTTTCTTTTTTTTTTTTTTTCCTTTATTGTTTATCAAACATGGGGCCCAAAGGCCACAATACAAGAAAGAGAAACAAACACAGTAATAATCCACAGACTCCCAGTCCCCCCACCCCCCACCCCCCCAACTAAACTGCTGCAATACAATCGAAGACCCACTACCACACAATCAGAACAAAAGGCCTGGCATCAAAAGTGCAGCAAACAAAATTGTTAACCCTGAGCCCCCTGACACCATTCAGAATACTGGTCCCACACAGACTGAAATCGCAAAGGCCTTTTAACCCTCAACGCAGTGAGGCGGTACATCAGATAAAGATGAGCAACCTGGTTCTGGACCATCACAAGTGAGGGCGGCTCAACTCTCCTCCACTGTCGAGCAATGCATTGGCGGGTCGCAGTACATAAAATCCCACACCACCCCGCCAGGTCACCCGAAAGAGAATCACTCCCCACAGCAAGAAGTGCCATACAGGGACCCCAGGGAACCGGCCGCCCAACAATACAACCACACCAATCCTGCACCTCCGCCCAGGTGTGCTGGATGACCGAGCATTCCCACCAAATGTGCATAAAGGAGCCCACGCCCCCACACTGTCGCCAGCAAAGTGCTGAGCCTCCCAGCCATCTCTGCAGCCGCTGCGGGGTAAGGTACCAGTGATACAGCATCTTATAGTTATGCTCTAATACAGTGCTAGCCACTACTCCAGTCAACAAGCCTTTACAAACCCCCTGCCACTGTGGCCCCTCCCACGAACGGTTCAGGTCACACTGCCAAGCCCGCCGATGAGCCCAAGCAGCACAGATCGTAAAGTCCATTAGCTTGTACAGGGCAGAGATCAACCCTTTAACCTGCCCCCTGGAGAGGAGCTCGTCAACAGCCTCCCCCCGCTCGCCCTTCCCTCTCCACCCCAAGGATTGAGAAAAGTGGAGCGCCTGCATATAACGAAAGCGATCCGCGGGGCGGAGCTGAAAGCCACACACCAAATCCTCAAAAGTAACCCAATCCCCCCCCATCCTGGAACTGGCCCACAAACTGCAGTCCCCTCCCCGCCCAGCGGGCAAAGGCGGGGTCATGAAGCCCAGGGATGAAATCAGGGTTGCCCACAAGTGGGATAAACTTAGACTCCCAGCCCACCATACCACTTCAGGCGCCATTTGCGCCAATACCCCAAAGTTAGCCGTAGGAAGGGGTTCGCCACCAACTCCCCTCCACCCTTCCCCCAGAGCAAGGCAGCCAACGTAACTGGTTTCCGCACATCAGCCCCAACCAGAGTCACCCACTCCACGTCCCCACGAAATACCCACTCAAAGGCCTCTCGCACATGGGCAGCCTCATAATACCGAGAAAACAGCGGCAGCCCCATCCCCCCCTCCAACTTGGGCGCACACAAAACAGTCCGCGCCACTCGCGGCCCCCTTCCGCGCCAAACAAACTTAGAACACCGAGCTTGGATCTTCGCTAGAAAGTGACGGGGCACCCTTATGGGCAAGTTCATAAACAAGTATAGTAATCGGGGCAGAGCGATCATCTTAAGCAGCGCAATCCTTCCCAGCCAAGACACCTCAAAGCTCTCCCACCTCTCCAGCTCCTTAAACATATTGGCACAGGCCGGTGTATAATTTGCTGTGAAAAGCAGCCCCAACTGAGCTGTAATTTGCACCCCAAGATAACGGATACTATTGCGGGCCCATTTAAAGGAGAAAAGCTGCCGCACCCTAGCAACCTCCCGATCCGTAAGGGAAACATTAAGCAACTCCGATTTCGAGACATTCATCCGAAATCCCGAGACCTCCCCATAACGAGCCAGCTCCGCTTGGACCGCGGCCAAGGAGCCCTCAGGGTGTGTAAGAAAAAATAAAACATCATCAGCAAATAAAGAAATCTTATGCTGTACCGTCCCCACTCGCACTCCAGAGATTTCTGCGCAATCCCGAACACGCTGCGCCATGGGTTCCATCGCCAATATGAAGAGCAAGGGCGACAAAGGGCAACCCTGCTGCGTCCCCCGCTGTAACTCAAAGGCCTGTGTAACCGCACCATTGATCTTCAAACACGCCAAGGGATGAATATAAAGGCTCCGAACCCAAGACAAAAAAGCCCCCTGCACTCCCACCTTCTCCAAAGTTTTAAACAAAAAAGACCAACTCACTCGATCGAAGGCCTTCTCAGCGTCCACTGCCAACAGTGCCAAAGACGTCCCTGCCCGGGAGCTTTGCCACATCAAGTTCAGCGCCCGGCGGATATTGTCAGCAGTATACCTACCAGGGACAAACCCAGATTGATTGGGGTGAATCAGTCGTTCCAAACTCGGTAATAGCCGGTTCGCCAGTACCCTGGTAAAGATCTTAAAATCACTGCCCAATAGGGAGATGGGTCGATATGCGCCACAATCCGTGGGGTCCTTCCCCTCTTTAGGAAGGAGACTAATCCCTGCCAGCCTCAAAGACGCCGGTAGCGGACTACCATCACCAAAAGAATTGTACATCGCTGTGAGGAGTTCAACTACCTGACCAGCAAAGACCTTATAAAATATGTTCGAGAACCCATCCATCCCCGGGGCTTTATGAGATTTAAGACCCTTAATCACCAAAAGCACCTCCAGCTCACCGATACGCTTAGACAAGTCCTCACTGGCCTGCTCGGACAGCCGAGGGAGCCGAACACCCTCCAAATAGTCCGAGAGCACTGCCTTGCCCGGTTCGTGCTCCGGGGTGTACAAGGTCCGATAAAACTGTACAAACCTATCTTCAATTTCATGGGTGAGCCAAAGCAAGCGGCCCCGCTCGTCCCTAATCTTGAGAATAGCATTGCGCGCAGTCCACTTCCGCACCTTGCGCGCCAACAACCTCCCTGCTTTATTACCAAATTCAAAGGTGCGCTGTCGCAACATCTGCAACTTATACTGTGTCTCATGGAGGTAAATTTCACTCAAATCCTTTTTGAATCCCCACAATAGCTTGCGCAAGGCCCCATTGGACGGGTTTGCCTTTAGCTGATTCTCAGTTTCCCGAATGGAATCCAAGAGTTTCCCCTGGTGAGCCAGCCGTGTCTTTTTTTTATGGGACCCCACCGAAATCAGTTTGCCCCGCACCACCGCCTTTAAACATTCCCAGAGAGTTCCCGGGGAAACCTCACCCGTATCATTCAGAGATAAGTAATCGGAGATAGTGTCGCGGACCTGGAGCACCACCTCTGGATCATCTAGCAGGGATTCATTCAGCTTCCACCACGCTCGGCAGGGGCCCTGCTTACCAAGCCGAATCTGACACGTCAGGGGGGCATGATCCGACCAGGTGCGTTCACGAATCACGCAGTCCTTCACCCCCCCAGCAGGGTTTTATCAATAAGGAATAAGTCAATCCGGGAATAGGTGCCATGAACTGGGGAGTAATAGGAATAGTCACGCTGACCATAGTTCACCTCCCGCCAGACATCTACCAGGTCCAGCTTGCTCACCAAATGTTTCAACTTGAGGCGATGACTCCTGGGGGTAGAGGCAGTCCCCCTAGATGTATCCATCCTGGGATCTGGGGCGATGTTAAAATCTCCCCCCATAATCAATTTCCCTTCTGCCTTCCCCAGGAGCACCCCCTGCAAGTTCACAAAAAACTCCCCTTGGTTTACATTCGGGGCATAGGCACTGACCAGAGTAAACAGATCCACCCCTAGTTTAAGTTTTAAAAGCACATACCTACCCCCAGCATCCCGGAGACATTCTGTCACCAGCCCAGCCACCCGAGAAGAGAGAAGAATCCCCACACCCCCCCTCCTCCGTTCGCGCTTATTGGAAGCAAAGTACTGCTGGGGGAAGTGCCTATGCCCCATACACCTCTCATCTTTCACCCGAAGATGGGTCTCCTGGACAAAAACAATATCACCCCCCAGCCGATCACACTCCTTAAAAAAGAGTTGATGCTTCCTGAAAGAGTTGAGCCCCTTTGCATTAATTGTCACCAAGTTAAAGAAAGCCATGGCTTAAGGCATTCGTCCCCCAGAGGAATAAGGTCTTCAAATACAAACAATACCCCTCCCCCCTCCACAATCAACCCCAACAGACCGACCTGCGGCAAAGAGACCGCAGACCCAAATAGCCCCCCCAACAAGCAATACTTATCTAATAACCCCATGCAAACAGACAAAAAGAAAGAAAAAAGTCACACAACCACCCCAGAAAAGACAACCCCCACCTCAAGCACAAGTATCCTGCATACATTCCGGACAAGAAATACATAGGAACCCCATCAAAAAGAAAGGCCTCCCACGGGCCCTGCAAT